>OV816024.1:9577392-11048725 GCA_929113105.1 Agrypnus murinus | reverse complement strand
TATATATATATATATATATATATATATATATATATATATATATATATATATATAATAATATTTTGAATGCAAATTCATATAGAAAAATTTATCGACTCTGCTGGGATTCGAACCCAGGACCCTCCACTGTCTAGGTGGTATCTCTACCAACTGAGCTACAGAGAACGACTACCAGCATAGCGAGAAATTTTCTATATGAATTAGATATCAAGCAAACATGCAAGTAACTAGATATTTTTTGAATACTATTAATGAAGATCAGCAAGTCGCATGACAACAACATCAATATCCAAAGTATCTAGATTATAATGAATCATTCCGAAAGGAAATTAATTTTTATCAATTTTTAGATAGAGTTAATTTTTATCAAGTTGGATAATGATTTTACATTAAATAATATTTTGAATGCAAATTCATATAGAAAAATTTATCGACTCTGCTGGGATTCGAACCCAGGACCCTCCACTGTCTAGGTGGTATCTCTACCAACTGAGCTACAGAGAACGATCATTTCCTTTCGGAATGATTCATTATAATCTAGATACTTTGGATATTGATGTTGTTGTCATGCGACTTGCTGATCTTCATTAATAGTATTCAAAAAATATCTAGTTACTTGCATGTTTGCTTGATATCTAATTCATATAGAAAATTTCTCGCTATGCTGGTAGTCGTTCTCTGTAGCTCAGTTGGTAGAGATACCACCTAGAAAGTGGAGGGTCCTGGGTTCGAATCCCAGCAGAGTCGATAAATTTTTCTATATGAATTTGCATTCAAAATATTATTTAATGTAAAATCATTATCGAACTTGATAAAAATTAACTCTATCTAAAAATTTATATATATATATATTGCGATGAATTGGCATAAACAGAATAATTTTGATTTCTTCCCACCTCGGCTAGCAAAATAAAAATATATATAATGAATTTGGCTAATTAAAAATAAAATATTGTTTTTATATTCAAAAATACATTCAAATAACGAATAATTGCCGTTAGCTTGTAAATAATTGATTTATAAATTTATTTTTAAAAAGACTGTGCTTTGGAAATGCTTTTCAACTTTCCTCATTTGTATTCTTATATGAATCAAAATTACTTTTTAATAGTTTTAAATAATGCACTAGTTACATAACAATGTTACGTGAATTCTAACTAAATCAAGTTTACGTAATAGAGTTGGGCGCCAGTTAAATAACTTAAAATAACAGAATTAAATTTTATAAAAATAACTCATCTCAGGGTGAATGTGGATTCCTGTAGGTTTTAAAAATATACAAATTGAAATTGAACTCACTTTTTAAAATTGAAATCTTAATTAAGTTTAATGGCTAAATTGTTCAAATCACTTAATTACACCTCACAAACGATAGTCTTTTCTTCATCAGATACCAAAGGAAATAACTTCCTACCTTTTTATAAAGCGATGCTTCTTCCTTTTTCTATAGATGTCCTCTTTCCAAAACCAATTGGCAGAGCAGGTCACTTTATGTTGTCCCAGTGCCCGTTTCCAATTCCGGTTGACTTCCTTCCTTTTGCATGGCTTTCCCACATAACACCATCCACACTCTTGGTTTTGGTAACTCACTTTTGTTTTATTTTAATAACGGGTACTATATCCCTTTTTCGAAGAACTTGTATTTGCTTTTTGTGTTTAATTAAATAAAACACCGATTGATGGTTTTAATCGAAGATTTATTATCTTGCTTACTTAGCAAGTAAATTAACTTTAAAAGGTTCTTTATAAACGTATACACTTTTACAATTTATAACCTTTTTAATACTTTCGCTGTATTCCATTCACCAACCAACTTAACTATCTATTTACATTTGTACTATGTTATTTACATGACCTTACTCTTTCGCTTTATCTTACTGACTGTCTTTACTCTTTCGTCGTTCAACAGTAAGTGTCTAATTACATTAATACTATATTTCTTACACGACTTTACTCCGTCGCTTTCTATCAGTAAGTCTCTACATTATTATTATCTTTTTAACACGACTTTACTGCGTCGCTTTATATTACTGACCCCACTAAAATTATAATTTTCTAAGCTTATATACTATTTCTTATTTACATAATTATATTACACAATCTGACGTCACCTTACGAACTAATACAAACTGTACACTCATATAATACATAATAGCAGATTAAAATTCTTATATAAAAGTGACACATCTATTACACATTATTACACAACATTTGCAATAACAATGAACTATTTACACGAACAAAAACCTTAAAGAATCACATAACCCGTCGATATACTCATTTGAAATTATACATAATTGAATTACATCACATCAATAACTTGCGCACAACTGGATGTTACGTATACTTAAGTAATCGGTGAGTAAGCTGTTTGATAATAAATAGAAACATGTATTATTTAACCTTATTAAAAAGTATACACATTGATTTCAAAATCAATGACACTCCATTAAATAACTTAAATTTATTTTTAACAGGAAAAGTTGATAAAAATATTTCAAAAGTGTTAGTATTTAACAACGATTTTAGAATTTTCCAAAATTTTCCAAAATTTCCAAAATTTTGACACTAAAATCCACAGCAATATATATATATATATATATATATATATATATATATATATATATACACGCCCAACTATCCATACCAAGCCCGCTATGTTACGCAGGCACTCAGAAGCCCGGGCTTTCCTGTAGAGTTTCAGCTGTATATTCTACCTCTATCGAACCGATAATTTCATATTATTAAGCGCAACCTGCGAGGGGTAAGTTATTTTTACATACAAATGAATATATACTGTACAGCTTTTACGAGACCGCATATATTATTGGTACTGTAGCAGTCCTGTTTGTATAAAAATAGATATTTCACGCATTATACCAAGCCACGCAGGGTTGCCGCTACTGTTACCAGCAAAACGTAAGATTATTGATCGTGTAATTTGTCTCGCCGGCTGTGAATGTCGGACAAACCACGGTTAGTCACCGAGACTTCCCGAATGCTTTCGTTCTTATGTGATGGTAATGCCGAGTTGGGAGTATCCTAGCGGAACTTTTGTTCTCGCCAACAGCCTGAGTCAAGGTCGTACTGGCTGGTCGTCTGGCTATTATCGATTTTATTTTAGCTTTCTCGCGGCATAGTAACACAGACAATTATATACAACGAACTTTATGAAAAGAAGATGGAATTTTAGATTTCAGATCATGTTCTACATGCATAATTAACTGAATATTAAGTTACCTCGGAATTCGCCTTTTGGCCGCCGATTTTGATGATTTTTTTTTAAATTGTAGGTAATCGACTATATTTCAAAGTCTAAATATTAGATTTGTACTGTAATGCCCTGTTTAATTGTTAATAACAAATTATTACTTTTTTCATAAGGGACTAACATTTAAATAATTTCATCAAATTTGTATTATAATTGCATAAAGTTGGGTACTTATAGGTTTTTAGGGTCGTAGATTCAAAATTTTAATAAAAATTTGATGAAATTATTTAATTATTAATTAGCCCCTTATGGAAAAAGTAATAATTTGTTAATAACAATTAAACAGTAATTTTCAAACCTTTGACAGTACAGACTTTACCAATTAAATATTTTAGTTTGAAAGAAAATGGCAAGAACAAAATTACAGTTTTCAATTAAATTAATATAAATAAAAATATTATTTCTAAAAAAAGATAAATCAATATTAGACGGTTTCCTAGAAAAAAAATACCTCGGAATTCGCCTTTTGGGCACCGATTTTGATGATTTTTTTAAAATAGTAGGTAATCGAATATATTTCAAAGTCTAAATGTTCGATTTGTCCGCTAATGCCCTGTTTAATTGTTATTAACAAATTATTATTTTTTCCATAGGGGGTTAATTAATAATTAAATCATTTCATCAAATTTTTATTATAATTGAATAAAGTTGGGTACTTATAAGTTTTTAGGGTCGTAGATTACGAATCCGGGGTCCAAATTGGTCTAAAATTCAAAATGGCCGCCGGTGTCAAAACTTTAATATATGAAATTTTGAATGAAAAATCGTACCAAGGGGTTTTTAAAGTAGCAAATTGTGCTGTTAAGCTAAAAAATGACCCAGATGTAAAATGCTTGTCACAAAATGGCCACCGAAACTAAATATGATTAAAATTCAAAATGTTTAATCTCTACTGTATGTTTGTTTAAGATGGATTAATATAGTAGTTAACACAATTTTAAGATTGTTGCAATTATTATTTATTTAAAATTCAAATTGATAGAATGGAGTTATTCCGTATGAATAGTGTTAAAATAAATTAATACTCCATAATTTAACCAGATTCCGTTTAAGTCTGAAACTTTATTTATCGTCAGATTTAAATAAAGGATATTGTGTTAATTATTATTTACTTGTGTTTCATGTAAAGCATTGTTAGTTTTTTCAGCTACTTCTGGCAACGTAGAAAAAGAATGTGCTCTTTACATTTTGAAAACTGATTAGTAAGCTTTTTTTTGGGAAGAATAAATTCTTTTTTACATGCTCTTACTGGTTGCGACACTTCAACAGCGTTTTTCGGCAAAGGGGAAAATAAATTTTTCAAAACTTTTGAATGCAAAATTTTATAGGTGTTTTTATAATTTTTAGAAATAGTTAGGGTTACTGAAGACAAGATAAGATATATAGAAAATAAATAAAATGGAACTTTTTTATTAGAAATTGCATGAAAATACAACTAAAAGAAATTGATTTAATTTTATTTTATTTGACAAATCCCATATTGTATAATATCATCTTCAGAGTCATTGCGTTCTGTTTCTTCTTCTTGTTATTTTGAAAAGCATTCTTCATCAGAGAAGTTTTCATCTAAACTTCTTTTTCATTAATGTTTCCTACGTTTGGACATTTCCAAAACTTTAAAAGATTTGAAGATTTGAGTTTTGTTTTCGACTATGCTTAAAAATTGGCTATAAGTGGATTCGAAGATGCCAAAAATAAGTTGAGAATTTTCTCATTAGTTTCTTCTCTGGAAGATTTGCATGGATGACCTCTTCTAAATTAACTAATCAACTTTATTTATTTCTTCTAAATAGCTTGAAATCTTTTTTCTCGCTTCTTCGCTAGCCGTTCATCTGTATCTTTTTGATGGACCAGCATGCCTCGAAGGTTAGTTAGAGTACCGTAGGTACATTTTACTAAAACATTTTCTGCAGCTTTTCTGGTTGAATGGTCTTGAACTTTTCAACATTTATTTCATATCCACATACAACTGTTTGCATAATACCAAATCTATTAATAAATTATCTCTGACTTAATTTCTGTAATTTCTGCAGAAGTCGCAAGCGCTTTGAAAAAGCACATTGCTTCATATTTTCTTTGTTTTTAAAACTGTAAACCATGTGGGAAAAAAACGTGAATCTGTGTATCAAACAATAAACAAGTAACTGTGATTCACTGGCAAACATTTTAAGAAAAAATGAATGAACTGGGTGTTTTGCAAACCTTACTGAGCTGAAAACATGTGAATACATGTCTGAGATACCTATTAGAGACCGCTAGTTTAGCCGTTTAATTCTTTCGACATTTTGTCAGCTTTTGAAGCAAAATCCCGTTACATGAGACAATAGTCTAAATTTTTGACAGTATTGCCTTTTTGTCCGTTCCAAGTTTTGATGACTTTCGGATTTAGATTAATTTATTATGATATGAGCTTTCAATCAGTAAAGGTTTCATCTTGTAAATCCGTTTCCCCAAAAAGAACGACCTAAACAAATCCACAAACTGACAGAGGAACTAAGGGAAGACTGACAGATAGGTGCCCAGTTCGTGTTATGTTATTCACTAACCATGTACAGTGCCGCCCATTTGAAAGTGCACGACTCTTTATATGTAATATTCCAAAATGACATCGTGTAAGTCAGGATTCCATGGGCTGTGTTTATAACAGCTGCAGCGGAATGAAAGGTTTATTATTATTATTTTCAAATACTTGTTTAAAATAATTTATCAGCTTAGAGTAAGTTATAGAAAACATAACCGAGGTAAATCGGGTCTATCGTGTACTTTCAAATGGGCGGCAGTGTACCTCTAAGTTGCTATTTAATACTTCATAAAGAATTATGATATGACTTTTAAATTATTAGTCCAAGAGCAAGAGCAAAAAAGTAGGTTCATAATGCAATGAAATGTTTTCGTAGACAATAACATTTTCTACAACTTTTATTACAAACTTTTTTCTGTATAGTGCATAGCTTTATATTTAAAGCGCGCCAAACTTTCTCCAACATGGTTATTGCTAAATATATAGTTAACGGTTGATGATACATTAAAAATGGTAATAACCAAATTTGTAGAACACAAAATTTCTTATAGAATTTATTTGAAGTTTTTTTTCTATAAAATTGATACTTTAAGAGCTATAGCTTGGTAAACTATTGCACCGCGTGAATTATCTGTGGTAATGTTGGTCATAGTACACGGTAAACATTTCATAACACATAAAACGGCGAAAAGTGTTCAGAAAAATGACAGTACTGTGTAGTGTGTAGTGAATGTAATGTATTAATCTTATAAATAGTGCCAAGAAGTACTCATAATTTATACATCTTTCTTAAATTGCATGGGTAGAACGTATTATCATAAAAAACTGTCAATGTAGCAAGATATAATAGTTTGTACATCACGTACATCATAAAAAATAATAATAATCATGATGATAATAATAATCATGAGAAGGGAAAGGTGGAGAAAAGGATAACAGAGTTCAAAGAATGCAAATTAATTTTTTGAAATAAAAAACGGATTAAAACATTTATTTATACAAAAAGTGGCAAGTTATTTTACGTCATAAGTCTCATCTGTTTGGATGATGAAGGAAGTCACTCATCGTCTTCCACATCCTTGTTTTCTGCCACCGATATATCCGTAGGAGGTGAATCGAAAATTTCATTTTCATCGACTTCGTCTTCGATGGTTTCCAATGTATCTGGCACATGTGCATCCACCACAATTCGAACAAATAATGGAACATTTTAAGCCAGCTTTTCGGCATACACAGGCAGCCCCGCAATTTGTTGTGCATTTGCAAGATATTATTTTCAGCAAACTTGAGGGTGCTGGAGCCATAGTAGTTCGAATTGGTTGAAGTCCATTTGTAGTCCGCTTCCAATCCCATTCTTCAGGATCATGGTAAAATCCAAGCCAAGTTTGAACCTGGTGGTAGGTTCTAAAAGAATGGTAACGTGCCGTATCTTGGGTTGGAGGTAGAAGTGAGAGGTTTAGTTTGGTGTTACTCGCCAAATTGGCGAAGCATTTTTAGCGAAGAGAGTTAATGGACGCATTGAGAGGCGCATGATTATATATAGTGTATAATTTCGTGGCTATTGTGCGTAAACTCGGCATTTACAGCGTTATAAGTCTTAAAGTATCAATTTTATAGAAAAACTTCAAATAAATTTTATCGGAAATTTTGTGTTCTACAAAATCATCAACCGTTAACTATATATTTAGCAATAACCATATTGAAAAAAGTTTGGCGCGCTATAAATATAAACTTATGCACTATACAGAAAAAAGTTTCAAATAAAAGTTGTAGAAAATGTTATTATCTACGAAAACGATTTTTTTACTATTTTACTAGGTTACTAACATTATTCCATTGTTATTTCTAAACTACTACTATTTAGTAAGCATTAATCCTACAGTTCGGACAGCTTTTTTAAGGAATTCTCTCGTGTAAAACAGCCAGCCTTCGCATTGAAATGAGACAGTGTTAAGATCTGCAGATGAGAACAACTTTGTTCTATTTCTTTCACCTAATGTAACTGCTATCACTCAACCAACGGACCAAGAATATATAAGAAACACCTAAGAGATTTTACAGACGTATCGTTTCGATTAATTTCTTGGAAACATTTGATATGATGCTATTTTGAAAGTTCTCTAATATCAAAGATGCAATTTTTGCTTTCGCTATTGCATGGATCAATGTTAAACAACTGACAATCGAGAAAACGTTTTTTACAATTATGAATAATGGAAAAGAAGTTAACGGCGAAGATGTTACTGAAGACGTGATTTGTTCTAAAGGTATTGGTAGTTTGGCAAATCAGAGCGAGGATATGAAAGAGATAGAAGAGTCCGACATTGAAGCTTAAATGCATTGTGATCGTAAAAAACAAGGTTACCAAGTACTGACAGGAGATGCAATAATGGAGGAAAGGGAAATTCTACGCGACACCTCTCAAGTAGATCAAGAAATTCTAAGTGATGGTGATGATGATTTAAACATGAAGAAAGTACTTTATGGACAAACTGCTGAAGCCATAGGCGTGTCATTAAATTTTTTTGAACAACATAAGGATCCTGATGTAATACATATTTTACACTGGCAAAATATAAAACAAATGATAAAAAATAACACGGTACGCACAGAAGAAATTTTCAGATTTTCATATAGCTTTTCTAGAACTTTTTGGTATGAAGATTACAAATCTGATGTTGGTTGTTTCCAATCAGGTCAAATGTTGTTGTTTCGAATTTCATTCGTACGCCATGCAGCCAACCCATACCTGCCTCTTGAATTTAACTCAAACCGGGTTTCTCAGGAATTGCTTTTTACCTTACGAATGCAAAACGCCAATAGAAGAATAGCATGCATACACCACATAAACAGGGTTGACAATTTTGGCGTTTCTTAATTCTACAGCTTTTTTGCTTTGGCGCTTGGTGCGTAAATTTTGCTATTAGTTTTTAGCTTTGCATCGTGTTTGACTACTATTGCATAATAAGTAGCGTGCCCCAACTTCACCTAACGATAGAAAAAATGTCAGGCGAGGCATCTGTGACTCTCGTTCAGAATTAGACTGGTCTAGTGCCCTCATGTCTCTGTGATTGCGCATTAAGTCTGGTTCCGTTACGGGTAAACTAGCTAGACATATGTTTCCGAACTATCGTTCTCAGATAGTTACGTCAAGGAACTTCAACGCTTTCTTGGATTAATTACTTATTTATCTAAGTTCTTTTAAGAACTTATCAGAATTATTAGCTCCACTTAGAGTGCCGTTAGAAAAAGATGATGAATGGAGATGGGAGAATGAACAAAAAGAAGCATTCTGTAAATTAAAAGAAATATTAAAAAACCCTCCAGTACTTGGTAATTTTAACCCAAATTTACCTATTTTATTATCTGTAGATGCTACTAGTACTGCATATGGTGGGACATTAATTCAGAATGGTCACCCAATAGCTTATTACTCCAAATCTTTAACTAAAACGCAGATCAATTATAGTCAAATTGAAAAAGAAGCATTGGCCATATTACTGGCTTGCAAGAAATTTCCTGTTTATATATGGGGAAACAAAAATCTGATAGTAGAATCAGATCATAAGCCGTTAGAAACCATATTCAGGAAGCCATTGACTGAAGCGCCTCCCAGACTACAGAGAATCCTATTTGAAATACTGCCATATCCCACAATTGTGTACAAAAAAGGAACGATGTTGTACATAGCTGATATACTGAGCAGAGACTGCGCAAAAAATGTTCATGATGACGAGGATGAAAACTCATTTGAGACATGTGTAATAATACCAATGAGTAAAACGAGATTGCAGCAGTTAAAACAAGAGACAAATACAGATATAGAATTGGTGGAATTAAAACAGCAAATACTTGTAGGATGGCCCGACAGAATAAGCGAAGTTCCGGCTTCTCTAAGAAAATACTGGTCTTACAGGCACCTAGCAACTTATGAAGATATCATATTCAAAAATGATAAAATAATGATACCTCCGAGACTACAAGAAGTTGTTCTCAAATGTTGTCACTTTAGTCACAAAGGTATCACTGGTACTCTCTGATTGGCCAGAGATTTTGCGTATTTTGGCCAAGAATGTCTGTAGACATTATTAAATTGGTGCAAAACTGCAAGATTGGTACGAAGGAACAAAAAGAGAATCCTAAAGAAAAAATTTTCGCTTCTGATATTTATCATTTGAAGGACAAGGAATACTTGCTAATGGCAGATAGCTATTCAGGTTATTTTGACTTCGTGCAATTATCAAGCTTAACCAGCAGGTCAATAACTCGAGCATTTAGATGTTGGTTTGCTACATTTGGAATACCTGATATTCTTCGTACAGATGGAGGAAAACAATATGTATCTGAAGAATTTAAAGAATTTGCTAGAAGATGGAGGTTTGAACATAGAGTTTCCAGTCCACAGTTTCCCAGACCGAATGGTTTAGCAGAGCGATATGTACAAGAAGCAAGATCGATACTAGATAAATGTATAGAAGAAGGTTCAGATATCCAGTTAGCCCTTTTACATCACAGAAACACACCAAGAGACACCCTAGGTTCTCCAATGCAAAGATTAATGGGTCGAAGAACTAAAACGTTCATTCCCATTAATACAAAGTTATTATTACCTGAAACAGTTAAAAATGTTTCTGAAAAGTTGAAAAATATTAAACTAAAAGAGAAGAAATGTGCAGATAGAGCAAAAGCAAATTTACCAGAATTTTAAAATGATGAAAAAGTATTAATTAGAAAGAGACGCAAGGAATGGACTCCTGCAACAGTTGTAAAGAAGGCAGAAGAACCAAGCTCGTGGATTGTACAATAGGGTGGTCCAACAAAAAAAGCAAAGTCGGAAATCTTATGTTCTCACCCCCTAGGATTATTGTATATCGAAAAAAAAAGTACCCCTATTTTTTATTTTGAAATCGGACGATGTTTAGGGGTGCCTCAAAGCCCTTAAAGGTTCCAATGTATTTTATATGGGAAAAAAAAACTCTTTCATAGGTTTGGTATAGAATTTTAGAAAATCAATATTTTTCAATGGGACTAATCTGTTTCTCTTCAGAAATGTTCAGAAAATGACATCCAATAATTTATTTATCAAAATATTTTATATTAAAAAATAGTAATAAATATTTTTTAACGATTGTTCTGTTTCTTTCATTTATGGGGTTTTTTGCGGGTCTGTAAAAAATAGTTAATATAAAAAATTTAACAAATAAATTATTGGATGTCATTCTCTAAACATTTCTGAAGAGAAACACAGTAGTCCGGTTGAAAAATATTGATTTTCTAGGATTCTATGCCAAATCTACGAAAACGTGTTTTTTTTCACATATAAAATACATGGGAAACTTTAAGGGCTTTGAGGCACCCCTAAACATCGTTCGATTTCAAAATAAAAAATAGGGGTACTTCTTTTTTCGATATACAATAATCCTAGGGGGTGAGAGCATAGGATTTCCGACTTTGCTTTTTTGTTGGACCACCCTATTGTACAAACACCAGATCGTACACAATATCGAAGAAATTCATGGTTCATCAAAAGAAATCACCCAGAGCTACAATAAATAAATCATGGCGATGATGTTGACAGCAGTTGACAGTAGTGTGTCAAATCAAGAACCAAAACCACAAGCAACGAATGATCAATTTCTTCAACAACAATATACTTATATCAAGATATGGTAGAGTAATTAAGAAACCAAACAGACTGAATTTATAACTGCAGAATTAGTTGATGTGTTGTGATTGATATATGTTATTTGTTAAATGAATGATGTGTAATTTATTTATTTTATTAGTAAAAGAGAGATGTAATACAGGGATCTAGTTACAGATAGATAAACAAACATTGTACTAGTTTGACATTAGTAAATCGAACACGTTAATAAATTAATTATTTAAATAACATGTTTTATTGGGTAATTATTATTATAAATAATAACATAAAACATGACATTATTTAATGTCAATTCTACTGCTATTGAGAGACATAGTACCAACGACAGTAATACTGCCAGGTGCTTTTTCAAAGCGCTTGCGACTTCTGCAGAAATTACAGAAATTAAGACAGAGATAATTTATTAATAGATTTGATATTATGCAAACAGTTGCATGTTGATATGAAATAAATGTTGAAAAGCTCAAGACCATTCAACCAAGGAAACTGCAGAAAATGTTTATGGTACTCTAACTAACCTTCGAGGCATAAAATGCTGATCCATCAAAAAGATACAGATGAACAGTTAGCGAAGAAGCGAGAAAAAAGATTTCAAGCTATTTAGAAGAAATAAATAAAGCTGATTAGTTAATTTAGAACAGGTCATCCATGCAAATCTTCCAGATAAGAAACTAATGAGAAAATTCTCAACTTATGTTTGGCATCTTCGAATCCACTTATAGCCAATTTTGAAGCATAGTCGAAAACAAAACTGAAATCTTCAAATCTTTGGAAATATCCAAACGTAGGAAACATTAATGAAAAAGAAGATTTAGATGAAAATTTCTCTGATGAAGGATGCTTTTCAAAATAATAATAAGAAGAAACAGTTTTGCATTCAAAAAGTTTTTTTTTAGGGGCAAAGAGAAAAATTTATTTTTCCCTTTGCCGAAAAACGCTGATAAAGTGTCGCAACTAGTAAGAGCACGTAATAAAGAATTTAGTCTTCCAAAAAAAAGCTTACTAATCAGTTTTCAAAAATTAAAGAGCACATTCTTTTTTTACGTTGCCAGAAGTAGATGAAGAAACTAACAGTGCTTTACACAAGAAACACAAGTAAATAATAATACAATATTCTTTATTTAAATCTGACGATAACTAAAGTTTCAGACTTAAACGGAATCTGGTTAAATTATGGAATTCCATTCCATCAATTTGACTTTTAACTAAATAATAATTGCAACAATCTTAAAATTGTAACTACTATATTAATCCATCTTAAACAAACTTGTAGTAGAGATTAAACATTTTGAATTTTATTCATATTTAGTTTCGGTGGCCATTTTGTGACAAGCATTTTGCATCTGGGTCAGTTTTTAGCTTAACAGCACAATTTGCTACTTTAAAAACCCCCTGGTACGATTTTTCATACGAAATTTCAAATATTAAGCTTTGACACCGGCGGCCATTTTATAGCCACCATTTTGCACTTTGGACCAATTTGGACCACGGATTCGTAATCTACGACCCTAAAAACCTATAAGTAGCCAACTTTATTCAATTATAATAAAAAATATTTAATTATTAATTAGCCCCTTATGGAAAAAATAAAAATTTGTTAACAACAATTAAACAGGGCATTAGCGGACAAATCTAACATTTAGACTTTGAAATATAGTCGATTACCTACAATTTAAAAAAATCATCAAAATCGGTGCGCAAAAGGCGATTTCCTAGGTAACTTAATATTCATTTAATCACGCATGTAGAACATGATCTGAAATCTAAAATGTAATTAATGCGAATAAGATGTGGCAAAAGCTTTTATTTTACTATACATACATCTATTTTATTCTTAATAATTAAAAATCATAACTGTTATCTTTTATTAATAGTAAAAACACCTTACATTTTATTCACATGACCCATTATTTTGTAATCAATCTTTGAAACAAATTGCGTGTAGCTTCAATTTTATTTCATTATTACCCATTTACCAATTTTCATAAATTATCAGGTATTTTTTTCAAATAAAAACATTTCAATCTTCACTTTATTATTTAAAAAGTTAATTACAGCGAAAAATCTACGTAGCTAATTATAACTAATTATTGTAGAATTCTTACAAAAAGCCTACATCACCCTATTTTATGAGAGATATTGTTCAAGAAATAAAATATGTACCTAATATCACCAAAAAATCAACGAAAATATAAAATGTATAATTAGAAATTTTAAAAATTCCCTATCTGCAACTACAAATACTATAGTGTGGGTTTTGTTTTTATAATAAATAGCTATACAAACTACCAAATTAATATAATAATAAATTAAACATTTTCATGAAGAAACGGAAACTTAGGAAATAATATTAAAGAAAATACAAGTTTGTTACAAAAATCAATATTAAATGTGTGCAAATGTACAAATAAGCAGGAAACGAATTTGCGCGAGAACCAGTCCCCCTACATACGTTAACCACTCTTATGGTATAAACATGTGTGAAGTTAAATAGAAAAATCAATAATCCAAACACTTGACTTTCAAGCCCCATTGCCAGATCGCTGGGACTCGTATAATGCGTGTCATTTGCATCGCGCGTAAGGTCAGTTGGATATCTACAGTATATATACAACACCGATCGTTGGCCCCCTATATTTATTTCGCTTGAACTAAACGTGTGTATTTTGAGATATATGACGGTCTTTACCCGCCATTTCGAAAATCGAGATTTCGCATCTCCTGAAGATGCTTAATCAAGAAAACACTATTATACACATAAAATTTACGAAGCCCAGAACCGGGCTGCGTAAGTTGGTGCCGGGCTTCGTATAGATAGGAGAACACTCTGTTTTAGGCTTGGTAATGCCGCCTAATGTGTATATATATATATATATATATATATATATATATATATATATATATATATATATATATATATATATATATATATATATATATATATATATATATATATATATATATATATTGCTGTAATATCTCATTAAAAAAAAAATATAGTATTTTGCCCCACATTAACAAATGCCCCGCGTTGACAGCGCCATATAATAATATGCAGTGATATTTGTTAATTAAAAATAATAAATTATTTTTAAAAATTTTATTATATATTTTGAAACTGTGAATAATTGCCGTTCGATCGTAGATAATTACTTTATAATTAAATTGATTTTTTAAAATGACTGTGAACTTTGGAAACGCTTCTCAACTTCCCTCTTTTATAAATTCTAATATGATTTGAAATTACCTTTTAATAGATTTAATAATGCAATGGTTATATAAAATTAATGTTACGTTAGTTCTTGATTAACTCAAGTTTACGTAAGAGAGTTGGGCGCCAGTTAAATAACTTAAATTAACAGAATTATATTTAATAAAGACTCATCTCAGGGTGAATGTGGTTTCTTGTGGTATTAAAAATATACAAATTGAAGTTTGAAATCACTTTTAAAATTGAAATCTTAATTAATTTTAACTATTACTAAATTGTTCAAATCACTTTACTACACTTTACAAACGATAGTCTTTTCTTCAGCAAATGCCAATACAAAAAGGAAATAACTTCCTACCTTTTTATAATACTTCTTTTTTTTTTCCTTTAGTATAGATGTCCTCTTTCCCAAACCATAGGCAGAGTAGATCACTTTATGTTGACCCAGGGCTGGTTTCCAATTCAGGGTTGACTTTCTTCCTTTTGCATCGATTTTCCATATAATATCATCCACACACTTGACTTTGGAACTCACTTTTGTTTATTAACTGCGGGTTCAATTTCCCTTTTTCGTAAGATACTTCTAGTTGTTTTTGTGTTTAATTAAATAAAACACCCGTTTATGGTTTTAACGTTGATTTATTATCTTGCTTAACTTTAGCAAGTAATTTATCTTAAAGGTGGTTCTTTATAATCATATACACTTTTACAATTTATACTTTTTACACCTTCGCCGTATTCAAATCACCAACTAACTTAACTTGTCTATTTAATTCTAGACTATTTAAATTTTTACAATATTATCAGCCACGACTTTACTTTGTCGCTTGATTTACTATAATATCTTTACTCTTTCGTCGTTTAACAGTAAGTGTCTTTTATCTTACACGACTTTACTCCGTCGCTTTCTATCAGTAAGTGTCTTTACTCTTTCGTCGTTTAACAGTAAGTGTCTTTTATCTTACACGACTTTACACCGTCGCTTTCTATCAGTAAGTGTCTTTACTCTTTCGTCGTTTAACAGTAAGTGTCCATTTACATTTTTATTATTGTCTTTAACACGACTTTACTGCGTCGCTTTATGTCAGGAAGTGCCTAAAATTATTATTTTCTAAGCTTATATACTATTGACTATTTACATAATTATGTTACACAATTTGACGTCACCTTACGAACTAATACAAACTGTACACTTATATGATACATAATAGCAGATTAATATTCTTATAAAAGTGACACATCTATTACACATTAATTACACAATACTTTTACGCAATAATAACGATCTATTTACATTAATAAAAACCTTTAAAAAATCACATAACCCGTCGATATACACATTTGGAATTATACATAATTGAATTACATCATAACAAACTTGCGAACAACTGGATGTTACGTATACTTAAGTAATCGGTGAGTAAGCTATTTGATAATAAATAAACAAACATGTATTATTTAATCTTATTAAAAAGTATACACATTGATTGTATAATCAATGACGCTCCATTAAATAACTTAAAATTATTTTTAACTGGAAAAGTTGATAAAAATATTTCAAAAGTGTTAGTATTTAGCAAAGATTTTAGATTTTCACAAAATTTTCTACCATCCACAGCAATATATATATATATATATATATATATATATATATATATATATATATATATATATATATATATATATATATATATATATATATATATATACATATATATATCTACCGCTGAGCTATCCAAGAACTGATTGCTGGGGAAATAACAATTTTTTCATATAAGTTGTATAATTGCATAAACCCATGAAAGGAATTAACTGTAAAACGGACGAAAAGGGGAACGAAACAAAACTACAAAATACCAATAAATTTCAAAATTCCAGAAATTTATTAAGTTTGCAAATAATTTACACCAGTTTATATAGTACAAGCGGGCCAAAGAAAGTAAAGTTTCTGAAAGTCTGAAACTAATTAATATTAAAATATGCTTTTGAATATCCCTTGGGTTTTTAAGTAGCATTATACCCAGACTTTAATACATTTTACGAAAATGATCTGCAATATCCTAAAAAGTTTTGCGTTTTGTTAATTAATATCAGCAAGATCTTCAAAAATTTATAATCAAATGTAGTACCTTTAGGAATATTATTCTTAATATCTTTAATTAATTAAAGTAATACATATTTGCTTATTGTTAATAAGTAGATTACATCCCTTAAATACTACCCGTATATTTTGAATTAGTCAAAAGACTTAATTATGAAGCCTTTTAATCAGTTTTTAGCAGTTAGATAAATAAATAAATAGATAAGTTTAAAATATTTTCGTTAATAATAAATAAGGTACTGTAATTATAATTAATTATTGCGATAGTCAAAGTAATGAGTTAATAATCATATAACTGTAGAGACAGTTTAACCCATGTAATAGTATATGAGAAGATTGCGTAAACACCTTCAATAAATGTACTATAGTAACGATGTTATTTATAACAGGATTTATTTATTTAATATTTGTATATATATTTATTATTGCGTTTCTCTAGTTTCGCCGCTTGACCTTGCTTTTCTCCGGGGAGTGAAGTCTCGCGTCCCCACCCATCCTTTTCCTCTTAGCCGTTGGCATTCCCTAGCTCAACTTATGTTGGTGGGTATATAGGTAGGCTCGCTGGGGGTGCTGAAAAAATATACAACAGGAAAAATACACAACCGTATTTAAAATAAAGTTTACAACCAGTATTTTAACACAACCGTATTTTTCCACAACCGTATATTTCCACAACTCGAAATATCACGTTCCGTAAAAATCCACAAAAATATTATTTAGATTCTTTTAACCCTATAAAGGGCAAAAATAATTAACCCAAAAATAAATGTTACAAGGAATAATTTTACACAACTGGAAATTTATACAACCGTACTTTTTCACAACCATCGATTTTATATTCAGTAACAATCCACAAAAATAATTTCCTACAACCGGATTTTAACACAACCGGAAATTTATACAACCGTACTTTTTCACAACCATCGATTTCATATTCTTTAAATACCGACAAAAATAAAATGGTATAACCTAGATTTTTTACACATCCGGGAATTTCCACAATTTTACATTACTAGTATTACTACAACTTAAAACTTATTAAATCTCGCTTCAAAATCAATCGGTTAAAATGTGTTTCTTTTTACAACTAGTTACAAAATAATAATACTTTGTATAACTTGGCTAACCTTCACAACTAGTGACAAAAAGAATCACAAATCGTTTTAACTCTTCGATCATATATAGTTATCATAATTAGTGGTATCGGGCATGGTATCGGAGTGTTACCTGTGTTAATAATGGAGTGTGTTAATAAGGGTTCCGGAAATAAAGATGTTTGAATAGAGACCGGGGTCATAAATGTCGCACTGTAGTGGTTAAAGAATTATATAAAATATAATTCTTTATAAATATTTATAAATATAAATGTAATTTTGCACCCTCTGGAATTACCACATGATTATCAAATTATTTACGAATAAGTGTATGTGTTGTAATACAAAAATAAGCTACGAATTTCAGTAAATTCGTTAATTATTTCTATAAGTAATTTAAATCAGTTAAAATATACTGGATGCCTATGATTTAAAGAGCTTTTTGACAATATTAATCCTTATCATTTCCTCTTTCTTGGCTCCCTGGCTGTACATTATACACTGCAGTATTATACAGTGGCTTGGCTAGCGCTGTATATGTAGGTTTTATATCATGCATTCCACAATGGGCAGGCCCGGATTAACACTGAATCCTACGAAGTTCAGGTTTCAGGCGCCATGTTTTTGGGGGCATCAGCGCCAGACACGGTTCGCAGAATTGCAAATTCTTAGAAAGGTCTGGGACTGGAACGACGTAAATTGAAAACCTGAAATTCCTGTTTTTATGATTTTCTATTATAAAATAAAACTTGCTTGAAATGTTTCTATTTAGTTTATTTCTGTTGTTAGCCTGTTCAAGTCTGGTCGCAAGATCTATGCGGAGACTGTAAACAAATTAAATGCAACACTATTAATGGGCGTGCTTAATGACTGATAACGTTTACCTAAGCCTTAGAAAATAAAACTGTAGGAAGGAACACATTCATCTACCACATACGACCAGGATAGAGTCCAATATGGCGGAATAGGTGTTTCCGGATTTGTAATGAGATATTTTCATTGGCGGTTCTCAGTGTCTCGAAATGCGCACATAAACTACATAACCTCAATTATAAAACATAGTATTTTAAAATTAATCTTAGAATATAAATTTTATATTTAATATTTTAAACAAACGAACACTCACTTATGAAATGTAATTCCCTTCTTCGTATTTGTCGGAGAAAAGCAGATTAGGTGGTGTAATGGCGGCTAGTGTGCATTGCGCCGGGTAGTTACACTTCTTCCTAAAGTTTTATATTGTAAGACTTAAGCACAGAAATGCGGAGTACTATTAATTTTCATGTTACGCGGTTGCATGTTTTTCAAAATTTTAACGGAAAGATTCAATTTAAATCACTCGTAGATGCAGAAATGCCAGTCTTTTTGATCTAATTTAATTGTGGTGTGAAACATTTTCATCGTCGTTTTGGATTTTGGTCGCTAGAACGTATTGTATTCAAAGCACCGGATATCAAATGGTTAGATAATGCACAAAAGGTGTATGTAGAAAAAGTGTTGTGTTTAAAAAAGGTTCATAGTTTGAAAATATTTTTCACTATGCAGCGAGTCTCAGGAAAGAATTAACACACAACCTAATTTTCTTAAATAGATTATTTGTATACTTTTGAATTTCCGGGACGCAGAATCTTTTTTCACCTTTACTGAAACTAGAAAGCAAAACTATTCTAGTATAATCTCTATAGCTGTGTAGTTGACGCCTTTACGGATTAAGGAATTCTTTGTGTCAACTTAGAAGCAGCAATTCATATTTATTGTTCATATTTTACTCTTCACTACCTTTTGACTCCCGTCAACATATACTTAATTCATCATAATAAAATCTAATTAATAATTACACAAATAAATATGCTGCTTATGGAATTATTACTTCTCTAAGGAGTATGCCAGAAAGTTTTGCACGTGGTTTCTTCCTTGCATTATCATGATATCAGTAGCTACAGAAATAAAAAACATCATTAATCCCAGAAAAGCCCCGAGATTCGATCTGATCACTGACGTTGTTTTAAATCAACTGCCAAAAAAAGCTATATATTCGGGCCGGCGGTGGACGAGTGGTGTCAGTGCATTACTCGTGTTCCAAGGGTCGTGGGTTCGAATCCCACTTGGGGCGACGGGATTTTTCTAATTGAAAAATTCCGCCATCTGTACTATGGGTGTGTGTATTCGTGTTGCATGTTAGATGGCGGGCAGATGACCTTAGCTGTTGGTTCCCCCGTAGTGTAGGCGTGAAAAAAAAGCTATTAAAGATAACACATCTGATGAATACTGTTTTACGGTTGAGGTATGTATCAGGACTATGGAAAGCAGCAGATGTGATAATGATTACAAAAGCTGACAAATCCCCAAGTGAATTGACTTTCTATCGGCCAATTTCCTTACTGTGGGTATTGTCCAAGCATTTTGAGAAGTTAGTACTCAAACACTTTTAAATCAATAATTGAAGAAAAATATTTAATGCCAACTTATCAATTTAGCTTCACAATAATCACGTAATCATTAGATGCACAAAATCACCTGTGTAAAAAAAGAATAAGGAAAATCCGAGTAGTTTCAACCGGTTCCGAGATATCGCTCTTTTTTGCCTAACGCTCCTCCACTATATAGGTTTATAAAAAGCTAAGATATAATGGGGTGTCGGGTATATAGGAACTGAGGAAAATAGACCCAATTGTCTTACGTGTACAGTCCCACTCACTGTTGAACATCTACTTATTGAATGTAGTGAATACACAAATCAGAGAAGAGTTTGTGGTTTATCTGATACCTTAAAAGAAATACTGACTAACAATAAGGAAAACATTTTAAAACTTTGAAATTCCTGCGTTGTACAAACCTTATTTCTCAATTGTAAAACTATATAGTCTGTGATAAAAACTGTGATATTTACTATACTTAAATTATGTTTATTTATTTATACAAATTATCTTAACCCGTTTTACTTATTTACATATTTATATACTTGTTACCGTTTTATTAATGTTTTGTGTGGTATTTTATTACATATTTTAGTTCATTCTGGTTGTATATATTGTCGTACCCGTTCGTTAGTTATATTTACTTGTTATTGTATTGATTTGCTACTTATTACTAATCATATACATTAGTAATATACTATAGCAATAGCGACAAATGACCCTGGCAGTCGAGTCGCTTACTTATAAAAAAAAATAGAACATTTAACAATTTAACATTAGGTATGTAATTAACCATAGACAGCATCTCTTCTTTTATTCAAAAAGAACGTTACAATAGGATCTTTTTCATATAATTCTAAAAATTCCAATACGTGTCATTTGACCACTGCTGCATTATTATCGCGTAATACAGTGGCGGATATAGAAATTCGTAACGGGAGGTCCAATTTTTCATTTTTGGTAAATTGAATGGAATGAAGTTAAATAACGCCGAAATCTTTGGTTATTAAAAAATTTTGTTTCTAACTCAGAAATTAAATAATCAATGAAAGGTATATACAGTGTGTCTGAAATCATCCAGGACATATAAAAATTAACACGAGATAAATTAATTAGATGAGAGCTTGCTGTGGCTTATTATTATAAATACCTAAAATTTAGCAAAGTGACATTTATTGCAAATGAAAGAATAAATTAAATATTACTAGTGTCAAAATGTTATTATTACAATAACTGTTGTTTACAGTGGCAAAATAACTTAACAATTATTTAAAATAAAAATGTGCTGATTATGGTGACATGTACTAGTATTTCATGATTCAATATTACTAAATTTAGATATATTGGTATAATCCGAAAAGATAATTGCAATTGTTAAAATAATTTATTCGAGCTGTGAAAATTGGTGTTTTTGGGAATAACATTTAAATCAATATTTCGAGTTAAAGAGGCCACAGCAAACTCTGATCTTATTCCGTTTTCCCATTTTTATTTTTATATGTTCTGGCTGGCTAGAGACACCCTGTATATTGTTGAACGAGAACATTTATGTGTTTTTGAATCTTCAGTTGACATGTTCGACCTGTTCATTCGCTTCTTGGTTCTGCGGGTAAGTTTGATTTTAAAATCAAATTTATTGGCTACAGTTTCAGCTTCTGTAAAGATGAAATTAAACTGATCAATAGAATTTTCTCCAAAAGTTTTAAGTAATTTTATATTTTGACATAATTGCATAATTCATATGCATGCATTAAGTCTAGTTGACTGTAGTTCTTTATATAAATGCAAAGTTAATTTTTTTAATTTTATTACTAATAAAAATTTAATTATTTTATTACTAATAAAAAAGTTACGAAATCAGATTTTTGAAAAGCGGAAATATAGGCAGTACTAATAACGCTTGATGCTAATTTAGCATCACCAACTATTTTTCTAGAAATAATCATATTGCTTGCAATAATTCGTATAGTGCTAAAATTGCTTCGTATTCTTCTATCCAGCATGTTATACACATAATTAATTGTGACGATCGTCTCGAATTTAAAGTAAATTGTTGAGCTTTTTTTTATAAGACCATTATTTTTGCAGATTCAAGACAAAATGTTGTAATATGAACTGGATAGTTCCTATGGCATTTTTAGCTGATTGTATCGACAATGCCTTACAAATAGCCAAATTTAAATAGTGACTGCTACAATGAGTATAGTGCTCTGGGCCGAATGTTTTGAGAACCAGACATATTGGCGATGCCATCATAGCCTTGTCGACGCAAATTATTTATACTTAAACCTATACATTACCTGTAATTATTTATAATTACATTGGCTAAATTTTTCTCTGCCATGTCTGAAATTTCAAAAAAAGAAATGAATTCTTCTTTAAGAATACCCAACTCTACATAAAAATATCGTATGGATATTTGTTTTGATAATGTAACTTCGGTAGTTTCATCAATTATGACACTAAAAAATTGTCCGAACCGGAAGACGAAGACTCCTAACAAGTGTGTGGACGTCGGCATTATTACATTACAATCGGCATTGTTAACTGTGTGGGACATGATGACCCACCTTGTTACAGATTCTCGAACAGATGTTTAGTCCCAAGAAATGTGGTGAGAACTTACGTTAAGAAAAGTAAAAAATTGTTTCCTAAAAATCAAAGCCTAATTTTTAAGTTTTATATAAAGTTGGATCTCTTTTATAATGGCATTTTTATTTTTCCAATCCAGGCTAAAAACGCCATACAAAATTTTAGAAAAGAAAACTAGCGACGCACAGTGGGTCGAAATAGCTAAACGATGGACATTGGCATTTATTTTGTGATCTTTAATGCATTTTCTATAGCAGTTGTTAGAGACAAGCTTTTCTACATACATATATGATGGTGATATACCATTTCGCAAAATATTAAAACTATACGGAGTGATATCATACAACTTCTTACAGTCTTTGAAGCTTGCCTTTGTAGATCGAAGAATGATATATAAAATATTGTTGGTATACACATTTCCCATATTAACATCTTGCTAAAACAATAGAAAACGTCCACAATAACGAAACGATACGGTCAGTTATATCGGTTATACTGAATGTACGGAATATAACGAGTAAACACGGCAACACTTGTACGGCTACTTTTGTGTACAGTGTACAATTTCTAGAAAGAGGGTATAATATCCGTCTGTTCGGAATGCAAATATTACTTTTTAAAACTTATCGACAAGAATAAAATACCTAAAAGGTACATAAGCTTTACAGCTACAATAATCCCTTAATGGAATATCCAGATGTTTGCAAAATCAGCAAATCCTAAAATATTTCTTTGTTAGAAAATACTACATAACGGTAAACAAACTAAATTATCTACTTTCGGAAAAAATGTATTTAAGTGTTTCCTGTAAAGCTTACTTAAGTTATATGGACATATATACAACCCCTACTATAGTAATCAATGAGAAGAGAATTCACGATTCCTCCTATTCTGAAAATATACCCCTTCACATTCTAAATTAATAATAATAACAACAAAAGATATTTTACATTTACATGCTAATATTTTCAGGTTTCTATTAGAAGTAGTCACTATTAGCCAAGTATTTAAACAAACTTACTTATATACACAGAAGGTAAAAGTATATACCATTTTTATTTTGATTCCTCTATCACAATTTGGATTTAGAAAACAAGTGAACATTAAAATGACCTGTATCCATGTCCACAATTATATTACTAACTAATATATAATAGACAGTCATTATATTTGCTTATATTGATGTCAAAATAGACGCGTCCTATGAAAGACCGTTTTTAATGTAGTACTCAGCACACAGATAAAACGGTGGATAATTGTCTTAATTGTAACCTATTTGTACTAGATAAAAATGAATATATAAAGTAAATATGTTACGGATTCGAAATATGACAGTCCCCATCTGGACTTTCCTAGGCATTTAAGTCAACCGGAAGTCAAGATTTTTAAAAATTACGAGTTACGTTTAGAGTTTTCTTTTTAAGGAAGATGAATAATAATTATTATCAAAAAACATGTAATTTACAGAAGAAACATCATACTAACGAACAAAGAAAAAATCGATTTAAAAAACATTTCTTGAAAATAATTTAGTTGATTTAAGTGAACCCCCATTTTTGCTTCATAAAATCCGTTCTCAAAGAGTCAACTTCGATTGTTAGAAAGAGGGTGATAACGTAAAAGTGAAGCAAACAAATTTACATTTTTATAATCTATATACCTAGTCTTTTAAACGTCTACATTAAAATCTCATTGATTTTAAACATTTGATCGTTTCGTCAAATGTCCATGTTTTTCCCATTTCGATCCAGTGTGCGACGGGAAGGGAAACTAGGACGTTATTAAAAAGTTTACGACAATAGAGGTGTAGAAACGGGATGGACATTAATTTTCTTTGATTTGTTTGTTTACCGACGGAGAAATAATTGATATTTGGCAGGTTGCAAACATTTTCCTATTTTCATGTGTATAGATCTAATATACAGGGTGTAATGTTGAGAGGTAAAATTCCTCAGAGTGCGGTATACTATAACGAAAACAAAGTTAAAAACACCCATGCCATTTTCTTCTCCGATGGCTCTGAGAAGTACAAGTAGTTAAAGTGTTGACCAACATTGTATTAAAATTTTTAAATTTATCGACTTTTGGTAACGGATATTTGGATTAAACTAACTGTTAGATACTCATTATTTCTTTTGTGTTAATTATTGTTTTTTTCTGGTTGATTAATTATTATTGTTCATGCATTGATCTATTTTTACTTATTTGTTCTAAGTGCAAGTTGTTATTATTTGTTTACTATTGACCTATTTAAAGTGATTCATGATTGTCAAACATTTAATCTTGGGTAAATATAATTATTATTCACTTCCAGCAAATGTTTGCGTCCATAGTCAGTATAGTAAATTTCCCCTATGAACATTGGCACGTAAACAAATAAATACCAACTTTCTTTTTCCAATGTATGACAATTCTGAAATCAGTTAGTTATCATCAATACATGCACGAAGAACAACTACAATTTATTTCATCAATAATTAAAATAAGTGTTAGTAAAATTTAATAAAATATATATATATATATATATATATATATATATATATATATATATATATATATATATATATATATATATATATATATATATATATATATATATATATATATATCGTATATAGTATATCTTCCGTAAAATGTACTTCATCTTTTAGCAGCACTCTTATTAGCACCCGTGATCAACGCCGACAGATGATCAAAGAAACTTCGCATTATTGTCATCTTCTCTGTAGCAGTTATCATTATTGTTGCTATCAACTTTAGCTTCTCCTGAACTTCCATTATATCTCGTTCATCAAGCTGTCTACCGCACTGTATACAAAAATCCTACACCAAGAGTCGGAAGATAATGTAAAGTAATTCAGAGAAAGTAAAAGTTTTTACATTAAGGTAAGAGAAAAGAGGAAATTTCACATAACTCAATCACAGTTTTCAAAAAATTCCTAATTTTACTAATAACACTGATAATTGTAAATAATAATCTTTGCTTGTCACTTGTCAATAAAGTCAGTTGTCATTGAAAATCCTAAAATAGCCGTTAACAGACAGACGCGTACTATACCGTTTAGTTATAGCCCCATTATTTTCTAATAGTAGCGACAACGATTGATCTCGTAGCTGGAGCAAAAGTACAGGGTAATCCAAATTGAGTGAAGATGGTTTGAATTTGGCGCCTTGGGTTTTAGTGTATTTCACGTCGTTAGTGTAGCACTATTGAAATATGTAGCGTCAGATTACAGCGGCAAGTCACTTTCCCGTTTACATCGTTGTGCTTTGCCACGTTGTTCTGGATTTTCATTGAAATTTTGCTTTATTTCGCTTGTTTTCTTGTTTTACAAAACAGTTGTTTTCAGAACTACGGTTTGTTAGACGATTTTATTATCAAGTAAGCTTATTATTTAAAATCAATTAAGTTTATAAGCTATATTATTTTTCAGGCGCCACTGTAAAATAAAAGAAGGATAAAAATATCCGAAAAGTATTCATGTTGCCAACGTGACAATAATTTACCGTGGCGGGAAATTCAAACAGCCCTCAGTCAATTTGGATCACCCTGTATGTTGGTGACGTTGAATTTACCAGATTTGACATTTCGTTTTACACTAAATCTTAGGTTTAATAATCATCATGCACAAAAACATTCACAATTTAACATGAATTTGATAACGGACATTCATGTTATGTAAAAACGATCATATTAATGTAATATACAACTACGAAATTGTAATTTTTAAACAAGTTTTATTAAAATGACGAAACACTATGCATCTGGTGATGTTTTCTTTATTAAAGTTTGTGCCTGGTTTGCTCTACGATGTCGCTACTATATGAAATAGAGGGCTATATGTCAGTGTATAGCCCCTTTATTTTCAAATAGTAGCGACAACGATTGATCTCGCCGCTGGAGCAAAAGCACCAGAACGATGTTGGCGGCATTGAATATTACTAGATTTGACATTCCGTCTTAAAATAAATCTTAGGTTTAATAATAATCATGCATATAAATATTCACAATTTAACATTAATTTGATAATGAACATTCATGTTCTGTAAAAACGATCATATTAATATGATACATACTTTCGTAATTGTGATTTTTGAACAGCTTTTTACTGAATTATCGCAACAACATGCATGTAGTAATTTTTTCTTTATTAAAGTTTGTGTCAGGTTTGCTCCACGATGTCGCTACTATTTGAAATAGAGGGGCTATACGTTTAGTTAATCATTATGCGGTCAACACCTAGTCGATCGAGATCAACTGGCTTTAAAGAACCAACATTGTTGCCAGTTTTAAATATCTAAAAGTGATTATATCTCCTAAAAGAGCCATCGGAAAAAACTAATTAGAGTTTTAACTCAGTTTTCGTCGTAGAATACCGTACTGGGGAGTTTTACCTATCGAATCATTACACCCTGTATTTGGCAAGTCCAAATATTCGGTACCTTATTTGAAATTTGCAAATACCTCATGTGTAACGCCCGCTTAACGAATCGACGATCAGATCACTTGCAAGAACTATCCAAATTTATGTGTATATCCAAGTGTTAAGAAGGCTTCTAGTTAAAATATGAGTAGCTGTTTATAAATAAGATATACAATTCCGGGTAAAAACCCTTTTGGATATAATTGAATAGAAAGTGCAAGTACAATATAAAGTACAAGTGACGTATCTAACGATAGTTTCTAACTGAACCTAATCCCCCATTACTTTTATTGATTATTTACAGGTTTCACATTTTTTGTATGTATTTCAAATCTGATTACTAGATTCTTTAAAAAACTGTAAAAGAACTGTCTTTTTTGATTAATAATATAATTTGTTCACGAAATTTAAACAAACATAATCTTAATTGTACAAAAGCGCTGGTTTCGGATTTTTTACCTTAAAGGATATAATTATGTATTACGTCTATATTGCATATATTTCACAAACCCGGTAAGATATAAAACTAAAGCAAAGAAAGCGAGTTAAACATTAGATAGTGGTGAAAAAGTACGGTTGTATAAATTTCCGGTTGTGTAAAAATCCAGTTGTAGCAAATTCTTTTTGTGAATCTTTACAGAATATGAAATCAATAGTTGTGAAAAAGTACTGTTGTATAAATTTCCGGTTGTGTAAAATTATTCCTTGTAACATTTATTTTTGGGTTAATTATTTTTGCCCTTTATAGGGTTAAAAGAATCTAAATAATATTTTTGTGGATTTTTCCGGAACGTGATAATTCGAGTTGTGGAAATATACGGTTGTGGAAAAATACGGTTGTGAACTTTTATTTTAGGTATAAATACGGTTGTGTATTTTTCTCTTTGTAGAAACGTACGCGCCCCCGGCTCGCTGGACTGTTAGCTCGGTCTCTTTCCGTTAAAATAAAGAGAAGACCGACCAATAGTAGTTACCGAACCGAACCAACAATAACCAGAAAACCAACCAACCGAAACCGCTTTAGGTGAGAAGTATATAATACACTAACCCTAACCGATACAACAATATTAGTTAACCTACTACAACCGTACCGAGCATTACCGAACCGAACACAACCGAATACAACTGTACCGAACCAACCGAAATACCTAAGTTAAAGTGTTTTTAACCGCTGCACAATGCTTGCATTTAGTTGCACCACAACCGTTTCTAACCTTTTCCTGCAACCATTATCAGTGCTTAAGGTATTAGTTTGACTTGGCATGGTAATTTTGCTATTTGATGCTGATATCTGTAGCGTGAAATATTGTCCTTAATAAACTAAAGATTTGCTGAAACGATAGTCTCATTTGTGTGCATAATAATAGCAACCCGTAACCTTGAGCTGTTTAACCTGAACGAAGAACCCTGGAGACCGTTTCTTCACTGAAGTAGCCTTGGGCCTCGCGGCTGATGAGCGTACTCTCGATAAAAAGTACTGGCTCCTGGGACTTGACCGCATCGAGGAACAGTCAGCGGCAGAAGGGCGTCACACTACCATAAATGAGTTCAGTTTAATCTTTATTGAAAAACATACTATACATGTATATGCATTTCAAGAAGAACACGATGATCTAGCAAGTGACTATTCCCAAAAAAATATTGTAAATAGATTATGTATTTAAAAAAATGTTTCATTATATCCAAATTACCAGCCTTTAAATATTACTAAGAAGCATAACTTAAATAAAACATTTCTGTTGAGAATTCTTATTGTTTGTACTAAGTGTTGATAAGGATAAGAAATAATGGAAAAAAATCATTTCTTCAAATAAGAAAGTAAGGCGGGTAAAATAAACAAGTTCTGTCGAGTTTTTCTAAATTAATAAAAGAAAAAGGTTTTGACAAATTTCATAAAACTATTTAGAAGAGTTTATAATGATTAATTGATTGTATATAACACATACTGTTGATTAGTAGAGCTTAATCTGGATATTTTCGACCTTTACAGTGTTAAAATCCACGTAAATGATCCAAATAACATGTAAATGACAGAAAAGATTATATTTAATAAAAAAACTGAACTTTAATATTATAATAAAAAGATATTTCTAACACGATAATGCTTAATAATGGCTTAGTAATGGATAACAAGTAAAATAAAAATTAGCAATTTTTATTTTACGTGATATGACAGTCATCATGTTTTAGCTTCTCTATTTGTTTCTTTTCTGGATTATTTTTAATTTTTCTCTTATTTTCTTCTTTTCCACATTTTCTTTGCACCTCATAATGTATGAACATGAATGTATGTAGAAGTTATCATTTATATGGACAAATTGTATTACGTGGAATTATAAATCCACGCAAATGACTCAATGAAAATGCTACGCGAATGACTATTAGAGCATTAACATAACATACCGCCTAGAGTATTTTCTTTGGAAGCTTCATACTAGCTATAATGAAACAACAGTAATGTATCAACTTACTTACGAAAAATTCATTTCTAAATTCAACACCAGTAAGAAATTATGATAACCACGTGAATGACGCAAAATAAATGTAATCTTACATCAAACCATATAAACTACCTCTATAAAGTTTATAGATCAACTGAACAAGACACTACATGTTGATTTCATTAAAATTACATGTGTAATGCTGATATTGTAGAAATACTGATACTATACGTGAAATTTAATAATTTTCTTCTCTCTTAGTTAAATCCACGCAAATGACAAAACTATCAGGGACAGCATTTTATTGATTGTGTAGTAATCGATGTTTAATATTTTATATATTAATTGACTCTGGATGAGAGCCCTATACTTGTTTTACAATTTTCCTTAATTAGAACAATAATGATTAACTGATGCCTTAGAAAAACTGCTTTTTACTTTGCGAATACATACTAGGGACATGCCACGTGAATGACATATGACATAATAAAGTTTACTTTTTATTGTTAGAAGGATAGGTCAGTTGTTAATATATACCTGGCTAGATAGACTGCTATTACATCTTCACTGTACTGAACTAACAGGTAAAAAGGTATTCGTAATATAATATTAATTAAGCAGGGACAGTAAATTTAATATTTCTGAAGAATTATCCAGATATATCATGTACATGAAACATGTAAATGGTCCCTGTTTGTAATAATAGTTAATAAGAAAATATCGAAGGATAAGTATAAAAAGAATCTTACTTGTGTTATATGTATTCATAAAAATACACAAAGGTAAATAGAAGCTCTTCAGTATTTAATAAAATATAATCTGGGTTGATGTGTGTATGAGAGCAAGAACAGTTGTCATCATCCAATGGAAGGGATGTCTAGAAAAAGCATGCTAGAGCAGGTACCACAGGATCCCAATCATAATCGACAAGGTAGTATTTACTGAAGGAGTGTTGATTGCGAGTACGAAAAATATCTTCATCAATTATCAAAAGTTATATTATATAAATAGAGACTAATTCTCCCTTATACAAGTTCAACTACAGTGAAAATATAATTAAATATGGTTACGAATTTAAATTATAAAGTTCTGGTCAATATTTTATCCTGAAATCTAGAAAAGCAAATTAACATATGTTAAGTTTTAATAACTATTTAAATTAATTTTTATTTTTTAGTACATTTATAACTAAATTTGGATTATTACAAAAATGACTCGTGATTGTGATAAATATCACATTATTTATCACACTTTATAAATCAATTTATCTATGAAGTATCTTGGTACGTAAGTAATTATTACTTATTTTTTTATGTTGGTACCACAGGGTCCTCCTCGTAATCGACAAGGTAGTATTTACTGAAGGTGTGTTGATTGTGAGTACAAAAAATATCTTCATCAATTATCAAAAGTTATATTATATAAATAGAGACTAATTCTCCCTTATACAAGTTCAACTACAATGAAAATATAATTAAATATGGTTACAAATTTAAATTATAAAGTGTTGGTGGATATTTTATCCTGAAATCTAGAAAAGCAAATTACCATTAATAAATATCCATTCACCTTATTTAAGCAAAATCTTAGCTGCTCATTTAATCTAGCGGTTTAACCTCAGTTGCGATTGACGTTTGTTGTTAGTAGTATATTTTAGTGATATTGTGTCAAACCGTTAACTAACACAAAGAAAAAATTTGTGGGAAATTAAATTCTTGGACGGGCATTATTACAAAAATGACTCGTGATTGTGATAAATATCACATTATTTATCACACTTTATAAATCAATTAATTATGAAGTATCTTAGTACGTAAGTAATTATTACATATTTTTTTATGTTTGATATAAAATTTCTTTGTGTCATTACTATTTGGGTTCAAATAACGCAGTCGTAGTCGACAATCGGGTTTTGTTAATAAAACTAGGTGTCACTAATGGAGACTATCACGTGTCACTAATTGCTTCAATGTAAAACCTGATCGTCAGGTTTTAGGTGGTTTTAGTTGGTTGAGACATTTGCACAACAATCTAAGTAAGAATTTATTTCAAAGAGTCAATTTTAAACAAAAATTCAATTGTTTTTCGATAGATGAAATACCACAATGTCTTCTGTAGTATCATTTTTACCCACATCGAACGGGGAAAGCTTACTTTGTCATTAATTGGGACATTTACTTTTGTACATGTTACCAAAGTAAATAACTAGAAAATAAGAAATGCTGTTCCCGAATTGATGCCCGCGAGACGATTTGTAAAATTATATTCCTTTCGAGAAAATTACTTACAGCACGTTGCAGACTGGTTAAAGTAAAATAACTGCCGATTGTATAATGCGATGGAAAATAAAATTTTAATCTTTAATGATAATGCATTATAAAAATATTAATATGCCACTTGAATAAAATAGATAATAATAAATATAAAAATGTTAATCGTATTAATGCTTTTTATGTATTTTTTGTACTTATTTTTGTTTGAATATTAGTCCAGTCAATGAATATATTGTAGAGTGCATGGAATATGCGAGAATTTTTGACTTCAGGACTTTGATAAGAGTAGTTAATAGGTAAACATACTAAAAGTCCCCGCCCCTGGGTGGTGAGCTAAAGACGGGAGGGGGGTCAAGGTCCCATTTTTTGGTTTTCCTCCTATATCTCGGAAACGGGGCAGGTAGAAAAAAATGTTTCAAATAAAAAGGAAAGCTAATTAAATTTCCTATATAATTATGTCTATACATATTTGTCGAATTCCCAACGGTTTCCGAGATATACGTAATTGAAAATCGATAATTTTTGAAAGTCATTTTTACCTCACTCGTTTTGTGGAACATTTGCTTCTAGTGCCGCTCACGATCGTTTCTCAAAAAAATTGTCAAAGACAAAGTTGTAGAACATTAAATTTCCTTCAATTTGATATACTTTTGCCACTTTATCTTCAACCAATCAAAAGTTATCGAATTTCTAACATGTACGCTCAATTGGCAGCCAACGAGCAAATTGGCAGTGGGCAGGCGAGGAGACAGTTGGTAGAGAGAGAGAGAGTGGGGAGGTATAAAAGGTCCCATCATCCCAACTGTCAACCGCGCACTTGAGCGCCCCCCCATCCTCACCCCCGGTTCTTCCAAAAGACCGGGTGGAGGGGGATGGGGTTCCTGCGCACGACGTTGATATTGTGAAAACAGGTATCAACATAAAGCAAAATTCCTCGGTAGCTGTTATTGGAAAGGACGTCGACTTGGCTGTTCTCTTGGTAGCCAAAACCCCAACTAATTGCGACATTCTGCTGGTAAAACCTGGAAGAGAAAAGTTCAAGACTATTGTATATTCCTCACAACAGCTGCAGTAGGAGTCGAAAATGAAGGACAATGCCCATTTGTTATTCTTACATGCATTCACAGGCTGTGAGTCAACATCTGCAGCGTGAGTAAAGCGGGTTTTGTCAAAATGTACCAGAAGTTTAAAATCATACAACATGCAGCTGAGGTATTTGCCAGCCGTTCTTCTTCCCCTGACTCAATTGAGACAGCTGGGATCATGAGTAGTCTCTCATGGTATGGCGCTCCAGCCACAGAAAAGTTCCTCGACAAGTTCCGCTATAAATCATGAGCTATAAAGCAGCTGCAAACATGAAGCCTGATCTCTCAACTGTCCCTCCAACTGAAAGAGCTGTTAAGCAGCATGCATTCCGGACGTACCACCAAGTACACCTGAGGTTAGGGGAGGAACCTAATGGTGGAGCGCCGAATTGGGGCAGAGGAGGAATGACCAACTAGTTCCGAAACTCTCAGAGTTGGATGCTGAACCTGACGAAATCTTGAAGATGATTTTTTGCCGATGTACGAATGGATGTGAAAGTGGCAGGTGTGGTTGTAGAAAAGCATAGTTAAACTGCTCTGTCGCATGCCCAAATTGCAAGGGCAGTTGCAACAACGCAGTCGGAATATTAATTCAGGAAGAAGGTGACGACGACGACGACATCGATACACTACCATTCTCTTTGGACGACGTCTCCACAGCTGACGGAGATGAATGAGCCTCGACCCTCCTGCCTCAAAAAACCAACATGTTGCCTTTAATGCACATTTTTTCATTTTTGAATTACTATCAGTCCATGTAAGTACTTTCATTATATGATTCGTAATAATATAATAAAACCTAGAATTATAAAAAGGAGTTGTGTGTCAATTACAATTACCTTATTTCGATTGTTAAAGTATTGTTAATCATCATGATAGCAAGTTATAGCAGTTAAAACGCAATGTATATCAAATTGAAGGAAATTTAATGTTCTACAACTTCGTCTCAGACAATTCTTCTGAGATACGATCGTGAGAGGCACTAGAAGCAAATGTTCGACAAAAAGAGTGAGGTAAAAATGATTTTTTTAAATTATCGATTTTCAATAACATATATCTCGGAAACCGTTGGGAATTCAACAAATATGTATAGAAACAATTCTATAGGAAGATTAATTAGCTTTCATTTTTATTTGAAACATTTTTTTTTACATGCACCGTTTCCGAGATATAAGCGAAAAATCAAAATTGGGACATTTCGACCCCTCTCCCGCCTTTAGCTCACCTCCCAAAGGCGGGGACTTTTAGTATGTTTAATTCCTAACTACTCCTAACAAAGTCCTGAAGTCAAAAATCCTCGCATATTCCATGCACTCTACACCCCTCTTTTGAGCACTCATTGACTGGACTATATAATTTTTGGGAAATATATAAACGTTTAAAAAATATACAATCTCGTGATTTCTATTTAAGAGTTGTTCTATAAATATTTAAAAAATTAGAACTTAAGAAAAAACTTAATATATTTATAAAAATAAAATAAATTTACCTTCTAATGCATATGAATTTAAAAAAATTTAAAATTGCATTGGAGAAGTAACATGTATCAAATTTACAGGTTATATTATCATTTTTCTTGTGCCAGATAAAGCACATTACTGTGTCGTATGTTATGACATTTTTATTAAGAGGTAATATTCAAAATTTCATACACATACTATTTTGAAGAAAGAACCCTCATTTGCAATCCAACTAGAAGTAGTTTTTTTTCACAAATATTATTAGCGATTAATACAGGTTAATAATTATTGTTTTTAACGTATAACTCTGATTATTTTAGAATCTCATTCATACAATAATTTTAAAGTACACTGAGTAAACTTTATATTAAAGTTTATAAGTTTATTAAAGTTGTAACGGAGAGAAATTCTCGATTTATTAAAAATATAATTTTGTATGCATAAATGATAAAAAAACTTTAGTGCGGCCCTTCACATTTTAGTATATTTTAGTCGAGTTAAAAGTGCGATGATATTACGATTTATCTGATGTTCTTTTAAATACCAGGGGTAACCTTTTCATGTTCTTGTACAGATAAAATTTCTTTTAGAAAGATCTCATAGACATCATTTTGATGTATTTTCAGTTTGCAGGACCTTTGATTGGCTTATTAGAATTTGTTTAATGCTAATCCACAGTGAATTTTGAATTAAACATATTAACTCATTTAATTAATAAAAAATTAATAATAATAATACGTTATTTGTTACTCAACAAGTAAAATAACTATCTTCGAGCAACATTCAAGTAACTTAATCAGCAATCAATCAATCAGTAATTAATCATTCCCGTTAATATTAATAATAATAAAGAAATTATTACTAATAGCAATTGTGGCAAAAGTTCAATGAATCTCGTTAAGATAATATAGTTCAGAATTCAGAAGATTTGTTCCCGTTTTGGTTCTTCGAGTCAACAGTTTGATAGTGAAAACTTATGTGTTATGGTCATTTCTTTGTGGTTTTTGTGAAACGTTTTGAGCCTTCTGCTTGTGCTAGAAATTTATGAAAATGAAGGAGATTTGTATTGGGATTGCGTTCTTGCTTATGTAATTTTAGTTACCTATGTTTAATTTAATAGTTGGTTTGGGATCCCGAAATATTTTTAGAATATGATGAATTACTATTGTATTATTTTGAAAGAGAAAACTTTTCTAACATCTTTGATTTGTGTGTTGCATTTTCAAATTTTTCAAATTAAATTATCTTATGATATAGTTTGGCTCAATAAATTGCTGATGTTTTTGTCAATTAAAATTCATTAGTATGGTTTGATATGTTTGATTAAATTAACGTCAATTTTAAATGAGGAATCTTTCTAAATTGAGATTTTCAGATTCTGTTAAAATCAATTTGGTGGCGCCCAACATGTTTTTTATTTTTTGTTTGTTCCTGATTTCATTAATTAATTAGAAACTTTTGGAGTTAACACCCACTTCTGTATTTAAATTTGCTAAATAGAGATCTCAACAGCCGGTGCATTTTTGAGTTGTACAGCAAGTATTAAATATTTTGTGTTAAGAAAGTAATGTTATAAATAATGCCTGATCGTGGAGCTTTTTTTTGTGTTAAAATAAGTATATTTCAATGTTGCCCATGCTTTGTTTTTAGAGGAATTTAGATTGTTATAAAGTATAAACTTATGTATTATTGCTTAAATGTTCCTAATGTTTTTGTAATAATTTCAAGTATGTCGACTACTCACCGGATTAAGTGTAATAAATAATAAGTTAAATAAGTTTTAAATAACTTATGTTAAAACTGTCGAATTGTACAGAACAAGGCTTTTTTTACCCTCATAACTTCTATCAAACTTTTAATGTTTTTTTTATATTGGGAAAGAAATGAATCAATTTACTAGTAAAATAATTTATGTTATTTTATTTATTATTATTCGAATACATATATATTACTGTTATTGTTGAATGGTTATGGGAAATGAAATTGATTGGAAATTATTAGGAAAGAATCTATACTTTTGGTCTAAATTATTTTTTTTAATAATATATTGGTTAAATAAAAAAAATTCAAATATTATCCGATACATAAATAATATGTAAATGAATATTTTTAGGTAAGTTATTGAGATTCTTAATTCAAACAATTAAAATTTAATTATAATTACGTAACAACCGCCAGAAATAGTATATTGTGTTACAAGTGCAGAAAAGTGCCAATTTCTCACGAGTGTGAAGATTTTGCGGCATGAGACGTAGTCGAATGCCGCAATCACACGAGTGAGAAATTGGTGTTTTTGCACGCGTGACACACTATACTTTATCTACGACAACAAAAAAAGTAATAAACCACCAACAGCTAAGAAAGTTTTTTAACCTAGAATTTATACTCGCATTCATATTTTTTACGTGAAATATTTGGCAATAAATTAAGAGATGTAATGTGAGCCGCTTCCACGATGTTTGGAGGTGTATGAGTGTACACCCCAATTTTCCTTCATCGGATTCACTCATGATACATCTAGAATTTTAAAAACGACAAAAGTAAACATTAAATTTGTAAAGACAATAGTAATAATACGTTTACAATTTGTATAATTTCAGTCAATTTACTATTTAGTACTTACAGCTAAATAATCATACGTATGTACTCGTTTTAAAAAAATAATTTATATGTACAAAAATCACAATTCAATTGTCAAGGTTATTAACCTCTGCGCAAAATGTCAAATATTCTCGCATTATGTAGCAAATTATAAATGTTTTCAATGTTTTTATTGTAATTTAGCAATAATAATAAATAAAATTACATTAAAAATTATATAATAATGTAAAACATTAATTAATTTTACGTTTTAATTGAATAACAATCATTGTAACTTTATATAATGAGAAAAAAACATCATTGAAAGGAGTCTCCGTAGCTCAATGCTTACGCTGTAGCTACTAACCGAGCGATCCCGGTTCAATTCGCCGGGTCTGACCTTAGTTTTTTTTTCTAGATGGATTTCCATTCGAAATATAATTTAATGTAAAATATTAATTAAACAAAATAAATTAACCTTTATCTAAAATTTATAACATTTTATATTTCAAATAATTAATAATATTATAAATATTGCAATTGGTGACATCTATGGCGTTTTAATAGAACTACGGATTATTGAGAACTCCTTCCTCACATACTTTACCGTTGAGTTTGGAGATTGTTTGCAATTGGTCGTTTTCACGGTTACTAGATTGTGCGGAATATGTAACTTTCTATTGGTCGTAGATAAAACTATGTAAATATTGAAAGCTTCATATGCGTACATTAAAATAATATTTTATTGTTTTTATACACGCTAGAAATAATTCTGCAAAGTCAGTTATACGTGTTCTTGAATCTAGTAGTTTATTCGAAAAACCAACACACTGTTTGCCCTCAGAGATATTTTTTAAATGTAAAGGACAGCAGAAACTTGCGAAATTTTATCGTATACTGATCTGGTGCACAGAACGTGCCACATTTCATCATTTGTTGGTTTTTTCTATGAAACATCAGTATAAAAGGAGGAAGATAAATTCTCATCCATTAGTATCACGTGAAAGTCGTTTCTATTTGCTTACACGCAAAACCGCAGACTGAATGTTTCTTTTTGTCCGGGCAAATGTGCGTTTTAGGGAACAAATTTAGGGTGAAAAAAGTGAACCATTTTTTACACTAAATTTGCAACCTCAAAATACGAATTATTGATTATTATTTTTTCAAAATGAGCTATTATTTCAGGTCTCATCTCATGATATCTCATTTCAATGTTTGCTTTATTTTCGCACCCCTTTTACAAAATGCGGTGTAAATGTAAAGGAAAATTTCTACTTCATTATTGTGTGTTTTATGTGTTTGTTTAGTGAAATTTTGGGGTTTTGAAATTTTGCAAATATTTACACGACTCGTTATTTCAGGTCGGTTAACAAAAAGGGTATTATTAGTTGGAGATTGTTCGCTGCTGATTTTCCTCCTATGGCTAGTAGATTACTTTCAAGAAGGGTATCCCATTTTGGCAACAGTTGTATCAATCAGCGTGACTGTAAACGTCAGCCAGACGCTCAAATAAAGTTACAGTGTGTGAAAATGGCAGGCTTCATGTCAAATTTGTTCTACCCGTAGGCGTCAGAGATTGGAAAAGCATTAAATATGATTTTCTACCAACTCAGCGATAAAAGCGGCGATAAAACTGAGAGTTTTCGTGTAGAGAGTAGAAAAATATCTCGCGATCGGGAGGGAGTCGATCTAACTCGAGACAAAAGGAAATACATGATGGAATATTTGCTACGATGATGAAAGACAAGACAGCAATTTATACCAGAAAACGCTGCTGATCTATAGAATTAAATTTTTGGACCTTTTACTTTTCTAGCCGATTAAATTCGTCTTTAAGATGTTCTTACGTCAGCTTAAAGTTTTGCAAGTTTAAACTGGGTTATTACAACTGCAAACGTTCTTATTATTTTATCCTTAGGTTAGTAGAAATTAATGTAAGGAAGAAAATAGAACGAAAATCTCTCCAACTTTATTCGATTTGTTACAGTTGAAGGCTCGTAAAGTTTCCTTTGCTTGTTAATGTTGTATTGCTATGGGAAAATCGTAAAAATTGTTTTATATTCAAGAAGTTTTAAAAGATTTAATGAAAGAAGAGGTCGCAGAAGAAGAATAACAAGCTTGGAAAAATCAACAATTTATATTTTAAAGTAATATTCTCAAATTAAAACTGTTAAAATCTTGTTTGGAAGGTGATTCAAATCGTATGTCTGTTTATTTTTACAATTGAAAAAAATATATTTGCAGTAAATTATACTTATACTTTATTCATATTTAAATACACACGCTAATAATTTTCTTGAGATAAATAAAACCAAATGTTGATTCACAAGTTTATTTTAATTTACCTGACAATTGTTTGGATAGATAGCTCCCTTTCAGTAACGGAGAATTAATAAGATCAATCCGTTCCTCCATTAAAGGTGGTATATCTCGAAGACTTTTAGAATACTTGATTCAAGATTGTTGTTTCTACACAAAAGTGTAGAAATTTGATGTTATTTTGTGGTGCTATTGTGTAGTTTTGTTCTAAAAGATATTTGAGGTAATTACATTTCTCTGGGTGTCGATTTTTGTAATACCGTATTTACGATGTTCTTTGTATTTTATATGTCGATATCTCGAAGTGTTTTTCCAGCATACATTAAATTACAAAACTCAAACGGTAAATAGCGAACTTAATACAGCATGTTATATTTTTAGCATTGACTAAAAATGTAAAATGTATTATGTTGTTATTGGCTTTTTTCTTAGTATTAAATATATTAAGCAATTCTTTCTGATATTTTGCCAAAGTATGGTATAAAAACGTATTTTTCGTTTTTTGTTGAGTGCAAATAGAATACACAGCCTAAGATCATATAGTACGTCGGCTTCTATTTTTATTAAAGGTCACCCCTTAATTTTTACTCAAACTTTTTTTAATCTACGAAGTGAGTTTCTTCTTACTGTAATTGAGCTAAAGCTTTTTCCCCTACTACATGCAAAGTTCGTGAAACTCTATCGGGGGGTTCCCTTCTAGCGCAGTTTTTGGATACTCTTGCCAATCTGCAGACCTAAAGGGTGGCGGTGTGAGGGAACTTCTCAAACAGAATTTTATGGAATTTATATGATGATCGTCTTCTAATTCCAGTTTAACAATGGATATTTCTAAACCTTCTGAGAATGCAGCCTTTTAGTTGAGAAACCTCGAAACTAGAGGGGTGTCATCAGTGCGTGCTTCTAGAAGTAGCATAATTGCAACAACAGAAATTAAAAGAGTATAAAATGTTGAAAGATCGTCCACAACTTTCATCACTCAAAGTAAGTGAAAAATTGCTCTTTAAAAAACCAAAAGAAATCAAAAGATCCTGCACAAAGGTAATAAACATTTAATAATGACAACTTTGGATGAACTTTAAAGCTCATTATCGTTACAATTTTCTGAAAATAAGATTCCTATTTACAAACTTGCAAAGCCGGTTTACGAAACTGGGCTTAAATAGAACATAGTGGTTTTTACAACCACTTACTAAATCTTCAAGTTCTACATGGATTCCTGTGGTTTAAATAAAAAGACATGGTTTTCAACAAGATATACTGTGGACGTCCCATTGCAAGACTGGTAATATTCTTAGTATTGTGAATATTGCCATAAAACAAGTGAACTATAGTATCTATTATATGATGAAGAAGTAACTGATTTTCATTAACATAAGGATGCAAATAAAAATTATTTAAGAAAATCATTGACAATGACACAGACGGCCAAAAAGTCACTTCGAAATTTTAGCCTTTTTGATTAAGGTTATTTTCAGCGAAAATGTGCTTGATCAGAAATTAGAGTAAAAATTTGGAACATAGGCGAACCAATGCACAATTCGACACAATTACAATGTTATCAGCGGCTATCAACATTATCTATCCATGGCGTTGAAAACTTTCACACAATTAAACCTGTCCTCCTAGAATCTGAGAAGGAACGCGAAGAAGTTAGAAACATCTTTATTTTTCTTGTGCTGGAATTGGCAAGGCAACATTTTCACATTTTCATGTTTGGACATCTTTTACTTTGCGGATGGATGGTCGCAGAGCGCAGAGAGACTAAAGTCGATTCCAACACTGGGATCTCTGACCACTGACCTATGAATGACCGTGTTGTCAGGTAGTTCCTTAATGTTGTAGTCAGAACTGTTGATCAGTTATTCTAAATATTATCGGTTGATTCTGCCCTTTCAGGTTTTGAGGGGTTAGAGAGCAGGTAAGGTTTTCCCAGCTCTTAAGTGAGGTAATATCGAGTGTCTACTTTAACTTGAGTTCACAGTCGAAGGCCTACCAAGACTTTCATTGGTAGGTTGGACCAGACAAATTCTAGGTAATTCCTAAGCATATCTTAGACAAGCCAAGCCCACACTTGGGATGGACTCGATTGGTCAGTGGTTATTTTGCATTGACTACAGCAGTGAAGTGTCCCTTGGAAGGTGGACACCGACGGGCGAGCACTCCGATACTAGTTTGGAAAGCTAGTAATGGATGGATTGCAACCTCGCTCTCATCAATGATAACTGACAGTACTCCGTTACATAAAAGAATAATGCGACAATTGAGTAGGTTTAACGCAGGAAAGTTATGTAAATCCGCAACACACAAATTGACAAAACTTATGTGCTGGAAGCCTATATGAAAATTACAGTAATTTGTTAATACCAGTAAAATTTGCTGTAGAAACTCAGAAATTGAATATCTTTCGAGTTTTCATCTTTGTATCCCAGGAAGCAGTTGACACAATAAAGAAAACAAGCGATAAAATGCACTTAAAATAAATGTGCACTTCGCACACTATCATTGTCACTGACCAGTTGTGTGCAGATCCGATGAACGGATCTACTTAGATCGTTACCATTAGAAAACTGTAATAGCGTTACATGTGAGAGTTTTATCACAACCCATGGGGCTCTATCACTCTTGGTTGACGCCATTAGAGAGGTCGTAGGTTCTTCATTTTAAATGGAAGCTATGGAGTACAGTTGCAATAGATCTGGTAAATAAATTCCTGAACTAATTTGGTACGTTGCGAAAGTTTTGCAGATACTTCACGACTGTAACGTTTTCACGAATGAGCAGTTAATCTTTGAAAATGAATATAACTAGTCAGACGGTTCTCAGGCGGTAAGTCATCTTCGTATTAGATGTTCTGAAGCGAGTATTGTAAATTGTATAGATAATTGGGAAATTATATCTCTTAATGAATTATTATTTTGTAAAGCGTATCCAATTCTGCTTGTGCACGACGAAAATTAGTCCCATTGTCATCAGTTATGCAACAAGGTTTACTATTGCGGACAATACAAAGTTTCAAAGTATTAATGTGTGAATAGCAGAAGTAACTAACTCGAGATGTATAGTTCTCGTACTCACGCAGACGAATACGCAAATATATGCTATCGACAATCGTGCGTTTGTCTTTAGTTAACATGAAACTTGCACAATGTAGGCCTGTGTTGTAAAATAGAAACATCTGTTGGATTAAGGGGTAAATTTTTCATTAATAATAATCGAGCACGCTTTAAAACATCTTACACAATTATGTGCTATTTTCTTTGCAGAATTTCTGCCATCAATGATCCAGTAGCTTTTTTTGATGGAATGAAGTATGTGATTGTTATGCGCTAGTAAGAACTCGATGTGGTGTTTTTTAATAAGTAGGTAATAATGAGAATTTCTTTTCGGGGTTTACCATCCTTCTGTCAACGCGTAAGCAGTTGTGGTCATCTAAGAACAGATATAATCTGTCAGACTGTATACAGAAATTTTTATGTGTTCGGCGTTCCACATGGCCATAATTTTTATATCAAAAACTTCTGGTTGACAGAGTTGAACTAATACAAAAAAGAATGATTCAATTCGGATGGATTTACCTTACCCCGTTTCGAGATTTGGCTTCTCGAATTTTCAAAATTGAAATGAATCTTAAAACATATGTAAGTAATATCCGTAGAAAAATAAACCGAGAAAATTCGAATTAATGAGAGTCGTGTCGTGAGACTGTGACCGGTTTCCTTTCAGTATGTTTATTAAAATCTATAAAAAACGACTATCATTCAAATTGATTACGCAACAGATATTCCGCACCGTGAAACCAAAGTGGGGATGGTTCTTGCAGGTCTATAATGTTTGTTTCCACGCAAAGCTACGTTTACTGGATTGTTTGCCTTGCAAACCTAATGTCAATGTTTTACATCTGATTCTGCCCATAAAAAGATCTCGTGAAATTGAATTTATAGTATATATTGCAACTGACGTAGCTCAGTTGAGCTAAAGTAGCCGCTGCGCTAGAAATATAATAGGGCACTAAGTTGCTACTCGTGACTTGGACGTCGACAAGTTTGAAATGAGATACAGGTAAATGCAATGTATTCTAAATGCTGTGTAAGTTACCGAGCTGCTATCCCAAAGGCCAAAGTGTAGCTGGATGGTACAACTGCGAAGGAATTGTAATAAATCTTGGCACTTTAATATCGCTCAACCTGGTACGCTGAGATTTGAACTCAAACCATTGATTCTGGACATCACAACAGATTAGCTCTAACTGGTCTTTACCGATAAGTGAAGAAAATATAACTTCTCTAGGGGTAATGTATTCTTTATTTTTGTCATTCAAAATAACATTTCGTTAAAATCCAATTGTAAGGCTCTTTAAACCAAAAATGAGATAGAGTTATTTAGTTGTATAAAGCATTTATGAGCAACAGATATGTTATTTATATAAATCATTATACCTATTTCCAGTATCAACGCAAACATACACGAGTGCCTATTAATACTGTTAATTACTTTTAGTAGTTTGTGTTACTAGTTAATTGCAGGACTTTATTAAGTAAATGCAGCACAACTAATGTATTTATGGTTATAAAATGGATACGCATCGGGGGTATTATTGTTATAAGCCTATTCCATTCCGTAATGCGTACTAACATCAGCAAACAATGTAGCATTGAAATGAAAACTATAACGAACGTTTGTATGGAATCAATCCTTGCATTTAAATAAATCATCCTTATTATTCAGGTTAACTTTTTTAAATTGGTAATCATCTAAAAGAGAAAATTAATTTGAAGTGCTTATAACAAACAGAAAAATAAAAACATTTAAGTTAATAAGGGGAACTAAATCATAAAATGCTTAAAGTGATATTATCTGCTAAAAATCTCAAAATATTAAATATAAATTAAATTTAAATATCTACATATAGTTGTTTCATTTTGCTTTTTTATTCTACACTTTATAATTTTTAAATGTAATATTTTTATAAATTTTCTTTAAATACAAAACTATGCTTGTTTACTTTTTACAAACTTGTTCTAAACCCCTTTTGTTTATAATCCTCCCATGGAATACGTTTATTGCCAAACTTACCTTTCAGTGCTACACCTTAAAATTCATTAATCGTCTTGCAAGATAGTTGGATTTTCTTACCTGTAAAAGGTGTTCATTGTTATAAAAACTATTTTCATGAGATCAAGTCTCCGTGAACAATCAAGATTATTTCTAACCTTCTATTTTAAGTATTTGACTTGCCAAAATAGATATGAAAACATAACATAAATTTCTTTTTCTTTTCTTTTTAGTGAAGTTGCAAATTGTGGATATGCCGAAATATAAATAAGAAAAACTTATTAAATTATTTTGATAATTCCTTCGCTGTCGTTTAACTTCTCTTCATTTCACTTGGGGATAATTTAACACTAATGAGTGTAATATTAAAAATACAATCCTAAAAAATAACATTTATTGTAAAATGAAAGATGCGAAGGTGTATTTTTTTTATAACAAACCCTATCTGCTCGTGGTAAAATGCCAATATACTTGCAACAACCAACAACCTAATGCTCTTACTTAGTTATTTTCAAATGCAATACGGAGTAATATGAGTATATGGCATTTTAATTTAATAGCACTATATAATATAAATAGATGGAATAGGCATTAAAAGTAACAACTAATTTCAAGTTGAAACAATGTCGACTCAATCTCAGGAGAAAAGTTAACGTTAACTAAGTATCATTGCACTAAAGTAATGACATTCTACTTCAGTTTCTTATTACTTTTTGTGACAGGGCTTTTCGGCACATTTTTATATCTGCTAACCAGCTGATCACATTTCTAGTATTCACTATCTCAAACAATTCCTAATTATAAAAAAAAGTATTTTTAAATTGCACTTGGATCCGAAAAAGAGGCACATTTTGCTTCAATCAATTTTCATTGATTTTCCATTTCATCTCACCACTCAGCAAAAGAATCATTTTGTCTTCACCGATTTTCTTTATCTTATCTGGGAATTTTTCAAAATTAAACCAGTTAAGTAGTAGAGATTCATCAAGACGTCTCAGTGTGTCCTCGGTTTGCATTAATCTGGTAATCGGTCTCCCTGCATTTGCATTCGCAGTGAGAAATTTTAAAGCTTTTGATTGATGCTGAAGAGAAGTAATTTCAAAAATGTAATTTGCATAGCGAAAATAAATTGGGAATTTTAATAAGCCCCCTTTTTTATGGGAAATTAGATAGAAAAAGAAAAACCTAAATTTATTGTGCTGTAGACGCATTTTAATTAAAAAATGTAACTGTATAAATTTGAATAGAAATCTAAAATGATTGCATAATTATATTGTCTAAGTACAAAAGTAATTTAATAATTTTTTAATAAATAATTATAGAAAAAGTTGAAATTATTAGAGTTTACGTTTGGATAAATAAATCTTTACAATCTAATTACGAGTTATTAATTTTTCAATTTTATTAAAGTTACTCTAATAAAATCTGAAGCTTTTATGTTACATGTCGATTAAATAATAACTAACTATCTCGTTCTTGTCACTTTCATAGCTGGGTTCTACATGACAAGTAATACCCGACTTGAGTGCACTTCAGAATTATTATTAGTCTGCACGGGCTTCCTGGAGATCAAATACATACGGTAAGGCCGGAAAGTTCAGAATAAAGTCATTATTTTAAAAGAGCTTAATATTTAAAGGAATTGCCCAAACCCGCCGATTTATTTGTTTGCTGGGTTTATTTTGTCATATTCTGTTATACAGGATGTCCCAAAAAATCAGGGCTAACATCAACTTTGATTGCTACGGTTTTCGACTCTCCAGTTACGTTTCTCGTACGTTTCGGTTACGTTTATGCTACGTAGCAGAGTAGTAGTAAGTAACTTTCGTGAAACTTTTATTCTCTTTGACACATCGTGTCACATGGCCGCTCTCTCTTTCTCTTGCAACTTAAAAAATATTCTATGCTAATCATTTTCTATACTAATGCTGGGACCGTGTCACAAAATGTATTACTATTTTATTTGTAATACGTACTTAATGAAACAAAGGGAGATGAAGTGTTTGATTATTTTGTCATTCCAGTATGCCAAAGTTATAAACCATTGCAACTTTTCTGTTAAATGTGATGATGATAGATCGAAAATAACAAAGCGACTTCTGTAAATATAACAGGTGATTATAAACCCTCGACATCTCAGTTGCTATGTAGTTTCATAACGTAGGTATGTGTTTTATTATTCCACGACAATATTTTTTTGAACGTCAAATAATATATATTATGTCCGATTGCATTATAAAGTACTGTTTATTGTATTGTTTTGCGGCAGTGAACTGGCTTATTATTGTACTCGTAAAATAAAGTGGTAGAAGTAAAATAAAAAGTATAGTAGTAAAATAAAGTATGACAACTGTATATTACATGTCAAATTTTCTTCTGTCAATAATAGATGTCAAATTTATAAACTGATTTTTTATACTTGGACTTTTATAATGGAGTTCATTTTAGGACACGCATTTGCGTGTCCTAATGAGATTTATTAGAGTACTGGAAACAGTAAAATTTTGTTGTTTAAAGTTGGTAGCACCTAACAGCTGTTCTTAAATGTCAAACTTATTATATTTAAAAGTGCGGTTATGTTGTTATGTGATAAAATGCCAATCTTTTAAAATATAAAATAAACATACACAAAATAAATTAATTAAATTAAAAATTATTTAATAAATTCACAAATTATTCTTTATACATCTTTTGTATTAAAAGTACACTTATTTTACACTTTGATTGTAACAGCAGAAGTGTCCTGGGCATTAATCTTAAATGAAGGTAAATTTTGCCCCTCAACAATGTTTTGTTGACTCGTTATTGGGTTGCTGCTAAAAGTGTGTGATTCTTCATGTAAAAATGAAGCAGTGGAAGACTGGTCAATTACCACTTGAGCCGTTGAAGTGGAAGTACATGGCTTATTAGATAGCAATTCAGCTACCTCCATTTTTGTTTAACTGAAGCATCAATACAGCCCTCAGCCACAGCTGAAGACTTCCAACCTCCATGCCGTTTTATAGTTATTAAATCGCCACCTTTGTTTGCCAATTGGGAAGTACTTGAACGTCGAAAGCAATTACCTGTAAAAAGCTTCGGGTTGGCTAAATGCAAATAAGTGGCAATAATAAAAGGAACTTTTCCCATGGTGTTTATACTTATAGGAGTAGAAATACATTTTCTATTGCGGTAGGTTATAAAAAACCGCCTGTGGTTTATTTTCTTAGGCCTTAGGCTCAAATATTGCTTAATTAAATCAATCCACAGTTTCTCTGTAATTAAGAATTCTCTTCGAACTTTATTTTTTGTTTTTGTTACAGTCACAGTGAACACATCATCTTTGACCACAATATCGTCTAATAACATGTTGGTCAATTCATCTCTTCGGCAGGCACCACAGAATCCCATTATTAACGCAACCTTAAATAATTGAAATATATTAAAAATTGAAAGTATTTAGCACAAAATTTTACTTACTTTCATAGCTAAATGTTGGTTATTTTCTGCAGTTGTTATAAATCTATCAATATGGTTAAATTCCAATATTTTAGATTAAGATTAATTAAGATAAGTTAATTCTTTTTAATAAGATGGAGGGAGAGAATATCTGACCATTTTACCTTCTTGTCACAGAAACTAAATTAATTTTATAAAAACAAAACAATTTAAATAACAAATGCTGAAGTTGAATTTTCAGTGTAGCCAACTGTCAAAAGTAATTAACAATATTTCACAAAAAATCTTATTTAAAACTAATTTATTTTTTAATAATTAACGAAATAACGACGCAAGTATAAAAAGTAGTATAAAGTATTCGTTTCATAAGGCGTTTTAGCGCACTTGTCCGTTAGAAAACTCCCCGCTTCGCGGGTCGTTTTCTAAACTCGGACGCGTGCGCTAATAACGCGTCTTATGAAACTAATACTTTAATATACTATTTTTTTATAATTACCCAATTTTAGGAATCGAACATAAAGCTTTGTATGCAACTCTTACATAATCGGACCTTATAGACTCGCTCTTTTTATAGGCCTTGCTCGCTTCGCTCGCTCGGCCATAAACTGGGCTTATCTATAAAGTCCTACATTATGTACTTGTTACATAAATATCTATTAATTGTCAATAATGTCAGTATAGCGTGCTAGCATACTATATAAAGTTCCTACGTTCTATTTTTCACAGCCACCGAGATGTCGACAGTTTATAATCACTCTATATTTTTTAATAGAAAATGCCTTTAATAAGTTATGACAAAAATACTTATAAGTTGATTTACATGATAGAAACCATTTTTATATTATTCCTAAAGTAGAATTCGACACCAATTTGTTATTTTCATTGAAATTGGTCCCCAACGTTTTACAAGTAGTAAATATGGAGTAGTTTATCAAAAATCACTTTAAAATAGTATTCGTTGTAAAATGCGGGTCTAAAGTTTGTGTCACTTAATTAATAGTAACGGGAACTAAACACATTCTACTTCAAGATTGTTGTTACCACGAAGTATAAAATAAGTATTAAAAATTCTAAAACTTTCAAGTGACTCTTACTATAAAACGACGTCAACGTTTTTGTAACCACTTGCCAGTTCCTAATGTCACTGCAAGGTTCCCATTGGAACTTTAAAAACGTTTAACCCTGAACATGCACATTATATTTTTTATACTGCTACTACATAATAATTAGATATAGCATATTTTAAAGTTGTGGCAACCAAAGTAAAAGGGAAATATACTTCACCGTTGTTCCCTATAAATGGGTGCAAACTTATATTTTGTTTTGGCCCCAATTACTACCAGTACAAAAACACAATTAACCTCCAAGTTCCAAACTAACCTACTGCAGATATGCCTCTATTAGGCAATCCAACTACCAATAAAATGGACGGAAGTTTGCACATAGCGGCCAACAGTATTCGTATTAATTAGGCCAATTTATTAATCAATAATCCAATAGTCTGTTAAATGGTGATTTCATGGCTCCGACAGGAATGTTCGACCACAGCCACCATGTTGGTTTGGATTACTTAATAGAAGTTACTGTCACTTCGTTGTAACTTTTAATAGTAACTGAAACTTTGTAGTAATTCTGAAGAAAAACAAGTAGTAACAATACGAGCGTAACAATTTTTACTTTAGTAACAAAATTTTAAATTTTTGATACTGTCATCATGGGATGCATTGTGTTGTGTATAAGTGAAATATGTGCACAGTAAACATAACGTAATAAAATCCAGTTTCATAACATTTTGTATTTTTACCTTATAAATTATCCAAAAGTTCGAATAATTATTTTTGTTAACAAAAATCATTCTTTGCTGAAAATACTAATGCATTTATACCTATCTCATTAACTTCTTAAACAAATAAGCTATTTATTCTATAAAATGAAATAGATTCTTATTTCATTAATTTTTTTAATTCATTAAGTAGCAATTATCATTTATGTCACAAATATATTGGCATATATTCTATCTTGAACTTATAGTAATTTTCAACATCATAAGAACAATACACCTGGCAAATCTGAACAAGGTCCTGCTGCTTAATTGGCTTTGTGTGTATCAGACAAGGATGGAAATTCCTACGTCCGCGGGTTGTCTAAAGTTATAGCAAGGCTATGTGAAAACAAATGCAGAATTTTTAATGTTGCTAACTGTCATGCTATTTACCAAAATATTCTTAACACATTTTATTTACAACTAAGTAGTTGTTTTTTTTTAATGTGTATTAGTATTTATTTATTTATTTATTTATTTATTTATTTATTTATTTATTTATTTATTTATTTATTTATTTATTTATTTATTTATTTATTTATTTATTTATTTATTTATTTATTTATTTATTTATTTATTTATTTATTTATTTATTTATTTATTTATTTATTTATTTATTTATTTATTTATTTATTTATTTATTTATTTATTTATTTATTTATTTATTTATTTATTTATTTATTTATTTATTTATTTATTTATTTATTTATTTATTTATTTATTTATTTATTTATTTATTTATTTATTTATTTATTTATTTATTTATTTATTTATTTATTTATTTATTTATTTATTTATTTATTTATTTATTTATTTATTTATTTATTTATTTATTTATTTACAAATTATGAGTCATTCAACAGGATGATTCAACTCCCTTTGACAGAAAAACCCTTAACATCGATCTATACAGTGTACTCCACATAATTACAAAATAATTATTACATTTAAGTAATGAAATGGAAAAGTAACAGCCACAGAATTATAACATAAATAAATTAAAACTAAACAATGCAAATTATTTATTGTTATATAACAAAATTATTTATAGTTTAAAAGGAAAGAAATTTAACTTTAATATTTATGAAAGGTAATTATTAGTAGAAACAAAAAAAAGAAAAAAAAGTTTTTTTTTTCTTAAGTGTCGTCCACATAATTACATATATATATTTTACATTTTAGTAATGAAATTATGAAATTAAAATGTAGGTATCATCAATAGATTATAATATTTAAATAGGTTAGATTATACTGTTCATTTTATATAATATCATGTAACAAATGGATCAGTAAGTATATTAATTTTAAATTATAAATTTTAAATAAGTTAGAAATTAAATTATACAGTTTATATACTATTATTAGTATTAAGTAACACAACGATAAGTAAACTGAGGAAAGAATATTAATATATTTAACTTTTAGTTAATGACATTAATTTTATATGTAGCTGCTTTTTTGACAAGTTGCAAAGAATTTGAAAATAAATCTATATCCAAATAGAATTTATTGTAAGTATCCAATAATCTGGTTAATGGTGCATTAAGACCGTAGTTTATTAGACTATTTTTTAAATGAAATAACTTAAAATCTCGACAGCAATAAAAGTTAGTCCTAAAATACAGATTAATTGTTAGATATTGGCAATCTAAAGTATTTATTATTTTGTGTAATGTTGTAACATAGGAAAGTTTTCTCCTATTTGATAGGGAATCAATACCGTAAAAACGCAAATTCTCTTCATACGTGTAATAAAAACGGTCACGATTAAATTTATAATTTAGATGAGCAATAAATTTCTTTTGGACTCTTTCTAATCTATCAATATGTCTGTCATAGTATGGATTCCAGATAACTGACAAATACTCCAAGTTGCTTCTTACCAAGACATTATACAAAATTATACACGAGTTTACATTAACAAAAGATTTTGTATTTCTTATTAAAAATCCCAATTTTTTCAGCGCTTTCTGAACTATCACATCTAAATGGTTTGTAAATGACAATTTTTCATCAAGTATTATACCTAAATCTCTTACCTGCACTACCCTTTGTCTTTACAAACACACACACGACACTCCTTTGAGTGTCGTTCAGGTGATAGCTAGAGGCAAGAGATGAGAGTTTTCTTGAAAATGTAATGGAATAACACTTACCAAAGTTTAAGTGAAGATTATTTCTTACACAGAAAGCATAGAAAGTGTTTTAAGTCCTCTTGCAACAATTTTTGATCAGTAATGTTATTTATTATCTTATATATTTTTAAGTCATCTGCGTAAAGAAGAATGTCTGAGTGTTTAAAACAAGTACTGATATTATTTACGAAAATAGAAAATAGCAGAGGTCCTAAGTGAGAGCCTTGCGGCACACCTGAGGTTACACAGATCCTTCTTGATAGACATTTATTAATTCTAACCACTTGTGTTCTGTTTTCTATGTAAGATTTAATCCATCTTAGCAAGCTGCCATGAACACCAAAATTCTCCAAATTTATCATCAAAGTACCGTGATGGACCTTATCAAATGCCTTGGAGATGTCAGTGTAAACCGCATCGACTTCTTCTCCTCCATTGCCCCAACTACCACCTGAACAAAAGGCATGAGATTGGTAAGAGTAGAGCGATTCTGAAAAAAACCATGTTGATTAGGAGTTAATTTATGCTTTACTAGAAAAAATAATTCTTTTGTTATTATAGCTTCAAAGATTTTACCGAAAATGCACAACATGGATATACCTCTGTAGTTTTCAATATTATCCTTTTTACCATTCTGAAATACCGGAACAATATTGGCTTTCTTCCATTTATCTGGGAAAATTCCCTCCGCTAATGACCTATTATAAATAAGAAAGAGCGGTTCAATCAGAACTGTGACAGGATTTTATAAACACCGGAGGAATATTATCTGGCCCGCTGCCTTTGTTAACATTCAGGTTTTGTAACTGAGATAAGATCTGCTCTCTAGTAACATTATTTATTTGAAAATCGTCAAAGGATTCTTCTAGTTTAACATTCGTTGGCATATGATCAGGTGTATAAACTGATGCAAAAAAGTTTGCAAAAGCGTTGCTAATATTTTCATCACCTGAAAACACTTTATCATGATAAGTTATTGTAGAGGGAATTCTCTGAGATTTTTGTTTATTAGAGATGTAAGACCAAAATTGTTTGGTCTTATTGAACGGATGATGTATCAATATAAATCTCTAAAGCTGGATGATTACTATCTAATGGAACAAACGGTGTATCACTTGAATAAACTGTAATGCTATTTATATTAGAATAACAGAGATCGAGAATTTTATTATTTACATTCTTTATAGCATTAAATTGCTTAAAGTTTAGAAAGCTGAATTTATCAACGACTATATCTGCATTATGTCCTGAAGGCTGCGATAAGAAACAACTGGAATAATTATCAAACTCCCATTGAATATTTGGTACATTGTAATCACCTATAATAATAAAGTAATCATTAGGATAATTAGATACAATTTCTTCGATTCTATTTAAATGAACATTTAGGTTATTTATTGTAGCATAAGGTGGTACATAAACACAACACAAAAAAACTTTCTTTCCACATTCAAGCAAAATGCTCACCCACAATTCTTCACAGATACCTGGCACAGACCAATGTTCTTGGAATGTAGATGAAATTTCCTTTTTGACAGCAATTATGATGCCACCACCGTCCTGCTTGCCGGTTATTGCAAGATTTCGGTCTAGTCTGTAGATAGTGTATTTTGGAGAAAATAATTCAGCATCCTTTATGTTGTCATTCAACCATGATTCTGTAATAAAAAATAAATCAAAAGATTCCTCTAATGTAGCCTCAAAAAACTCATTTAATATAATTAATTAATAATTATTTAATAATGAGAAAACTCAAATAGAAAAAATAGTATAATATATTATTTAACCTATAATTTGTTTATAATTTTTTTAATTGGTTTAGCTTATTAAAAACTAACGATTTATTATTTTAGTTGTTTTAAATTTTGGCCACAAACATATTCCATCTCTATATTTTAAAAGCGAAGCCAATTGCTATCATCTCTACACTCATTTCCAGTCAGCTGCTTTCTCCCATTATCATCAACATAAAATGTCAAAACTAAGAATCTTGATCGATATTTGCAATAATCCAAATCAATACAAAATAGTATTATATAATTGAATTTCAATTTCACATACTATTTGTTAACGATCGGTAAGTCCAAACTTACTTTCCATATTTTTTTATTAATTAATGCTAATTTGTCTCTTCTTTTAGAAATTAAATTTCAATGTTATTATTTTTGTTTTCACTTTGAAACAATTAACTTTAACACTTTATTTATATTGATATAATCACTTTTGAGGTTTGACGTTTAAAATATAACCTTAATTATTTTTTAACTGATGTAAACTAAATTTTAAATATTTTTCTATTCAACATAACTTTACAAAAATCTAATTTGAAGTGCTCCAGAGTTCACCTTTCGATGGTTTAAAGCTACGTAATTGTTAGAAAATAGTTTTCTTTATATATCTCTTGATAAAACAATTGAATTTTCAACATTAAACAAAAGAAAATGACTTTTCCACAATTTCCTCTAGCCCTAATTTATTTTACAAGTTTTTGTTTAAGAAAAACTGTTTATATCACCTCTTATCACAAAATTGCTAACCTGCCGATATATAACATATAAATAATATATTATTCATCTAAATTTTATTATCAACGAAATAATAACATAATTTTCTCAACGTTCCTTGTTTGTAAATCTATGCATTACACCTCTTATGATCGTAATTAGCTATTTTCCTATCTACTACAAAACACTATGCTGCCCAAAATGCATAAAACTACTACACGTGGCATAAGTGAAGTCTGTCAAACATGTTTTTTACATATTATTTCAAAACGAACTATCTTTATGTTATAATTAGTATCAATTACGTGTTTAAGATGCTCTATTCAAGTTCAACAAAGCATCTTATCAAAAAGCATTAAAAATATCAAACTTAAATGTTACATACAGGTACTACACAAACAATATATCTCCTTAAAATGAAACACAAATTTCAGTAATAAATACAACAGGTGAGTAGTTATGTCTCTGCATACATATTAAATACAACCTGTTCTGTCTATTTCAGATAATTTTTGACTTTGAAGAAGCACAAAACCTTATTAAGTCTTAAAAAGTGTTAATGATTCCCACATCGTTAAATTTATCAGTGAAAACTAATCTTTACCTAGAAATACAGGATTTCACTATATCCTTTATAGTGGTTTAGTTTACATGTTAATCCCAACGGACTAATTTTATTATATTAAGAAAATATTTTTCGTCAATTGTTTATTATCTATTCCTCAATCAAAAAGTGAGGTTAATGTCACTCATAAAACGGAAAATCTAAAATTTGTATGAAGTACCCTGTTCAATATTTTAATACGAGTTGTATCTTCCTAATATGATTGAAAATCATAGCAATATGTATATTGGTTTAAATGTTTTATAATATAACGTTTATGTCTTTTTGTCTATATTATATTATATTAGCAGTTATAAAATTAATTTCTCAGCATTTCTTTTGTTTGGGTAATTTAGAGATTTTAGAAAAATCGATTTTTCGGGAAAGTACTCGTATTAAATTAGCATCTCGTCATCTTCGTAAACTCATAACTTTAGTCCGCCTTAAGTAGCTTGGTGATCTTGTGTACCAGTTTTTTTCTGTCATTATAGTAGCAAAAAAACAAAATACAATGTTAGAATTAGTCTAAATGGAAAGTTTCGGGTATTGGCTATATTCAATGGTAACCCTAAACGTATTTTTTATCAGTTAACTGATACATTTGACTTGTTAGCTCTTATCGATTCTTTGTTACAGATAATGCATATCATTTTTATAAATGATACTATTAATCTATTGGAGACCATAAAGTTTCATTAAATGTTCTATCAAAAGTAATATCTTGAATTAGAAGTAATTTGTACAAATGAATTATAGCTATCGTCATGGACATTAGAATTAACTAAAGTGGCAGTTATATCCTGAATATGAATAAATCGTACACTAAGACCACTTAAAGCTTGCCATAAACTATAAGAATTATTTATAATTGAGAAAATATTGAAGTATGCATGCTCCGTTTTTACAACAAATTGTAGCAATAACAAAGGTTCGTAATTCTTTATATAATTTCTAATCAGAAACATATTTATTACGTCTGTATTTTTAAAAACACTCTCACGCTGTTTCAAAATTATGAATAATTTCAAAGTTAAATTATTTCTTAGTAGTTAAGTAACCTTTACCTCTCTTAAAAGGACATGCACCTCAAGAATCTATAAAACGGAGATAGTAAATAAGTACTAAGAATTTAGCGTTTACTGTCTCGAGCCTTACTGTGTGCAACTCCATAATTATGAAGTAAATGAAGATTAATGAAAAGTTTCACGACATTTATTAAATTATAACTATAACCTAAATTCATAACCTTAAAAGAACTGTTAAAACAAGCTAATATGTCAGCAACATAACGAAAACAAAATATAATAAGTTTAGAAAGGTATAATTCACATATTTTATCTTCTAAATTATCTATGTTAGCTAACAGAGGACTGTTAATTAATTCAATTTAATAATTTAACATATTTATAAAAATATTGTTTGCCCATGGGAAATTCACTCAGTCCTCCTGTTAGCTAACATGTTTATGGATAATTTAAAAGATCAAATATTTGAATTAAACTTTTCTGAACACATTATATTTTGGTTTCGTTATGTTGATGACATTTTAGCTTGTTTTTGCAGTTCTTTTGAGGTTGTCAATGAATTTTTAATACTTATTAATAGTCTTCACCAAACCATACATTTTACATTAGAAACAGAACAAAACATTAACTTTTTACACTTAACTATCAAGATTAATACGCACAACGTATTTGAATTTTCCATTTACAAAAAAACAACACATACTGACATAACTATACCAAATAAATCCCCACAAATCTCAAAAACTAGCAGCTTACAGATTCTTGGTACACAGAGCTTTAACTATTCCAGTCACCCAACCAAATTTTAGATAAAGAGATTTCAACCATTAAACAACTAGCACATGTAAATCATTAAAATCCAAACACGATTGAGACTTTAGTTAAACAAAAAAATTATAGGTTAGCTATCAAAAAAATATATCCCATTGACAATGAAAAGAAAGATACCAATTATATATCTATACCATATTCTGACACAATATCAATTACAAAATAGCCTTTAAAACCAACATGAATACTTTTCATTCCTGTTTAATGCTAAAGACAGAACATACGATATTATGAAATCGGGCATTTACTGTTTGAATTGTTCTTTTTGTAGTTCGGTATATATTGGACAAACACTTCCAAATTTCTACATATGATATAAAGAGCACGTGCGTTGTTACAGAAATAAACACCCTGAAAAATCTAATTACACCAAACACCTTTTAGAACAGAATCTCGCAATGACTCCCCAAAATAATATCAAATTTCCACCTTTTTGTAATAACAAACGCAAATTAAACATGGTAGAAGCTTTCGAGATATACAAACATAAACTCAGGGTATCTTTAATAAATGAACAGATTGGATATGTTAGATATTTAATTTTTAAGGTTTTTATCTTTTTATCTAGTTATCTTATTTATTGTATTTACCTTAGCGACGTGGTTGTCTATATTTATATTACCTTTAATAATGATAGCTTAGCTATCGAAACAATTGCCAAGGTTATAATTTAATAAATTTTGTGAAACCTTTTAGTAATCTTTATTTACTAAGAATTTAGTCTTAATGTCATTTTCTTGTAGCGCAGAAATAGCTTTAGATCGATTAAATGAAACTCGATTTTAAAAGATTTTATTTGAATAAATTTGGGTATATAGGTAATTGCTAAGTGTGGTAAAGCTAATTTTTAGATTACTAAACGCTACACTGTTATAAAATCTAAGTTAAATATTTAACTTAAGAACACTTAAGAAGTAATGAATTACTGTTTACGAAAAATTTGAATAAGAGTGATAAGATTATTTACATTTTAAAAACTTACATTGAAGTTGCCATCAGTTAAAATCATTAACATTTGGTGTTAGAAAAGATAAAATATAATCAAAATTCAATATTGGTTTTTACATTTGCATTTAATGTACTTTATGAATGTACGAGCTCTGTCACACATGAATTGGATCACTGTATGTTTCTTGTAATTAAGATTTATCATTTAACAAATATTTAATTATTAGTGATTAAAGGATTATGTTCTTGATTGTGCACTAGAGTCCAAATTAGAGATGAAATATAAAATGTCAAACATTAATACAGTTTATTGGTTTGCTGGGTTCAATTCATGTGCGCAGGGTTCGTATGTTATACTTAATAAATATTTTCTTTAATAACATAACAGAAATTAAGTAATCAACTTATTCAGGGTAACATAAATGGAAGTGGATATTAATGGTTTTCAATTTATAAAATAATTAATTAAACAACATAACTCAGATGAATCTGTAAGTATTTTGATTTTACTGTAATACTTGAACAATTCATGTAAAAAAATATGTTAGGAGTTTATACATTTAGAAACATCGACCGAACAACAATTATCCGGATCACCATTCAAGAAAAATGTATAATCAAACGCAAATACCGTTTTAAATTTTCGGCGGCCAACTTACAAAGTAACCAGGCTCTTTGTAAGTCAGGTCTTGTCAAAAGCTTTGTGGCCGTAAGCCCTGGGTTTCGAGCGTGGGATGAATAAGCTTTCCGCTCGGGGATCATCTAATAAACGGTAACAATGATTGATGATGGCAAAGTGTAACAAACGTGTTGCACTTGCATATGGAACCGTAATTTTGTTACAAAGTGTTGATAGTAGCGAACGGTGGAAAATTAATTTAAAGAATTGCCGCCCCTATTGTTAGAGAGAAAAAATAGGGAGCAGAAAAAAGAAACTTAATGACAGCAGAATAACATGGCGCACCGTTTTGATGAGCTTTGTGGTGGTTTTTTCTTCTTGCTTTTTTTCGTACTGACATGTTTGAGTGATGAAAATGAGTTTCTTATAAAGCATATCCCTTTGGGAAAACTAATGATATTGATAAGAAAAAGTGATCCACTTGCATTTTATAAGTAGGAGATTTTCAATTCATGCAGATTTTACACTTGATAGGACTATTCTTTTTAATATTTATTTAAGTTAGTTTGCAAGGATAGCTTCGGTTGGATGAAAACGTTAAAAATGGAATTTTATTCTAATTTTAATTTTAAACTGGGATATTAAGTAAATTGCTTTCAAACTAGTCTGACTACAGCAAGGATAGCTTGAATGAAATTTTCTGAAAAGCAATTGCATTTTGCAATTTCTGAATCCCAACGTTCCTAAGGGAAACTAAATAGAATACCGAGTGTAAGATAGTGTAGCTGATTAGGGTTTTCTGACGGGTAACGCAATCTATCCTGTTTATTAGATACTTCATAAATGTTCAATTTTCTGTTTTATTAAACTGCAAAAATTTTGACATAGCGTACAAAATGATCTATGTAGTACTTTACTCACATTTTCTGTGTGTTCTGGCATGCCGAAAATAACGGTAATTTTTCTTTCAGATGAGACTGAGATGCAGTGGAAACTACAGCTGCTTTCTGCGATTTTCTTTCTTAATATTGCTACGCCGCTTCCAGATGTAATAAGGATAGGTAAGATTAATTGCCTGTATACTTTTATTACGTATTTTATTATGTAGTTAACGGGCGCAGGATGAATGAAGAACACTTCATACAGATATTTCAGCCTTCTCGGCCGAGCTTCTCCATGATTCTTATTTTAAGGAGAGAAACCGCACTCGAGAAGTATTTAATTAACTTTTTTTCCAAGGAATGTTTCATTTACATTACAACTAGGAGGGTGATTGATGATTTTCACGAATGTTCGTATAAATAGGTTTCTAGTTCGTTAAAGAAAATCAACGTCTATATAAAGAGGGAAATAGGAGCGTATGTTACAACTTAAGTTTCAATGTTCTCCATAATAAGGGCCTTGTTGTGTTAATAATAATCTTAGAAAGGATTTTACGCATATGTTGGGAATTACATCTCAAGTTGAAACAGTTGTTGCGAAGTATGTTGAGTAAAGTTGTTTGAAAAGAAAATTGCACGTTCTTGTTATGAGTTTTACAGTCGCTTCACTTGAACCAGTATATACTTTAAAGTTTTTCATATTTCTTGTTATACTTTCTGAATTAATAATGATCTTAAAAATACTTTAGTTTGAAATCTTAAAATTTAAAGGTAGATACTGGAAAAATTTTAAGTTTCACCAACTTACTTTATTCTATATTTCAAAACTCATTATAATAGTGTGTCTTGGGGTAGACTTGACGACACTAATTACGTGTTCTGCTTCGTAAGTAAATACTTTACATGAAACTGAGCCATCTTGAGGTTTTGAATCTTAGAATGTTAAACGCTGGTTTATGTAAAATTTAAATTTACATGTCAGATTGGTTAGAGAATGGTTAGATAAATGAGTCAAATTTATTAATATCAACTAGTCATTCCGATCAGTGGCGGCCGTCCTTAAGTGCTGCAAATCTTACAGAACGGCTAAAGATACTACAAAATAAAAATAAAATAAGTATTCAGTTGTATAATAGTAGATATATACCTCACTAATAAAATATGAATAATAGACATTTTTCCTAAACAGATTATTAAATTAAAATAACTGCAGGGTTAATAAACAAAAATAAATGCAGAATTGAATGTTGGTATTATATACATATATACAAATAGATACACGTTTTGGTTTCAACGCGCACTTCTTATGGTTAAAATAGATTCATGACTATACAATCAGCGGTCGATCAACTAAATACCCCGCTAGTCTACACTAACGTCCATGTCTAGATACGGGGGTCCATGAAATCTCTTAGTAACTATGTTGTTTTGGCAGTAAGCGTCAGGTTAATTTGATAAATCTCGCCTATTATCGGATGTTTTCAAAAAACTACAAAATAGCACACTAGTACATGTATAGAACGGTTTGTCTTGTGTGGTTTTTGTGCTACGCGTTTCACGTGTTATATAAAATAAGTGTACGTGATATTTAATTTAATTATAAGTTCTCCAAATTAACTTATCGAGAACAATTAGTGATAAAAGAGCAAAGTCATACTAATCCCTAATTAATTTATAAGCGCAGTTCCGAACGGGATATGAGGCGCCTGTGGCAAGTGTCTGACTTACGAACTTACTTACCCAAAGGTGCAAACCTTTAAATGTAATGGGTATTCCCATTAACCGAGGACCTTTAAAATTCTTTAACTTTACAGGGTAGAAATGTCGGTCCTCTTAATTGACGTCGGACGAGGCGGGCAACATTCTGTCTGGGTCGTATCGCTTGCAAAATGCCTACCAAATAAAATGCAATTTAAAAATCAGCGTAATCTTAATGTTTTAAAACTAGGTAAAAGAATTTTGTAACTGTATATAAAATAATGAATGAAAGAAAATTGATTTAAATTACCACGGTATATTTTTATTTTGTCTATTTATTTTTTAAATTTAATGATGATTTATGTGATGAATTTAGAGATTTTACGTGGAATAAACCCTTGTAATGTGTAAAATTTGTCATTTGATAGATTAAAAAAAATAATGGTTTATACTTATATAAAATAAAACAGAAATTCTTTTCCACAAAACTTTATGAATAAAATTTACAATTTAATTAACCCTGAGATATTGTATTTAAAAAAAAATACATTTTGAACAGCAAATAAGACTATTGAGTCTCATTTTAATGATATGGGAATTGCTTCATTTTAGACATTGCACAAACACTTCTTCTACACTAACTTCTTATACACGGGCTTCTCATTCAGCACAGCACATCATAGATTATTCCCGTGTATAAAAAAGGCCTATAACTGGAAGATCGGGGTGGCAAAACCATTTAAAAGCCAAGTCTCGCCACATCTGAAGTTGTATTCGATCGGGCAGTGACCCCAACTTAGGCTGAGTGAAGCAACTTATGAAGGCATGGAAGAGGGTTATAATGTACCTAACCTGGGTTGGGAGAATAGTCCTATTGCTGGACGAGGAACTTGAACCCGTATTAAAGAGGACAGAAGGGTTCCGGCAGGTGAGCACGTAAGTATTAAGTTAATCGCTCAGGCACTAACATGGTGAGCTAGTAGAAGGTATACAGGCTACCTCGCTCCGACCAGTGAGTAACTGGTAGCAATTGCTATGCAATTGCGCGCTGATTGGGCCTATCTCAGTTACTTCCTCTAGGAAGGAACGTGGGAATAAAGTCATTACAGGTGCCCCACGTAAAACATACATGCATGCATATTCAAGGAGATATTACAAAAATTATTAATTACTAACCAATATTGTTAATTACACATCTCTCGTATGGTTTTGAAAAAACAATAAAAAATTATGTCGAATAGTCAATATTTGATAGAGCAAAAAACGAGCAAGATGCTCCATTAGTATTGGTGTCAAAAGTTAATGAATCTTTGAGTGAGAGCAAGCTCATGCTTGTGTAGATTCATAGATTTGTTAAAAACATTCCATAGTGTGTGCCACCGTCGACTCTTACAATTACCGGAGGACATTGGAATTGAGAGAAATTGCCTATTTGAAAATTATTTAAGCAATAGACTCGAAGTAATGAGAGTGGACGGAGTGGTTAGCGGTACTAAGGTAATAGAATATGGTATTCCACAAGGTTCCGAACTTGGACCTACATTTTTCAATGTATACATAAATGACTTGTTCTTATTAGAAAACAGAGGAAATATCATTGGTTTCGATGATGACACATGACGATTTTATGTGACGCAAACAATTGGTAGACTCTAAAATCTACGCTAGAAGATAAGGTACTTCATTCCTTTAATCAATTAGAAGTTAATGTTGGCAACGGAAAGTTTCGGCATTCAACCTCAAAAGACGATTATAGATTCTAGTCTATAACGGATTTGCATATCTTATATATACATAGAAGTCTGGCACACCTGCATCCACTTAGAGTAATCTAGCGAATATTTCTAAAACTCATATACAGTTATCGGGAAAATTATGCACCATAGACGTGCCGTAGGTGCAAGAGTACCGTTGCCGCATTACACCCAGCCTGAAGCAGCTATTACAAGATGCAAACGTTACTGCCCCACTCGAGACAGTCCTCTCCCACCGGAAGATATCTCCGACGACGACCTGCTGGAGGATGACAATAACATGTGTGTTGCGGATTTACCTGATTTTCAGCTTATTTGCCACGGCTCCTGCGCATTCTCCATCTATATAAGACTTTCTGGAAGAGGAAGGTACGCTGCTCGTGGAAGTGTCCATGGAATCGAGTTCGTGTGCATGTAGCAATCCTGGTGCATCAATGAATGTTCCACATTCGGTAGGACTAGAGGTATAGAAGAATACAGACCATATAAAACCAACCAAATAGAACTAGCGTTCAGAAATTGATAAGATCGAAGATTAGAATAGCCAAGAATGAATGGCTGAAATACGAATGTAAGAAGATAAAGAAATTACAAACCTTACATAATGATTTTAACTTACATAAAAAAATAAAAGAAACATTTGGAATACATCGTAAGAAAACCTTCTCCATAATAACAAATAATCAAGATGAAATTGACAAAAATGCTCAAGAAAGAAAAGAGATTTGGGAAAACTATATTAGAAATCCTGTCTCGGATGAAAGAATAACAAATTAAAATATGATAGATTTGTAAGGGCACTCAATTACAAGGAAGAAATCATAGATAATAAAGTAGCTGGCCCGAATGAAATTACAGCAGAACTCCTTAAACTTTTCGATAACAGAGGCATTGCATTTCTTCAGAAGCTCCTTAACAGAATCTATGATACTGGCCAATATCCTGCTCAATAGCTCACATCAACCTTTATTCCCCAGCCGAAAAAGAAGAATACAGAGAAATGCGAGGAGCATAGACTTATTATTAGCCTTATGAGTCACACCTTAAAACTATTCCTCACAGATACATCAAAGAATATTCAGAATATCTGAACTTACTATTAGTGATTCACAGTTTGGGTTAAGACAAGGATTAGGTACGAGAGAAGTTTTAGTGCGAACGTAGGTACTAATGCAGAACTGTTATAATAAGAAAAAAGAATGTCGGTCTATGTTTCATAGATTATGAGAAGGCCTTTGAGGTTCAACATTATAAACTCATTGAAATTTTAAACCAAAAATGGATATTGAACAAAAACACATCGTTGCATAGAAATTTGTATTTCAATCAAACCGCTCATATTAAAGTCGATGGCGAGGTCACTAATACTGTTGAAATCTGTAAAGGAGCCCGACAAGGATGTGTCCTCTCATTTAATTCATATTATGAGAGTATTTTCCGAGAAGCTCTTGAAGTGGCCGAAAAAGGCATAAAGGTAAATGGCATATGGGTCTACAACATTCGCTATGCTGATGATACCGTGATAATCCTCACTGTTGTAGGAGAGTATAGTGCAAAAATGGGATTCAACATCAACATAAAAAAGACTAAATTTATGACAGTTACCCTTGAACCTGACACTTCAAGAAATGCAAGTTTAACAATAAAAGATCAACAAAAGAACTAGTTGACTTCAAGTTCAACTATCTTTTACTTAGATGTCTTAGACTTCGATTTGTTAAATGCTACGTTTGGTCATTATTATTATATGGATTAGAAGGCTAGACATTGAAAATGGCCAATATGAATAAAATTGACCCATTTAAAATGTGGATTTACAGCAGACTACTTAAGATACCCCCAGATGGACAGCAAATGATAGAGATCGCAAATTACTAACGATCATAAAGCGAAGAAAAATCTCTTACCTGGGACACATCATGCGTAATACAAAATGCCAATTGTTACAGCTCGTCATTGAAGGAAAGGTAAGGAATTGGTAGAACGAAGATCTCATGGCTGCTGACTGGATGGTCTAAGACACTGGACAGGATTACGAACTGTAGAGAACCTGTTACACACTTCAAGAGACAGATAACAAATGGAAAATGTGGCTGCAAACGTCCATTAATGGGTATCATATGAAAAAGAAGAGGTACATTAAACAAAAGACGGATAACTTAAAAATAGCATAACCTAACATTTTGTTTAAATGGTGGTGCCTTAACGTCTTCGTCTGATATATTTTGTTAAATATTATTTTGTAAATTAGTAATAGTAAGATAATTAGGTATATTAAAAAATGTAATTTTGTAAACAATAATTCATCATGAACAAAAGGGGAAAATAAAAAAAATTGGGGCTTGTCAATTACTTTGACAACAAAAAATACCATTTAATTAATACGCTAAATTGCATCAACAATTTAAATCTGTATTAATCATCCTAAACTTTACAGATAATTTCTTTCAAAAAATTTCACTTACTATACTAATCTGAAGTAGATTGAAGCAACTTTCCAAATTAAATCTTCTAAGGTATAATATTTCCAGAGCCACGTCTTAAACGTCTTAGCTCGTTGCCAACATCTTGTAAGTTTCTGAATTAAGCGCTAAGTACGTGCAACGTGCCAAAAGCAACAAAAATTAATGTAGGTATTGCAAGTGGCGAAACCGTGCATTATGTTTTGTATGTAGACTGAAAGTTTACTCTATCTAAACGAATTAACCACATGACTGCTTTAAGGGACTTTCAAGAATTCTTTAGAAATTTTGCGTTTAGTTGGTTTTCAGATTTATCTGTTTATTAATTTAATAATAAAGTGTAATACATATTAGAATAGCTTTTCTTACATTTGATATGCATGTTATTACATTCTTAGATACCTAAACTTTTGCATGTATTCAAAACAGTATCCTACAAAAAGAGGCCCGTCTGCACAAAAGTGGAAAGACTTTATAAATTTCATCTAAGTAATGCATTTTTTAAAATGTAATAGTTCAAGCAGTTGTTAGTAAATATAACCTCAAATTTTAAACAAAACCATCAATAAATTAAATCCAATACTGTTAAGATAAATTAATATCCCAAAAAGTAAAACCAGTTGCTATTCAGTTATTGATTAAGCTGCGGAAGGCTTTGTGTTAGCTTCGGGCTATTCATACAAACTGGTTATTGCAACTACATCATGTCATATCGTAAATGTTTACAAAAGCTGTTTTGTTCAGTATTAATGAATCGCGCCAAATTTATTTTCTGCTTGGTTATATAAGTACACTTTTTTGTTTCTTAATCAATTTTCTAACTACCAATAGTAGGTAATCAAAAATATAGAAATCTGAATTTAGTTCAATGACAATTTTTTTAAGTATGATATTATGGATATTGTAAACACCTTATCAAGTATTCTTCTTATCCTAGTGCGGTGCTCTGTTACAGAGTATTGGAGATTTCCCTCATACACTTGTGTTGTGTTCAATGATCACAAGTAAAGGGGACCTATAGCTTGAGGTAGATTCCAAAGCACGCCAAGTATGTAGTATTTTGTTTTTTTATTAATTTTAGGAAGATTTCCTGGCCAAATTATTCCTGGATGGTTTGCCCATTGCTTTCCAAGAGATAAGTGATTTTTCAAAATCACGGTGATATATTGGCTGGGGTTGGAACCCGGGTCAGTTAGTCCCCCACGGAACTAACCTAACCACAATCGCTTTTATCAAGTATTAACAACAAAATATTTCTATGAAAATAAATAAGAAAATAAAAATTAATAAAAAATGTTTATAAATTAGAGTTTTTCTTTTTTTTTCTCAAACAATAGTAAATTGCAGGAAATGATTAACATGATCATAAATTATACTAAACACAATTAGGTAGGTATGATGTTTGTGAAATTTTACAAAATCTTAAAGTTTAACTGAAGTTCTACTAAAGAAAAGTTTAACAGGAAAACTTTTCGCTATGTTAAGTTTTTAACTGGCAGCAAGTGCCTGCTAAGTGTTAAATGCTAACACTTAGCAGGCACATAAAAATTCAATGCCAATTATAATTTACAGAAATATACAACAAAACGTGTACAAACATGACAAATCAATTAATACAGACATCGATCTGTAGTTCTTATATAAAATGACATCCTATAAATGTATCAGATTATTTTACCATAAATCCCGTTACATTGATTAGAAATTGTTTAAAATTATTGTTCATAATTTTCTTTAATTAGAAGATTATGTAAAATATCGTTAAATATAAATTTAGTTACTTAAATATAAATTTAACTTCTATAAATTGCTTTGAAAATCAGAAAAAGAAAAAACTTAAATCAAAACTGCAGAATGAGCAAAACTAGCAACTGAAGGCTAATCAATAGATTAACTTTTCAACTTTAAATCTAATCAATACTAAGTCAATCAAAGTTAACAAATTGTATCGTTAAAAGTTTTTGTACGCTCTCTTTTTTCTACTTTAACTTTAATAAGTAAAGCGCGATCGAATACGGCAGGCAATTAATCGCTTCCCAAAATTGCAAACGTCAAACGTACCAAATCAAGGTGTATTAAAGTGAAGCAATAACACAGAATTTATGTTTCAAAAGTGTGAATTTATAAAATTAAAAATACATACGAGGCGCAATCAAAATGAAATTGCAAAACTGAACAGCCTGAATAACTGATTTTTTTTAAAATTTCTTAAATTAGAAACGTCTGTTGAATCCTCTGATTTTGTAAATAACAAACTTTATCTCTTCAATAAATCACATTATTTTGCAAGTACATGTTAACAAAGTTTTATTTGCATGTTCATGCTTTAAGTATTTAAACAGTGAATTAAATAGATGTACCCAGTGTGTTCAAGTGCTAAATCCCCCATGTGTAATGCCCTTTAATGCCATGAATTCCGGCAACACATTCATGTGAAACATTTTAGTTTACGTTTAAGTAAATATATCCAGTATCAGTCTGTAATTTCTATTACTTTATCAGCTCCTGCTCTATTACATCGTTAACTGCAGTTGGTAGTATTATAACCATGCAGTTCGTTTTCTGCGTGCTCGTGACATTCACTAAAACTACCATTGCTTTTCAGCATTATAGCTATGACAAACAAGCTGTTCCCACACTTTGCTCGAGAATGTTACTTGAACTATTCTAGGGTTCAAAGAAGCTAAAACGTTTATTTGAAATTAGTTAACTTTTTTTTTATTACATTAGTAATAATTAAAATTGAATAGATTACCGTATGTACATAAATAAACCTACATAATTAAAAAATAATTTAGACCATTTTAAACAGATTCCAGTTTAGAAGCCTGGAAAACTATTTTAGCAAAGCTTTCCAAGTTTAAATCCCGGATGCATAAACTTTCGCATGTTAAATGGGAACCAAAATGATATTAGCAGTTCCCTGTAATATTAGGGTCTATGAACACGCGTTTTGCACAACTAATCATTTTAGTAGTTTATGTAAGAGAAGTAGTTTCTGCGTAAATTCTATTATTTCAAGTTTTATACAAAACCCTTCCAATTACGCAAAATGTGCTTTATCTTGTTAACACAGTTAATTATTATCGTAAATATATTGATTACTTGTAGTAATGTGATGCTTGTACAACTTATTTGGTTTTGTTATACCTAAGCAATACTTAATCTTGTATTTAATAATATTACTAAAGTCTGGAGAACATGTAAGTGTATTAAAATATGAAGTAAAGCATCTACTTTAGATGTTCGCTAGATATCTATCGTGCTTCACTTAATTAGCCTTCAAAAAGGTAAAATTAAACACTGCTAATAGAATATTAACTTCGGACATATATTCTAGATGAATAGCTCTGGGATAGCATTAATGGACTAGGAATTTCCCTAAAATTCTAGAGTTTACATTCGATAATGAAATACAGTTATCGATTTAATTGTTTAATTTATTTAATAAAATATTTAGGTAACATATATTGGAAGCTAAATACAGTGTTAACAAGGAGTCTTGCTATATTTATATCTATATAATAAAAACAATAACCTGGATAATAATAATTAATGCCCGATCGTTCGCTACAAGATTAACAAAAGCCGTGCAACTCCACATAAGGAAATAGAAATAAAACACTATTGGCCGGTTTCAGAAAGCTTGATTAAGTTCTGATTAACTTAATTGTCATTAAATTTGAAATCCAGAAATTTCATTGGCTGAGATTTAACAGACCTTGAATTTTATCCAATCATATTTCTAGATTTCAAATTAAATCACAATTAAGTTAATCAGAGTTTAATCAAGCTTTGTGAAACCGGCCATATAGTTCACAAAAGAAACAACTTATTAGAGTTTCATTTATATATATATATATATATATATATATATATATATATATATATATATATATATATATATATATATATATATATATATATATATATATATATAGTACACAGAAACAGTGTAAAAAAATCAATCAATAAATCATAGTCGATAATATAATTTATCAGTTCCTACACAACCACAAATCAAATGTTATATCTATTATCTATTTTTAATAATTTATCATAAACAATACTCAGACAGTTCATAAACTACCAATAAAGAATAAGCCAATTATATAAAACAAATTTGTAAATATTAATCAGATATTCGCAGTGGAAAACCCACACCTGTAGAGTGGCTAAATATCGACAGTCAATTGTGGCTCTTGCCTTTTGGAAGTTATAGGATATATATAACTGGTAATATAGGGTGTACAAACCATGCGTGGTCTGGATATTGCGGCATATTACCTACAGCCTTTTCTAAGCTATTGAGGATCAGTACTTTGGAGTTCTTGGGTTTCTACTGACTCCTAAATCTGTCAAAGACAGTTATAAAAGTGGTAAACACCTGCAACTTATACATGTATCCACTTTTATATTTATTAATTGCTTGATAAGCAACTTTTCTCAATTGTTATATCCAATATTACTCTTAATCAGTTGGTGATTCTACTTTTGGTGCTGATCAGTATACTGAATTTAAATTTAACGAAATCAGATAAGAATCTGAAGACCAAAATCTATTGATTGTTATGATAGAAAATGATTTTTAAAACAGCAACTAATGTGCAAAAGTCATGAGTGGCACGCTAGAGAAGTCAAAAATATTAGGAAAATTGTAGAAGTAATTATTAGAAACAATTAATGATCGAACAAAGTCAGAAGTAATGCATTACACATCGAACACGTGTCTAGTTTAGTTAGTTGTTGTCAATGTCAGCGTTTTGATCATTCTTCAGGCAACTGTAGAAGGCTTTATTAGTTATTTAAGTTATTAAAGTTATTTTTATCCGTAGAAAAACTTTTGGTACTGCAAAAAAATCGCGTGTATTGTGTCCATGTAGCAATTAGATTTAACAAATTAGAAAATCTAAACGTGTTCCATATGCTTAGCCTAAACAGTAGGTAATAGGAAATAGAATACTCCGTTCGTCCTTTAAAATACGATAACTACGCAGGAAACCATAAGAAGCTCAGTAATACTTGAAATAAAGGAAGTATTTGAACAACTATCGAAGGCAATCATTAAACAAACTTCTAATTTATATTTGCCACATATGTAAAACATGTGATTACAAACACTGGGGCGCTTGTTTTTATTTTATTTTACCCGCACTGACTAATGTATACACTAGTGTCTCATTAAGACGTAGTCAGACTTTGCCAGTGGTTAGATAATCATTAAAGAAAGAAAATTCTTATATACCATTTTTCTCGTACTTCTATACTTTTGGAGAAAAGTAAAGGTTAAAGTAAAGGTAAAAATGTTTTCAAATTTAATAGTATGACTGCACATGACACATATTTTAAAGTTCAAGGTGATAAAAAATACTACTTAGTAGGCATGAGCGTGGGAAAATTTTAATGACCGTGGGAACCTAATTACCATAATTAATTGCTCTAATTAAATTGATTGATCTAATAAATATGCAAATGAGGCGAGAATTAAATTGATTGATCTAATTAAATGATCGAATTAAATTATTTGATCTAATAAATATACAAATGAGGCGCGAATTAAATTGATTGATCTAATAAATATGCAAATTAGGTTCCCACGGTCATTCAAATTTTTCCACGATCAAGGGGCCAAATACCTACTCTACTTACTTGTTTTCGAGAATGTGCAAGCTATCATAATAAAGTAATAACCCGTCTTTATTTTGGCCAAGTATTTTGTGGAATATGAACAAATAAATTAATAAGAAACGTACTCATGTTTGATATTATGTTTCAAAAACGGTATTTTTGTTTTGCTTTGTAAGACAATTTCATATTCTCTTAGTACGATTAACCCCTATTTGTGTAATACAAGCAGGTCTGTGAATAAAGAAATATTTAATTTTGTTTACAGTAAATTAAATGAGATATTTTCAAAAATTCGCTGTATTTATTTATAACTTTTTATTCTATTCGTTTTAATTTTTAGTATTCTATTAGTAGTATTATGTGTTTTGATTATTAGATTTTTGTTTCTGATAACCGCGTGCCAGTTGTGTTATTTTTTACGCATGCTGTACTGTATTATTTCCAACTGTTTTTTATTTAAAATAATATTTATTCCTAGAAAGTGCATACTAGGTAATAAATAAAGGGTACCGATTTCTAGTGAAAAGCAATAAAATCATCACTGTAGATACCGTAAATATTCCTAAGAATTGTGACTAACAATTGAACACAGCTGCATCAGTACTAAAATAATGAAAAGAACCCCGCCGACTACTTTTATTTTGAATACATATTATGTTTGTAAACACTCGGCCAAGGTAGGGCCTAACAATTTGCAAATCCCTTACACTGCAGTTTTTAGTAAACAGTATTTACTTATTTTTAGACATTGTTTTTATACTATGTAAACAAATTACCATCCATCAAGGTTATTCTATCAAACCATAAAAATAAAGGTTTTACTAATAGAACTGTGTACTACTGTATTTAGATTTTAGACTTCCAATTAAACAAATAATAAATAAAAAATAACAATACCTATTGATGGATAGATTAAATTATCGTGTTTACTTAATTATGTTTATTAACGAATAACAAATCAAATTTAATGATATCGTTAAATGGGTCAGTACTAAAATGATGTAATTTCTGTCTGCGTTTTCTATTAGAATACAGGGGAATCCCACGGATTAATATAACCTTTTAAGTTCTTTCAACACCATCCAAAATGGAATTTGCACCGTCTGCATCCTTGTGCTAATTCAACAGATGTCACGTTTTTACTGATGCATGATACATCAATTATACGTACTTTTCTGAAAACGTCGGTCAAAATTATTAAAAATTTGAACTTTCTCTAACCAAAAAACTTTATTAAGATTTTTTGTTCCAAATGCCATCAGAAATGCGCTGGTAAAGTCTGCTGCAGGGGCTATGAGACACTCTGTATACAGATACTAGTCATGACTTCATTTTATTGTTCCTGGTTTGTAATTAGGTTTCCTTGCATTTGCTTCCTATAAAAGCTAATACTTTCAATACTTTCTGTTCAGGCGTGTATGAAGTACGTTTTATTATCTTTAACCATTTAGCATTGATGCAGAACATATATTTTATGTGCAGAAGATTCCGGAAAATAGTCAATACGCGGTCAACATTATACGGTGATACGGCTTAATGACAAGACAACAAGTTATTACAACTTATTATAAAGACTAACAATGTTGTGTTCGTACCTCCATTATTATCTTCTTGGGCAGTTTGTGCCTTCCCAGAAAGACGTACGGGTGAACCGTATTCGCCTAAAACACCCTGTGGCTGCCCAATGTGCTTGAAATCGCTAAATTCATTATTACCTGTGATCAACATTCTTATTAGCAATTTATATTAGTCACTTTTTGTGTTTTTATAATCATCGCAGTTTTGCATCTTTAAGTATATTAAAATATCTAGTAGTTCGTATTTTGTGGCATCGTTATTATCTTCTATATGGGTAATTCCACACCAAGTGGTCCAATTTTTTCGAAGTTTTGACCATCATCCTCTTCGATTTTTTTTAAATTTGATACAATGTTATACTCCTAAAGATAAGTAAAAACCTAAAATATTATATTTTTAACTTAAGTGGTTCTTGAGTTGTGCCCTTCTAAAGTGTACAAAAATGAGTGATTTTGAGCATGTTGGCGTTTACGTTTTCCTTTATAACTTTTGATAGAAATAAGATAAAGGAATGAAACAAAGCTGTTTTAAAGTCCATCATTTGCGCTTTAAGATGATGGGTTGCATGGCATACTTTAATATGAAAAAAGTAATTATATTGCACCCCTGAAGTCTTTGACCTTGAATTTCTCAGAAAACATATGATTAAAAATTCGGATCGTTACTAAATTATTTTAACAAAATAGCAATGTTCAACATTTTACCATTAATAATCTTTTCAATATTGGGAACATTGGGAGTTTTCTTTTATAAATTATTATTTTGTTATTATTTTGATTATTTTCTGTTTTGAGAATTATTTACAAAAAATCTGGGTTAGATAAAACATGAATTAACAAATTCCTGTACGAGTTTTTAAAATTTTTTAAAATTAATTGTGAAACGTTGAAACCCGTGTAACCCATATAATTTTCTTCTTCTAAAATATCTATTTTCTTAACATTTTCTTAAATTAAAATAAAACGAAAGCAACCTCTAATTTTTATTTTTAAAGATAGGGATCTGTTTTTAACTCCGAATTTCATCATTTCTGGACCACGAATTTCCCAATGTTCACATTTCAAAGACTATAAAATTCTTTAAACCCCTTCTAGCACCCGAACCGTCATTTTCCCTTGTTGACTAATTATAAGTCTTTTTGTGTTTACTATCTTTGTTCTTTTTTATTTAATTATGTCGTCCTTTAAATTACTTTTGCTGTTTACATCCTTTCCCCGCGCTACACCCCTATACTGCACCTATTCTCAGATCGTTCAAAGGAAATTCAATTCGTTATCTTTTTCCTTGTTTCCTTCATTGATTTTTTTCTTCATAACATTTTTTTCGATTCTGTCTAATGCCTTAATTGAAGATTCTGAAGAAAAAACAAAGTTAGCCACTTATTCATTCCGATTCCACACGTGAAATCTTAATAAACCTCGACTAACCGAATTGGTTACTTAGCGCACCAACATCAATCTTTGATAATTTGATTGCTGATAGCTGACTCTTTCTTCATTCGTTGCCCTAGAGCCATTAACCGGCAGTAATCCTATTAGCTTTGTGAAGTCCGGCCAACTAGGAGCAAAGCCATTACTGCTTGGACTAAAGCTATTACCGCTCGCAAGAAGTAATGTATATAGGGTAACCGAATTCAATCGGCCGGGAGTTATTGCCGGAATGCTAAGCAATGTGAAACGCTTTATATGCAAGCAGCTTTAATAACGTGCTAACGCTTTTATGCATGCAAATGTATACACATATTGAATTTATCGGTACTATAAAAAGCATAAAGTTGTTTCCTGAGCAGCAACCGAGGCAAGAAGAGGCGAGTTGTGCGAAAATACATTTAGAAAAAAATATATATTGTAAAGTTACAGGAAATGTGTACGGTGGATGCGTATATAGGATAAAATAAACGAAATTAAATTTCTACCTTAGCAGCTCCAACTTCATTTTTTCTTGAATGAAATTTAAACAGCGTTTCGTATATTTTCTTTATAATATATATTAACTTTGTTCAATGTCATTTCTAACGACTCTGATGCCCGAAGCTGGATGACATAATGTTGCCCCTATGACCGACCCGAATGAGAACTGCGAAAGAACCTCATTTAATTTAAGAACGTCTGAGGTTTTCCCAAAAGAGTTTTTGAAATAATAATTAAAGTGGAATTGTATTATTCTCAACTGCTTAAACCGTATTCGTACAGAATATTCATTCTTGGATGAAGGAATTTAGTTAGAAGGGAAGAAAAATTACACTAAAATGCAATATTAGAGAAACATAACTAAATTTGAATAACGGCGAATATCATATAAAAAGCGGGAAATGTTATGCAATCTAGTTGTTTCAGTTATCTTTTATTGCTGGAGATAGATAATGTAAAATTAGTTTTACTTTATGATGCAGACGTGTTGTATTAAGTCTTTTCAACCATTACAATCACAAAGAACTGGAAACTCGAGGGAATCTTAATTTGTCAAGTCTCAGTTCTCTGTACAAGAAGTAGTAATCTGGCAAAGAACACGACATAATCGTGAGGAAGTGAAAGGACGTGGATAATTGTAGCAGTGAAGTTAAAATCTAATTTCCGCTTGGAGTAGGTATGACTTGGTTCTGATTGCTTCAACGTTAAACAGTCCCTATAACGAATCCTAATATCTTCATTAGGCGGAAATCCTTTCTCGCGGAAATGAGTGTTTAGAAGTAGTTTTCGGGATAACACTTGTATATACTTTTTGTGTGTTTTGCAGCAGTTAACAGTTAATTTCCAGTTAAAATTCAACTGGAAACTTAAAAATATATTTTTTGGTATCTCGATTCCATAAACTTTAATTAAATTGTGAAAACTGGCTCTTGTACAAGCAACCACTAAGTTAACCTCTATAAAATCGATTTTCAGAAAACTATATCTCTTAGGTTTTCATGTAGTCATAGTGAAAGTTTAAATCATATACAATATTGTAATACTAAATGTATTGCGGGGTGTAAAAGCTTATGATATACGCTGGCGGCTTACATATTTTTATTATATTTTTGTAAACAATATAAAAAAGAATTGGAGATAGTAAAGTTAAATTTTCAATTTATGCATCCAAAAACAGAAAGTGGCTGCTAAACAAACAATAGGACGCATAAAATTAATCAGGTCTGATCACTGAAGACGTAATGTAAAAAACAACTGAAACAGTAAACATGTAACAGAACTAACTGTTATAAAATATAAATTATTAATAAAAATGATAATTGGTAACATAATAATAAACCAAAAAATGCCAACGGTTTTTTACTTACCAGTAAATGGGGTTTTAAATTAAAATTAAACTTGGAGTTTGTTTTATTACGCCTACTAAAGTTTATGATTATGTAAATAATTCAATAACTGACTGACATTGAAATACCTAAAATTTACGTACAAAGAAAGAATTAAAAATGTTATAATTGTTATATCTTAACTATCAATATTCTAAAATAGTAATTTTCGGTAATAGTAATACATAGTTAATTAACATGATAGTATTTTCAGCTGATCTAATTACCTAACAAAACATTAGTTCTAATAATATAAACATTATATCATTGATATCACGCCGTCATTGCATGGTTCGGTTTGTTGAAATCATTTCCGACATATGATTTCGATCAAATCAACACGGTAAGATAAAACATTAAAAGACTAATTCTATGAAAAACGTGCAATCTAAAAACATTAATCATTTCCCTCATCCCTCTTCTCTTAATGGTATCGCCAGAGTATCAACTTCTACTCTTATAAAATACAAGATTTACTTATACTCTATAAAAACGCTCTACGCCCCCCCATTCTTTCAACGCCCTACAACTGACCATAATAGTTGTAATACTTACGCTAAGCCTGAAATTAATTATCACGGCTTAGGTAGTTAAAATCTGGTTGAGACAATCTCTGATTAAAGTTCCTTTCGGGCACGGGGAAATCGAAAGGTTGACTGATTCGAATAACATTATGCTTGCCTATGAGTGCCAATAATTTTCATATATTTATTTCATAAAAAATTTCTTATGTCAGAAAAAGAAATCAGAACAATTTTTTTAAGTTTAAATAATGACAGAATGGATAGTCAAACATGAATTCTCGAAACATGAATTCTAACACTTAGATGTTATAAAACAAATAAAAGTGAAATAGGTGTCAAAGGCTTTCGGAAGAATAATATTGTTCCTTAACTAATAGAAAATACAAACTTAATGATAACGTTAATCTAAATTGTTGAACATATTTATTATTATTTATTTATTATTTATTCAAAATAAAACAACACTACAAATTTACTTAATCCTTAAATTATTAAGTACAAGCATTGTGTTTTCATTCATGTGTCTCGGTATTCGGCGAGACAGCCAGCGCTACCTAGCGCTGGATGACCCAAACCCTATTGAAGAGAGGTGAGGATCCGAGCTTGAATTTTTTTTTCGTATTTCAACAAAAGCAACATGTTACTAAAGCTTACCCATTAGGGTAAGCAGTTGGCACCTAGTTATTATTTAATTTTAAGATTCTCTTTTTAATATTCTTGTTTTCAAATCTCAAACACCTTACTCAACAATTCAAACAACTTAAAAACTATCACTCACTTTTCTTACTGTTAAATCAAGTGTTATGATTAATTGAATTTCTTTTTTTTAATAAATTAGTTTTATCAACCTCTTCAAATTTGGTTCAACACATAAAATTTACTTTTTTTAAGCCAAGTAAGTTGGTAATATGGCTACTTGTTAAACAGAAGATCAGGTCCATCCAACGTTTAACTTTAACTTTACCGTTTAATATGTCCAAGGAGACGGTTTTTAAACACGTATTCAAGGATGAACAAAACTCCAGGCTAGAAAAACTGCGTGTTTAAAGTATACGAAATAACCGGTTAAAAAAAACCTTTAATAAACGAATTTACTTTAGTATGTTACAAAAACAAAGATCGACTAATAACCTATTAAAAATAAAGAGATCATCCTACCTTTAGCATGTTATAATTATGAAGTTTACTTTTTTGTTTGTTAAGACGTCTTTCTTTGAGAGGAAAGACAACAAATAAACTTTTTTACTGACAGTTTTCAAGAAAATACGATGAAACAATTTAGAGCAATAGATTAATAATAATCATCGCATAAAGTGAATTTTTATTAGTACTGCTGTTACAAACCACAAAGATGGACGCTTAACTTACATTTTTTCCTTTTTTTATCGAACGGTGTGGTTTATCATTATTGGAGAAATTGGGCGGCGAAAATTTACGACGAAATCACCTATTGCAAAGGAAAATATTACCGTTTTATACTTTGATGTAAAACATGATCTCATTTACTACGTTATACAATCTAGGGGGTGTTGTAAATTAATTTTAAATATTACCAAGCAAAGAATTATATATATATATATATATATAATAATATATTAATAGTTTTTATAAATTAAAAGGGAGAGCACGGGAATTATTAACATAATATATAATTATCAAAATACAAGGTTGATTAGTGAATACAGCCTCCTACAACAGATTTTATTGAAAAAATGTATATTGACATACAGATATTAAAGACCGAATTTGTATGCACTAAACAAGCGGACCGTTTTATGCACTTCTATTAATTAAAATAAGCCCACCAACAAACTTCATATGCGAATGGATCAATCAAAAACTTTATCCCGTTATACGCGATTAACGCGATTTGGGCAAGATATTACATTATTTATTTAAACCCAAACCGGCAAATCTGCCTAATTATATGGATTCAGTACATTGTGTTAGGATACATATGTTATATACAGATCAATTCAATAAATTATTTTTTTTACATTATTAATTATGGAATATTAATAATAAGAATAACAATATTATAAATTAACGATTACAATACCCAAAAGTTCAGATATTAATCAAAAAAATATACATTGTAATTATGTTATAGACACACCAAGGGCTCAACCAGATTAAGATGACCGACGATTATATGGCTATGTAAAACCAGATAACCAGTTAGTACCCTTGAATGACTTGTAGATAAACTTTTCAATTTTTCTGTTATAACTTGCTATAACTTTCATAAATTAAAAGAGGAAATTCGAAATTATCCCATTCTCGATATAAAAAATAGATTTCCTATTTAATGTAGCCTTATATAAAGAATTACATTAAGTCTTATTAAAGCTGACGTATAAAAATATAACAACAACTTTGTATGGACTCAAACGACAGAAAGGCAGACCGGAACTTAAAATTAGACGGATTAAAGCATAACAATTGTTCAAACAATTTTTTACTTCAACTTTAGATTAGATTAATATTTAGTAAATTAATTTTAAGATTGTATTTTCAACGGTTTGTATATAGATAAATTTAACTGATTTATGTTTGTTTTTCTTAGTTATGCAAGTTATGTATCGGCAACATTGTAATTTCACTAACAGCAACTTATGCAACCAGCAATTTATGAATTTTGCTGTTTTTATAAAAAGTAAAAAGTTGTTTTTTATGTTGATTTCCGCAACAATAACAGTTATTTCAATTCACGCACTGAATCTGGAAATGATTATTATCGGTTATTTATATCCTGTATATAGTATATCCTGAGATATTAGATTCTCAAATAAATCAAGAGATTATTATAATTTATTTTTACTGTTATCCTTATAAGAAATTAAAAAGCCGATATGTAATTTTGATTAACCTCATTATGAGAACCTAAAACAAATATAAACAGGTTTATTACCTATAGATCACTAAAATTAGAAATAAAGGTAGAAAATAATGTTATGCTAATGAATCGAAGGTGCTGTGCGAAATAACACATAAAAATCTAAAATAGAGCGGGCGTAAAGAATTGATAATAACAATAAAAATTTAATTTTATATTCTGTACAATAAAACCGCAAACTCGACTCAAATAAAATAGGCAACATCACGCATCAAGCACACTTGCACACTTGAATAATAATTTATGAATACTACTATACATATACCCAAAATCCGGATTCAAAATGAAAAATATCCTTGTACGACCAAACCGAAGTAAGCAAAGGGACGAACAATGAAAATCGTCCTAGGTTTTAAGCCCGGTGGGCTTATATCAGGATTTGCTTTATTTCGCGGTTACTATAAATCATGTACTCGCCAGTGGAAAATGTTTCGGGAACAGTGTTGAATTTATGAACGTCCAGTGGCGAGCTAACCAGAAAAATTCTTAAATTCGTTTCAGTCAAGTATTTCATATTGAAATATCCATACATCAGACCGAAAGGGAACACCACGCTCACCCTTTAGCATACATAAAGCTGACTTTACTGAAAGTGATTCTGCGGACCTACATGTATTATTCTAAGCATAAAAAGGGGGAAACTTGGGTGTAATGTGAAAAGCGAAACATATTGGTGGAAAATTAACTATTTTAAATTTGTTCCGGTCTCTCCAGCAGTTCTATTATAAATTAAAAGACAATTTCAGATGTTTAAATTAACGTACATGTAAACATGGAATTTATACATTTATTACATGAAACTTAAAAGCTATAATAATGGATCTTTTTTGGAATTAATTAAGTTATTATAGAATGTAAATTTATTACGTTGTGTATTTTAATTACGTTCTAAATTGAAAGCTGAAATAATTAAATGCATTTCTGGTAATGAATAGGTTTTGTTGATTCTATGTATCTAAGTCTATTATGCTTATTCAAACAAAAGGGGCTTCATTTTGGCACTTTATACATTTTCAATCAATAAACTGAAATGTATTGATTATTGTTTTGTTTCCTCTACAATGGAAAAAGCTTAGTCCTCAGTCAGTCTTTTTTGTAATATGATTTCTAATAAATGTGACTTAGGTAAGGGATTTGCTGAATTCAAAAGTAGCTTCAGAAACTATTGAACAAGATACATGGCCATAATATAAACTAGTGGAGTATAATACAAGAATAAGTAATATGCAAAAACAAAAGAAGAAGAAGAAGTTTCAGTACATCAAACTGGTGTACTGAAAACATGATAATATTAAAAAAATAATAATTTGTGTAACTAAAAGCTTAAAAGTGGTCAGTGACATACTAAATGTAACTCTTCACTCGATCACACATTAAACATAGCATTATTGCAGCTAATAACAAATGTAACTAAAAATCTCTCTTGTATTTTATTAAAAAAATGCAGAGACAATAAGATTCCTAGACCCAACACCAGGTTATCAAAATACAATTTGCACTTAGCTATAATGATGTCTCATAGAACATTAATTATAGTTCTAAAAGCGTTTTGTTCCAATGCAAACTTTTAATATTGAAGAAATCTGACTCAAAATAATGATCGGTTAGCCTAGAAAGGTATTACGGAATGCTATATATTTTTGTTAAGACTAATTGATTACAATACTTTTAAAATAATTAACTTTTATTTCGTTCGTTTTTGTACAATGTAATAAGCAGACATATTTTAAATATTTTTATGACTAAAAAGAAATATCATCTCGTGAGAAGCAAATATGTTCAAATAAAAGATATTTTTATTTTAATGGGCACGAAGATGGAAATATTGTTGAGTTATTATAGTTAGCTAATTAAAGATTCAATTTAATGAGCAGGCAGACAAGTGTAAGAAAAACGAGAAAATACTGCTAGCTCGAGGGTTTGAGTGGTCGTCGTCGTAACTTGGAAATTTCAAAGATACGTTGGACAGGCACCAAACACCGTCGAATTCTTTTTACGTTTTTCATAAACCAGGGTTTCCTTGCTACATTAAAAATAAATAAGTTGATATTATATCTTCATACAATGTTATATGTATATCATAAAAATATCTGAAAATTAAATTTTGTAACAAAAAATTACATAATAATTGATTTAAAAAATATAAAAATAGGTTTATAGAGAATAATTATACATAATATGATATTCGATATTCGGTAATAATATAACTAACTATTTGACCTAAAAAGTAATTTTTTTAAATATTTTACTGAATATTACAGCCAATTAAAATGATAATAGTAATTTCGTATAAAACATTTAACTTAAAGGCATTGAATTTCAAATATGACTATTATGTATCGATAATTAATTAATTAATAATTAGTTTAACTAGGTGCCAACTGCTTACCCTAATGGGTAAGCTTTAGTAACTAACACACTCTTAAAACACTGCTGGTTTTACTGCTTGTTGCTTTTGTCGAAATACGAAAAAAGAATTCAAGCTCGGATCCTCACCTCTCTCTCTTACATCGCGTAGTTCAATAGGGTTTGGGTCATCCAGCACTAGGTAGCGCTGGCTGTCTCCACAGAAGAAATGTACCGAGACACATGAATGAATGAATGAAAATACAATGCATGTACTTCAAGAGTATTAGATTATTTCCTATAAACCTGTTTTTAGATTTTATAAATCAAACTCAGATACAATTTATATACTAAAAGACGGCATATAAAAGTTTATCAGTTTTTAAAATTGTATTTGTTTTATAGAATTTTATTATTTATCTATAACATGATTTTAATCTTAATTATAAAATCTATAATATTTAATTCTGATTATTATTATTATTTTATCTAGTTACCTATTTTTGTATCTACCTTACCGACGTGTTTGTTTATAATTATATTACCTTTGATAATGACAGCGTAGCTGTCGAAACAATCTTGTCAGGTTGTATTTTAATAAAACTGTGAAACTTTTACTAGTCTTTATTTATTTCTTAATTATAAAACATTCAATACAAAACACACAAAAAAAGGAAAAATCTTTTAAACCTTTATTTCATTAATATAATTAGGGACACAATTTTAATGTAAATTACATTGGATTTTGATTTAAAAAATATAAAAATAGATTTATAAAGAATAATTATACATAAAATAATATTCAGTATTTGGTAAAATGTTTAAAAATCTTTTTTTTGATAAAGCTTTAAATTAAACACAAATACGGAAATATCATTTAACTAAGATTATACATAAACCATAATAAAATTACATTTACACTTTATAAAAGGAATAAATCAGCCATATTTTTTCTGCCGAATAACATGGCGAAGAAAAAAAAAACAATTGAAAGCCGCTTTTTCGAGTTATTTTCAAAAGCAACATTTTTTTTAATGGAACTGTTTGTATATTTTTGTAGAAATGGATTTTAAAAGTTTGTGTTCATTATACCTCTTTAAAATGAGAAAAAAATATAAATTTTAGTACACTTTTCAAATTTTTCATCAACTGCATTCATGCAAAATTGTAAGGGGGCCCTGGGGTTTGACTCGGTAGGCGTCTCTGCTCGGATGCCAATTATAGGCGTCTCTGGCACTAGTCCGCTTATGAAGTGGTGCTGGATGATCTCGGTGATCGGCGGTAACTCTCGGGCACCACTTATTTTAAAATGATATGCTCCACGGATCCGGGTAACTGCTAGTGGCGAAAAGGTAATTCAGGGAACTGTTGGGGTCGTATAGGTCGGCCCAGTCTGCATCACTTTTAGCGGTAGTCCCTAAAGTCGTCACAAAAGAAAGGGGTTAGTTTCAGAAAATAAAACACACAGTACTAACCAAATGGTTTTATTATCAATATTATTTGCAAAGCAATTGTTAACCGAACCCTTACTATTATACTATGCTACTCCAAGCCACAGCAAGCGGGTGCAAAAACAGCAAAATCATACGTTACTCTACGGCAAAGCACAGCAAGCGGGTGCGGGTGCGGGTAAGCAGCAAAATCAGCGTGCGGGTGCGGTGGGGTCGGTCAACGGAAGAGCAGAAAAGTCTAGGGATTGCGGTAGGGGGGAAGTTCGGATGAGACCCCCAGGCATACACACACAGCACGGTCTCGGATAAGGTACGGAAAAGAGAGCAGATTTAAGATGAGACCCCAGGCATACACACAGCGAGGTACGGATACGTTACTCCCCGGACTCGGGTAAGGTACGGATGGCGTGGATGGCATGGATCAGCGTGGCGAAGAAGAAATCGGAACTACGGTCAAAAATCCTTACTCTAATAATCCTGACCGGCTGCTTGGTTTGCCTGCTCGGGGCTGGTTGTGCTGTTGAAGATGAGTTCTGGACGTGGACTGAATAAATCATGTCATCAACGTTACTTTCTGCTCGTCTTTGCTGAGCAGGGCGCCGGAAGGGGGCACGTGCGAGGCAAAGGCGTACAGTGGCTATTGTAGGGACTACTCCTCTTCAGCCAGTGGGAGAGTTACAGGTAACTCGGGGGGGGGCTGAGTAAATCGGCTCGTGCAGCTTCTTATATAAGTGCTCTATGAATACACCTTCATATATAGAAATGGTAGGAGTGGAACGGAGCGGCGCACGCCAAGTATCGGTTAGGGAAGGGATACGTAATCTTGCTTGAGTCTGCGGCTTATCCGCACGGCTACTGATTGCAACAGTAGATAAGCATATTTTCATTCTTACACCCAAAATAATTAATAAAAATAATACCTTCGTTACAAAAGTTTAAAAAAGTTTATTTTATATTGTAGAATATACGATTAAAATATGAATTTTAAATAATTTATGATATTTCTCAATTATAAGAAACTTTTGTATTTTAGAAATATGTATAAAGAAATTGCCAATAATCTGTTATTGGCGTTATACGTAATTTTATTGTTGGATAGTCGTCATTTCGGAGTTTACACACCAAGACTTACTTACACTTTTGTATGCACTTTCAATAAGTTTATTTCAAATTTTTAGAAAAGCTTTAGATTTTTTGAAACAGAGCAGAAGTTAATTTTAGACGCTAGTATATGTCAGACGAGTAATTAATTTCTATAGATGTAATGCTATATTTTCTCTTACGAAATTTGGCATTTACAAAAGTAATTTGTCATGATTCAAAATCAAGCATGTAAAACGTGCTTGCTTAAACGTGTTTATTAGATCTGCGTAATTTGTTTCGCCACAATTCCTAATTCCTTGATAATTTACCATTCCGCTTTATACATACAAATTTGAATTTAGTTGTTAAATTTGATTGTATTAAGCAATTTCCATTAAATATTCTTGTAAAGTTATTACAACAAGCGGTTTATTAAGTACACAGAAGGATTTCATATTAATATTAATTAATTTACTTTGGTTGTCTTGAATAACTAAATCCTAGTGCGTATGGAAATACTGACTTATACAGATCAGACAACTCGTTGACTGATAATCATAAGAAAAGTATTAATAAATTGTAATTAACTAAAGACTTTTCAAATTTCCAACGTTAGTACAAACTTTTACGTAGCAATTTGTATATATTTAACCGTTGTAAGCCGGTATCCGCATTCATTTTATTAATTATTACTCCCAAACTTTATATTACCTTCTAACCAGTCACAGGAGGCCCTGAAATCTCGCCTGAAAGCTTCTTTATACCAACTTTCGAGATGTGCGTTTTGGCGCATAAATCATAAATTAGGTTGTATGTATTGCGTAGGGAAATTTAGAGTACCTGTCTAGATTAAATTGGAAATTGAGTTTCCCGTTCCTCTATGTGCGCATCTAACTTCGTGTATAAAATATATTCTACTAGAAAATTGTAATGTTTCGTGATATGTATGTTGCTTAGATATTTATTTCCCAAAATAGTTCTCCAGATCTGTCGAAAACCTATTTGTAATATATATTTGTTATACCTACTACATATACAACTGAACACTCTTATTCATTTTGTTGTAAGAAAAATTTAATTTTGCTGCTTATGTATTATGTACATATGTAAATAGTATGTGTAAGTAAGCAATGGAAAGATACGAACTGCACTAGCAGTATCATGTAGACAGTTTTATTGGACCATTTTTAGAATTTAGTTTTCTGCAATAAATAAAGAACGCTACAGGTCAGTGCCTCCGTATTTTTAATAGCAGATAAAACTCTTTTCCTGATACTACGCGAGTTTGACCATCAAAACTTCGGGCTCGGAAACAAACATGCATTATCTGGTGATCTAAAAACTTTTGCAATAATAACTCGCGAAGCACCAATGGAAATGATAAGCTGAAAATGGAAGTTATATGTTGGAGGGATTATAATCTATAATAAAAAAATTGTTTGCTTTACTATTAGTAGGGATAAAGGAATTATTTCCTTTTTTTAATGCGATTGAATCGAATCGTTCTTCTTGTGATAAGCCATTGTTCTGGTTTTATCGTCGTTTTGTAAAACCTTTTTGGTAGTGTTCGTAGATACTTCTGCAGCATTTTTCCAGCTCTTCCAGTTTTTGTGCATAGAAATATATGCACGTGAAAATAAAATATCAGTTTAATAATTTATTATACATACAACATGCTTCTTCATTCTTGATTTGCTTTTTGAGGTAGTAGTTAATCTACAATTGATATTTGTTCTAAATTTATATTTCCGATTTTTATGATATAAAAATGTAGTTCCTTTAATAATCATGCATGACTTAATATTTTATGAATTATTAGAAATAACCATACAAACCTTGTGTTTGAGTGACTTCACAATTAAATATCTATCAAATTCGATTCAGGAAACAGTGAAAAACAAAAGTTATTATTTTTATGTTTTTATGGCCTAAGAATAGTTTAATATACTTAAAAAAACATTATCATTAATTCTGCAATCCTAAGCTTAATGTAAAATGTGTCATTTATTTAACATATTTTTCATTGAATTTTGTAAGTTATAAATATATTGAGAATGAGTCACAATTATATAATTGGATTAATCATAATAATAAATAGGAATGAATGTATTGCCTTATCTATTAGCAATTTAGAATATATTTAATATAAGAGTATTATTATAATAAAATCAAATGGATTTGAGTTAATTGTAATCGGTATCTTGAGATTTATTATTAATTTACAATAATTAATAAAAACCAAAAATTGCTTATAAATATAGAAATTTAAAAATAAAAACCTTGTACATGTCAGTGTTAAGGTACATATATATATTGCAATTTGAATACTACGAGGATAAGGTGAAATGTTCTCGGCCTCGCAGAGAGATGGCAATAAAAGTGCTATCAATAAATTTTTTTTGTGATGTTGGTACATGTGTCACAATAACGCACGTCCAGTTTCAAATTGATCAGTCAGACAGTTTTTTCATACGGATTTTTAAAGTAGATTGGTGTGTGTTTCGTTGAAACGGATAAACTGAAATACCATGCTGTCATAAAATTCTTCGTTTTGCACGGTTTATCGCCAGCGGAATTTCATTCAAAGTTATAACAAGTAGTTATATCTTATTCTATATTATTATTATATATTTATTACTATTATATCTTTATTTCTAAAGTAGTGGCTAAAAATTCTAGAAATGTAAATCTCTAAACAACTTACACTGTTGCCAAATGTGAACTGTACCAATTAGCGTTTATCAATCCCACTAGAACGGAGTGTAATATGAATATCGGAATGTGATTTGTTGAGAAGTCATCTTATCAATGTAAATTTTAGTCTTTTGGCTTTGGTTAAATGTATGGAGAAAATAACAAAACTTTTATCAACTATAGGTGATCTACTAAGCAACTAATTAACCTTCATACCTGAAGTTCAAGTTCAACGACATAAGAAAAACCCAAAAATTAAAAAAAATATTCTGTTTAGATTTTCTTTATCTCATTAATTGCGCCACTCATTTTATGATTGTAAAGATATAACCATTCCATAAATTTAAAACAGTTATAAACTGCCCAGTCTAAGTAATCTGAAGGTAACTTTTTTTATTTGAGTGCTGACTTTATATAATTAGCATTTAATTACATCACTTATTACTAGGTCTGTTAAGCGTCTAAAACTTGCTTGTACTTGCATCTATCAATATATAATTATATTTAGTTTAGTATCTGCCCTTTGGATTATTTATATGAAACATTTGATTTTCTCTAAATACATTCTGACATGAATGTTGTTGCAGTTAGGTATAATCTAGCACGTACATAATTATCATGAGGTCCTTTGGAAAAACTGTATTTAGTTTAATACGAGTTGTGGTTGATTTGGTATGGCTTTGCTTTCAGTTGTATATCTAATGTTTCGGTTAATTCTGGGAGCATTATTTTAGTTCTGTTTCAAATAATTTTGTATAAAGGAAAATGACATAAATAAACGTTTATAAATAATTACAACTAGCAATCAAATTAGCATTGCAGAATTTTCCTATTAAAATATGAATCTGTTTAGAATATTCCGTGTTTGATTTAAGGAAGCCAAACACACCCGGTTATAATAGCAAAGTGACGACGTGGAATTAGGAATTCCCTTAAGGTTTACTCTGTTCTGTGCTTCCTATTCTACAAACTCACCGTGAGATGAACTGTAGACAACGTCACAGTATTTACTTAGCGTTTATACTAAGACTAAACCTTATTGTTCTGTAATATGAGCTTAAGTGCACCATTACAAAGCTAATCTTATACGGAGCGTAGGCTACACGTTCGAAACATGAAATGTATGGATGTGCCTCCGGTGTGTGTGTGTGTACCGTCAGAGTAAATGGCAGGACATTTATATACAGTTAGATTTTATGGCATAACGGATCGGTGCTTTTAAACCGCACAACCGCATAAATGCACATAGTTATCGAGCTGTGCTGCCTGTTGTAGAACACACATCGTGGAATTTTGCTAGGCAAACCGTAATTACTTGTACGCACATAATAATTAAACTTGTTAGCTACAGTTAACAAACGCTTGTTATGCTAACACATGTCAACTATTCTGTTCATTAATTTAATTACTAGTGCTTACGTTTCCATATCAAAAGCCGTTCACTCGTGCAACGTGTAAGATAGGAGTGATGGTGTCAATCATTAATAATTTACTATTTAACCAAGTACTCTAAACATAATTATAATTTCATGAACGAGTAAAGTAGGTATGCGTTTGAATTTGTGTTAGAAAAGGTGCATTCAGGTGTACCCACGATAATAATTAACTAAGACTTAGTGCAGACATTCCTGACACATAACGTAATGGAAAGTGCAAGTGACTAAGAAACGTCAAAATGTAACGTTAAACAAGTTGCTGAAGATGAAGTCTTTGTGTGCTAAATTTAATTAGTTCATCAAAATTGTTAGTTTATGGTTTTAATAGTTTTCATGATGTATACTTATTTACATGTAATAGAATCTTAAAGAACATAAAAGTATTTAAATTAATTATTGTTGAATTATGTAAATAACTAATAACCTTTTATTATATTCATAGGCCAGTAAAATAGAATCCGTTGGTGGAAATAAATGTTGGAAAGCGGGAAATCGTTTCGATCGCTTCGTTTGACATCAAATATAAGTATCCTAGGTTTTCACGGTCCCTCGACTCGAGCTTACCTGAGGGCATCAAAAGAACCACGGAATCTTCGGACCTTTTTTAGTTTTTCGCTTATAACTCCAAAGCGGTGTTTTCCAACGAAAACTTCGCTATTACAAAAATTAAAGAGCATTAAATTCTGCGTCGGATGAGTATCCAACACTTTAAATTCGGTCCAGTGGTATGGTCGAAATCGACGGTCGAGATACGACAATTTTACAAATTTTCGATTTTCCGTCAGACCGGACGCCCAGAGGCTCTCCGTATAAAAAAACCCGTTGGCCTCATTCTGATTGTTAATATAAGTCAAGAAATATCCAAGCTTTGATATTATAGAGGTTGCCGCATTAAATTAAAGGCCATTTTTTTGTCATCCCCATCATAGCAATGAGGATCAATCCATATGAAGCAGTGCAGTACTGGTCGCTCGATCAGTTCGAAAAAAGATAATTTTTTGTGTGTTATCACACCTAAGTATTGGTAGCTTAAAACCACTGTCATTTTGTTTTTATTCCATTTGATTGAAAAATGGCAGCCATATTTGGTTTCGTGGTGCACGACGCTTCTTGCAGGTTTTTGATGTAAACGTAAATCTTGATATCTCAAGAACGGTTGATCCTAGAGACCTGCGGTACAAATAATTGTATTGCTCACATGTCGGACTACATTTCTTAATCTATACATAATTTTTATAGGACGCTTACTTGTGGGTGTGATTTAATCCCAAAGATTAATTAAAGTTTTTACAAAAATCTCCGCTTTTATGGGGGCATATTTCATATATCCAGATAAAAATGGAGTCTTAGGGTGGATTTTCTATTTAAACGTACATGGTTAGAGGTAGTTTATGTATAAAATATTTTAAATCTGAAATTTTACTATTTTGGTATTTATGGACTTTGAAGTTCTCATTATGATACGTCATATCCATATTATGTTTAGATTAGAAAATGTAGTCCGACATGTGAGCAATACAATCATTTTTACCACAGGTCTCTAGGATAAACCATTCTTGAGATATCAAGATTTAAGTTTACATCAGAAAACTGCAAGCAACGTCGTGCACCACGAAACAAATATGGCTGCCGTATTTTAATCAAATGGAATAAAAATAAAATAACAGTGGTTTTGATTTACCAATACTTAGGGGTGATGACACACAAAAAATTATCTTTTTTCGAAATGATCGAGCGACCAGTACTGCACTACTTCATATGGATTGATCCTAATTGTTATGATGGGGGATGACAAAAAAATGACCATTAATTTAATCCGGCAACCTCTATAATATCAAAGCTTAGGCGTTTCTCGACTTATATTAACAATCAGAATGAGTCCAACGAGTTCTTTTATACGGAAAGCCTCTGGGCGTCCGGTCTGACAGAAAATCGAAAATTTGTAGAATTGCCGTTTCTCGATCGTCGATTTCGACCATACCACTGTACCGAATTTAAAGTGTTGGATACTCATCCGGGTTCTTTTGATGCCCTCAGGTAAGCTCGAGTCGAGGGACCGTGCAAACCTAGGATACTTATATTTGACCTCAAACGAAGCGATAGAAACGATTTCCCGCTTTCCAACATTTATTTCCACCAACGGTCCCCCATTGGGTGTAATTTTACTGGCCTATCAGCTACATTTAATAAAATATAAATAGATATACTAGAGAAGAAAAATTTAGAAATTTTAATTGTTGACATGAATGACGAGAAAATCTCCACTCGGGGTTCAACTCAAAGGCAGTTCAGCACCACCAATTCACCAAATACACTATTTTATGCCTTTTTGCGCCTCCTACGTTTACCAACAAACATATACTACAAAATTACCGAAACCAGCCGAAACCTTTTTACAAGGAGAACGGTATTGCCGTTAATGAGCCTCAAGATTTAAAGTATTATACTTTAAGACGTTTAGAGACGTTTTATAAAATAGAAAGTTTTCAGAGGTTATCACACTTCAACACACGTTTTATATATTTTACATTCTAAATTAAATATTAAAGAGCTATATAATATTTATATAACATACTCTAAATTTAATTATATTATTAAATGTATATCAAATATATACTTTTAAATATTAATTTTCTAATATCATAAGAACGTTTAATATAGCTGTTAGATTTTTGTATATTTGTCCAGATATGTATTAAATACCTGTGAAATATAAAGATTCAGATGTAAATTATTTGATGTAAAATATAGGTTTATTAAATATTTTATGTATTAAAAACTATTTAATATTAAAATAAATTTAACAAATATCTATGTTAAAAAAGGTATAGCTAGATAATCCACAATGTGATTTTTTTAAGTTAGAACTTCTCAATAAACGCAAAGGTTCTGATAAATTTGGATTTTACATGGTACCTTTTCTGTCCATCGTCAAACAATATAAAACCTGTTATATTAAAATTTTCTGCAAAGCACTCACAGAAACTTTTAAGCTATGCATTTGCATGCACTTCTGATGTTGAATATATATTACTCCATTCAAGATAAACAAAAATGCAAGTGCATTAGGTTTGTCGCAGTAACCCGTGCGGTTGAAATTTTTTAAAATTTGTATTCTGAAACTTATTAGTAGATAAATGTACAAAATTAAGTAATAACAAATAGTTATCGACGTCGTCCCAAGTCTGCAGCACTATTATTTACAGTCCTAGTATTATAACGATAAAAACCAAACAGCTTCTTGATCACTTTAATAATTTCATTTTATAGTATCGTTTTTATATTACCTGTCATTAATTAAAACAACACTTTTTCTTGTACCGATTAGTAACACTCAGATATTTATACTTATCTTTTAGGTAATTTCATGTATATTACAACAATAATTGATAATATTTTTATATTGTTTTGTAATAATACTCTCAACCTATAGAGCACCAAACGATAAATGCATCAGTTAAGCAACGATGCTTAGAGACCGATGGTCATTCAGTTATTCGAATAAACGTAGATATCGACGCTGCAACTTCAGTCGCATTTAATTTGGAGTGGTAAAAAAAATTGCAGTTCCTTTTTTTTGTAGCAAACCTTGCTTTGCTGTCGAAGAAATTTGCGAGAATATTCTGTTTACTATATAGGTTAGTAGAATAAAAAGAAAAGGTGATACAAAACACAAGACAGGAAAAATCCTGAAAAGTTAAAACAAGTCACAAACAAATCTCAAACTAAACGGTGCGGTTATTTATGTGTAACCTTAAAAATTCATCCAACTGTAAGTAATGAGAATACGGCTATAAATGAAATCAACCTGCATAAGGGAATGTATTCATGCAATCTAAGTAAAACTTTTAGTACTTGAAGCTCTTAGTTTACTTCTCTTTATAATGATTTGTTGGTGCTTTAAAAATGTAGGCATTCTGGGCAACTTCCTCGTTTTGCTTTCTGATATTAACATCCTGCTTTAATCGAGAAAATAACCAAACTATGCGTATATACCAAATGTGAGTGCAACTACAATCAAAGCAACCATTAAATTAATTTTCATATAAAATATGAAGAAGAAGGTCTCGAAATTTAATTTATTTAATTAAATTTGTTAGTTTTGATATATTATAGTATATTAGGGCCATCAGAACTAATATGATTTTAATATCAACTATCTAAATTACTAAATTAATTGGCAATTAAATAAAATGACTAATTGACTAATAAATGACTTTTAATAAATGACTAAAATATTATTTTCCGAAAGACAATAGAAATTCGAAATTTTGTAGTGCAAGCAATTTGTTAAAAGCTAAGTTTTCTAATTATGCTGAAGTGTTCAAAGGAAGATTTTGCACTTTATTGCAAGTATTAATTATAATTAGAAAACTTTTAAGCATCCTTTCAATAATGCATTTAAATTGAGCTAAAGAGATAATAATTCAGGAATACATATTCACATCCTACATCTACGCACCTAATCAAATGTGGATAATGGTATGCTAATTTTTTTATTATACATATTGATGATATTTTAAAATATTAAATAAAACGGAAATCCGAAATTAGCAGCTTTTTAAAAACTATTTTAATATATGTTTTAAAAATATATATATTTAAAAGCTTTTAAAGCTTAAATCAAATTAAATAGTTACAGTTAGATAAATGTCAATTAGTGAAACAACATATATATAAAATAATATGCAGGGAATCTTATAATTACATCAAATCTATTAATAAACTTAAAACTTAAAATTAAAAGTATTAAAATTGAGCGAGACAAAAATTAGGTAAAATAAAATTAAATTTTAATTTCAAAGTCGAATACCTTAACTATTTCGATATTTTCAAATTCATCAATGAATTTGCATTTGTGTATATTGCTATAGTATCTTACCATGCATATAATATTCATACAAAAGAGTATTTTAACTTATTTGATATTCTTATTAATTTGATTTTATTGTTCAAATGACCATCCAAAACATGCAAAGTACATATGCTATAACAGAGAAAATCTTTGTTAGATATAAACATCATTACATACCACCACCTTCAATAAGGGAAAATATCGTAATACAAGGTTTACTATAATAGTGATCATTAAAAGTAATGTTTTATAAGCATAGATAAATACGAAATCTATTGATAAGAGGAAGAGATGAATATAGAACCTAGATACATAATAATGGAAATAATTGAATGAAACTAACAAAAAAATTTAAATGATAACAATTTTTTAAAATGTGAAACATGTTAAAAATTGTATAAAACTTGTAAATTTGAATAAAAACTGCTAGAAACTTACATTATAAAATTTCTTTTTGTGAAACTGTAAAATTAAGTGACTAGTCCCAGTATTTTATTATATAGATAAAAAGAAGGAAAATCAGAGGAAAGTAAATTTAATTAGCCAGCAGTAGAAATATTGTGTCCAGGTGGAGTTATGTCTTCATGATATGATTTAGATTGTTATGCCTACCTATAGAGAGAGAGCTGATATGTCGTGCTAAGATTTTGGTTTGTCTGAAACATACAAAGAAGAGAGGTGAATAGTTAATTCTGATTGTGTGTTTAATTTCACCGCAATTCAAATATCCTATACAACAGGTCAGTCAAGGTATGGTATATAAATCTACATACAAAATGGTTATTGTAAAGCACATGTAATTTGGTAAATGCAGATTGTCTTTAGTTTTCACCATGAGATATTGTCTATTGCAATTAATCATTCCTACTTTCATTCAACATAAAATAAGAATACTCAGACAGTAGAACCTGACATCAGTAAATAAAAATTTATTATTGTCATCGGTCACAATTTAGCATTATTAACTAAAAGAGGTACTTAACGAACAGGACACTTCGGCGCGGAGACACTAAATTTTTCTGCTATATATTAGAGTAAAACCTTCGAAGATCTTTAAACAAAACATTTTTTGGACCATTAGTCTAATTTTTTGGGACAAGCTTAGTTTATCAGAGTGTTCTTTTATTATTTTGATGTAGACACATACACCGTCTTAATTCTAGAGTTTCGCTTGGATTGTTTAAATTGCGTTATTCCTTTTTGTCCTTTTAACTAGTATATAAGCACTAAGCAGTATCTATTTATAAGTGTTACCTACTGTGACAAAATTAATGCAGGGGGATACGTATTTATCAGTGGTACCATATTCAATGTTAATATCAATTTTGCTATGCCATTTAATTGCTTTTATAAAATTTAAATTAAAAAGTTTTTAAAGTTATTAGCATGATTATCAAATATGATATTCTTATAAACAATAAGGGATTTATAATAAACAAATTAAATTCTTATTACAAATTTTCCCTTATGCAGAGATTTGCAGAATCTTGATTTTAATGGTTTAGTAGCTTAGAAAATGAATTTTTCCTAAATTTACAGTACATACGAGCTTTTGTAATTGGCAAATATTGAGTTTTTTCGTCATCATACTATATTTATCGAATCTTGTATTTCATCGAATACTGTATTTATTACCTGTATGTACCTGCATATTTTGTTCATTACAATAACACTAGACAATATCTCGCGCTGAAGTGTCCCTGTACCTAAGTGGTCCGCTCCGAAATGTCCCTCTGCCGAAGTGTCTTTGCGCCGAAGTATCCCGCGCCGAAACGGCCGCGCCAAAATGGGCGCTTGTAAACGGCCGTGTCCAAATGTCCAGCTCCGGTGACATTTATTGAAAATGCTCTAATCTACAATTCAATAGAACTGCAATTTCTAAGAACGTATGCTAACAAAACTGATTAAAGGTGCTGTCTAGTTATATTCTCTCACTACAGGAAACCGAATTGTGTAGGATGGTGATGTGTTATGCCGTGGTTTATTAATTTTTATTAATTAATTGGTTAACGAGGCTTTTGCATTTGACTTAGTTGACTTAATTTGAATTTGAAATGTTTTATGATTTCAACTGTTTTTTAACAAACGTGTAAATCAATGTTATAGCATTGCCGCTACGATGAGACTCTAATTGTAACACAGTTAATTAATTAAAACCTTAATTTAAACTGTATAATAAAAACCGCATCATAACGTTAAAGATATATAATTTAGCAATGCGAAACTAACATTATTATTGATCTACCTCTAATAACAACAAAGCAATTATAAAAGTTTCAAACTGCTGGCTAGAAAGCCATTTTAATGAGGTTACTGAAAATATTGAAAGAAGACGTAATTATTTCTTGCAATAGCTCTTTAGCTCTCTACAGCTAATAATATCTTACATAGAATTTTACATAAATAGCTCGAAGGAAAAAGATAAAAAATTCCTTGCTAGAGCAAACTACTTTTCACTTCATAAACGCTGACAAGACTAATTTAGTTTTTAATCTTCTTTGTCTTTGTAGTATTATAACGCTATACTTATTCTTCCAAGAAATAAATTAAAAGTTTTCTTTGTATTTTATATGAAATGAATTATTTTAAAGTAATATGCAATTTTCTATTCTGTTAAATTTGTTGATTTAATTCTTACTAACTAGACGTCTGTATGTTGCGGTTGCGGTGAAATTGTGGTAGTTTATGTAAAATGGAGCTTTTACTTGTTGGCAATAAGTTTGCTTTAAATTAAAAAATACAACTCTTGCCACTAGAATTCTCTTTGATAAAGGTATCAGCTATATCATGGAATTGATTCTATTATGTACAAATGTACATTTCTATATAGTATTACAATATGTATCAATAATCTAGGTGAATTCGATCAGTAGAGCATAAAAGACTAGCAAAGCTAAGTCAAAATTAAATCAAAGCTATAAAAGTGATAATTAAGGAATCATAAGAATTATAGAACTTAATGATCGATAATACAATATGTGAATTTCTCTCTTTGTTCAAATTGCATATAAATAGTATATAAAACTTCGTTTATAAGGCAATTTTTGAAGAAGATGCTGAATACAATTTTGGTATTTTGTGTTTTATTAAAATTAAAATTTTATTACATTTTGGTTTACTCAATTAAAAACTATTAACCGAAAAAGTATAATCCTTTCAAAAAATTTACTGAATGAAAAGATGCAGATTCTTAGTTGTCGTCTACTTTAAAATTTCAATTCAGAAGCATTCTTATTTAGATTTAGATATTCATTTAGATATTCTTTCGATTATCTAATCACTAACATGGCATGTTGGTGATTTATAATAAAAATACATATCTTTGTAACTATTTTCAAAGTGGCACAATATATTACTTAAAATGCTAGAATTACAACTAGAAAATACAAACTTCACATATCATGCACAAAATACAGGATGCTGTGCTACTTGCGTACCATCCCAAATTATGTCTACTAATTAAAACACTTTCACTACTATTGCCTAGTTTAAAAATATTGTCATGTTATAGACGACATTCACGGGAGTAGTAGTGTACTAGAAAATAAATTTAAGTCACAAAAATTAAATTAAATTAAGCAAAAAGCAAAATACTGTTCAAAGACCTATCCGGCATCTTGAGAGGTGGTTTTTCAGTAAGTTCGAGAAATTGTATTTTTAGACAAATACATAATATGATTTAGAAGAAAAACATTGGATATCATTCTAAATTATTAATTAATAAAAATATCTCAGTCAAGTCTTTACCCTAAAAGCCTAGAAAACTATCCTAAAATACACTATAAAAAATGTAAGTTCAACATTATTATTGACACCTTTTATTGTCAAAATCGTCAAAATTTTGTATTTTAATTAAATATATTAATCGATTATTTTTCTATTAAATGTAACGTTACTATAGTAGTAGTCGAGTTTCCAACTGAAAACACTCTTCCAACGCAAACCCAATGCACCGCACCATTCCCTCATTTTACATTCATTACGGTTTATCGTTCTCCGTAGTCCTAATGGCTTCGTACAGTTCGCTATGAAATCCATAATTCGTCCATACGCTTCAAAATTTTTCATAACAATGTCAACAAAATTTTAAATTATTTAATGTTTGGGTTCCATTAGGTTAGACTTGTGCTTTGTGTTTTTAATTTAATTAACCTAGTTGGTAGCTTGGACGATACACACTCGTAAATTAGAACATCAAATAATTTTGTTATTAATGTATTAATTTCTCATATTCAATACAAAATGATAGCTTTTAAATTATCTACTTTATATAAATATTATGTTAATCTGGCAATATTTAGCTTATTAAACTAATTTGCGCAGACATATATTTTATGTAAATTTTCGTAATTCATCTCGGAAATGCTTGCGTTTTTTTTCTTCATTGATCAAGCAATATGTATCTAGCGATAAATTTAAGGAACTTCCCTTCCTTTGTTTGCTATACTTTTTGTTTGCTGTTTTTTGTCAGGAGGGCTGGAACTTCCATTACTTTATACAACTAAAGGAGGTTTCTTTTTAGTATTTCCTTTAAAAGTTGTCCACATTGTGTGTCACATAAGTATTCAGATTTACGGAGGCGTGGAAAGTCCGCATGAAGAAGTTTTTTACGCTTCGCTTTGATATCTCCATAGGATAGTATTATTAACTACTTTTAAAGTGATGAAAGCCAGAGAAGTTTACTATAAATTTTATTTCAAATTTTGAAAATCTCCTGATATCTGTGTGGAATATTGAGTTTACATTTGAATTGCATTACAAATAAATTGATGTACATATGGCTTTGATCACTCATAATTAAGATTTTTGACAAAAAAATAAAAATTTCCTTAAACGGCACTGTTTTTTCTGAAGCTAGTTATTTAAATCAGTTTTCATATTTATGAGACAAAAAAATGTTAATAATAAGATAATAACGGTTCCAATACTCATGAGTTCTGTAATGCCGCTGCGTTTTTAGCAATTAATGTTGTTGAAATAAAATCAGACTTCATCAAAAGTATTACAGGGAAACTAAAGATTTATCAAGATTTTTCTCGTCGATATACAAAGCCTCAGTTCAGTTCGCCTTGTTGACGGATGGGCACGTTAATCAGACGGTCCCGACAAGCACACAGACACCTACCTGTGGTTGTCGTTAAGTATTACACCGCCCTATATTATATATTCATACTCCAATAGTTTGACAATGTTAATTACAGTTAATATTTAAACATTATATGATTAATTTGTTTAATTTGGTCGTCAGTCACGAGCGTCAGTCACGGACAAAGAGTGCGCATAACTGTTAAGTAAGTACATTTGAAATACTCGATGAAGTACTGTAGTAATTATATTCACAGGAAAAGTGACACAAAAGTCAAATTGCAGAAATCAATTTTCAAAATTTCGTACCGTGTGTTACAGAAAAAGCTTTAAATATTTTGCTTGGAATTAAAATATGTAAAACTAAAATATATATACTAAACAGTAGCCATTTCCATAATCTATAAAAGGCATACAGTTTACAAAAACTTTGTGCAACTTGTTAGTGGGTCACATTCTTACCAGAGCCATATTATCATGATATTTCATAATGCAACATAGAGAATGCACTTGTATTATTAATCAGTTTTGTGCAATTTAAATGTTAAAAGTTAAATGGGTAGCATAACCGCAATTTAAAAATGAAAGATTTCCTTAAATGAAAATAATTCTAGGTAATTTAAACAAACCTGCACACTAAAACATTTTAAATAGATAAAAGATAAGTGGACATCTTGTTTTTCATACAAAATATGCATTTTTGTTGTTAACTGACAATTTAGGTATCGCTATTGCATTTTTTTAAACTTATGTAAGTTTTTTTGTTTATTGTTTCCAGCCTTACTTTGTGGAACTCCATAATCATGAAATAAATAAAGATTAGTAAAAGTTTCACAATTTTATTAAAATACAACCTGACAATATTGTTTCGACAGCTATGCTGTCATTATCAAAGATAATATAATTATAAACAAACACGTCGCTAAGGTAGATACAAAAATAGGTAACTAGATAAAATAATAATAATAATCAAAATTAAATATCTAATACTTCCAGTAACGGAGAATTACTGAGCTCAAGTTGTTCATTCATTAAAGGTACCCTGAGTTTGTGTTTGTATATCTCAAAGGCTTCTAAAATGTCTAATTTGCGTTTGTTATTACAAAAATGTAGGAATTTAATATTATTTTGAGGAGTCATTGTGTGATTTTGTTCTAAAAGGTGTTTGGCGTAATTCGATTTTTCAGGATGTTTATTTTTGTAATGACGTTACTGGACGTATTAGATATTTAATTCTGATTATTATTATTATTTTATCTAGTTATCTATTTTTGTATCTACCTTAGCGACGTGTTTGTTTATAATTATATTACCTTTGATAATGACAGCATAGCTGTCGAAACAATATTGCCAGGTTGTATTTTAATAAAACTGTGAAACTTTTACTAACCTTTATTTATTTATTGAAAGGTAATTTAAAATAGTTTTAGTATTAAACAATTCCAATAGTCTGGTTGGAAGTATTAATTAGATTGCGTATACACGTAGACACTTTTAAAATCACACAAAAATCTTCAGGACTTCTCTCTTCGTGGAAATTCTTTAAGAATCGTATATCAGCTTTGGGGCTCCAATAAGATGCTCCAATAAGTTTCTGCTCGCTTGTAATAGCTTGATTTCAGTATTTGGATTCACACTTCCTAGAATTTCTTCAGAGCTTCTATTTTTGTAATGACGTACGTGTTCTTTATATCTTACGTCAAAATTTCGAAGCGTCTCTTTGCTAAAATCTGATTTTGTTAGTGGAATAGTTAAAGCTCTGTGTACTAATGATCTGTATGCTGCTATTTTATGTGTATTATGGTGACAAGATTCATTTGGTATAGTTATGTCTGTTTGTGTTGGTTTTCTGTATATGGAAAATTCAAATAGATTGGGTCCGTTAATCTTGATATTTAAGTCTAGAAAGTTTATAGCCCTGTTTTGTTCTGTTTCTAGTGTAAATTTTATGTTAGGGTGGATACTGTTAATAAGAATTAAAAATTCATTGATAACCTCAAAAGAACTGTCAAAACAAGCTAAAATGTCATCAACATAACTAAACCAGAAGATAATGTGAGATATCAACCATTAAACAACTAGCACATGCAAATCATTACAATCCGAACAGGATTGACACTTTAATTAAACAAAAAGATTATAGGTTAGCTATCAAAAGAATATGACCCATTGACAATCAAACAGAAGACACAAATTACATATCTATACCATATTTTGGCAAAATATCAGCAAAAATTGCACATATACTAAGAAAAACCAGCAATTATAAAATAACATTTAAAACCAACACTAACACTTTTTCATTTTTATTTAATGCTAAAGACAGAACACATGATATCATGAAATCGGGCATTTACCGTTTAAATTGTTCTTTTTGTAGTTCGGTATATATTGGACAAACACTTCGAAATTTTGACATAAGATATAAAGCACAAGTACGTCATTACAAAAATAAACATCCTGAAAAATCTAATTACGCCAAACACCTTTTAGAACAAAATCACACAATGACTCCTCAAAATAATATTAAATTCCTACATTTTTGTAATAACAAACGCAAATTGGAAGTTTTAGAAGCCTTTGAGATATACAAACACAAACTCAGGGTACCTTTAATGAATGAACAACTTGAGCTCAGTAATTCTCCGTTACTGGAAGTATTAGATATTTAATTTTGATTATTATTATTATTTTATCTAGTTACCTATTTTTGTATCTACCTTAGCGACGTGTTTGTTTATAATTATATTGCCTTTGATAATGACAGCATAGCTGTCGAAACAATATTGTCAGGTTGTATTTTAATAAAACTGTGAAACTTTTACTAATCTTTATTTATGTCATTGTATAAGTTTGTTTGATTTTCAATGAAAGATTACTTCTGGAACAAAGTGTATTGTATTAAGGTTGCACGCAAGTATTTAGCAACTTACCTTGTCAAATTTTAGTTAAAATTGTTTTTTTAATAACGAGATTCATTCATATTGCATAGTTCATGTATTTTAAAGCTTTTGGGTGGAGTGTGTCTGTGGAAAGATGAAGAGCACATTCGTACCACAAAATTTAAACAATTTTAAATGAGAGACTTATCTGTTATGGTATTTGCATAGAATCATGTAATTAGCTTGCGCCTTTAGAACGTTCAGAGAAATATTGTTAATTGACTTATAGTTTAATGTTGTTGGTATCTTAAAATATTCTAACAATATTATAAATGATTTAATGTTTAGTTTTGTGAAAATAGGAAGGTATGAAAATGGATTTTTGGGTAATTAAGTCAATAAATGTTTTAATGAGATTTAGTAGTCATCAACATATTGTAAAGTTAATTTTGTTTGTTTACAGAAGTGTTGAGTATCAATGAATTCAGAATTTTACTTTCTGTAAGTTTATCTAATTTATATATAGTTTGTGTTAATTCAAATTTATAAACAATAATAGGCTTAAGAGTATTTAGAAATGACAAGAAACTTTTGTTTTGTTCAACATTTGCATAGAAGGCAATTGTTTTAGCCAAATCATATAAATAGACAGCCATTTCTTTAACAAACTGTCTTACAATTTCATCTTCCAAACAATGCACACCTGTTGTAGAGGATAAATAAATTTAAGATTGTGTTTATAAAAAAATGTAAACAAATTAAATGTCAAATATCTTAGGTTAGAGGTATTTTTGAGAAACGTCAAAGTGTTTTAATTCGAAAAGTTTATAAATCTTTGTGTTTAATTAACAAGTGCTTAAAGTTAAACGAGTGTTTAATGAATTCTACGATTGTTATTGCTAACGAAAATAATTAATGGAAATTCTACTGGATTATAATTGAAGTTGGATATTAATCAAATGTATTTACTTACCATTTACGTATAAGATTATTATGGATTTGGGATTCCATTTTCTAAAGCCTTTGAAATAGTTATGAATGGATTGATGTCACATGTTTCTTCAATTCTTTGGAGAGATTAATAAAAGCTGGCAGTTGATAACAGGGAATTACAAAAAAAGTTGGTATTTTTGTGGAGCCAAATTTTAAAAAAGAAAGCATTACTATCTCAATAAATAAAAACCATGAGCTTTTCGTAGTAATTAGTTTTATTATTACTATTTGATGATACCAAAAACAAATTAGAATTATAAACAAATTATATTCTTTATTCAAATAACTAATTCTTATATAGTTAAAGAAAACAAGTGTTTGTTTGAAAGAAAATTAATTATCTACAAATAAAACTTTTTTATTTGTATTGGAATTAATTCAAGAATTAAAAGATTTTTCCTTTGCAATTAAATTTATAAATATAATTTCATAACGTCCTTTATCATATCAAACAAATTTAGAAATTTTAAATTTATGGTTTTAAAAAGCTCAAGACTAAAGGGAATATAATGTCATAGGCTATAAAAAAAGACTTAGCAAATCTATCTTGTGTTGGTCTATATAGGCTAGACTGTAGAGTAGGGTGGTCCAAAAATGTATAGAAGAAAAAAAGTCGAAAATCTTATGCTCTCACCCCTTAGGATTATTGTACACAGAAAGAAATGCACACGTTTTTTATTTATTTTGAAATCCGACGATATTTAGGGTGCCTCGAAGTTGCCCATGTATTTTATACGGGAAAAAACAATTTTTCGTAGATTTGGTATAGAATACTGGAAATATTATTCAAACGGACTACTCTTTCTCTTCAGAAATGTTCAGAAAATGAAATCCAATAATTTATTTATTAAACTGTTTATGTTAACTATTTTTACAGGACCGCAAAAATCCCCATAAACGGAAGAATTACTATTCTTTCTGAAGTTTTTCATCGGAATTTTAATAAATAAATAAATTATTAATATATATTATTAATTCATTATTAAATTTATAAATCATTTATAAAAATTAATAAATAAATTATTTAGTAGTAAGGTTGAGAGTAGTCCGGTTGAAAAATATTGATTTTCTAGGATTCTATACCAAATCTATGAAAAAAATATTAAAATCTATTTTCTTTCTAATCCAACACTGTACACAAACAGCTAGGATGACAATTATAGGCTGGAAAAACTATAATAAAATAAACCACGGTAAATATTCCGTAATCATGGAATGGCTGCTTAAAGAATTATAATTCTAAAAAATAATTATGGAATTCGCTAACTAGGAGTTGCACAAGTATTGATCTTTAAATAGAATAAGTTAATGCATTTTTTATATTTGCGTGCCCTAATGAAGCCATTAGGACACGCATTTTGCGTGTCCTAATGAAATGTATTAGAATACGGAAAACAGTAACATCTTATTTTTTAAAGTTAATATCAGTATGAACAGTTGTTTTAAAAATGTCAAACTTATTTAATGCCGTAAAGAAAAACAAATGCGAAACCTGAGTTTTCAGTGTTGCCAACTGTTAAAATAGTTAAGAGAATTCCCCTAACAAAGTTTATTCAAAATTAAGTTATTTCTTTTTTAAAATGATTAATAATAAGAAAAAATAGTATAAAGTATTCGTTTCATAAGACGTTTTAACGCACTTGTCCTTTAGAAAACTCCCCGCTACGCGGGTCGTTTTCTAAACTCGGACGCGTGCGCTAAAAACGTGTCTTATGAAACTAATACTTTAATATACTATTTTGTAACATGTTAAATACTCTTTGTTAAACTATAAATAATTTAATCTAACTAAAAATTATGTAATCCTGACTTTACTTGTTCAATAGGACGCTGAAGGTCTAAAGAAGCTTTTATTCGTTATGAATATTATTATGTTGTGCTAAAGGTTAAAGCAATTACCAAGTTGAAAATTTAATGCTGCTACGATAGATACGATAATAAACTTTCCGATGCTTCCTTCCTTCTCGTGTAACCTCCTTCCATTATACAGAAAAAAAAGTTTTAACTTATGATAATGGTACGAATGATTAATCATCTTATGGTTCCTTTCAAAGCCATGATATTGTAGGTTTTTGTTTGATAATGATACCTAACAACCGTTATTATCTTTTAAATATCGTAACTCCCACAATTCGACAAAAAAGGAGCTGGCGAGTAGGGGAAGATGTATAATTTGAAGATGGCAGAAAATGCGGGTCTAATTAAGCGGTTTTGGCAAAAACCCCAAAGCCGTCATTTACATATTTTCCCAAATATGAAAAGGTATTCCATGTGTAAGTAATCAAGCAGGAAATAACAATTATTTTAGGGACAGGCTTTGCTGTTGAAATTATTTTAAGTCTGACTGATTTTTTAAATATGTGTATAGAATATTCATTCGTGTTAAAAATTTTTAGAAGAAAAATTAATATTATTTAAACTTACACCGACAAACATATATAACGCATATACAAATTATAATATTCTGTAACTCTTACAAACCTAATTAAAAATAACACCAACGAATCTACAATTTACAAACAATTAAAAAAATGTAACAGAATGATGTAAGACAGCCATCACACACTCTAAAAAAGACAAATCAACAAATCATTCAATGGGAACTTTTAAATAATGCATAGTTATTACGACATACAACACACATTAGAGTTATAGATTAATTTTATTATGACATTGTGTTTATTCATTAGAAGGGAATTACCGAAATAATCTTTAATTGTTAACTCATATCAGGATCTTATAAAGTTTAGTTGCTTGTTAAAAGATTTTTTTTTATTTATATTTCGGCACATATATCGATTTCCAACTTCACTAAAAGAAAAATAAAAAGAAACTGTTAAATTTGTTATGTTTTCAATACCTATTTTCATATTAAGCCAAATATTTAACATGTTAGGCTATCAAGGAGACTTGATCTTATGTAAATAAGTTTCTAATATTAATGAACCCCTTTTATAGTTGACAAATGTAACTATCTTTTAAGATAATAAATTAATTTTAAGGTGCTTTGTCTTGAAAGGTAAGTTTTGGCAATAAATGTCTCTCAGAGAGAATTATAAACAAAAACACTGTTTCGATAAATAAAGGGGTATAATTTTGATAGATTAGAAAATTGATAGAAAAACATACATTTATTTATTATAAAGTGCTAAATATTGTTATATTAATTATAAATTACTGTAAAACTGGATGAAAATATGGAATTTACAATAAAAAGGTTTACGAGATTTATTTATTAACACTAACATCTAAAATACATAGTGTTTTCAGATACCTTTAGAAAAAACAGGCTTTATTTATGTTTGGTATAATCTAAAGATAAAATAAAGATGTCATCAGCTAATTTACGTAAAAGGGGGAGAAGTAGTGAAGATTTGTCCAACTAATACATATCTGAAGTGTTGCGATGTGGGCTGAAATAAAGTTGTATTTAATTTAATATTGGAACTTGGTATAAAAAAGAGAGTCTAGTTTACTTACCTGTGCATTATCGAATTGATTCTTATAGATAATAATAGATATCATTTCAACTATGAAGTAAGTTGCAAACTTGATTAACGTTATAACAAACGATTAAGTTATTACGTTATACAAAATTAAAATTTATTTAATCAATAATAAACTTATTTATAAGTTTCAACATTTACCTGATAAAGTGAAATTATATTTCATTGTCTGGCAGCTTTATAATTTGTTTCTGAGTGAGTTACTAGAGGCCGCACTATTTGTTGGTGGCGCAAATTATTTAAATTTTTATTAAAGTGAATTTTAAAAGGTCCTTGTTAAAAATTTCTTAATAACTTTTAAATTTCAAAAAAGCTAAATACCATTTAACAATAAATAAAAATCTATTAAATATTAAATCATTTTATTCAGAGGTCATATAAATACAGTTAGATAGTTTATAGAAGAAGAGGCTATAGTGTCCATATAAAGATACGGGCTAAAATTTATTATTATTGTTATCAAGTAAATCATTACTGGAAATTATATTCATTTACATATTTAAGATATGGCGCATAACGGATTTAATTACAACATAGTTAGATGTATCACTACACACATAAATAAATTTTAAAGTGTGGTAGATTAGGTATGATGGTTTGATGTGTTGCCGAAGAATTGCCGGTTCATCCACTTGATAAAGCAATATGATCTAATGTAAATTATTAATGAATAATTAATATTTACTTAAATTACTAGTTAACACTTACTTGTTAGGGTCGTATCTGCATTCATATCATCATAAAGTTCAATTCGTTATCATATAACAGTCCATTTAAGTACTTTACTACTTTTTATTCATTGCGATATCAGTTTTACGCATATACTAAATTAAAATTTAACTGCTCTACATTTATTTTTAACGATAAGAATATTTTATTTCTTCATAACATATTCATATTGTCTTAATAAAGGTAAATTCCTTTATGATTACCTGCGTCTGTTGAGATCTCAAAATTAAGAATGAATGATTAATTTAATTTAAATCCTGTTTATACGTTTAAATTTATTAATTAGCTTTATATCATGTGTTTATATAAATGTAAAATGTGTACACTACTATGTCTATTATATATTGTATTACATGTAATATTATGATATTAAATATATTATATAAAAAAATATGTAAGGTAACATACATAAAAAGATTACGCATATTCCAATGTCTTTAATATTAGTACACAGTAAATCTATCTCTACTTACAATTAAATACATAGATGCAACCTTATCTTGCTTGTGCAAAATTAATTAAACCCATTTTTATTTTCTTATCTCTGCTACTTCTTTTCGCAAGTTTTAAGTACAGGTTTATTTTCAGGAGAAAATGTGTCTCAAGTTTAAGATTAAAATCTGTCAGTATAAGGAACTTTTGTGTGAAGGTTTCACTGATTTGCATTTAATTTTGTACAAACTGCAGAAAGTCCCATTAACTGTGCTAATATTAGGTGTATTATTATCTTTTACATTTCTCCGGGAGTATTACTCTAACAAAACTTTGCCTTGTCCTTCACCACACATATCTCTCGGAAAATCTCGCAAGTTTTCATTGTTTAAAGGGTTATGAATTCAGGTATTGACTTTTTACAGGATATAGCTCTTTTATTACTGTAGAAGTTTTAAATGATACAATACTAAAAATATTAAGAACTTCCCGCACAAATTTCATTAAATATCTTTCTTGATTGGTACTATTTTAAATACTAAATTTAAGTAAAGTGAGGTTGTCTACAAAAACATTCCATAACTTTGTAAGCAAGCAATTTCCCTAGTTATTTGGAGAGATCAGAATTAAGTTTAGAAATTTGTTAATAAACAATCTGTTGATTATATATGAAGTAAATATGCCACAGAATGCCATAGAATGCCACAAAGTAAAAATAAATAAAAGTAAAAGCAATTGCTAATATAGAAGTCTCATAATAATAGTTAATAATAATGCTGGTTTGTGTTACGCATATGTAATTAAAGTTTAGTAAGTATCTTGTTTAATACCTCATGTAATTTTTCTTTGTAACTATTGCTATGTAGTTATAGCATAACTACCATTAAGGTGAAGAAGCCACCACTTTATGATTTAGGGTTGCCTTATAATAATTCCGATGATATTCTATTTCTTAATTCCATTGAAATAAGCTACAATATTGCAGGATCTCTAGTAAGTATTCGTATACTTGTTATGAATTTTCTCTGACGCTTTAAAGGTTTTTAACTTTTAATCGTATTTTAAATCATTAAAAATGTTCGACGCACCATAATAATTATAATTGATCACTTATAAAATGTGCACGGGATTGCTCTGTAAAGCATTTCCTTATAGACAATATATAACTGATCTTATTTTTGTGAAAATCTGATTACTGCTTAATAATAGTTTAATAACAGAATTCCAACACACGAATTAGTAATTTTCCTTTGTAATAATGGCTAAATTACAATCAAGTAAATATTTCAGTTAGATTTCCAACTATCGTAAAGTAAACTTTTTTTAATTACGTAATTTTTTTAATATTTTAGGGGTGCGATAAACAAAGTTAAACTAAAGCTAAACTACCCAAACCAACGTGTCAAACTAGCTGAAAAAAGTGACGAAACAAACTGCGATCGCTGCGTGACCCAAAATAAATTTCTTATATTTCCCAAAAGCTGTTTGATAAAAGCTGACCCTAGTCAAAGCTGTTTGCAATTTCGTGAATGAAGTTGTCTTCGCTTGTGCCATGGCAAACATTTCTGTAATAAAATATGCAAAATAGAATGCGTAGATGAGCTCACAGCACAAACATTTTCCGGTATCACTTTTTGAATATTAGCTTTTTATTTAAATGTAAATTATGATACGATAATAACTTACATCTGACAGCCTTTTGATGTCTCCTCTCTTTTTTGTGTCGCTTCGTGTTTTACTTTAAAATTATGTTTTTTTGTGAATTTTTATTTATCTTTTTCTCAAAAGAGATTTTTTTAAGTCACCCTTTTACTGTTTTGTCAGTACAAAATAAAAGCCTGAAATTGATTTTAAAACGTAGCCTAAAAATAGCTTAGTACATTAATATACGTTGGCTTGAAAGGAGGATTGGGAAACGTTTCCCTCCTCTAGCAAGAATTTTAATTTGTGCCCACCCAACATTTTTTACTGGCAAAAGTACGGTCAATTATTTTGTGACAAACCCAGTGAAATTTAATTTACAGTTCATGCAACGGATGCGTTTTATTCCGCATTTTTCCGACAGCGGAATATATTAATAAAATATACCTAATATCCATACGGTCAGCTAGCTTCAATTTCAGATCTATCGACAATCGTTGTGGCTTCGCTTTTTTTAAAACGGCACTATATCAACATGTATAAATTTGTAACGACGTGTTAACCAGGCCATTCTATAAAAAATTGCTTAATTGCCAACTTGTGTAATATTTTACAGTAATTTGTGTTTTTGTTTTTCAAGAAGAACAAGCATAAAAATACGTAAAACAGAATTGAATCCTCTATTTGCTCTACTCTTTATTTTTTGTTAGTTAGTTTTCCACATGACTGGTAAAACCTTTTTTTGTAACCATACACAAACACAATGATGTTAATTTAAAAAAAACAGCTGGTTGGGATAAATGCAAATTATGAGATGAAACGAAACAATACGTAAAATGAATAAAACAGGAGTAGAAGGTATACCCTCTGCAATATTAAAAAGTTTTAATCGTCGAAAATTAGTTTTTTTCTGTCGTGTTAGCGGATTCATATATTTCAAATAATCTTTTTTTGTTTATGGAATTGTGTTACATTTTATTATACCTTATCATTTTGAATGTTAAATATTTTGCGAGTTATGCATTATGTAGTTGTAAGAGGAGCCAAAACTCCTCTTACCTTAGCAATCATGAGTCTTCACTTATAAACTATAAACTTAGTAACGTCTATTGATTTAGCAATTTAAATTATTTAACTTTAAATCAATCAGCATCTTTCCTCCGTAGTTTAAGTTAATAAATTGATTATTTTTAATAATTGTTTTTAAAAACTTTAAAGGTACTTTGTATCGTGTTTCCTTGCATGATGCTGTCTTTGCGCCTTCGGTTACTAGGCATGGTAAGACTATTGCCAATATATGTATTTGTTAATATATAATCAGTTGTTTTACTTTAAATTGAAGAATTAAATGTATCTAATTCTTACATTAAGAACACAAGATATACAAGGCACATGCCATCATTGTTTTTTTAGAACATTTCTTAGATTAGACAATGCAACACGATTTGTGCTATAAATATTCTATTTAACGGGGAATTTAACCTTGTTTATAAAAGCACTGTTTTTGAGATATTGAAGCTCAAATGTTGTATCAAAAATACAACTCATAAACGACATGTGTTAAAAAGCTTTCATTGTGACGTTCTAAGTTAATTCCAACATTTGGAGAATTTTCTGATCAAGTATTTACAAACTTTTGCCGTAGGGATTCAAAATCATTTCTCCCTTCCCCTCCACCTATAATGCAGCTTGGATAAATAAAAAACAAATAATAAGAGTAATATTTTGTTTTGCAACATTAACTGTTGGGGAATTCCGGAAAATATAAAAAAATTGGAGAAAATACAAATATACAAAAATTAGAAAAATCCTGGTGAATTTAAAGGAATTGTGACGAAACATTTAAAAAATATAGCAAATTAAAACAAATGTTCCTAAACTCCAGGCTTTTTACGGTATTTGCAAGAGAATTGTTAACAATTTAAACAAGTTGTAAAATGAAATTATAGGATTTCTAAAAATCTTAAAAATTTAAGGAATTTTAGAAGAATTGCAAAAATATAAATAAATTGTGGAGAAATTTAAAGCTGGTAGGTGTAGTAAATAAATTTTTTTTAAGGGATTAAGACCTGGATACCGGTTTTTGAAAAACGCATGTATTGAAAAGACGTGTGCAGTCAGTACTCACTCAGTTATTTAAAATTACCGAAATTGCTTTTTTTTAATTGATCTTTTACATTCCTTCAATAATCTCTTCTTAATGTCAAGGGAGTTGCAGAAAACTCGTTCGAGTGCATACAAATCCGCTTTCGTATTTTTATACGTTTATTACTTATTATTTTTAATAAATCCTTTGTATGAGGTTGTATTACATAGGAGATGTACGAGGGTGGTCCCAGAAGTACCCGACCTGACCAAGAGGTGGCGGTAGTTGCTTGAAAATATCACTGTATTGGAAAGTACGCAGTCTATAAAGCATATGTTTCAAGTTTGAAAGCGCCACGTTGTTCAGTATTTGTTTGGCAGACATCAATAGTAAACGTTGTCAGTGAATTTGTGAAAATGGAGAAAATTGGTCATCGTTATGTGATACAATACTTTTATTTGAAAGGCCTCAGCCCAACCAATATAAAAGCTGAACTGGATTCTACTCTGGGTGAGTCTGCTCCTTCGTTTACAACAGTTAAATTTTGGGTAGCTGAGTTTAAACGAGGCCGTACGAGCTGTCAAGACGAGCATCGCAGTGGTCGACCAAATGAGGTGACGACTCCAGAAATGGTGAAGAAAATCCACAAAGCGGTACTTGATGATCGTCGACTGAACGTGCGCGGGCCAGCAGACATTACGGGCATTTCAAAAAGTGCGGTACATCGCATATTATCTGAAAATTTGGACATGAGAAAGCTGTGTGCAAGATGGGTGCCGCGTTTGCTCACACTCGAGCAAAAACAGTGTCGTGAAAATGTTTCAATTGGGTGTTTAGCGAAGTTTCACAGCAACAAAGCAGAATTTTTGCGCCGTTTCGTAACAATGGATGAAACGTGGGTCCATCATTTCACACCCGAGACAAAAGAACAATCGAAACAATGGATTCAAAAGGGAGAACCGGCTCCAGAGAAGGCGAAAACCGTTTCATCTGCAGGCAAGGTTATGGCGTCGGTTTTTTGGGATGAGCGTGGAATAATTTTTATTGACTATCTCGAGAAAGGAAAAACTATCAATGGACAGTATTATGCAAACTTATTGCAACGTCTGAGCGAAGAAATCAAGCAAAAACGGCCGCATTTGGCTAAAAAGAAAGTGTTGTTACATCACGACAACGGGCCAGCTCACAAATCCGTTATTGCAATGGCCAAAATTAATCAATTAAAGTTTGAATTGCTACCTCATGCACCATATTCGCCAGATTTAGCCCCCTCGGAATATTTTCTGTTCCCAAACTTGAAAAAATGGCTCAGTGGTCAACGATTTTCCAACGATGAAGAATTGATGTCAGCAGTTAATGGCTATTTTGAGGAGCAAGACAGTTCTTATTATAAAAAGGGTATGGAACTTTTTGAACACCGCTGGGAAAAGTGTAGCGCTGAAAGGAGATTACGTTGAAAAATAAATAAATCTTTTTCCAAAATTTTTGTGTTTTCTTTGTTGGGTCGGGTACTTCTGGGACCACCCTCGTTCGTATCTTGTAGTACTAGAAAGAAATATTTGAATAGTGTTCGCATACCTACTTCTTTTTAATTTATATGTCGCAGGCAGATAGTCAAAGTCCGGCAAATAATAATGATACGCATAGTTATTTATTAAATAACGGGGCAGGTAGTAAAACGAAAATAAATCGAATTTGTGATGTGCCTAGGCGTTTACTAAATGCCGTTGTTTGGAACAGACAGTTAGTTAATGACTTTTTGTGCTGTCGGCAAATAGAATAATAATAAACACTGTTCAAGTTTGAACTTATATTTAAGTTAATTATTTATTAAACTGGGTTACAGAACGTAACAACACATCATTCTCTTAAAAAGCAAAATATATTATATATTTATTAAATAACATAAAAATAAATAAATACTGAATACATAATTGGAAGCCATGGGAGTCAAATTGTTCAAAGCAATATCATGTTACCTTTTTTATGTTTTGAGATGAAGGATGCATAACAAACGTTCATTTTGTGAATTTAAAAAAAGTTGTTGTGGTTGTTTCATCGTTAATGAATTAGTTGAACTTTGATCTATGCCGATGGTTAGTCATTGTTTTGAGTTTCTAAAATCGTCCTCTTGATTAAGTTGAAACCGGACCGTCTAAAACTTGAATTGACCTAGTTTTCACTAATTGGATTGGAAAAAATCTATAGGATGTGGGGAAAAATTACATTAAAATTAGATTATCAGGTGGTTGGAAAACGATATTTCAGAATTTGGTTTTAGTGATTATTCAAGCTATTTTTATTATTGACTGAACAGTAAAAAACGTAAGTGGCAGTCCTTAAATTGTTTCGCACTTTATTAAGCAAATACATATTAAGAAGATTAGTTTGCAGTAATTAAACAATTAAAATTTATAGAAAGATTCAAGGTTAATACATTTAATTGCAAGGTAAATTCTAAGTAGTATATTTTTGTTTAAAGTGGAATTATTTGCAACATTTAAATATCTAGATAAACCTTTGTAATACTCGCAGTAGAGCAAGATAAATTAATTAATTTTGTTCTGAATCGGTTAGAAATTTACTATTAGTAAACAAAGTTTGATATTTGCAATATTACATTCATAGACTTTTGAAACATTTTTCTTTTATTTGTTTACATAATCAATTTTTCTCGAGAAATAATACTTTTATTCTAGCTATACCGTCAACCATATTTAAATAAAATGTTTTAATTGCTGACTTATTTTATGTTTTTAGAATTAAAATAAATGTATAAAAATATTGTTTTTTCATGATATATTGTTTATTTATGTTTTAAGGATTGTGCCTGAAGATTTTTTTGTTTTAATTTAGTATCAATCTATCGAAATTGTATTTTGAAAGTTAAAGAATTTATTAAAAATTATTTTAATAATTTTTTAAACCAGGTGGTGCCCATGGGAACTTTGAATCAACCAACCTTTCAATTTTCCCATGCCCAAAAATAATTTTAATAAAAGCTTATTTTGCGCCTACTTTAATTAGCTCTGCCGTGGTAATCAAATGTGAATCTAACGCAAGAATAAAACTTTTATCCTAGTTCTAAGAGCTTTCACAGCATTTAGCTTTTGACACATTTTGACTGTTACAAGAGACGATAAAGTAACAAAATTCTAGGGTAGCTTATCCACAGTTTTGACTTACCAGGGAACTGTCTCTAAACGCGGTAACTGACAGGATAGACCTCATTAACCTCTAATTACTAGATCTAGCGTTAATCTGCAACTACCCATCCTCAAAAGAATGAGAGCCCAAGACCATTCAAGTATTAAAAGAGAGTCGTAACCGCTACAATTTTACCAAAAAATTGCATAAGAACTATAGCTGTGTTAGGTTCTCTCTTTACCTATTCCTCAATTGTGGAATCTGTCCCCTATCCATAAGAAAAAAGTAGTGGATATGTTAAAGGATGGTCTTTTAGGCATGTATTTGGAAAGCTGTTAATTTCAATTTGCTGCGCAAACACGCAGCTCTCTTTACATTTGACGGTCGTCGTCGATCCTGGTTTATGAATACATATGCAATTTTAGATGTAGTGAGGCGGTTATACCTTTTAATTAACTTAAATTACACTGAAATTGGATTCCAATTTACCGATTTCGAACTTGTTTTTGTTTAATTTCGATCACAGCCTTGAATTGAGTGATAAATGAGCTTATGTTTTTCATGAGGCCTGACAACCACTATTTCAAAAATTCTACTTACGTTGAACTGCTTGTTCATTATTTGAAATTATGTGCTTGTTAAAATGTTGTTCAAACTTGAACTCGAGTCACCGGTAAATTGAGAGCAGCATTCGCTGCTAGAAACAGGTATAGTTTCCCATACGCTTTGTAGGCATATGATTCTGTGCCGTGGAACTCGACAAAACTTGCTTTCATGCTTTACTAATTAGTCACGTGTTTAAACTTGCGGCAAGTTTCCTTTTCGATTTTGAATGAAAACATGGTAAATTGTATAGTTCTTATACATTTTAATTTTTGTGGTTCGATAACAAAAATGTACTATTCCTACATACTACACCTACTGCAAAACAGTCATGATAATAATAATTTTACGATGTGATATGGATATCCTCCGCATGCAGAGAAGGAATGATAGAGTTACATACCATTTTAGATGCAGCCTGGATTCCGGTTATACGTCCTCCATGCAGTTAACTAAGGTACATCAGCTGTATTCATGAAATTAATGTTTTATTTAGGTACAATTCAATCCAACCATAAAATAATACCAATGTTCTTTTTACGACAAAATGGTTTTAATAAACTTAATTAAATTAAATTGAATTAGACAAAGCAAATAAAAAATTACAATCACGCATTTAATATTAGAGACAATGTTTGTTAAAATTTTTGAATAGAATATAAGAATTTATTTCAATTTTAAAAATACTCTAAAGAGAATTTAATTTAAAATTTAGCAAATATTATTTTTAATATTCTATGTGTAGTTGAAAACTTTAATTTACTTTGCTTATTCTAATTTAATTCAGCTAGTTCTATGTTCATTATTAAAGAAAACTAATTTCATTTACTGTTATGATAAAACAACAACACTCTTTTATTCTAGGAAATGTTCTACTGGTTACTATTACATACTATGACAAAAAAATATCTGCCCAGGTAGCAAAGGCACGTGAAAATGCTGTGAAAGACTGACCACTGAGTGACGTAAATTTCGTCGTTGTATGACGTAAATATGACGCGGTAATGACCTCCCAATGTCTCAGACCAATGAGGTCATATATGAGAGGTGAATTCCACGTTTAACAAACACGTTAATTTGACTTCTGACGTCTTTTGCGAATTATATTTGGTACGCACCTTCCTCCAGATTTTAAAAATGTTTCCTTTAAAGACTTCAACGATAAATCAAGTCTATAATAGGCAGCGCCACAAAACATCACAGTCAAACCAACGCATTTGCCAAATATTTCTGTAATAGGCCATACTTTAAGTTCTGGCAAATTTTTCACCCCAAAAATGTTCAGTTCTTAAACTTTTAAAGCAATGGCCGAGGAGGCAAACTCCACATAAACAACAGAACAAAGACTGCTACTAACAAACAAGGTGGACTGCGCGAGCTCTTCGTGTAAGCGACGCCTAAACTGATTGGTTTAAAGTTTGAAAGTAGCAGCATGGTGTTGCAAATCATGAATTACTGTTGGGATTTATTGAATATTAAAAATGCACTAAAAATAATAATATTTGTACAAAAATAACACGGATAAATGCTTGTCTTCGCTATAATAACACAAGGAGCCTCTGCAATAGCTTTATTGAAACATATATAATTATGGAAAATATAAAACAAACTAAAAATTATTTTCTTCGAAATAATACTAATATTACATACGATACAAAATACATAACTCTATTACCTAAAAAAACGTCAGTATGACGTAATATGTCACGTCATTTTATTGTCATTTACTGAAAGTCATTATTTCGTCGACTTCTGATCCACTGACGTCTTATGACGAATTATCACCAGATGATGACGTCATTATGACGTACGTTTGCTACCTGGGTACTGGGTTGGTCAGGTAGATGTGCTTCGACAGCTCACTGTTAGCCTCTACCGAATCCCAGTAGAGTCGTGTAGGTGGTATCACGTGGAGGTCTGTTGTCTCGGTCGTGAGAGGTCGCATCGACTACCTATTTTAAGTTGGTATTGTGTTTAACCGGTGGAGGCCAAGTTGGTACCAAGTCTTGAACCCAACGAGACTACCACTTGACAGAAGGGGGCCCATCTTGGAGGCCAGACTTGTCCGGTCGACTCACCTAGGTGTATAGCAAACTTTCATCTCTTATCTCTTTAATGTCTCTTAATAAAAGTCTAGACATTTCATTGTTTATCTTATTTGGCTACGTGAATGCGACGAAATGATGCTACCACTAAATAAAACATATAAAAAATCAAAGCATTCTAGATTAATTTAATTCAAATTAGAGATCAACAGAATTTAAACGAACCTTTTGTTTGCACACCCTTGTATTATAATTTCTAATTACTAGCAAATTCGTCTGTTGTGTACGCGCATCAGAAGTTCCCTCCTTGAAGTATAATGAATTTATATTTTTTAATAAAAGTTCAATTTACATCATTTTTATACTTATTAATCTTGCCCGTGAAATCTTACTTGGTAGACTCCATGGAATATTGCTTATCATTGATCCAAACGGTATCCATAAAGTAGCAAACAGACAAAGTAGCGCCAAACACCAGATAGATGTACCGACAAGTTTTAGGTTTTACCAATATCCATTTTATATAAATTATTCCAAACATTCAAATCTGTAAGTTATTGTGCTTATACATTTCTTTCAAGTATCATCAAAAGTATTAAACTTACTATTAAATTAATTTTTGGTGCACCAGCAAGATATTTCAGTTTTACACACTCCAATAACTAACTGTTCTGAATTGTTTATTTATTAACTACCATTATTAAAATTGTTTTTTATTACTTGGTTCTTTGATACACAATTTATTTATTTATGGCTGCTAAGGTAAACTTGATTTTTATAAATAAGACTACAAATGAATTAGTAGCTTTAAACACATTCCTATTGCAATTAAGTAATTATTTATTACAATTATTTTATATTAATAGAATCATTCTTTAATTATTACTAAATATAGAGGAGTATCTTTTTATAAAAAATATTATTGTTTAACGTTAAAAATGCACCAAATTACAATGTATAAGACATTACTATATATAGACAATATAAGTATACTATAAAGTTAATAAACTTCATAAAATTGTAGCATCTGCGGGGCGCGCCTCCATTTGGGGGCGCAAAATAACAAAAAGAGGGACGGGAAGATGAAAAAAAAACGAATAACTTATTGCAACAAAAACAAGGAAAGATATATTCTGTCAATACAAAAATAAAATGTCACCTTTAAATAGATAAAATAGGTAAATACATATAAGCAATACAAAAGGTAACCTCTCGTAAAGACGCGAGAAATATGGTGGGAGCGACAGCATTGCCAAATGTGACGTAATATCGCTATTCCTGCGAAATTTTAGCCTCGTTGTTCAATAAGACTCCAAAAAATCAATGTAAGTGGGGCGCACTTAAAACTGATTCGAGAAGTTGGGTCCCAAATATTAAAAAGTTGAGAACCGCTGACATAGGTGCTTACAGCATCTTGTGCAAGTAAAATTAAGTGTTCAGGTAAAGATTAGAAGTAAATAAATTATTACCATAGAAATCTTTGGTATTGAAAATTAATTTCAGTGAACTCTATCTGTAGCTTATGCAGGTTCACCTAATAATAAGGGTCGCAAATTAACTTGAAATAATGAATTACTTAGTGGAGATTACAGAGCAGTTATTAAATTTATAGTAAAGTGAACGCAAACCATTAAAGTAACGCTTTCATAAAGTAAATTACGTTAAACTAGAGTTTTTACATTTAAACTTATTATACTTATTACTTTGTACTGTAATGATATTCATTCATAAAAACAGTCATTACATACATATTACCTCAAGAAGGCATTGGATGCTAAGTGATTGCCATAGTTACAAGAATAAATAAGAAGTAATAAAAGATATAATAATAATAATAATAATAATAATAATAATAATAATAATAATAATAATAATAATAATAATAATAATAATAATAATAATAATAATAATAATAATAATAATAATAATAATAATAATAATAATAATAATAATAATAATAATAATAATAATAATAATAATAATAATAATAATAATAATAATAATAATAATAATAATAACCCTGAGGGGCTCACACCTTGTGAGTACAGGGGCTGGCAACCCGAGGTACCCTAGCTGGGCCTGTCTATACTTCAACTAGCCTTACGGACAGGTCCCTTTCTGTCTTTCTTTTCTATCAGGTCTCCCTTGACCAACTCTTGTTCCTTCCAGGCCCCGACGCTATTAGAGTATTCGAGGGCTAGGGGACCTTTTAATTTTCCTTCTTTCTTCTATGACGACCTATGCAATGGACTGGCTTAAGCAAATGATTATGGTTTTGGATTTGACGTACGAGCTGGCGCTGCGGGGTGTAGCTTCACTTCACCTGAAGTGGAGTCAAGCTTCTGCAGGCCCCCGGCCTGGCAAGCGCTTAGGGGGGTGCCCACGTCGTCGGAGGCGTGGGATCCCCGAAAGTTTTCAATCAGTAAGGGACTGGAGCTCTAGGGAGATGTTTTTCCTCCCAACATGGCATATTCCCGGTGCAGCAGGGGAACTTGCTGGTGTCGGTGGTGATCCCACTGACATGGGTATACCCCACCGGGGCAGCCCCCCTAAGTTAGGGATAGAATAGATGATAAGCGATGTTATAAATTCGGAGCTTTTCGGCTCCACTCCTAAAACCCCTCCAAACCCAACCCTTTCCCAAACTGATTTTCCCCCTATAAGTTCTTTTAGAGAACAAAACAAAAGCCAAGAGAAGGTGGAACATGTTCCTCGGTTCTTGCTTTTGCAGAAGAAAGAAGGCAATTTTGAAAATATGAGTCCTTTTGTAATTTCTAAGTCCATATATGGTATAGCTGGTGAAACAAAAAGTTTAAAAAAAGTTAAAGGTACATTGTTAATAGAAACTGTCTCTAATGCACAATCAAGGAAACTGCTTTCAATTGAAAGATTTGCGAATTTTGAGGTCACTGTAACCCCGCATCCTACACTTAATGTTGTTAAGGGTGTGGTTTTTTGTCGTGACTTTCTAAATTGTAGCTTGGATGAAATATTAGATGAACTGAAAAATCAAAACGTCATCAACGTCAGACGAATACGAGTTAAACGTGAGGGTGAATTTGTTGATACTCCAAACCATATCATTACTTTTAATTCTACCACTTTACCACAGTCCATCAAAGCCGCTTTCTATTCGTTGAAGGTTAGACCTTATATTCCACCACCACTAAGATGCTTTCGTTGCCAGAAATTTGGTCATACATCTACAAACTGTGCTGATCCTCAAGTGTGTATTTGCGGCAAACCTTTACATGATGGTCAACCCTGTAATGAAAAATGTTGTCCGAATTGTAAGGGAGACCTTTCCGCAATTTGGAAGGGCTGTCCTGTTTACAAGGAAGAAGCAAAAATACAAGAAATTAAAGCTACACAAGGAATCAGTTACTATCAAGCCAAAAGTATGACCAAGTCTGCAGTTACGCACGCATCTACGTTCGCTCAAGTAGCTAGTTCGCCAATTTCTATTATCCAAGGCTTAATACCTGAAATTAAACGAATTGTTGAATCAGTTATTTCTTCCAAATTTCAGGAAATAGTTATTAATCAATTAACACCTAAATCACAGTTTACATTTTCAGACAAACATAAACCTAGTACATCAGATACATTCACTCCTTTTGAAATACCCCATACAAACATTCCTCACCAGAAAAGTCCTAGAACAACTCGCTCAAGCACAACAATAGATGCTACTAAACAAAAGGAAGAAAATGATGCGTCAGGAAAAAGAAACAGGACACCAAGTCTCGACTCCCAAGCTAGTTTGGAGTCTATTGACAAACACATATTATTTGAAGTAACTAAAAAGAAAAGGGGCTGGCAGAAAGGTAAACCTCGTAAACCACAAAGTACTCCCGGTTGTTCACGAAACCCCACATAATCTTTTATGGCTAAAACATTTATATTACAATGGAACTGTCGAGGTTTCCTAAACAAACTTAGTTCCCTACAACTATTAGTTAGTGAAAACGATCTAGACTGTATATGTATTCAAGAAACACATTTTAAACCAACAAAGAATTACCACCTAAAGAACTACCAGATCATACGTAAAGATTCGTTAGATGGAGACCGTGCACATGCCGGAGTTGCCATTCTAATAAAAGAAAATATCCTCCACGAAGTGATTAATTTAAACACTGAAATTCTTGCAGTTGCAATCAAAATTAATCATCCTAGAAAAATTACAATCTGTAACGTTTACTTTCCTAATATCCCATGGAATACAACTGATTTAGAAGATGTATTAAATCAACTTCCTACACCATACATTATTTGCGGAGACTTTAACGCTCATAGTCATACTTGGGGGTCAAATAAACTCGACCGTCAAGGCAGATCTGTAGATTTATTGCTAGAGACATCAGATGTATGTTTATTAAACAACGGCGATCCGACACATTTTGATATTTCTACCGGACAAAGTAGTGCTATCGATTTGACATTCTGTACTCCAAATCTAGCTTGTGTTCTAGAATGGTCAATTATTCCTGATCTACATTTTAGTGACCATCATCCCATAAAAATAAGCAGGATAGATTATCAGACACCTCCTATTCCAGTAACGCCCAAATGGTTACTACGACACGCGCAGTGGGATCAATATCAAAATGATGTCGATACGTCAATATCGAACACCGAAGGAGATCTGCACATCTCAGACTTAATAAATATGATAAACGCCGCAGCAGAAAAGTATGTGCCCAAATCGAAAGACAGAGTCCGTAAGAAAGTAGTGCCGTGGTGGAACGAGGAAATTCGCGATCTAATAACTCGGAAAAAACGTGCCTTCAATCAGTTTAAGCGTCATCCAAGCGTCGAAAACCTCGTTGCATTTAAAAGAAATCGTGCACTTTGTAGAAGGGCAATAGTGGAAGCAAAAAAGCGGACATGGAGAGATTACGCATCTACAATGGACGTTTCTACTGATGTGAAGGAAGTTTGGAGGAAAATACGAGCGATTAAAGGAAATCATTCATATCATGAGATAACCCTTAATATAGAAGAGGAAATTATAATAAATCCTATTGACGTAGCCAACAAAATGGTTCAACATTTTTCAGCTATTTCTAATAGGGATAACATCCAAAATGCAGAGCAGGAAAATAATAACGTTATTGAAGATGCTAATCCAGAATACAATTTGCCCTTTTCTATCAGCGAATTAAATGATGTACTTGCTACTCTACGAAATACATCTCCAGGGAATGACTGCGTAGTAAACGCCTTTATAAATCATCTGTCTCCGAATGCAAAAAGACATTTATTAAAAGCCTATAACTATATTTGGAATACTGGAATAATACCTGAGAATTGGAAAGAGGCAATAGTAATTCCAATATTAAAACCCGGGAAATCCCCTACTTCTCCTGCAAATTATAGACCTATATCTCTTACCAGCTGCCTATGTAAGATTCTCGAAAAAATGGTTAACAGAAGACTATCCTGGATATTAGAATCTAAAAATTTGTTAAATAAATATCAATTTGGATTTAGAAAAAATCGTTCCACCGTAGATGCATTATGCTACCTAGAAAACGCCGCACAAGGATGCTTTTTAACTAATAGTCATCTTTCTGCTGTATTTATAGATCTTAAAAATGCATTTGACACAATAGGGCATAAAACAATAATAAACCAATTACAATCATGGGAAATAGGTGGTAAAATAGCCAAATTCGTTGAGTCTTTTCTAACTAACAGAACCATGAGGGTCAAAATCGGTAACACTTTCTCTGAAAGTCAAACACTTAAAAATGGAACACCACAAGGCTCTAGTTTGAGTGCCACATTATTTATTGTTGCTATTAACAGTCTATTAGAATCAATAGATAACTCTGTTAGATATTGTGCGTTTGCAGATGACATCATCATATTTAAATTTGGAAACAATTTTAATGAAATAGAACTTACAATTCAAGCTGCTCTAAATTCATTTACTGATGAAGCAAACAATAGAGGTCTTATTATCTCCACAGAAAAGACCGTTGTAGTTCATTTCTGCAGGAAAAGAAGTACATGTCAACGTGCGCATGCACTTACTATAAATAACAATCCCATCAATAATGCAGACTCTGCTCGTTATTTAGGGGTAATTTTTGATTCAAAACTCACCTGGGTACCACACATAAGCGAGTTGAAAAGTCGATGTTTGAAAAACCTAAACTTAATTAAATGTCTGTCTAATACTTACTGGGGAGCTGATCGCTACACTCTTCTGATGTTATACAAATCGCTTGTGTTGTCGCGAATGGACTATGGGAGTATCATCTATTCTTCAGCTAAATCAAGTCGTTTGCGTATACTGGATACTGTACATCATTCTGGCATTAGATATTCCATAGGCGCTTTCGTTACAAGCCCCGTCCAAAGCCTCTATGTTGAATCAGGCATACCTTCCTTATGGCTACGTAGACAAAAAATATTATTAAATTATCGTGAATCAATCCTTACCTGTCCGAATGGATCTAACAAGGCATCATTTTATAACAATCCATTATGTCGTCGATACGAACAGAAGGCAACATCGTCAAAACCAGCAACAATAAGATCCGCGATCGCATCAAGAAAGTTGGAAATTCCTGAAAGAAATTTATACCTATTTAATTCACAGGATATTCCTCCGTGGACCATTCCAAACATAAATTTTTCTATAGAACTGTCAGCATACAAAAAAGGTGATTCTAATCCGGAACTAATTAAAACAGATTTTGCACGAATTACCAACAACTACGGCCCCTGTAAAATTATTTATACAGATGGTTCAAAAAGTGAAACTGGTTGTGGATGTTCTGTCGTTACACACAACACGACACGTAATTGGTCTCTACCACATAGCACCAGTGTCTTTACATGTGAACTATTCGCTCTGCTACAAGCTACTATATATTGCAATGAACTACCAGATCGAACGATTCTCATCTGCACCGACTCTATGTCGTCTATTTTGGCACTTCAAACAAAAAACGATAAAGAACCGCTGATTCGCAGCATCCTGAAGCAAATATACCTACATACAACTGAAGGAAAACAAATAGTTTTCATATGGGTACCGAGCCATATAGGAATAGGCGGCAATGAGCTAGCAGATAAGGCTGCTAAATCAGCTACTAACCGTCCTCCAGATGTGGTGAGAGTCATGTCTCTAAGAGACATAAAAAATGTAATAAAAATAGAGTGCAATAGAGAATGGCAAAATAACTGGGAGACAACCACAACTCAATTAAAAGATATACAAAGAACTATTGCAACCACCAAATGCGAACGACAATTATTACGTAGTGAAGAGGTTGCGTTATGTCGGTTACGGATTGGACACTCCCGTCTTACTTCCACATACCTTTTAAATGCAGCCGACAGACCACAGTGCATTACCTGCAGGTCACCTTTAACAATCAAACACTTATTAACAGAATGCATGGAAAATATCCAACAGCGACGTACCTGTCAATTAGCAGAGTCGTTAGAAGAAATTTTACAAATGGAAGGAGTAACAATAGAGAAACTTTTACGTTTTATACGTATGACAAACATAATTACAAAACTGTAAAGACTTAACTGTGATAGAAAAATGTGATATATACACGATGTTAGTTTAATATATTTTTAATAATAGTTTTATAATTACGTGTGATGATTTGTATGAAAGTACTATGTTATTTATGAAAGTCTCATATTTTATTTGTATTGAAGTATTTACATATGTTTATTACAAAGTAGGTTAAATGTAGCTAATGACCTTGGCAGTCGATGCTACAATTTAAAAAAAAAAAAAAAAAAAAAAAAAAAAATAATAATAATAATAATAATAATAAAAATAAAAGCTGGTTAGTTGAAATCCTAAAGTTATATAAAATTGATAAACATATAATAGAATGCCTATCTGTAGTCATGAACAATTGGAACACCACGTTGCAAATAAACACAAACAACGGAATACACACATCTAGGACAATACCTATCAAACAGGGTATCTATCAGGGTGACTCCCTCAGCCCTCTATGGTTCGTACTAGCCATGAACCCGTTATCCACTCTACTAGCAAAGACAAACTACGGATACGCAGTTAAGTCGGGAAGAGAAGAAACATACAAAATCAGTCATCTGCTGTATGTCGATGACCTAAAACTATATGCTGGTACACCAAAGAACATGACCAACCTACTCAAGATAGTCGAACAATTCTCAAGTGACATCAAAATGAGATTTGGAATTGAGAAATGTAGAAAACAAACAATATTCCGTGGTAAACACAGATATGACAACCCGTATCATACAGAGAATAATGAACTGATCCAACCAATGCAACAAGAAGAAGTATATAAATACCTCGGAATTCAACAAACAATAAAAATAAATCATACAACGACAAAAGCTGCAATAAAAACAGAATTCGAAAAACGACTACGTTCGATCATGAAAACAGGACTCAACGCAAGAAACCTAACCGTAGCGATTAACACCTTTTGCATACCCGTATTAACATATACGTTTGGGATAATTAAATGGTCCGGGACGGATCTAAATAACCTAGATATGCTTATACGCGCAACGTTGACCAAATACAAATACCACCACCCCAAATCCTCAATACAACGAATAAACTTACCACGCAACAAAGGGGGTCGCGGAATAGTACAAATACAAAGCTTACACGACAAACAGATAAAACTCATACGAGAATTCTTTCAAGCTAAGGCGCAGGTCTCAGAATTACACACAATAATAATACAAGCAGATCATAATCTTACCCCGCTCAATCTTGCAGAAGACGCACAAGATCTCAACCCCTATTCAATACCACAGCAAATAGCAACCTGGAAACAAAAGGCCCTGCATGGTAAATACCCTGCATTAATTCAACAAGACGCTGTTGATACACAACAGACACTAAAATGGCTTATCACGGGAACACTCTTTCCAGAAACTGAAGGATTTGTAATCGCCCTCCAAGATCAGGTTATCGCTACACGACACTATATGAAGTACATTATCAAGGATAACACCGTAGCAAGTGACAAATGTAGAAGGTGCCAATCACATCCAGAGACTGTAGACCACCTACTCAATGGCTGCACCACACTAACACAGACAAAATATAAACAACGACATGATGCAGTAGGAAAGGTAATACATAACAACTTAATAGTTAAATATGGATTAGCAGATAACAAGACACCATATTATAAGTACGAGCCAAAGTCTGTGTTAGAGAACAATGAAATAAAAATCTATTGGGACAGATCAATTTTAACAGACACCCCAATAGCAAATAACCGTCCTGATACGATATTAATAAACAAAACAGAAAAGAAAGCTTTCATAATAGACTACGCAGTCCCGTTATCAAATAATATAGACCGAACCTATCAGGAAAAGATTAGTAAATACAGAGACATAGCAATATATCTCAAGAACATATACGAATTGCGCGAGATAAAAATAATCCCTATTATAATATCGTCAGTTGGAGTTGTACCAAAGACTACAACCAAATCAATAGAAGAACTAGGTCTGCCTACCTATATCATAGAAATTGCACAAAAAGCCGTCCTACTCGCCAGTACATCCTTAATACGAGAAATGTTCAGTGTACATTAAACAAACAGAATAATAGTAAACAAATCGCTTATACGACTTGGGCCTAGCCCCGCATATAAGTTAACAACCCTAAAAAGGTGAAGGAAAAAAAAAAAAAATAATAATAATAATAATAATAATAATAAAATGAAAGAACTTGCAGATATAGATACGAAAACACGCAAACTACTTACCTGTTATAAGCTACACCACCCAAGAGCTGATGTGAACCTTTTGTATGTAGCAAGAAAGGAAGGAGGTAGGGGGCTCATACAGGTTATAGGAGCGTATAAATCCGCAATAATCAATCTCGCGGAATATATTCAAGAACACAATGAAGACAGATACAAAGATATACTAAACAAGCAAGACCAACAAATGCCCAACAGTAAATCTATAATAAGAAAAGCAGAAGACTTTAAAAGAAACCTTCAGGTAGATAGGAACGAGGAACGGACTTCTAGCAACGCGAAGAAACATGCAATAAAAAGAGCCATTGCAAACGAAATTAAAGCAGCATGGCAAAACAAGGTAATGCACGGGCAATTTCCGCGAAATGTAAATGAAACCATGATCAGAAAAGAAGCAACCTACAACTGGCTTGCAGAAGGTGTATTAAAAGGCGAGACAGAAAGTACAATTGTAGCAGCACAAGATCAAGCCATTAATACAAAGTACTACGCAAAAAACATACTCCACCAACAAACAGATAGTAAATGTAGACTGTGTGGAGAGTACGATGAAACAGTAGAACACATCGTATCAGGCTGTAGAATATTAGCCCAAAAAGAATACATAAAAAGACATGATCAAGTATGCCGTAATATCCACTACAACATAAGTAAGGCATGCGGGATCGAGGTATGCGATAAATGGTACGAACACGAGCCAATGCAGGTGGAAGAAAAACAAGACATAGTAATACTATGGAACCAACAGATACAGACGGACAGGGAAATACGAGCCAATAAACCTGACATTGTATTAAAAAATAAAAAAGAGAAAACCTGTCTAATAATAGATGTTGCGGTACCCGGAGATCGACGTATCCACGATAAAGAAGCTGAGAAGCTGTTAAAGTATCGGGACCTAGCAATAGAAGTAGAAAGGATGTGGCATTGCAAAACAACCATCATACCAGTGATCATAGGAGCTCTGGGTACGGTGTCGAAAAAATATAATAATTATGTAAAGCAGATACCTGGAAAACAACACACCCAGAGCATACAGAAGAGCGTTCTTTTAGGGACAGCACATATACTTAGAAAAGTGTTAAACATCACACCACAAACCTAAAACGAGACAGCAGGCCTAAGGGATGCGGTGCATTCTTGGCTTGAAGTCCGGATAAACCCCTGAGAAAGAAGATAAGATAAAAAAGATTACAAGATTACAAGAAAAAGTGAGAAGATTATGCCTAATGCTATTCCTAAATTAACTATAATATGATTTCCGTGATAACAAAATGTTATTAACACCTAGTATAAATACACGATATAGAAGCATTATATAAGAAAAAGAGAAAAAATAAAAAAAAGAAAAAAAAAATTAATTGTATTGAAATGCAAACTAAGACATGCGATGTGCTGGTAAACTTAGCAGCATTATATTCTTTCCAGTTATCAGGTATCTTATTATATCGAGCGCAGATCTGATAAGAAAATGAACGTTTAAATAGCTCTGTCCGATGAAGTGGAGGAGATATACGTCCCCGATACCTGGTAAGTATATGATGCACATCAGTTCTAAATGTGATAAGATTGTAGAGGTAACTGGGGCATTTATTGACTACAATAGAATGAAATAGGCACAGTATGTGCAGCATTCGACGTTTGGACATTAATAACCATCCTGTTTCACCCAACTTATGACTAATGTGCTCGTATTTACGTATCCCATAGATGAAGCGTGAGCAAGAGTTTTGCACTTTTTGTATCCTTTCTGATGTAATACTATCGATAGCAGGATGGTAAATAGAGGCACAATAATTAAACTGTGATAAGACTAAGGCATCACACAGTCTTATCTTCGTCTCTAGGCTTAATACGTGCCTATGTGGATAGAGTTTCCTAAGCTGATTGTACGTACGCTCTTGCAATATAGTTACTCATCTGTTCTCTAAACCTAAAGGTATTATCCAGCAATACGCCCAAGCACTTAGACTTATCTACAATAGGTATCTCAACGTTGTTTATATTAATAGATATAAAATCTATTATATTATTTATATGTGCTCTACTACCAAGTAATAGAACGGCAGATTTGTCAGGATTTATTTTTAAAGATAATTGTTGAGAAGCTAAGAAAATAAAATTAAGTTCTTCATTAATAGTTTTAACAGCTTGACGCCAGTTATTGGAATTAAACGAATAGTACAACTGCGTATCATCAGCATAAGCATGAAGAGCGCAACGTTTAATAGACTTAATTAGTATTGAAGTGTATATGGAGTAGAGTAGTGGTTCGAGAACGGAACCTTGAGGTACTCCTCGATTAACAGGCAAGGGTTCGGAAATTGACGTGTTTACTACAACCTTTTGTGTTCTATTGATTAAATAGCTTTTAATTAATGACAACGCATTTGAACTCAAATTCATACTTTTCAAAACAGTAATAAGCGTGTCATGATTCACTATGTCGAATGCCTTGCTGTAGTCGAGCAACACGAGAATACTAACATCACCTCTGTCTGTAGCGGTTATGATATCACTTGTAACTTTCAACATTGCTGTTGTGCAACTATAACCTGAACGAAATCCTCACTGAAGTGATGGTAGCAGATTGTTTTCGGTAAGGTGAGCAGTGAGTTGGAAGAATATATTTTTTTCTAAAATCTTTGAAAAAGTTGGTAATATACTAATGGGTCTGAGCTCTTTTAATTCGGATGGATTTTTTGTTTTTGGAAATGGTTTAACAAATGCTTGTTTCCAACAGTCAGGAAATAAACTATAGATAAGAGATTCATTTAATATATAAGTAATATATGGTAGAATATGTGGGCAGCATAATCTAATCATATCAATATTTATTTCATCACTACCATACGCTTTAGATTTAATTGTTGTAATAATTTTGTTTACTGACTCGCAGGATACTGTTTTGAATTGAAATTTTGGTATAGAAGAATTATCACTAGTCGGAAATATTAATGGTTGTTGCATAATTGTCATATCTTAAATGAACACGTTTTTTATTAACTCCAAGATTAAATATAACTTCTGGTAAACACACACCGTTATAACTGGTGACCTTTCGACGATAAGCAATCAACAAGAAGAATCGAACACATCAGCAGATCTGAATCAAGCTATAGTGTGTCCTGCTTCCAACACGTGCTAGTCGGTTCCTCTGCATACAACTAACAGCACTTAGTTCTGCATCAACCAACTACGGCATCTACAATTGGATTGATTGGACAATCGCTAGCTTATCGATTCTGAATCAATATCGGAATATATACCCTTTTTTAATCAAGATAAGTATAACTTAATTGAATTTCATATTAAATATGGCTGCTCATATTCTATTTCCGACATTTGACAATTCAAATATAGAATCCTGGTTAACTTTATTAGACCGTTATTTTATTCATCTCAATATAAACGATGAACGCATACGATATGATATTCTAACCTTGAACTTGCCAAATGATGTTATAACTAACCACCAAGATCTCATAGTAAACGTACCTCGCAGACAACCGTATTCTGTTTTGAAAAATGCCATAAAATATTTTCATGCAGGCTCACGGCTTTCGCGAATTTCAAAACTCCTGGATAGTTTGACATTCAGTGGCAAAGTCAAGGAATTGGTGGCTGACATTAGAACACTGTCAAAGGACTTGAAATTCTCAAAGATTTTCTAATAGCGAAATTACCAAACCATCTAAAAATTCAAGCAATAAATTTATTACATTTACCTATGTCAGATCGTGTAGAAAGACTTGATATGATCAACGAATTACACGAGACTCCAAAACCTGATCAATTACATACAAATTTACAACATAAGATTGACCAACTAAACGATCAAATACAAAACCTTTCTGGCAAACGAAGTCAAATTCAAAATGTTCGCACGTCAATCCCTCGTGTTTCAACAAATTATAAACCACGAGTTAATACTGCTACTAGTGCTGACTGCTCAAAGGTATCTAGGCTGTGCTACTACCACGCTAAGTTCCAAGACAGTGCCCGTAAATGTACAGGCAACTGTTCCTACCAGAAAAAAAACTAATTGTCAGCTCTGCTATATCAAATGATGAGGATAGCAGAGTTTGTCCCAATGAATTGACAGATACGATTAACAATATTTCTTTTGTCATTGACACTGCATCCCAATATTCTATAATAACACCAAAGATTGCTAAGTTATTCCAGTACAACCAAACAAGTACAACCAAACAAAATTTTACTGATAATCTAAAAGCTGCAAACAATACAAACATTCCCATATTAGGTACAGTAGATTTGACACTTAACTTTGACATTTCTTATATACAGCGCCAACCCTGGAAATTTTTGATAGCTAATGTCACATTTCCTATCCTTGGTTTGGACTTTTTACAAAAAAATAATTTAAATATTGATTGTGTCAATAAAACTTTCACATCTAATTTGACATCGACAAAAGCTGCAGACACGTCTTCTAATGATCATAATGCTCATGGTGACCAGGTCAGTACCGTTGTTACTAACCTTTCTCTACCTACACAGGTATCCTCAGAAATTGGTAACAATAACGATGCTCGCAACATCTACATAAACCTATTACATAAGAAGTTTTCTGAATTACTACAACCCTTTAATTACAACAGACCGATCCAACATTCGATTACTCATAAAATTGACACAGAAACTAATTCTACTATTAGAGCAAAGCCTAGAAAATTAAATCCTAATCAACTACTCTTTCTAGAAAAACACTTGAACGAGCTTATGGAAGCAGGTGTTCTTGAACGATCAGCTAGCGATTGGTCCACACCGATCAACCTGGTGCCAAATAAGAAGAACACACCATCAGCGGAACCTTATCGAATGGTCGGAGATTATAGGCGGTTGAATTCAATTACAGTTCCTGACATATATCCAACACCATTCTTAAGTGACTTCACCCGGAAAATAGAAGGCGCTACCATTTTCTCCAAAATAGATCTGAAGAAGGCGTACTATGCAATCCATATTCACCCTGATGATGTTCACAAAACAGCAATTACCACACCGCTAGGCCTCTTCCAATTCAAAAGGATGTGTTTTGGTTTAACAAATGCAGCAAGCTCGTGGAGCCGATTCATGGATACAATATTATCAGGACTATCTTTTATATTTTTTTACGTAGACGATATTTTAATATTTAGTAAAGATGCTCAACAACATCTTGATCATCTGCAACAAGTCTTTTCACGATTGAGAGACAATGGGCTTCTAGTAAATGTGGATAAATGTAAATTTGGTGTCTTAGAAATTGACTTTTTGGGACACACTGTAAATATTAGCGGAATTAAACCACAAACTACAAAACTTGAAGCAATTGCAGAATTTCCATTGCCTATTAATCAAAAGAACCTTAGGAATTTTATTGGCCTTGTTTCGTATTATCATAAATTCATTCCAAACTGTGCTGAAATATTAGCACCACTAAATAATCTCGTTATATCAGGCAAAGCCTTTCAAAAACCTATCATTTTAAATAGCAAGCAAGTACAAGCTTTTAACAATGCTAAAAATGATTTAATCAATGCTACACTGCTAACTCATCCTAAACTCGACGCTCCAATTAGTATTGCAGCTGATAGTTCATCTACCACAATTGCAGGAGTACTGCAGCAACTGGATAATGGCATGTAAAAACCATTAGCATTTTGTTCACGTAAACTAACCCCTACGGAACAAAAATATAGTGTTTTTTCACGCGAACTTTTACCAATTTACTTTTCGCTAAAAAGATTCCGGTATTATGTTGAGTGCAGAAACTTTCATATATATATACTGACCATAAACCTTTATGTACGGCAATAAAGAACAATAGTGATGCATACTTGCCACGCGAATTTCGTCAACTTGAATATATTTCCCATTATATTAGTGACATTAGACATATTCAAGGACAACAAAATATTCCCGCTGACGCATTAACAAGAGTGCAACTTATTCATATGCCCGATTCTTCAATTAATTACGAGGAAATTTCTCGTGCCCAACAAACGGACAAAGAACTGCAACATCTTCGAGAGTGCAATAATTTCAAATTGGTTCAAATTCAAAATCTCGGTCAATTACCTATTTGGGCGGATGTAAGCAAGAAAAATCCCAGACCTTACGTTCCTCAACCATTTCGCTATAAGTTGTTTCAAGAACTACATAATGTAGCGCATCCTGGTATCAGAGCTTCAAGGAAAATGATTTCCCAACGTTATCTATGGTCTTCTATGAACCAAGATATAAAAAATGGGTTATTTCCTGCACTGATTGCCAACGCCACAAAGTGATTCGTCACACGAAAGCTCCTCTGCAATCAATTATAGAACCAGAGCAACGTTTCCAAAAAATTCACCTGGATCTAGTACATTTGCCATCTTCAGAAGGTTATAAGTACTTATTGACCATAATAGATCGCTTCAGCAGATGGATAGAAGCTATTCCTTTAAGGGATGCTACAGCAACTACAGTAATAACTTCTTTTATCAACACATGGATAACACGCTTTGGAATTCCCCATTATATAACAACAGACAACGCTCAAATATTCCATTTTCATTTATGGAAGCATTTCACAAATACATTAGGGATAAAACACATTACTTGCACTGCGTACCATCCCATAAGCTAAGGGATAATTGAGAGATTCAATCGTACACTCAAACAGGTCATACGCACCAGTGGTATATCTTCTTGGTTAGAGAACCTACCATGGGTGTTACTTAGTCTACGAGCTACGATAAAATTCGAATTAGACGTTTCATCTGCAGAAATGTTGTACGGAACTGCACTTCGTTTACCCGGAGGTTTCTTTGAAGAAAAGAAACCCGATAAAGATTTCCGCATACCTCAATTTCTTCAACGAATGAAATATCAAATGCACAATCAGAAATCTTTTTTACAAGGACATATAAATCAAATTCTTTCGTTCCCAAAGAATTACATAAATGTACACATGTTTATGTTAGAAATGATACACATGACTTAAACATTAAAGACACCTATGTTGGCCCTTATAAAGTGATAAACAGAACTGCAAAGTATTTTATGCTAGAAGGACTAGATCAACCCGTATCAATAGACAGACTTAAGCCTGCTTATTTTACATGAATAAAATTTTCATTCGCACTCTCTTTTCATTCTAGAAAGAATAACTTCAAGAGATGAACTGCACTTGATGCTGAAAATTAGTGTTATATGTTAAATTTAATTATTCAATTTTAATTCAAGTGTTCAATTTTGTATTTGCCGAGTTGTTTTGCTTAGGTTAAGTTTGTCATATTACTTCGCCTTCAGCAATACCTTTTTACTATTAAAAATAGACTTTCAATTCTTTGATTATTAGCACCTAATCCTTAGCATAAGTTTTATTGTCATAGCATGTAGAGAATTTTATTGAAAAGATGCAAACGACCTCAATTTTTTTGTAGCTAGTATACATTAAACATGCCGCTACATACAAGTACGACATTAATGTATGCTATTTTTTTTGTTGAGGAATGCATTAAATGCCCTTTTGACTCACGGCTCATTTCTTTTGGTACATGTTCAGCCTTTTTTTTACCCGGTGTGTCATGTAATGATATTCATTCATAAAAACAGTCATTACATACATATTACCTCAAAAAGGCATTGGATGCTAAGTGATTGCTATAGTTACAAGAATAAATAAGAAGTAATAAAAGATATCTTAAATGAACACGTTTTTTATTAACTCCAAGATTAAATATAACTTCTGGTAAACACCTACCGTTATAGTACTAGAGCTTTTACTCTTCTAGATAAGTAGGAGAATTAAGATAATATTCTAATTTATAAAAATTAATACTTGACTTGATAATTAAAGTGAATCTTAATTAGTTTGAATTGTAACTTAGCTCTTTTCTTACTCTAAATTCCATAATTAATATTCAAACTGTACGATTTTATGGTAACACAAAATATTTGATACTTACTGTACAATTCATAAATGCGTCGGCTGCTTGGGACATCTTTTTAACAAATTTAAATTCAGGACGCGGGTATTGTCTTCATAGTTTAAAACTAAATTAGTTAAAATATATTTAAGGACTTTCATAAATATATGGTCCAATATTATCATAATATGATTAAATTCAAAAATAGATTTATTTGTAAATAAAATAGTTTTCATTTAGAACATAGTTAAAGGTTTAATAAAAATTACTCAAAAAAGAATTCTTATTAAAGGGGAAAGATATTCACATGCAAATAATAATCAAAAAATGGTACATGAATTGTTATACAACTTACTCCAATTTTAACAAAATAATGTAATATCCATCAATTCACAGTACATTGATCGAATAATTTAATTCTATACCACTCCACAGAACGATTAACACCTTAATGCCTTTTTATTCTTACTTAAATATTAACTACCAAAATTAACAGCTTGATGAAACTGAAGAACCTGGAAAACACCTAGTCGCTGACACCTTTTCTTACTCCAGACCAAACAATTAAAGTTCACAACAATAGTTTTACTTTAAAACTATAATATCATTAAAGTTCCCTTTTAAATAAGCGAAATAACCATATAAGTTCAATTATTAATTACATTTGTTAAGGAAAAGTTTCTTGAAATTCCACTGATTAATATTATTAATCGTTAAAATGTTTTTCTTTATTAAGATTAGTACAACACTTAATTATGCCGTTTCAGAAGTTATTTTTTCATTTTAAAACTTCCGTTAATGATTTAATTTTTAAACAAGATCCCGTATAAACTTAATTTACGTTACGCTTAGGTTGATATTTATGATTTTTCATTAATAGTAGCTGTATTGTTAAGCTATTGAAATTACCCGGAAAACCGAAATGCGGTAACAAAAATACTTACTGCACTTTAATTATAAATCTTCATATTTTACAAAACTATCTTTTCACAAAGCTTAATCTTTTGTCTTCCCGAACAAATTAATTATTGGATTTCTTTATTGTGTTTATAATAACATTTCTAATTTAATCAAATTAGATTTCCGTACCGTTCACAACAACAAAACACGTTACTATATTCGGCAAATGCCGTCGGCAAGACAACCCCTGTATGATAAGAAGAGCTCTCTTAGCTCCAGTCTCATTAAGTGTCTGTTGCTGACTGACTTAACTAAAGAAGGCTTCAGTTTTACATAATGATAAATGATTTTAAGAGGGGCATTTTAAATTGACTAATAGCGAAACAACACGGCTTTCACAAGCCAATCAAAGATTAGTATTTCAGAACAAAGAATATTTTAAATAAAGGGTATTCACTCATAATTGAGGTCTGCAGTATTTGCAGTAATTTGACACAGTGGGGTCGAAAGTTTATTTGTCCATAACCTGCTAAAGAACACGTACAGGGAAAACATAAATTAAGGCCTAATAGATTCTATTAATGTTTTTCTTCTGCGAAACAAAGATTATAAGCCTGAGAAAATTTTAAAATGACCGTTCACACCAACGAAAACTTTGCTGATTCTATAATATTATTTATAAATACACAGAGGTGACTTTTAGTACTTGGAAGAAAGCATTATTTAACTTAACACAATGTTTGTAGTTTTGACGCAACCAAATTTTGTTAAACTGCACAGAACCGTACTGGGGTTCCTTTATTATTTATGCATATAAAATGGTGTTTATTAGATTAAAAAAATGTAACGTTACAGAATACAAATAATTTAGGCTTGTTCATCGACAACAACTGGATACTTCACAACCACTCCAATTTAAATGTGAATGTTTTTTCTAATTCAATAAAAACAGTAAAACAAATGCATTAGGTACATTAAACAGTATAGCTAATCTAGGCATAAACACTATACCAATCTCTGATTTTCACATAATAACTGTAAACATTATTATTTCAATTACCTCCTGATCACTATGAAAGATAACGACGATAATCGCAGGCAACCAATGGTTTCCCCCTATTCTCTTTTGCACTATGTAAAATATATTTTACTAAATTTTATTCTGTTGACTACGAGCACCAGTTTATATTCTTTTACGTTTATAAAGTTTACTTCTAAGATTGCTTAGTAACCCTCTCTAAACGAGGGCTACTAAAAGAACGTTGAAATTATTTTAGTGTCATTTTTAAAAGCAAAATTCCTCTAAAATATAATTCTAAAAAATCTACTCTAAGCTAAATTAAATATACCGGTACTGGCTTTATGCTATGTATGACTGTATGAAGAAAATCGTTTGCTGAGTTTATATAAAAACAAAATCACAAAGTATGACATGACTTTATTTAAATAACCAAAGATTGCTTTTCGTCAACTAAGATAAATTAATTACTGTTCGCAAAAACATTATTTCATTATATTCACTCAAGATTTATTTCTGTGTAGAAAATCTTGTCATTTCATAACTGCAATTCATTTTGTAGTAGTTAATAAGAAGATTGCTTTTAATAGATGCTAAATTCGTAACGTAACACAATCTGAGATTTTAGTTCGTTAATTCATTGCATCTCTTAAGTTACCCAAAGCCATTAAGCAGCGCAGCTATTGTAGTGCATCTGAAAATTGAACTTGGCTGAAAGTTATGTCTTGTAATTAAGTACAAAAACGAGAAGAACATCCTATGAATTTAATTTACAATCATTTGAACTTTTCTAAGCCAAAACAATAAGTTGCATGCGGCGAAGAAATAATTTCTCTGTGGGAACACCTTTAAACAATAAACACGGCAGTAATTTTAAAGTCTTTCAAGTGCATTTTAGTTGTAAAACATTTGTTTGTTTTACGTTTTGGAAACATTGAAAGCTAATAAAAAAACATAACAAAAAGTTGAAATTGGAATATTTATATTTATTTTTAAAGTATTTTGATTTTAAATAGCTTGGTTTTGCACTCCTCAAATATCACGTTAGTCATTATCTGATTTGAATGCCAGATTATTCCTAATTTTTATATTACCAGTGGCGTCTCATAGAATTATGTACTTCGCTTGATTTATTTGTTTCACTTTGAAATATTTGGTAATATTTGGAAGCTTTTATTATAAGCGGTAACTTTATGGGAGATTGGACAAATTACTTAGAACTTATCTATAACGTCTGGTTCCGGTGGCGTGAAGCCAGTGTTTTTGCGGGAGCTAGCGTATGAGCTAACAGGAAAAATAAATTAAAATAAAATCAAGGCAGCTATCGTATAAATTAACACGTCAAAAGAACGATCAGTTGTGGTTATAAAGGTTATAGTCTAAATTATATTATTAAATGTGTTTGATAAAGAAATGCTATAATAACGATGTTTGCATCTGTAACAGTCATAGTTTAAATGAACTACATTATAGAAATTTAATTAGAACTAGTTTTAAAGTTTACACATGTTGTTTCAATTAAAAATGAAACTTCAAGCATGTTCCATTTGTACAGGTTTTTGTACAAGGGATTACGATTTGCAAAATAACGAACAATGGTTCATTAAATACAGATGTTTATTCTGCCATTTTTCGTGCACTGCTGTAAAACTTTATCAATTAAAACTCCAGTTAGTTAATTAAATGGAACTGTCATGCAAGTTCATGAAAGAGCGACAGTTTTATATAGTATGCATGTTAAAAACGTGAACGTCATGTGACAGTCCAATTCTCTTTGCACAGTCTACCCTATTTCATTGCATAAACACTTAAAATTTAAAATAGTTTATCTTCTCCCATCAAAAATACCATAAGCAGTTTCAATAACGATATATTATTTTTTCAGGTGGTTTGTTTCATCCTGCAGACGACAAGCAAGAGATAGCTTTTAGATATGCAGTGGAGAAAATCAACAACGACAGGACCATCTTGCCAAGATCAAAACTTAGTGCGCAGATTGAGAAAATGTCTCCCCAAGACAGCTTTCACGCATCCAAAAAAGGTATCCATAAAAGTATAAATTATGATTTTCTCTTGGCAAACGTGAACGTGTACTACGAGGCAGAGCCCCAGCCGCAGCAACGGCAGTACCAGCCCCGGTTGTTAGATTAGGGGAGGTCAATGATTTATTATGATACTGCGGATATTGTATTACATTGTTTTATTTTATGAAAATGGCTTTGGACCGTTAAATTATGAACGAATAGTGTGGGAGATCCCTACCTATAATACAGTCGTGTATAGTGGAAAATGAGCTACGCTCGAACGACCCTTTTATTATTATTAATTTTACAAAAAATTCTTGTAGGTAACATGCTCCCATATCCTCTCACAAAAGGTATTTCACTATCCTGTAGACAAAAGGTCTGTATTAGAGAAAACCTATTCAAGCATAGTTTAATGCGGAAATGAACTACATATTTACTATAGAATTATTTGTGGGTGAAGAAATTCAAATTCAGCGTAAATTTATTTTGTAAGTTGAAAAATATCTTCAAATATAAACTATAATTTAATATCAGAATAAAACTTCCCTAGAAAAAAAATCGGTTAGATTAAATACAATATGTCGCCTTTCATAAATTCCCCCTAATGGCTTTATTCGTGTTCTTCCACTTCCAGAGCTAAACCTCAGAGAAGTTCAGATATATCTTTTAAGATTTTGGATAAAGTTATTTAGGCCATATTTTATCAAAAAGATAGTTTGAAAACTTTTAAAAACTTCCCGAATCCAAAAATAGGTCAAATATACGAAATCAATTCGTTATATTTAACTTCTTGGAATTACTTCTTCTTCTGACTTTTATTTCTATCTAAATCATTGACTTTGAAAATGTAATAGTAAATATTCCAGGATTACGTTAATAACGTGTAAACATCCTAAAATTAACGGCGATTAATCTTTAGTGCGCTTCTGTTGGCTATCTGAGTGCTTTGAGAAGCGAGAACAAAGCTTCATTGAAGCAGTACATTTGACCTAATTAGACAGAGTGCTTGCTAGCATGTCTCTGGATTATACGTATTGTGTCACCTTAACTACAAAGACAAAGTTCGTTCTTCTTCTTTATTTAATTAAAAAATGTGCAGCTGATTGATGATTTTAAATGTGTCTTTGTCTAGAAGCTTTGTTTCGATAATTTAGCACTTACATCTAAGTACTACATCGATACTTCAACAAAAAGCCTTCTTAAGTTAATCAATCGAAAGTTCTATCAGTAATAAAATCCTGTAAATAGCAGAACTTCTGCTGATATGGCAGTGAAAAGGACAAAAACTATAAATATTACATTGGGAGTTATGCAAATTGAGAGAACAATATCTAAGAATATATGGGATGTCTCACTTAAAACTTTACAAGGCAATAACTCGTAAATGGAAAGCGATATGGTTGTGGTTTCGAAATCCTTTGAAATTTGATTTGACAAGAGGTCTAAATTTGCAACTAAACTATTGTTTAGCATTTTAAAACATTTTATCCTTAGAAAGATGCTGAATTAACTTGACATATAGGTATTTTTACTATCCAATATTATTACATCAGCCAGAAAATCCAAGCTAATGCAACTACATCGTGAGTTACTTTTACTAGTCTACTAGGTTGATTTAACTATATGAGCTTCATTTCTAACTGTCTCATTTCGTATATCTAACAATACTATTAAGACTATTTTAACTATATGCAAGGCTGAAACAACCTAACACGGTATGGTAAATTTAACTATTTACCGGTTGCTTCTACCATATGGGAGTGTGATTGATTTAACCTTATTGGGTAAATTTAACCAAACACATTTTACTAAAATCGTATAGTTCGTGTTACCCATAAGTATTGTTGTCACTTTTCGTCGCTTTTTAAAGTGCAATCTCCTGAATTTCAAACTAAAACAGTAGAGGACTATACGAAATCAATAAGTGCCTTATAAGGGATCGAGATAAATTTTCGATTTTTGAGATTTGTTGTAAAGACTTGACGAGCATCATATGCACTAACGGACATTCGATTTAAAAATAGAAATTTAATAAAAAAATGAAGTCGCGGTAAGCTACTAATGAAATTGTTATAGTTTTTTTTTGGCGTATTGCATTTTAAACTTTCTATTGGCTACCCCATATAATAAAATTTAATTTAGGATTATTATAGATTGATTCTGCCTTATCACCATTTCCAGCAAAATTTATTGTATTTAAGTGCTTCCCGTTAAACCATATTTGTTTTAAATTTCCTTCTTTTAGAATTATATTCGATATTACAACGAACACCTTACCTTGTAAGTTTTTGTTAAAAAGCTTTTCTCCACTATGTTTACTATCTTTAGGCTTTTTCTTGAATTTTTATAACTTTCTCCTTGTAAACAACAGACCGGGAAATTTAGAAAACTAAATCTTTAACCAGTTTAGTAACTTAAATCCAGGACAGTTTAATCCAGAGTGGTAACGAAAGGACTTTATTCACAGGAGAAACTTGTAGGTTATGTAACCAATAAGCAAAACAGTTCCTTACTGTTCTTATTATACCGCTTAATTGAATATCTACATTGTTGCACGATTTAAAGCAATGTTACTTTTTCTGCAGAAAAGGTATTCTTAAGTACGTGTGGGTATTTTTACGTTTAATTTAAAAACAAGAGCTTCCTTATTGGTAATTTATTAACTGACTGATGATTGTTTATGATTTATTATTAAAAATAGAGGTTAACGTTTGTTTTCTGGATGTATGAACTGAAAAATTATTGACTGTTAAGGTTGGAATTTCAATGAAATTAGCCCTTAATTATGCGTAAACATGTGTTGAGGCGTGCACACCTATCTGTTAAAAGCTGCACACACGTATTAATAATGAGCAGAGTCGCTTTTATCCTCAAATGTAATGCAGACGTGCTATTTTGCTATAACAAAGATTTCGTTCTTTTAAGTGTTAGTTAGTCTGACCTTTAATATTATTAATATATCTATATAATTATTTAATTACTAATACAGTTTCATGTATTGATCCTTCGAACCGGATCTATTACTATGCAAATTTAGTAATAATAAAAAGTTTAACATCAAAAGTAATCAACGCAAACAAACAACCATCGCTTGGTTGATCAACTACTCTTCGTAGAATTTGTGCTTACAAAATACTAGAGCTATCAGTACGTGAGTAATCAAACAAATCAGTTTTTATTTCAACAGCTAGTTATTGTCTACCTCAATGATTCACAAGGAAGTAAATGCACGATTGGATCCTGGATCAAATTTAATCACAGAGAATCTCTGCACAACCTTTAATTAGAGAAGTTTTCAGTTGCTACGTCTGTTGTTGGACTCAATTCTTTTACATCGAATATCAAATTTCGAACAACGGTTAACTTGAATCTCGCTTCAATAATTTTTTTACATAAAATTACCGACGTTTTGCCATTGGTTCCATTCGTCAACGTGAATATTTCACTAAATCTGTTGTAATGATTCAACCTTCAATAAATCTGGAGAAATCCATCTTCTTTTAAGTGTAGGATAGGAATCTTCTAGAATTTTCATGGTAATCGAGTGACCATGATTACATCGGGAAAAAATTTCCCAATCGTACGCAACTTATCTTATTTGGTTGGATTAATGCTGGCCTATTCAGTCAGCCTATACAAGACACTCATTGCTATTTCTCGTGTATTACCAGAGTCTAAAATGCTTCTGGGAAATTGAAGAGGTTTTTAATACCTTATTGGTAACAGCAGATGACCAGACTTGTGCAGGACACTATTCTGAGAATTTCTCCCGTGACCAAGTGGTGAGGTTCATTGTCCCCATCTCTATTGGGCAGTTTATTTAATCTTGAACGCAAGTTCCAATCCAAAACTTATTTAAAGCATCAGTATTTTTCATTTACGAAAGAATATAAACTGTTAGGTCATATGTCTCAGTGCGAAATGCCGCAATCTCAAGCTTCGTAATTTTTACCTCATGTGGTGTTTTACGAGAGGAAAGCACCACAGCTTAGTTAACAGCGGTTTTCGGTAGTTCTAGCTTTACAAATACTTAGTTTCTTAATGACATACATACTATTAGGCCTCTCATAATCATTCATGTATTTGCAATTCTTTTACGTTTTCGACAACAGCCCTATGTTGTGACAGCAGATGTTGCAAAAATGTACAGAGAGATTCTGGTTGATCCACACGACAGAAGCTACCAACAAATATTGTGTGCGTGATTAAAGACACTACCTCGTATGCTTTAACTTTTTATTCGAAACAGAATATCACAAATCCAGGACATCACAGATCAATCTTGTGAGAATCCGACAGATTTAGCTTCTCGAGTCTAAAGCAACATTCTTCAGTCAAGTGGTCCTAATTAGCTTGCTAGCTCACATAATTATTGGCTATTTCAATCATGTGGTGATATCAGTACGGTAAGCATTTCTGAACTAAAGAAGAAAAAAATTTTCAACTTTTCAATTTGTTGAAGGTGGGAGGTTTCTATTTAATCGGTTTTCCAGGTTAACCAAGCGTGTGGTATCTTGGCATTTTAATGCCAACGTCGGTCAAGTATACCTCGAATGGCAGATTTACATCAGTATTGTGTCATTCTATTATATCCCTATTATAAATCAAGTATTGACTGAATCTCAAAATCTTATATTTGCTTGTTTTCTGACCAAAACTGTCCATACAGAATTTGTAACAGAACTGACTGCTAAAACTGTTTTGTCACGTGTTTAAAACGCCTCTCTACCCAACGTGGCGGACCTGGCCACATATACTCTGATAATGGTATAAATTCGGCAACTTCCGTGTTAATGATGGTATTGTTTGACATTTCATTCTGCCCGTCACCCCATTTTGAAAGTATTTTAAAAATCAGTGTAAAATGTGTCTACAATTATTTAGCTAAAATTATATGTAAAGCATAATATACTTGCGAGGATTTTTTAACTAAATTCCAGATCCTTTCTTCCTCTCTCTACTGATTAAGATCTAGCAGCCTCAACAGGCAACATCCTCTCACATTCTTATTGGTCAGCAACTAACAATGGTGCCAGATCGAGGAGACTTCAAAAAATTATAAATTTAAGAATTATATAAAAACTACTTTAAGGATTTTTTATAATTTAGGAATTATATAAATATAAAGAAAATTAATAAACTAAAAAAATTAGAAAGAATTTAAAAAATTTTATCTGAAGGTCTTATAAGTTCTCTGAAATGATATATAAAATAACTATAACGGGTTACTGCTGATTAAATAAGTTAAAAACTAAACCAAAAATTACATAGACCAGAAGTACAAGAGAGAGACATACAATGTTATTTTAAGCTACCCCGCGCTATTCCATAGTAATGAAACCTAAGTAGGTTTAATGATAATTTGCATGCAAAAAAAAACTAGGTATATATTACGACACACCGACACAAATATTCTCTCAATAACAAATGAGTAAATTACAGATTTCACTAATTTGATTTTCACAAACAACATATCAACCATTCCATTTATCAAATTCCAAAAGTTTTTAAACTAATTTTAATGACTTAATTAATCAAGTTCCTGTAGGCAGTTGAATGTTTATTTAACATAAAAACGGGGATCTAGAGAAAAGCCTTCAAAAAGCCTTCCTAAACAAACAGACATAAAAAAATATTCCAACTTAGGTATTTCAATTACTTCTTCGATATTCGAATCAATGCCTTTTTTAATTAAAAGGCCTTTAATTCTTTGTTTTTTCTTCTAAAAACAACGAGTCGATACGGAAAAATTTGTATTAAAGATAAATAGCTACGTTTTACCTGAAAGGAACCCATCTCAAAAAGAACTGCACACCACAACAGATTTATTCCGAAATAAAGCAATCGGAATTTGCCCCAATACAATATACCGAACGAGTTAATTCCATAAAAACAAAGTCTAATTAAGATCCGCCAAGGCGGTTTAGGGAATTTTGCAAAATATAATCACAATTTTCACTCCACATTGGGCATTTTAACAACTCCCTCTGACGATCTCAATTTTCCTCCCATTCTATAAACTTTCCAATAGGAAGGGAATTCAAGCAGCGAACAACTCCTATTTGCCACACTGCTTTTATGAAAACGAAGTTACCCTGTTAATTGAACAGTTTGTTTTTAATATTTTTTAGTTTATAGCCAACAGAAAATTAATTTCAAGGCCAACCTACCAATCATTGATAAGCAAACCATATTCTAATGACGTCACTTACATTTTCCAAACTTCCCTCTCATTGCCTTTCGTAACCTTTTATTAAGTATTTCCTATACTAAAATACCTTTAAAACTTGCATTCATTTATTCAACCACACACGAGACTACAGATTTCACATCAAAATAAATTAAGCTAAAGAAAGATATTCTAAATCAAATCTTCTTACCATCTTGAACTTTAGCCTGCTTATATTTTATTGTTTGACAAAATATTTCAATACATTCTTCTTCTTATATATACACATTCCCCAATGTAGAATGGTAGGTAGAAAACATCTTATTGGGGATTTATAAAAGCGGCTTTTCTTAACTTGTGAGTTAAATTCCTCAGAGGGTCGCGTGTTCACTTCTTAAAGGCCTCTGAACACCCACCGATCTATTTTGTTTTGTGTTTTCCGAAACGCTTTACTGTTGAAAGATTACATTTTATTATGTCACGTCTAACAAAATTCTTACGGTTGTAAAGAAATGTCATGAAAGGGGTTTTAACGGAGATTTTGAATTAACGTAATGAAGTGATTGTATCTACATACTATTGTGTTTATGGAAAATTAAGTTATTTGAATCCACTGAGATTTAAATAATGACATACTATATGCAATTTACAAGTTTCCACCTAGTTTAAGAAATGTAAACACTCCAAATGCAACTTTATGTCTTACTAAAACCATACAGGGTCAATAGAACTATTAGCTATATGCGACTAAAGAATGGTCTTACTTTGAATGTACACTCGTTGTAAATAATGTAAGTAGCGAGAGTATATTTAAAGCTAAAATAAGGATCTCCAAACATCAACACTTATCTCTCCGAATAAAAACCAGAATTTGTGTATAGGCTCTTAACCATAATATCGCAATTGTTCCTTCTCTTACCATATCGACGTATATTAGGGTAAAACCACCTAAAGAGTAGAACAAATAGAATTAACTGAAGCGAATAGTATCTCTATTGTGATGATGTGTTTGCGGTGTATAATTTCGTACCGATAGGGAATTATTTTAATTACGATTCTCAATATGGGAAATAAGTTGATTAATCACAATTTTACTAACATGAAATAAATAAATGTTAGTAAAATAACATGCTGTGCAAATAGTTTATTCGTATGAATTACTTTACATGCAATGTTAACATTAAAAATAGCTAATTACAAGAAAAATAATTTTATTCCGATCTATAGAAGATAGCTAACCTCACTTTTACAAATTGAGTTATCGATCTGGACTTTTAGATAAACATTTAGTTTTAAATAATATTACATTATAAATACACAGAAGAATTATAACCTCGACTGGGAATTGAGCCCAGGATCCTCTGCTTTCCGGGCAGTAGTTCTACCGCTGAGCTATCCCAAATTATAACCATCGGAAATGACAATTCTTCTTGAAATACATGACTAAATTATGTATGCTAATTAAATTAGTATTTAATTAATTATTAAACAGGTTATTATTTGAATGTTTATGAATTGAAATTAACTTACATTACTTAACACAGTTGTTTATTTGCGATTTTTTATTTAATTAGAACGATGGCGATCGTTAATAGATTTTCTAAATTATTTCATTTAGTTCAGTTTAGTTCAACATTTTACTTGGAGCTTTGTTAATATTGTGTGGAGTGCTTGAACTGTATAAGATCTGTATTTGTGTGCTGTTTAACGTTTGTGGGTCGGACATGATTTACCAGCTTATTTGATAAATTCGGATATAAGTTTCATGTAATTAGTTTTCGATAATTTTATAATTTTTACAATTAATTTGTTGTAATGACGTCATAAACAAATTCGTGTACAAAAGTAAAAGGTAATTTTAACAGAAAAACGAAACAAAGAAAGATAAGTTATTTTACGATTATGCAATTCGTGTATCATGTTCTATCGAATCAAAAAATCTGATTTACTAAAAAAAAATAGATTTAAATTCCAGATTAATATAATTACATAGTAAATCGTTAAATGATACCTGCTTGAAAAAATTATTATAATTAGAATTACCTAACCCTAATATCAAATTTATTTTGGCAAGGAATTTACATGAGAATGAAACGTCAAGTCAATTAGATTCTAAGTTAGAACATTAAGCTCCTATTGAAATTGTGTAAACAATTTTGCTCAAAACTCTGACTAATTTCAATTGCTGCATAACTCGCATAATACAGACAAGAATCATCAAAAGGGGCATTTCAATTATTCTGTTACTTATGCTGCGCCATTATATCTTCTTTAGACCTGCAAAATTGCTAACAATTAGCGTACAGTAGCTGAACGTACTTGGAAACAATTAATTTCAGCCCTTCATAGAGTTAATATAACTGGATGGTTTTATTTCAGTGCCAACATTCACAGCGTAGTAATAAATGATATAAAACTCCATCTTTTATCTCGAAAACTTATTTCAAAGTAAAACAGAAAATTTAGTATTCGTAGTAAGGAGCACACTCTGCCCTAATTAGCATTTAAAGAGGATAACGAGAAGAATAAAAGTATTCCGGAAACAAAGCGGGGGTTACTTAACTTCGCGGCTCCAAAAAACTTGGCAAGAGTTTGGACGAAGCAATGATCTTTGTAGTGCAGCAGCTAACGGCGTCAATTTGTACCAGGGCGGAACTCCATTTCTTTACGCGATTCCCGGGGAAACGGCAATAAATTCCGAGAGAATGCGATATTATGATGTTCGGGGGGTCGTAGACCACTTTTGGAACAGCATTACGGAGTCTATAATAGTAAACCGAAAATAGGAGGCCGCACGATTTCGCAGGTTCCCCATTATTAACTAGGTTAAGGTATAATAAAATCGATGTGGACATTAAACTTGAAAAAGAATAAAAGAGGTTATTTTGATCCCTGGCGCTGCTTACAAATCTAGTTTCTGGATTAATCTAATTTTATTTATCTATTGGATTTCCAAACCATTAACTTTTCAACTGGAATAATTTTCTCGGGGACTGTTATGAGAAAATTATATTTCTTTCGATACTTTTGTGATTACATTAATGGCATAATTCAAATGCATGGCATGAATATGCACCGATGTAGACGGATAGTTTAATAAATCTTCCAATAATTATGATTTACCTCGGTTAATGGAATGCAGCGTTGGTTAGACCATTGGTAGTTCTAAACTTCGCTTTGAAGTTTGGTATTGCGTTCGAGTTGCATAGTATCTGTTAAATAACATCGGTTAAGTTTCAACCCTGCTTTAGCATCAAAATATTTCCTTATATTTTTAGATCAACACAGACATAAACACTGTTAAGTAGGTGTTGAAAAACATTTTAAATATTTAACTAATTACCTTTTGGCTCAGTTTACACATATAGCTGAAATTCGCTTTTGGTTTTTCGATTTTCAACTTGAGAAGGGTTTACTGGTTTCGAAACTAAAGAAAATATAAATTTTAAAACTATTATGGGCATTAATTATGACAATATAAAACCAATCGTAACAATTTGCCCGGAAAATAACAAATCCGAGATGTTTGATAAATAAAAATTTGCCTTCTATGACCAAAATAATATTAGATTTTAATAAGAAACCATTTTTGCGCAATTAAACGCAACATGGTTATATTTTTATACACTATTCAGATAAAGCAAGATAAATTATGAGCGTTCCATTAATACATGTGGTACTGCGGTTGAGTTAAGTTGAGTTGGATAGAGGTAACTCAAAAACCAATACTTTAATTGGCTGGTGCTAGGTTTTATAAAAATAGCTAGTCTAGATGGTAAAGGGAGAACACCAGTCTGCTGCTTAACCCAGGTCATAAAACAGGTAATTACGTAATTTTTAATACCTACAATATATTAGATTATTTGCCCTAAATACGATAGTTAAAAAAAATTGTCTGAATGGATAATTATCCCAATAGATAATACAGACTATACACAGTTTCAACTCATTACGATTATTTGGAATGAAATTCGAAACAAATAAACTAAAAAACTAAAGGTTAACTTAAGGTACGAGAGCATATTTTTATGTTATCTACCTAGCCATAACGAAAAGCACATAAGAGAACAAAAAAAAATTATTTTTCTACATAACTCCCTTCAACACTAATACACTTATTCCATCTTTTTTGCAATTGCCCCATACCCCCAGAAAAAAATTCCTTTGGTAACCCTGCAAAATATTCTTCAACAGCTTCTTTGAGTTCTTCATCAGAAGCAAACCGCTTTCCCCTGAGATGCTTTTTTAAATTTTTGAATAAAAAGAAGTCTGACAGAGCTAGGGTAAGGGATGCCTTAACTCTATAAACCCACAGTCATTGATTATCTGCTGAACTTGGTTTGCCTTATGAATCCGACCATTGTCGTACAGCAACAAGTTTTTTTTGTGGATAAGAATGCGGGTGTTTTTCCTCCAGGGCGGTTTTTAAATTTTTAATTGTTTCCGTAGGCCTCTCCATTTATGGTAGAGTAGTCCATTTTTGGTTTAAACCAAAATTTTACTTAAATAAAATGGTGCATCTTTCCCATACACTGCAACCATTCTTTCATGAATTGCTTTTGGACCATTGCTTTCTTTTGTCAGGAACTTTATTACGCTGCGACGTTCAACCTTAATTTCACTCATTTTATCAACCATCAATAGACCGTCTCAAATCTCTATAAACGGCACAAACTAAATACAACTTAGCACGTGTACTTCTAACAGTGACAGCAATTTTTTAATGATTTGTTTGACATCGTCACTTTTTTGTTTCATCGCTAGGTAGATAACATAAAAATTACGCCATCGTATATGATAAATAAAGGCATCTGACCAATTTGCGGTTCAAAATATATTTCATTCAAATTCCAATATTGTTTCTGTCGAAAGTATCGTTACTCAATTGAATAGCAACTATTATTGTCAGTTTCTTTTATTTATGCTGCGCATGAGTTTCAATTACAAAAACTCAATCAGAGTTTTGATTGTTGGATTGTAGACGTTTGCTGCAAAAATTAAATTCGTATTGTACTACCGAACTTCAACAAGGTTACAAATTCAGGAAAAATCCGTAAGCTCAGATTCTAATTAACACATACATGTAATACAAATAAAACTAGACAAGAATTATTGCAGCACAATAAGTGTTAACTGTGGACGGCATACCTTCCACACACCATTTAAAATGTTCGACACCAACGATAACAGCGAACAACTCTTTTTCAGTGGCCTAGTATCTTCTTTCCTGGCTAGCCAGAGTACTACTAGCATAATTTACTGGGTGATTAGATAAACTTATATTTTTGAAATAAGTTCCTGAAGGAACATGATAGTTCTGCTAGCTTTCCACGTTAAAGACAAGCTTTCCCAGGCCCCACGTTAGAGAGCCAAAATGTTGAATGTACATTGTACAGTATTTATTATAGTCATGATATGGAAGTGTCAAAAGTCTTGCATTATTGAATAGAGCGTTTAAATACAATTGCGGTCTGTGATTATTTTTGGAAGTGCGTTATGATTTCTAACAATCTTCATTCTTCTTTTTCTGAAACAAGGATCTGCTGTTCTGTTTCAAATGTTTACATTCATAACAGACAACAATTTGCAACAATGAGGATTTATAATATACTAAAGTATTAATATTGTAGGGTTGTGTAACAGGTATGCAGCAATAACCTATTTTCTTTAGCTCAAAATTAGGTCTCAAGGCGTGCAATATTAGCGTAACAAGTAACAGCAATAAAATGTATCTTTAAATTTCTGCGCAAAGACAACTTCGCGACATTAAGCTTCGGTCACTGACTTGCAAAATTATAATAGATAGTTATTAGAAATTTTTAGATTATTATTAATTAATACCTTTTATTTGATCCGTTTTCAAGCTAGTAGTGGACAGTACATACTAAACAAATTATCATTATTGTGTTACAGAACTTAATGTTGTTTCAAATTCTACGTAGATTAATAATTTATTTAATTAGCTCATTTTACATATTTAATCTTTTTTAATCATTATTATTGTTTTATGTTTTATTAATAGTGTGTTCCACTACATACATTTCCGATCCAAGCACCTGTAGCTTAAAACCGAAATAATTTTTAGTTGTCGCAGAAATGATTATTATGACCTTGGTTTTCGTTATCCTTGAACTGTTTTAGATGTTATTGATTGTATTCGCTCATACTGCGACAGATGGTCAATCGTGTGTGTTCGCCGGAGGTATTTCGTAAAATTCTAAAGTTCAAAGAATTCCTATTCTTTTAGTATAGGAATCCCTAACGCGCATGATATTGCTACGCACAACCTACCCTTTAATGGCATCTCAAGGAAAGAGGATTTAGATCAAAATGCACGATTATATCTTTTTTAGGTTTATGTTTGATTTAATTAATCGCGTAAAAAAAAATTTCGTTTCGTCGATCGTAACAGAGACCCCTAAAATGGCCATAATAATAATTCGATATGGTAAATCAAAAACTCACCGCAAATTCATTTATCCACCGTAAATTAACCAATTGAAAACAATAGCAACTTACTTTGAGGAATTCTTTATTTGACTTACTTCCAATTATCTTTTAACAACACTCTATAAATATCAAATAATACTTTTAATACTATGCAATTTATATATCTTAAAAACGAATAATGTACAACATTCTAAAGATTATAATATTCTGAAAAAAAAGGTTTGTGAATACGCCCAATCAACTGGACTCTATCACAAAATATTTTATCAAACGTAACCAAACTAAATAAATAGTAACTAGATTAATGACATAAGCAAAAAAAATTGTGATTTCCCAAGAAGTTGTAATTCGTGCAAATGCTCATGGGTGTCAGTGGGCCAGCAGAACATGCTAAAGAGTGGTTTTCTTTATGTCTACTAGCAGAGAAAAGCGGTCAAATTTTAAAGCAGAAATCATCATTTTGTATCCAGTGAAAATGAATCTTAGAGTCGGATTCCAAAAGACAGTAGTGTACAGGTAAAATAAAAAAATAGAAAAACATTAAATTCCAATCTCTCAGATGAACAGATATTAGAGCTCGTATCTGGTGATAAAAGATGCTAATGTTAAAACAGCTGCTATTAATAGTAACGTTAACGTTACTAAATAACTATAAGATGAATAAAAGTGGCATAAATCTATTGTTTGTACTTTTTGTGGCAAAACAAGTCATCGTGTTAATAATTATTTTTTGCGAGAATAAACGGGAAAGACATATAACGCATCAAACATTCATTAATTTATTTATATTAACTTGGACAATAATTTCTACAAGCCATTCACAAATTTTAGCAATAAATTGTTTAGTTGATCTTGCAGCCGAGTGTAATCTGCTTTCCGATAAGATTTTCGCGAAACCCGTATTTACATTGATGACTTCTGTACAACCGATATCAAAGCTATCCAACACGTAGCTACGTTTCCAAATTTCCACAAACTTCGTGAAATCCTGCTGAAAGGTGATGATTTGTCTTGTTTGTTTTGATAATTTGTCTTGAAAAACTAAAAAACTAAAATTGAAGATGTATTAGATAATAAAATCAAAATCGAAAGTAACTCGCCATACACCAATTCAGTCCACAGAAAGGATGGTAGCAGTCGTTTATGTCTGGACTATCGTGCATTAAACGAAATGGCTATGGCTTCCTTTACCCCATATTGACGATACGATTAAATACCAATAACCAATATGTTGCTTTTGTAATCAGTTTTATGTAATCATTACTCATATCTAGTCTTTATCAATATTTTTGTAAAATTGATAATTCATTATTATTAATTTGGCAAGCGAAGAGTCAAGTTTGTATTGTATTGTAATTGCGAATAAAAGGGATTCAGTAAAATTTTCTTTTTTTAAATTATTAATAAAAATAATACTATTAACTCAACTATATGAAGTAGTACCTACCTTGGTGTATATTAATAAAAATCTTTGAAAATAATATTAATAAAATATTTCAAGAGTCGGCGAGTCGTAGTAATAAAGTTAATTACTTTTCGTTTGAACGTTTGGTTTCAAATTGTCACCACCATCAATTGTAGAACGATCTAGATGAAACACTTTGTGTTGTTAGCTGTATATTCGACAGCCTGGAGTAGATATATTTGCAAATTCAGGTTGATTTGCATAAATGTTAGTTCGAGTTATTTTCAATGTTCAACTTTTAATAATTCCTCATATGTAGTTTTATGTGCTAATTAACAATTTTGTCGAATAAAGGTATGACTTTGAAGCCAGTTTGATTTATTATTAAAACTAAAACAAAAATAATAGGTAACTGTTATTATTCAAGAATTAAGCAATTTCAACGGCTAAGTGGTGTATATGTAAACCATAATAGTTTTACAAGTGCTTCAGACTCCAGAATCCAGTTTAATAAGCGATTCCCTGGGTTTCTGGTAGAAACTACACATGGAGGTTTATTTATTTAAGGTAACTTGCATGTGTTACTGTCGAGCTTTGTTTAAGTTCATACTTTAATTAAATCTCTATTTGCATTATCAACAATATAACACAATATTAAAAATCTATATTTCAGTGTACCATATTAAATATGGCGGAACTATACGTAAGTGTTTGTGTATAAGTTCCACCACAATATTTAATATTACCCTGACGAGAATCTTAAAACGGGTCGAAATGTAGGTTTTTAATTAAATCAAACTATCGAAATTTAATATCCAAAACAAAAACACAAAAAATATACTACCTTTATCGAATAAATATTATCTTTAGCTTTAATAATTTATTTTATGACCAATTCTACCTTTGCTTTTACGACCGACGTTACTTCAACTAACTCTCTAGGCTCATAATAATTTCCGAATTTGCTTTGTTCTTGTTTACACCCAGGTTATGATATGTACTAACTAGCCTTCAAAGGGTTTGATTGTGTCGTTATACAACCCTGGAAAGCTAAAATATGTTCTATTTGTAATATGAAAACTTTACTATTTTGGTAGAAAGTTATCTTTCTGTAAATATGATAAAAATACATAAAATTTAAAAATTAATAAAAACAGTATTGTTGTATTTTCAATGCAATTGTATGTATAGCAGGTACTTGTACGAGCTGTAGGATTTCAGGAAATTGTATTGACATAATTATACCTACTACAAGCACCGTACCTAATTTTACTACCACATCCTATTCTTCTGGAATTAGTGCCACACTAGTTACTAGAGCTTGTCACACATATTCCAAATGAGTTAGTAAACATGATAAATCGAATCCCAACTTAATACCTGAATAGTATCTGAAGCGAACACCGTGTTTCAATTAGTTTTGCACGTGGTTGAGTAAGTTGTTACGGAAACGTTTGACGTGAATTAAGTTGTACCTGAATAGCCTTTTACTGTAAAGAAAATTCAAACAGTCTGGGGAAAAGTCACCCTGATGCATTGGATGCCTTTCAGAGAAATAAATTTCCACTTTGCACTTACAGATTTTTCACTTGTGAACGTGAATAGATTTTAACGTCGAGTTAATAGCTGTAAAATGTTTTAAATGTGGTATTGTGTAAGTTTAAGTAATTAAATTTCTTATAAAAACAACACAACTTGCAGTAATTAATTCTTTTGTGCAATTTCCAACGACATGCATTAATTTAAAGCAAACTTTTTCATTTCTTAACCTAGTTTGTTATTGTTTACCGAAAAGGAAAACTCGGTCTTTGCCAAATGAATGAATTCCTTGCCTTTGCTACAAGTGCATGCCTTTACATAAAATATTACTAGCATTGGAACGAAACAAAGCTTGATTTTTCATTTTTCTACTAATAGAAAGCATTCTATTATTTGACACAAAGGTAATACAAAAATTAAAAATGCCGGACTGGAAAACTTCGTTTTTGACCTATACTTGTCAAGGTAAATTAGCTCTACTGCCTCCCCTATACCTACCATTTAAAGGATATCAGTTATTTCTGAATCACCCTGTATAATGTAATAAGATTCTTTTGAAAAAACCTCGATTGAGGGGCGAAACGTTAAAAATTCATGTATAAATGTTTTATTAAGGCTGCCAGTCCTCATAAAATTTAAAATAAACGAAAAAAAAAATTATTAGCAAATTCAAACAGCATACAAAAAATAAATTTATAGGAATTTATTTAGTACTTTTTATTAAGTGCTTTTTATTAAGTTAATTTTACAGCACTAAATTGGCACTAATTTATTGTCGAGTTTATACATTTTTTACGTTAATTTGCAATAAAAAATGTATATGTTCTCCAAACTTTAATTTAAGATCGCAAAATGTATTTAAAGTCAGGGTTAAGTGGTAGAGTAGCTGATAACTGTTAACAAACATTTATTGTAAAAAACTACATCAAGAAAGATTTATTATTATTAAATTATTAAAAAAAACATTAAGTGTCAATTTTCTTATTTGAGTACTAAGGTTGCACTTAGTAAAAAGTACTATATTATTTAAAAATATATAGTAGATTTATATTTTTTTTATATTTTTCAATTTTGGTTTTTTGAATTTCCATAGTTTTAATCTTAAAAGTTTCATTTTTTTCAACTTTGCAGCCTTATGTTTATTTAAATAAAACAATATTTCATTAAAATATAACGGTTCGCTTTATTTCTAAAGCCTTCTCAAATATTTATTTTTTATTAAAACCATTTTTCCTATATTTATGTAAGACGACATTTTGCAACTGAAATTATATACATTGAAAGTTAATAGTTCACACATCTAATTTATTTTCGTATTTTAATGAAATATTGTTTTATTTAAATAAATAAAACAATTGGGTACTATGTTGTACTTAAAGAGCACTATATTATTGATGAAAAATAGTTATTAAATAAACAAAAAATTGTTGTATTAGTATTAGTATTAGCAAACTTACTAGCACTAAATTAACACTAATTATTTTGAGATTATAAATTTTTTTGAATTAATTTACATAAAAGAAATATACACATATGCTCTGTTAGCTTTACTTAAAGCTAGCTAATGAACAAATAAAAAACTGATAGCTTAACGTTTTTAAAAAAATTTTTAAGAACGTTAAGCACCTAATTTTTTATTTGGGCACTAAAGTAGCACTTAAAAAGCACTGTATTATTGAAGGAAAATGTTAAAAAAGTTAATTAAATGGACAAAAACATTGTTTTATTACACAAATTTGGTAGCACTAAATTATTTTTGAGTTTAAACATGTTTTGCATTAATTTACTAGGTGGCGCAAAATTAATCACCCTATCGGAAGATGTTATAAATTTTGGAAATGGCGTCGTACATCAATCATATTTGACATTTGTGAACTAGACAGCTGCAGTATACAAACAGACAAGCAATGGAGCGCTATACTCCGCAAGAGCGTGGAATAATTGTGTCGATTTTTTTGACCAATAATCGGTCGGTGGTGTTGGCGCAGCGTGAATATCGACGTCGATTTCCTAATCGTGTAGCGCCAACTGGGCAAACATTCCGGCGCTTAGCTGCTCGACTCGAACAGACTGGAACCACACGAGACCTTGCAGGGCGTGGCCGCTGCCGGACTGGTCGTTCGGCCGAGAATATCGCGGCTGTGGCTGCCGATGTCACTAAGAACGCAGAAACATTAACCAGACGACGGGCCACGCAATTGGGCATTACCAGACTTACTTAGACTTAGTGAAAGACTTACACATGTTCCCGTACAAAGTGCAAACAGTGCATCAGTTAATGCCTGCTGACCGTCAGTCGCGTGTGAATTACTGTCAAGCCATCCTCAATCTCAACAACGAAGATGACGATTTTGTGTCGAAAATCATCATGAGCGACGAGGCGCATTTTCACTTAAGCGGTTACGTCAATAAGCTAAATCTTCGTTTCTGGGGCACTGAAAATCCGCGTGTGATGCACGAACAGTCATTACATCCACTCAAAGCCACTGTGTGGTGCGTCGTTCACGCGGGAGGACTGATTGGGCCGTATTCTTTTGAGGACGTCATCGGCAATACGGTCACTGTTACTGGCGAACGCTACAGGGCCATCATAAACGACTTCTTACTGCCGGAATTGGATGAGCGGGGCTTGGTAAACATGTGGTTTCAACAAGTCGGTGCAACCGCACACATAGCACGGGCCACAATGGATATTCTGAGAGAAGCGTTTCCCGGTCGCGTAATCTCCCGTTTTGGCGATTTGGCATGGCTACTTGAAGTCGCGGGTTTATGCCAACAAGCCTCAGACAATCGCAGCCCTTAAGGAGAATATTCGACAGGAAAGCGAACAGTTATCACCGGAAATCTTGCGGAAAGTCATGGAAAATGCGATAAAACGGGCACAAATGTGTATCAACACTGGCGGCAGCCACTTGACGGATATCATCTTTTCCACTTAACAGAAAAAATTGTAAAAGTCGAAATAAAGATTTCCATCACTCAAAATCATTTTTTTTATTTAGTAAAAAAGTTATTCAAAAACTAAATTGGATGATTAATTTTGCGCCACCTTGTACATTAAAAAATATATGTTTTATTTTATTAAAAACTTACATTGCTAAATTTATGTTAAGCTAGCAAAATGCGTTAAAAAACTGTAAGCACTCAATTTTTCATTGGGACACTAAGGTAGCGCTTAAAACGCACTATATTATTGAAGAAAAAAATCATGCGAATTTAGTAGTACTAAATTACTTTCAAGTTTATAAATTTGTATACATTAATTTACAATTAAAAAAAATGTTCTACTAACTTTAATTTACACTAGCAAAATGTGTAAAAAAAGTGTTTTTATTTTAAATTGTAGCACTAAAAAAGCACTATACTATTGAAGAAAAAAAGTGCTTCTGAAAATTTTGTTCATTTTTTTCCTTGTATAGATACATGTGAAATAACATTAAATTAACTTTCAGATTTTTTAGATGAGAATGGCCGAAGTAGAGATTTTGAAAAATTTCGATTTTGATGCAAATTGTGCTACCCGACACTACACCATCTAAGTAAAATTGTCCTAACCCCCTTATTTCTTGAGTTATCTGGCTCATCTAAAAGTGTCAGATGAAATGGTTTTTGGATCTTTTATAGTATATCAAGAAACTTGAAGATTGAAAACTTGAAAAACTTGAAAAAATTGCACAATAGAAAAGTAGCAGGCTGTGAAGGCAGATTTTACTGTTTTTACAAATTCCGACTTTATTCCTGTGCTAAAACTAGCAGCTCTTTGAAACTCTTTTTATAGAATTATCTTAACATACACTTCATAAGGTTAAAAGATAAAAAGGGTGTTTTTTTTATTTATTTACAAAAATGTAGTTTTGGAAAAAATATTTTTGAAGAAATTTACCTTCAGATCCTGCTATTTTTTTACCATGTACTATGTCTTTGTACGTTTCTTGATATACTCTGAAAGATCCAAGAACTAGCTTTAATCTGACACCTGAATGAGCCAGATAACACACAAATAAGGAAGTTATGCAAGTTTAGTTAAATGATGTAGAGTATCAGGTAGCAGAATTTGCAAAAACCGTGATTTTCAATGGCTCTTGTTGATTTGGCATGAAATTAGCCAGTTAAATAAATAAACAAGAAATTGTTTTTTTATGCGAATTTAGTAGTACTAAAGTAGCACTAAATTATTTTCGAGCTTCTAATTTTTTTACATTAATTTACAATAAAAAAAATCCTCCGATAACTTTAATTTAAGCTAGCAAAAAGTATTTAAAAAAAACGAGCATTCATTTTTTTAATTATTCACTAAATTAGTACTAAATTTTGAAATATTTCAAAAGTAATTCAGCTGACTCTGCTATGCTAACTTAAAGAAGGTTTTGGGATATTCCAACTTCTGATGTACTCTCTTACACCTACTTGGTAGTTAGAGTTAGCTTCGATTTATCAGCACTTCTTCACCCAGATCGTCGTAAAGTGATGTCAACATCATGCCAACCCCAGTTCCAATAACTCATTTCAGCGACTCTAATGGTCAATCAACGGATTTTTTTATATCTTGTGAACTGTGAAATGCACTGACAGTTCCGAGTACCTTCCTCCTCTCTCCTAATTCTGAAAAACGCTGTTTTCCTACCACCAACCTTGATCACAACATCAAGTTTACTCTTTTACGAATACTGATTGCATTATACACTCAAAATAAGACTTAAAATAACCCACCACATCTTTAGAGTGGTCCAGCTACGACAAATAATCGACATCGGTACTAACCTATTAAGGCAAAATCTGAACTGCTTATTGTAAATATATTATTACCTTAAATTGCTTGATTATTGTTATTTGGTTTTTTTGTTATTGATTTCTTTTCAATATTTCTTAACAAACTGGATTAAAATACGCCTCAGGTAATTTTTATTTGTGCGCCATTGACCTCTTTCTATTTTTCCAGCTTTGTTAACTGATATAGTACGCTCAACTTACTGTTATTAACACTTAGGTGTTATGAAAAGAACTAACTATAAATAATAATAAGAAAACATTAATGTTATTAAATTGCATTAAACCAGACTAAAATGCAATTGTGAGAAAAACCTGATTGAGAAAAGATTATATAGCGTGCCTTGAAATTTATTTAAAGAAAAATAGTGTCGGCTGTCCGATTTGGTCCGTAAAGGTCTCCGAGGCAAAGAAAAGAGTTTAAAAAAATTAATTGAAACTAAAATCGTGGCTAAGAATTATGAGGTGAGTGGGTGTGAGAACCTTGGTAACAACCTTAGTGACGCATCAAAGTTTTCAAACAACAGATTTTTCCGCATACAAATTACCTATAAATCACTTGTCCTGACCACGTAAGTACTATTTTCGTACCTAGCAACGAGAACCTTGCATGTTTCACTTTCGGTTGCAGTTGTCTTGTTAAAATAGTAAACTTGATTTAGATAAGGGAGGGGAGAAGGAAAAACGTATTTTCTCGTTGCTACGTACGAAAGTAGTATTTACGTGGCTAGGACAAGAAAGTGAATTATAGCTAATTGGTATGCGGAAAATCTGTTATTTGAAAACTTTGACGGGTCGCCAGGTGGTTACCAAGGTTCTCACAACCAATCACCTTATAATTTTCAGCCGAGATTTTAATTTCAATAATTTTTTTCATTATTATCGCCACAAAAACCTCTATTGACTTCGGTTGTCCGCCTCAGTCTTAAAGTCATTAAATATAAACTATTTCAGTTCTTCATTTGAAAAGCAACTTTCGATATTGAATATCTTGTATATGTATGCATATTGGTATGTATTGGATATCATGGAATCAAGGGAATGAATTATATAAAGCAATGAGAGAACTTAGTCAAACAAGCAAATTAGTCAAACTAACGAAAATGACACTAGAACACTTGGAAAATATGGTAAGGGTCAATAACAAATTATCACGAAAATTTAGCGTAAAACATGGATTACGACAAGGCGACCCGATGTCTACGACATTATTTAACATAGTCCTAGAAAATATAATAATCAAAGCAGGAATAAACCGAACGGGAACCATACTAATCAAGTCACACCAATGCATGGCATACGCGGACGACGTTCTACTAATGGCAAGATCAAAAAAAGAACTTCAACAAATAACAAAAGCCCTAGCAATAGAAGCGAAGAAGATGGGTCTGGAAATAAACAAGGAGAAATCAAAGTATATGAAGATGGGTGCAAAGGAAGATGGAAGAAGAGACAATATTGAAATAGTGATAGGAAGACAAGAAAGAATTGAATTGGAAAGAGTGGAACAGTATGTATACCTAGAAGTGGTTATAACAGAAGATAGAAAAAATGAGGGTGAAATAGAAGCAAGAATTATGATAGGCGATAGAAGCGCGGGAATGTTAAATGCAGTGTTAAGATCTAAAAAAATCTCTCGAAATACGAAAGTGAGCGTATATAAATCAGTGTTAAGACACTTATGCCAGTGAGACGTGGGTCTTAAATAAAAGTGAACAGCAAAAGCTAGAAATATGGGAACGTAAAATACTGAGAAGAATATTCGGGGGTAAAAGGACAGAATTGGGGTGGGAACGAAGAAGCAACGAAGAGGTTGAAAATTTATATGGAGAAGCTAGCATAACCAGTTTCATAAAAATGCAAAGAATCAGATGGCTTGGGCACATCAGCAGACTGCAAAATGATAGGCTAGTCAAGGATATAGATAACGCACGAGTATTTGGGGACAAAAGAAGAGGTAGACCCAGACAGAGGTGGATACAGGCGGTAGAGGAAGATCTTCGACTTAAAGGAGTCCAAAGTTGCCGAGACCAAGTATCAGACCGGAAAACCTGGAGGAAGGTATCAAAGCTGTGGGCCTAGAAGGCCTGTTAAAAACTTTTCATATATTAATTAACCTAAGATTTATTGTAAAATGGAATGACAAATCTAGTAACTTTGGTAACTCAATGTCGCCAACATCGTCCTGGTACTTTTGCTCCAGCGGCGAGATCAATCGTTGTCGCTACTATTTGAAAATAAAGGGGCTATAATGCAGCTAACACATACCTGCCTCATGAGTTTAATTCAAACCGGGTTTTTCAGGAAGTGATTTCTATCTCGCGAATAAAACACCAATAGAATAATAATAGCATGCATACAAGACATGCCCAGGATTGACCGTTTTAAACTGTGGCGTTGCCGATCCTCGTTACCGAAGAACAGAAATTTTGCCGAAACGTGTTTACCCACCACCACCAGGCAATAAATCTTGTTACCTGGTGAACGCTAAAACCCGAATATTCTTAACAACTTGGTAACGAATTCTGTAACCAGGTAATTAGCTGCGGCGATGCCAGTTCTTGTTACCGAAGAACAAACATTGCGCTAAAACGTTTTTGATCACTATCAGGTAATAAATTTTATTACAACGACGTGATTTTTACGTCATAAGATGTAGCTTAGCCTATCAAATTTTAGAAGGTAATAGAAAATAACGTCAATTTGTAATCGAGACTTTTCGAATGAGATCAAGAATACGAGCCTTGCTAAGAAAAACTCCCCTAGGCTTATCCTGCATTTAAAAAACTAGTTTCCTTTGAAAACAAATTCGAGCTATAACTGAAAAAATTCATTTCTTCATTTAATGATTTGCATCTTAAAAACTCGTATAAAAAAATCTATGAAAATCCGGAAATGTTTTTAAAGTTCAATTTTAGTGCACCTTGTTACAATAAAACCTATAACTAGCGATCACTAAAATTCATGGTGGCCGTTACTGATACAGAGTCAAAAATAATTTTTGTGGTTTCTTTATTAACATTGATATAATCAATTGAAAATTAAATTATATAAAAGCTTACAATCGAATCACAGTCTGTACTATCAATTAATTCACTGATTAATTGTTAAACGCTTAAATTGGGATTTTCTGTCAAAACATTGCAATCAATAAATACATGAAAAAACTGAGCTAGTGGAATTTCGTCTTCCTCGTCGAAATCTTCGTGCTAGACCTTTTCCAAGATTCCTGTTTCTGCAAAGAATTTTGAATTTGTATCTGACGAAACGTTTTTGTGGCTGCTGTTATCCAAATTAAAGTGCTGGTTAAACTAATGCTTTTTTCTGCATCTTCAAACAAACTTTCGCTGTTTGTGAATGTTAGAAACCTTTTGATTAGAGATTTTCTGTATGTCACCTTATGGATAATTATATAAAGTATATAATTATGATAAAGTTACGGATAATTCCTAGATCGAATGACTGACAATGGGATGAGGTATTTGGAGACAGAAAAACAATATTCTATTCATTCTCCAGTGTCACTTTGCATGCAACGTGGCGTTATCCATACATAATAAGACTTTTCTATTTTATTTTCTCAGTTTTTCGTCAAATTCATTAGCCACGAGGTCATAATCTCTGTTGACATCTAAGCGTTTTTATTAGATACCCATTCAAATGCAGGCATTTTGTTGTTTTGAGATCCTTTAAAGCATCTAGGGTTTTTTACTTTTCCCAATGATTAACGGGTTTTCCTTGTCACCTTTCATATTTCAGCAAAATAGAATTGTCAATCTTTGTTTTGCAGTTTTTAAAACTATGTAACTCAAAATATGTACAATAAAAGCTTAAATACGATTTTAAATAGTACTAATTAGGGTTTTTACCAATAAGCTTTTATTCGGAAATTACTCGGACCAACTTATAGCTGATAATTGAGAAGTAAAATTGCAGTTTTTTTTCCAAGACAATAAACTACATAATAAGCTTTTACGTATTGTCCCAAAAATTATCTTTAATGATTGTTACGTTTCCATTGTCCATCGTTGTCAAGGAAGCAATTTATGGTCGGTAATGAGAGGTAAAATTGCAGATATTTCTTCAAGAAACTTTTCGTCAAAGTAGTCGTGACTGTTTTATGGTGGGCGACACTATTAGGAAGGTTATTGGTATGGGTGTTTCAGTATAATTGGTTTAAGAATTTGAAGACTGGCCGTTTTTAGAGGTGGCCGAAAATAGAGGGTTTTTTAATCTCAGGTCTATATCTCTTGGGAGTAATTTAGAACGTAAAGTATTTATTCTTGCATATTGTGTTTGTCAAAAAGGGATGGAACAAATTGTAAAAATTTAATTCCGACCTCCGACGTCAAACCTTCGGGAAGATGATGTAAAAATTGTATTTATGTACACCCACTCATCATCACCCACCACCATCATTTTGCTCTGCGTAAAGATGATCAATCAAACTACATCGATCCTCATATAACGTGTCTGAATAACGAAATGTACACACCGCTATTTTCATATATCTCAATGAAACTGACTTTATTGTTAATATTTACCAAAGAAAAAGTAACACTTGAACTCCTTTATTGCATGAAGATAGATTAGGTAATTTTCGAAAGCTGTGAATCATGCATAAACGCTTGTGATGCTAGATTTAACTATAGCTGTGTTTGAACACCATAAAAGTGAAACGCGATATGATGCATGCTCAAGTTGTTGCAGTGCAGCATTTTCTGTTCTCTTCAATGCGCCTTGTTTTGTGCGATAAGATATTTTGGATATTGATGGTTTTCATGAGATATATTCGCATGTTGTTTGACATGTTGAGCTACCTGAGACATTCGCTTGAAGGTATTAAAAAAGCTTTCTTTATTTGCATTTAATCAACTTTACAGCTTAGCATTCAACGTTAAATGTTGTGAATTGTGGAGCTTTTATTTCAATATCCAAAGTGAAATAAAGTTTTTCTATATTCAGTATTATTTAACAAAAACAGATGAAACTTAAAGTAAAGCTCAGTATGTATATATAAACTCCAATACAAATATTTGTATTGGCTTTATTTATTTAAGCCACACAATATTGTCCTAGATTAGTAAAGTTGGCAGAACATTGATTTACTTTAGCTGTTATTTTACGAAACTGGGAAATGTATCTGCATTTCCTGTTTGAAAAACAACGCTCCAAAACAATACAAACTTTTCTGTGAAATTTAACTGACAAACGTCTCGGGGTTGCAAGTTTCCGCTGGGCGATCAAGCGCAGCAAAGAAGAAAAGAAATTGTAAAATGTTAAACAATAAATATATATTTATTTCTTAATTTATTTATTTTTTTATATTTTTATACTATCTTTATTTGACCATCAAATTATTGTTTAGTTATGGCATTTCATTTTAATTTTTATTATTCCGTTATAATTCAGAGCATCAAAGTTTTTTAGGTATTTTTAGTTCTCTCTTGGGGTATATTTATGATATAATTTTGAAATTAGCATGTGCTTATTCTAAACGAAACAATGGATTTATAAAACCACTTTCCTATAGAAGCTTCACTACAAGCGGTACAAAACATCTTTTAAACAGTTTTGTATGTTTAATGTAGCTTTTAGAGTTAACTAGAAATTGTTTTGGAGCTTTAAATAGGTAAACGAGTTGAGTTTTCCGTAAAATACATAAGAAGAACAAGGTTGTCCAAACGAGCGTTTTTCCCTTATAATCTTGTTTTATGAAAGAATGAGTAGAGACCTGGGAAATATGCGTGAACAAACCATCTCGAGCGAAACCATCATATAAAGGCATCATCAGCATCAAATTAGAGCGCAAAGGGGTGCGTAACAGCAATGCATAAATATGAATACGAAGAAGGAATCCATATCTGCCGTTTGCATTACAGAAAACAGGCCCAGCTAGGCCTTAATGAGCTCATTAACTCGGTCTGGCGGTTCCATAGTGCATTAACCCCCGAACGAAGATCAGCCGAGGCTCGAGCGTCCGGAATGCCCGCCCGGAACTTTATAAGGCCCCCAGCATGATGTATTGCAGGAAGAGATCAAAGGGAATCCAGATAAGCGCGCTATGCAAGAGTGCGATACGATATTATCAACGGGGACTGCATTGTGTTACGGGCGTCATTGTTCGAAATGTCTCAGGACTTGTTGACTTGAATGGGCGCGATTCTGCCGCTATTTGCTGATGTCCTTGTATCTTTGTTACCAATGGTAGTAAAAAGCCTACAGAACTGCCTGACAGGACGTTTGTCTTACTTAGTACACATAAGGGTGGGTTGACCCACTATTTCATAATGTTTGGGCTCGGGGTACGAGAAGACCACAAGGGACTAAAGACAAGAATTTTTGTGAGACGAAGAATTTAGGATGGCACACTTTCCATTGGTTATAATTTATCACATTTCTGATGTTCCATGTATTAAATTCTTGGAATATTTAACCGGACTTTAGGATTAGTGTATGTTTATAAGTTCTGTTACTAAGCTGCATCTTGAAAGAAACAGTAGTTACAGCAATGTTAATAAAGCAAACCCACGCTTAAAATTAACGCTTCAATTTATTAAAATCACTAAAGCTCCACGAATTTCCATAAACAAGCATTTACAAATAGGATTTTTCAATCTCACAAAAGGTACTAGTATTTCCCTCTAAAAAGGACTTCTACCCATAATGCATCTTGACTGTAATACCTTTGTAAAATTATTCAAATTTTTAATTTCATATTACATATTTAATCCATAAAATAATCCCTATTAAAGACGAAAAATATTTTAAAACGGCATCCACTGTTGGAAACATCCACAAATTGCTTAGAAAGAAGTAGGTGTATATGGCCATAATAAATGTATTGTGTTTAGTACCCTGATACACGATAAAACTTTACGAAGCGTAAACCGCACGGCTAACTTTTTTAAACAACTGTTCACCATGATAAAATTGACGTTGTATTTATTACAGTAGTATTAATTCGCTTCACTAATTATGGCAAAATCACTTTCGCACAAAAATTCCATTATCGAATATAACAACTCGAAAAAATAAATTGTGATCCAGTCAAAAAAATACAAGAAAACAATAAAACAAGATAACAATAGTAGTAGTATGTATTGTAATGTTATTTTTAATAATAATAAAAGTGCTGTTTAATCGTCTATTAACAAAGGAAAATAGTTACACTAACACTAATTACATACACAATTATAAACTAATTATTAACAAAATTAAACTAGATTATGTACAGATTATTTATATTTACTTACAATATTTATCTCGTACTAATTACCTGATGGTCATATCCAATTCACTTGTTGACTGATGACTAATTCCTTGTGCGGCGCTTTATATACCGTATCCAGAATTGCTAGAACGCACTAGAATAGTTTTCGTGAATTATGAGTCTTACATATTGACACGCAGCTTCTGGAATACCGTAGAAAGCTGGTATAATCGTTCAGCTGCCGATGAGTCATACATTCCGCATCGATCTAGAATGTTTACCGGCAGCGTATATAGGTTAATCTCGTTCATTACAGTATATTAATAAATATTGCAAAACTTTTAATACTTATTTTATTTCATCGATATCATTTAGTTATGGCGGTTTGTAAAATACTAGTTTACAACAGTTTATAAAAAACGTTTTAAAATACGACTTCCCCCACCAAAAATAGATGACAATGGAAAACCATTCTGCTATACAATTAAACGCATACTTACAATAAATAAACACTAATCAATCGAATTTCAAGATCCACTACAAGAATTAATGCCAGAAAAGACTATTAATAATAAAAGAGATCGATAGTTTAACTTCTGTAAGGAGTTAAAAAATTAAATTTTAGTCAGCACAAATAGTTATTCATAGAAACAATAACTATTCATACCACGACAGTTTTTTTACCATTAGATTTAAATTTTAAAATATAATTTATTTATAACTGAATACCATTACTTGCTTTACGTCCCTTATTAATTTATTGACTCTTTCAAAACGGGCTGCCTGTTTTCTTATTTATCTTAAGCACGTTAACGATACCTATTCACTACTTTTATTTGCTTTTACTTTTAATATATTAATATAACAAATTTCTTTGCTAAAACTTTTTAAGCACTATATAACTCATTTACACAAAGTGTAGCAAGAGCAGCATGTCAAAATTAAGAAAATATGTTTCAGGTTTCTTATACTAAAGTTATACTTAAGTAATTACCAAGTACAGCCTTGGTCGTGTAATGTCTGGCGTGCCGGATTTGCGCTGTTCCATCTGTAAGTCGGCGGCAACCGCACATTGGGCCTACATAATAATAATAATAATCGCCCCCTCCCTCCCGCACAAGCTTATAGATTCTGGGGCCTTGGTTTAGGCTATGGGTTGTAGTAGTTATTATTATTATTATTATTACTTGAGAAATGGCTTGATGATTTTACGTACCTTATTTATGTTCAACTGTGCTGTTATTGCATTACGGTGAAAACGTCTGTTTTTGAAATTGATATTATGTGGATAGTGAAAAGTTTAGTGCCAGTGCTAGAAAGCTGGTTGAGAAGTTTGGCGTTGGAAAGACAAAAGTTAACAACATTATAAAAAACATATCAGATTTAAAAAAGCTCTTTGAAGAAGGTTACAATACAAAGCAGAAGAGAACATTTCTTAAAACTGAATGATTGGCGATTGACCAAGTATAAAAATAAAAACATTCCCATTTGAACCTTTAATAAAGCAAAAAGCTTTGGAAACACGTTTTAAAGTTTCAAATGAATGGCTTGAAAATGAATTTTTGTCAAAGACACAACATAAGTTTTAAAACAGTTTGCAGATATTCTGCTGATGTTGATCTGGACAGTGTTGTAGCTTGAAAAGCAAAGGTACAAATAATATTGAAGAAAAAAAATTAAATTTGGGTTTCTTGAATCAAAGAAAGATTAATTCCAAGACAGTCTAATGCTTTTTATCTTCAGAAGTAATATCCTTGTCATTCATATTGCCTTAAAAATTAAATTAAAATAGATACCTAATTCACTAACTAAATTCAAAGAACTTTGACAAATATTACGACACTAACACTAATAACACTTTGACGTTTGTTCATAACATTACCTAAAAATTTGACATTTGAACTTTGTTTACATTTTGAGGTCATAACATAACCTTTAAATTTAACATTTCCTGGGCATATGTGCACTGCTTGAAACAACTAAAATTACACAGAGAGAGTCACTAAATTGCCTGCTGTATTTATATCTTTTCAAAAACAAAACACAAATATGGATATTTTTCTAGTGGAAAGCAAATGCAAAATTAGTACTAGATTTACATAACGATATAATTGTTTAAACAAAATATTAAACAAATTATATAGTCAGATAGAGAAATTATAATAAAGTTTATACTAAAACTCAATAATTAGTTGGCTATGAAATGTCGACCGCATCAATTTTCAAATGCATACAATTATACATTAAAAATTGAATTAATTATTTAAAACCACCTAGTTATATCCTTCTATTCCTACAAAATCTATCCTTACATTCTATTGAACAATACTTACACAAATTTAGATACCCAAATTGTAAATTAATAACTAAATTACATAATTTCAAATTATCGAGGTTGAATACAGAAATTTGTATATTCAAACACATAGATCTTCTATAAGAAATCATCCCCTTGTTTACCTTTATGTCTCAGTTGTGTCCAAGGAACTACTTGACAACAACATAATGAAATATTTGACCTCACAAACTTTTTAATCTTTAAATACAACAAATTTGGTGAAACTATCAAATCGTATTCTTGTAATAGATCTTTTTATCAATTAAACCTACAGGTAAGGTAATTAATACTTGCATACATCCTCACAATTACGCACTTTGCCTGTTTTAGGTTAAAACAAATCTTGAAATGGCTTCAATACTTATTTATATACAAAATTTATGTAACGATAGCTCATCGTTGGGTAAACTATGAAGTTTTATCAAGATAAAAAGAAAATGCAACTCAAAGATTTCTCCTTTTTCTATCTAGTGTGCTGGAGAATGTTTCTTTAAGAAAATGAAACATCTCTCTTTGGTTTCTTTCAAAAGATTATTTAAAAAATGTTTTCTTCTAAAAGTTATGGAACCCATATAGCATGTTTGTATATAGGAATGCCTATATTCCAAATCACATCATATAAATCGCAACAATATGTATATACATATTGTCTTTTATTGTTTCACCTAATTTTTTTAATACATACCTCATTTGTAGGTATTATGCACCTATTGTCATTATATTTGGTCATACAAAAGATAGAATTTACGCACACAAAATATTCAATAAGCAGTATATGCAATATTTACTTTATCCGATTGAATGGTCGCTTATCTGCATCTTTAAGTTATTGATATAGGAAATGTGCAAATCTTGATTTTCCATAGTATATAGACAATTCTCTTTTTAACATGCCGATTAAGTCTCGTTTTGATAATTTTCTCAACTTAATAAAGTTTAGTTCAATTTCAAATATAGAAATCATCTGGAACAGACATGTAGGATTTATAGCAACTGACCTTGTAGAATTTTAGTTAAAACATTATTGTTTTCATATTAAAATTATATTCTATAATTTTAAAGTTGTTTATGCGAAATGTGTGTAGTAACATTATCACCATAGAATTGAAACACTTTATAATGTAAAGGTTGGATCTTGTTGATGATATCACCTAAAAACATATTGTTAAGTTGCGCCTTTCTTACGTTCTAGTGGTTTATGTAAATTGTCTTGTAAGCCAAAGTTTTTAGCCTCTAAAAACATCAAATAATGTTGATAATGTAATGATTTTGTGGAGATAGGCATGTGTAAAATGGTGTTATTAGAAAATCAAGCCAATAATTAGTATTAATTATGTGTCATTGCATCGACATTAAATTGTAATATTATTCTATTTTTTGGCCTACGTGCCGTATATCGTTAAATTCGGATTTAATTTTCTACAAGACTGTTTATATAGTTTTTGCATTAATGAAAGTTTATAACCAAGAACTTGATTATCGTTTCTTATAATCTGTCAAGATTCGTTTAGATTTGTTTAGCTGAAATTTTACATAGAAGGTTTTTGTTTTGGCCAAGTCATATAAAAAGGTGGGCCAGTTTTTCATAAAACGCGCTTCTTTTTCCATCATTCAAAAGGAGCACACATTTTAATGAGCATATAAAATTAAGATTATGTTTGAAAATGTAAATAAGTGTGAAATATTTGAGGTTGTTTTTAGTCTTTTTACTTCAAATATAAGAAAAACAATTCAAATATAATGTTTATCATATATTTTTATTTTGATATATGTTACCAACTATACATTAAAGCAGGGGTTCCCAAAGTTTTGCCTAAGTGGGCCAAATTGTAAATTCCAAAATATTTGGCGGGCCAAAAAAGTTTTGTGAAAAAATACGCTCATATCGATAAAAAGTTAGAACAGAAAGATTTATACTAATTTTATAACATAATCGTTCATTATTTACGATAATAATTTCTTTTTATTACAAAATGTTTATTAACACATTTGAAAAATAATTAAACAAAAATAACTAAATAATCTCAAACAGAAAAAGAAAAAAAATAAATTCCTCAATCAGAAGTGTGCGACTTGTGCAGTTGTTTTCTTTTAATAATATTGTAACGTTCTTTTTAAAATAATACCAAAAATGCTGTTTAATCGTCTATTAACAAGAGAAATATTATTTACATACACTAATTATAAACTGTTAACGAAATAAAATGCTAGATATTTACAAACTTATTTAAACACTATTTATTTTTAATACAACAATTATTTATAACATTTATTTATTCACTAATATTTGACTACTAATTACACAAAGCACTTATTCAATTCACCGGTTGAACAATATTTGATCCCTCTTTCTTCGCGGCGGCCCCTATATATCCATACGGAAGTGTGTAGAATTCTCTAGAAGTCTTCAGCACAACGACGGCCGGTCGGCCACACCACTTACTCGAGCGGAATGGGAAATTGGCAAATGGGGAATTTCGTTGGGAATGGAAATTTTAAAACGATATGCATTGGAGGTAAAACACATTCTACGTTAATGAATTATTATTAATTATTGAATATTTTATTTTAACCAAAATTACCTACGTGAAATTGTATACAGGGTGTCGGATTTCTCATTGTCCAGGTTATATCTGCTAAAATATTAAAGGTAGAGGAAAAAGGTAAATGAGAGACTTGTTTAGAGACCTGATTTATAAAATGACACAAAAAAATTTTCATGACCAACTTATTTTCCGAGAAAATACCGAACTTTAATTTTTTCTCTTTACAATGATATTGCGGTGATTTTAACTTGATAAATATAATATGCCACACGTTCAAGGCAAACATAAAATATATGCGGTGAATTAAAATAAAACAAAATAAAAATACACCCCAAATATTTTCCCTTTCCCAATCGGCTAACTCAGGGTTTATTCGATAGAGCATGAATTGTTTGAATTATTAAAATCTTATTGATTCTTATACCTGAAAGAAAAGAATTTATATTGTAGACACTTGGGCTTCTGCAACTGGACAACTACTGGCTAAACTCTAAATATGAAGAGAAAAAGAAATTGATGCTTGTATGTACACCAATTAAACACATGAATAACTTGAAAAACACAATCTTTATTTAATTTAAGAAAATAATTGGAAATTGAAATTAAAAGGAAATAAAAAGAAAAATTATTCAAAATAGAACAATAAATCAATTAGAAAATTAATTCCCAAGCTTGCTCAAGTGTGTTAAATAGTCGTAATAACCTGACATAGGGCTATTACAGTTCTTCACTTGAACAAACTAACACAAATCAAAAATCAGATAAAAATATTCACAAATGTTCAAATACTTTACTTTATGAAAAATAAATTTTAATAAAAGAGAAATTGAAATTGTTTTATTTATGAAAAATAAATTCTCTTAAAAACCTTTAAGGTTAAACAATATGATTCTGAGATTATTCAGATAAACTTTATAAATTTTATTATTTTCAAATCAAATTAAAAACCTTTTATTTCGACCAACCTGGTATATAATGTAAATAGAATTTCCTTCAAATTCTATTCGCTATTGGTAATGCAGTGAGCATTTACATCTGTCAGATGATTTTGTATTATGAAAACGTCAATACGTGAAATCAATAAAGAAAATAAATTCTACAGAATTTATTTATATAACTCGTTCACACTTCCATATAGTTGTTGAACAATAATAAAATCTTCTTTAACTTTTTTAATTGTCTAGGTTAAACACTTAGAACTTATTTCAATCTTCCTTATGTTTTGTTTATTAACATGACACACGGTCAAACATATGATAATAACATAACCCAACTTAATTTACAGATTTTCAATCCGGAGTCGAGCATAGATTTGCGTAGTGCTTTTGATAGACTGAATTTGTTAAATTTGTCTCCAGCTTATATAGGTTTAGTGGAAACAAACGCCGACACTGACACTTTTCAAAACAAACACGTCGCGAAGGATTTTTATGACAATTTCCACTCAGCTGTTCATTTTTCTCACGGATTTTAATTTCATAAACACAGAATTATAACTGGTAAAACAAGGATCAAAACAATATAACACACTTATGTCCTAAAATACATCGCAACGAAGATATTAGGCAAAAACGATTGACAATGAACAAATCTCATTATGACCTAATTACATACAAAACTCAATAAATCCAGGTTTATCCTTTACAAAATAGATACATAATTACACAATATAGCTAATACATATTAAATTTCCACAGGAACATCTTTACAATTTAAGAAAAACATACATTACGATCCATTACAACAATCGGATAAACCAAATGATGCATATACAAGTTCCACCTTTGACATTAATTCAAATGAAGTCAATTTATAGTCAAATTGTCCAGCATACAGTCCTCCAAATGTTTGCATTAAAACAATGGCGAAAAAAGTAGTATAAGAATCAATATCAACCATACTGAAGCATAGCAACAAAATCAAAATCAAAAGTAAAAAAATGCTCAGGATTATTATATAATAGTTTAAAAGTTTATTGTGCTATATTGGTCATTACAAGATTGACCTAGTTTATTTGTTTTTAGTTAGCTGGCAGCCCGAAACTAAGTTAGTCTCTTGGAAAATAGAAAAATTCATCCTACGTTAAAGATCGTAGACTCTAGATTTAAATAAACGAATAAATAAATAAACGACATTTTAGGACCTCATTTTCCCAATGGTACTGTGACCTACGACAGAATTTATTATTTTTGCAAAGTATCAATCTTACACAACTAAACTTGTGGTTTCAACCTGATGGAGCCACACCTCATAATGGAGCTGCATTAACAAATTGTTTAAAGATTTGAACAATAAATTTGATCAAAAACAGATCGGTACCGGAGGACTCGTTTTGTGACCTCCCAGGTCACTGGACTTCACGGTGTATTCTTGATTTCTTTGTATGGGGTGTCCTAAAAAAACCAAGTGTATAAGACTCCTCATAATGTTCAGGAACTTCAAAATAAAATCACTGCTGCTAGCTTGTTAATTACACGTCCAATGCTGCAAAAAACCTAAAGAAAGCTAATGAAACGGATAGAAATAGGTTTGGACTTTCATGGTGGACAATTTGCGCAGTCATTATAACAAAATTCATTGCGTATTGTTTAGGTAATTTGATAAATAGTAATTAAATTAAAGCTGCTATAATTTTGTTATCGAAGAGTAAATAAAAAAATCATAGGCAATCTGATAATTTTTATATTTTGAACTGTAAGATGTAATTTAAAGGCAAAGAACTACTTGTGATATATCATTGTAAAAAGAAATTTATTTAAAGATTTATTTCGCAAAAATATACAGTACGTTCCATTAAAAAACTTAAAGTTGGATACTTTTCCGGAAAATAAGTTGACCATAAAAAAAGCTTTTTTGTGCTATTTTATAGATCAGGTTATGTTAAACAAGTCTCTTCTGTAACTTTATTCTCCGCCTTTAATATTTCAGCAGATATAACGTGGTCAATGAGAAATCAGCCACTATCAGCCACTATCGGCCACAAATATTACATATAAAATTTAGTATTTTTTACCTGACTAATTTTTAATTATAATATGATAAAATTTATTTATTTTTTAAATTATCTATATGAATTTTAAATCGCGGATGATTTTAGGGTTTGGGGGCCGCACTTTGGGAACCCCTGCATTAAAGATATAACGGAACATCCTAATATATAGTTTTGTAAGCAACAGATTCGCATTTACACTAATTTACCTTGTAGGTTGGAAGATCTACACAAAAAATGTGTTCACAATTTAATTTTTAAAAGTTAAGAAAAAATTCAATTTAAGAATGCATAATTTTTTCTTATAACTTTTTCTCGAGTATCTTATACCCTTTAGTGGAAGAAATTAGTTATTTTCAAACAAATAACCAGAGGATTTATAGAAACTTTTCGTATTAGCAAACGTAACAATAAAAAAAACATTTCTTATAAATAAAGAAGTTAAAAATTACAAATTATACAGGTTAGTGTTAAAGTACAGTGAAATATGAATACTATAATGCAAATTATAAGCTATAACAAGTTTTGAGGTATTTGCGTTTTTCTTTTAATATTAATTGAAAAATGAAAATTAAACTTAACTAAATCTATAATTACAATCTGTCAAAGTAATGCATATAATGGAATTTTTTGTTAATAAATGTATGGCATCCGAAGTTCTCTTATAAACTACGTCATCGCGGGCTTTATGCAATTTAAATGAATTATCGACTTGTATTGGGGCACTCCATCACAAATAAACACAATATCACTCAAAATAAATATTTAATTCAAACAACTAACATTTTATAACGTATATTAAAAGTTAAATAACGAATGAGCCGAATAATCATTATTACGGCCCACCTTTAAAACGCAATTAAAACTGTTAAAGCTTGTGAATGGAAACGCGAGTGGATTTTGGGGAAAGTTCATTAATAATTTCATATTTTATACCAGCTTTGTAACGGCTTGATTTCATCCTTTTGTGAGTGCCTACTATTGATAAATCAACATTTACACAGCCCACTGTTGATTATTGGATGCGGAGGATTGTTTTGGAAATTGCATTCATCACCACCCTCCTCGGTTACTTTTCGTTTCAAATTAATCCATTGATTCGTTTCTAAAAACCAACGCCTCGCGATTTTACTACGACAAAGACTCGATGGAAACTTTTTCAATTTCTGATTAAGTAGAGTTGTTCACGTTTTACTTTTTCAACAGCTCGAGAGAAAAAAGTATTAAAAAGTAGAGGTTATTTTAAGGCTTCAGGACCTTCTCTTCCTTTTTTAAATTGCTTATAGCTAACAAAAAACTTCGCGTCTGACTAAACAAACTATTTAAAATTTAAACTTCTTTTGTAGTGCAAGAGAGCTTTCGCTTAAGGCTACGAGAAAGCTGTAGATCGCATTAACTCCCAAGAATAACGATCAAGGATGCCTATAAATAATTCTAGCTGTGTTGATTCGACCTTCGTAATTATTAAACAGGCACTTTACACCCTCGCACTGCCCTCTATTTCTCAATTCACCTTCACGTTTTATATATAAAGAATATCGACGGGAAATTCTTTCACCCTTCACCGCTTGATCTCACCCATGTTTATCTTTGCCAAACTTAAATCCATTCTTTATAATATGATTAAGTTTCGAAAGTTGGCAGGGCGCCTCCCAGATAATTGGTTTAATGGAAATTTTATAACAAGCAATTTAAAGTATACGGCAAGTTTGTAAAGTGATTCAGTGTAAACAACTTCGAGAAGTGAAACTGAGTTTCTTTTGCAAACCTCCATAGGGGGACATTTTCGGAAGTCTTCTGCACAGATTTACCATAAACATCAACGTATGCATCATCGTTAGTGTTGTGTTGGCGGCTGTAAAAAGTTTTAATTGAATTAATTGTGATTATACTTTGTAGTAAACGTTGACATGTACTAATTACAGTTTAATTTCATAAAAATCTTAAGCAAACTAAGTAAAAAGTTTTTATATATTAAGCGAAGTAATTAACAAAAACTAGCCGAAAATGACTTTAAAATATAGAAGAGGAGCTTTAAATAAAGGTTACACTAATAAAACATTTCAGTCTTCCTTAAATCGACTCTTGAATCATGGATATTACAGAAAGCGGTTCCGTTATGATATTAACCAAAAGTACTGAGGAACTATGAAAACGCTCTACAATTCCTAAATTCTATATTTTATGTATAAGGGCACTAACACCACTTATAAGACGCATTATTACACGAAAAAAAATCATAAATTGAGTAGAGCAAAATAATCAATTATACTATTATTATAATGCCTTAGCGTGATGTTAAGGCTTCAAAATATAATCAGCTAGATTCAGAATTAACATAATCATTGATTTGTTTGTATTATTGAATTACTGCAAGCTTGGATAACCATCTAAAACCAGTATCAGTTTGTTTAACTTTATTTCATTTATTAGTAAAACCCTCATCAGACATCAGAAAACATCGGTCACAACAATATTACCCAACCCCAAATGATACCAATAGTTTGTAAAATACTTTATGTAATTAAATATAGAATAAACGTGTTAACTCTTATGTAAATTCTAACATGGCATACATTAGATATTCTAATTAAATAGTAATGTCATAATACAGAAAAAAAACATTTAAGAAGAAAATATTAACTCAATCTACAAAAACGAATCCATTAATGTAAATATTGTAAAAGTCATTCTTTTAAACTTTAGCTAAATTTTATTCATCGGATGCTAATTGAACAGAATTGACATTTTGTTTTAAATTCTGATGATTTTTCGATAATGATTGCAAAAAGGATGTAACATACGTTAAATTGGATTATTAAACTTTTGTATTTTTAACGCTTTTAATTAAATTAATTGGCAACTACTGATACAACACATTTATAAACAAATGAACTGTTTTAATTAACTAAATTATGTTGAAATTCATTCAAATCTACTTAATGGCATTATTTAGTTGTAGGCGTTAATATTTCAAAAGAATATCTTATATTGCTATAAGCAATATTCACAATTAATTGCCAAATCATCTTTAACATATTTATATTATTTTCACGTTATTAAGACTAGTTCTATATAATTCAAAATGTTTATTGGCATAAATCTAATTGAAAGCATTCATCAAAACATTATTAAATCAGAAATTCTATATAATAAGTGTAAGGATACATACGAAATAGAGACACCGTGACATGTATAATCATGCTAGAAAAAAGCTACGAAAAAACATTTATTGGGTTATCGTTGCCGATTCATACAGTGATGAAGCTTATTGTTTCACTTTATGCAATTAATTAATTTTTAATTTAAATTATTTTTTTAATAATAATTTAAGTGTTGAAATGTCATTTATAACTATCTGTAATATTTAATATAAAAGTAATAATCAGTTTTTCCGGGTGACCACATTCTAATTTTTACTATAAGATTTAGTTATTTGAATTGATAGTAACGTATATTTTATAAATTATTTTTTCTTAATATAAGTTTTTAATAAAGGATTATTAGTAAATAAAAGTTATACATATTTCATGTAAACACCGTGCTGTTAAAAGCACTGCAATTTATGAGTCTAACATTACCAAATAGCTGATTGCATGAGTATAATTTAATTCTAGTGGAATATTATGATTTAATAAGCAATCGCTTGATTCTACTACAAAGAAAGTAGCCTGTAAACACCATGGAGCCATAATATAAAAGTCAATGTTATTTTAAACATTATTTGCTAAATTTAAGATTGCATAACTAATGATAACGTTTTTTAGTATATTAAACTATTTTTAAGCCAGTAAAAAAATAACTTTTGCTTTTTAATTTTTGCTAGTGCGAATTTGGTAGATAATTGTAAAGTCACTCATTTCTAAGTCCGATCAAATTTAAATTGGAAAAAGCTGCTTACATATTCATTAAAATATTGTTTTTAGTTGACAATATTGAGTAGTTAATTATTTTTAGAAATTAAATTATGTTTACATATAAATTAACTGATAATTATTAGTAGTGCCACAATACATATCTCATTTCAAAGACATTTTAGTGTTCGAAACCATAGCAACATCAATTCTGTCATGTTTATACAATTTACATACAAGTTAAACGCACAGCTTATTAAAGTTATAAGGTCTTCTGTAATTCATGCTCGTAAATAGGTGTCAATGTTTGATTCGCTCGCGGTACAGATGTAAAACTGATTTCGCAATCACTTGGGAGACATTATAGGGTTCGATGTAAATGCTTTTCACGTACACGCGTGTATCATGTTCATGACTTGCATGACATGAGTATTTATCTCGATGTTAGTACATACGTATGTAAACCGTAAGCTGACATATAATAGTGAATGCTTCTGTTATATAGACTTTGAAACAAACAGAAACGTTGCTAGGCTTTGGTAATTAAGGCTCTATTATGCTCTTCTTCCTTAAAGAAGCATATACCATTGTTAATGATAACCAACGTAAGCTATTAATTAACTATTTACTATTGAGAGATTCGAATTATAGATTATAAAGGTATTGGGTTATCAGCAATATGAAGATATATTTTCAATGGGTTTCTTTTTTTTCAACGAACATTAATTATTCATCGGTACGTAACTTCAAATTATATAAATCATTACTATTTAGCTACTTATTAGATAATATTTGTTTGGTTTCTTATTGTTTGTTATTAAATAAAGGTACACTTCCTATAATGTATGGTGAATGACATATTTAAATGCGATGATTTTTAGTATACTTCAATGATAAATTAACACATAGTTTTTATACCCATAATATAAACATTTTCAATAACTTTCAATTAAATACCGCAAAAAAATATTCAATCAAACTAAACCTTAACAATCACTAATGGTATATATCTTAGAATCCACATTTCATGGTATTTTAGCGCAGACTTCATACAAAAATAATCTAATTTATTTTTTTAATATATCATGGCGTTGACTGCAGCTGGTGTTATAAGAGTTGAATATTGAAGGAGTCATAAAATCAAGTTTAGTTAGAAAGTAATTTCAAAAAGGAATTATATTTTCAAATGTGATTTATAAAATATTTGATAGTATTGCGGTGTATTTAATTAATAAAAATTGCGTCACGTTCGGGACAAGCATAAAATATATGCGATGATCTATAAAAGTAAAATGAAATATGTCCACCGTTCCAAATATAAACATAAATTATATACGGTGGGTTAAAATGAAAATACACCACAGATATTTTTCTTTATTCCACTCAGTTAGCTCAGGTTTACTCAGTAAAGCATAAATTGTTTGAATTACGAGACTCTTATTAATTCTTATGCCTGGAAACGAAGAAAAACTTATGTTGTAAACACTAAAGCTCCTGCAAGCTGGACAAGCACTGCTAAACTCTGAATTCAAAAAAAAGAACACTGGATGCTTGTATTTGCATCAATTAAACACATATGTAAATTTGAAAACACATAAACTTTATTTAAAGAACGAAATAAAAATTCGAATGGAAAGTCAATGTAAAAAAAAAACTTTATTCAAAGTAATACAATTAATAATTGAGAAATAAATTCTCAGGTTTGCTCAAACGTTATTAATAGTTGTAATGGCCTGACATAGGGCCAATACGGTCATTCGTTTGAACAGACCAACACAAATCAAAATTTATTTATAAATAAAACTGTTTAGCAAATAAAAATAAATTTTAATTAAAAGAAATTTAGTTGTTTTATTTAATTGAAATCAAATAAATTCTCAAAAGAACCTTGTAAGCTAAACCAAATAAATCTATATTATTGAGGATGAACTTTACTAGTTAATTATTATTCATGAAATTAACTAGAACCATTTATTATGACCAACCTGGTATGTTACGAAATAATTTCCCTTTTTAAAATATTAATCCTTTAGTGGTAACACTGCTGTCATACGCATCAGCTGATTTCCTGTTTATAATATCGATACAAAGATCGACGATGAAAATAAATCCACCTGAATTTATTTAAACGATCACGTTCGCTTTAAATAATTGTGGAACAACCCTAATATCTTCTTTTAATTCTTGAAATTGTTCAGGTAACACTTTAGTTTCATTTAAATTTTAATTATACTTGACATTTACGTCAAACACATATGGTTGAAGTATCTAACCTCAAATTAGTTACAGATATTTTATCCGGAGTTGGGCATAGGTTTTGCCTAGAACTTTTTGTCGACTGACTTTGTTACAATTTGCTCCAGCTTATATACGTTATGCCAGAACAAAAACCAACTATGACATTTTTTCAAAACAAAAGCACCTCAAGTAAGCTTGATGACGTCACTAATCCCGCACAGCTGTTCTTGATCATCACTAATCTTAAATCTATAATTACAGGATTGTAGCCCTTAAAACAAGGATCAAAAATTATAATACATCCCATGTCCAAAAATGTATCGTAACGAAGGTATTAAAGAAAAACGATTGACAATGTACAAATCTCGTTACGATCTAAATACATATAAAATTCAACAAATCAAGATTCATCCTTTACAAACTAGTTACATGAATACATGATACAAATAACACAAATAAGTTCTCCATAGGAGCATCTTTACAATTTACTACAAACATACATTTTTTAGAGTACGAACTACAATGAATAAACCAATTAATGCATATGCAAGTTCCAGCTTAAATATTGATTCAACATTAATCAATTTATGATCAAAATGTCCAGCGTACAGTACTCCATGCACTTACATAAAAACAATGGTGATGAAAAATAGGATAAGAGTCAATAAGAGTCACAATGTAACAAAACGACACGATTTAAACCTTCAGTAATTAGAATGGTCAGAAATTTTATAACCAATTTCAAAAGTTAATTGTATTGTATAAGTCATAACAAGATTGACCTAAATTATTTATTTTCAGTTAATTAACAACGTGAAACTGAGCTGACCTCCTGGAAAATAGAAAAATTTATTTGACGTTGAACATCGTAATCTGTAAATTTGAATAAGGAAATTACTTCTTCCTTGCAAGTGGAGAAACCTTCCCAAAGTGTAACTTGGGTTGCATAAACATATTTATGATCAAGCAATCTAACTAATTGATATCCTTTTTAAAAAATGAAACCTTTTATTATTATGCATAAGAAATCTAGGTTATGTTTGCATGAAATTTTTATTCTTAATTTTTAATTTAAATATTAATGAACCTAACTGTGGTCCTATATATAGCCTTTATATTAATTATGCCTATAACATAACATGTCTCTTTTTTAATTTAAATCTGATATATCCAAGGTCTGTTTTGACGTTTCCGTTCTGTCGTTAATAAAATTTTCAATAAGGTGATTTGATATCACCGCAGTAGATATGGTTGATTTTTTTATTATTTATTATTAAATAAAGATACACGTGCTTCCATATATGGTAAATGAGCTAAAAGTGTGTGTATCCTGTTGCAAACTATTTTGAGCATATTTCAATGATAAATTAATAAATATTCTTTATACGCATAATACAAATATTTTCAATAACTTTCAATTAAATATTACATAAAAAAATATCCAGTCGAACTAACATTAACAATCACTAAAAATGGTTTGTATCTTATAATCTATATTTTGGAGTATTCAGCGCGGGGTGAACAAAAAAATGATTTCAACGCGTTGACATTTGATATTAAAAAAAAGAATAATTTCTTACTCTTGAAGTACATGCATTGTGTTTTCATTCATTCATTCATGTGCCTCGGTACATTTCTTCTGTGGAGACAGCCAGCGCTACCTAGCGCTGGATGACCCAAACCCTATTGAACTACGCGATGTAAGAGAGAGAGGTAAGGATCCGAGCTTGAATTCTTTTTTCGTATTTCAACAAAAGCAACAAGCAGTAAAAACAGCAGTGTTCTAAGAGTGCGTTAGTTACTAAAACTTACCCATTAGTGTAAGCAGTTGGCACCTAGTTTAATATTAAAAGGCAGTTAAAATCATTAAAATTAAGTTTAGTTAAAAATAATTTCTGAAAGAAATTATATTTTAAAATGTGTGTTTTATAACAACATTTAAAATAGTATGAATTCTAAATCTGAGGTATAAAGCATAAAGCTCAGATTATAGTTATTACCTAACAGTAAATTAAAAAAAGAATTACATAGAATAAAATAGAAATATAACATAGAAATAGTATGAGTTTTAAATTATAAAAATATAAATTAAATCATAAAATCACCATTCTAGTTAATTTATTAAAAATGCCATTTAAAATGAAAATATTAGATTACTTCGTAAACCAAAAAGGCATTTCTGCTTATATCCAAGGCTCCATTATGTGAGTTGCGTTTGTGTCTATATTTCAGAAGTACATTTGTTTTTTCAAGTAAGAGTGGTGGCTGCAGAACGTTATTTAATGAAATTAATTAAAGACCAGGATCACTACAGCAGTTAGGCTGAATAATGACCTATGCAAATTAAAGCAAATGTTTCAAGTAGTACTGCGTTGCTACAATTAGTGAGTGTAGATAACAATATGTAATTTAAAATCGATTTTTTCATACTTTCATTAGCAAAAACGTTTTTCTAAATAAATAGGAAGGAATAGAATACATAATATATCAGCAGCATTTTCGCCTACTCGAAGTTAGTATTTTATATTTACAAATCATGCTATTGTGTTAACAACTTGAGTTTTTGTTTTTGTTCTTAATTGTTAGTTTGTGATATTACTTTTAATAAATATAACAAAACTATAATAGCGCCTCTGACATGGCATATGAGTAGGTCTGATTCGGCGACAATCGTGCCCTAGTATAAAGAGCAAATCCATTATTCCAAAATAGGTGAAACAAGTACAAAACTAATAAGTTCATAGATAACGTACATACATGGGAAAACATAGCAATAACATGGCGCAGACTATTGTCTACAACTACTTACTTAGCAAAGCGTTAAAGGTTTTCATTTGTTGGCAAGGACATCTGAGAAACGTACCCACATTCCCGATAAATAAAAAAAATGCTCTTTATGTTAATGAATCTTCCGTAAGCGTTTTACTGCTATTCAATTAGCATCCATGTATACACCGTGTTCCATTAAGACATAGTCATACTTTGCCAGTGGTTATATAACCATCAAAGAAAGGAAATTCCTATATACCATTTTTCGCGTATTTCTATACTTTTGGAGAAAAACTGAATTGAAGTTCAGCCTAATGTTTTCAAATTTAATAGTATGAATGCACATGACACATATTTTAAAAAGTTCAAGTAGATATTCAATACTACTTGTTTCTTAGAATGTGCAAGGATAGCGTGATAAAATAATAAACACGTCTTTATTTTGGCCAAGTGGTTCATAGAATAACAACAGATAAACAGAATTAAATAAACAAAGCATGTTGAGCAACGACGTCTCGATGGATGTTTTGTTATTTTTGATTACTAAGACAATTTCAAATTCTTTTAATAGGCACATTAACCCCTCCGTGTAATACAATACTGCAGGTTTGTGAATAAAAAATTATAGTACACATGATAGTGACACATATTCTCGGGTCAAGTTCCAGGAGATGCCTAATACTTTTTGGTTTCTCAAATAATAACAACTTACAAACCCAACTTACACAGATGCTTTTAGTAATAAAACGTAACAGTACTTGTACTTGACTATGTAAACAAATCCATCAATCATCAATCAGGGTCGTTTTATCAAAACATCAAAAAGAATAATAAGGTTTTACTAATGAAACTTTCTAGAATTCCAATAAAAAATAACAATACCTATTGATGGATAGATCAAATTAGCTAAACATGTCTTTACTTAATTAAAACTAATATCTGTTTATTAACCATAACAATAAAATTTATTAATGATATCATTAAATGGATCAGTATTAAAATGATGTCATTTCTGTCTGCGTTTCCTATTATAATTCAGGGGAATCCCCCGGATTGATAGATCGTTTTGTTTTAACATCCAAAATGGAATGTGCGTCGTTTGCATCCTTGTTGTGCTTCTTTAAACAGATGTCACGTTTTTACTGATGGTTTCAATTTCTAAAGATCTTGCATTTATTTCTATTCGACTTAACAACACTGACCTGCATCAATTATACGTACTTTTCTGAAAACATCGGGCAAAATTTTCAAGTTTTTTTAATCAAGAAATGTTACTAAGGTTTTATATTTCTAATGACCAAAGAAGCTTATCCTCAAATTCTGATCATTAGGTACTGAATCACCGTGTATTTAACTTTAAAAATTGTTGAATAATTTCTAGATTTGATTGACATCTTAGAGAGTTCGGGATGTAGAATAGTCATTTGATCGGGTATTTGAGTTTAAAGTGCTCCGCGATACAAATTGCTGCCTCTAATGTTAAAGTAAAAAAAATGTAGAAAAGTCAAATTAGATTATTTTTTATTTCTTAAACTAACACAGCACGATAAAATTAGAAATTTACGCTTTAAAGGATTCTTATTTATTTTTCATAATTAAGTTTACTTTATTGTATGTAGTTTCTTAGTGTAATCTTCGAATTTTATCTATTTCTGATTTGAATAGTAATTTACTTGATATAATTGTAATATATGTTACATATGTAATATTATTTGCCAAGTGGTGGTTTATTCATGCATATCAATCATGAAATACAAAGAATACATTAGTGTTAAAGGATAATTTAATTATTACATTGTGTTCATTCATAAGAAGTGAATTATCAAAATAATTTTTAATTGTTAACTTATATCCATATTTTATGCAGTTTAGTCCTTTTTAATTAGTTCTATCTTAAAGTTGGTTGTATTTGGGACATCCATAATTTTGAAACAATGAGAGGATAGAGGTAATTATGGTTTCATGAGACTTGATTTTGTAAACAAAGCTTTTAATAATGTTATGGAACACTTTTTTACAGGTGCAACATGTAACTATCTTTCAAACTGATAATAATGATTTACGTGACAAGCATTGTAAATTAATTTTTACGGGCGAGCTGGAAGGCTTGTGGGGCGAGGATCGAAGGAGCGAGCTTCCATAATACAGTGAGCCCAGGAAAGATTAGTTGCAAAGCATGCTGCGTACAAAGTTTTATTTCCGCCTTCCCCAGCATCTTTATTAATTGATTGTATATTATGTATAAAATATAATTTGTAATCAAAGGACAATTTCTAGCTAGACGTCATCATGCTGTAATTAAGCAACAAATTAGTTTCCATTAGCTTTTTGTTGATGTGCATGTCAAATTTTACAGGTCTTTTTTAGGAGCCCGTAAACTTTTGCATCCCTGTAGCTGTATATATTGAATATTGAATATAATATTGAATATATGTATTTACCATAAAAAGATGTTCGAGAATTATTCATGGTGGTAATATTGCTATAACACTAAGATTTGAAACCCATCTTTCTTACAAAGTGTTTGTGTCAAATATCGTTTGGATGAAAATTCAGATTTTATTTATGCTTGACATAATATCTAATAATAGAAGTATCAAAGTCTGGTTCTTCAGAAAGAGATGGAGTGGAGATTTTATGAACATTACACAGCCGCAATGTTTGTGATGTTGTGGGGTTGAAATAAAATGACAATTAGTTTAGTATTGGAACTGGGTGTATAAAAAAAGAAGAGTTTATTTTACTTTACCTGTGCAATATGGGAATTATTTTTATAGATAATATTATCTCAAGTGTAAAGTAAGTTGCAAAGTTGATTAATAATTAAGTTTATCACCTTAAACAAAATCAAAATATAATTAACCAATAAAAGAGTCATTTATAAAATGCAATATTTACCTGATAAAGTGAGATTATATTACATTTGTTCTAGTAGGTAGATAATTGTTTTCCGATTAAAATAATAGAGGATGCACTTATTGGTGGAGCAAATTAATGAAGTTTTTATTTATTTTTGATTGGTAAAAGTTTTTTTAAAAGAACCAGAACCTGTCCTTTTTTAAATTTACTTACTATATTTTTTATATTTCATCCAAGTTCAAAAGAAATTAAATCATTTTATTCAGTGTTGATTTCTACTACAGTTAATTTATAAAACAAGAGGTTGAAGTATCTATATATGTAAAAATTACGGGCTAAATTTATTATTATTATAAAATTTAAAAAATGCGAATTTCATTCAACTAATCAAACAAGACCCACAATTATTCGATTTTAAATTTATTTAACTACATTTTATTTAACCATTAACTTAATTAACTAATTTTAATTTAACCAGCTAAGTTCAGCTCCCTTATTTAGAATTTTAAAACGGACGAAAATATTTTAAGGGGTTACAATCAACCACACCTTGATCTGGACATTATTACTACCAATCACAAAAATTGAATTAAATTTCTTGCCCTGTTTATTAGAAAACGCAGACTCTAAAAATTCGGAGTTAACTCTCTGTTAAAGCTCGGTTAAATAAAATGTACATTTTAAAACTTGTTTTAAAAAAAATCTAGATTTCTTTTTTGAATAGTATACACCATTTATATATATGGAATTTTCTGTAATTGCATAATAAGCCTATATTAAAGAAAATTTTATAAATAATATACAATTATAAAAAGTATATCATACAAATAACGTAGAAGATTACCACTGAAGTGCTTAGACCGCCTACCAGTTCTAACTGTTTGAGACCTAGATTAACTACTACGTACGACTACATTATTTAACATTTATTTAACAATTAGAAAGACAAAGAAACTATAGAGTTCGAACCAAATTTCAAGAGTGAGATAAATTAAAGGTATCAACAGTATTCGCTCCTCTGCAGAAATCTTTTAACACAGATAGTTTTTTAAAATATCTTTTACAGACAGTGGAAAAATAATTTTTGTTTGTACCATTTATATTTACTCATAAACTTGTTTTCCTGCCAGTTCAATTCTTATAAACCCACTAAATAATTTCTAACTGCTCTGCAACTTTTAACATCAAATACAACACAATTACATTTTTTTATTTTCAGCAACTTCATGTTAAAAGGGAAGGGTAACTCTATTTCAAATAGGACAATTCACCGTAATTGTGCCATTACATTCATTAGCCTACAGCCCGTTTTTGCCCTATAGCAGTTGTAATAACATAAATAACTTTAGTGGAAGGAAAAAGGCAACGTCGAGGCCTATTGTACATTGGTTAATTGTTATGATAATCTTTCTGTCTACTTTTCATTAGTAGAGAATGAAAGAGAGAGTTTTAGGATTTTCTTAAAACATGGCCTAGTTAATAAAAGTGTTTCTGATATATTTTCACTCAAATTGATTGGCATGAAAGTTTAAAATTAAAAGTTTTTGTTAATTTTTAGTAAAAAATTATTATTTTATAGTCTAAATGTAACACTGTAGCTTTTATTAAATTAAATCTTTAGAATCTTTAATTTAATTAATAACAATATAAATAACAATTTGACATAGAATTGTTTCGATAGTGGAATTTTGAAGAAAATAAATTATAAATATATATTCATGTTATAAACTATTTTAGTTTCTATAAAATTACATTGTGAAAAAAGATAAAACGTCGTAATATTAAAATACGATGATTCAGTACCAGTTCCCCCAAAAATATTACTGAAATGCATATGCGTTCTCAGAAAATAAATTTGAGAGAAAGTGAAGAGAAAAAGTGAATCTGAGAGATGCAGTAGAATTGCAACTGTTAAGAAAGTGTAGAAAAATCAATTTTCTCTAAAAATATTGTTTTTTAATTTATGGTAGATAAAATTGCAGTCTGGAAAGGGTACATATGGAAAAGCAATATATTTTTCGCTGGGGTAAGGACAAACTTCGAAATACAGAACAAAATAATCTTATTTAAAGTTGTAAATACCACATAATAGTTCAAGTCAAAATCAAAACTAAGCCTATACTACAACAGGTTTCTAAATCCTAACACGGCCTTTATGTGTTATTCCTTGTTCCAAAATAAACCTTTCTGGATTACATTGACGCTGCTAATTTGATTATGTTTGTCAGCAGCAGGAATGCTCTATATTTTGGTACTTTTATTCATTACTGTAAGTGCTTACATACCAAACATTCTGACCAAAATACACTTAAGGCAGACTAATCACGTTGTTACCACATGAAAGGTTCAGAAAACATCCCCTTGTTCCTGTTTCTGCCTTTTATTTTACGGTAGGGTTTGATTAATTAACAAGTACTTTTTTAAATTTTTTATCATTTTTTAATTTTCAACAATAATACGCCAATTTAAATAAGCATTTTTATTTTAAGCAAAACACATTGAAAAGAGCGTAGCTAAAATAAAATGGAGTTACAATACAAGAATAATAATAATTATTATTATTTATTCACCCATTAACTTTACAAGCCAATTACTTGGTGAAGAGTTGTCAATCTACAAATATTATTAAAAATACAATCACAAAATAAATTAAATATAGCCTGCAATTTACTAATCCTAATAGAGTAATTAAGAAATCAATAATTAAGAAAAAGACAATTTTATATAGTTTAACTAACAATTAATAATCAATGGTAATAGAACATATTTAAGTGCGTAGGTAAGCAATTATATGGAAGAATTGATAACTAAAGCTTTAAACGCCATTGCTTTTAAAGTAATTCAAATTGGCCATTTGCAATGTGAGCAATTTTTTTAAAAGAATGTTGTTGCGGCATTTACTTATGTAGCATAGATAGGAAATCTTAAACAAAGGTTAGCTCTACCGGTTGATATAGGTGGAAAGTGACATTTGCCCTGCTATTATTTTGGTTGCGGAACATTGATTGACGATTATAACCCCTCTATTTCAAATAGTAGCGACATCGTGGAGCAAACCTGACACAAACTTTAATAAAGTAAAGTATCAAATTAATGTTGAATTTTGAATATCTTTGTGCATGATTACTATTAAACTACGGGGGACTCAACTGAGGAGACGAAACGAGTCAAATAAAGCGTCCCCGACCTTGAACGTTAATTCAAGTTTGAACGTTACTTCTAGATGGCGCTACGATTCTGGACAACGCTGACAGTGTTGACAGATTATGCGATTTATCGCAAATTTTATCGCAAATCTGGCTAATTTTTATGAAACATTGCGACCCATATGGCACTCCAGCGAACTGTCAACAATGGCCAGCGTGGTCTGAGCGTTGTCAAGGACCGAAGCGCCCTCTAACGAAAATTTTTTAAAATACAGGCCATTGGGTACGCAAATGTTTGGAACGCCCATTGCCGATTCGTCTCCTCAGTTGAGTCCCCCGTATATTAAACCTAAGATTTATTGTAAGACGGAATGTCAGATCTGGTAACACTCAATGTCACCAACATCGTTCTGGTGCTTTTGCTCCAGCGGCGAGATCAATCGTTGTCGCTATTATATGAAAATAAAGGGGCTGTAGCGACGATGTTGTAGGTATTGCCATCAATAGACTCCGGGGAAGTTAGAAGTGGTCGGTAAAAAAGTAATCGATGATAATGACCAGAATATTGGCGTGTTTGTTTATCATTTTTTTAGTTACCAGTGCTAACATAACCTACATAAACCTGTTTACTAACTGTATCTTAAAAACACGGTTTTGAGTATTTTTCTTTGATGGTCCATGTTACAAGAAAAATGTTCTCGTACTGTACAGTAAAAAGCTGTAATAGTAATAAAAATCCATCCATCATACGCTTCTTTATCATTGCCGAAGGATTTAAGTATGTAAGTATTTTTTGGGTAAACCTCTCAGTGCAGATTGTATTTAATTAAAACCATGCCGTTTTTTTATAGAATACAATTTTTGAAGGTTTTGCAATGAAACGGAGGCTTATACCTCGTTGTACTAAAGTCACTAGATATTTAAAGTACCACAATTAGTCATCATATTGTGTCCGCGCGAAATTCAAAATAAGTTTTATTCTTCATGTTTTAGAAAATGACGTAATATTGCCTGTGGGCAGTGGAAGTAACCTCGTATTCCGTCCATTATTACAGAAAGGCACAAAACAACTTGGCATTTCTATCAAAACTTTTCAAAGGCCACTTAAGTTCCTACCCTCTAAATTACACTTGTAAATCAAATAAAATGTTACTAAAAAATGGCGAAAAAGTGGTGTAAAATGACAGTTGATAACAATTTTACAGTCATTCTGAAATATTGTGTTCGAAAAAGTACTTCTAGGTCTAATATATTAGAGCATTGAGTTGCAGTACTTTATGTATCTAGTGACATTATCGTTGGACTCCTTTCGTCGAGCTAGTCACGAAAGTCTATGGGGTCATCACCCGCAGATCACATCTTTCGTTCAAAATATATAGTAATTTCTCATGTTAAGTCAATAGGAACATGTTAAGCCTATGGGCCCGTGTTATGTCTATGGACACATGTTAACTATATGGGTACATGTTAAGTCAACCGCCCATGTAAAGCCTGGAATACATCTGACAAACGTTGCCATTCGTTCGCGTTGTCGAAGGTTTATTTGTATGCGTTCGTCAAGTGTAGACGATCGTCGACGATCGTTTGCGGAGAATTAATTGTGTTACGAATGGCTAGCAGTGCGAACGAACGTTTTCCATCGGCTGTCGGTAAAAATAAAAAGATCAAAAGAAAATGTGAGCCACGAATGTCAGGAAAGGTTGCTATGCGGACGCGTTGGAAATAATTTGCAGTAGTTCGTTACCAGCAGTCACACAAACAACACCACTTTGCAAATGGGTGGAAATGCTAGCGACAGCAAATATTGCAAGTCATTCGTTTAGATCTGCCATGCTACCCCTAGAAACGTCTCCGAGAATGTCTGCGCTTGAGCAGCGATGCGAACGAATGGCAACGTTTGTCAGATGTATTCCTTAAAGTCCATTGGCTGAAAAAGGACGCTAATTTGAGTGCCTTTAATGTGTGAACGTCACTTTCTATTTTGTTTGTTTTATCTCAATTGAACGTTAGTACGGTTTTTGGTGATTGAGATTGAGAATTATATTCTCATTAATAGGCTTAATGGTTCATTAATGGCTTTAACTAAAGGTTTTGTGCGGCTGCACAACACCAAACGACTGCTTGCAAACCGGTGGTCTAGGTTAGGTTAGGTTAACGTAAGTATGTTAGATTAGGTTAGGTTAGGCTTTGTTAGGTATGGATAATTTTATTTTGTCCCATTATAATGTGAATTTTAACGTGAATTTTAAATGAATTCTAGACAAAGACGAAATTTTAAAAAAGAGTCAGTTTGACTTAGACTGACATTTTGATTTTGACTTACTGATAGTACCGGCACGCTTTATAAGCAGAAAATACTATAATTGGGCACCTCTTAACACATACAGTCTTAAACATATTCATGATAAACTAGTAATAATAATCCACATAACCCAATGAAAAATGATTTACTAAAATAAGATTATATTTAAAGACAAAATCATTCAATTATGAATTAAAATGGTGAACTACTGAATAGATGGGGAATGATTGTTAACAACAAACTAGTCGTTTTAGGAAATGTTTATTTTAGTTGTAAATAGCAGCAATGACTATGATTATTTTAAAATACACAATTAGTGAAATAATAATATAATTGTAGACGATAACTGCTTTCCTAAAACACAAATTGATATGCAACAAATACTAGCATTATTAATGCTTTAAAGCGTTGCACGTGAGTACAAGAAAAAGAGAATTAATGAAATACGGCTGCTGTTTCTAAAAGTTTTGAGTGAATTAAAGTTATATACAGCACAGTAAATATACACTAGAAGCAAAAATAAAATGAACAAAAGCCACCCCATAAATTACTAAATTAAAATCACTGCAAGTATAAATTAATTTATATTAAACGCGCATACTGCAGTAAATTGGGCCAAAAACTTTATTAAGTGCATGTTTCACTATTGTAATGACTTTAGGTAGTAGTGGTATTAAACCTGCACCTTGTGAGAGAGAATTCTGGACATTCATCGATGCTTGCAGATATATACTATGTAACCGACTCTTGATTTGTTGTATACAGTAGTAATGCTAGAGTATGATAAAGTCCGATCGTTTATGGGCTGTCGTTTCAATAAAGATTGACACAATCGTTGTTAAAATCAAATTTGTGTTGCGAATACAATTTGCTCGTAATTCAATTCAGTTTAATGGTGTTTGTGATGTGTTTTCGAAAAATAATATTGACCAAATTCAGGAGATGGTTTTGAAATTTTAGCGAGAACTCTAGATTACATGTTGAAAATGGTGTAAAATACGCTAGTAATCAATAAATAAAAGAACTTCTCTAATGAATAGTATTGAATTATGTGTTAATTAAACCCTTTTACTCAAATTGGCGGATTTTATTTTAATTTAAATGTTGAAAATTCGGTTATATGTACTTATAAATTGTAATCAATACAAATTTATTTCTTATTGAGCTATGAGCTATTGTAAGCTTTCAGGCTTATTTCACAATTATCTGCCAAAATGATGTCCTTAACATATTATTATTATTTTAATTATTAATTTTAATTAAGACTAGTTCTATCTAATAAATATAAAATGTTTATTGGCATTGATTTAATTGAATTCATTCTCAAACTATTATTAAACCAGAGCTTCCATTAATTAAGTCTAAGGAAACATTACGACATCGCATGTCCTTTTTTATAAGCATGCTTAAATCATACTACAAAACAGTATTTGCTGTGAAGTTGTTGGTTCATAAAGTAATGCAGCTTATGTATCGATACTAAACAATTAAAATGTGTAATATAAATTACTTATTAAATAACGTGATGTGTTGAAATGTTATTCAAAAGTGTAATATTTAATATAAAAGTAATAATCAGTTTGCAATTTACTATAAAATTCGTTTTACTTGATGGAATAATTTACATCGTAAAATTTGCTATAATAAATTTTTTCATCTAAGTTCTTCATATAAGTTAATATAAGAATATTAGTAAAAGAAGTTATACATATCTCATGCAAACACCGTGCTACTAAAAGTACTACAATTTATTAGTTTTAACATAAAATTTAGATAAGCTTATATTTGTAAAATATACCTTTTTTTATAATATATGCTTCTTGTGGAGTCAAATACCTGAACAATAAGTCTTTAAGTTTTGTTAATTTTTAAAAGAAAATTACATCTCTGGCGGTTTGAAAGACAACAATAGGTTATTTTGTATATACTTTCTTTTTTCTCTGTTTCTTCTTTACTTCCTTTACAATATTCTTTTCTTTTCTCCGATTTGCCTATCGCAGTGAAATGTAAGCACTAAAGTTTTTGGGTCTTCCTTGGGGTCTTCTCTTGGGGTTTCTTTGGGTAATGATTCGTCACCATTTATATTTTTTGTTTTAATTTCACTTATCTTAATATACATACTAGAATAATTTTTCTTTGAGGTTAAGTGGAAGAACAGCTACGCTGGACTTTGCCTCATATTGCAGTTTACTTGTATATACTTGTTTTTTCTATTGTGCAAATGAAGATCTTATTATTATTATTATAAGATTTAATATGCAAGTTTTTAATCCTAGTACAAGAAATAGCCAAACAACACCGTGATGGCAATGGTGTAATCATCGTGACGCTATAATATAAAAGCCAATGTTATTTTAACATTATTTGCTAAGTTTACTGTGTGCTACCAAAATTCCGAGGAAATTGGAGACATGAGAGGCATGTTTGATATTGTGAAGGTAAATCAGACAGACAAAGCAGCACTCCGCTTTTTTAGGGAGTGGAGGAAAGAAACAATCCACAGGGGGTCTGGTACGGATAACTGTACCATTAGGATCCAAATCACAATCACTGAAATCCATAATTTAGATATAGCAGAAGTTATTTCTGCAAAAAATTTGAGAATTATCCATAATCCTTCAAGATTTTTACGTTTTTTCTAGGTCATATTAATCAATACGGAAAATTGTACCACTCGGGTCTGAAGCACAATGACTAAAATGGCTATATCTGCAAATAACTACGGATTATACATAAATTATTGAAAAATTTACGTTTAAAATTCCATCTTTTTGAGGTTATGTTATTCATGTTTACCAATGGTTGTAGTGTCTAACCTTAAACGTGATATTATAGCAAGGGCTTACCGTCAAAAACATTTTCTGATGCTTACGACTTGTTTAAGTCCATAAAATGCCATCGTCAGAGACAATATCAGACTGCTGCCGCAAAAAATGTATTCATGGATTTGTGCTATAACATCTGTTAGTTGGCTGCAGCCGAACGGTGGTATGCAACGACGGCTCTGCATAATAATAACAATCACGCCCTCCTGCATAAGCTTCATAGCTTCTGGGGCCTGGTTTCCAGGTTATTGTTAGTAGTCACGTTATACGGAATATACATATATTTTTTAATGGAACATTCTGTATATTAGTTTGCCATTATATGTTTGCATTTTCAAATAGCATTTTTTACCTGATTCTAAATATAGGTACATATTGCTATAAGAAAAATGTTGTGGGCTTTTTTTTATAAATATCGTTGTAGGTTGTTTATGAAAATGATAAAAACTTGATAAATTATTAAAATTGAATTAATTATCAGTATAAAAACACGTAAAACAAAAATCAACAAAAGCACAGTGAAAATATATACAAAATATAAACCACCTACCTTTACTATAAAAGAAAATGCTCCGGCTGAAACAATTGTTGTAAAGCTTGAATCTTATCACAACAATTATAGGGTAATAACTAAATATGGATCTATGAAACATAATTAAACTACACTCAAAACAAAGAAATAAACCATAAGTTTCTTTATAATCGAAATGACAAAATTTCTTTAACACAACAAATGAACAAACAAAAAAATAAACATTGAAATAATTAAAAAATGAAATTTGAATACCCTGTATCAAAGAAAGATCAATTCTAAGATAGTTTAATTATTTTTATCTTCAGTGGTAATATCTCTGTCATTCATATTATCTTAAACATTAAAATTAAACTAATTAAATACCTTAAAATATTTAACAAGATATCAACGTATTGGCGCCTTTTCAATTACCAACTGATGTAGTAACAAAACAGAAATCCTCTTTCTTCCATATGGTTTATAACTAAGATGGTTGAAATACAAAAATTCACCTCTCTTCATATAAATGTCCAAATTAAATAGTAATAGTCAAAATTATTAAAAGCAGCTGTTATTACATAAAATTGATAAATTCCCTTCCATCATTCAATTTATAATTAAGATTGATAATTTCATAACTCATAAAAAATTGTTACAAAAAAATTATCAACTAATAAAATTCACAGCACTGAATATTATTTCAATTGAAAATAAATTATTGTTAAATTATTGTTGAACATTGTTTATATAATCTTAGATATCCAAACTATAAAATAACAACTAAATTACATAATTTCAGATTGCCATGGTAAAATGCAGTAATTTGTATTTTCAAACCAATACATCTATAAAAAACAATCCCAACATTTATATTTATTTCTCAGCTGTGCCCAAGGAACTACTTGAACATAATGAAATATTTCAGTCCACAAGTTTTTTAATCTTTATAAACAACAAAATTATAATGAAACCACCAGATCGTTGACTTGTAAGAAATATTTTATAAATTAAATCTGCTGGTAAGGTTACAAATACTTGCATAACTTTTCACAACCAGACACCTTGTCTGCTTTAGGTCAAAACAATCCTTGAAATGGCTGCAAATTCATATGTGTGTACAAAATTAAGTAACGGCAGCATATCGTTAGCTAAATCAATGAAATCTTATCAAGATAGAAATACAAATCAACTTTAATATTTATCCTTTTTCTACCTAGTTAGTTATAGAGTGCTTCTTTATCATTCTGAAACATTTATCTTTGATTTTATTAAAAAAATTGTTTAAAAAAAGAACTTTTGCTCCTAGAAGTTATGCAACCGAAATAGCATGTTTTCTAAAATAGTTGCATATATTCCACACCATGTCATATATCGTGACAATAGTATGATGTTATATTTAACTATTTGACATATTTGACTTTAAAAATGCAAATTACCTCTACTGAAAGAGCAGTAGACTATTCCTTTCAAAATGTGAGGGAACTGAAATAATTTGTTCATCCTTACTTTAACCTATTTTGATTAAAGTATAGTCCCTCTAGGAAACACATAGTACCGACAGCCTTTGATCTCAGCGACTGCGGTAAAACTGGTTGGCAACATAAAAAAACCCTAGGTGAGATTTGACAGTGGTAAAATTTTCTAAAGGACTAGGCACCACTTAAATGGAAATCTAAGGACCAGTCGATTTTGTTGATTTTTATACCATTGGAAAGATAATGAAAAAACGAAAAATTCATATCGTTGGCCCAACACGGAGAAATTCCTAGCAAAGCCGCAATTCGGGATTTTAGAGTAATATAATTCCCATTTAAAATGCATTGCTGTCAATCAATTCGTCTCAACAATAGAATCTGATACTAACCCTGTCAGTGGCTCTAAAACTTCTTAAAATTTTGAATGTAACAATATAAGGTTTTAGTAAGTTTTGTTTTCTCAAGTTGCACATACTTAAAGATTTCAAAATTTGATTGACATTGGTTTGACAATTTATTCTAACCTTCTTGGAATAAATATTCGAAAATAAATAGGGTTTCTTGAAATAAATACACATGAAAAATATCGAATCATAATTTTATTGGGACAGGAACAAGAGGCAATTTTAAATATTACATCAAAAAATAAAAAGAAACTTCTAATTTTACTAAACCTGCAAGCATAATTTCAGTAAGTACTGATTTCATGTAATATAGCTGTACATGCTTTTATTCTATGGGATATGTACGCTTCTTAAATGAAGAGTTATCAAGGAAAAACTGCAATTTTCATAAAAAGAAACCACACTTTACTTATTCAAATGATTTATTTCCTTATGCTAAACAAGATTTAGATTATCAAATGGGAAGAACTACGTTGTATCGTTCTATAAAATACCCAAATGTAAGCAGATTGTATTAACAGTTGTTCTTTTTAGAACAACTACATATTAAAACATAAAAATAAAATGTTAAAAACTATTTAGGTGCAGTATTTATTAAGTATTGAAACAATAATTTCTTACACATTTAGATGAAAGTGGGATACATTAAAATGGTAGCCAACATTGAACGTGGCTACATACCACAGATTTAGAAGCAAAATCCTTCTAAAATTAAAAATGAGGGTAAAAGATTTACAGCTTTGCACAAGTTGATTTTAAACTAAGTATTTGTGTATGCTATTTATTTCATTTTAGCTTTTGTATTAACGATTATTATATCATCATTATGTAACCAACTAGTTACATAGCCGTTCTGTATGTTCACATCGTCTTCTATTCTCATGTGGTGTTCTTAATAAAGCTGCATCGTTATTTTTATAATCAGAAAAATACAGTCTGTGAACGTCTAAAATATATCCATCAGGTGCGACGACTAATACAGGTTTCAGCATATGGTAGCCCTTGTGAAAACAATAAGATGTGCTGAATTGATCGACGATATTTTGGGGAACATGTCTTTTCATGCAGAACCCATTTCTGGAAATAAAGAAGGTCCTCCTTGTAAGAGTAAACTTCCAATCTTAATTCAAAGAGCGCTTCCCGAGTAATTTTTGCCTATTGTATATAAAATATTTATTTCGTCTTTGAACTATGCAGTTGAATTTGAGATTGTCTTCATCACCTACATCCACATCAATGGTTTGCACTATACTTAAGTGTGTGGCAATTTGCATGAATAATAAAACGTCATCATTTCTGTCCATATCTCTGGGTTGTAATCCATTGTTTAACCGATGTTTGGTTGCAAGTTGTTGATATTCTAGATAAATATCTAAATTACTGAAACGTTGAAATTCTTTTGGACGTCCTTCTCGTTCACAAACGTAATACTGCATCTTACAAAACTTGTATTAAATAGAATGAGTTAAAAATGGATATTGTCGATTTTCAACACCACTACTAGCATACAATTCAATAATTTTGACAATAATGCCATTAGCAGAAAAATGATTTATTTAAATCATTGGTTTCTAAAATAGTTGTAATATTATTATACGCAAATACCTTTCCGTATGCAATATTTTTATATCTTCAATTGATTTAAATTCAGTTACATTCTGCTTAATACAAAAACTAAAAAGCAAAAGAAAATACACAAATTGTAGTTTAAAATCTACTTTTTACAATAGACAATTACAAAAACTGCATGTTTGTATCACAGCCTTGGTAGTGTAATGTCTGGCGTGCCGGACTTTCACCCAAGCGGCCCGGGTTCGACTCCCGGCGCTGGCAGATCTGGTTAAGGTTTTCTGCAGTTTTTCCTTAGCTGTAACACAAATGTGGGATTTGCGCTGTTCCATCTATAAGTCGGCTGCAGCCGCACATTGGGCCTATATAATAATAATAATCGCCCCCTCCCTCCCGCACAAGCTTATAGCTTCTGGGGCCTTGGTTTAGGCTATGGGTTGTAGTAATTATTATTATTATTATTATTATTATAGTAAATACCTACCTGATTTCTATTTAGGCTTTATTCGATTTCTTTCATGAGAATTTACTTCAAGAAAGGCTATTTATTTTTGAATATTTATTCAAAAAAGGTTAGAATAAAGTGTCAAACCAATGTCAATCAAATTTTGAAATATTTAAGTATGTGCAACTTGAGAAAACAAAACTTTCTAAAACCTTATATTGTTTCGTTCAAAATTTTAAAAAGTGTTAGAGCCACTGACAGGGTTAGTATCAGATTCTATTGTTGAGACGAATTGATTGACAGCAATGCATTTTAAATGGGAATTATGTTGCTCTAAAATCCCGAATTGCGGCTTTCCTATGAATTTCTCCGTGTTGGGCCAACGATATGAATTTTTCGTTTTTTCATTATCTATCCAATGGTATAAAGATTAACAAAATCGACTGGTCCTTAGATTTCCATTTAAGTGGTGCCTAGTCCTTTTGACTTTTGACTAAATCGTTAGATAAATCGACCTAAATCTTGAATCAGACACAACATTTATAACTAATCTTTCAATAAATAAATATATCAAAGACTTTCTCACAAAACGATTGTGTGTACAAATTAAAGAAGAAACTTCGATACAGCTGTTTCAAGCTTATTAGCTATCATCAGTCGAAGATAGTCTTCTCCAATTTGCACACACCATCCAGGGCTTTATATAAAACCCAAATATACATTAATACCAGAAGGTAATAATGCTGCCATGTGTGAGAACACTCGCACAAAGCGACAAAGAAATGGTTCTCACAGTGTCTGCAAATTGGAGAAGACTATCTTCGACTGATGATAGCTAATAAGCTTGAAACAGCTGTATCGAAGTGTCTTCTTTAATTTGTACACACACATTCGTTTTGTGAGAAAGTCTTTGAGATATTTATTTATTGAAAGATTACACTTTATTCTCACTTTGAGTTCCATATTACTATAAATATATTTAATTACATTTTATAGTTTATTATGATTTATAACTAAATTTTTCAAAAATTCTAATATTGCTGATGATATTTTGAGCTTTACCGATGATGAAAAAGTGAATGATTCCTGTGTAGATGGAAGTAATAATACTAATATTAGCGACATTAAAATAAATTCTTTATGTTATTTGACAGGAAATATTTTGCAAAAAGTAAATAACGGTTTGATTTCGAGAACTATTTTTTAATAGTATGTTAAAGAACGAGCTTCATAAGACAAGATTTATTGTATGAGTCTAAATTAAAACCAGCCGCTTGGTGAGTTTTCATAAGAAATAGTGCAATAACGCGTTTCTTATGCTATTTTTTCTATTTTGCATCTTTTATTCCGTTTTTAAATAAAAAGAATCGTAACTTAAAAATTTAGGGAATTTTGTAGTCGTTGGCAACACTAATTATTTATTACATTTAGTGACGTGACATTTGAAAATTCAAATCTTTTGAGTGAAGTTTTTGTCAGTTTTCTGTTTTCAATTTTTCTTCAATGCTACCAACTTTAAAAAAGATGGGCTAAAGCATTCAAATGAGTTATTTATAAATGAACTATTTTCGGTACTTTCATAGCTTTATTATAGATGCAAAATAGAAAAGTTTAATTATCGATTTTGATAGCGTTCTAAATAAAAACTTTTTTTTAGTAAAGTAAAGCTTAGTTTTCAACTTGGTTTAGTAAACTAATAGTAGAACTAATTTACTTTTAGGTTTAAAAGCATTCAAGAATAATTAGTTAACAGGTTAATATAGCACCCTATATTTTTAATATTTTTATAAAGATCGAATATATTTTCAGAAATAATGCTTCATATTTTGAGATTAGCCACGAATATATTAAAAAAAGTTTAATTAGGAATTTTACAACTTAAAGATTATAAATGTAGTAAAAATTTTCAAAAAATTGTAAGTCTGTTTTTCCCGCCAATGCTGAAATGCAGAATTAGAAATGGGTCTACCTTTTTCATATCTGAATATTGGCTAACCTTACTGGCCTAGTTACTTTAGTTGAGTAACCTATAATACCTTATAACCTCAATATTATTAAACGTCATACAGAAACAAAAAGTATATAAATGTAACCTTCGGTTAATAGGTGTTTTGTGAGCCCTAGAGCTACAAATAGAAAATAAGTATAATATTACGCCATTAAAAAGTTTTTTGAAGTAAGATTTATACTTTTATCTGGTGACATCAGCACTAAAAATAATAACCGTATTTATTTTTGACGTTTTTAATGCTTGCGCAGTACATTAGCAGCTATCTTCAGGAAACCAAAGGTAACTTGTTACAGTAAGACCAATAAAACGACAAGAAAGATATCATATTTACTACCAGTATTCAAAACTAAATGGTAGACCAGCGATTAATGCGCGAATTTGTTTCTTTTTGCAAGAGTTTATTTACTAATTAAAAAAAACAACAAACAAATTGTAGCAATAAATGTATATCCATATATAAAGACTACAAAGCATCCATGAAGAAAATAGAAGACGTCCATGAGATCCATAGAAAGAGGTTTTCAAATGATGAACTGACTTTGCAGCTCTGAAGAAATTCCAGGAAGTGTGAATCCAAATACTGAAATCAAGCTATTACAAGCGAGCTCCAAAGCTGATGTTATACGATTCTTAAAGAATTTCCACGAAGAGAGAAGTCCTGAAGATTTTTGATGCAGTGACGCTAGATCAGACATTTGATGTAAACACAATCTAGACTCATCTAGAGTAGTCAACATTTTAACTGTCGACATAAAAGTGTCTACGTGTATACGCAACCTAATTAATACTTCCAACCAGACTATTGGAATTGTTTAATACTAAAACTATTTTAAATTACCTTTCAATAAATAAATAAAGATTAGTAAAAGTTCCACAGTTTTATTAAAATACAACCTGACAATATTGTTTCGACAGCTATGCTGTCATTATCAAAGGTAATATAATTATAAACAAACACGTCGCTAAGGTAGATACAAAAATAGGTAACTAGATAAAATAATAATAATAATCAGAATTAAATATCTAATACTTACCTATCTATATCTTACCTATTTTTGTATCTACCTTAGCGACGTGTTTGTTTATAATTATATTACCTTTGATAATGACAGTATAGCTGTCGAAACAATATTGTCAGATTGTGTTTTAATAAAACTGTGAAACTTTTACTAATCTTTATTTATTTCATGATTATGGAGTTCCACAAAGTAAGGCTGGAAACAATAAACAATACCTTTCAATAGACTATTATTTCATAGCGTTTACTATTAATTTAGATATTAATAAAACTTGTGAAACTTTAACTAATCTTTGTATTTATATTATATTTCATTATTATTTCATAAATGCTAAAGTGCGAATAGTTGGTATGAACATGGAATTCTGATTTGGACAATTTCCAACTAACTATAACACTCTACAAGATTTTAAAATTTAATATCATTTGACAATGATTTTATATTTTGTAAAATTTTAGAACTTTAATGAATAATATAAAATATATTTAGCAACCTCCAGTGAAGCTAGTAATATTTATGGCTGAAAGGTCATTCCCTTTATCCACTAAATATTTAAAGGGTTTTTGCTTCCAGACAAAAAATCTTAGCTCCTCTTTCAGGCAACTTTTGGCTGTTATCAAATTGTGTGTGCGAAAGAGATCATGCTATCTATTTGGTAAGGAAAACTTATTAAACTGTATTAATCTTATCAAATATGTTATTAATTTAAACTCAATTTAAAAAAAATCAGACTGAATATAACTTGAACTAGGTTTTATGGACAGTTGTATAAATTTTAGGTCCATTTCATTACAATAAAAGATGTTTCTCGTATGTATCCATTTAAGCAATTCGGAAAACCACTGGTCACACGTTACGTAAAGTCATAAATTTATTTTATGTGCTTTTATGTCGGGTAAATTATATCGATGGGTAAACAAAGAATTCAATTAACTAAAAGCATTCTGTTTTGTAGTGATATTTGTAGAATCATTTATACAGATATATTAGCAATTATTTTATAATAATTTTCATGGTTAGCTTTCCTTGTCGTCTTTATACACCAAAAAAGTTAAATCATCAATCAGTTCTTGTCTCACTTCAAGCAAAGTCGAGCGTCTGACTAAAAGGCACGTAGTATTATTAGAGGATTTAAAACAGATTCAGTAAGAGAGAATTTTTGTTGCTTACAGCTCTATCAACGGCCATTTGGGCCATTTAGGGTCCTGACCCCGACATCTAAAAGGACGACTTTGATATATGAAGTCTCCTTCCAATCTAGATTCCCACAGAACCAAGCAGAAAAAATTCATCTTCCCGGCAGCTTATATTACTCCTGGGTGGATGTAAATAATGTTGCTGGCTTTTTTAACACTGCACCGTTTTCTCTGCTGTAGCTGTTTCCGTTAACGCTCGCCCGGTAACGGAAAACAAAGGTAGAAAACTTTTGTACATGTTATAAAACATGCAACGCGCCCTACGAAAAGCAAAATAAGTGATAACGAGTTTTGAGCCCTGAGGATTCCCCCTAATCCTTATAGGATGCTTTATTTTTATCCGGTTTGTTTTGTATTTCTTTTCAAATCTGTAAAATTTCCTACAATGGAAGAAACGTTATTTTCTGTTTCCCCCTTTTTCCTTCTCTTTCGAACCCTCTTAGATTTAAAGTTCAGATATGAGAATTTTTCTCTAACTAAATAATACATGTAGCTTTGTGGTAATCGACGTAGCGATTTATTTAGATTGGGTCTGACAAGAACCTGGTTTGGAGAGATCCTTTATATCGGACTTATTCTAATATAACCCAATTCTTTAGAAAATCTCCGAAGTGGATTTGCTGGACTTAGCTGATTGTATGGGCCCTTAAGTTGCGACGCAAGTCTGAAATCGATTTTGAGCCCAAGAAATGTATCTTTTGCTAGAACATTTCACTTTTAAATATACTTTTTAACCATTAAATTTCCATAGTACAGAAATTCTAGATTCTCTTGGACTTTTCATCACTATACATCTAAAGGCTCGAATAACTGTCGACTGTCTGTTATTTTTACGAAATAAATTTCCATTTTGTCACACAACATGCTGACATCACACAGGTTCTGGAAAATGTATGCAAATTTGGAACCAATAGATGCTTTTACAGCATGAATCGTTCATGTAGCTGGTAAAAGACACATCTAAACAAAAAAACTTTGTTTATTTGCTTACCCCTTTTACCTGTAACTGCAAAAGCTGTCAAGCATTTCAGAAGAATTTATAACGAGCATGTTTTAGTAGTCAACTGTAAAGAAAAAAATGTTGACATTCGCAAGCCAATATTGCTGTTGTGATTCCGTTATCTAATAAAATAACTAAGAAATTATTTCTCTATAGTGAAAAGAAACTGAAAATCAACAGTTTCAGTTCAGCTGATGGAAATTAAATAAATTAAGAGTTTATTTATTTTTGTCTTCACTACAAAATTTAACAAAGTTTAAAAGAATTCAAATAACAATGAAAATAAAATACCTGACTGCCATGGCAGAAATATATTAAAACACAAAAAAATAACTGTGCTCCGACTAGCAACAGAAAGTGGCTTTTAGGACATAGGTCCCTAAGAGCTTTAATAATTGTCAACGTGAACTTCAATTTAAATTCAAAATAACGAAAGTCAATCATTTCTCAAGCTTTTGTTGGTGTTGTCGATCCGTTATTAATCGAACACAGATATGAATATGACTAGAAACAAGAACCTCATACAATTCTAGTTCTTTTAATAATTTAAGGTCTGCGGCAATCATTAGGTTTCATCATCATCTATCTTTTTCAGTTACTTCTGATGTATAATACATAACAGTGAATGTAAATAAACTTACGCTTAAATATGATAAGGAGCTAAACAAAGATGATTCAGGACCCAAAATATATTTAGACAAAAGGAAACCAATTGCTATAACTTAAATAGCGATAAAAAACTGGAAATGAAAGACCTCACTGAAATTCTAACCTCAATTTTGGGTGGTAAATAAAACACCGGTGTTACCTACAAAAGTTCGATTCGACTCAAATTCAAGATGAGTGAATCCAGAAGCGAATCTTATAACAATACAAAAAGGAAAAAATGTGTAATGATAACAAAATAAAAATTATAACAATTAGAAAAACTTACTCGTAGAAAAAGAGAATAAATAGAATTCATTAATAAATAACCTCCAATTAAGTCCATCATAACAATCGGTAATTTTCAGGTAATAAGTATACAGTACTATACATAGAACACTAACATAAGTGTCGTTTCACATGGAGCGTATGGTCACTACTGACCATCAGGACGTATAAAAGAGTACCGTGTGTTTAAATGGGACGTTTCCCATGAAACGCGTATGATCAATCCGTACCATTAAATACGTCGAGCCCGTGCGCCGAACGTATGGTCAGCACTTTTTAATCTTTTGCGTTTCCAATTTACACCACTATGAAGAATAATTGAAGAATAATAAGATCGCTAATTAACAATTATTTAATGAAATCTTTCTGCACCTAATTCAAGGTTAGTCAACTATTGAATCATTCGAATAATCAAATTTCTTGCAAAAAAATGTAAAACAGATTTTTTAATTTTTAATACATATATTTTTATCAGCAACTTTTACTATCTAATCAGCATTTAACAAGACTTGTTTTCAAATCGTCTAACAATTTCTCCTAACTTACAATTTTCTTTGTGTTGTTTTAATTATAAGATGTGCTTATCATTATGCGTCCTTTTGTTTGTTTAGCCACCACTTTCTTTGCCTCAAGGTGGTTAAACAGTTAACATTTATAAAAACTATATTACATCTATCATTCATTAAATTTTTTCTCTAGCTTCATAATTCCAGCACTCGGTTGAAATTTGATTAGGATAACTTGCCTAGACTCAGACTGGTTGTGCCATTGTTTGATGAGGCAAATTGCCATTTTTGATTACACTAATTAAAAATTGTCGCAGCGTATTAAATTATCGTATATTTTAAATACTAAAGAACAAAAGTAAATACTAGTCAACAAAGGTTTATCTGAAATGTAGATGTACATATCCAAGCGCCTAAAAACATATATGGGCAATGCAAACTGCGTCCCGTAACTTTTATTACAATGAAAGATCAAGGTACTGACGAAGTCAAAATTAACAAATTAAACACTAATCTGTAGCTATTATTTATAGTATAAATTTTTTGTAGTACAATAACGGTAATAAATATTATTCTAATTAACGATCGTTTTAGGAAGTACAGAAATCGAAATTACACATATCTATAAAAAGTGTCTTAGGTTAGGTTAAAGGTTAGGTTAGGCTTGAGAGTAGGTTAGACGTTAGACGAGGTTAGAGTAGAACTCAGGTAGGGTTAGAACTTAGGTTACGTTAGAGATTACGTTTAGTTATAGCTGAAGTGAAGATACGTGAAGAAGTTTGAGGTTAGGTTAGGTTTGAAGTTAGGTTAAAGTAGAACCTAAGTAAGGTTAGAAGTTAGAGATTGCGTTACTTAAGTTAACAGTTAGGTTAGATGCTAGATTAGAAATTAAAAGTTAAAAGTTAGGCGAAAGTTAAGATGATAAGTTAGAGGTTAGGTTAGATTAAAGTTGAGGTTAGGTTAGAGTAAAACTTAAAACTTATAGTAAGTAATGTTAGAATTTAGGTTATGTTAAAAATTACCTTACCTAAGTTTACCTTGTCTAAGTTAAAGGTTATGGTAGAGGTTAGGTTAGAGATCACGTTAATGTAGCGCTAGAGGTAACGTAAACGGTCAGGTTTTGTTAAGTAAACGGTTACGTTGGGTTATAGGTTCGAAGTTAGGTTAGATTAGAGGTTAAGTTAGGTTAAAAGTTAGGATAAATTAGAGGTTGGGTTATGCTGCAGATTACGTTAAGCTAGTGGTCTACCCAACCATCTTCTTTTTTAATCTTCCTCTTGTTTTTCTTCCTTTTTCCTGCCATAACTATTTTCCAAACAAGTCTGTTATCAGGCATCCTTGTAATATGACCCAACCGTCTTAATCTCCGTGCTTTTACCAATTGCCCAATGCTTGGTTTGGTATACAGTTCCATGATTTCTCGGTTTGTTCTTCTTCTCCATCCTTTGTCCTTTACTTCTATTCCTCCAAATATATTTTGCAGTATTTTCCTCTCCTCTTCTGGATTTAAGTTTTCTGTTTTTATTAAGTTTATTTGGCTTGTTCTATGGCTTCCATTTCCATGTATAGCTGATTTTAAACAAATTAACTTTAATTTAAAATCCGGTGCACGCTTTTTCTAAAAATCAAAAATTACTCTCAAGAGTAATGATGCTTGATATTAGATTTATTTCCAATTAGCTCTACTTTGTTTGTCTTTTGTCTCTTGCCATTTGTGTAAGCTACACGTTGTTATCTAATTAATAAAGTTGTCGACAGGGGTCTTCCTATTTCAATCCTCTTCTCACTTCAAATTATTTAGATAGGCTTCCTTTTGTAGTCATTTTATTGGCAGTATTTCTTACCGCCATTTTAATTAATTTAACTAAGTTTCTAGACACTCTTAAGCTTTTTATTTTTTTAGACAGCTCTTAATTTTTCTAAAGCTTCATATAATTTCTTTCCTAATATGGAGTCATGCGCCTTCCTTAAATCAATAAATAGCGTATGGCGTCCTAAATATACTATTTGTTTCATCACAAAAATCTAATCTCCCACCCCCAATATTCGTCTAATTCTTTTTCTTGTTCTTTCTGTAATATATTCCTTATTATTGCCGCTACTATCTTATACACTACATCTAGAACTGGTATTCTTTAGAAAATTCTTTTGTTATTCAATTTTCCAGCGTAGAGGTTAAGTTAGATTAGGAGAAGTTGGGCTAGGTTAGAGGTTGGGTTAGGTTAGAGGTTAAATTTGGTTAGAAGTTAGGTTAGAGGTGAGGTTAGAAATTAGGTTATAGGTGAGGTTAGAAGTCAGATTAGAGGTTCGGTTATTTAGATTAGGCTAAGAGTTTGGATAGATCAGAAATTAGTTAAGAGATTAGGATCAAGGATAGGTAGGTTAGCCGTTAGATTAAGTGTTAAAGGTTTGCTTAAGTAAGATTTGAGGTTGGCTTAGCTTGTTAGATTACTTCCGGAGGAACGTTACAGGGTAACCTGATAAAGGACAGCAAAAGCGAGCCTTTTGGCTCGCATTATTGGTGAGATATCTAATTATGACTAAAAATAACATTAAAGATTAGAAACATTACGTCATATTAAAATAGAGTAAGTAGGAGCTATTAGCGACATCTATTTCGTCACATGCCACGAAAGCCAGAATTCAACTACTTACACCTTTGAAAAATATTACAAACATATGAAGTTTTGAAATTCTGATTTTAATATGTTTAAAAATGTGCTTAGAATTATGACACAGGCACTTCTTAAAGTAAAATTAGTCTTTGGAAAACCTTTAAAGATCTAAATGCTCGCATTTGCAATTTGAATACATATATTTAAAATTACTAGATCTATGAATATCTGGAAGCTACGAGAGTTTGCAGCCTTCAAAGTTTAACCTATTGGATTAAGAAAATTAGATGGGATAATATTTCACCATTAGAATTCCAAGAGTTGAATCTTAAAACGCTATGAATTCTTGAAACAAGATTTGAAAATTTAATTAAATAATATTTCCAACTAGCTACCATAGAATATCTACCCTAGCCTTGGTAGTGTAGACTACTAGCGTACTGGTCTCTTATCCAAGCAGCCCGAGATCGACTTCCGGTGCCGGCAGATCTGGTTAAGGTTTTCTGCAGTTTATCCTTAGCTATAACACACATGTGGGGTTGTTTTTGCTATAACATCTGTAAGTCGGCTGCAGCTGCAAGATGGGACTGCATCATAATAATAATCGCCCCTCCCTCTCGCACAAGTGTTAGAGCATCTGGGGCCTGGTTGTCAGGTTATTGGTAGTAGTCGCTATTATTATTATTATATTATATCATATCTACATAAGTAATAGTAATACTATTTACTATTTATCACAATTTGACGATTCTTTAAAAACTGAAATTATATACGACAAACCATTATGGCCACAGAATGATTTGAATGTTTAATATTAAAAATATCTGGTTTCAAATAGTTAATTTTTTGGATGAACATATTGTATACTGAATTATTTTTAATATACTTATTAAAATATTTGTACATGAGAAAAACACCGGGACTTCATTACCGTTGCTATTAATGCCCGCAATGAAATAAGAAAATTAAATTAATTTAAAAGACCAAATTTAACAGCTAAATTATAGTTCGCCTTAAATTAAAATATACAAGATTTAAGCCATATAATTTAATGTATAGCAGTAGGCGTCTTTATTAACATTGCTGTGTAAAAAAGAAAGCTTTAAATCATTTCACCGTTTCATATGTTTTGATTACTTTATTGTACCCTTTCTTGCCTCCGTATTTCGCACAAAAGATAACCTAAAATTGTATTTTGATGAGGGGGATAAATGATACTTATATTTTTATGTGGGCAGATATTTTATCACCCGGAGGCTCTGATGGCGTTAAGACTGTAAATCCCTTTAGTATTCCTGCCAGGTTTTATCTAAAGAGATAAATGAGCCGAAATTAATAGTGAATATTATTCCAATTAGTCACTTCTAATTTACTACCTTAAATTTGTAGGTAGTTTATTAAATCTACGCGAATTAAAAACACAAATAATTCTAAATATGAAAAAGTACAATAAAAAGAACTTTATTGAGTACCTTATGAGTTAGCATATTTCACCTGTTTGTTTTTCTTTCCTTTCAGTGTGTCATCTACTAAGAAGTGGAGTTGCAGCCATATTTGGTCCACAGTCAGCGCATACTGCTAGTCACGTGCAGTCAATATGTGACACAATGGAAATCCCTCATCTAGAAACCCGTTGGGATTATAGGCTCCGTCGGGAAAGCTGTCTTGTAAACCTCTACCCGCACCCTACAACACTTTCGAAGGTATGTGTTATTGCCAAGTTTTCATGAAGGATTCCCACACAACCATTGTTTTCTACTTGAACTTAATTTATTTAATACTGTGCCGTCGATAGAAAACGTTATCAACATGAAGTTGTGCTTACTTGTGCTAGTTTAATCAAATTCTCAGTTTAGTAATTAAGCTGTTTAACTAGAAAGGGATTTTGGAGAGGTTTACAGAAATCACAATAGGATCGTTTATCTCTCATTGATTAGAAGGAAAGAAAATCTTAAAGGTTAATTTTCGCTACTCTCAGGGACCATCCAACTGAAAAAATCGAATCAAATTTTCTTTGAGGGTTTGCCGATTGGTGGCCTTTGAAAATGAAAATAAAATGAAAGTAGAACGTTTCTTATTGGTGATTACTGGAAAGTGAAGATTTTGACAGAGAAATCTTTTATTTTCTTATTGCGTTTTAAAACGTTTTCAAGGAAAATAAAGAAATCTGAAACCTTTTGTAATAAATGCTATTACTTTTTCATAACTTATTTGTTGGAAATTCTAGACTTACACATATTGATGTTGCAAACATAGATGAAACTGATACGTTTTACTGCTAATAATAAGATGTGATTGTTTATCCTAAATCATCCTAACAAGTTAGAATTTCAGAATGAATGAATTAATTCATCTTTAACTTGTATCAAATACCAGCATTTTCAGTTGTAAAGTCATAAATATATTTCAATCTCTATTGGTTAATACAGAAATCATTTAATCAACTTGAGTGACTTAAAGTATTAAGTATGCCCAAGCTTAGATTTTGTTTCAACATATTTATATATATATACTCTGATAAGATCTATTTATATTTTTTGGTTCATTTTTTTCTTATTTATTAAAATGCCTTGGCTCGTTTTAAATGGTTTTGATTTAATTGTGTAACACGTTGCGACAGCTGCTCCGGCATGTTCAAAAGGAAGATTTGGTGTGGGTCGGCGATTTGCCAATGGTTACAATCCGAGCTTTTAAATAATCCTCAATATAAATCTAGGGAAGTTAATAATTTTACTAAATCTAAACCTCAAAGTGAGTAATATTATTGGCAAGCAGATACCTTAATTACCCTAAAACAAGTGTCAGTAGTACCTGTAAAATTTTCGGATATGTTCTTATATAATAAACGACAACATCCTATACATAATAATAATCCATCCAGGAAAAGTAATTACAACAATACTTGAAAGAAAATTTTGAAACGATAACTAAATTAAGGTTTAGCTAATAGAAATCTTGTCTAATACGCAATACAAGTTTTGTAATTTAAAAAACACAAGAATAATATTTACATAAAAATTGTTACGAGATTTGAGAAAAATAAAAACTGTTCTAAATATTTTTAACACAATTACTAGAAATGGAAATAAATCTTTCCACAAACTAAGCATGTATCATTTCTTTATAGTATCGTAAAAATAAATTTACTTTTGACAACGAACCTTGCATAGTGTCAAACGGCCCTAATACAATGTGATTTAAAATTATGGTGAAATATTTTTAACAACATGAATCTGTGCTTCTGTGTAACAAACATATTGCTTGCTCGTTTAATTATTCTACAGCAACAATATATTAACATAAAGGCAATAATTTTTATGCTATAGCACAATGATTTTTCAGATGCAGATTAATATAATTTTGTGTAGAAATTATGGACGTGTTTATAACTAAATTAATAGATTGGTTATTTTTTTAAATAATACAAATTATTATTTATTGCAAACATGATGCTTATAGTGCACAAAACAAATGCATGCTGCATTTAAAATAACGATCATTTAAATTGTACTGTTAAAATATCACACAAAACGCCACTTCAAGAATTTTACTATAAGTGTATGAGTAGGCCCTCCGTGGTCGAGCGGTAGAGATTCTACCTCGCGTTCAGAGGGACAGGGGTTCAAACCTCGGTTGCGACTGAGTTTTAAAAATTCAGTACTATCGTGTTTGAGCTCCTTAGGTTAAGGTATGAAAGTTGTATGAGTGATAAAGTATGGGGAAGCGTAATGTACTTGCTACAATAGCTCCATTACCTCCGTTGCACTCCCATAAGAGTTTGTGTGGAACCCCGACACTGCAAAATGCGGTAAAAGGGGAATGGATTATGTATGTATGTATGTATGTATGTGTATGAGTCCTGGTGCTGCACGAATTGCAACTACTTCAAACCATACATTTCGCGTCTGCGAACTCATCCGATCATAGGTGACACTTATCGAATTAGCCTACGCTGTTGCAGTAAATGAAACGAACGCGAAACATTTAATTCGACGAAATTTATTTAATAAACACAGTGAACTTGATTTTCTGTAATTATTAACATTTATATTTATCAATTATATAAACAAATGATAGATAAAAGTACCATATGTTTTCTCTCTTTTGTTAGAAACTGCAGGTGAACTCTTGATATGGAGAATAATTCTGATTAATTTTTAAATGTTCATTAAGTAATCTTTTATAATGCTTTTAAAGTTTGTATTATTCATTACATTAAACGAAAACTAAGAATAAAGTTTAAAATAAGGTTTCAGGGTATTTCCGATTCAAAACCTACATTTCTCTATTTGTCTCTTTTGTACCTTTATAGTAAAAGAAATACAATTTTATTTTTGCAAGACTTATTTATCTCAGCAGTAAGTTCTTTAAAAATACACAGTAAGTGTATTAAGATAAAAGGTTTTAAGTTTTAGTTCGTTTTGGATTTGGATTATTTCTAAAAACATGATAAATCTCTTTAATAAATAAATCTATTTAAAAAACATTTCTTTGTAGTAAATACAACAAAAATTTAAAATATAGGATAAAATGAATAATTATGAATGCCTAATATAAAGTTCTGAAAGGATATGATAAATAATTCATTAGAAAGGGAATTCTAAAATCGATTAATTCAGTGGGACTTTAATCCGTATGTATAAAAAAACTGTTAGAATATAAAGATGAAAGACTCCGTATTTTGTGCAACAGTGCACGCTTTGATTATGACAAATTTATCATGGAAATATGATTACCATGATAAAGTTACCACAATATTCAAAACCGTAACCTCATTACTTTATAAACACATAATGTAACTTATCTTGATAAAACGTATAATATACAGCTAATGGAAGCAGAAAAAAAACCGCTATATTTTGTTGTATCTATGTATGAATAATGCAGTCAGTATTTTTACATGCTTTGTACCGAAAATATCATTTTGCAAATACAAGGCTGCTTCCATAAATGTATAAGACACATTTCTGGGCGTTTGTCTTGACGTCGAAAGATTGTGTTATGCGGTCGGGTTTATTAAGTGGTGTGCAGTCTGCATATCGCATCACCTGCATTCGTATATAAACTACTGCAGATGAAACTGCAGAAAAAGGAATAGTGATCATAAGACAGTAATGTTAATATTTAACGCTGTAAAGCTGTATAAGTCTGAACGTTTTGCTCAGTTTCGCGTTATTGCAAGAGGTCAGTTATAGAAATCATTTTAATTGTTATTGTAATGTTTAAATTATAGAAACGTCGCTAACATCGTATAACTTTAACCAAAGCAAACAACTTGTGCACTGATTTATTTACGCATAGTTATAGCAGAAACAATCTAAATAAATAAATACAAAAAGAATGGATGGATCCATACTTTAAATTTACTATATTAAAGCGTTTAAAGAAGGTCATAATTAGAAAAAAATATGAGCAAACAGTAGGCGTCAAGAATGACTGTTAATTTTTGTATACATTGTTTGTTTTGTAACTTGTTTATTATTTCATAAAAAAACAAAAAAGAGATATTCTAAATCAATGTAAAGTAGTTTAACCTGGGTATAAACTCATTTGAAGGACTTTTAAGATTGGAAGTAATTATTGGATACAACAATTTTATTGCATTAATATAAAGATAACAAAAAACTTGCGAAGAAATTAAATTCAAAAATGTATAAGTTGGAATTACAAGAATGAGAAAAAGAATTTTCTCTCACACCTATTACTTTCAGAAAAATATAAATTTAAAATTACGAAATCAATAAAATAAAAAAAAATCTTTCTCCGTTTAAAAGAAGAACACAAAAAAAGCAACCCAGTATACTTTATTATTTACTGTATTTTATATTTTCTCTTGTAACAGAGCTTTTTTGTTACTCTGAAATTTAAAATACCGAATACTTACTGTACTATATGCATCGGCTGAGATCTCTAATTATACAAATTTAAATTCAGGGTGGGTGTTAACCCCAAAAACTTCTAATTAAATCATGGAGTCAGGAACAAATAAAAAACATGTTGGACGCCACTAAAACTGAGGATGTTATTAGATTTAAAAAAAGAACTCGAGAAGTCATCAGTTTTGGAATTACATTTCATTTAAATTTGACATTAAGTTAATCAAACATTTATCAAACCATTAAAAAATCTTAATTTACTGAAAACATCAGCAGTATGTTGAGCCTAACTAGATTAATCGATAAATAAATTTGAAATCTGTATATTAAAACATAAAAGAAAAAAAGAAAATACAAAGCACATCAAAATCAAACACATTATTATTTTAAATTCTGAACTATTTTGTCTTAACGAGATTCAGATTCATTAACAGAATTATTTTATTTGCAATAAATTCCAAAACGAAAGAAATTCTTCATGAATTATAATGGTAACGGTACTTTAATTCTGCATACTGGAAGGCTGACTAACAATTTTTTAATCGGTAATACGGAATTATACTTAATTTCCCGATATAACAAGACGGTATTATTTTTCTTCGCTAAATTAACTAAACTTGCGAAATAATCCTGATATTAGATTAATTTCCAAACAACGAAATCGGTACGATATAACCAGATATAAAATTAAGCTTAAATTGAGGCATAAACGGTAGTACTGAATATTTTATCGAATTTACTAATTCCGAACTAAATACTTAATAATAAGGGCATAGATTCACCGTGACGACCCTTTTAAAATATTCTCGGCGAAGCGCCCGGAGAAGCCTCCCCAAGTAGCACAAAATATTGGCAAATGATTGGGGCAATATTGAACCTATATTGCATAATTGGGACAATATTAGCAAGATTTAACCAATATTGGTTTTTGAGAATATGTTTTAACAATATTGTAATAATATTGGCGGAATATTTAAATGCAATATGGCGCTTTACTATAAAAAACCAATATTGCAGGATCATTTAAATGCAATATCCCAAAAATGTTTACAATAAATATTCTAACAATATTGTTTTATAGCATTTATTTTTAAATTATTGAACCAATATTTGCACATTACTGGCAGAATAACTGTAGCATTTATCTTTTAAATATTGTATAGCATTATTAAACGATTATTTAAATACAACATCGCATACATATTTATAGTAACCACTCTAACAATATTGTTTTATCTAAATATTGTTAACATCTATTTATATTTATAACATTTTTTCATATTTATTTGTCTAGTTTTCTCAGTAAACAATTTAAACTATATCGAGGACAATAACCCCAAACACAAAGCCAAAAAGATCATAGCCTGGTTAGTTCGTAAATGTCCAAAAGTTATTGAAACTCATTTCAATAACTACCTCAAACTTCAAAGTCCGGACTTGAATGTTATTGAAAATTTATGTCAATTGAAAATTGCAATAATGATTATAAGGAATCATGAAATTTTAAACAAAGAACAACTAAAACGATCGCTTAGAGAAGAGAGGTCAAACATTTTAAAAAGATTTTAGAGTTAGTTTTAGTTATTTTTTCTTTTTACTGCTTTACTAGGTAGAAAATTTTGTATGAGTGTTAAAAGATACATATTTGTAGTTAACTAAAAAGGACAATTCGTTCCGCTACCTACCCCTAATCGGAGAAAACTGCATTTCTAAGAAGTCCGTTCCGGGTGGATGTTCACAGGTCAAGCCACGAGAATTTAGAGTATGTTTTAGGATGCAACGCAACAAGTTTAAAATGAATGAGTGTCTGTGTGTACGACTTCATTATTTTGTTTAATAAATAAATTCCTGAAAGTGTTAACATGTGTGTGATGATAATTCATGTATTATTTAATTCAATTTATTCATTTTCTGTGATGATTGAACATTGGCTGCTGCGAACATTTGTCAGTGTTGAACCAGGAGGCCAGGACCAATGCCGTTATTTTGTGTAACACCATTATTGTATGCATGTATTGTAGGTAAGTTTACGCACAGTCATAAAAGTGTAGTTACTGCATCGGTCAATACCCTATGTTCCGTCCATGTAGTTTTGTGTTTGCGTTATTTAGGATTTTTATTCTTTTCTGTTTAATATTTTAATTTATTTATCAAAAAGGCATATTAAAAACAAATTATTGCATAACATAAGGTCATATCGTTTTTGCCCGCTTTTTGACGTTATGTGTAAATTATTACAATATATAACTTGGGGATAACTTCCTTCACCAAGCCCATCTGCATAGTGGTGCGCAAACGATTTATATCGTATCGTTACTATATTAAAGTGTTACTCTGAACTATTTAACATTTTGAGACCTGAAGCTGTACTGACAGTGAAAGAGTGATCACAGCGGCCTCCCAATTAGGCGTCCTGAGCTCAGGATAAGAAGATTCACGTGACAAAAGATAAAGGTAAGGATTTATCCCCTTCTTCCCTATTTATAGTTGCATAAACCCGCGATTTACTCATAGCTTAATAAAATTTCACAAACAGAAAATTTATCTATTTTCAAATTTTCAATACAGTCCACTGAAACGCAAGTTCAAAAGAACATTTAGACCTTCTTGGCCGGATCTTTGATATGTTGTTTGTGGAAAATAAACCTTCTCAATTGTACGCTTTTGTACCAAGGCCAATAAAAACAAGCTGATCATTTTTGTTCTCTTTTTGACAATTGTTGAGCGCGACTTGTCAATTTGACATTTTTACCTAAATATTGGGTTTAGGTTTTAGCTTTTCTTATTGTTTGCTTACTTTAATACTGGATAGATAAAATGGCTAATGCAAACAAAATTAAACAAATCACGGCTTTTCGACAGATTGTGATACAACAAATGCAAGAACTAAATATGTTTGCTAAGCTATCTGTTGATGATGTTAACTTACGGAATGAATTTAAGGTTCGTTATAAGCACGTAGACGTATTTTTTGATGAATTCAAGCAACAACATACATCTTTAATTGCTCTTCTTGCCACAACTGATAGTTTGAATCAGGAAGAGCAAGGCATAATTTCTAAAAGTTTTTATGCTGATTACTATAAGGTTGTAGATATTTACGAAACTCTATTTACTCCTGAACCAAAGAACGACATGCTTGAAGAATCATCATCTAAAACTAAACGCGTTAAGTTACCGAGAATTGAATTACCCACATTTTCCGGCGATGTAAAAACTTGGAAAACTTTTATTGATATGTTTAACTCATTAGTCCATGAAAACAGGGAGTTCTCTGATATAGAAAAATTTAATTTTTTGATGTCTTCGTTACATGCAGCACCTCTTTCATTGGTTCAGTGTACACCAATGACTGGTGATAATTACATGATTGCCTACAATGCTTTAGTAAAACGCTATGAAAATAAACGTTTAATTGCAACTGTTCATTGGCAAGAGATTGAAAAGGCACCGAAGCTTTTGGATTCTCAAGTAACATCTCAAAAGCTTCGCAATTTGTTATGCACTTTTACTGAAAACTTAGCTGCGCTTGAGAATCTAAAATTCCCGGTGACATCCTGGGATTTTATTTTGTTTAATATGCTCATAAAACGTCTTGATTCTGCGACTGTGACACGTTTTGAATTAGAGTACAATTCTACTGATATACCGTCATTTGAATCTTTAAAAGAGTTTTTGCTCAAACAATGTACCGCTTTAGAGACTGTTTCGTTTAATTCTAATATTCAAAGGTTAGATACTAACAAAAATAAGGTGCCTCTAAAAGTATGTAACTCATCAATTATTAAACAAAAACAAAGTGAACTGAAGGACGTTTTGTAGTTTCGCTCCCTTTCAAAGTCTCTGAACTTTCATTTTTTGGCACTCGTGATACTGCTCTTCGTCGCTTTTATTCGCTTGAACGTCGCTTAGTAGGTAACCCCTCTCTTCATAATGAGTATTCAAAATTCATGAAAGAATATCTCACTCTAGGTCATATGGAACTGGTCTCATGCCCTTCCAGCAATGACAATGCCTATTACATCCCACATCATTGTGTTTTGAAACCTGACAGCACTACCACTAAGTTACGAGTAGTGTTTGACGCCTCCGCAAAATCTCTTCATAATGTGTCCCTAAACGATACTCTTTATAAAGGCCCTAAGCTTCAACAAGATATTGTCACAGTACTCTTGAATTGTCGACTCCATCCCTTTGTTTTTACTGCTAGTAGAATTGTAGGAATGTATTGTCTTATATTCTGGTAGAATCTTATCTGGAATAGATAAAGCAAGTTGTAATTAAGGTGTATGCAAAGGTAAATCAACTTACCTGTAAATTTTTGTTAGCAGATATGATTGTCTTGTTGATTTATTTTCAATTTTATAACTTTGTAATGTAATTCTGAAATTTCGTGTAATATCATCTCAACCACAGAATTTGAAGATTTTAGTGCAATCGTTAAGATTCATTGAAAAAACATATTTGTAGACTGGCGGTTTTCTATCGTCAAATTGATTTATGTAATTTGGGTTGCAGATCAAGTTTAGATGCAACTAAAAATATCCGATTAAATTAGCTTAACACATAATCATCGTGTTTATCGATGTAACACAGTGTGCAAATGTGTTGAAAGTAAATTATATAGTTAATAGTACCTGAATTGAGACTGCTCAATTGATATTCATAAAAATGTAAAAATTTAAATCAGACATAAGTGTACGTTTTTTGAATCACGAATTTAAAATCCACATTTTTGTCTTTGTAGTTTTGTATTTTATTTTAATTTTAAAACCAGAATTTGGTTATGTAATTAAGTCACAATTTTATTTTGTTTTTAATGGAAGATAAATTTGTTTTTTGTAAAGCTATATAACACACAGCTCAAGGAAAACAATGATCTAACCATAAACCACCAAAGGTAAAGGATGTATTACTTTGGCTATTCAAATAAAGAAAATTAAGTCTATATTGTAAAATAAAGTAGGGTTATGTGTAAACGTTAAAATTAAAATAAAATGTGGTTAAGATCAATGTCAACGATAAAGTTTAAAATGATCATTCAATAATAAAAATGCATAAACGTATACATTTATTTATATTTCAGCATTAAAAAGCAAATTTAATAAGGAAAGAAATTTACTTAACTTCGTTAATGAGAAATATTTTATTTGAAATAGAAATTATTAAAGACTTATTGTAAATTGGACTTACTTGTTTATAATAAAGAAGATAACAACTATAACAAATTATTATTTATTGTATGGAACTATTATTTTTGTGAATCAATAAAAATCTTTGATTCGACATTGAAGGAGCTGTCAATTTATTTAAACCAGCCGATTTGGAGTGAAGTTGAGAAAAATATTATTTTGAATTTGCCAAAAAATCAAATGTAGGGATGGGGAGTTATTGAGCACCAATCTGAGTAAAATTAAAACCTAAGTTTTTAAATTAACCATTTAATTAGTTAAGTAATTAAAATTTGATTTGTAGTCAAAACATTTAACTTGGTAAAAAGTACCACCCTAACTCATATTGTAGTCTATCCCTAAGTTAAGCAGAATCTACTTGTCGTCAAAAAAAGTAACTGTGCGGGGGTGCGGGAGAGGGATTTTAGTAAAAAAGCGGTGAAATTGAATTTTTATGTTATTTGTTGCAGAACATCATTCGCTATGTTGTGACAAAACTGTAAATGATTACATCGATATTTAAGTTGTTAAAAAAACATTTAAGATATTTATTTACATTGTTTCTTACGGGAACTCCTACTTTCAAAGTCTATTGTCAAAGTCGAAACAGCACTTTTAAGGTTTAACAAAATAACGTTTAACACTTAATATCTTCAAATCTAGTAATATTAAGAAAAAACGACTGGAATAAACGTTTTACGTTGATTCTCTGTGAACACAATGGTGCTTTTATTTTTGTCATAGGTATAATAAAAACGAAGATATCTGCAAAACAACGTAAAGATTACCGCGTCTCGTTTTTGCTGTTAGTTAACGAAAAAGTATTTTAGCACGGTAATAATGCATAGTTGAAGTTATCTCTTACCCAGGGTAAACAAAATATATGTTTTTATGTGTTTTACACATTGCATATCATACTCAGTGGCGTATTTATTTATTATTTATTTCTTAAATTCATACAAGCAAAGATATTCATCAATGACTAAAAATCGTCATAGGATATCATCTGTGGTTTTACATACTTACAATAAGTAAGCTACAGCTACCTATATTACACCAGTACTTTGTATGTAACCAAAGAAGATTTGTGTGTAATAAGTTAAATATGTTAACTAAGAAAAGGCAAAATAAAAAAATCACATCTTGGATTTATAATTATTTCTTAATAAAATCATGGAAATATTTAGGTACTTACACCTCTTTTGGATTTTTTATGAAATATAAAGACGACTCAATTCAAACTAAAAATGCACATTGTGTAATTATTTATTAACTATTTGAAATGAAAAAAATTAAGAAAGAAAAACTAAATAAACGCATTCACTCTGAATACTTGGAATTCCGAATATACTTCGGTATCTGATTTTGATAAACCATTTTTCATGTTTTTGCATCCTCTAGGACATTTGCACGTTGGTATCCTATAAAATTTATTTTTCATGCAACAACAAATTAATGTCGAGCAATCGCAAAAAAATCAAATTAGGTACAACCAATTACTACACAATGCAAGTATTCAGAGATATAACATTTTTAGGTACTGATTCCTGGGTTGCGAGAACTTGAATTATTCCAGTTTCAACTTTTTGACATCCGTAATTTGAAAAGCTTTATAAATTGGGTTTGGCTAATGAACTATTCAACCACTCTTTAGTTTGGTAATGTACTCGTAAGCAGTGCTGTGTTGCTATCTTCTGTTTATTTTCCTATACTAGTAAATTGTCTGGTAGTTCAAGTACACAATTTTGTTTTCATGCAGGAACAAATTTTCGTTGAGCAATTGAAAAAAATTAAATTGCAACTAATTACATAATACCATGAAATCATTTGAGTACCATTTAATCAAAAATCTCTTTGTTAAATCTCCAATCCGATTAGAGAACTTGAACAACTTTCTATGTCTACGTTAAAGTAGATGTACGAGACAAGAATGGAAAAGGTATATCGCAATTTATGAAATATGTTTGGAGATCTGGTTTAAAAAAATACTTAGTTTCCATTCTATGACGGGTTGCGATACTTCCAGTCAATTTACTGGTATAGAAAAATAAACAGAAGATAGCAATTCAGCACTGATTACGATTATATTACCAAACTCAAGAGTGGTTGAGTTTATTACCCAAACCCAATTTAGAAAGCTTTTTAAATTACGAATGTCAAAAAGTGGAAACTGGAATAGTTCCAGTTTTCGCAACCCAAGAATCAGTACCTAAAAATGTTATATCTATGAATACCTGCCATTGTGTAGTAATTAGGTGTAGTTTAGTTTTCTGCGATTGCTCGACGATAATTTGTTGCTGCATGAAAATAAACTTTATAGCATACCAACGTGAAAATGTCCTGGAGGATGAAAAAACATGAAAAATGGTTTACCAAAAGCAGATACCGAAGCAGATTCGGAATTCCAAGTATTCATAGTGAATGCGTTTACTCAGTTCTTCTTTCTTAATTTGTTTCTTTCAAATAGTTAATAAATAATTGCACAATGTGTATTTTTAATTTGAGTTTGAGTCGTCTTTATATTTCATAAAAAATCCAAAAGAGGTGTAAGTACCTAAATATTTCCATGATTTTATTAAGAAATAATTTTAAATCCAAGATATTTTTTTTATTTTGCCTTTTCTTAGTTAACATATTTAACTTATTACACAAATCTTCTGTGGTTACATACAAAGTACTGGTGTAATATAGGTAGTTGTAGCTTACTTATTGTAAGTATGTAAAACCACAGATGATATCCTATGACGATTTTTAGTCATTGATGAATATCTTTGCTTGTATGAATTTAAGAAAGAAATAATAAATACGCCACTGTTTATGATATGCAATGTGTAAAACACATAAAAACATATATTTTGTTTACCGTGGGTAAGACATAACTTCAACTATGCATTATTACCGTGCTAAAATACTTTTTCGTTAACCAACAGCAAAAACGAGACGCGGTAATCTTTACGTTGTTTTACAGATATCTTCGTTTTTATTATACCTATGACAAAAATAAAAGCACCATTGTGTTCACAGAAAATCAACGCAAAACGTTTATTCCAGCCGTTTTTTCTTAATATGTACTAGATTTGGAAATATTAAGTGTTAAATGTAATTTTGTTAAACCTTAAAAGTGCTGTTTCGAGAAAATTGACTTTAAAAGTAGGAGTTCCCGTAAGAAACAATGTAAATAAATTTCTTAAATGTTTTTTTAACAACTTAAATATCGATGTAATCATCTACAGTTTTGTCACAACATAGCGAATGATGTTCCGCAACAAATAACATAAAAATCCAATTTCACCCCTTTTTTACTAAAACCCCCTCTCCCGCACCCCCGCACAGTTATTTTATTTTATTCTGCTTAACTTAGGGATAGACTACAACATGAGCTAGGGTGGTATTTTTTACAAGGTATGCCCAACGAAAATAAAAACTAAAGCACTTTCTGGCTAAATAAAACTCTACTAATTATAATTCTTTGTGTGTGTACATGTTAATAAAATTTAAGTAAGCAAAAAGATCGATTTTTATTTCATTTATTATATTGTAGTAATTAAAATTATAATTGAAATCAGTTGTTTTGGGTCTATCAAAAGAATTTGATTATTATCACTTATTTTTATTTTGTTTCTTATTGTTAATTTTAAAATTTAATAAATAAAATTTGTTGTTCTTATTTTGTGTACATTTTATTTGTGTATTGATTAATTTGTAGTCTATTAATTTTAAAACAGCAAAGCGACGCACCCTGAAAAAATAGCATAATACATTATACACAGCTCGATTATGTAATGAATTAATTACCTCACTATATCGCACATCCAGTTCAATAGGGACACAAGTGCAAATAGTTAAAATTTACAGGAGAGCTGTTTAAAGATGGTTTGATTATTATTTTTAGTTGTTACAGATTGAAATACGCTTGTAATTCCATCAAACTTCATAATACACTAAGTATGTATATCCTTTTTAGGTAGTGCTAAAAAGCAATTTTATAATTTTAACCAAAATGTGAACTTTGTTAGATATGGCCATATTGCACTAATCAGTTCTCTCAAAAAATAAAAATATGTGGCTATATTGCACGCGAGCAGCAAGAAAATGAAAAAGTAATTATGGTTTAAAGAACGTTATTGAAAAAGATTGCTATGCAAACTAACTACATAAGTTATTTTAAATAAATGTAAGAAAACACAATTAAGCTTTCTTAACGTTGAAAAGAATTAAAAAAAAAAATTCTTTATTCAAAAACACAAAAGACGTCCAAGTTAGAGAATGAAAATTTACTGTTAAGTACAATAAGATATTTATTCGTTGAAATTACACAATATGCACTTGCATAATAACTTAAATACTATTATACAGTTTCAACATTAAACTGGTAAACTGACTCAGAACCTAGGTAAGTAACATCCATGGGTGACAACTTCTAAGGTTCTGAGTGAGGTTATTAGTTTAGAAGCTAGGGAAGCAACATCCCTGGATGCCAGCTTCGAAGCTATGAACTGTCGAAGATTGTAACTCGAACTAATCTGCCCCACAATGTTGCGGGGTTTATATACCTTTTCGTGTTCCAGATCCTTTGTTCGGTTTCACACACGTGGCAATAACGTTTTACTTCCGTTAGCATTTCGTAGATTGCATTTAGACAAGGTTTCTGAATACTGCACATGTTGGCTATATTTATCTCGCAGCTGCGAAGCGTTATCTTGCTCGTGGTGATAAGATTCATAAATAGCTCCATAATTCTTTTATATTATGTGCATACATTTAATAACGTTAACTAACGAATGTTTATTTATTCAAATTACTGCAATGCAACAGAGACGTAAGTAGTGTTTAGTATCTGTTTTTATTCCTTATTTGCTCATGCACCGCAGAACCATATCGCCGCAAGTGTACTATGATGCATTATTAGTCCGAAATTCTTCAATAGCATAGTGCCACATATAACATATAAAGCGTTATAACATTACAAATTTTAGATTTTAAGTACAATAATGCCACATTTGTTATGATATGGCGATATTACTCAAAATATTCTTAAAGCGCAATACAACATTATGTGACTTTAAAAATCGGTTGTCTTAGATACAACATGTAGCGTTATCGCAATGCATACAGGACTTAAAAAGAAAGTGCCATATGACCATAACTCCAAATCGGCAAAATTTGCACTTGTGTCCCTATTGAAGTGGATGTGCGATATAGTGTTATAATGAACTTACCTAACTCAAACGAATCATATAATGAGTTTCTAATCATAACATACTATTAAATTGTATTTGTTTTGTATTTCGTCTTTACTGAATAGTTAAAATTATGATTGTGGAGTTTAACAATACAAAATGACATTTCTATTAAGGCTGTTTTACCCGATTCTGAAGATAGGGAAACGCAATGTAAACTTACTCGGTTTTTATTCAATAACCGCTCAATATTTTTTGATCGGGTTTTTACCAAAAATTTACCTACAATGTAGTGTATGATGTAATGTTTTTAAAAAATAATTTTTAACGTTTGAAACCATAAAAAAATTAATTTAAAGTTGAAATTTTCGTTTCTAAAAAAAATCTTTACATTACATCATAGCATTTGACGCACAGATTACGGGAAAAATGTTTAAAAAAATATACGTTGATAAATAAATGAATAAAAGCATAGTAAGCGATCCTATTGCAAATTAAGTTTTTTATGGTTTCAAACGTTAAAAATTATTTTTTAAAAACATTACATCATACACTACATTGTAGGTAAATTTTTGGTAAAAACCCGATCAAAAAATATTGAGCGGTTATTGAATAAATAAATAAATAGTTTACATTGCGTTTCCCTATCTTCAGAATCGGGTAAAACAGCCTTAAGTTAATGCTACTAAATAATGTTGAGACAAACAGACAGTGCATAATAGACTAATGCATTGTAAATTTTAATTAATACGTTATTGATAAATTATACTCCATACATCATTTGTTACTATATACATTGCTACCAGTAACTGTCACTTGTAGTTTACTATAAATATAAGCTGCACATATTTTGCGAACGAGAAACGTGTTTTCGTTATTTTTAGTAAGTCATTCAAAATATATCTTTAAAATAGAGTAAAGCAGGCGCTGGTCACCTAAGTTCTATTTTAAATCATAATTTGAAATTTTAATAATTTTATGGTTTTAAATTTCAATGCATTTGGAACTTGAAAAAAACACTTGCTCTCATATTATTTTTTACATAATGTTTCAGAATAGGAGATTTGCGAAAGTATTTGTCAAATAACTATGTCTTTGTTATTGAAGCACAACAAAATTATAATCGAATTAGAATTAAGAACACATATATATACTCTAATCCAGACCTTAAAATATTATTTAATGGAATAATAGTTATCTTACTTTCAACAAATCTTAAATGTTTTGAAATTATATTTATTAAAGATTATGACATAATTGATCAATTTCTTTAAATAAGACATTAAATACGGCCAAAAAGTTTCTTCTAAATTTTTATTTTCAGACAGATTAGAAAATAACGTAGTATATAATATTAAGTATATAAGAGTTAATCTATTCAAGATCTTGTAGGAAAGATATTAAACTAAAATATTTAAAGGTAGTTTTAATTAGTATGTTTTAATGTATACTTTGAGAGGGAATAATCAATGTAGTAATTAATTTAGTATCAATATTTTTAGTTATTTAAGTTAAATTAGCTAAAATAGCTTAATTTGTTTAAAACTGTTATAATCTGTAGTGTATTGTAATTTCGAAATAATCGAGATAATAATAGTTAAAAATTAAATAATTAAAATATTTTATAACAAGGATTTAAATTTAAATACACATGTCTATGTTGGGAAATGTTTGTATAGAAAAAACTATTATTACATTTTCATTGAAAATCATAAGCAATAACATTTTCAGAAGCTATTTTATATTGTAAAATAATCTAGCAATGATACCAAATTACTAAAACGAATGTGTGTAATTACACAGTCAAAATGGAGTGTTAACTTTTACACTCAAATAACACCCAGAGTGGTTCCTATTTATCCACACTGATGAGTGTAAATAACATTGGTCTTAAAAGTGGTAAACTATATAACAACTTCAACCTTCAATGCAGGTTAAAGTCATGGATTCTTTATACATATCTTACACGATACAGAAATGAAAAAGACACTAACAAGTGTAAAAATGACAAACCATATTGTTGAGAAAACATTTGTTGAGTGTAAAGTATGCATGAACTGAGTGTTAATTTCCCATTCTTTTAGTGTAAAAATTATTGCTTAAATTGTAAGGAACATTTTTTTAATGGAAAAGGAACCAATTATAGTGGTTACAATCATTTATTGGAGTGTACAAAAAGAAAAAAAAGAAAAAAGTAAAAAAATAATGCACACAAATATTAGTTTTATTTTAAAACAAAATGCAAAATATAAATACATTCTAAATCTAAATAATCCAATGTAAATACTGTGATGATTTTCCTTCATTATTTGAAAATCATGAATTCTTAATTTTGTTACCCAATGTAAAAATGTTCAAAGTTGACTGTTTGTGTTTATCATTTGTAATTATGAGTTTCTATAATTAAAGTTTTATTAAAATTATTTACACATTATAACTTACATTACAAACCTTACCTGTAATTATAGAAACGACATATGTCACTAATCACAATGTCAGTTCTTAATAATCACACGTTTTATATAGAGTCACTCTATATAGAGTGACTCTAGTTTTATAAACACATGTGCGCCATCTTTTTAAGCTGAGTTCGGCCGTCCAAGTACCGACCTACTATACCGACATATATACTTCATCACATATATACTTATGTAGGTACTACATAGCAGGAACCAGAAACGGTTTTACAGTTAAATGGTTCTTTGTAAACCAAAAATCTGAAAATAATTTTATCTATTATTTATCCATAATTCACGTAAACATTATTATTTATATTTATGCATAATGATGATTGAAATTACAAAGGATCAACATGGCTGCTAAAACTTTTACATAAAAAAAAGCTGAATAGACACAACCAGGACTGGAAATTATAGTTTTAAAATCTTACCTAATTGCACAATATCGTAGAAAGATGCATCCTCTTCTATTTTAGCATATTTACTTTTATTGGCTATTTGAATCTTAAAAATCATTGTCACTTTCAAAGAGAACTAACTACATTCAAACACAAACAGTAAATAAAAGTCCAATCGTGATTATTCGCGTTGGAGGTGTATGTTCGGTGGATGACACTCGCGAGGGTTAAATCGGTTTTGTTGGCAATCTCATTAACACTCTTTACTGCTGTTAACATGCTAGAATAGTGAAATACATTTTTTGAAGGATGACTCTTACACTAACGAGAATATCTTTACCAAATTCAAATGATTTGTACACCAAAAACATTATTTTTACCCATTTTTTAAATTAAGATAACACTCATAAGAAAATTGTTGCTGCGTGTTCATTTTGGTTGTTAATTTCATTCACATGAGTGTAGAAATTTACACTCAGATATTTCACCACACCAAATATGTTTTTCACCACCACTGCATTTTTTACTGTGTACAAAACGAATAAATTATTTAATAATATGGTGATGTGTTAATATGATAGATAACATTAATAAAATTGCAAAAGGTAAGAGCAATTTTTATCAGAATTTAAATATTTTCTATCTTTCTCTAATAGTTTGTTTAGGATTAACAAAAGGAATATTCAAAAATCTTTAAGTAATTTTATAATTAATGGTTAATTTAATAGTTATTAGTAATTTACAATATATATAAACATTTATGAATTTATACTGCAAACTTAAAATTAATTTCAACAAAAAAAAGAAAAAACAAAAAACTAAATATAAATCATAAATCACGTTAGTAGAGCACTATATATCAATTTCAAAACCTTTATTAACTACAGCTACTATTAATATCTTCCTATGTATTACTAGCATCACTTAGAGACGACAGTTAATTGGAAGTTCTATTAATTTCAATTACTGGTGTATGTTATTCGTAATTGATTTTAAATTAGACATAATAATTACAACCGTTTGTATGTATCTGATAAGTACGGACAACTACTTATCATTAATTTCTAGGATGCGATGGTGGGAATTATTATGTCATTGAGTGACATACGATAATTACAGGGATGATTTAGGTTCAGATTTATTTTGCAAATGTGTAATATACATCACAGTGTTCACTCAACATAAATAATCCATTAGCAATATTAAAAATAATACTCTACTAAGTACTTTGAATTAGTTGCATTTGATTTTGAACAAAGGAACAAATTTTTCTTTGATATTTGGAAAGTCCTACTATGAGTTTTTGTAATTAATTCTTAAAATGGATAGCGATACCAGAGTGTCATACTATTATTGGTTTTAGTGAAATGTTTTTAGATGTTACCGTCTAATCTAATAATGGCATATACCCCGTTACATAATAACATACTAAACTACGTTTTCGAAATAAAAAAAGGAAACTATCCTTTCTATCACCTTCTGATAAATTATCTTTTTATTCTGAAAGAGGAGTTGCCAGTTACAGTTGAATAAATTGAGGTTTTCTGTGACTGATTGATTGAATATACCCTTCTAAATTTCAACCCTAAACGGGGGAAGGTAATCAACTATTTTATCACCCCAAAGTTTGAACTTTGGGTATTTGTCTACCGGTTTACCATAAAATACTTCAAGTGTTCACTTGGAATTTGTCAGTCTAAGTGCCTATAATTTTTTACTTTTTTTATTACTAGATAGTAAAACAAACTGTTCTCTGAATATATTTCTTTTCAAAAACTTTGTTAAATTGTTGTTAAATCTTCTCCCTTTTATGAATGTTTTCATCAACCTATATCATCTGCAATTCAGTTTCATTCCTAATAAAAAGACTTTTACGAACAAACATTTTTATTTTATGGTAGATGTAGCATTCTGAAATAACTTAAATTAATTTAATTATATCCTTACGTATAGAAACTTTATAGGTGTCATATTTATTAAATTTAACAAACACATCATTAAAAATGATTAATTTGTATGTGTCAAGAGAGAAACTGCACCGTAAATAAATCAAAAATATACAAGAGTGTATCGTTTTATAACAAAAACTAACTTCATGGAAATTTCTTAATCATCTTCCACTTTTTGTATCATTCTGTGCTCTACTCGCTAATAGTTAAAGTATAATTTCCAAAACCAATTGATGTTAATATTTCTTTTGTTTACAGTGAGGGCAACTAGAAGAAAGGCTATTATTAAAAAACCGTTATATACAGTTTTTTATTTTGTTTATTAAATAAACAAATATGTTAACAGGAATATTTAATATGATTTTTCAAAGAATCTTAGGGCTGAAAAATATTTTACTTATAATTTACTTATCTAGAAAATCATTAAATAAATAAAGATTATTAAAAGTTTCACAGTTTTATTAAAATACAACCTGACAATATAGAAAATAATTGTTAACATAGATTATGTAAGTTGGATGTTGTTACACCACAAATGTGTTGTGGGTCATAATATAATACTGGCGTGTTACTGTGTTCAAATTTACTTTCAATAGCCTCCAGGAAGTTAACTACTTAGAAGTTTAAGGAAATTATTTATCAAGTTAACACGTGATTTTGAACCAACTAGAAACGTTGTCGTTAGGGCACTACATAAGTTCAGTCAGGGTTGTTACGTAATATGCAAAGATCAATTAACGGTGGGCGACCGAATTATGTAAACTAGATCAAGTTTTGGTTATCAGATTAACCTAATTCGTAAGTAATTGTTGCATGAAAAATTATTTAATCGTCTTCATTACTAAAGAAATCATACTTTTTTATTTGTTGTGAATATTCTCAGTGCTTACAGCTAAATCTAGTACTTTTAAATAAACCTACTCTTGAGACAGGTGATATAAAGTTTAATTTATTCATTCTGAGCCTGAAATTCCTCATATTAACTCAGAAGACGGGGAACAATTGGTCCGTCATCTGATGATATTCGATTTGCAAGATATTTCAAATCGACAGGATTTTTAAGGTTAATTTTAGTGACTGTTATTATGGGCTTATGATTTCTCTGCGACCAGGAATTCAATTGATTAGTGGTTGCTATTCGGATGGTCGCGTCGGCCGGAACTGCTCGTGGCTTGTTAGATACATAGAATCAACTGTTTTGTTTGAGTTGGTGTTGAGCTAGAGGTGACGTTGGCGGAAATCAGAATTGAAAGAGCGTAAGCGACCTTATTAGTGGTGCTTTTTTAACAACTCCCCTAGAAGTGCTGTAGTGAAATATTAGAAAACTTAAACCATGTCAAGGCTAACATTGAATTCGAACAAAAGTATTCTTCGATTAAAGATTTGTTACGTGCTAATTTCATAGCACCCTGTATAGCTATGCTTTTGTGTTAGGTTGTATAGCGTTTAGAGATTTTCGCATTCTCTCTCCTTTTAGTTGCCATTTTGTGTGAAACTAACGTCCGGTTTTTTTTTTCGATAAGACTTTCACTTTGTTCGATCCGTTCGTGTCAAGAACATTCTTTGAAGAATATTTTAGTGGACATCGCCGTTTAATTAATCTCTTCCCTTATGTTGTGAATTGGGAATTGCATTGGTGCAGATCTGTGATTTATTTGTGTTTTTCCAATTGTTAGATTGGAACCTTAATGGGATTTTCCACTGTTCTTTTTTGAAGGTTAGAATCGCACGTGCTCGTAAGTGTTTTTAGGTTAACTTTTCTATCATTCAGTCTCTTATACTTAATATTTTTGACAGGATTCGATATATAATCAACGTTAGCCGCATTTGGGAGCGGAATAACTTTCATTAGGTCACATTTCACCGAAAGTACTTATAAAGTGTTTGATTATTGCATTCTGGTAATTTGATTCTATTTGTTACAGACTTTTTTTCTTTTGGGTATACCTTTACTCATTTTATAACTTCCTAGTTGTGTTACAATAATTACATACACTACGTTGTATATTTGGGTTGTTAAAAAACCATTACTCTGACTTAGTTGCTGTTGTTTCGTTGGATCACGCTATGTTCGACCTGGTTGGTGACGTTCCGCTTCAGCTCAAAGAACATACATCTGTATCGTGAGTTAGTTATATTGTAGCAACCATTTACCACATCAATAAAGTCCGACAACCTTTATTGTATATAAAGCACTACTGTATATTTGTATATTATAATTTTGTGTTAAATGGTTTTTCTCTAGTGGGCGTGTAGCACTTATATTTACGTATCTATTTGATATTGATATATATATATAATACCTCCGGTCCGTCCCGGCTTCGTACGGGTGAACATTTATTTTTAAACATTTTGGGATAAACGTAGAGTAAATGTATCTTTATGCAGGACATAAGTAGTTTTTTTCAAATTACTATTTATATTTTTCTTATAAAGTCGAAATACCTATTTCTTATATGTACATGCCCCTCTCCCGCACTTTGGCGCCCCCTCCCACGCCGTTTTGGCCGCTGCTCTGCGTGGGGCAACACTGGACACGGCGCGGCGGCGTTTATTTTACTATTAGTATTTTGTTTAGATTGACATTTTTAAATTCGTAATATCTTTTGAATGGAATGTCCTATTTGAATGATTCAAAAAGTAATCTACAGGTATTGAAACAGTATTGAATACGAAATGATTTATTTGTTGAGTTGAATATTGAAGGAGTCATAAAATCAAGTTTAGTTAGAAAGTAATTTCCAAAAGCAATTATATTTTCAAATGTGATTTATAAAATATTTGATAGTATTGCGGTGTATTTAACTAATAAAAATTGCGTCACGTTCGGGACAAGCATAAAATATATGTGATGATCTATAAAAGTAAAATGAAATATGTCCACCGTTCCAAATATAAACATAAATTATATACGGTGGATTAAAATGAGAATACACCACAGATATTTTTCTTTATTCCACTCAGCTAGCTCAGGTTTGCTCAGTAAAGCATAAATTATTTGAATTACGAGACTCTTATTTACTTTTATGCCTGGAAAGGAAGAAAAACTTATTTTGTAAGCACTAAAGCTCCTGCAGGCTGGACAACTGCAACTAAACTCTGAATTCAAAAGAAAAGAACGCTGGATGCTTGTATTAACATCAATTAAACACATATGTAAAGTTGAAAACATATAAACTTTATTTAACGAACAAAATAAATAAAAATTCAAATAGAAAGTCAAAGTAAAAAATTGTTATTCAAAATAATACAGTTGATAATTGAGAAACACTTCTCAGGTTTGCTCAAACGTTAGAAATAATTGTAGTGACCTGACATAGGGCCAGTATGGTCACTCGTTTGAACAGACCAACACAAATGAAATTTGTTTATAAATAAAAATATTCATCAAATGGAAATAGATTTTATATAAAAGAAATTTTGCTGTTTTATTTACTTCAAATCAAATAAATTCTCAAAAGAACTTAATGTACTAAACCAAATAGTTTTATATTTGAGGATGAACTTTACAAGTTAATTATTATTCATGAAATTAACAAGAATCATTTATTATAACCAACCTTGTATATTACGATATATTTTCCCCTTTTTAAAAGTTAATCCTTTTTATTGGTAACACTGCAATGAAACCAACCAGCTGACTTCTTGTTTATAAAATATCGATACGTAGATCGATGTCAAAAAAAATAAATTCAATCAGAATTTATTTAAACAATCACTTTCACTTTCAATAATTGTTGCACAATAATTAAATCTTCTTTTAATGCTTTTAAAAATGTTCAGGTAACACTTTAATTTATTTTAACTTTGTTTCATATATGACATTTGCGTCAAAAACATATGGTTAAATATCTAACCTCAAATTAATTACAGATTTTATCCTGAGCCGGGCATAGATTCTGCCTTGTACGTTTTATCGACTGACTTTGTTACAATTTGCCCCAGCTTATATAGTTTATGCCAGAACAAAAGAAAGCTATGACATTTTTTCAAAACAACGAAACATCGAGTAAGCTCGTGACGTCACTAATCCCGCACAGCTGTTATTTTTTTATCACTAATTCTAATTCTATTATTATAGAATTGTAGCCCTTGAAACGAAGATCAAAAAAGTATAATACATTCATTGTCCCAAAATGTATCGTAACGAAGATATTCAAGAAAAACGATTTACAATGTACACATCTCGTTACGATCTAATTACATATAAAGTTAAACAAATCAAGATTCATCCTTTACAAACTAGTTACATGCATACATGACACAGGTAATACAAATAATTTCTCCATAGAAACATCAAAACAATTTACAATTTACTATAAACATATTTTTTTTAGAGTACGAACACCAATTAATGCATATACAAGTGCCAGCTTAAATATTAAGTCAATGTTTATCAATTTATACTCAAAATGTCCAGCATACAATGCTCTAAGCACTTACATCAAAACAATGGTGAGGAAAAATAGGATAAGAGTCTATAAGAGTCATATCAACACGAACGACAGGATTTAATACCTTCATTAATTGAAGTGATTAGAAATCTTATAAACAAATTCAAAAATTAATTGTATCGTGTAAGTCACAACAAGATTGACCTAATTAATCTATTTTCAGCTAATTAGCAACATAAACTTGAGCTGGCCTCCTGGAAATTAGAAAAATTTATCTAACGCTAAACATCGTAATCTGTAAATTTAAATATGGAAATTACTTCCTCCCAACAAGTGGGAAACCGTCCCAAAGTGTAACTTGGGTTACATAAACGTATTTATCATCAAGCAATCTAACTAATTGATATCCTTTTTCTGAAAATGAAACCTATTATTATTATGCATAAGAAAGCTAGGTTATGTTTGCATGAAATTTTTATTTTTAATTTTTAATTTAAGTATTAATGAACCTAACTATGGTCCTATCTATAGCCTTTATATTAATTATGCCCATAACATAACATGTCCCTCTTTTGATTTGAATCTGATATGTGTGAAACATTTATTTTAACGTTTCCGTTCCGTCGTTGATAAAATTTTCAATACTGTGATTTGACAACACCGCAATAGATTAGTATAGATTTTATCACCTTACTTTGTTAGGAATATTTGCGAATGAATACGTATGATTTTGCTCCGTAATGAATTGGTTAATCAATTAAAAATCTGACGATTAATGATTGCGCAATCTACATCACAGGTAGTCGTGTTAATTTACCGTGCCAGTTGCATTTTGAGACTTGAAGTCAAGTCAGGTTTAGAGTAAATAAAACGCTCGCATCAATCCTCACCCATATCAAATTTGTAAAAGAAATTAATAACTTACATTCGATTTTTGCCAAGGCTATTTCACATTGGTTATTTTGTTTTAATTGATAGTTTGTTTAATTAATAATAAAGCACTGTACATCCGTTCAAGTCGACCACATTGGTAGTAGCCGCAAATGTGTTATTCTTTTCAGATCTTGTCGGCCAATACTGTAGCTATTTTAGACGATTCTTGGCGCCCATTACAGAAAACCTGTAGAGAGACCCACGACCTCACACTAGTTATCTGGCAGCTGACAGATTGAACTGCGGTTAAAGGTTGTTACCGTTTCCCAATAAGCAGTCCCCATTTTGTAGGTAACAAATTGTTACTTGAAATTAATACGGTGCAAATGTTCTTAAGCGCCTCTGTATCAATATGAGATGATTAATTCAAATATATGTTAATACTAATTATCAATTAATTGCAGATGCGTAATTACCTTGAAGAAATTGCAGTAAGACGTTATCATACAGTCCGTAAAAAAGAGTTTTTTTGAACATTACGTTAGTTCATCAACACGTTACGTTACCTTTTATAACAAAGAAGAAGTTTGTTTTTTATTTAAAAAGAAATCGTTTTTTAAATAAACTTTTGTATCTAACTTGGAAAAGTGACGAACATTTCCGTAATATGCTAAAATACTATTTACCTTACCTGTTGAAATTTATATACTACATCGATGAAACACATACGACTATTAGAACTATTAAATTGTTTGTTTTATAACAGACTTGGTGAAAACAACAAAATTCCGTTACACACAAGCGACAGTCATAAATGACAAGAAGTTGTATCACCAACCGTGGAGAATGCATCCAGATTAAAATAAATTCTAATACACAGTATGGAAGATAGATCCCTAACTTTAACATAACTTTGCCAGTCGCGAGCAGCAATGATCGTTACATGTTTGTACAGTGGTGCTATAACAATATTGATAAGTGATGAAGTAGTTGGTAGCTGTGGAGGTGGTAGATTACTGCAGGTGGTCAATTAGGTTAAACATGTGTAATGGAGCAACTTACTCCTTTAATCGGTTTCATATCACCACCGTCTCGACCACTCATAATCAAGTTACTTGCGATATTTTCTTTATACATTTGAGTAAACCTTGTCAAGAATTTGCATTCATGGTTCTGCTGATAAACCGCTATACCGCCAAAAATGTTCACAGGTTTACAAGACAACAACTTTTAAAATTTTCAATTCGAACCACTGCAAAATGTTTTTTATATATTTGAATAGATTTTGTCGAGAACTTTAAAGCTATAGTGCAACACAGCCGTGTTACGCACCCGGTTGCCGAGATAGACCGAGTCAAACGCGGTGGCATATCCAGAAATATTGCTTCTTTATTTTCACGCCTACAGGGAGCGTCGTGCGCACGGTATTGCGCGATACGCAAATTTAGTATAAATACGCTAGGACGTCTAATGTTCGGCACTTAATTTTAACCATGTAACGATCTAAATTGGAACATATTTCTGTTACAGGCGGTGCGACGTAATTCGCCCCATGTTATCCGCGTAGAGTTAATCGTAGTTCTTCGTCAAAGAAGATAAAGTTAATATGACATATCACAATAAATATATTTTAGTTTAAACGTGAACATATTGGGAAGGGGAAGAATTCTGATAAATGTTTAACGCCCAGAAGGTCTTAACAAGCAAGTGAGAAGATTCACTTGGTCAAGCGTTTCAACCAGTTCTATCCAATTACCAATGCCCTTTAAATATACCTCATAGCAGGAGACACACAATGCATTTCAACAAAATTGCATTAACTAGTATATACAATGACGAAGTATAAAATATTAGTTAAAGCAAGTTCCATTTGTCCGTCAACTATGTCACCCTACCTGATATCGTTATTATAATTAACATTATTATTAATTAACATTTCCTAACCATAAAAGAAGATATACATACTTGTGTGCGGCATATGGAGAAGTGTTATTCTTAACAATAACCATAGGCAGATGTTTGCGTGGTTGCCGGGACCGACTGCTAAAAACCCTCTGACAGCACAGCGAAGTATACCGATGCATTATATTGTCTAGTGTCTAAAATCTATTGGAATATGCAGGGAATTCTTTTTTACATAAAGTTGTTCAAATTCTTTACCCCTGTTTACTATGATGTTTTTTAATGTTGTATTTAAAACCATATTTTATATTTTCATTGCCAGTTTCATATAAATATTTCAGTTGGCTGCTTTGCGTGCGCAATACATCTAATACATTCAAATCATCAAATCAATAATAAGTTATAAAAGATGAGCAGTTTATTAGTTAGTTAAAAATATATATTTTTTTATAATTAAAAACTTTATAATATTAATTAATGTGCTTCAGGTATGAAATTTTATCATTACGACAAAAAATCAACTGTAAAACGCTAAATTTTTCGAAAGCTCTAAACTATATTGATTTCACACCTAAAAGTACAAAAGGAATCGAATAACCTGAAAATTTAGAATTTTCGAGCAGTTTTTTGCTCATTATAAAAGTATTGTCGGTATTTTTAAATTGCACCCTCTAATTGCAATAACTTTCTGCAATTTCATTTTTTCTCTAATTTGTTTAATGCCTAGCTGACCCCGTTAAGGTCTTTTTACTACTTCTCAAATGTATTATTATGTGTTGCAGTTTATTAACGCATCCTTTATATTAATGATAAATTAATATTTTACAAAAAAATAAAGACTACTGGAGTTTGTTTATTTTGTTAAGAAACAATACAGTGTTGCACGATCTACTTAAAACTACTTTTTCTCCAGAAAAATTAATCTTGTAAGTACATAATATTTAAAAAGCTACATATCAGTAATTTCTAGATGGTCACTTATTGATTGTCACTTATTGAGATGTTATTACTATTTTGTGTATTGATCATTTTTTATTGACTTATTATTGTTGCATATTTTTTTAATCTGAATAAAACCCTATATCTATCTCCTTCGTTTGCAGTGTTTCTCCCTTTATTCAACGTAGAGTGTGCACCGGCTGCCAGGCAGAATCACATATACTCTTATTATTTACTAACTAAATATCTACAAAATACTGATTTATTTTACTAATTGTTTCTCTTAATGCCCACTTTACCATTAGTACTCAGAAACTAAGCATCGCAACTCAGAGTTTGTATTTAAAATAACTTATCTAACTACAACTTAAACCTAACCTAACATCAAAGTAATGTAAATACAGTTGGTTTACTTTTATAGCCAACATTAAATAAAATTAGTAGAATTAATCCTGAACTGATGTAATCAATATTTGCTGCAGGTGTAGAACGGATTGCAATTATCGAACGTCAAAAGTGTTACGATTCAATTTTGTTGAAGCGTATGCAATATAGCTAAATTAGGAATTTAATTCGTAACATATCTGCTGATCATCTGCTAATTCGGTTGACATACATCTCGTTCCTTGAAATTACTAAGGTAAATTGGAATTAAAATCAACGTAACTAAATTAAATTTTTCTATTATTATCAGGAATTAAGTTGAAATTAAGGTTGTCCCTAGAAAATTAGAAAAAAATTGCTCGCAAACTTTGTACGTTACTATTCTCATAAAGCGCATTAAATGCAGTTTTTGTAATAATAGCGCTCAATTAAATATCCCATAAACTTAGAATTTTTGGCCAACTTGTATGTTGAATGGGATTAAGTTAAAAAACTATTTCTTTTTAATTTAACTAATTAGGCTTTAAAGAAGAAATTCTGTATACACCTAAGATTGAAAACTCAAGTGATTAATATATATTCTGTTGAATATCTTAATACATCTTTTTCAATTATGTAAACAAAGGCAAAATAAAAAGAGTTTATATTTTCAATAACATTCGCAACAGATTCAAAGGTTCAAATGAAAATATGGAAATTCTCATCGCATAATCTAATTTACAGCAAACCGAACCCCTAAGCTAAACAAACAATAAATTCTCTTTTTAAAATTAAAGCAAAACATTTTAATATGTCCGGATAATCTTATTTGAAGGGAACGAAAATACTGAAGTAAGGACGGAATAAAAACAAACGATTTATGTCGCATTTAATTTATAATTAACGGTAATAAAGCAAAGGCTAAACTAAATACGCTGGGACATATCGAACGGTTCCCCCTTATAATTCCCTTGCCAATAAACATTAAATATTTGAACAAAATTTAAAAAGTGCGAATTTTATTGCTACGGGCACATAACATGCTGTATGTTTGGATTAAACTGTGTGTTACGTTTTTGCACATAAAAATTTATTTAGAATACTGCCCTCGGCATTTGAAAAGGGCATTAACTATTTACTCGCGTGGAATAATGTAAACAGAAAGAAATCTAAAATGTAGCGTTCTTGTGTTTCTACCTTTTTTTGTTATATTTCACATGCATTTATTATTGACACATTTTACGATCATTACTGTACGTAACTGCTATGTTATGTTTTGTATCTGAAATCGACTTACTTATCCAAGTTCATTTAACCATAATAAACAAATATAAACAACCGGTTATTTTCTAAGAGAGAAATATCACGATATTAGGATAATTGTCCATGTTTTCGATTGTGACATTTTGGTTTATAAAGAAAATGTAAAAAAATTACCAACTTCAGGTAGATTTCAAGTAGGTAGATAATAAGAAACCATCTGGTGCACCCTGGTAGAGTAACGATTCTAGAAAACGTTGCGATTGTTTATCACTTAATTTATTCTTAAGATTTTATCCAACACCGCTATATAAATACCATGTTTACTATTGTCATTTTAAATAAGTAAAGTGATTGTTTACTCTTATGTTACATTATAACCCACGTTGCCCCTAGCAACGTGGGTTATTTTTAAAAAACTCACTCCTTCAAAGATAACAACCAATCACCAGCTTACGTTATTTAATATTATTAAAATCCAGTCATCGTGCTAGAGTATTAAATTTATTACCGTCAAAACTACAGACTAACTATACATTGCACATTCGATGTTGAAACTTAAATAAAGCGGTGTTGGATAAAATTTTGTATGACACGCGTGAGTTAAGGATATTATCCACTCAGAAAAATTAAATTTTTCGTTCGTGGATAATATCTTACTTAACTCACTTGTACCATAAATAACTATTATTGTGTTTATAACTCACAAGTCCAGGAAATAGAGTTAGAATTACACCGATTAAAAACACATTATAAGTAAATAAGAGAAAGACACTTTAATTTAATTTATTCATTTATTAGCAGTAAAAAACAAGATTTAGAAAAGTCAAAGATTAAAAATTAGGCCAGTAATTATGCTAACTAAAGTAGTACAGACGTTGCAATTATTTATTACTTAACTAGGATTATTAAATATACTCATTAAAGAGTATTTCATAACTAATTAAACATTTAGTCAAAATTATTATAAAAATAAATTATTGGAAGAACTTGTCTATACACCGACAAACATAAACTTTCAATATTTTCCTAGCCGTTATAAAATAAAATATTTTAGCAAATCGCATTTTCATCAACGAATTTTAATTACAAAATTTAATCTTTCAACTTTTGATCGAGAAATAATAAAAGTGTATAAAAGTTTTTATATAACGATCTCGATTTTATTAAGTTAGCCCAAACTGGCTTATTAATTGTTTAAACTTTAATGCAAGATTAACATAAAATTAAAGCAAAACATTCCAGATATTCTAGGTTAAAAAAATTATAAAACAGTCGTTATGAGAACCCAAAAAATAAAATCTTTGACATTCAGAATATATACGGGTTTTTTAAGCAGATTGCAATAACACTATTGTTGGCAACAGAGGCCACTGCAAGACAGCAAAATCTACTAATTTTGGACTCCTGGAACAATATCTAAAATTATTTAAAACGTATACTACGAAACTTATTGTTTATGAGCAAATGATAAATATACAGCAATATCCCACAGAGTGCTAAACATTACAACTTGGAACTATTAAGCTATAAAAATATTATAAATGCAATGTAGTAGGTTAAATTTTAATATTATAGTTATGCAAATGAGACTCAATATCAAATAAAGTACAAAATTGTAGTTCAACAAATCTGATTAATAAAAACAGTTATACCGCTAAAAGCATTTTTGAAACTATTCGGAAAAGATAAATTTTACTTTCATTTATTGTATTGATTAAATAGGTTCTGGTATATTAGTAGGTTTTGAATAATACATGTAAAGCTGATAATTGTAAGCAAGTTTGAATATTTTTGGAAGAATAAAACCCGATAAATATTTCTGTACTACTAGCTAGTACATAGTTGTGAAAATATGTATGAAAGTAAATTAATTAATAGAATTTAGAGATTTTTCAAATTTCAAAAATTTCCGTTTAATAAATTCATTAACCATAAGGGTTTTGTTTCACATGTTAAACTAGTCTCATCATTTGCAAAACTTTGATGATTACTACGTACAAAGTTAAAAACGTAGCAACTTTTAGCAAACATTATATGTAAAAATAAACGCAAAAAGTAGCGTGACACTTTTCAAAAGCAGTGGCAGTGATGGTGACGTGACATGTTCTGTTGACGCATAATTATAAGCAACAACTTTTTTCGGAGCTTTATACACAAGAAAATTTTAGATGGCAGCGTACGGTGAAAGACATCTCTACATGATGAATGGAAACTTACTGAAATTCAGAGATGTGTGCTAGTGACAACTTTGTGTAATTGATCTAACATCTCATTTATATGAATATCTATGAAATTAATCGAATTTCCTAAAATCTGAATAAAAAAGAGAAAGAAGTAAAATCTTATAAAAACTGTAATGTTCGTTAACAATTAATAATTAAGGATATAACTACTATAAATTTCATACGGTATAATAGTGTTATATGTGCATAGTTTATTAAATTGTGGTAATGTTAAACAATAAATAATCCATAATGTATGTGTTTGCGGTTCTGTACCAAATGACTTTGGTTTCCGCATGGTTTACTTATAACTTCCTTAGCTGTTCTAACGGCGGAGGAATCTGCGGCGGACCCATTAAACAAGCAGAATTTTATTCATAAATGTTAATGTTACCAGTGGTTAAATTAATTTCTATCGCTAGCATACATCTAGCTTTCAGATATATTACATTCGTAACAACACAAATCTTTATTAGAATGTGTCAACAAGAATATATTTCCTAACGTTTTTCGGGGTTTTTCTAATAAGGTTGCTTGTAAATTGTTAGACAATTTAAATAAGGCTATTCTAGCTAGTCATTTTATATAGGACTAAAATTATGATGAATTAAAGACACATATGACGTCAATATAATTAATGCATTTTTTTAATCTGTTCAATATTTTCATGGCCAACTTAATTTTTCTCTAATTCTAAAACGAGGTTTTTCTCGTTTGAAATCAATGCGGGAACATTGTAATATTTAGTCAGATTTGCCGATTGTAGTCTTTTAAGAAATCAGCATCCTATCCTTATCTTTATCGTCAATAAAACGGTACTAAAACTAAGTCTTATTGATCTGTTAAAAGGATATTAAAAGTTTATTGGTATTTGTGAATAAGAAAATGTAGATACCTACCAAGCGGTAGGCCCCTGCTTTAAATAACAAATTGATTCTTAAAGATTACGAATATGTTAAAACTTTACTCATATATCTCTTTTGCCGATGTCAAAGCGAAACAAAATTTTCCAACGGTTTAATGATGATTTAAGTCTTGTAAACGTTTAACATAAAACTTTTTTATATTATACTACTAGCAAAGTTTATAACTTTCTATGTATAAAGATAATAATTTTCATAAAGAAACATGTTTTTCGTAATGGGTAATGAATAATGTTGATAATGTAACTGATTTCAAATAATTATGTAACTTTTTGTACATTTAATACTTAAATTAAGCTTAACTTCATAACCATAATTAAATACATAAATTATATTTAATAGAGATCTTGTAGTTGAATTGAAATAGAGGGCGCATAATAGTTAGCAGTAGTTTGAAGGTCAATTGTAACGTTAAAAAAACTACCAGCTCCGCAAATGTGCGTCAATTTGTTGTTCATTAACAATCTAAACATAAAAAACCTTATACTTACACAATAAAGCTCAAAGTATTGGCTGAGACTACTTACTTGTAGAATTACTTCCTGGGGTTGTGGGTGGTAACTACAAAGGCTCAATAATTATTTTGGATTACATAACCAGAATAAATGAACAACATTATAGAGGGCGCCACCCAATTTTTTTACTGTTATTGTTAAAAAAGTGCAAGAATGTAGAGTTTGGGAAAACAAACCCGTCTTGTTTCTGATTTTGAAAGATTGACTATAAACAATTTCTTGAGCTAAGTTATAGTAAATGGTTGGTTGTGTTTAATGTTTAATGTTATGTTAAGTTCATTGGCTTCAAGTGATTGAAGTTAAAGTACTAGGCATATATAATGTACGGCAAACATGCCCGTTTTATATTTGTTTAAATACAAAAATTCATATAGGATTACAAAATAAACTTAGTTAGGGATCCCCTTCTGAATTACCAATTTTTAGTACTACTTTAATACTAGAGAACTTAGGTAAAGACATCAATGTTCTTCAGAAACTTGATAATCATTATTTAATAGGATTTTGTTTTAATTTCCACCATAAAAACGGTGTTAATTGATAATATTCTAACGTGAGTTCTAATGTATGTATGTATGTATGTATTTGTATGTATGCCGTTATAAGGACTTTTTATGGTAAAAAGTGGTATTCACTTTTCGGTTTTCAGAAAATGCTAGAAATTTTTAAATGTCATTATTTTGAAGATGTCTATTTTAGTCGAGTATTATAATATGCCGACTTTAGAGGATTCTTGTGTCAATAATTTTAAAAGCACAATACATTTTTAAGTGCATTGTTTGCACGAATACTACTTTCGCCGATAATAATAACTACTACTACTACAACATAACCTAAACCAAGGCCCCAGAAGCTATAAGCTTGTGCGGGAGAGAGGGGGCGATTATTATTATTATGTAGGCCCAATGTGCGGCTGCAGCCGACTTACAAATGGAACAGCGCAAATCCCACATTTGTGTCACAGCTAAGGAAAACTGCAGAAAACCTTAACCAATAAAACGAATAAAGTTCATGTGATATGATTATAGTAAGACAAAACAACGGTGTGATTAGAATTAGTAGTAAATTAGATTTACGTTACTGTATTTGAGAAGTGCCGTCGGCAAAACAACCCTTGTACGATAATAAGAGCTCCGCACTCTTTTAGTGTTTATTGCGGACTGACTTCACCAAGAAAAAACCTTGGTTTTTACATAGTGACAAATAATTTTAAGAGAGATATTTACTTCAAATTGACCAATAGCCGAGCAACGTGGCTTCCACAAGCCAGTCAAGATTAATATTTCGGAACAAAGAACGTCCACGAAAGAAAGACTTTACCCATAATTGAAATCTGCAACAATGTGCAATAGTATGATACACTGGGATCGAGAGTTTGTTTATCCAAAGCCTACTAAAGAGCACGTACAGGGAAATCATAAATTATTAGTAAGGAAGTTCTATTTTACTTTTAAACAAACAAAACATTTAACGTACTTACGAGTACCATTTCTTCAGAAAAAGTAGCATTAATTTAAATCGTACATCAATGCAAACATTTAATTAAACGGTATCGTAAGAAAATAAAAGTAACTGTTTTGTTTACAATTATTACAGTAGGAAAAAAGAAAGTAGTTAATAGCAGTAGCGGGAAGCAAAAGGTGCTCTCCTCTCTCTCCCTAGGTTTTAAATGAAGTCCTATCGTAAACTAGTGTTTACGATAGGACTTCATTTAAAACCTAGAGAGAGATAGGGTAATAACCTTGAACTGGTTAAAAGTTTTGTTTTTTAGATTTTTCGGTTCGTTGTTTACAACGGGATGAGAAGAATAATCCAAAAGAGAATTCTACAGCTACTCAAAGGCTTTACTGAAGGGTCGGTGGTGGACGAGTGGTGTCAGTGCATCACATGTGTTTTGAGAGTCGTGGGTTCGAGTCTTATTTGGGGCGACGGGATTTTTCTATTTAAGAAATTCCGCCACCTTAACTATGGGTGTGTGAATTTGTGTTGTATGTTAGATAGGGGACATATGACCTTAGGTGTGAAATAATAAAACAAAAAATAGATAGTTGTGAAAACGAATTGGATAGAAGTGAAAATTTTTTTACCAAATCTTAAACCCTGACAAACTATAATAGCTTTGAATCATCGAATTCTAAAAACTGAAAACTCAAGAGAATCTATAATTCTATAACCTTAAATTACTGACAGTATCATTTTTTCTTAGTTGATATACCTTTTACAGTTTCTTTTAGGTTTCCTAGCGATCGATCTTTAACCAATCCATGTTGCAGACACAGTGTTGTTTTTTTACTGAAACCAGCAAGAAAAGCTTGAACACGTTTGTAAAACACTTGTTGTGGTTAACATAATTTAATAATAATAAATAAAATCTGGATGATTTTTATACAAAAGTCATTTTATCATTTTCTCAGCAATTCTTCGACTTTTAATAACGAATAGGCACGTAATAAATGTTCGGTTAATCTGTTTGGCCGAAGCTTACGGCAAACTTTATGAGAATAGTGAAAATTTCCTTAGGGTAAAGCAGTGAACCATTATGGCAGATAATGGCGTGCGGATAACCCAATTTTGCAAACACCTCTAATCTAATTCTGTGACAAGGGATAGGTTCGTAGTAAATGACATATATGTAAACATCAGCTACATTTGATATAAATTTTTATTTATTTATAATTTAAAATAGAACAATTTTGCCCAATATTGGTTGTAGACAGAAAAGCACAACTTCATGTCTGTAACATGATTTCCTCTTTTTATTTTAGAAAAATTGCATTAAATATTTTTGTGTGATTGTATTTAATTGCATAAACTAAAAATATCCTGCATATGTATAGGTAATATATAAAAAGCATTTACAATTACATTTTCACGTTATCTGTAACCCACAGACCTATTACCTTTAACATACAAAGCACGTAAGTGTAACGTAATGAAACGTGCTGACAAAATTTTACGCAAACTTTATCTTTTCCTTTTGTTGTATCATTTTCCTTTTTCCTCCTCCTTGAAAGAGCTTTTCTAAAGCAGGAAATTTTTAGGTCAGGCAAAGTTTTCTCTAAAACTTTAAAAAGAGGAAGCCGGAAACAATTTGGATGCAGGCTGTATAACTCGCTTTGGTATTGTGTGTTACAGGCATATGTGGATCTGGTGAGAGCATGGGGATGGAAATCCTTCACGATTATCTACGAAAATAACGAGGGTTTGGTGCGGCTTCAGGAGCTGCTGAAAGCTCACGGACCGTACGAGTTTCCCATAACCGTGCGACAGCTGGGGGAAGGCCCTGATTACAGGTATTTACACTCGCTACCCCCGGTTTACCCGCTAAAGTACTTTCAACCCCACCCACTAAAACGATTTACGCCACCCCTATCATTATTCACAACACCGCTGTGACTTTTATTAGTCGCTATTATTTAGTTTGTTTCCAGTTTGTAACCCTTGCTACCGAATAGTTTTGCATCGTTTTGTTGAAAAGTCCCCGCTTACAAATTGTCCCTAGGTTTTAATTTTTGTTACGGTGCTTGAATTCTAGATGGTATTTTCGCCGTTAATGTCCGTTTTGTTGTTACTGGCAACAATGGAAAATCATAGATTGTTTTCATGTTGAACCTTACTGTTCGTGAATAATACGAGTGTTACATTAACGGACGTGAATATTTTGTAGTTAACACAATGTAATAGCAAACATGTTTGCATTTTATTGAAATCTCAGGATTATACAAAATATGAATTTCTGCTTACTTCTAAATAATTTAAAAAAGTTAAGCAAACAACAATAAATTACTAGTTTTCAAATAAAGGAACATTAGATGATAGAAAGTTTAACACAAAAAGTTATTGATATCATGCAACACCAATCACATGTCAATCTAAGACTGGAAATGTACGGTAACATATTTAAATATTTTTCTTCTTTTTCTTCTTCTTTATCTAACTCATAATAACATTACTCTAACAGGTAGATAATATTTCATAAAATAAAACACACCTGGATAAGGGTTTTTACATGTACAAACTACGTCGTCAAACTCCCAAAAAAGAAGCCGGAAAAAGGAAAACACTATGTGAACGCATATGTGATATGTAACAAGGACTTATCACCAAATCATAAGCGCATGTAAATCATCCATACGCATTCAAAGAGTAATATAAAGTGTTGCTTCTATTATACAGGGTTATGATAATGTAATGCACAAAATTCATAAAACGTACAACGATCACTTTGGAACAAAATGCAAAAACACGTCAAACGTTTTTTTTTATTCCGCATCTTTTGACATAAGTTACAAAAAGAACACGTCAACTTTGTCAAAGTTATGACGTCATTAACATATTTTTTTAATGGGAAGCTAAGATTGTTATTACGTTATTTGATAAAGCTTGCTTTTTTACACTAGGGAAAAAAGTTGCAGTAGGGCTCACATAAGAAATATGCGGAATAAAAAAAAACATTTGACGTGTTTTTGCATTTTGTTCCAAAGTGATCGTTGTACGTTTTATGAATTTTGTGCATTACATTATCATAACCCTGTATATAGAACGATCGCGAAGGCCGAGGTAGTTAAATGTTTATAAATATATGGAAAAATTTCAATATTAGTATTATCTTTCTATCAATAATTAATATCTCGTAAATACCTCAAACATTTGTTTATAAAAAAATACTCGAATAGAAGATGTGTTACTTGTAAAATATGTGGTCGTATCAAGAACTATTGCCGATCAAATATAATACTACATGCAAAATTTATGATTTATCAAAATGTACAAAATCAAAAGCAAATTAACCGCAGTGTGTTAGTAGTAGCAAAAGTCGTACATTGTATTATAAATGTACTATCCACTGTTGATCCCACAGCTGACACCACTAATTACTACCACGTACATTATGTGTATTGATGGGCTTTTAAGTTTGGCAGCAATGCATTAATGAATTAATAAATTATTCAATACGCTGAGCGCATTTGAATGTATTCAATGAAATGTTACTATAGGTGAGTTAATTTAAATGTTGCAATTAAGGAAACGGTTAGAATAAACTGGTAAATGAATTATGAATTAAATCAGTTAAAATTAAATTGATTTGGATAAGGTCATATAGTCCAAATAAGCTGAATAAAAAAATCTTATCATTAAAAATAAACTTTAATATTTTTAAAGATGTGTGAAGGATCAATAGCAATTTATGTAGTATTTCCGATTTTACGAACCCTCAAATGATTTTCATATGACTCATAATTAATATGACTATATTGCTATTGCACTTGCACTAGCACACCTCTCTCTAACCTATACATTAACAATCAGCCTATATATTCCATCAACAGAAGTTGTTTTTTTACATCTGTTCTATTAAACCTTTCAATCCGCAAACACTACGTGATACTAAATCCGGACGAATTCCCCAAAAACACAGATAACTGCTTTTCATTTGCGCTATCGGGACGCAATTTAAGTAGAAGCTTCGCATCAGCTGTTAGTGTATACTACCAAAACCTTGTGTATTTCAGAGTCATCCTCGTGTCTGTCTTGACCTATAGAATTCACGTGGAAAAAACGAAGGAAAAAGCCAGTTCTGGCAACATCTTCAGAAAACTGGCTGGTAAGTAGGGCACCAAATCGGGAACCCTGCGTCCTACTGCTCTCTCCCTCAGCTGATTTTATTAATCAAGAGCAGCAGAACATGCGTTCTCAATTTGGAAGCGGTCGTCATGCCAACAACGTGAAACGTAGTTTTTTTGTTACTCTAAAATTCAAAATACTGGATAGTTACTGTACTAACTAAATGCTCCCGCTGTTAAGATCTCTTATTCTGCAAATATAAATTCAGGTGTGGGTGTTAACCCCAAAAGCTTCTAATTAATTAACAGAGTCAGGAATAAATAAAAAACATAGTGGGCGCCACCAAATTGCTGTTAACAAAATCTAGGGGTCTCAATTTGGAAAGATTCCTCATTTAAAATTGACGTTAATTTAATCAAACACACATCAATCGATACTAATGAATTTTAATTAACAAGAATATCAGCAATTTGTTGAGCTAAGCTATATCAAACGATAATTAAATTTGATATCTATATATTGAATAGAACAGAAAGCTGAAAACATTTCACTACAACACAAAAAAATGACCATAACACAAAATTATCACATAAACTGCAAACTGAAGCGGGAATATTGCTGGAGCACTCATTAATTTTAAATTCTGAAACTTAGCGAAATTCATTAAACTTTTGCCATAATTGCTATTAATAATAAATTCTTTATGATTGTGACTATTAACGGGAATGATAATTAAGTTACTAGAAAGTTGCTCGAAGATAGTTATCTTACTTGTTGAATAATATATAAGGTATTCCTATTATTAATTTTTCATTAATGACATGGGTTAATGTGTTGAATGCAAAATTCACTGTTGGTTAGCATTAAACAAATTCTATTAAACCAATCAAAGGTCAAATAAGCGGGAATTAACACTGCACTCAAACTGAAGTTGCGGAATAACTGGATTAATTTTCTAACAACAAAATCTGTACTGTATAACACTCAAAGTAGTGTTGTTCTAAACTGGACTATAATTATTTAACTGTTAAATCGCTTACACACGATAATAGCACGGGAAACAAAATGCTGGGGCAAACCCGCCAACTTGGAGTAAGACACCCACCGTCCGACCGGAACGCTACCTTAGGGTACGAGACCCACTGCCCAACTGAACTTTTAGATGCGAATCTGTACTACTTTTTAAATATTAAAGAAAAAGGAAGATTTTAAGCTAACCTATGGCGGAATAGCGTGAATTTTTTAACCCAATAAGGGACAAGCATTTGAAAGCTACGTAAAGATTCTAGAAGATTCCAGCAGGAATGCGGTTTATACGAAAACATTTTAGGGTATCCATAAACATAAACTAAAGTCTACAGATTTTTAACTCAACTAAAATATACTAAAATGTGCAGAGCCGCACTAAGGTTTTTAATCATGTATGCATACAAAATTATATTTTTAATAAATCGAGAATATGATCACGTTACAAAGCTCGGCAGTAACCATAATGAGAACCTCCACTATATGTATGGCCTATGCCTAATGTCCAGTATAATTGCTGTATATTTTAGATTTATCGTCGTGCTAAGTTAGTTTAGAAGAAATGCTAACTTTGAATAAGATAAGCAGCTAGAATAAACTAGAGTAGTAAATATTACAAGCCCTTATGTAGAGATGGGTTATAGTAAGTTAGGGTTAGAACATGTTAAACGTTAGTTAAGGGCAGGTTAGATTACATTAAACAGATAACTAAGTTGCGTTAGGACTAGTTTTGATATTTGTTTAAGCTAGAAGTTACCTTAGAAACATTTGGTTGGGAGGTTGTGTTAAAATATAAATTCGCATTAGATTGTCATTTTAGATTTAAAGTTTCGGCTGGAAACATGAACACGGTTTGAGTTAGGTTAGATTCACCGTTTAACACTAAAACGGTACTTAACCTTCACCACACACACTTTTAATCACTCTGGACAAGTGTTTCAACAGCTAGGCTGTCATCTGCAGCATACACTGAAAAACTAAACTAAAATCTAAAAAAATCTAACATTATTCTACCTACAGAACATCACGTCCAGTTTGACTGATTACTGGACCAATACTAAAAGACTGGAATTAATAGGACTGAAATCACAGTTTATTAGCGCTTTTCTATTCTTAATAATTTCTAAGCTTTCAAAAAAGTTAGAAACTGTTGTTTACATTCCTATGTCTCTTCTCATGTCTTTTAAATCTTAAGTGAGCTATATACAAACTATTACAAACAGAAATATCAATAATTTTCTTGAGTTACTAACTGTTGGAGTCCTCAGGTATAAATCTATTAATACTAGTGGATTTCCTATAGCCGTCTATTTTTAACTTATTTATATTCCTTATTACTAACATATCTAAAAAGGGTTATTTGTCATCAACTTCCTTTTCGTGGGTAAATCTGATTGTGGGAAATTTAGAATTTAGTTGTTCCACGAAATCTTCAACTGAGAATTTACTTTTGTCAAAAATAAACCGGAGCTTTATTAAATTGCAGGTCATATTTCAAATCTTTACTTAATAAATATGTTTCTTCCTTGCTAAAAGACTCAGAAGATTCATTCTTAACTAAGTTACCACTACTTATTTGAACAGCCTTTTCGGGTTTAGTGGAAATTAATTTTGAAACTGAAATTAAATATCAGTATAAATAGTAAAATTAGTCAGTTAGAATTAGAAGCTTATGACTTACAGCACTAACGAAGGTTCTCGCTAAGATTCAATATGTAGAATGGATTGTGTATTTGCAAGTTATATTCAGCTGATCTGCATTCTCTTTTTTAGTGCATCACACTTTAGGGAAATTACATCTATAACAAAGTTTCATTAGTCATGACAGGTTTTTGATTTTTGATGTCCATGCTGTACTGAGACGAGTGAAGGTTACTTAACCAAAGCATCTTGGATAACCGATAATTAAATTAAAATCTTGTGGGGTGCATGACTGATCTTTACGAAAATAAGAAAATTTTTAAATTTAATTGTCTGCGTAATATATCAAAGAAAATAATACTGTTAAATTGTAGTGTGCATTAACCGATCTAAGATTTACAAATTGTCGTGGTAATTTTTTAACTTTCCTATTTGATGCTTTGTATTATTTTAATGTGTATTGTATTAACCTAGAAATATCGGTTTGCCGTGAAAAATTCTAGTCACGACTTCGTCGTTTTAAAAAGATTTTAAATATCTGCTTAAATACATCTTCGAAACTGCGAACAGAGAAGTTGCAATTATCTTTTAATCTGGTTTTCTCTGCAAATTACTGCAGTATATACAAATTTACCTATGGAAATCCTTGTTTACTCAGTATATTAACGTATTGTTAGAGTAATTCCTTATGCTTCCGCATAGGCTTAGATATTCATACGAGTTTTAATAATAAACCAGAATAGGTACTAAAGGGTTTATATTAAAGTAGATTCACTACTTCCGGCAATTTCCATGCACGAGAGAAGTTACATTTCTAATCAAACAGAATCCATTTGCAGTTTCCCCTTATTCTAAATTGATTAGCCGCTCAATGCTCACTAGAGAGAAAGATTAAAGTTAGCATTTGGAGGTACCATGGAGGTTTAACTATAGACGTAATAAACGAAATTTGTTGTTTCCTTAGAATGCAAATACGCGAGATGCTCCGAATTCCTTGTCACACCGTCTTTCACCTTCATTATTCCGGGACAAACGTCACGGCGAGAGCTGAGTGTGCCGAGTCTTATTGTAAAACGCGTCAAAATATCTCCCTGAAAAACACGCAACATCCAACGCACATCGTACCTACACAGGATATTTCAGGAAGGAAAGGGGATGGGAAGGTGGAAAGGTGCCGGTGGTGGCTTCTTCCTTTTAAGTACTGGGGAAAAGTGGCAAGCACGAGTTCGATAGGGATTTCGAAGATGATTTAGTAACTTCTTTCGGGGTATAAGAAGTCGTGCAAGATGTTTGGGCGAACTAAGGGTGGAGTTTAATTATTTATTATTATAACTTCCTTCCTGCTGTACTACTAATTGATTTATAGATTAAAAAGAAAGTTTGTACAAACTTTTTCTTGCTTTTTTTGTAAGAAAATTAGGAATGTTCTTTATGTTATATTATGAGGTGCTTTTCTTTCCATTACGATTAAAGGAACGTTTTTTTTTTTTATTTTGAGAGTCTATCCCAGTACCTAATTCATTTTGAAGTGGTTTATAAATTATTCTTGTATATTTGATAATGATGATTGATTAATAATAAAGATGCTTACGCATTAAGAATAACTGCCACGAACTTGTAGTCGTCGGTATATCTTGTTTTCATAAAGAGTATCGCAGTTATCAGTGGATACCAGGATATCGAAGGCCAGAAATTACATGTCAAGCAAACACAATATGCTGCTAGAGCATGAACGCACTACTGATTTATCATCTAAAAGTACGGTGTTTTACAGGATGAGTTTTACATTATGAGTATCTATTTATAGAATGACAGATGGGCTGTAAACTAAAACTACAATTTTAAAAAGTTTTATCACAATGACATATTTTTGAAAATTTATAGACACGGGTAGTGGTAAAGCTAATTTTAACTGGACTCTATTTAACTTGTTTTACAATCACAATAAAGTAAAAAACTACAATCTATACAAATGGTAGAATAAAGTTGACATATATACCTTACATTTTAGAAATCACGAACTGTGCAATATTTTGCTTAACCTATTGGAATTTAGAAATAGAATCTTATTATCTGCAGCATTGTGGTATGATAGTAAACCTTTAACTAGAAGATTTGAAACTATAACATAATTGACATTGAGGATGTTTAAACTTTTATGACAGTGGCGTGCGGTGAGAATTTAGGCTAGGGAAGCAACCACAATTTTAATTATAATACACCTAGGTACAGGCGCGAATTAACGGGGAGGGAATAATTCCCCCCTCCCCAATTTAAAAATAAGTACGCATAGAGTAGAAACAAATAATGTTTGTTTAATTATTATTTATTAAAACAATTATTTTTCCAAAAATTTTTCCCTCAAAATACTTCTCTGGATCCGCCCCTGCTAGGTACAATAAAAAAACAGTGTTACAATTATTAAGCTTAAAAGTTTTTCAAAGAAGAACTTTTACACTTTATACTTATGGAATTTGTTGACTATTATTCTTTATTTAAAAAAAAACTACTACTATGTATTTATACTGCAACTCGATTTCCCGGTTTTTCTTAGCAAAATACCAGTGCAGGTTTTAATCTTTGTTGTTAAATTTGAAAGTTCTGGTTTTGATCTGCCTTTCTTAATAATTTGTAACTTCTCCCCAAAACTGTATGCGGAAAATTCTTTATTAATAATTTACAAACTGAACAAAAAAAAAATCGACCCGATTCGGATGTATCGAAGGTATTCGAACCTTTCACCGAAGCAGCTGAATTTGCAGTCGTGACGATAATGCAATTTTAAATTTGCATTCAAGCAAACTAAATAGAAATATTTGTCTTTAAAAAAATCCAACTTATATAAATTGAAATAATAAAATGCGACAAAATACAGTCTCATTCGCAGATTTACATTACTTAAGTAACATTAAATTTAACAAACACTAATAAATCGAACAAAGAACCAAGGTATAATAAATAAACATTTGGGCATGAAGCACACTAACAATAACGGCCAAGCAATGCTAAGAGCATCGTCTACTATATGACCACGCCTGCTGAATCACGCCAAGGCTAAGAGAAGAGCAGTTGTAAGCAGTGTTTATATGCAGTGTATGTAACACATTTGAATCGGTATTACCTTTCCGTGCAAGTTTAATGATCCTAATTTAAAATAGTACTCTAAATAATTATACTTTTTGCTGTACGAAATTGATATTAATATTAATTGATATTAAATATTACAAATTTAAATAAACTATAACCATAATTTTATAAAAATATTTTTGTTGGCATTGGTTTTTATTTTTAATAAATTCTCAAGGGAAGCGTTGCTTCCATTGCTTCCATGGACCGCACGCCACTGTTTTATGATGTACAGTGTACATTTCTCACCATTCTACTTTTAATTAACACATCTGTGCTAGTTAGCAAGCGAAACTTGTATACAGAGTGTAAGCAAGTAAGCCTCTTAAAAACGATTATAAAGGATTTAAAGATTTTAAATTAAAAAGCTAATTAATTAGGAAGCTATTTAAATTATATCTGTAAAACGTTGTTAATGGACCAGACACAAATAAACAAATAAATTTCTTTTTAAACATTTAAATGGATAATTTTATTTATGAACACACAAAAGAAATAAAAATTTAAAATTCATTGAAGAGAAACGAAAAGAATCATTAACATCTTAAATTTAAGTTAATTAAACAAACATGAAACAAAATCAATTAAATCTTGGTGTCAAATGGATTTAACAAAATAAGAATTCAGAGACATTCTAATTCTCTTTGTCCTTTTTAATTTTTTATCAATCAAGATCAATCCAAAAATCTTATTACTATTAAATTACTACTACAACAAAACAAAAATTACTATTAAAAAAAATAAAAATTGAAAATTATTTTAAATTTTAAAATTATTTGCGCCACACAAAAAATTAATCACCCTAACTTGAAGGTTTAGCAGATTCCTGTTACAGTTGATAAAATTACCTGCTTATTTGTTGACAGGATGTGCACATTCCATATCATCGTTCAAATTGATTTTATTGTGATTTATGAAGATAATTATAATTATTATAGGTGAAACATGTATCTTCCATGACGTGAGTACATAAAATAATTCGGTTATTTGCAACAAGATTGCATTACCTTCCTTTAATTATTTCCATTCAAATAAAATTCCAAAAAGTGCCTTCAATTTATGAGATCGATTTGTACACCAAATTAACATTTTACTTTTTGTTTTATTTAACTTTTAGTTCACTTTGATTGTTCATTATAATTATTATTAATTAAATTATTAAAAACTGATAAAAAATTAAAAACAAGATGACATTTATCATAACCTCTCAGTATTGACAATTAAGTGACGTAAAGTTCACCAACATAACCTCTAGATTTTATCAAAATAACGTACAAACTGACATGACTTCATGTATGCTCTGTATGGAATTTCAAGAGAAAGTAACCAAATTTTCGTGCTGTTTTTATAATAATTGGAAAACAATTGCGAATCGCTAGTGGTTTTCCTAGTTAGAAACTAGATTAATTTAGTAAGTTACTAGAAAACAAAAGAGTGTCTAAAATGCTCATAACCACATTGTTAATAATAAATTAAACTAACTGTTTAAACAAATGTTATAAAACGAAAGAGGAGAATTTCTACTTTCTAACGATACCCAACATTAGTGTGCTGATGCAAAATTAACTCCAGGATTCAATAACATCTTGAATTTCCTCACAATCATTACTTCACAATAATTCAAATAAAAACATTTTAACATCTTGCTACATCCTTTTCTTACCATAAAATGAATCCTATCAAACAAAAATTACATCAATTTTGACACCAAAATTATAAATATAAACTGCAGACCATGCTGGAACGTTACAATTTTGAGATTTCAAAGACCTAAGCCTTCTCTTAAAAAAGTTGCCCACTTTAACCTTTTACTGTCAATAGCACCCCATAACTTGCTTAACATTGCAGTAAAACATTTTAGTTAGAAATTCAAATAACATTAATAAACATCAATTTACTATGGAAAATCATGAATCGTCAAAGAAATAGAACATTTTCTTGAAACTTAATAATAAAAACTGTAAGTAAAGTAATAAATACTTGTGTATACCTTCTTACCTATGCCTTTAATAATTTTCAGGTGAAAACAGGCCTGAAAATGGCTTCAAAATATGTAAATGTAAGACTATGAACCAACGCCATAGGATCGTCCATCATGAAATTGAGTCTGTGAAATTTAAGTGAAGAATCTGTTTAAAATTTATTCCTTCCCATCTCACAGTGTTGTAGTGTGAATCCTTCATAAATTGAACTAAATTTAAATAAGTTAAATCTATTTTTTAAATTAAAAATTTAGTCGCTGACAGATACGCAACACATCCTGCATATATGCATTTCTGCACTACTCAAATATGTCATATCATAACAATATGTAGAATATTAATTATTTAACGGGTGCCTTTTAACTAAGTATAATGCCTGATAACTGACGTATAGCTAAAAATTAGAGAGATTTGATAATTAAAAATGCGTGTAATTGATAATATATGTTAATTAAAAAAATTAAAAAAAAAACTGGCGTCATCTCATGACAGGGGAATCAATCGGTTTGGGAAATGTAATAAAAACGTGAGCTTGCTTTCGATACAGAAAAACCTAACGAACTACAATTCCTAGTCTTTTGATTAACCATAATTTATTCCGATAATATACCGTGTGTCAATTTGAAAACTTCCCACCCCTAGTATCGCTAAACTGGCAAATTATTTCAAAAATCGCTGACACACGTCAAATTTGTTTTCAAGGGGGAAGAATTTTGACGTATAAATTATATCGCCCCCTTCACCCCCTGCCCCCCAGAGCCACCACCCCAAAGATCTTAAATGGGAAAGGCGGTCGAGTGAGACATCATTTTGAAGGGCTTTTTATTCTCTACATTTTTGTGTGCCATTTTTTAAATTTGAGTGCTGCGTTGCCAAGTTAGGCGTCTTTGAATATTGCAAAATTTTGGTTTGGTTTGTGGTTTACGTTAATCTAGTAGGTATAATGGTACTTTATCTGTAAAAATTGATTTATTAAAACAACGTACCACCGTCTAAACCTGTTTCAATGAGCATTTATGAGTTTAATGTATCACACAAATAATTACAAAAATTCAATTTTGCAATATTCAAAGACGCCTAACTTGGCAACGCAGCACTCAAATTTAAAAAATGGCACACCAAAATGTAGAGAATAAAAAGCCCTTCAAAATGATGTCTCACTCGATCGCTTTTCCCATTTAAGATCTTTGTGTGGTGGCTCTGGCGGCAGGGAAGTAAAGGGGGCGATATAATTTATACGTCAAAATTCTGTCCCCTTGAAAACAAATTTGACGTGTCTCAGCGATTTTTGAAATAATTTGCCAGTTTAGCGATACTAGGGGTGGGAAGTTATCAAATTGACACACGGTATATTTGAATAAAAATGCTTTTAAACTAAATACAATTTGTAATGGAATTTACTTGTAAAGGGTAGCTAAGTACATCTGTCTTAGTTTCAAATAGTTTTACTTTAAAACGCTTTAGCAATGAGTAAAAAATAACGCAGGATTAAATTACTGGTTCCTTGCAGGTAGAAATGCTTTGTTCATTTACATTTATACAGTTTGTATAAAAAGCTAGTGTAAAATCCCAAAAATATTTTCTAACACGAACAAATAAGACGTCCAGAAAATATTACAGAATGCAATATCCCTCCTTGTGTTTATTCTGGTTGTTACTTGCAATAAGTTATCGTTAGAAACCTTACGGTTATTGCTTTTATTACAGTTAGCGCTGGCATTATGGAAGTAGTTTTTCTTATAAAGTAAACTTAATAAAAAAACCTGATGTAACCTTTTTTACCACATTACACAAACATGCAATTAATAACGCAAGTCAGTATTTGTTAAAAAGATACACAGAAAATTCAGTTGCTATACAAAAAGAAAGCCTTTCATCTTAATCAAACGATAATAACCGGAACTTGAGGGCGGAACATTTTTTCAGCTAGCTTCTCGAAACCAATTAGTTGATTAGCCCGTCTGCAAATGTAATAAATTTTCCATAAAATAATCGAGAAACCTCAATTAGTTTGTGGAATTAGTAATTATTAAAAGACACTTTTTTTCTGTGATGCCAATGAAGGGGCATTCTCAACAAACGGTTGGTTATTAACTTATTATTATATTGTTTTGAGAAGTGTTGCTTGCTACAGCTACTTTACTGTGGTACACATTTGGATATTTACTTTTAGATAAAAGTTTGTTATTGTTGATTTGTAGTAAAAGCAAAAACTTAGAAAATCCCTTTTTTAGATAATTATTTCATAGAATGGACAACATAGTAAAAACATAAGAACAAGCATGATGCCGATGGTGGAATTATCTCTTCAACATAGTATGTGAATTTATCTATGCCTATATTTCCTATTGAGATTGTTTTTCTTATTTACGTCCTTAATAATGTCTATAAATACGTGATTTCTTTTTATGGGTCTAATCTAATCTAACGGTTCTTCTGAAACGGGAATTGTTTTTGCAGATTGTGCTTCTCTTATACTTATTCATTAGGTAATTTATTTAATTCCTCAGCAGGTTCGACACAAACAGACTGTGTGTCGATCGGATCGACTTTTATCCGTGATCAGCGCAACAGCTTTTGAATTTTCCCTACCGGAATTTAAGTTTCTATATTGCGGTGATGTTAGAAGATAATTCAAATTCAAATTCAAATTTATTAGAAAATCAAAATAGAAATATAATACAAAAACATATAGAACATATAATATACTTAGACAAAAATAAATAAAGTTAAGAAAGTACAACATAAGATATATGTATCTGAATGTATAAAAAGAGTTATATGTAGACATTTAAACATCTCTGAAGGATAATGTCCACAATCACATATAACAGTAGCAGTAGTATATTATCAAGTATTATTATTGTTTAATTAAGTTATCCCCAGTCTAAGCAAGCTTGTGTACCGGGAATTATATTTATATACATTATAGTATTTATTTTACCGCCACAATGTTTTATTATAATTGCCTGCATAAATATTTTGTTAAATTAGTATATGAATTTTATGAATCGATTAGTTCGTAAAACTTGCTCATGTCGGTAGTCTTCAGAAATTGTGTGAGAAGACGCTTAAATCGGTGTATGTTATTGTCTATTGCAATAATATCTCTGGGTATTAAATTATAAAATCGTGGACCTAGAAAACGTGTGCATCGCATACCTATCGTTTTTATTGCTCTGGCTGTAGTTAGATGTTGATTTGTTACATTTCTGGTTGCATACTTATGACTTGCTGTCTTTTTAGGTTGACCATAGTAAAATACAATCACATTTTTAATATAAATTTGTCTTATGTTTAGTACTTAGGCCTCAGTAAAAAGCTCATTGGAGGGAAATCTACTTGGCTTGTTTGATATTATTTTCAAAATAGTTTTCTGAGCAATCGCTAAAGGCAATAGAGTAGATTTATACACACCTCCCCATCCAATGATTCCGTACTGAAGAACCGAATGTACCAAACCGTAATAAATAATTTTCAATTGATCTAATTCTAGAAGTTGTTTGATTATCTTAAAAAAATAAAACAGTTTACGAACTTTTGATACTGTCTGGTTTATATGACGTTCCCATTTCATGGTGTTATCCATCCACAGACCCAAATACTTAATATTTTCAACTATTTCATTCTCAAGCTGAGATCCATTTAATCTAATGTTTTTATAGGTCGGTAGATTGATTTTATAAGAGCTAATAGGAAGACATTTAGTTTTTTCCAAATTAATGGTCAATAAATTTGCGTCTAACCATTTTATAACTGCAGGGAGGGTATTTGATATTTTTAAATAAAGCATTGGCCATGATTTGTCCGAAAAATATAGAACAATATCATCTGCATATGATATAATATCGCAGTGAACATCTATGTTAAATAAATCATTTAGATAAATAATAAAAAATACCGGCCCGAGCACGCTTCCCTGAGGTACGCCATATGCGCTTTTTTTCTTGTGACTTACAGTATTACCAATTTTAACTTGTTGCGTTCTATTTTCAAGATAGCTTTTTAACAAATCTAGACATATTCCTCTAAAACCATAATTATGTAACTTTTCTAATAGAATTTCGTGACACACAGTATCAAAAGTTTTAGCTAAATCTAAAAATACAGCAGCGGAAGCCAAAGAATTATCTAAATTTTGATAAACTTTTGATGTAAGAGATTCTATTGCATCACTTGTTAATTTATTTTTTCTAAAACCATATTGAAATGGAGATAGTAATTTTATTTTATCAAGATATTCAATAATACGCTTTTTTATTAGCTTTTCACAAATTTTTGATAAATTTGAAAGGATAGCAATAGGACGATAATTATTTACGAGAGTCTCATCACCTGTTTTATAGATAGGAACGACCACTGCATTTTTTAAAGAATCAGGGAAAATTCCCATTTCAAACATTGTGTTGGTAACATGCTGTAGAGGATGTGCTATATAATTCGCAACCAGCTTAAGAGATTCTACACTTATTCCATCATCTCCGCAGCTTTTAGTGTTTTTTAGACTCAAAATTACCAATTGAACCTCTTTAATAGTCACTGGTGTTAAAAAGAATGTAATGTTTGTTAAAGGAGGTAATTGGATTTGATTATTAGTACTAATATTTTTATCATGAAGTTTTTTTGCATACTTTTAACCTATTTCATTGAAGAAATCATTAAATGCAATAGATATATCAAATTCAGTTTCTATATCCTTTCCATTCTCTAATTTTAATTTACTAATTGTGTTACGATCTTTACGTTCTGTAGTTGATTCTTTTACAACATTCCATAAATTTTTAGCATCATTTGGAGACTGCATAATTTTATTTTTAAAATACAAGTGTTTTGTTTGCTTTATACAAGAATTTAAAATATTACGGTAATTTCTGTAGTAGTTTTGTAATTGTACGTTATCTGGCTCTTTTTTCAGTTTATGTTTTAGTTTATCTCGTTTGTTAATATAATTAATTAAACTATTAGTAATCCAGGATTTCCTTTTTCTGTTTTTCGAATTATAAAGTTGATGCCACAAAAAATACGTAAGAAGTTTTCAAGGCCCGTATTTGGATCAGTTGTATCCGTAACGTCGTCCCACACAACCTCCAAAACTAATAAAATAAAATACAATATGTCCACCGTTCCTAATATAAACATAAATTATATACGGTGGATTGAAATGAGAATACACCACAGATATTTTTCTTTATTCCTCTCAGCTAGCTCAGGTTTACTCAGTAAAGCATAAATTACTTGACGTACGAGACTCTTATTTACTTTTATGCCTGGAAAGGAAGAAAAACTTATTTTGTAAGCACTAAAGCTCCTGCAGGCTGGACAACTGCTGCTAAACTCTGAATTTAAAAGAATAGAACGCTGGATGCTTGCATTAACATCAATTAAACACATACGTAAAATTGAAAACACATAAACTTTATTTAACGAACAAAAGAAATAAAAATTCAAATAGAAAGTCAAAAGTAAAAAAATTGTTATTCAAAATAATACAGTTGATAATTGAGAAACACTTTTCAGGTTTGCTCAAACGTTAGAAATAATTGTATTGACCTGACATAGGGCCAGTACGGTCATTCGTTTGAACAGACCAACACAAATGAAATTTGTTTATAAATAAAAATATTCATCAAATGAAAATAAATTTTATATAAAAGAAATTTAGCTGTTTTATTTACTTCAAATCAAATAAATTCTCAAAAGAACTTAATGAACTAAACCAAATAGTTTTATATTTGAGGATGAACTTTACAAGTTAATTATTATTCATGAAATTAACAAGAATCATTTATTACAACCAATCTTGTATATTACGATATATTTTCCCCCTTTTTAAAAGTTAATCCTTTTTTATTGGTAACACTGCGATGAAACCAATCAGCTGACTTCTTGTTTATAAAATATCGATACGTAAATCGATGTCAAAAAAAATAAATTCAATCAGAATTCATTTAAACAATCACTTTCACTTTCAATAATTGTTGCACAATAATTAAGTCTTCTTTTAATCCTTTTAAAAATGTTCAGGTAACACTTTAATTTATTTTAACTTTGTTTCATATACGACATTTGCGTCAAAAACATATGGTTAAATATCTAACCTCAAATTATTTACAGATTTTATCCGGAGCCGGGCATAGATTCTGCCTTGTACGTTTTATCGACTGACTTTGTTATAATTTGCCCCAGCTTATATAGTTTATGCCAGAACAAACGAAAACTATGACACTTTTTCAAAACAATGAAACATCGAGTAAGCTCGTGACGTCACTAATCCCGCACAGCTGCGTTATTTTTTATCACTAATCCTAATTCTGTTATTACAGAATTGTAGTCCTTAAAACAAAGATCGGAAAAGTATAATACATTCATTGTCCCAAAATGTATCGTAACGAAGATATTCAAGAAAATACATTGACAATGTACATATCTCGTTACGATCTAATTACATATAAAGTTCAACAAATCAAGGTTCATCCTTTACAAACTAGTTACATAAATACATGACACAGGTAATACAAATAATTTCTCCATAAAAACATCTTTACAATTTACTATAAACATAATTAATAACCATAACAATGGTGAGGAAAAACAGGATAAGAGTCTATAAGAGTCATATCAACAAAAACGACAGGATTTAATACCTTCATTAATTGAAGTGGTTAGAAATCATATAAACAAATTCAAAAATTAATTGTATTGTATAAGTCACAACAAGATTGACCTAATTAATCTATTTTCAGCTAAATAGCAACATAAACTTGAGCTGGCCACCTGGAAATTAGAAAAATTTATCTAACGCTAAACATCGTAATCTTTAAATTTAAATATGGAAATTACTTCCTCCTAACAAGTGGGAAACCGTCCCAAAGTGTAACTTGGGTTGCATAAACGTATTTATGATCAAGCAATCTAAATAATTGATATCCTTTTTCTAAAATGAAACCTATTTATTTATGCATAAGAAAGCTAGGTTATGTTTGCATGGAATTTTTATTCTTAGTTTTTAATTTAAGTATAAATGAACCTAACTATGGTCCTATATATAACCTTTATATTAATTATGCCCAAGACATAGCATGTCCCTCTTTTAACTTAAATCTGATATAAAAATATTTGTGTTAACGTTTCCGTTCCGTTGTTGATAACATTTTCAATACGGTGATTTGACAACACCGCAATATATAATGCTTTGAATTTTAAGTTGCAACACATGTTAAATTACAACGTGTTTTAACAACGAGTGTTAAATTACTTCTTTGAGAAAGCGTAGACAAATCAGAGGTGTATTTGTACCTAATTTGTAATAATTTTGAGTTCTCTGTCGAAACAATAAGGACTGAAATATTTAATTGCACAGATCTTAGCTGAAAGTTCTTTATATATTGTGAAATAGTTTTGTTCACTATCATTTAAAGTTCGTAAAACATAAGCTACCTGTAAATCTTTATCCATTTGATCAGGTAATTAGGCTACATTTGTAGCTATATTTGATGCACCAGTTGTTCAGAATTCAGATTTATCTAGTTGAATTTCAAAACCCGATTTTAAATTTTACATTGTATCATCGCTTTTTTTGTTACTCTAGATTACTGAATCAAAACATAAAAGTTAACATACTGAACATAAAATACGCCAAGCGATGGATGTCACTATAATCTCAAAAATTCAACTACTAAATACTTACTGTAAAGCTCATAAATATGATACTTACGTTAGTTTACAATGCCACGGCTGGAGACATCTTAATATCAAATTATAATTCAGGCGTAGGTCTGATTTTCATAGCTTACGAATTGTAAATAAATTAAGAGGTAACAGACACAATAAAAATGTATATGGGCGCCATCTATTTGCAAGTTTTTAAACCTTAGTATTCGCAAATAGAAAGAAATAATAGTTTTATTGATTAAATTCAATTGCTGGTCGTTTTTAATTACGTTAGTGTCAAAGTGATTAAAATACTTTAAAGACTTTCGCAAGTGAACGGTCCAATATTATCAGAGCAATAATTATTTGCTCATTAAGTTCTCATTTATTTGTATACAAGATGGTAAATTGTTTCAAATAAAAAAATCATAAGAACTATGTTAATTATTAATATTTTTGGGTACTGTCAGCCAATTAAAAACTTGTTAGTTTTTTAAATTGAATTTCAATTTTATAATTGAACAATGTTAATATATTTCCCATAAAGATCTTTAGTGTCAAGAATGATTATAAAACTAACAAACAACTTTTATAATAATGGTTCTAACAAAATCTAACACGTTACTCCTGGATAAATCGATATAATACTATAATCCATTAAAGTAACACCAAAATTCACTTTAATAAAAAAATACCTTAACATTAAAAATGCGTCACACTACAAACTTGAAGAACATGGAATACTGGTAAAGATGCTGCAATAATTAACGGAAAGTGCATAAATGATGTTACAAAAATTATTATTCCTATAACCATTTGGCATTAACCCGCGATACTAAAACTCCTAAACTGCAATAATCCCAATATTATAATGTTAATTACAAGTTTTAGTTTCTTGTGACTAATTTTCATTATTAGAAGGTTTTATCGTTTTAACGTAATGATTTAGTAGAGCTGTCCAAATTCTGCAAGTCCACTATTTAAGATTAAAATGAAAATCCCAAAAATAAAGATTACTAACATTAAAATTCCGAATGCTCAAACTTCCCTTTATAAATTGGTAACTAATAACATTTAAATTAGTTAATCAACGCGACAAATATTAAAATCCAATACGAGATTGAAATTTCTTCACAATTTTTCGAAGGACGGTACACTGAATTATTTGTGTTAATTTATTAACACCGAAAATTCAACGATAAAGTGAAGCAAGTAAGCTTCCCGTGTTGGAACGAACTACACAAAACGGTATTTACACAACTAATTCATAATTTTCAAACTGTAACATTGTTACATAACCCTATAATTTTAGGAACACCTACATATAATTTCACCGGAGGTTTCTCCAAGGAGAGTCCCCAAGTCGGCCCGTCACGTGTTCCCTTTTTATTCTACCAGACTCTGTACTAAACTGCTTGACTACTGACTACTGACTGAAATGAAGGAAGCAACCCTATGCTAAGTTTGAATTTAAACAAAAAAAATGAAACCAACCAATCCAAAGAAAGTTAACATTAGTCCCACCAATCAGGAAAAAACCGCGTAGAAAAACTTCTAGAATAATCCGTTTAAATTTGGAATAGTATCGCCTAAAGTCTGCATCTGCATGTGGTCAAAAAATGCTTTTTTTATACGTCTGCACTTCTGTTCTGAAAATGTTCTGAAAATCTGTTCGTCCAAACTTAAAATTGGCACGTACAGGATCTATAAGTTTAAGGGTTTAGGCGTTTTCAGATAAATTATTTCCTTGTTAAAAGCAGAGATTATTGTTCTGCCTTTATAATCTTGATTTTTGTATGTGTTTTGTTACTAAAAACGATTTTTAGCTGTAGGAGTGCTTTGTAAAGAACTTTGGTATTTACAAAGACGTCAGTATGTTTATTCTAGAAGCAATGTTATGTGTTATTTTATTCTAGAATGAATCTCATCCTATACGAAAACATTTTAAGGTGACTCTTGGCATTAAAAGAACACCATTTAATTCGAAATACCGTCTATATTTTTAATTCAACTGAAAAAATGATGAAACACGCAGGATGAAACTAAGGTTTTTTACCATTTATGTATATAAAATTGAGTTTCTATAAAATTGAGAATTTGAACACGTTACAGCATGTGCTCTTGTAAAAAGTCGAAAATATTAAATGATTATCATCTAAATAGACTAAGCAATGCTTATTTTGGATTCCTTCAAGTAAATTGTCCATAAATTTTATTTATTTTGGTGCATCTAATTTCTTTGGCACTGTCCAGATAGGTGATTTCTTGGCAATTCAAAAGGTTTAATTACGTATTTTCTAATATCTCATTCATTTGGTTTCTCATAAATTTTCTTCAACCACTTCAATTTTTAAATAATTGTCTAGTATCGATTATATTTCAAGTTAAATATCAGCATGAACAGGGATAATGTTTTTATACTAAATTTGAAATTAGTTTCAATATAGTAAATAAATACAGGTAGTAGTCCTGTAAAAACCTTCCCTTCTTGCTGGATACATCTTCTGGTTCGGATTTTAACATGTCGCAGCGCTTTTAAAATTGTCCTACCTACCATTAATATTATTAATAATGTGGATAATTCTCTTTTGCAACTCATTTACGTTCTCGTATACTTACTTGTAAAATTCACCTTTAAGGTACCCCAAAATTAAAAATTAAGGAGCGTTTTATATCAGGGGAACACGGAGGCCTGGCCTTCTATAACAAAAACAAACACAACAAAAAATCAAACGGATTTACACTAATATTAATAATATAATATAGACAACCACACCTACATCTTTTTATATTTTAATTTGTTTGGCAAGTAGTCATCGTTTTGTTAGCATAGCTGTAGCAGATAACCTGAACCAATTCATTAATTACATGAAAAATATAAGTATTCTATAACTTTTTTATTTTTCATTTTAAAGAGTAATGGGCATAAACTTTGTGTTTATAATATCGCTGTCAATCCATTTCTACAAAAAATGTACAGGGTGTCCAATTAAAAATGTTACTTTGGAAAATAGCTCTAAAACGCGAAGTTCAATTGTTCTTTTGTCTTCGCCATGTTAATCAGCAGAAAAAATACTGCTAATTTGCTAATTTAGCCATCTTCATAGCTCCAATAATAACAGAGATAGCAATTTATTGTGCGCCAATAACTACGAACAGCTTGCACATTAGAAATGTTCAATTTTTATTTGAAATGGTTGAGTAAATCCAATTTTTATTTAATTTTAATATTTGTGAAATATTGTAATAAATAAATAATTCAAATAGAATAAATTGAATTAGAAATGGTGGAAACACGGTACAAATTGAACATATAAAGTTAGAATAAGAAAAAAGAAAAGGACATAAAAAAATCTATTGCCTGCTGTCTCAATCCGTTAAGTCTAAGAAACTATAAAATTTAAATATTAAAATTTGGCTTTCAGATGGCGCTTTCCTACTCTTAGTAGCAAATTTTCTTAACGCAGGAAAGCACTACATCAAAGGAAAAGGCACTTCCACAAACACCTCTAACTATGAATATTTTAAAAAGCTATCTCTGCCACCGTCATATTCCATTTTCCTATATTCTGATCTAACCTTCTGCCATCTTGCGAAAGATGCGAAACTTTAATGTTTAAACTTAAAATCAAATATAACTTTCGACAAACTTAATTTGAAAGTGCTAAGTTGAGAATTTTTTAAACGATTTCTAACCCACACGCACTCGCAAACTTCCTGAATGTTATCAGGAAGTTCGCTTTTAACTGAAAATTCACTTATGTCAAGTTAAAAATTCTACATATACTCGAATGTAATTGGAAACCGATAAATTGAAATACACGCTGGCGTTGTAAAATAAAGGTTCAGTTAACCGTAAAGTAAAAAAATAAAAAACAACTCGTCCAAGTAGTGGGGCGAAAAAAAGGACAATTTTCAACATAAAGCGCAATATTAAACTTCATTGCAGCACTAACTTCCAAATAAACCAAAAACGTGCTGCCATTATTGGAAACATTAGATGAAGCAATTCGTAGCAGAAACATTAGATTAATTCTGTCTTAGAGACACGAAAAGGGACACAAAATGGAGCACATTTACACTCTAATATTAATAATAACTTGTTTATAGAAAACGGATCTTTTTTATAAATTTTTAATATAATTTGATCTTGACATTTTAGTGTATCAAATAATTTTAAAATTCAGACAAACGAAATTGGAAGTGTAACGGAAAAATAAGTAATTGGAAAAGTGTCACCTTTCCCTTCACTTTCGCTTTTCTAAATGGTCACGAAATCGGATACACAGGTTGGAGATTAATGATTCGTTCGCCTTGACCTTTGTAACTCTTCCTCTTTTTCCGAACGTGTCACCAACTTTAGACACAACATTTTCCCTCTTTACTTGTTCGAGTAAAATTTATTTCACCAATTTCTCGAATAAAAAAAGATGCGAACAGTGGCACTGCTTGAATATTTTCATTTGGCCGCATATTAACATATCTCCCATTTCAGCGGAATGTGTTCTAAATCGAATGCTAAAGGAAGTAGTTATCAAATACCAGAAATTCTCTTCGCCAACCGACGACGTAGTATAAGAGAGCAGGAAGCGAATCGTATTTAAAACCACGGGCCATTGATTTCTAAAGGCACACACGATTGTGGAAAGTTAAATAATTCAATATTTGCATCCAATAAGAAGAGTAAAGTACCTCATGAGATCCAAGTTTCTTGGCTGTGGTATTTTGAGAGGAGAGACGGTTTGATAAATTTGCATGGTATTTCATATTCCGACAAGGAATATATTTAACTCTTTATCGAGGAAACGACAATGGATTCATCTAAATAAATCCGTAAATTGCATACGAGATAGATGTAAATTGCGTAGTTTGATAGAGATGTAGACAAGTAGAAAAGTAAATGTTCTCGATTTGATAAATAACTAAATACATTGTTTCATAAGGAATGAGAACTTTTTTTAAGTTGTAGATCAGATCAATATTTCTATGTTTCAAAAGGTGAAAGTCATTAAGATGAAAAGTCAGAAAGGCTTTCTCTGCCCGGTTACCAATGGGCATCAGAAACAATTACGCAATTAAATGTAACCGACTCATGAAAACAATTCAAGAGGCACTTAAATTACCCTCTAGAAATAAAAATTAGTGACTTCACCTGTATAATTTAATTTTTGCAGCAGCTTAACTTAAATTTGAATTTAATATTGTGAAAAACGTTTAAAAAAGTGGATTCAGCTCTTACTAGAGATTAAGGTGGTAGAAAAACAGGTGACTATCAAGATTTTATGGGGACACATTCTAAAGAAAAACCTTTTAAAGGAAAAGATACATACAGATTAGAGTCAAATCGATCAGTATTTAAAGGTCGCTAACATCGTCCTTTATGTATTTTCATCGTGTATTTTTTAACGAAATACGAAAAATAAATGAATAAGAAATCTGAATGATATTTATTCTGTTTATAATTCAACCAGTTATAAACAAAAATGAAAGAAATTTGGTTGAAACTAGAGTAATAAATATAATTTCATCGGATATATAAAAGAATTTTGTTTCAAGGTTATTTACTTTTTACGAATTTTTATTGAATTAATACGAATTAGTCTGTACTGAAAAAGGGCATTTCGCTTTTTGGTTTCTGATGTGATATTTCGTTGTTTTTGATGCTAAAAGAAGAAATACTGGAGAATTCCAGGAAATCCGAAGACAGTTCTAGAAGGCTTAAAGGAGAATTGCTGAACAATGTCAAAGCGTTAGAAGATAAAGTTTTCGATGAATTGTTGGAAAGTTCCAGCTCGTTAGGATTATTAGAAATTAAATTGGAGAAACAGGATAGGGTAATTAAGATGGTAGAAGAGAAAATGGCCCAAATGCAATTACCACTAACAACTGAGAAAGACGACATAACCGAAATTCTGTAAGATAAAATCAGTTAACTACGGTTTCCTTCAACATCTGAGTCCGTTTAATGAAGTAAAAAAACAATTTAAAGAAAAGGGTCCTGCCGTAGGAATAAAAGTAAAACCACCCACGTTCGATGAAAAGATACCTTGGTCCACCTACTACAAACATTTTGAGGCGGCCGCTGGGGCCAACGGATGGACAAGCAAGTAAAAGGCCGTTTCTTTAACTGTGGCTTGCGTGGAGACGCGTTGAACGTCCTGCAAACAATCCCAGCAGGAGAGAAAAATGATTACCAGTTGTTAGTGTCTAGATTGGAGATGAGATATGGAAACGCGCATCTTCAACAAGTGTATCACGCGCAAGTGAAGAATCGTGTACAGAAGAATGGAGAAAGCCTTCAGGAGTTTGAAGCCGATGTTGCTCGGCTTGTCCGATTGGCGAACCCTACGGCACCCGATTCATTTCTGGGGCAACTAGCTGTGCAGACCTTTATTTATGGGTTAAGAGACGGAGAATCACAGCAGTCATTAAGGCTGGCACGACCAAGAACGACTGATGATGCGCTTGCCCATGCTCTAGAATTTGAAGCCGCAAAGCCAGCGTCCCGAGTTTTCCTCGCCACGAGTTCGAACCGTTGCTGAAGAAGAAGAAGGTTCGAAAGACCGCCTAGAGGAGTTACTAATGAGAGTTCTTCAGAAGGAAGACAGTCGTAAGAGGAATCCTCAAGAAGTTCGAGGACCCCGTTGCTGGAACTGCGGCGAACAAGAACATGTAGAACGCCGTTGTCCCAAAATAAGAAAAGTACAACCATCGGAAAAGTTAAAGGGGGTTGGCAAGAGAGGGCGAACGTTGACTGTTAGTAAACGGTGATCTCTGGGGCAGATCACCGTCCATTCATTCATTCTGGGCGTGGTCTTCACTCTTCACCCACTGCACTGAAGCTCTAGGCTTATTGTGCCCCAAGAAGTGATTTACTCAATCAGACCTGTATCGCCAAAGTAGTTGAGGATACAGTTGATTGGTGCTGATGCAATTTCGCTCGGTTCAACATACTGAGCCCCGAAATGTTTAAATCTTTTAGCCCCGAGGGCTGAACATTCACATAGGACGTGTAGGGCTGTCTCTTCTTCCTCTTCACATAGCCTACAGGTTGCATCATCGACAATATTCATTATGTTGAGATGTTTATTAAGGCTACAGTGTCCTGTTAATAGTCCTGTTAAAAGCCTTAGTTGTTTCCTGCTCAGTCTCAGCAGTTCCTTTGTTCTCTTACTGGAAGGGGACATCATTAGTATCTTTGACTGCCTGTGCCCCTGTAATTTCTCCCAGTAGGTTTTATGTTTATCTTTCAATAAGTCTTTGATAATCCCTCTTGCGGTTAAATAAGGGATCCCGCATGTAGGTTCAGGACCTATTAATCTCTGTTCGGAAGCTTGTTTTGCAAGTTGATCAGCTTTTTCATTTCCTTCATAACCCTGATGTCCTGGAACCCACTCTACACAAACATTGTTGCGTGTGGCCAGTGTCACCAGTGCTTCTGTGCAATTAAGCACGACCCTTGAGTGAATTTCAGTACTTTCTAAGGCTTTTAGTGCCGCTTGGCTATCCGTTAAGATGGAGATTTGCTTATTTTCAAAGCCCCTCTCTATCATGCTTTGTGCACATAATATTATGGCTGTTAATTCAGCTTGGAACACGGAGGTGAGCTTCCCCAGGTTAACACATATTTCATTCCCTGTACTTTGCTCAAACACTCCTGCTCCAGAGCTGTTTTCTGTTTTGGAACCATCTGTATACCATACAGATCCTTGTCTTTGAATCAACTCATCACCGTCCATGCCGTAACATCAAGAAATAGTACCAGCAGTTTGTTCATAGATGGGAAAATTGCGAATAGAATTGTTTCACTACTCATTGATACGGGAGCGACAAAATCCATCATACGCCCTAACGTTCTACGAACAAGCATGAAGCTGTTACAGACAACTACTCAACTCCGTACAGCCACGGGCGAAATAATACCAACACGCGGAGTGGTGAAGATGAAGATTGGCATTGGAAGTGAAGAACGTGATCATGAGGTGCTGGTAGCCGACATCACTGACGACTTCATCTTGGGAATTGACCTCCTGAGAAAATTTGGTTTTACATTGGACTTGAAGGAGGGTGTTTTGAAGGTTGGTAACGAAGAACTTTCGTTGCACCCACGAGAAGATCCAGTCGTAAGGGTTTTGCTCACAGAAGATGTGATATTGCCGGGCCAAAGCAAGATGGTTGTCGAGGCAGGTTTGGATGGAGATCTTCTGGTAGGATGTGTGCGAATGATGGAGCCTGTTTGTGATAAGAAGATCCATAGTGGCATACTGGTGGGAAAAGCGCTGATCAAGGTTGGAAAGACAGTACCGGTGAGGCTTACGAACGTTAATGTGGATCCGGTGACATTGAAGAAGAGTACCCTTGTGGGACAGTGTGTGCCAGTATTCCGAGTAGCCAGGTGTATGGCCGATGTTCCAAAACCAGTGCCCAAAAACCATGGTGAAAAATTAGTGGGTATGGTTGTTAGTTCGTGCGAAGACCTAAATAGAACGGAAGTGAAAGAGGTACAGGGTTTGGTTCACCGATACCAAGATATCTTCGCTCTTGACGATAGCCAGAAAGGACGAACAGATATAGTAAAACATAAAATCAATACAGGCAACTCTATGCCTGTCCGTCAGCAGCCGAGGCGTCTACCTCTAGCAAGGCGAGCAGAAGCCGAGAAGATTATAACCGATATGGAAGAACAAGGGGTCATCGAGCCATCCAGCAGTCCATGGACATTACCGGTGGTCCTGGTCAGTAAGAAGGACGGGTCAACGAGATTTTGTGTGGACTATCGGAGCTCAATAACGTGACCAAGAAAGACAGCTATCCCTTACCACGCATCGACGACACGTTAGATACCCTGTCTGGTTTACGATGGTTTTCGACTTTGGACTTGAAGAGTGGTTATTGGCAAGTTGAAATGGAACCTGAAGACCGGAAGAAGACCGCGTTCAGTATTGGTTCCGGACTATGGCAGTTTACGATTATGCCTTTCGGTCTATGTAACGCTCCGGCCACCTTTGAGCGTCTAATGGAGACAATCCTGAGCGGGTTGTCGTGGAAGACTTGCCTGGTCTATCTAGATGACGTGATCGTAGTTGGAAGATGATCATTCAGTGAACATCTGAAAAATCTGGAGGAAGTTTTCCGGAAACTGCGTGCAGCCAACCTGAAATTGAGTCCGAAAAAGTTCCACATATTCCGAAGGGTGGTGAAATATCTCGGGCATGTCGTATCACGAAATGGAGTGGCAGCCGACCCCGATAAAATCCGTGCAGTCCAAGAGTGGCCAACACCGAAAAATAAACACCAAGTTCGTAGTTTTGTTGGGTTATGTACCTACTACAGGCGTTTCGTTCCTGGGTTTGCCAATATAGCGAAGCCCCTGACTGAAGATGGGCGCGAGTATGTTTGGAGCGGAGAGTGCGAAACAGCTTTCCAACAGTTGAAGCGTACCTTGACAACAGCGCCAATATTGAGCTACCCACGGACAGAAGGGAAATTCATACTTGACACAGATGCAAGTAATCTGGCCATTGGGGGTGTACTTTCTCAGATACAGGATGGACAAAAAAAGGTCATCGGCTATTTTAGTAAGGTTTTGTCGAAAGCCGAAAGGAATTATTGTGTGACCAGAAAAGAATTATTGGCTGTCGTGAAGTCCGTTGAGCACTTCTACAAGAACTTGTACGGACGGAAGTTTTTATTAAGGACGGACCATGCAGATTTGAAATGGCTTCTACAATTCCGTAATCCTGAAGGCCAGGTCGCAAGGTGGATCGAACGATTACAAGGATACGACTTTGACACGGAACATCGAGCGGGCTCTAGTCATCAAAATGCCGACGCTCCTTCAAGAAGACCCTGTCCGACGGACTGCCGTCATTGCTCTCGTCTGGAAGAAAAGGTTTGCCAAGTATTAAGAACTACTATCGTCAACGACAACTGGTTGCCTGAAGAATTGCAACGATAGCAGGAGGCTGATCCCGAATTAAAAATGGTACTGAAATGGAAGCGTGTGGGAGAAAGGCCTGCCTGGGAAGCTGTCAGCCCTTTCAACAGAACCCTCAAAGCATATTGGGCCCAATGGGAGTCCTTGAAGGTGGAAGACGATCTCCTGAAGCGAGTACGGGAGAGTGAAGATGGCACCACCATTAGGTCTCAGTTTGTGGTTCCAAGGAGCCGAGTGGCTACAGTATTGCGACATCTCCATGACGGTACCTCAGAAGGACACTTCGGTGTCAAAAAGACTTTGGAGAAAGTTTTATTGCGAGAGCGTTTTTATTGGGTCAATTGTAAAAAAGACTGGAATTTTGGTCTCCACCTATAGAGCAGGAGGTAGCCGGGAATGATTATGTCATCAACTAAAGAAGAAGTTGGAGGATATTCACGACCGAACCCGAAACAATAGTCGAATCGCGAGTGACCGGATGAAGGCTACGTACGATGTGAGAGCCCAAGAAGGAGGGTTTCAACCTGGAGAGCTTGTCTGGTTATACAACCTGCAAAGACGTCGTGGCTATTTTTCAAAGTTACAGCGGAATTGGGAGGGCCCATACCAGGTGAAGAAACGAATAAATGACTTGATTTATCGCATCCAATCGTCTGGCGCACTATGAGGGAAACAATAACGTAGTCCCGGATCGAGAAGATGATGCTTAGGTGACTGTCAATACCGTAAGGCCTGAAGATGATCAGCCAACCTTTAGAGAATTTATGGCTGCGTTTTCCGGAACTAGAAAAGGCCGATTCGGAATCACGACCGAGATGCAACAAGACCTCTTCCGGGTCCCTGGTGATTATTCCATTGCCGACGGTGTCTCCGAAGATCTCCGCATGTCCAGGGGGATCGCAGTAGTGTTTAGAAATAAATTTGGACGGCTGGATGAACTTCGAGATCAGAATCCCTCTGTTGGCAAAGCCTTACACTTGCCTGATCATGACCGCTCCACTTACTACTTGGTAACCAAGCAGTTTTACTACCAGAAACCGAGTTACGTCGACCTGTGGAGGGCATTATGGGATTTGAGGACCGAGTTGCTTACCAGGGGTATTAACAAATTGGCAGTTCCCAAACTCAGCTGTGGGCGGGACCAGTTGGATTGGAGAATCGTTCGAAACCTGCTGGAAGTTATCTTTAGAAACACGGATGTGAAGATCTTAGTCTGTAGCTTCGATCCCCAGCCCGCATCAAGGCCAACAAAGAGTGTAGACGGTTATTTCTACCGTAATGGAACATGTAGTCGAGGTGAAGACTGTCGATACCGTCACGACCATTTCTACAGAAACTAGAGAATAAAACCTGTTCTGGGACAGAACAGACTTGAAGAGGGGGGCAGTATAACGAATAGTGAACCCACATATGACGTCATCAAACATTCTAGATGTATGAGTCATCAACTGTATGACTCATCAATCAACACTTGCAAGTATGACTCATCGACACGCCTCATTGACGTCACTTATCGGCAGCTGCGTGTATGACTCATCAACACGTCATCGAATATTCTAGATGTATGAGTCATCGTATGAAAGATATAAATTGAATTCGCGGGTAGAAGAAGGCAGTTAATGTTTAACCGGCGTCGTGTTGAACTGTACTCTGAATAATTAGTTAATACATAAATAGTTTTTATATAAATAAGTCCTCAAATAAATTTGTAAATACCTAGCATTTTTAATAGTTGTTAAATAGCTTATAGTTATAGTGTTTTTTAATTAAGTGCATTGTAAATAATCTTTTCTTTATTAATAGACGATTTTAAACAGCATTTTTGATTATTATTTTAAAAAGAACGTAACAGTATGTATTTATTTTACGAAAAAATGTAAAAATAACAAGCGGCATCTGTAGACACACTGCATAGCTATGAATTATAGCTAAAATTCCTTTGGGCATGATTGAAGGTTTGCAAAATTATAAATGCGCTGTGATTATTGTCATGAGCGCCACCTAGCTTTTGTTGTGAATTTAAAATAAATTATCCCAACGTCAACCATTCATGAGACAAAGTCTCTTTTCTTTTTATTTAGTAATGTTTATTCTTAAAAAAACTTAAATGTGTATTTTTGGCGGAAAATTGATAACAAAAATCAGCTATAAACACGCTGTATAGTTATTTATCATAACTAAAAAATGTTATGGATGAGCATGATTCACTGTTTGCCAAATTATAAATGTACTGTGATTGCAAGGTCCGTAGATGCAAATCAAGGTCATCGCAATGACGCCATTTTCGCGCTCAGTAAAAGTTGCAATACGGCTGCTATCGAAGCCGACACGATTGTCATATGAGGCGCATGACGTTCTAAAACGTGGAATTGACGCTTAGTATCCAACTGAAAACAAGTCGAGTTGTCGATTATTCCTGTTTTCATGTTAATTAACATGTTCCGCCATTTTCGCGCTACTGCAGAGTGGAAGTGTATGAGACAACCTATATTTCAAAGCTTGCTTTGCATCTACGGACCTTGCTGTGATTGTTTATATGAGCGCCACCTAGATTTAGTTATGAAATTAAATTAATTACAGCAAAATCTCAACAGTCTCTTTTTTTATTTTGTAATATTCTTTTTTTACAAGTCTAGGAAACTAGCTAAAATAATTACATTCGTAGTAAACATAATGGCACAATAAAACAATCAAGACAATATGTTATTTATTAACAATAATAGTTCGAGTTGTATTCAGTAATAATAAAACAAACGAAATTGTAGTAATTTGAGTAAAGTACAAATCCGTAATTAACCTCAATCAAGTAATCGTTAAAATAACTTCAAATAGTTAAAGAAAGGGACTTATAAAGCAAAGAATTTACAGTCAATCGATTCCGTCTTTTTCTCAGTAGTAACAACACCTTCGTCATATTATCTCAGAAAAAGGACTTATAGGTACTACCTAGTAAACCTTTTTACGATATAGGTTCGTAAATTAAAGTAGTGTGGGTTAAAACCGTTACTAGAATGAAAAAGGACGACGAAAATGTTTCCATAGTAATTGAATCAATGTTTACTTCGGTTTGAAAACAATTTAATCGTAATTGCAGAATTACTTTGCCAGGTAACACTTTCTAACATCCTAAACTCATTAAAAGTTTTTTCCTTTACTCTTACTTGAGGAATCGTTCTTCATCTACTTTTCTAAATTTTTCTATAGATAATGTTAAATATTCGAGACACGTTCTAAATTGATATGTCACAAAAAATGAATAGATTTAGTTAGCCTTACGGTTATTTCAGACGAAAGAAAACTCGTTCATTATTATTAATGGTATTATTTGTCTTGCAAAAATCCAATATTTCTTTTTTATTAATTTTTTCTATTCCTATAGTACAAACAAAAAAATTAAAATTAGTTTCGTCTTTCTTATTTCCCAAAAAGCAATTTTTAGAATAATTTGTATAAATAAGTTAGATAATTGAAACGTGCACAAATAAAGCAGACAATTCGAAAAGTTACAGGGGAATGTAAATTCATTTAAAATAAATAAATTAGTAGCACTTGAATGAGCCTACAAGCTTTTCAGCTACACAGTTAATTACACAACCAACGTTGTAGGAAATGGTAGAAAGGCTTGAACAGAAATTACTGCTACATTCAGCTTCTTTTTTTATTCTAATGCAGGGTTATTTTGGAATTGCTTTACTGAATGACAGGCTGATGTATTTTGCTTACAGTAAATAAAATAAAGGGCTTAGTAATGTTTTAGCAGACATTTTCGGATAAATACCTAATTTAATTTAATTCCTCGTGATTTAATTTTTTTAATTTTGCATAGAGATGTTGAGAAGTTTAGATTCTGATTTATTTACTTATTGTTAGTATTAAGTTAAATTTATTAATTATTCACCTTAATGCTACTAAAATTAATCCGATTGTAAGCATGTTTTTGAGGACTATTTATATGTATCACTGGCAGTAATTTATACGCATGCGATACTAAGACTAGAACATAAAATATCACAGAGGAAACCGAGCACCTACCAATGTTGCCCTGAAGCATTTGGTGATTTCATTTATGTCACCAAAGGCAGAGATCGGGCGCCAGGCCACGCCGGACCTTACTGCTCTAAGCAATCAATTAGCTGTACGGGTCATTTTTTTAAGAAGCTCTTTAAGTCCAAGCTCACATTACAACATCAACCTTGTTGCTAATAACAATTAACAATACCAACAATACTGCACATTTCACATTAATAATCACAATCAAAGCATCATGTTCTCAATCACATCTTATCAACATCACATTTGCTAAACAATAAATAATTACCGTATCACAATCAACAAGCACGTATGAAACAAATCTGCATTTTTGGTCTATTTATTGCACCACATAACCTCCAATAGATAATGTCCACTTGGTGTGTATGGTGGAAATTGGGTATAGTCAGATTGCCATAGGTATATGCTGTAAATAACCTAAAAAATAAAATAAGCAACCAACCTTTCAAGTATTTTAGATTGGGAAAGAATTCAAACCTTTTAGTTATAACCCTGTAGACATTTTGAAGAAAATACGGAAAACATGGTGTCATGCTCTATATATATTTGTTAATATTCGAATGTAAAGTTCACCTTTGGAACAACAAAAATTGTAAAAACAGGAATATGGTGTTGTGTAACCAGTACATCTTTACAATTTGAAAAATATTGTAATGGAATATTTCATATGTATGTAGTTATTGTTTTGTGATATGATCTAGTTCCCGTGATTATATCAAGATCATTTGTGAAGTAGCAAATGTGTGTTTATGCAAAGGTCGCATATACTAAATGTTAACTTTTAGCTGCTTTTTAGATAATGGACTATTTAATTTGACTAATTAATATCGAAAGTTGCATGTGATAATGTTTCTTTTGTCTATTTTTAAAGAGGAGAATGGTTTAATATAAAATACTTAAAAATGTTATATTTAAAATTTGTATATTGGTGCTCATTTAATTTGGCAGATTATAAACAAAAATATGAACTATTTATCTATTCTGTTGTTATGTTGAATACCATTACCAATTCTAATTAAAGTTCTATTTCTAAATGTACTTTTTACTTTACACGAATACATGATTTTTTCATTGACATCGGTGACAATATAAAAAACTAATTGGCATACATATCACATGACAACTCGTACCCTATGTGTTGCTATAATATTTGATAATTAATTAACGTAACTAAAACGTAATTCTTCTAACGTGTTTTTAAGTACGAATAAATGCCACTTCATGGTAAAAATAAAATAAATTGACTTTTATTATATATAAGAAAGGTATCTTTAAACATAAACATCAATTTCTTAAAATGTGATATATTAAATACTCTTAAGATCTACATTTAAATTATTAAAAGAAACAAATAAAAGAAGACTTTAAATGGTCGGTTTCACAAAGCTTGATTAAGTTCTGATTAACTTAATCTGATTAAATTTGAAATCCAGAAATATAATTAGATTAAATCTCAACCACTGAAATAACGAATTTGATGACAATTAAGTTAATCAGAACTTAATCAAGCTTTGTATTTGTATCATAAAGGTATCATTTTACAATAAAATGTATCACATTACTTTTATCAGAAATTGTTGATTAAACCTATTATGCATAAATTTATGCATATGTTTCAATAATAGCAATAAATGTAAAACAAGATATGGTCAAATATTTAAAACAGACTTATTAAAATTAAACTAAATAAGATTCTATCTTTAAACCAAAAACCACTGCAATACTTACATCACCAAATGGATGCTAAATTAACGAGATCTACTCGACAAAAGATTTAAACAATTTCAAAGGTAGTATAAACATTTATTCAACTATTACGTATTGTTAAGATTTTATGACTAACTGTAATGACTGCAAGATAGTTTATTTTATGTTCGTAAAATGTATGATGTATGAATAATAAAAAACAAGCAGACACCTAAATTATATGTAACTTTAAAAATTTAAATTTTTTTAAAAGTAACATTCAAGCATTTCTATGTTTATTACAATTCATATTTGGCTAAAATATTTGACATATTTGACCTTTACAACGATGTCAGGAGTAACGCAACCTATGATAGTTATCTCTCTTAACCTTGCCAATATAAATTTTAGTTAAATACACAACATAAACAAGAAAAAACTATACACTTCGGTTCAATAGCTTATGATCGGATTTTGAGGATAAGCTTCTCAGATCATTAAAAACATAAAACCTTAGTAACATTTTTTGATTAAATGAACTAGAAAATTTCCAAAATTTTGCACGACGTTTTTAGAAGGTTACGTTTTAGTATGTATAATAGATGCAGGTCAGTGTTAAGTCTAATAGGATTAAATGTAAACTCTTTAGAAATTGACGCCATCAGTACAAAACGTGACATTATTGAATGAGCACAACAAGGATTGTTACTTAATGTTGATGGCGCACATTCTATTTTGGGTGTTGTTGATACAACTTAAAGCTATCTATTAGAAATAGTGTAGGCAAAACAAAGTCCTGAAATCCGGGGGGGTTTCCCTTTGTTCTAGTACGAAATGCTGGGAGAAATTACCTCATTCTGATACTGACCAATTTAATTATAATTATAGTTTGATTTTGTTATTCGTTAATAAATAATTAACGTTTATTCCTTTTTTATGGTTTAACAAATTCGTTTTGATTGTAGATAATAAAGGAGTAAGAACAAATTTTAAATTCCAAGAAATTATAACTGAAGGATTGAAACATAATATTACAAAGTGCGCAGATGTGTTTGTGTTCATTGAAATAATAATAACAAAACTGTACGTAGAGCATTTTATTGTGATTTATCTTTTATTACCTGTTAATATCACATTTTAGAAACCAAACAGTATTATTTATCTCTTTGTCCTTCAAAATATGTGTCATATACATTCTTACTATTCAATTTGAAAACATTGGGGTGAACCTCTATGCTGTTTTTCTCCAAAAGTATAGCAGTGCGAGAAAAATGGTATAGAGGAATTTTCTTTCTTTAACGTTTATCTAACCACTGGCAAAATCTGACTATTTCTTAATGAGACACCGTGTACATGTATACTGACATTAGCTTTAACCATATTCCTCCATCGTTCCAAGTTAAATTTAGTTTTCTTTGTTGAGTTGATGAAATTTTAGAAACGTACATAATATGATAATTACTACAGCCTTGCTTTTAATTATTAACAACAATTAACGTCTTTTATAGAAACTTTATCTCAACCGCAAATGAAATTGCTTCACGTCTGGTTAATTGCAATAAATTGTAACCACATTACAACCAGTGAATAGCCAAAAAGGAAACTAGTGTATTTTTAAAGAGCCCCTATCTGTGTGTGAATTACGTATAGGTCACAGGTGGTGTTGAACACATACCAATCGTATCTGTATTAGGGTATGAATTATGAAAAATGGACAATCGAAAAACGATTCGTCTGAATAGAAAATCCAGAATTTTGTAAATTACAATAGTGGTATTTATGTTTGTATTAAAGCAATAACACAACCTTAGGGTATACTTGTGCATTATGTATACATTTACACACAAAAAATCACAAATTAATAAATCTATAGATATATAAATAAATTGATATAAGTTTACGAATTAAAACTTGAGTTAAGTTTTCTGAACTGCTGCAGTATAAAGTACGTCTAGTACGTAAGTTGTTTACATTAATTAAACCCGTAGAAGTTACAAATTGGAAAGTTTGCTTTGTCCTCGTTTTGCTTATTTTGTTTGGAAGTTTATAAAACTTGATGAATAGACGATGAAGCAAACATCTGCATTTTCTGAATGTATTCCATTTCTAGCTTTCCTTGTTTTTATGCTTAATAGAAGTGCATATTTATGCACTATTATGTTTATTTATGTTTATTTAATACTTTCGGCAATTGAAACGCTGTATTCTACAGCAACTAAGTTAAAAACTATAATAATATATTTTTCTACAATGACCCCTTTAAGGTTTAAAGGCACTGCTAGTTTCTGCTAAATAAATGACAGAATTGCATTTCATCCAAGATACCTAATAAATACAATACACTAACAAACCAAATATATAAATAACCGATAGATAAAAATATTTATTAACGGCTCCACTGCACCGGAGCTAGACGGAGTAAATAAGTAGCAAGTAATTCACTAAATCTCGAATAAACTTTCAGCAAGCCTCTGCGGTAACTTTCATAAGAACAAAGTAACATAATTGCTGTAAACACGATTGCTTAAATATTTATATAAACTAATTAATTAAATAAACCAACAATCATAAACAAAGAAGAAACGTTTAATGACTGCTTCCAAATATTAGTTTGTTTGTGCAATAAATAGTAATAAATTTCACCTCCAATAAGGATTTTTATCGTGCCAAACATGCGACCCTGGGATTACGGAGCAAACATGCAAACCACTAATCCACCGAGGCTGGCTATATACTATAATTGTAATATAATATGCGAACTTGTTTTCCAAAAGTTTCTAGCGATTTACGTTGTATCTTTTACCCAAAACATCAAAATAATACCAGAAATAGTTGTAAACAAGAGAACTACGCCCAGCATCTTAAATCCACGAAAATGCTGTTCAAGATTTATCAAACTAGTAAATTTGAAATTTTTAAAAATGTTTATTTTATTTCCGAAATCTAGCAAGCTTACCATAATTGTAAAATGAGTAACGGGAGCTAAAGTAATCACACAAAATCATAACCTGGGCGAAAACAGATCACAAAAACATTATTATTCATTCGCAACAACCATATTTAGCTGAATTAAATAAATAAATACTTAAAAATATATATAAATAAAACGAAGTAATTTTATAAGACGCAACTGTTAATACAATACAATATAATTTTAATACAAATCTTGCGTTCGAAACCGATAAGAGGTAAAACACATCGATAACGTGGCATTTGAGGAGTACAAAATGTTGTAATAAATCTAAGGAAAACCGAACTTTAAAAGCTATTTAAAAATTAAAATATTTGAAACACCATTTTATTAAAGAAAATGTATATTTTTGCAACACCCGTTTACACCCCTTGGGCGCGATTAAGACTAATCTGTTTTGTAAAAATTGAACTAGAAAACTGAGGTTTTTATAAACTTCGTCAATTCCAAACATTTGAAATATAAAGAGTACTTTAGTCTGCAATATCAGAAAAAATTCTATCTACAGAAGTTTGGAAGAAACTGAAAGCGTTTCTAAAATGCGAAAGTTCATTCTGTTATTTTGAGTTGCTACTTTATACATTTATTCTGTAAGTTACTTACAGTTTTTTATATAAAAGTGTGATATTAATTTTCTGGTACTTTTCTCCTTCTAAAATACACATCTCTACAGTATTTAATGCTGTATAACGCATTTTAAAAAAAGAAGAATGTGAACATACCTACTAAGCAAGTGGTGGTACTATAATTTTTTTTTTGTTAAATTAATTATAATAGTATCTTATTCATGTTATATTATTTTTTTTATAAAAACGAGGGTGGTTTGATAAGTAAGTGACTTTTTGAATTTCCCGCGCATTAACTTTAAATGCAACACTGCTCCCGTCAACTGCCATATATGAATAGACTACTGTAAAATTTTGAGAAGGCTGCGCCATATAGTTTGTGTTTGACAGCCATTGAAAGCAAACAACCTCGTGAGTTTTAACGAAAATGGAAAAAAGTGAATTTCGTGTGCTGATTAAGCATGATTTTTTGCGTAAAAAAACCATCACCGAAACCAAGGAAAGGCTTGATAATTACTATAGAGCACCATCAATTTCAACGGTTAAGAAGTGGTTTACTGAGTTCCGTTGTGGTCGTATTAGCACAAGTGACGCCGAACGTTCAGGTCTCCCAAAAGAGGTCGTCACGCCAGAAATCGTCGATAAAATCCATGGAATGATATTGGACGATCGGAGAATGAAAGTGCGTGAGGTGGCTGAGGCTGTAGGCATCTCAACTGAGCGGGTACATCACATTTTACATGAATATTTGAACATGAAAAAGCTATCCGAGCGATGGGTGCCGCGATTGCTCACACTCGACCATTAGCGCAACCGTTTGACCACTTCAAAGGAGTGTTTGGCGATGTTCAGCCGCAATCCGAACGAGTTCTTGCGGCGTTTCGTTAGCGTAGAAGAAACATGGATCCATCACACTACACCAGAGACCAAGGAACAATCAAGACAGTGGGTTTCTTCTGGTAAACGTGCACCAAAGGAGGCCAAGGTGGGTCTGACGGCCAACAAGGTCATGGCCACAGTTTATTGGGATGCACGCGGTTGAAAAGGGTAAAACGATCACCGGCGAATATTATTCAGAGCTATTCAGATTCAATATTGATTTGAAGCAGAAACGACCGCATTTGGCGAAGAAAAAGGTGCTGTTCCATCAAGATAATTCACGGGTGCCCACGTGTGTAGTCACTATGGCAAAAATCCATAAATTGGGCTACGAACTGCTACCCCATCCAGCATATTCTCCAGATTTAGCCCCCTGTGACTATTTCCTGTTTCCAAACCTGAAGAAATGGCTGCGCGGTAAGAGATTTTGGTCGAATGAAGAGGTCATCACTGAAACAAACGCCTATTTTGAGGGCCTTGAGAAAAAATATTATTTGGAAGGAATAAAAAAAATTGGAAAAACGCTGGACTAAATGTATCGAGCTAAAAGGAGACTATGTTGAGAAATAAAACGCTTATTTGCCGAAATAAATATCTTTTATTCAAAAAATCACTGATTTATCAAACCACCCTTGTAACAAATGCTTATAACGGTATATTTATCTTTTAAGATGTTTCCATGTTTCTTTCTGTGTTTGTACTACCTATATCATCAATTTGAGTCAATATAAAAACAAGAATAAAGTTGATATTTAGATTATATTTATATTATATTTATATTATAATTATATTATAATTATATTATAATTATATTATATTTATATTATAATATATTTTTTATTTAACTATAAATTTCGGAAAATATTTTATTTTCAGTATAGAATCAGAAAATCATCATATAAAATATAGCTAAAAGTTATCACGAGCAATTTTAAGAGCAAAATCGCTGATACGTATTCACGTATCATTATACGTATTCACGTATCATTATACGTATTCACGTATCATATCAATATTCATTCAGAGTCTTTCATTTACAAGAAAACTAAACTGTTTTCATTTCATTGGTTTCTTTAACAAACTTCAAAACTAGGGAAGAAACAGTACATTTTAATGTTTTATACTGCTACATCCTCTTATGAAAGTGCAGGGTTTGTTGAAATTCGCAAATATGTAATTACGGGCAACCCTACCTTGTTATCGTAATAAGGAACCATGTTTACACATTCAGTCCGTCTACTTTATTTTAGAAAAACGCCGAAAACCATCTTCCTGAGCATAATCGTAATTCCTTAACAAAATATAAACCTCGAAAAATCTCCCCGGTAATGTAGGTAAACCTTCAATCTTTTATGTATAAAATTGACAAGATTTCGTTCCTTGAAAGCATTACGGTGGTGAATCAGGTAGCAAGAGCAGTAGGCTTTGGGCTAGATCATAGGATGATTGATGTCTGATGTTGAAGTTAAAAAATGATAATGCTTATTGTTAACTGGAATATATTTGAAAGTTAGACAAGAAAGTGCAAAGAGTATAGGATTTCTAATTAAACCAACTGAATCTCTGTTTGGTTTAGATGTTGCGAATGTCTTATTTTATTTACCACTATTTTTTCTATTGAAGATTTTAAGGGTGCACAATATGTAGAAATTTATGATCCCTAAAATGCTTTTCGCTTTATACTTCTCAAACAGTTGTTTCTTAAAATTTTCACACCCTACTTGCGCCGAAAAATGGTCATTCCATCCTCGTGCTTTTTTAGATTTTAGAAAAAAGTATTCTTCATGGAAAAAAATGTATAAGAAAAACAGAAAAATCGTTATTTTAAAAAAATCCTAAAATATTAACTAAGTAAGTAAGCTTAGTAATCGTACTTCACTTTGCTTTTTGTTTTATTTTAATAAATGAATTAATTGGTTTACTTGGTTCCGCCTACTCTAGAGACAGGTGCACAATACTGTTTTGCAAGTGGATGTAACGCAGTTCCGGTAATTTTTTTAAAATTACATTATGAGATATTTAATATAGTTTATAAATAAATAAACAATTTTTTTCAATTCAACAATTCAATTTTAAAACATGTTTTCTGTGGGGTGATTTGTATGAGAATGACTACAAAATATAATCTATAATATAATTACAAACAAATACTAATTATAATGTATCACCACCATAGCCGAATGCAGGGCACGCTAAATTTGTAATTACAAGTTCTAATCCCAGTTTATGAAAATTTCTTTTATAAATATTTAATATGTTTTATAAATAAACAATTTTGTTATAAATATAATATTTTTTATAAGTATCTATTTTCAAGTTTTATTTTCAATTAACATAAATATACATATTTTAAACACTGACTATATAATTAAGGGATAATCTTATGTAATTATTTCTTTTTATAAATATTACTTTTGTAAAAAAATGTTTATAAAATATATTAATTAAATATTTATAAAAAAGATTTTACTCGAACTGGTATTAGAACTCGGGTTTTGGAATTTGAAATTTAGCGGGCCGGCATTCGGCTGTGGTGACTATTTTTATACGTTTTTTAAATAATTGTATGTGTGTATTATTTTTGTAAATAATTCCATTTACCATACTTTTTTGGTAGTTTCTTTTTTATTATTAATTACTTTTTAATTGTTTTTTTACAATATTACTTACCACATTACATTAACTTATCAATTGATGTATTAAATTGATATATTGATATCAAATATCAATATATTGATAATATATTGATGATCAATTGAATACTAATCAATCAACAATTAATATTAATTCATTTACGCATGTAAAATATGTTTTCAAAATCTAAATTTCGTTGGAATTATATAACCAAGAAGAGAAATGAATAGAAATAGATGCACGATTCCTACTCTTCAATATAGGCATGTGATTTTAGCAAACAAATCTACCCACTTTACAGAAGATTATTTCGAGGTTATGTCTGAAACGATGAATGCTCCTGCATAGTATAGGTCCTTAATTAAATAAAGAAAATTTCGCTTTCCAGTTCATTTACTATTTACACTAACAGCAATCGGTTTAACAGCTCCCCAATTTATTATAAATAAGTATATAAAAAACACACCATTTTCTCGTATAAATTTTAATTATCTTTTATTAAGTTTCAATTTATTGCAGTACATTTATACAGTTTATTCATTGTATTGCAGTACCTCGCAAATGAATTAGACTCACTCAAAATTTAAAATTGAGATTCAATAATTTGTTGATTAAGTTAAAGCTTGATCTTTTTTTACTGCTGATGGTGATACATTGTATTTTGATGTAACGTTGGTATTATTTTGTATTTTGCAATAACTCCTGAATTTGACTTTTTAACAATTTCAGAAATCGCTTTGCCACGACCCATTTTCAGTCCTGTGTAGTATGTAAGGAAACTTTCTTGCTATTTTGTCCGTATAACTGTAATATAACTAAAATGTATGTGGGATGTGAAGTGATTAGTGCGTGGGTTATAGATTAAGTTAGGGTGCATTGGGGGTAGTAGCCGACAGCCGGCCGTACGATCGCGTTGACAAAAACACTTGTTAAGACGATTAAAGACGAAAGACGTTTATTTTAGATTTATTATTCCTGTAATCTCATTTTTTATCTTGTATTATTAAATAATCATCTCTACTTACCATCTTTTATTATGCGATACCGCATTTTTTGGGGATTCAGAGCCGGGATATGTCAATCTATTGACAGATAAATACGAGGTAAAAAAGGGGATTATTGTGAAAGTTAATGTTATATGACGGTTAAGATGAGAATAAGAAAATAACGTTTTAAAGAAAACGTTGATCTGTAAAAGTTAAATTTTTACAATGTTGTGTTTATAATAATTATTAAGGTGTGAAAAGTGAATTCGTTTACAAGGCGATATTGAAATATAGTTAAAAGTTACGTTTTAAACATTTTGAGACATGAATTCTTTTAAAAATAAAAATGACAAGTGGTACGTTAAGGGTTTGTGTTAAGTTTGTGGGCGTACTTTTCAACTGTCCTACTTTTTTTTGATACAAAGAGGAATTTTGTGTGTGTTCTCCGACACTTACCACCGTTCATAGCCGACGCAAAAGCTTTACGAGGTCCTTAAAGAGGCCCATAAGGTAATAAATTTCTTTTTTTTTAAATATCGCATGTGCTCGAAAAGGCAAAAATCAAAGAGAAATACTACAGTGAAATACGATACTAGGACTCTGTATTTAATTACCAATAAAGAACAGCTTATTTGTACTAATTTCTAAAGTCAGGGCCGCACTAAAGTAAAAGTTGCTGAACTTTTATTGTGAATTTAAATAAAGAAAAAACTAGATTAACAAAGAAGTAAATTATTTAAAAGACTAAATGAACTGTAAAATGTTAGCGTTAAAAAACATTGATAATATTTTTGCCAGTTTGAACACTACTAAGACGGATCGAATTAAACTGTTTTAAAAACTCATATTTGAAAATAAAGGTGATCGCAGAAATCAAAAATGATTAAAGAATTTGGCTGGTTTAAATTTGAAAGTGACTTTAATGAACATAAGAATAAATTGATGTTTATAACTAATAACTTTACGGAAAGCGATTGCAAGATCTTCAATAACTATGGTTTTCGAGACGTTGAAGATACAATTCCCAAGTTTAATGGTAGTGGTGATTATTCTGTTAAAAATGGATAGTTCAAGGCGAGAGAGGTATAATGACATGGAGAAGTTTAAAAACAGCTTTACTTTCTGAATTTAGACAATTAATAAACAGCGCTCAATTGCATAAAATGTTAGTAGATCGCAAGATTAAAAAGGACGAAACAATTCAAGAATATTTCTTTGTCTTGAAAGCTGCTGATAGCTGCTAGCTCGATGAGTCCGCTTTAGTGCAATACATCGTTGATGGAATAAGTGATAATTTGTACCATAAAATGGTACTATATACGGCCAAAAATTTATTTGATTTAAAAGAAAAATGTATACGTGTGCATACTGAAGTGAAGCAAAAAGAAAACATTCGGTCCAGTAAACCAAAATACGAATTAAATACAAGATTCCTGAAAATACGAGATGACGCTAAGTCAACACAAGTTAGAGAAGATCAACGTTGTTATAATTGTGGTACGACGGAACATTTATCTTCAAACTGTCATCCAAATGCAGAGGGTTTAAGTGTTTTAAATGTAATCAGTTTGGTCGTCGTTCGTTTGAGTGTCACGCGAGTGCAATAAACAATGGAAGAAATATGAACATTAATTCAACAGATGTTATTACGGAAATACAGTCAGTAAATATTATCAATGGAATATCTTATGGTAAAATAGTTAGCATTCGAGAATTTACTTCAAAAGATCATATAGTGCCTAATAGATCAATGAAAATTAACTGTATCATAGGGTAGGATTTGCTGCAACATGCTCAAGTTGAAATAGATGGAAACAACATCACTTTTAAAAGAAAAATATATGGTTCTGAAATGATGTACCTAAATAATATGAATATAAATGGTGTTAGTAGGTATTGCGCCACCTGGGCCAGACATTTTTGTGGGGATGCAGTCGTCGTTAAGTACGGAATCTGCATTACCGACATTCTGTATTACTGGCATTTGGTTCGTCACTCGGCTAAATGGCAACGCTGTTGCTAGGGGAAAACAGATGGCGCCAGTGTCGTTTTTGTACCGACATTCTGTATTATCGGCATTTGGTTCGTCACTCAGCTAAATGGTAGCGTCGTTGCTAGGGGAAAGCAGATGGCGCCGGTGTCGTTTTACGTGATTTTTGTACCGACATTCTGTATTATCGGCATTTGGTTCGTCACATGGCTAAATGGAGTTAGTGTTACTAGGGGAAAACAAAGGGCGCCAGTGTCGTTTTACGTGATTTTTGTACCGACATTCTGTATTATCGGCATTTGGTTCGTCATCATGAAGAAAGCTGTATTACCGATTACGGGCGTTCTACTGATTGTTAATAAGGGGAGCCAAGGTTTATCATTTTATATTAATAAATTTTACCGATTTCTTAAAATAATTATCGTCGTCATTAATACTTTAATTACATATAATAATTTAAGATAATTAATTCAGCATTAAAATTTTAAACGAAAATCACGGAACAATTTACGGATAATAATAATAATAACAATAATTATAATAATGTCTTTATTTCCCTTACAGGCTTACACCCAAATAGGGAAAAATATGAATTTACAAATGTTTTCATCGTTTATGCTATTCTCGTGTAATATCTCATGGGTAATGTGTAAAGAGCGGAAAATATGCAATGTGCATTTTATGATGTTGATGAAATAAGAATTATTTGTAGATTCAATTAAAATGCCTAAAACCTAAAATTTAAGGCTTTAATATTATTGTTTATTGTATATTTTATATCAATAAATGCGAAACTCCGTGTAATGCCATGTAATAATAATGCAACAATGTAACATAACTGTATACATCGGTGTATACATAAAATAAACTTGATGTTGATGAAATAAATAATAGAAACAAAATTTAATTTATGATTTGATTTATTGAAATTTCCTTATTCTTATAACAAATAAGTTTTTACTAATAATATTTAGTTATTACTAGTTAGTTAATAGTATATTATATACATATTTGTTGCATTTTTTGTCGAAACCCATGCATTTTTTGTCAAATTTCGTTGCATTTAAATGTGCATATGTTTTCTTTTTGCCTTGCATTTTTCCGCTCTTTAGTAATGTGTATTGTGGTGACAAAATTCACTTGGTATTGTTATGTCTGTTTGTGTTGGTGAATATTTCACCATTTACAACATAATCATGAATAAAGTGGTTGGTGTATTTTTGCATACGAAACAATGGAACATTTATTTACGTTTAAATTTAGGCGATTAGCTTTACACCAATCACATAGAAAGTTAATGTTAGACTGCAAATATAAGCAATCATTGATATCTCGTACTTGATGATATATTTTTAAATCGTCAGCAAATAATAGTTTCTCGCAGTGTATAGATTGATGATGATTACCACGTAGACACGTCCATTCGTGACGGGTATCTTGGAATACGTTCTGCTTGGTTCGGACATCTTGTATCCCTACCCCCTGGCGTTTAATGTCATGCGTACCCTGCTATCTCTCTCTCTCAGAATGTTACAAATTAATTTTCTAACAAAATAACTTAGATCAGCTTATAAATATATATATTCTAACACTTAACATTTACTTAATAGAATATTAACTATATATTAAACTTAAACCTCAACAACAACATACTTTATTTAATCTAGTAATATAAACTTTATATAGGTAAGAACTGTCATTTAACAACATCTTCCGCCTTTATCCAGGACTTTTCATTCAAGCCGAGCCATTTGACGTACATGTCACCATTGCTGCGGCGTTTAAGTACTTTTTCAACTAAGTAAACGTCTGGCTGATTGGTTTTCTGCAGCTCGAACTCATAGAAAGCTCCTCGAACAGCAACCCCATGAAGATCTTCCAGCAGATATGTGACAGGTTTTGTAAATTGAACTTTAACTATTTTGAATAATTCAGTTGACCAGCTGGGCGTGTATCCCTTAGAAAAGACCCCTTGAACTTACTAATACGTACGAGGTCATTCAAGTCTAGTTTACGTTTACTTCCTGCAGCGACATCTGCTTCTACATTAGTGTCATAAACGGTTAGTTTGGTGGTAGGTGTAACAGTAGCAGGAGCTCGACCTATCGTTCTATGTCTGGTGTTGTTATAGCTGTCAACTACCCTCTGTAATATATCTATCCATTTAAATGATCCTCGATAGCTAAACTCTTTATACAACTTTTGCTTAATTGTACGGATAACGCGTTCAACTATCGAAGCCTTAATTACGGAATATGTAGAGTAATGATTTATAGTGTGCTCTTTCATTAATCGTTTAAAATGTTTATTGTAAAACTCTTTCCCGAGATCCGTCTGAAGATTCTTGGGTATGACTGAACTCTTAAAGATGCTACGGACCTGCTTTGTCACCTCTTCTCCGGATTTAGTTTTCAACGGTCGTGCATACAGATATTTCGAATAACAGTTTATCATCAGCAGTATGTAACGATACCCCTTATTTACTTTAGCATAGGGCATAAACTCGGCTAAGTCAGCCTGGAACAAGTCCTGGAAATCTTTTATTATAGTGCGACGTCTTTGAAAGTTTTTTCTAGCAGCCCTGTGTATTTCATCAACAACGGTTTGTTTAGCACTAGTCATTATCATACAATTAATCTCAACGACACCGAGAGAGCAACGTCTCAAATAATTATATTGGCAGCAGCCGTGTTTGATGAATACTGAACAATGTTAAAGCAATATATCATTATATACCCCCGAAATATTCTATTCTATGATGCCTTCCTCCTTAAGTTCGTTTATAATTGATATTATTTCGTTTTCATTCTGTGGACTAGTGTTGCCGGCACTCTTTACAGCATATAACAAACGAAGCCGGTCGACTAGCTCGTTAGCCTTATTCCAGTAGACGTATTCGACTTTGCAATCGCTTAATTTTTTAAAATTTGACGATGATGATGATGATAGTCTAATGCCTAAACCTTTGATTCTGGGTAAGTTCGGTTTAATTATATAATCATACTTCCAATGTTTAACAGCTGTTAGTTTACCCTGAGGTCTATATGATTTCTTATGCGCATTAGTAAGGGCTATTATCTGCATATAATTATTGATATCAGCTTGCGATGGTATAGACTCTAATTCACTAAACGTGAGTAAGTCAAACAGACCGGGTGTTGCTTTGAAAACGTTGTTTTTAATTATGATGTTTGTATCACGCATAGTCACAGGGGAAGATGCAAATGTCCACGCGTCTAGATCAATTTTATATCTAATACCGAATCTAGTTCTATCTATATTTTTGTTTCCGACAGCGTTAGCTATCAGCATACCGTAATGAGTAGGGAGATCAAGAGTTTTATTAGATTCTTCTTCTTCTTCTTCGTCTGCTTCCGATGATGATGATGTAGCAGGTTGTTTTTTAACTTTCAACTGGGGAATGTAACTAGCAGTAGTAGTAATAGTAGTAGCAGCAGATGGTTGTGTTTTAACTTTCAATAGGGGTACGTTAGAGGTGTTAACTGATTTAGCAATGGTTTCCAGTGGCGATATAACTGGATTGTGCGTGACGCGATACATACGTTCTGCTTCTGCTCTATCACGACGAAAGTATGCAAATTTCTTACGTATAGCATTACGAGCGTGTATTATTTTACGCTTTAAACTCAGATCATACGTGTTGGACATGTCGGCTATGCAGAGACTACTAAACGAATCGACTCTAATTATAAACTTATATATGAATCAAAACCCTTCCGATATCTGCCACGGTCTAGAGAGCTGTCTTTATTAATTACCAGGAAATCATACGGCTCCTTCCAACACAGAGAGCAAATGTTTTTGAACTGATCATAGCTAATACCGTCTCCTACAACATGATCGCTAAACACGTGTTTTAAGTTCAACTCGTCTTGTCTAAAGAGAATAATTAGGTTTGCATTGTCCCTAATCAGATGTTTCGGTATCTTGGCGTACGTTTGACCTAGATAAAAACAGTCGACACCCTTATGCCTACCCATGCTAAAATATTCTCTAATATTTTCCTGCCTGCTGCAAATTATATCATCAAAAATGAACACTGAATTAGGTTTAACATCACCGGGGCTGATTACGTCATCGTTTTCGCTAAATTCATGATATCCCATACCCGTAAGTGGTTTCATAACACGTCTTAAGAATTCATATTTAGGCTGAAATAAAGACTTGGCGTATAGGTAGATATTTTCAAATTTTAATCCGTTTTCGCTAATAAGTAAACCTAACATAGCATTAGTTTTACCGCAGGAAGATGGACCGCTCAATATTGCTCTACATGATACAGGTAACAGGTCGCCATGTTTCCTAACATCCTCGCCTGATCGTCGTTGTAAAGATGTATCATCGCAGTCGTCTAGGTTACATATGTTTAGTGACTTATTTTGTTTAACGACCTTCATTACGGTATGCGTACGTGTCTAGTCACGGTCTCGTTAAACGGATTATACTCGATTAATGCGTCGTGAAGGATCAAACAATACGCCTTAGTTGTGTTCGTAAATGCGGCTGAAGACTCGAGCTCTAGTCTAATATCGACAGTGGAATCCTTAAAACTCTCTACCTGTCTTGAACAGTCAATAACAAAAATGGGATACGTTTCAAACGATTTGTAGCTGAGTAAACAGCTCTCAGCCGCACCTCTACCTATACCGTCATAGTAGTTCTCACGAAAACGAATATAATTCAGATACGCAGGAATGTAGTCCTTACGGTCGAAATCGAGATTTAAACGCTGATGCGGGAACACTTGCGAATTTAAATACAACTTAACGTCGACCAAGTTCGAATGAGTAAATGTAGTCGGGTTACCCGTTCTTATACCCAGCTGACGCTCGTCTTGTAAAACTACAAAGACCCAGAGCGGTTTCTCTAGATCATTGGAGTTCTTTACGCGCCAAACCTGGTTTTTAGTAGTTCCCAACGAGGGTAACTCGTGTAATTCCCAACGTCTAAATGAAGCGATAATAGAAGAATTATCTCTTAAACTCTCCACCAGGTTCACTTTGCTTTCATCTGATAACAGTATATGCGGAACTTCCCACGAGAGCTTATCAATCTTGATATCTACGTCGGTACCTGCATCACCTGCGTCGCTTTTATAGCAATTAAAATCGTTCTTGGCGCGAATTAAAACTAGCTGACAACTCATATGAGGTATTACTTTTTTATAATCGTCTGCAAATCCAAAGATATCTTTTAATGGTATTCTACACGTGAAATGAAAGACGTTATTCCCCTGGTTATGTAACAAATCATTATCGCTAGTAATCCCTAAGTTCCATGCTGTGCTGGTTAAAGCTCTATCCTCGGCGCCATGTGAAACGAGACCTTTTATAGTGCTTGTAATGCCGGGCTGTTTACAGACATCTATGAGCTGGTTTGTGCCTAATATTAGTTGAATTTCATCAAACAGATAGTGGGCAAAATTGTTTACCAGAAGGAATTGCTTGTTTTCTGCACGCGTTATGCTACCTTTAACAAGTACATAGCTGTCATACAAAGCTAAAACGTTATCGGAATTTAGGTTTAGAAACGGCAGATAGGTATAAAAATCCTCTTTTATTATATCTGTATCGACGCGAGGCTTCCCAAATATGTTTAATTTATCAATGGTAAAGGTGTCGGTGTTAATATGCATTTTACTTCGTTTTGACATGCTGCTGCTGCTGCTGTTATCGTACTTTAAAGCCTAAAGATTCAAGAAAAAGGCGACTAGCTTTAGTTAGTTTTAATCGAAGGTCTGCACGTGCCGACGTTCGACGGTGAATGACCTTTGATGGACATATGCTGATGTTTTTATAGCTAAAGTTTATTCCCATTTTTCACGTTTAAGTTCTAGCCTGATGCTCGTGAAAGTGTCTTCAGACAAATTTATCAACTCTCCTCTCGCGTCTACCAGTCTAATGGTAATGTTGTCGATCTCGGTGACAGTGATGGGAAAGTAAATCACATGCGATGGCTCCTTTTCAATCAGATAACCGGGTGGTACGCAAACACCAAATTCGAAGATTGTATGACCTGCTTGATTGTTTCTATATGAGCCGCCTGTAATATTCGTGTCTACAAAGATGTTTGGAGTTGAAAGTATATCGACAAGTCGATCTGATACGTGTCTACTACCGGGTTCTAGCACGCGCTTCTTAAATCCTAGTAGTGATCCTATGTTATCGGGTTTGGTAAAATCAATCAACTCGGTAGCTGATTCAATCTCACACTTTCCCGTATTAGTGTTAGCTTTGATTTGTAGTAGTAGATCTCCCTCTTCGGGATCGCCACTAATTTGATTGTTTATATAGTTAACGATTTCAGACAACTCGTAGCTACCCGGTTCAATAGTTATCGCCTTTTCTCCGTAATAAAATTTATTTTTGCCTGGGTATATATTCCGTATCGTGTGACTTGTATATAAGCCGACTAAACCTAGTGAGTATTCGTAACGCACGTGATCTAATGTTATAGGTGGATAAATACGATCCGTAGAAAGCCTGTTTCCTGTACCGTACACCGTGATGGTCCTAGCCATACTTAACCGATTTACACTTTCACCTCTCTTTTATACAAAAATCGTAGACACAGATGTCCGCAGTTGTATGTATTGAACTTTTGTTCTTGGGCTACGTTGTAGTATACGGAGCAGCGAGGCCCTAAATATTTCACAAGTTCAGCTGGTGGTCTCAGGTCTCCGAAGGGGTCATAGTACAAAACCACGTTTCGATCCTTTCTATAGGCAACCCAATGAGTACCCGGTCCTCCAGCGTCGTCAAGATTAACAATAGCTCTTTCGAATTGCAAAGGTTTCGCTGCAGGTAGACTTGTTCTCATATAGACACCTCTAAAATAGGGAATGTCTTTAGCATGTTTTATTATATCTAGGTCTGTAAGTGGTCTCCGAGGCAAGTTATTCAGTTTTTTGACCGCCTGACATATGGTTTTAAGTACAATGCAGCTCCGCCAGCTCTATACGGCTTCAGGTAAAGGGCGTTCCCGTTCTTACCGCCTAAAGCGATAGCTTCCATACTTTTATTATGCCGTGTAGTTTCTTCTAGCTGTCTCTTATTACTATTAGCAGTGTTAACAGCTTTTGCTACCACTGAGGCGCCTCCTATAATTGCACCGAGAGCCGAGAGGCCAGCAAAAATTGGTATGAGTGGTAAAATACCCCCTGTAGCTGTAGGCACAGGAATTATTCGGGGTACTTTAACGTTTTTTCGACCGCCTACGTTGTGAATGATTCTTCTGGCAGCGCTCAGGGCATGATGTATTAAATCTTTACCCGTGAGTCTCTTACTTGCACGATTCACTACACCAACAAGCTTCTTTAAAACGCCACCTTTGAAAGTGACAGTTTTCTTCATCATCTTTTTAGCGAGACCCTTTTTCGCCGACAGTTTGTTTGTCTTTACGCCCATTCCCAACTTTCTTTTAGCCTTCATTATACCGGTTACAAACAGAGCTGATGCTTTTCCCCCTAATTTAGAGTCTTTAGCCTTAACACGCTTCCAAGCGGCTTCTTCTAATACACGATCTGCCTGGTGTCTACTGTTCAAATCGGAGCTTTGAGCGTACGAGATGTCGTGCTGCATACACGCCTGGTCCAAAGGATTTATACCTTTATCGCCACGTTGTAATCTTTTAGATAATTTAGTACCAGGTCCACAGTACTGATAGGAAGGAAGATGTAGTTCAATAGGCAGCTTGTCTATGAGCTTGTTAACAAAGCCGTTACCTTCGTGAACTAACATCTGGTACTGAGAGAAGAGACTGCTTGTACCTGTATTTATACTCGGTCACCACTGTAGCCGGACTAATCTGTGTTCTGAAATCTCTGCGTATAGACAAAGTCTCTATGATCAGCTCGTAGAATTTTACACAGATGCTTTTCAACATTATGTATTCTTGTTTGAAAACGGTATCTGTCCAGAGCTAATGTTTGCCAGTCTCCCTTTCTCGCCTGTCTGTATGCATACTCCCATACTATCATATGATGTATATTATTCATGCTTGCGTCGGCGAAACTTACTTTCTTTACCATATCGATGTATTGCTGCTGTTGCTACTACAAATCGCTATGTTTGGAGAGTTATTGACATTAGTAAAACTAAAAACTTTGTTTAAATACATTTTTTTTTTATTTCTTCAACGATACATTTAGGCTAAGAAAAAAAATAACTGATTAGCGTAGATATAAGCAAACTAAGCATTTGCGCAGCATTCCCGTAAGGCTCACCACATTTCCTATCTGCGCTAATCAGGCATTTGATATAATACACTTAAAACTAGAATAAAAAATGGTGGAAATATGATTAGGTCAACCGATAGTAGTAGTAAATTCCGTTATTAGTCGGTATTGTACACTCTCTTTATGTTGTAAGAGTTCGTACGTGTTGCAGATTCGGCTATTAGGGCATCAAACGATGATCGCATAACTTTTTGAGTATCCTCGAGCACTTGTACTTTATCTAATAATTTTTTATAATTACTATCTAGGGTATTATTCGTTTCTTCTATCTTTGTCAACATACTCGAATGATTAGTTTCCATCTCATCATTCGCTATTAGGTGATTTCTCTTTGTTTCTTTTTCCATCGTTGTTAGCAAACTGTTAAGTTTACTAGTTTCAATGTCAACCTTTGTTACCTTTTGCTTTAGATCTTTCATAGTGTTCTGAGTGTCGGTAGTCATTGTAATGAAGGTTTGTACAGCAGAGTCGAATTGAGCATCTACATAAGCTTTAGAAGTGACATCCGTGCCATCTATAGGGTAACTTACTGAAACAATACGTTTACCATCTGCATTAAACTGCATTTGATCGTTTGTATGCATAGGCCGATTGTTAAAATACTGCCTAGAGATTACATCTTTATCCTCTAGAGGCTCCCCTATATTACAAATTCTTCCATCTTTAGCATCATAGTACGACCCCTGTCCTTTATCCTCTCGTCGTCGTCTCAAGCAATTAGAGAGTAATTTTCTTTCAACATCGTCCACCAGCTCGTCGGTATACTTTTTCGTACAAACATCGTGGTTGTCAAGCGGTTCTTTAACATGTACAAGTCTTCTTTTCTTAACATCAATTACACCTTCATCGCTATCTGATAACATTAGTACAGAACGCTTCGTGACAAGATCGTTATCGTTGATAGGAGCGCCTACATTAGTTATACGTCGGTTCTCAACATCGAAATTACCCTCTGGTGTTAATTTGAAACCATAACCTCTCGGTCCACGTTTTGTTGCAGCCATTGCTTCGTCTGTCATACTCATCATAGCTCTACCGAAGAGGTCTATTGTGTTCATGATGACGTATGACAAATAACTGTCACGCATGAACAGAATACACAGTATTTATAGCTGAGATCTTCATAGCGCAATGATGTACATATTTCAATACGTCATGAGATTTATACAGTTCGTCGGATGTTCTCGGACATAATCGTAGACGGTACTGAGACTTCTCGTAATCAGCCCGCATTTAATTTAGTAAACATCGTATGCTTTTACGCCTTTTGAATAACAAAACCGTCAGAACCAGTCCCAGAACAGTAGACGTAACGGTTACTTCTATCCATTACTGTTTCATTTACTAGCATTAGGATGAAGGGAGAGAGAGTGAGAGAGAGAAGGCTCTTTAATGCGTCCTCTAATAGGTGATAAGGAGAGAGCGAAAGAGCAAGAGAGTGAGAGAGGAGACATTGAGAGAGAGAAGACTCTTTAATGCGCCCTCTAATAGATGATAAGGAGAGAGTGAGAAGGAGAGAGAGAGAGAGAGAGAGAGAGAGAGAGAGAGAGAGAGAGAGAGAGAGAGAGAGAGAGAGAGAGAGAGATAGCAGGGTACGCATGACATTAAACGCCAGGGGGTAGGGATACAAGATGTCCGAACCAAGCAGAACGTATTCCAAGATGCCCGTCACGAATGGACGTGTCTACGTGGTAATCATCATCAATCTATACACTGCGAGAAACTATTATTTGCTGACGATTTAAAAATATATCATCAAGTACGAGATATCAATGATTGCTTATATTTGCAGTCTAACATTAACTTTCTATGTGATTGGTGTAAAGCTAATCGCCTAAATTTAAACGTAAATAAATGTTCCATTGTTTCGTATGCAAAAATACACCAACCACTTTATTCATGATTATGTTGTAAATGGTGAAATATTCACCAACACAAACAGACATAACAATACCAAGTGAATTTTGTCACCACAATACACATTACTAAAGAGCGGAAAAATGCAAGGCAAAAAGAAAACATATGCACATTTAAATGCAACGAAATTTGACAAAAAATGCATGGGTTTCGACAAAAAATGCAACAAATATGTATATAATATACTATTAACTAACTAGTAATAACTAAATATTATTAGTAAAAACTTATTTGTTATAAGAATAAGGAAATTTCAATAAATCAAATCATAAATTAAATTTTGTTTCTATTATTTATTTCATCAACATCAAGTTTATTTTATGTATACACCGATGTATACAGTTATGTTACATTGTTGCATTATTATTACATGGCATTACACGGAGTTTCGCATTTATTGATATAAAATATACAATAAACAATAATATTAAAGCCTTAAATTTTAGGTTTTAGGCATTTTAATTGAATCTACAAATAATTCTTATTTCATCAACATCATAAAATGCACATTGCATATTTTCCGCTCTTTACACATTACCCATGAGATATTACACGAGAATAGCATAAACGATGAAAACATTTGTAAATTCATATTTTTCCCTATTTGGGTGTAAGCCTGTAAGGGAAATAAAGACATTATTATAATTATTGTTATTATTATTATTATCCGTAAATTGTTCCGTGATTTTCGTTTAAAATTTTAATGCTGAATTAATTATCTTAAATTATTATATGTAATTAAAGTATTAATGACGACGATAATTATTTTAAGAAATCGGTAAAATTTATTAATATAAAATGATAAACCTTGGCTCCCCTTATTAACAATCAGTAGAACGCCCGTAATCGGTAATACAGCTTTCTTCATGATGACGAACCAAATGCCGATAATACAGAATGTCGGTACAAAAATCACGTAAAACGACACTGGCGCCCTTTGTTTTCCCCTAGTAACACTAACTCCATTTAGCCATGTGACGAACCAAATGCCGATAATACAGAATGTCGGTACAAAAATCACGTAAAACGACACCGGCGCCATCTGCTTTCCCCTAGCAACGACGCTACCATTTAGCTGAGTGACGAACCAAATGCCGATAATACAGGATGTCGGTACAAAAACGACACTGGCGCCATCTGTTTTCCCCTAGCAACAGCGTTGCCATTTAGCCGAGTGACGAACCAAATGCCAGTAATACAGAATGTCGGTAATGCAGATTCCGTACTTAACGACGACTGCATCCCCACAAAAATGTCTGGCCCAGGTGGCGCAATACCTACTGGTGTTGAATTAGATATTGGCAACACCGCCACAGGACAGCAAAAAGAAGAAGGAAAAACATATTTTGTTGAGAATAGACGAATAGTTCGCGAGGAAGCAAAAAAAGAAGCAGAGTTAGAAAGACTTAAGATTGAGAACGAAGATTAAAAATAGAACCTCAACGAAGAAAAGATCAGCAAAAACAGTTTATAGAAATGCAGCATGCAGCAGAAGAAGAATGTCAAAGAGAAGTTATTAGAAAGTCGAAAAGATGACAAGATGAAGGAAAATTAAGACGCGAAGAAAAAGAACGAATGTTAGAGCTAGAACGTCAACGAAGAGAAGAAGAGCAGCAGAAGCAGTTAACAGAAATGCAGCGTCCAGCAGAAGAAGAACATTTAAGTGAGGCCATTGGAGAGGACCAAAGACGAGAAACAGATGGACAACGATTAACTTTATTATAAAAGAAGACGCAGAAAGATAAACTAAAGAAAAAGTTGAAAGCCAGCAGACTGAACTTCAAGAGAAACTGAAAAATGCAGAAAAAGAAAGCGAAGTTAATAACGGAAACACTGAAGAACAGAGCGCCGAAAATAAACTGGACGGAGTAGTCAAGTCAAGAATATGCAAAGTTCAAGATGATGAAGATATACACACATTTAAGGAAGTCTTGAAGATGATGCCAGAAAATCAAGATTATTTTGTGAAAAACAAAGTGCTATATAAAGCTGAAGGAGAAAGTGACCTGTTAGCTTTACCGAGAATTATGCAGTTACAAATTATACAGACAATTCACGAAAATGGATACTTTGGTGTTACCAAAACAGAAGTTCCAAAACAAGAGTACTTCGAACCAAAAGTGCTAATCAAGAGTGAATAATGTATTTAAAGAGTTGTGTACAGTACATGCTTTCTAATAGGAAAGTGGACAGACAAGAAGTGTCTTTAAATCCAATAGCAAAGCAGGAGAATGCCTTTTCATACCGATCATATGGACTGGTTAGGACTGCTAGAACCACGAGTAAGCAATGTAAATACAGCAGAATTGGTAGTGAAGAAGCGAAGCGTTAAATACTAATGATTCAAGAAGCTCCCAAACAATGTCAAATCCCAAAACCTACAAATTTAGACGGCGTCCAGCGATTATTTATAAAGTTGCTAGCCTTGTGGGTATGGAAAGAACTCAGTTTGACCAGATTTTTTGCAAAAATGGCTGCCACTTACTGACGTCAAGTGAGCAGTTTGTGGAAGGTAGCCAAAAGCCGCAAACCAGTTAAACACGGTAATAGCTGTCAAGAAGAGAAATTATATAAAATACGTCCCGTGAGTAAACAATAAAGAAAACATCATATCCAGGACGTAAAACCAATAAAATGCAAGCAAGTACATGGAACATAAAAACTAGACAGAGTTTTTATCAAGTTGTGTAAATTTCTTGTTTGTTGTCTTTTATAATTTTTTTGTTTCTCATTAGTCAGTACATCCCCTGAGGTCGCTAAAGTATGACGACCTATGAGAATGATGGTGTTTAAATACATGTACTATTGCTTTATTGTTTGCTTATTTTTTATGCTTTGCTACGTTACTACGTTTCAAAGGTCGCAAGTCTAATCATAGATGTGACCTATGTAAATAGTATGGGAAAAAATATTAAGACATGTTCTAAGAGTTAAAATATTTAGTATAATAAAAGGCAATGTTTTCGCTAACCGTGAATTGAGATGCGTTGATTGTTGTTTAAATATTAAATGTTATGGAAAGGAAAGCGTTTCCTGATGCTTTCAAATCATTTTCAACTATATCCAACCAGCATGTTCGAGATCTCTCTTTTGGTGTCATTTCCTCGAAGTTTCATTTAAGGATTTTTTGACACCTCTATTTTCCTACACCTTTTGTATGTGACCCAACCAACCTTCCCTATTGCTCTTAATTTCACTCACTGCATTTCTCTCTAGCGCACTACACCTCTCCCTTAGTTCATAGTTAGTTCATAGTTGTTCTATAAATATCTCCTCCACTCATCATTTTCCACTACCGGCGCAACTATGTATTTTAACACTTTGCGCTTCCACGTATTCAATACATTAATTTTGTTTTGTGTCCAATAGCCATGCCTTTACTTTGTTGCTATCATGGTTGCTAAAATGGTTAGGGGAATAAATCATTATTATTATTATTATCAGGGCCAACCACATGGGCGTTGTATGGATAGTTAAGTGCACAATTTCGTGTAGTCGAATGTAAACCTAACCGTACCGTAACCTACCGTAATTTTGTACCTATACATTCGACTACACGAAATTGTACACTAACTACCCATTCAGCAACCAAATGGTTGCCCCTGATTGTTATTATTATTATACAAAGAATTTCCGCTGCGTGACATCATCGTCTCATAGTATTACAAACCATCACATTAGCTTGTAAGTCTTAGGACTGGTTGTAAATACAGCAGTCAATAAATAAAGATCCTGCTTTTTATCTGTTTCCTCTAAGTGCTCATGTTCTCATTTTAATATTTTCGCCGTTAGTTGTGTTTTTCATCTCTTAATCGCGATGTAATTATCTGCTAACTCTTCTATCACCAATTTTTAGTTATTCACGTTTATACCTAAGGTTCTATTACCCTCTACTCACGCGTGCGTTCAGTGTGTTGCCTAACTTTCGTTGCGCTTACCTTCGTGAACTTTGTTTTGTCACCTTGCAAGCAAAACTCGCAGCCTTCTAAATAAATAAACAACTTCTAAATAAATTATTTATTAAATACATTATTACATACTAGTGCATTTTTTGAAGCACAAGCGACGAGCGAGTGATTCATTTGCGCGAATGCACCGAAGATAAAGAAGAACTTTAACAATAACGAAACTTAATTAATCAAAATCTGTACTACTATTTCGATTTCAACGTTAACATAAAACCGAGTAAGATAGCACTTTAGTGTTGTCAATAGATGGTGCTCGCACATTTGTCAGTGTATAGCCCCTTTATTTTCAAACAGTAGCGACAATGATTGATCTCGCCGCTGAAGCAAAATCACCAGGTCGATGTTGGCGACATTGAATGTTACCAGATTTAGCATTCCGTTTTACCATAAATCTTAGGTTTAAAATAATCATGCACAAAGATAATCACAATTCAACATTAATTTGATAATGAACATGCATATTCTGTAAAAACGAACCTATTAATATAATATATAACTACGTAATTGTAATTGTTAAACGACTTTTTATTAAATTTCCGTAACAACTTGTAGTAATTTTTTGTTTATTAAAGTTTGTTCCAGGTTTGCTCCACTATCTCGCTACTATTTGAAATAGAAAGGTTACATGTCAGTGGAATTATTACGGATTATTAATCTTTCTTTTGCGATTTTTAATACCCAAATGGAAAAAACGGCATTTTCTAAATTAGATTTTAGGTATAATTAAAGAATTCCCCCACCAAACATTTTTTTACCAAACTGGTTTCCAGAAATCATTTCTGGGACGAACGCACAAAGGTCACAAAGGAGATCAAAAGTAAAAAGATGCTTAATCTCCATGGAAATGAATAATAATTATATTAAGTTTCTATGATTAACATTTACAATTTAGTTAGGTTAGGTTTTGCATAACGTTTTGGTTAGGTAGTGGCGTTTTTTTGGAGGTTAGGCTGGTAGCATCCTATTTTGGAGGCTTAGGGCGTTTGCCCCAAAAAATGCTGATTCTGAATATGTACAAATCATTGTTGGGGCGAACGCCTCAAATTTGGGAATCAAAAGGAAAAAAATACTTAATCTTCTTGGGTATGAATAACAATTATACTAAGTTTCTATGCTTGCCAAATTGCAATTTACAGTTACACAATTTAGTTGGATTAGGTTAGGTTAGGTTAGGTCGGGTTAAGTTCAGTTAGGTGAAGTTCGATTAGGTTGAAAGAACTCGAATTTGCTTTTCGTTTTGTGGAGGTTAAGTTGCTAGCAACCAATTTTGGAGTTTGCTGTCAGTCGTTAAGTGGCACGGAAACATCGGTGTGACTTCAGTAGCAGGGAAAATGCGCATATTTGTAAGTTGTAAAGTTGGAATTTCCGATATACACGTTTGACTCGTGCGTTGAACCAGGGCCGGCGTAAGCTTTTGCGGTTCCGGATTCAAAAATGCGCTTGACCTACACAAACTTCTAAATAAATTATTTATTATAAACAGATTATTAATATTACAATAGGATCATAGAGTATCATTATCGTTATTTACCAAGTACGCGCAAATTTTATTCGTGTATGAACCGTTTTTTTGCGCGAATGCGTCGAAGATGACTTCGCACATCGAGTTTTGCACAAAAATTTTTGAAACGAAATTTAACAATAAAAGAATATAATTAACATAATACTGTTTTGAATTCAAAGTAAACATAAAGCCAATTAGGCAATAGCACCCTCTTGTTGCCAATAGACGCTCGCACATTTGTCAGTGAAATTATTAGCGATTTTGTATCTTTTGTGATTTCTAATATCCAAATGGCATTTTCTAAATTAAATTTTAAATATAAATAAAGCATTTACCACACATTTTTTGATCAGACTGGTGTCATTTTAACGGAGATTCTATGCTAATTATCTGAATATGTAAATCATTTTGGAGATCAAAAGTAAAAAAATGCTTAATCTCCATGGCAATGAATAATAATTATATCAAGTTTCTATGATTGCCAAATTGTGTAATATAAAATTAGGTTAGGTTAGGTTTAGATTAGATTAGGCTAGGTTAGGTAAGGTATAGGTTAAGTTAGGTTAAGTTAGGTTAAGTTAGGTTAAGTTAGGTTAAGTTAGGTTAAGTTAGGTTAAGTTAGGTTAAGTTAGGTTAAGTTAGGTTAAGTTAAGTTAAGTTAAGTTAAAGAAAAAATAGGTTGAAAAAATATCGATTTTGTTTTTCAATAGCGTATTAGTTTAATTGTAACCTAATTTTAGAGGCTAATAAAGGCGTTTGCCCCAAAAATGATTTACATATTGAGAATCAGCATAAAATATCTGTTAAAAAGATACCAATTTGACCGAAAAATGTTTAGTGGGGGAATTATTTAATTGTTCCAATTTTTTTTATTATTATCAAGCTAAATTACTTTTACAGAGGCTAGAAGGGCCAGTGCTTTTTGTATCTTTTTGAAGCACGAGTGCGTGAACACTACATTTGCGTTTACTAATACATTCGTAAAATGACAGATTGAAAGTGGGGAGTTTAAAAAATTATTTCTCTGGCCTATTTCGCTGCAAAGATTTTAATTAAGTAATTATGTCATCAAATATTTACGTAGGTTTAAGTGACACGGAAACATCGGTGTGACTACAGCAGCAGAGAAAGCACGCGTATTTGTTAAGTTATAACGCGGAGCCTTCTAAAGCGCGGGGCCGTCTAAAAGCGCGAGGCCGGTTTCCGGGGAACGCGCTGAACCTGCCTAGCGCCGGCCTTGACTCGCACTATGCTTTTATTCCGTGATACCACTTTACAATATACCTACATAATAACCCTTGGTATTTTTCACCATTTTTACTTTAAATTACTAGAAAGACCTACAATTTAAGTAACCATTACATGACTCTTTGACCTGACACCCCGGACTCTCTTCAGTAATACCTACGAATACTTTTTCTGCAGAAAAGATAGCATTAATTTTAAATCATGCAGCAATGTAAATATTAAATTAAACGGTATCGCAAGGAAAGTTAAATAATTGTTTTCTGCTTATAAATTTACAATTTAATACAGCGGATAAAAAAAGTAATAGCATTTGTGAGAAACAGAAAAGGTGTTTCTTATTCAACCAAAGGGTTTTTCAATATGCTAAGGCCTACTAAACAGTTCAGAACCTACGTGAAACAGGCACTGGAAAATATCTTATTTTTTACACACTTAAAATTTTAAAAATGAAGGCGGTACTTCTAAACAACCTTTAACATTACAAGAATGGTTTAACAAGAAGTATTTATTTGCAATAAATCTTGTTGATACGGCAGAATCAACCAATAAATAATCCTAAATTAAGACATTTCCATAGATAGATTAGCCAATAAAATGAATTTAAATGGCATACTTCCAAATAAAGTGAACATCACTGACAACCTTGTAAACATAGTGGAGAAAAGCCTTTTCACAAAACTTATAAGTTAGGGTATGCTTGTGAAATCAAGTCGGGAAAAAGACAAAAAATTGTAACAATACTAATTGACAAAAACGGCAACAATATAGCTAATACAATCGTGTAACACATATTGTTGCTGAGATAACTGAAATAAGTAATCTCTTGCTTATAAAACTTAATTAATGAGTAAATTCTTGTTAATTTCTAAAGAAGACCAAACCTAACTGCCGGAGGTAACACAAAGTCGATTAATATGCAATAACAATCAATTTGACTAATGAGGTCCTTGTCTACGAAGGATATTTCATTTAATAACCAATGACTCTTTCCAGGTAGGTAAAGGTATTTCTGAAATGGCGATTACGTCAAACCCATGTAATTCACGTCAACATAGAAATTAAGCAAACGTCAGAACGGACATAAGATTAATACGGGAGAATCAGCAGTTTCCCTTCGACTATGGTTTGAACAGAATTCATAAATACTTTAATAATTCTAGGCAGTCCCAGCTAGTAATCGCTTTTGAATTTATGGGTTAAATCGCTAAAAAACCTGAAACCATCTAAACAGAACAAATGTTGCTAAGTAAAACTTTTAAATTGACTAAAGTAAAAGTAAATACGTAATTTCACCATCAATTTCCTAGTTCTTCCAAGCTAAAACTTCCCCTTTCAATCAAAACTAAAGAGAGCACGTAGAATACCTGCGTTCGTTAATGCTATCAGATAATTTTATTATTCTGTTTGCAACTATAGTTTAGTTCGTTAAAGTTAAAGGAGGCTTTCAGGGGAGGTTAATTTATTCGCTAATGCATTGATACTACTAGATCAACGCACGCAACTATTGTGGCAGTAACTACCACTCAACTTGCAAGCTTTGTGGTTTTGCTGGACTTTCCGAAAAGCCCCCCGACTTATATCACATAGAACACACACATACCCGCAACTAGTTTATTACAGAAACGAGCTTTCTGGCAACTCGGGAAAATTAGTTGAACATCAATCTCATATCATTATTTTTAATGAGAAATATTAATCTCCAATTACCAGGATTCAGTCATTTAAAACCTGTTAAGGGATATAAAATGAACATGTAAACTTGTTAAGGGCATCAAATTATCACTGAATATATTTTTCACAGATTGCAGCAGAGGTATTAGTAAAAATACTGATGTTCTTTTAAAATATCTTTGCTGGGCTAATAGCCCTCCGGTAAGCCCTGATTGCAAATAAATTTTGCTTGTGAGTTTATATACACTAATTATTATTATCAGGCTTTCCTGCAAAAAGAAAGCAAGTTTGGGGTTACACAACACACAAAAAAAGACAATTACCATTTACTTTCGTTCAATAAATAGTCTGTAAATATATGTAAATAAAATATATATACCAATATAGTGTAAAGATAAGGTAGGCAAGGTATAGTAATTACTTGAAAATATACAATATGTTTGATTGAAAGCGCTGCGCTTTGTACTAGCACTTTATCTTCCGTTAGAAATGGTATAAACTTATATAATATTAAATGGCATAGAAGTCTCTAGATGTTATGGTTCAGAAAAGTGTGTATTTACTAAATCGGCGTGAGCGTGATGACGTCCTCGAACTTTTCTTAAATTACACGATAGGTATTTTTTACTGAACTCGATAGAGTATTGTGTACTCTTTTCAACCATAATCAATATTTATACTCTTACATTAGAAGATTTTCCAGAAAAACGTGAAAAATGATTTACCACTAATAGGCTTTAATTTCTGGTTCTCCAATTAATAAAATTAACAAAATTATCTAGCAAGCTTAGGTAAATAACGAAACTTTAGTTCTTCCAGTATCGTATTTATAATTTTTTTCGGGGTGGGGAGATATTTTGTTTTAGTTTTATTGAATTATTAATTACTATTGGTAAATGGTTTCATGCCTAGTACATAAGACTATAAAAGTAAATAGGTGAATGATAAAACCTAAATAATTGCTTATAATGCTTACTGCTGTGCTTATAATTTCTATTAGAACATAAATAAAAGTGTTTGCTTATAAACACCCGTTGTTGTTTAGTGAAAATGCCTTGCCGTGAACTAGGTAGACACCTGGGGGGACTCTTGAATACCAGCGGCTTTCACACGTCCTTTTGAATTTTTTTCTTGGAAAACTTTTTAGTCGTAATATAGGTTAAAATAATTAAAAAAAAAACACAATTAATCCATATGTTATAATAAAATTATGATCATTTCGAAAGTATTACAAACTTTCTTCCTCAGATTACAAAAGTTTCCTGTAATTATAATATAACATACAAATGTAGTGAGAGAATTAAAATATTTTTTTGGTTACACTTACATGATAAAAGATTCTTCTACCTTAAAAAAATTTTTTTATAAAATAAAATAATAGGAAGGTGGAATTTACACACAATGATACTACCTATGGTGTGTAAATTCCACCTTCCTATTATTTTATTTTATAAAAAAAAATTTAAGATAGAAGAATCTTTTATTATGTAAGTATGACCAAAAAAATATTTTAATTCTCTCACTACATTTGTATATTATAATTACAGGAAACTTTTGTAATCTGAGGAAGAAAGTTTGTAATACTTTCGAAATGATCATAATTTTATTATAACATATGGATTAATTGTGTTTTTTTTTTAATTATTTTAACCTATATTACGACTAAAAAGTTTTCCAAGAAAACAAATTGCTATATAAATAAAAAAAAGTCGTTTTAAATTTCTTTATGAATATCCTTTTGAAGTTCTTCTTTTCGAGACTCTCGATCTCAAGAAAAAAATAGCCTCCTCCAAATTTTTAAACATTTACAAAAGAAATAAAATACCATTAACAAAGAACCGCCAAAGAACATACCCCCTAATTTTCGCGTGCAGCCGGATATCTATCGGTTAAATCCCAATTAAATGGATCATACAATGGACTTACGCAATTAACTCAACAAACCATATCCATAGCACGAAAAGGAAGTTGGCGTAAATTTTCCAAAAAACAACAAACAAAACCCGCCTAAACTTCCGCCGACTAATTGAAACGCTCTCAGTGTGCAATAGCGGACTAAATCAATCCCAATCAATCACTAAGCGGTCTATCGGTTGCATGGCATATAGCGCTATGAGTACTGGGTCAAGCACCGTTTATAGTTAAGTTACGTTGGCCCGGGCCAGAAGTTGGGTGGATGACCCCTATAGCGGTACGAAGACCGCAACCAGTCGTACTTCGTTAGGTCATGTCAGAGGCGCAGAGTTTAGACTCTCCAGCCACAACCCCATACGCTAAATAAAAAAAAACTACGCGGTCTCTCCAACTGAAGACGGGTAGTGAGAGACAGCATTTAAACTAATTCACACTAGAAGGCGTACTATGCCTCAATAACGAATAATAGTTTTAAATAGATTAATCCCCTAAAGTGAATTCGCAACAAGGGGAAATAAACATGTGACCAGATACTGCCTTGTTGTTTAAGGTATAAGAATCTAAGAAGCAGCTTTCTATTTTGTGAGTTGGGAAAGTTTGCGAAACAAGGCATAGCTGAGTGAAGCAACTCTAAGAACAAAATCAGATGACCTGAACACTGTATTGCAATTGAAACAACTACTGTTAAAAGATAAAAAGGACAAAATAAAAAGAAATAAAAAGGAAAAACAAATAAAGACTTTCACGGTCATAGATAATGGATTAAGAACGGTTTGCATAATTGGACGTCAAGTGCCTTATCGAAGACTACCATTAAATTTACATGCTTTTTACGATTGTAAGCTTTGTAGCAAAAACCATTCTCAAATGTAATTTCATCCTATCGAAAAATGTATCCTGTTGAAGTCGCTTGTACGTTGTTTTTATTTTTTAAATATTTAAGTAGCTGAAGTATTGTTTAAATCGGTTTACACTAAGCAAGTCACTCTACATTAAGTCCACAGAACTGTGTCTCATATTATTGTTCTAAATTCTAAAAAAATATTTGGTCTTCAGTATCAGATACTACAGGAAAAACGGCCATTACATAGAATTGCATTTAACGTAACTACGTACTTAGCTAATTATATACATATTATAAATTGCTGTTGCATAAATTAACCTTGAGTATTCCATACTGATCAGGTATGCTAATAGTTATCTGATTAGTAAACACTAAATTCAAAATTTAATATTAAATCTGTGTGATGTGTTACTATAAAGCTGTTTAACATAATATAGTCCCTCTCCTGACCACGTTTTCGATGACCTGAAGGTATACGGAATTTGACTTCAGAATCTTATTTAGGGCTGTACACATATTACAAAAAAATGTTATAGAACCTTTTGAATTACAAATAAAATTTCGAATCGATCAAAGGAAACTACATCAAATTCGGAGCAACCGTTACGGAGATCCAGCCATTTGTCATTTTGGTATTGAATCCAAGATGGCGGGTTAACGACCATACTCCGACAAGTCCAGCTCACGGATTTTGGACCTCTGTACAACCCTAAATAAGATTCTGAAGTCAAGTCCCGTATACCCGTCAGGAGAAGGACTAATATGTATGTTATTAATAGGTTTTTAGTTTTACATTGCATTATACTGTATATTATGAACGAATTTTCAACACTGAATAAATGTGCTTTCACGTTTCACGTTTAGATGCTCAAAAGATTTTATAAAATAATTAAAAAATTAAATCTGTAGGTCAAGAATAGTGTAATTTAACTAAACAAAAAATTTAATTACTTTTATTAATAATGATTTAACTTACACATTATGTAGGTTTAGTTTTTAAACGTGAAACCAACTGCATAATATTGCAGGTAAAATAAGCGCAATCACATTTCGTTTGGGAACTTCTGATTTTACTTCCAGTAAATTTAGACCGTCGATCGCTTACGAGAAGTGAGCACAGAAGAGAGGTATCATAAGATTTACATTGTTCTATCTTACTGAACTTACCCCCTTACTGAACTTGATATATGAAGTGCTGGATTGATACAATACATACATAAAACTAATTATCTAACATTTCTAATAAAGGATAATTATTTACTGTGCTCAATTTGTTCATTCACTAAAGGTACCGCGCGTTTGTGTTTATATACTCGTACTTCAAATCTTCCAAAATGTCTAATTTGTGTATGTTGAAAATTTTCATAAATTATGTAACTAAAAAAAGTTATTTAGTATTACTTTTTACGGGTAATGGATGATGGTAATTACTTTCAAAAAGGTAATTAATAATGGTAACGAATTATTTTTCGAATCAAGTAACGACAACGAATTACGTACTGCTTGGAAGTAATGCGTCTAACCACTTAAATAACAAAGTAGATAGTAGCCGTAGCAAACGACTCACACCGTATATATACAAAGTTATTATTAATTTTTAATTTGTTTTAGACTAGCCAACTTTGCTGTTTAACTCTGCTTCGTCACTTTTACAGTTACGGTGAGGTAAAGGGTCATCTAACGTGTACCACACTTTACAGCTGTTTTAATTTCGATAACAGCTTCACACATTTACCTAAATAAGGGAAGTGATCAACAATAAAGGGTAGTTTTTTCACTTCCGTTTATCGCTCTCGTGTGCAAATCGCAATTTTATTAGTAATTATTTAATTTCGATTCTATAAATTTGGAAATATTACGAAGAGTTACAACATCTTAACTGTACTATATCTAGAAAACAGATCACTAGTTCCAGTTCAGATCCGTGCAAGATATATGCTGTATATATATATATATATCGTATACAATTCGTTATTTCTGCATTTCCCCAACAATCATTTCAGATTTATTTATTTTATTCAACAAACTAAAAGAAAACAGGAAAATGTAAATATGTTTACCTTATGTTCAGTCTCTAGCTGTACGTGTTGTAGGTATCGACGATAATAAAATTCCTAATCCATCATCGATTGGTGTGCTTCCACCAACTAATAACTCTATGATTGATTGGTATCGTTAAAGAATTAATTTGCTTTTTATGTTATTAAGTGTTGATAGGTATCTTAAAAGTGTTGTGTTTCCCAGCTGGAATTGACTTTATGAGCTAGAGCGTTGAGCATACAAAGCGATGAGGAAATATTGGCTTAACAAAATTTGGAAAGGAGGTAATTGAGTTTAACCGCAGGCAAAGTACCATACAATGTCGAGAGATTACCTGTACTGTACTTTGAAGTTAATGTTATCTTAGAATTTGAAACAATCAAGCAAAACAGCTGTGGGTTATTATTTTATTATAATCACGCTCGACTGCTCTTGTTGCCTTTTGTGGTATGTTTTATAGTAAATTCTTACCCTAACCTTGAATGTGTATAGAACTAAATACATTTTATGTGATTTGAGTTTGCTAAGAAATTTAAAATATTTTAGATATAATTGGTAAACTTAACATGTAATTAGCAGCAGCACTTTAGACACTTAAAAGTAATAGTTGATTTCATTGAACGCTATATAGGATTAATAGAGCCCTTTAACGACTTTTACAATTCGAAAAAACAAAAATAACGAAATTGATTCTCAATAATAATGTTTCACAGGCACATTCGATATTTTTTAATACTACAAGACAATACTACAATATAATAGTTCAACAAGAAGCAAAAATACTGAGATTCCCAGAATCTCACGATATCCAATCGCAATATTGATTTTAATATCTCTGGAATTTGATATAAAGGTGCGCTCAATTATGGCATACGATCAAAATACGCTCTAACGTTACCATGAAATACAGCACAATCTTTAGTATTAGAAATATGAAGGAGTGTAAGTCCTGCGCATACTGAGAGGCGCATACACCTTCTCGTACATACAAGTAGCTCCTCGTACTGCTCCCTCGACGTCAACTGCAGTGCACCAGTTGTCTTTATGAAATCACTGTTGCGTTTAGGTACCACTGTATTCTAATATAAAATAGTACTAATGATTTTCCGACATCAAAATATTTTTATTTAATAAATTTTAAACAAAGTTATAATATAGTAAATAAAAACTAAAAAAGACAGTTGTTCATCCTTTGAAATCATTTGATTAATTAGAACTGCGTTTTTTGATATGCAGTGAAATCTTGTTGATAACGCCTAAAGTTGTGAAAAATGACTATTTTCAGAATTGGAAGAAGCAAAACAGTTCATTTGAAACAGTCGGCAGAGACAACTGGGAAATATAAATAGTATAATAGTAGTACATATGAAACGTACAAATACCACAAACGAAATAATGCCCCGCGATTGGGCGATAGTTGAAACATACCTTTTTCTGTACACAAATTAAAAATAAAAAACAATAAACATTATACTTACATTAGCAAAGAAGCTCAAGATTGCCACGATTTTTGTATTCAGGTCGCAGGTATTGGTTCTGCAGTTATCTTATTTATGAAAAGGAGTAGATAAGGGTTTAGAACTCAAATAAAAACTCTAAAAGGGCGCCATCTGATTATGAAGTTTAATGATGATGTTTAATTAAGCCAGAAAGGATATTAAATTCACTAATCAGAAAATGAATTAAATATAATAGGTTTTGAACAAAGATTTTGGTTATGTTTAGAAAATTTTAAAATAAAAATTTGAACAAAACATTCATAATTATATGGTTCCGTTTAGATCCTTGATATAAACTGAAAAACATATTTATTGGATGGTAAGAAAATAAAAATAGTCAAACACACATATAAAAACATAAACAATATGATTATATTAAACATAGATATTTATAGTCATTCAGTAAATGATTATCAACTTACTCAGGAATGATTGAACACAAAACAATTCAAAAATATTTAAAATTTATTCAGAATAATAGAAATATTTAGATTTTAATTAACATAAATTATCCAAAAACTTATTAAGATCCAGAGATTATTTAGATTTATTGAACGTAGATTGTTCAAAAGTTTAACAAGATCTATTACATAAAATCCTGTGAAGAATTTAGCAATCAAATATCTGTAAAACATTACGAAACTGAATCCAATTAAATATTGCTAAAGTTAATAAATTTGAATTTCACTAGCAATGAGAAACTAAAGTTAATTACTACTAGAGAGCTCTCTTATAAATAGTAATAAAATTCACTAGTTCAAATAATCCATCAACAAAAAATTACAATGATAAATAGTTCTTAAAGTACAGTACCTTAAATCCAATTAAACCTTTGTTTATTTGCCTTGCAGAGCAAGCCACGTTGGTCAGCTAGAAGTTGGAAAAGCCTCTCTTAGAAAAACCGTAGTTGATTCTAGATGGTTTTAAATTGTTGTTTGAAAGTAGCAAGTCCAAAGAAATGCTTTTTGTTTCGAAAATTAATCAATCACCAATATGATTTCACCAACAATCTTTGTTAAGCACAGTTTAAACAATCCTGTTTCTGTTATTATTTATTGATTATAATTTACTCACGAAGGATAATAGTAATGTCCTTTTAAAAACTTAAACAGATTTAACCCAAATAACACTTGCTACTTTTTAAATTCCTCCCGTAAAATAATAATTATTTGTTTTGTCTGCAGATAAAACGGGAATTTATTATTTAAATTATTGGCCAGTCTTCGTGATATTTTAATAACAACACTGCACTATTTTTATAACGCGAACTAAAGGGAGTAAATGTTCTTAATGGTTCATCACGATAAAACAAACCAGAGATAATTATTAACGATACAATATTAGTAAATCTTCTCGAACAAGATTTATTAAAAACTAGACAACTTCAAAAAAATTCACTTCCAACAAATAGCAACTAAACTGTACGGGAACTGTATTTAGAAATTCATTAAACTAAATAATTAACGATAAACGGTAGTTCGATAATATCGACCCGGAGTCGACTGACTCTTGTCAAAGCTGGATCGAAAGTGCCCTGTCTTAATGTTTCGGCCCCTATTTTAACGCGAAATAACTATGTTTTTTCTATGCAGTAAGGAAGCTTCTACTAGCATTCACGCGTGATTCTCGACCTAACGAACAAAAGTAGTGATCGAAATAACGCGGGAACAGCCGCGTCAACATGTGCCGACTAGACTTGCGGATGGTGCAATTTTTAAGTTAAATACGCAGAAAAACCAAGCTGAATTTTGAACACGTGTAAATGTCACCTTTCGAACAAAGAGGAAAGTTGATCTTTCGCTAATACATTCCGAAAATGCAGACGGAAATGTTTTTATAGAGCGGGATGACTTGAGTACATTTTATGCTTTATCAAGGTCCTTCAATTTTTTAGCAACGCAACCGTTCCTACGAGTGGACAAACAAAGCTCTAAAAATATTGTTTATTACCTCCACATCCATTAAATTTATAGAAGTTCGAGAACAATCTTTTAAGATGTTCGTTATAAAATGTGTTTATACGACAAAATTTTAGCTACAAATAAAATATAGTTTTGCAGAGCCAAACTTTAAAAATTTTTTAAAAATAATACTTGCAATATTGCACATATTTGAGGCCGATAGAAAATATACCATTACACATATTTGCAGACATACTTGCAACCATAGATGTTATTTTCTGCATTAACTTCGAATTGCTTGTAGTTACAATCGTACTCGTTAATTTATATTAACTAAAAAGCTTAATTTCTCATATATTTAAAACCCTTTAAAACGCTACATCAAATTATCGCAAACCCCTCTCTAGGAACAAGCATTTTTTTTTAATTTTTAGAGGTAGAGTCGTCGGATTACAACTATTTCTATTAGGATTAATCTTTGATCTGATTTGATTTTATCTTCTGGACCCTCGTAGCAAATTTGATAAAAATCCATTAAGTTTAAAGCGAGTTATCGTGGCACATGGTAAATGATAATCATAAAGCCACGTGTGTTACTTAATACTGGGAATGCAGTTATGGAAGGTATGGAAGTGGTGTAACACGTGTTTACAGCGGTTGCGATGGAGCTACGGAGAAAAGTGGGATGAGCGATCGAGTTGGAGACGCATAAAACACAATATTGTTTACAGGAGCTACGATAAAGCTAAAAATGAAATGCGTAATCGAGTGTTGAGATAAGGACTAGACAAAGTCTTCTTAAAAGGTAACATTTTATACATATAATAGTTTAGGCAACAATACTGTATGGTCACTAACGCAGTAAGGAGTAAAGAAAGTGATTTTTACATGCCCTATACATTTTTTCTCTTGGTTAGAGAAGACCGCCTATGCTCAGGGTGTTTCAGATTAAAGTGACATAGCGTAATGGGAAGTAGAACACATTTATGTGTGTTTAAGATAACCCTAAACGTATTTTTAAAGATTAATTATTTTTAATTGTTGTTCCTAAGATAATTATGCACGTAATCAAACGAGAAACTGGATTAATTAATAAAAATTTACAATGTTTACTTTTCTGTGTTTAAATTCTGCTAGAAGGGGATTGTTTAACTGTAATCATGTCACTATGTGGCAAACATAATTACAAATTCTCAAGCAACAAGAAAATATTAAAATATATTTCACGAAAAATCTCTTACTCCCTGTGCAATATGTTCTAAAACTCTTAATACTTCACCAACGAGATTCAACTTGAAGGCAGTTTACAAAAACTTACAAGAAATTTACAAGTCATTAAGCATCTCGTCTTTGTTTTTGATTGCTATATAAAGCGAAGCTTTACAGTACTGGCCTGGTCAATCAGTTGATAATAATTAACACAGTCAGCGAGTCAGTGAATCGACTTGTAAGCAGAAACCTTCAGAATTCTACATAGTTTTACTTAAAATGTGTTAATTTTAACGTATGTAACCAGTCCTCAGTGCCACAAGGACGCGATAATACTCTAAACACTCTGACTAAGTATACAGAGCTGGAAAATAACAACATTAGGTTTCATTGGCCATGCGATTATGATGCGAAATTGATTATTTTGAGTGAAAACTTTATTACGCAATTATAAATTAATTTCACTAAGTGTTGCCAATTTTCAAGCCTACCTTATTGTATGATATTCCTAGTTTATGGAGTCGTAGGAAAAATAATTTTAGTCAAGGTATCTCAACAACTAAATTTTGAACGGAACGAATAATTAATTGAAGAAAGGTACATAATAAAATGAGTCTTCCTTGCTCAATAAATTATATTTACTTTTGCGAATTAAATATGTACTGTAAGGATGTTATAAAATATAAAGACTTATGTCCTTTATTCTAGTTTATAAATTATTACAAAAGTCTAACTTTTAGATTTCATAACATCATTTGGGATTTTTTTCCAAACACTCCATAATACTTTTAGTGGGCATACGTTGATAAATAATAATGAACAATCTTGTAGTCTACCCAACAGTGTTTTGTCATCAAAATAAAATTGTGGGTAGACTGCAAGATTGTTTATTGTTATTTATCATTTGGGATGTTTTCTCTATAACGTCTACCTTGTTATTTTTCTTTGTCGTTTTATTCATTTGATTAACGTATTTTTACCTTTGTTTCAAAACAGTTTTCATGAAAAGAACGTCTAATGTTGGGATATCAAAGCGAAAATTAACAAATATAAAGGGTTCTTTATTAGAACAAGTTTGGTTTAAGAAGAGTTTATCTCTTGTGAATCTATTAGCTAATTTATCGCAAGGGTATAGCAAAACTTGCTATGGTTTGTATAGGATAATTTGCGCAAAGCCTAGGTAATTTTGATTTTATTACTACAACTCAGTGTTTGAAGTTAATTCGACAACCAACTGTTTAGTGGACTGACTTGTGGCCGTGAACATTTTTGCTTGTGGATTTTGAGAAGAGTATTACAAGGATAGGTAAATTTAAATTTAGAATATTCAGACATTACATAGATTTTTGCTTTCATTCCAAAACTTAGAGGGTTTGACTAAATAGCTATGTGACCTTATTTGGCTCATGATTGCATACCCTACAGAAAACAATTTGCTAAGAGCATTACCAATAAGTAGAATTTTATTATTTGTTCGGTTTTGGCTTCATTTATTGACTATAGAAATTTCCTTTTGTACTTGATGAATATATTTTGCAAATTGATCCTTTTTAAAAGGATTTTCATAACAACACCATCAATACTTCTCCATTCTTCTATTATTTTATCAAACATTTACTTGAAATTCCTGCATACGCCAGTAAATGCAAATCAATTTCAAGTAATTCAAGCGATTGAAAGCACTTGCAATTTACCATCCTTCAGTAAATTGAACTGGATTTTGTACTCTTCATATATTCGAGTAAAACGAGTTTGCTGAAACGTAAATTATCGTGATTATTTGTGTTCAATAGCTTTTGTATTTTGTCCTTCACTGAGCCGTGGCTAAAAATTCTCTCCTATGCGCCACATCCAACAAATATAAAGTTACTTACGGTTAATAGCTCGATTAGTTTGACCCTTATTGTATCTTGAAACTAATCGAAATATATAACCTTCGGAACCTCTAGGTCCATTACGGATTAGTATTCTGTTTCGCAAAGAAGAATAAGAGACACCCTTCCGTGAAAAAGTACTGCTCTTGAATTGTCACACTTCATTGCGTAGAGATCTCTAAGTTGTGTAATAACTTAGTTGAAATAAATCTAAGTTGAAATAAAAAGGCTTTTTAGCGGATTTGCACCCAGGAGCCAGATAGATATGATAGATACTAAGCAATGCCCCAAATTTCGCGTAAACTTACCGTAACCACTGCTTTAGCTTTTTTATACCAATATTTAAATAATAATAAAATGAAAGAAGCACAGAATTAAATAAGGACAAACAATCATAAATACGTAAAATAAAGTTTAATAAAGGCTATTCAATTTATTTCTACATGCAACACGTATTAAAAAATATAATCATGTGCAAAATACTTTATTAATAGTACTTAACAAGTGTTGACTAAATGAATAAATACAGAAATATTCGATTTACAACTACAATTACAGTATTTGTAAAAGGAACATTTGGATATCGATCAGTTATCCTATTAGAAAAAGAGATTGTAGTGAAATTCATAAATTCCTTTCTATTCAACAATATATAATAATTCATGATTTATGCGGCATACATCATAGGTGAAGCCCTAATTAAAACATTGGTTGCTAATGTTTTCTATGAAATAATATTAATTTTATTCTTATTAAATATTTTAATTACTTGAGGCATTACTTAAAGAAATTAAAATTTATTTGATTATTCTCATGAAGATATTCGTTTAGTGTAGGTATAGATGTAGGTATTAGGCAACAAAACTCCCATCTATTCACCTAGATATGTAAAAATAACCACAAATTATTAGGTTATTCATTTTTTTAAATGAAAAGCAAAGACAAATGTTTGTTATTTACAAACGGATTATTTTTACAATAAAAGTAAATACTAAGCTTCTACTTAGTGTTTTATATTTTGTTAATACAACACACATAACGTTAATAACGAGTACAATTACTAAAGATAACACTATTAAGCTTTAAGTTTCTAGGTAATTTGTCAGCTTGCAGGAAAAATTGAATGAACATCTCAGTTTTCAAACAAGCTTTGATCTTCTTTAGATTTTGTTTTTATAAATCAAATTATATTATTAAGCAGCAATTGTACATTTCTCTCTAGAAATAATGCTATAAAAGAAAACAATTTATCTTGTATAAAAGTTTTGTACAATAGTAATAAAAATCAACTGTCAAATTAAAAACTTCTAAGAAATCAAACGCGGTTAATGAAATTCACAATTTTGTTGGAAAAAGGAAGATTATCAAGAATTAATTAACAAGTTCAGTTGCTTCCAACAAGAACTGATGTGTTTAACACAAATTAAATTTGCGAAAAAAAAGGAATGATCTCTGACACTGACTGAGAGCGCTACATTAACACAACAATTAGTGCAAGTTAAAACAAATTGATCGACGGGTAGTCCTCTAAAGAATTTACATCGTCCTTTCCGCACTATAATAACAACTAATAGGTGCACTCTCGTAAATTTTGTAGGCCGCCGTGTATGACCGTGTTGGAGTCTCGGACTGTTGGAACAACAGTTATGCTATGATATTCCCTGCCCGTTATTACCAGCATGCAATCACGATGCCGATCGGCAATCGTCTTCGAACCAATCGCGGTGTGTCATGTATGTGTGTGATATTCGAAGCTACCTTCTTAACAACAATCGAGTTGCCGACAATCGAAACACTAACAAAAACACGACAGAAACATTATTTGTTTATAAAGACGTATCATTGCTAATGGTTATATCTAAAAACTCTTGAATGCTGTAAAAAGCATTATTGATTAAATAATTTTTTATACTGTTTTTGAAAACTTTTATTTCCATCATTTTGATATTTCTCTGAAGTTAATTATAAAAAAGAGGTGCATAGTAATTTTTACTGTACGCTATGTTTTAATCTGTTGTATGACATATGTACACATATTTCCTTCACTTCTAGTTGGATAATTATAAAGTGAATTATTAATCTCATATGAATCTATATTTGCTTTAACAAATATTGATGAATGTATAATGAAGGTAAGGTCAACAGTTTTTTTTCTATAAAACTATTCCTTACGTATCTGCCCTATATTTCAAATTATAGATTAATCTTAAGGCTTTCCTTTGAATACTAAATACACGTTCCATAGAGTGGAGGAGAGTGGCAATAAACCATAGAAGCAATGAGACATTATAATAATATGCAACACAAACTGAGCTTTCAGGTGCTATTGTAGATAAGACATTATCTTATTACTTACATGATCAATGTTTTTGCACTAAATTAATTTCTGGTCCATTCTAAAACTCAGAACCTTAACATCATCATTTATATAGCCATATGGTATTTTTTTAAATGTAAAATAAAAGTTTTTCGTTTAGTTTTAACTTGTTTCTTGCAAACCATATATTGGCTTGCTGCTGTGTACAAAACCATTCTCTGTTTAGATTTCCAAAATCGGAATCGGTGATCATCAGAGATGTGTCATCTGCAAAAAGAATTTGTTCAGTACTTGGTCCCACTGTAACATCATTAACATACATCAAAAAAAGGATAGGATCAAGTACCGAACCTTAAGGAACGCCATTCTCCACTTTTTGTAATTTGGACTTTTTATTATTTATAGAAACATATTGTTTCCTATTTTCAAGATAAGATGCAATAAGAGATAAGGCCAATTTACTAAGATTGTAGTGCTCTAACTTTTTCATCAGCAGATCTGCGATACACCATCAAAAGCAGCTTGTAGATAACAAAAGATGGTTCCTGCGTAATTACATTTATGAAAACTACCAACTATTTTATCTGCCATGCACATCAATGCATCAGTTGTTAATTTATTTGCCCTAAACCCATATTGGTTATAGAAAAATAAATTGTTGACATAGGCGCCCGCAGAAATTTGTCCAGTGGGGCAAGCCTAGAATGAATGGCATGCTAGGGGGGGCAAGCCCAGAAAAAACCGGCTTATTATACAAAATTTTCAATAAAATTCAAATTGTTTAACTTCCAGGGGGGGGGCAAGTGCAAGGGCTTGCCCCCCCTTCCGGGCGCCTATGATTGTTGATTTTAAAATGTTCTGCAGTTTGTGATTTTAGACCTGTTTGTATTATTTTACTGATAATTGGCAAAATAGAAATAGGTCTCAGCTTGTTTACATCATTAACATCCTTTTCTTTTAATAGCGAAGTATTTTTTTCTGTTTTAAGAGTATTTGGAAAGGTTCCTACAAGTATTATTTCATTTTTTAATTTGGTTAATGCATTATACCTTTTTTACAATAATTATGTTCATATCATAACAATCTCTACTGTTTTTATTTTTAGTTTTATTTATAATATTTCTAGTATCATTATAAGTTATATTCCTAAAACAAAAAGTATTAGAAGTATTTGTTGGTAAATAATCTGTTATATGCTTTGGTGAAATAGGTATAGTTTTATGTATTTCACTAGCTTTATTTACGAAATAGTCGTTAATAGCATTTGTATCAATATTAATTACTTTTGTGTTTTTAGAGTTGCCCCTGCATTTATTAATTAAATGCCAACAAGCTTTTTAAATATTTTCTCAGAATTTTTATGAAATATCCATTATACGCCTTTTTCACTTTTTGAATTCCCGTTTTTATATATTTTCTGATATTTATCTTCAACTGCCGTTATTGAACTATCTTGTGACATATGACAAAGTTCATCCAATAATTTCAATTTTTACAATTTATAATTTTGTTCCTAAGGGGAAAACATGAGTCAACTTACCATCTATATCTAAGGATTTATCATCTAAAAAAATCCAATTTTGTGAATCAAACGCTTGAAAAAATTTAAACGTACCTTCTTCGGTATATGACCTATACCGAATTTCATTACAGTTAATAATTTTTCTTTATCATTTATCGTACACTCAATGGGCGTCGCACGATGATTGGCAAAACCTGCATCCCACACACCTCCGTGCTGAAATGAGTATTAAAATTTACTTGGGAAACCTCGTCAAGATATGACGGTCAAAAGCATTGAAAGATTTCCCTATATACAACATTCGTTGTGTGATTACAATCCTTTGATTTTCGTGAGTGATTATTTAAATAAACGCAAGCAAACATAACCAGTTGAAAATTCTAAACCTAGCACTCCTCTCTTCCGACATATCTTCCTCTCTGGCTTACCCCTCCACTGTGGTTTATTCTACATATATACATACAGAAATTCTACCTTACGAAATGAGAAGAATAAAATCAAAAATCGATCTTGTTTAAAAAATTCTTGAAAAAGTCTATTAGTACATATTTTAAAAACACGACATAAAAATAGTGTTGGCAAATTCCTCTTCATGGAAATATTTCCGAAAACTTATTGAAATAGCAAATGCCAAAAAAAAGTTGATTCCCAAAGTGTGTTCCGTGGAATTCCGAGGAACCGTGGTTTCGTGGAAATATTTTGGGGTTCCGCGGGACCAGTTGTAAGTCCTGTAATATAACAAAAGGATACCACTTACAAAGCTTATTAAACTGCATGCTGACAGAAATGCTTTTACCAGCATTGTCGTTTACGGTGCCCAGCAGCTTGGCATTTGTAATATACCTTATTTTCTACAGTGAATTTTTTCCTGGCCACACTAACTCTATTTTTCCTTCAAAATCAAAATGGATTGTCGTTGTCACATCTAGCTTTCTGTGTTTTCTTTACCATTTTTCAGTCGCCTTTTCAGAAGTACTAAAGAAGTTTTATCATTGCCGTTGACTTTAGCGCAGATCAGTTTTATTAAATCATCGTATGATTCTTTGTCAGATCACGACTTTTCTATCAAATTGCTAGCAGTCTAAGCCTCCACTTTTCATTATCGTCCTCTTGAAAATCTAGAGGATGCGCCGTATAACATTTTCGGTTCTGGCATATTTCTTTAGGTGTTGATTTAGTTCCACTATCAAATGATACACGCACCGATGTTTTACCATAATATGCATCTCACAGTTAACCTTAGTCATTCGACTTCTTCAGTCATGCGTGATCTTTCCACTACTTGTTCCTTTAGTTGTTTAGCTGTGCATTTCTTGAAGAAAGGGTCGGCATCATTGCTTATAACCTTGATAGTGTAACAACTAGCGTGCTCGTCTCTCACCCAAGCGGCCAGCGATCGACTCTCGGTACCGGCAAACCTGGTTAAGGTTTTCTGCAGTTTCCTTTCGCTGTAAGAGAAATGTGGGATTTGTAAGTCGGCTGCAGCCGCACGTTGGCGCCTAATAGTAATAATCGTCCCTCCCTCCCACCCAAGCTTCATGGTTTCTGGGGCCTGGTTCGCCAGGTAAGGTAGTAGCAATTATTATTATCATTACATTATTATTGTTTTACAAAATACAATTCTCAGTTTTACCCAGTATAGTTCTACATTTATTGGCTTGCACAAAGATCAAGAGAATTTACATATGTTACAATGCAGTAATACACTTAATATAAAAAAGCATCTTCGCCTAGAAACTTCCGTACAATTCTACAAGTGTTGAGTATGCACACATGAGTAAGGGTACAATAGGTAGAGTTAGACGCATGCAGCTGTACTATTACCCATTTCTCTTTTCAAATAAAGTTGCAGCCAGTGCATGCATTCTTACTTGCGTCTTATGCAACAGGACTTCAGCCATGATTCTGGTTGTCACATTTACGTCTTGCATTTAATAAATCCAGAGTGATAGATGTTTCTTTAGCTTTCTTCGATTTCTTCCGACCTTTCTTTTCATTTGTCTATTGAGGTGACAATCCAACATGTGCAAATTCTTTTCTCGCCATCCCAAGAGCCAGGGGTAATAAGTATGTATAACGTTTAGCTTTATTGAGATTATGCATTACAATATATTTGTTTACATACGCCTATAGAGATGCGTACTGGATCTGCATTTTGTAAAAAAAGGTGCGTTTGTAGAGTTGAATAGGTTAATAAATTGATTTGTATATAAAACTTAACATTTTAGCTTACCGTTTTGTAGATCGATTAAGCTAAAACATTTTGGTGGTTCGCAGTTGAACTGAGTACAATATTTGGTATTATTGAATAACCGTTTGACTATGCCAGACCTAAAATTCTAAACCAGTAGTGATTGACTGCGTAAGTGCTTTTGGAAATATTAAGTTCTTGGCACCTATTAATACACCTATAAATTTTCTGAAGAATCATACTAATCTCGAACCTGGTGCGAATCCAATCTCTAGAACTATCACTACTAACGCCTTCAAAGAAACCAGCATCTTGCCATTTATGACCAAGGCTAACAGAAGCAAGCGTTAGAGACTGGTTTCCACATATTTTAATTTCAGTTTTCGAAAAACTATTTCTTTTTGATTTTTGCAATTATTCTGAATATTCATGGTCCATAGTTTTGAACAGTAGTTGAGCTTAATATAACAAACATTTTGGGAATTTTAGATACCCCTGGTAGTTCAGTTTTCAAAAGTGCTAGCTGAAATGGCTAGTTCAAGAGTGTTCTTATATACTGGTATTGGTCTTACTAGATTTGTTTTAAAAAAATTCTTCCTGTAGGTCATGAGCTGCAAACCTTCGTTAGGCAAAATCTAAAAACTGTCCTCATATGTACTGACTTATATTTCTAATAAAAATAATTAAATATCATGTTCTCTTTTTTATTCTCTGTTATGTACTGTACGACGAGTAATAAGACTTTTTAGAAAAAAATAATATTTCTTGGATATATATTTTACCCGTTGTATCCTGAACACGCCAATATTGCTGTCACGTGCTAAAACACACTTTATTTGATAATTTAATTCCTTTGCTTGAGTTATTTAATCAAAGCCCGTACATGCTAGACACAGTTGGATATACTTATATATAAATACACATCGACGACATCCTCGTCGCCGTAGGTGCAGTCCCAGCAGGTACCACATTGAATTATCACTGTCGCTCGTGTGAAATTGCCGTTGAAAACCGTTCGTCGGAGAAAAGGAGACGGCACGACGTTTCGGGGTGTGCACTAAAGGAAGCAGGACAATGACTGTAAGATCAATATCACGCAGAATCCCATAGGACTTTGAACGGATATCCTGTACCCTTTGTTTACTACACTCCGGTATGCGGATGTTTGTGGACACAGGTCGTACGGCGACAGTCCTTCGGTTGGATAAAATGAAACTGATTTAAACTGATGAGCACCAACTTGTTGATTAATGTTTGTTGGCTTTTTATGCAAATGTCACTTGATTTATATTGTAACCTGCCTGCAAGATAATTAGAAACGGCGAGATACATTTGTTTGCGGATTGAAATTTTTGCCATAAAAATTCTCGCAAAAACAGTTTTTATTAAACTCGGTGTGTCCAACTAAACAATCAGAAATGTGCTTGGTTATCACTTTTCACTGTTTTGTATTTACTTTTAAAAACAGCGGTGTCGTCGTAATTAAGAAGTCATTTTTATATAATTCACGGATTAATTTAGAATGCTGCTACAAGAAGCTGTTTCAGATATTATTAAAATACGCTAGAGTTTAACAACTCTCGTGAACATAACTGCAAGGTATTAAATGTTTCCACTTTCGTACATTATGGAAACTTGAGGCCGATTAATTCTTCTGCTCCGAGTTTAAAGTGCGGAGGAGATGGCTAACGCATGTCTTATATGGGAGTTGGTACATCCTTCTTACTTCACCTTCAAATCTAAATGTACATATTGTTATAATAGTTTCTACTCTTTTATATATTTTAAATTAAAAACAAGTCACCAGCTTTTCTTGCATGTTTTGAACGGAATGATGTAGAAATTTAATTTACATCTGACCATGAATTCTATAGTTTCAAGTTCTAAATTTTCAGGTATTAAAGATTAGAAGCTAAATGTTTAGACTTTCAGTTTCCACACAAGTTCTTTTATTTAGATACTCAGAATTTCAAATTTTTAAATCTAAACTTTGAGATTCAGATATGTTCAGTTTTGATGTTTTGGAAACTTACAAACTGTAAAATTAAACTTGGGGGAATTATAGATTCAGGATTAAACACTCTTTTCATAATTTATATCATCTGACCAAGTGTAATAGTTGCGGTTGTGCAAATGAGCTTTTACGTATTCAAATCATTTAATGTTTGAAACTTCATAGATTTAATTTTTCAATGCTCCAAAGTTCAATACTTTTACAGCTCTATACTTTTCAAGTTTTAGAGTTTTACAGTTCAAATATCCCAGATTTTGAATTTAAAAGACACTTTAAGCTAACAACATGTATTATTTATTTAGTATGTCAGTAAGCTGCGAATACGAAACACATATCTGTGGTAATGATATTTTCACAAATGGTGATTCATTCATACATAGCGATCACAGAATACAAAGGAAACATTAGAGGTATATGTTAATTTCATTACATTGTGTTCATTCTTTAGAAGGGAATTATCGAAATAATTTCTAATTGTTAACTCATATCCAATTCATATGAAGTTTAGTTACAACTCCACTAAAAGAAAAGAAAAATAAATTGTTAAATTTGTTACGTTTTCCATACCTTTGATATTAAATCAATATTTAAAATGGGAGGTTAGAAGTAATTTTAGTTTTACTAATAGACTTGCTCTTATGTAAATAAATTTTTTTATAATAATGAACACCTTTTACAGGTGAAAAGTAACTATCTTTCAAGACGATTAATGAACTTTAAGATATTTAGTCTTGAAAGGTAAGCTTTGGCAATAAATGTCTGCCATAGAGAATTTAAGTGGAGATTAGAAAAAGTTATTAATAAAATAAACTAGCACGAGGGAAACCTCGTCAAAACGTGACGGTCAAACGGCTAATTTATTGAAGTATTTTCTTATATACAACGTTCGTCGTGTGATTACAATCTTTCAGGATTCCAAGCGTGGATATTTAATATTAATATTTATTAAATAAACACAATCGAACAAAAACAGTTGAAAATACTACGCTTAACATTCTCAGACGAACTTATAAACGCATTATTTAACAAATACTCCCGAATTACCCTCCCTTTCTCCCTTAGTTACCCTTGTCTTACTCTTTTTTCCGGTCCCCTCTCTAACTTAGCTCCCTTAACGACTCACCCCCTCCAGTTAACTCTCCATCAGACTCCTACCCGACTTACACACCCATTCTTACCATAAAATCCTATGTTGAATTCTTAAATCATATGCTTAATATACCAGCTTTCTAAACTTCGAGTGATTATTTAATATTAATATTTACTCCTATTAAATAAACGCAAACGAACAAGAACAGTTGTTCTAAAGGTCCCTTTTACGTAATTCCAAGTTAAAGTTTTTATGCTGTAAATTTACTCTCCTCAGTTAAGTATGTTGGTGGGTTAGTGGGTAAATCAAAGGGATGAAGGGATATGAGCCAGAGGGGTGGTAAGTCGGAGAGAAAGATAAGGAGGAAGGGGGGTAGCCCAGGAAAGTAGAGTTAGTCGAATGGGAGAGATAGGTCCGGAAGGGGTAGGTCGAAGGGGAGTAACCCGGCAGAAGAGGTAAGTTCAGGCGGGTAAATGCGAAGGATGGGAGGGTAAGTCGGGGTAGGCAGTGGACGATAAGTCAAGATGGGTGGGTGAGCAGTGTGTTTGTAGTCAGGGGTGTCTGTTAAATAATGCATTCAGAAGTTTGACTGACAATGCTAGGCTTAGAATTATCTACTTCTTTCTACTGGTTTTGTTTGGTTGCATTAATTTAAATAATCCCTCATGGAAACCCGAATAATTGTAATCACACAACGAACGGTGTATATAAGGAAATTCTCCAAATTAACCTTTTCACTGTCATGTTTCGATGGGGTTTCTCTAGTTTTTGATAATTTCACATATGACATTTTGAAAACTTTGCATATATAAACTTTCTGTGTAATCTATCAGCTTTAATAATCTGCCGGTTTTATAACTTCGAAATCCTTTATCCGTTGTAATATACGTACGAAGAATCTATCATAGGATTTCAGTGTTTTTAACTGCAACCAGAGTTTACATTAGTGTTTTTCAACCTCTCCAATTTTTAAACACTAATAAACTGAAGAATGATTACAGTTACAAGTAGCAATAGCTAAATTTCTTGTTTGATTTTGAACAAATCTTGTTTGGACAAATATTGATAGTTTTGGTTATAGTATTTTTTCTCAAAATTTTACGTTCTACTTTTGCAATCTCATTTAACTATTTGATTTATTCATCTACTAAAATTTACAAACACTTTTAAGATTTACACAACTACCGCCTATCTACAAACACGTACATACATAAAATACCGCTATAGAAGTACACTACATTGCAATCATGCTATGTCAATCATACTGCAGTAAAAGGGGATACCCTTTGTCGATTACAAAATGTTAATTAAAACAAACGGTGTTGTTAATTAATCATAATAAATTAAGTACAGGAAATATTTAATACTATGCAAGCAATTTCCAATGTACAATTCTGTAAACGTGCAACATTGTTGTTTTGTGTACACCAGTTTGTATATTGTGGAATTAGCTTTTACTTTTATTGAGTGTCAAGAGAGAAATGAATTGTATGTCATAGACGATGTTAGGAGTTTATTTCGGGCAAACGCTCTAATCAAGTAAGCTACTAGGATGACCTACAATAGTAGAATGCCAATTGTCAATACGAACTAGATAGTTACAAACATACAAAATGTATGGTTTTCAAACAGACGCTATGATGTCCCTAGCTAACCAAACAGATTAATCAACAAATAAACAATAATTAAGATACTTGCTCTTCATCTTCTTTTGTAATAAAACTTTAAAACTCAATTAAACTTTTTTCTTGATACCGTTGAATTCCAATTTATAAGAGCGTTTGAACCTGGCATCACAAGATGGGGATATATACTTTAATAATTAGTGTACCTTGCAGCAGAGCTTAAAAGACCAATAAATTGGATTCCTGTGACCCAAACAATTAACACCGTGAAAAACTGATCACCATTACTAAACTACATTCCACAATAAACTTAAAATTATCAAAAATTTCCTAAAACTGGAATGAAGTAAACACTCTATTTGCAAGTCAAATTACAACTAACTTTTTAAAAGCATAAAAGTGATTATCTTATCAAAAAGGTTCAAGAAAAGAAGAAAACCGAGATAAAGCTGAATTCACCAATGAGGTAGCCTGAACGGAAATATTACCAAATATGGCAAAGCCAATAGAACGGTGTGTCCATAAGCACTGCCATATATGGAATGACAGAAATGTGAATAAACACACTAGAGAAAAGCCTCTTAAGAAAAATTTTAGGTTAAACATTAAGTGAAATTGAACTGGGGAAAAACCTTTAAAGAAAAATTGTAACATCATATTTATTTCTGTTTAACATCTGTTTCTATTTGTATATCTGGCAATTATTTATTTATTTGGTTTAAAAAAGTGAAAGATTTGTGTGGTTGTCAAGTACGTCAATCCATTTAAATTTTAGCTAATAGAAAAAAGTACCTGGTAATGTCAAAATAAAAAGCCTCACAAATTTTTATTAGTGTTAAAGTAAAGAACATTTTACCAAAGTTTCATGAATTTCTATGTATTTTCATTTTACCTACCGACTGTTCTTAAACAATTACTATAAAATTAAGGGATAATTTTATGTAATTATTTATTTTTATAAATATTATATTTATAAAAAAATTGTTAATCTATAAAATATATTAAAAATTTATAAAAAAAACTACCTAAGCTGGGATTAGAACTGGGGCTTTTGAATTCGAAACCCAGCACGCCCTGCATTCCACTATGAAACTATTATCAAACATAAATATCCATTGTTTCTTTTTTCTTATTAACTACACCTTAATTATTTTCCGGAACTAATACTATTAAAGTATTTGATGTTACTCAGTTACTACATATATGACGATTCTCTTCAAGAACACACTCTATCAAGAACTATATTTAAATTGTTTATTTTAATTAATTTCTATTACTATCTACTTGTGATTTATTTTTATTGTAGTTTACAGTTGAGCCTTAACCACTATATTTGTTATAACAGTCAGTGTAAATTATTAAAGTACCTTTTTCTAGAGATATCCATAAAACAAAATCAACATTGTTAAAGTTCCAAGCGTAGAAGAGCTATACAATTGCACCGGTTACCGTTCTTTAATTTCAAATTTAAAAGCACTTATCGAAACTGTAAAAACTTCGTATCCGCGAATGCACGTGTCTGTGTTTGTCTGCCGTGTGAATAAACTCCAAACTGAAACACCAAATGAGAACTTCATGAACCATAAAACCCGCAATGAGCTGGACGTAACTATAAATGAGCACCGAAGTTCCTTGATTTTACAGACTAAAGTTTTACGTGAAGTTTTCGTAAGACCGTGCATGTCTTGACAGTTAAAATCTCTACGCTAATGAGATACGTGTCGCTCGTACCTACTTTAAAATTTTTGTACGCTTTGTACGAAGTGTTAGTAATTTATTTATCTACAAACACGGCGGAAGAAAACTTGAAGTGTAGTCGTTCCATTTCAAACAATCCATTTTACTAGTTAAACAAGCAAAAAATCGCGAACGCTTTGGCGTCTTGCGAAAAAGAATTTTTCGAATGGAAATTAAAAAGTTTTTACTCGGTTATACAAAATAGTACTTTTCAACATTAATTGGAGATTAACTTGAAAAAAAGGAAAGTTTTATGTGTACTTATCTCAGTAAAGTATCCAAGAAAATGCGAAATTTCGTGTTATTAGGATGAATCACGATTCTGATTTAAATTTAACAGAGTAATAGCTTGTCATCCTCCATTAATGGCCAGTAAACGGTTTTGTAATCCATCAACCTTTCAATAAGGAAAAGCTTGCTTGGTCCATCGGTTTCTGAGACGTAACTTGCAAACAGACGTGAAATGTTTTATCTTTTTTAGTTGGAAACGGGAAAAGAGATTTTTTATTAACACATTAAGGAACGTTCATGTATTTTTCGGAATTTCAATGAAAATAAAGGAACTGAAAATCTTGCAATTAGTAAACTGTGTAATACCTTTGAGCTTATAATTGACAAGAAATTAATAAAGAGAGAGGGAGAGAGAGAATGAATGCCAATCCCTGTTGGCTTTTAAAAATAAATTCTTGAATTGATGTTTATTTGCAGACGGTATTTTAATATTATCAATTTTTAATAAATATTTTAATTAAAAGTGAATCTTAATATTTCCGATTTAATGTCATGTTATACCTATGGTTAATTTATATTATTCATTAGTAATGGCACAAATAAGCACAAAAGTGGCATAAACTAAAAAGTAAATCTTATAAGAAACAAAAACGGAAAAGAAAACCAGTAAAAATAAATATACAAAAAGTACATAAATAATTAATTAAAAGCTAGATTTCATTCTTCTCGTAAAGTAATGTGTTTATGAATTATTTATAGAAAATTATTATTAGATAAAGATTAGTAACCTAATCAGTCTTAATAATCTAGTCATAGGCAGCAGTCTTGCTGTTTAATAATTCAAACAGAAAAAGTTATTGTATTTAAAGTGAGCTTTTCTGAAGTTTTAAATGAACTTCAATTGTATATTAACAACACTTTTATATTAAAAGTGTTAATATCCGCAGAGAACAATTTAGTTTATTATATTAAATGTTAGTACATCTTATAATGGTGTTTCATTTTGAAGAATTATTCATTAAAATAAAGGTGTGCAATAAAAGTTACCCATCGAGGATATATGTCAAGCTGGTCAAGCGCATTATTAAAACAAAAGTATTCAGCAGGTTTAAGAAAATTTAGTGCGAAGTGGGTCTACCACATCTATATTTTAATCGAAAATTGGGAATTAGTTTATAGACCTGGAAGTTTACGTGCTTGGTGAAAACATAAATCTACCAACACAAGAACATGAAATATTGTTTTGGAATGAAGTTAGAAATTGTATCAAAGTACGAAATATGGTAATAATTTTAAAATAAAATAGTTTACTGAAATTGAGAAATTAGTAACACCAGTATCATACACACTATAAAATCAGAATTGGTAAATTTACTTTGCCTGAGAGTAAATTTTTAGTATTATATTTTAGAGAAATGTTATTTTTTTAAATTAACACTAAAAATATTTCATCTTCAATTTACTCTAAATAAGTGCTACCAAATGATTTCAGTGCAAGTAGATTTTGATAGTTAGATTAGAAAAAGTATTTTATTGAGTATATGGGTGATTTCACAATTATAAATTGTAGTAAATTAATGTAAAATTTAAAAATTGCTTATTAAATTGCAATATTTTACTAGAATTAAATTACATACATGAAATTAAATGTTATTCACGTATTTAGTAATTTATAAATTCTGGTAGGTATCTTTAGTAGCACGATGTTTACATGAGATATGTATAACTTTTATTTACTAATATTCTTTTATTACCAACTTAGATGAAAAATTTTATTTTATGAAATGTTGTTGCTTATACATATATAAATGTAAAATATAATAATTTATAAACATACTAATCTTGAAAGCCCGACTGTTACTTTTATAATATTATTACAAACCCTTATAAATAACATTTCAGCACATTAAATTATTAAATAAATAATTGGAATTACACATAAATTTAACTGTTAATCAAATTTTTAACGGTTGTAAAAATTGGATTGCTTGTCGAGTGTGTATCTTGGAGTCAATTAACCAGTCTGTATGAAAGCATTACTTTGAAAGTAACATTTACTTTGCTATAAATGTAATAATATTTACTTTGTAATTCACACCAAATAATAATGCATTTAGAGTTAACTTTTAAGGCAGGCTTACTGTTAGATAGACTTGTATAAGATAAGACATTTTTTCTGTATATAGAAAATTGTAAAAGTGTTATATGGAAAAATAATTAAAAGGTTAGGGACACCTTTTCAATTGTATTTGGAAAAGAAAATTCCTCACTTTCGGCAACGGAAAATAATTAATAACTTAGATTAAAAAAAAGAAGTAGATTAGAATTTAATAATTAGTTTAGATATTTTTTATTTGTATGATTCACCTAATTACCTTAAAAACCTTACATCACCCTGGGTTAGAGATTTCGTGTTTATTTAAGGGCCTTCTCCCTAAAAGATAACGGTAAACTTGAGAATCTATTTAGTATGGTTTTTCATTTACGTTTGTTATTTGAAACTTTCCATTTGTTATCATTATGCCTATTCACTTATACTACAGTATTCGGTATCTCTATCTTTTACATTGAGTTAAACCAGTACCACTAACAATAGAATGACAGCATTATAAAAGGGTAAGGTATTTAAAGCAATAACACCATAATCTTGAGCACAAAGGTTGAAAGTATTTATTATTTTACTAGAGTTTTACAAACACTTTAGGTATAAATACATGCAAAATATCGTAACATATTACAATATAATAAAATACATTGATTAGAAGTATTGATAGAAGTATACAAGAGAGGGTCAAAATCGGCTGCAACTCACTTTTTCTTTCTTCTCTGTTGCGCGATATCCCATGATTTTCACCCTTTCTTATAAAATACATATACGTATAACAATAAATATTTATAATATACAAAATATAATAATTTAAAATAATAATGCAATTTGAAATGTTTGAGTCTAACTATTTTGATTTAAATGAATACAGTAGGTATGGCAGCGCTTGTGCCACCACCCACTCGTCCTACCCCCACTCCTTTTCACCTGTAAAAGGTGTTCATTATTATCAAAAACTTTATTTACATAGGAGCAAGTCTCTTTGTAAAACTAAAATCCTACTTCTAACCTCCCATTTTAAATATTGATTTAATATCAAAGGTATGGAAAACGTAACAAATTTAACAATTTATTTTTCTTTTCTTTTAGTGGAGTTGTAACTAAACTTCATATGAATTGGATATGAGTTAACAATTAGAAATTATTTCGATAATTCCCTTCTAAAGAATGAACACAATGTAATAATGAAATTAACATATACCTCTAATGTATCCTTTGTATTATGTGATCGCTATGTATGAATGAATCACCATTTGTGAAAATATCATTACAACAGATACGTGTTTCGTATTCGCAGCTTACTGACACACTAAATAAATAATACATGTTGTTGTTAGCTTAAAGTGTCTTTTAAATTCAAAATCTGGGATATTTGAACTGTAAAACTCTAAAACTTGAAAAGTATAGAGCTGTAAAAGTATTGAACTTTGGAGCATTGAAAAATTAAATCTATGAAGTTTCAAACATTAAATGATTTGAATACGTAAAAGCTCATTTGCAACTATTACACTTGCTCAGATGATATAAATATAAGTTATGAAAAGAGTGTTTAATCCTGAATCTATAATTCCCCCAAGTTTAATTTTACAGTTTGTAAGTTTCCAAAACATCAAAACTGAACATATCTGAATCTTAAAGTTTAGATTTAAAAATTTGAAATTCTGAGTATCTAAATAAAAGAACTTGTGTGGAAACTGAAAGTCTAAACATTTAGCTTCTAACCTTTAAATACTTGAAAATTTAGAACTTTAAAACTATAGAATTCATGGTCAGATGTAAATTAAATTTCTACATCATTCCGTTCAAAACATGCAAGAAAAGCTGGTGACTCGTTTTTAATTTAAAATATATAAAAGAGTAGAAACTATTATAACAATATGTACATTTAGAGTTGAAGGTGAAGCAAGAAGGATGTACCAACTCCCATATAAGACATGCGTTAGCCATCTCCTCCGCACTTTAAACTCGGGGCAGAAGAATTAATAGGCCTCAAGTTTCCAGAATGTACGAAAGTGGAAACATTTAATACATTGCGGTTATGTGCACGAGAGTTGTTAAACTCTAGCGTATTTTAATAATATCTGAAACAGCGTCTTGTAGCAGCACTCTAAATTAACCCGTGAATTATATAAAATGACTTCTTAATTACGACGACACCGCTGTTTTTAAAAGTACATACAAAACAGTGAAAAGTGATAACCAAGCACATTTCTGATTGTTTACATTTGCATAAAAAGCCAACAAACATTAATCAACAAGTTGATGCTCATCAGTTTAAATCAGTTTCATTTTATCCAACCGAACAGGACAGGAGAAAAGTCCTGAAGAGAAAAAAAAAAAAAAATATATATATATATATATATATATATATATATATATATATATATATATATATATATATATATATATATTTAGAATGCAAATTCATATAGAAAAACTTATCATCGACTCTGCTGGGACTCGAACCCAGGACCCTCCACTGTCTAGGTGGTATCTCTACCAACTGAGCTACAGAGTACGACTACCAGCATAGCGAGAAATTTTCCATATGAATTAGATGTTTAAGCAGACATACAAAGTAACCAGATATTTTTTTGAATATTATTAATGAAGATCAGCAAGTCCTGGGTTCGAGTCCCAGCAGAGTCGATGATAAGTTTTTCTATATGAATTTGCATTCTAAATATTATTTAATGTTAAATCATTATTCAACTTAACAAAAATTAATTTCAACTAAAATTTATATATATATATATATATATATATATATATATATATATATATATATATATATCAAATACTCCTAATAACTTTAATAAGAAATTTAGTTATATTTTATGTAAATTATATTATTCCGTATTGTCAATCAGCGTATTTCAGAGAATACAAGTATTACAACACTAATTTTGATAATCTAAAATTGAAGTTTACTTTTTTAGATTTTTCTTCAAACAAATTATAGAAAGGAATTTTGAAGAGTTTATTAATTGTTTTAATTCATTACGTTTAAACGCCGTTTATTAATTTATTTTTTTTGTTTTGTCAAACAGAAGTAGCACCGCAATTTATACGATTAAAGTCAGAAATAAGGGAAATACTAAATCGGATTGCAGTAGTTAAAGCAACTTAAAATTAATTTAACATTTAGAAAACCTCCATATTTACTTTGTTATATTAACAATTTACAATAAATATTTACATGTGTTTGTTTCAGTTAGTTATTTTCCTTTATATTTATTTTATTTTAACAGAAACCAATTCAGTGTACATTTTTTGCGATTTCTGTGTAGATTACCCTTCAAATACAAACGAAAAAGGAAATCGAGAAATTTTTTAATTAAAACTTACATTTGCCTATTTATTAAAAGTAAACATCCAGTGCATACTAATTGAATAGGTCTATCATTTGCAAAATTTAAATTGTTTTAAACATTCACACCGTTATCATTATCTTCTCGTTTAACAAAGAACAATCAAAGTTAGGACGGCTACTAAATTTATTTCACGCTAAACCAAACTATAGAAAATGTCGATATGCCCACATTTTCATAAATGCACGCTTCAATTATCCCATGAAGTGTCTGTGTCGGTTAATCCAAACGCATTTGGCAGCGAGGACTCTTTGTTTATGAAATGATCCAAAATTTATATTTACAACAAATTTAACGACACTGGTATTTCGAGTGGTTGTATTTACCTCATGAATTTGATACGCTCAAATTGATAGGACTGTTTTTCATTTTTTTTTATTTATCATTTTTTGTGTTTTTGTTTTTACTGCCGCCGGATATGTTTAGGGATTTATTTTTTTTATTCTCTACGCGAGGATAAACAATGGATCAATAAAAATACTGAAAGCTTATCCTGTAAGAGATAAAATTTTTCTACATTGTCTGAAACTGATAATAAAATATTTGAAGACAAATGAGTTGGGGCTTCTAAAGCAAAGAATGATGGCTTTCTTTCAGTTGGAAGGCTTTTGTCCCCTTTTGTGCTTGGGATGTCTGATTTATTTTTTATATAACATTATATTTGTAGCATTAGTGGATCTTTTGCAGACGCGTGGTTTTTAAAGAATCATTTAGACGGGTAGACATTTCATAAATGGATACAATCGATAACCTCTTTTTAAACATTGAAAGTAATGAAGTAGATAAATAAGCAACTTCTTGCTATATTGGTTGTCTTATTACAATTAACTCAAAAACACAACCGCCTTTTTCTGCCCCTATGTACGATTGCATCCCGACATAATTAACAAACGTCAATCAATTAAGTTCTTAAATAAAATTTTAACTAAACAACAATGCTTATTTTATGTTGTCCTGTAGTAAAAGATTTTCAATGTTTTACTTACAATGTAAAAGTTGGCCATCCGCGCCTTTTTAAAATAATTTACTATTTTATATTTGCTATACCGATAACCTATGTGCACTGCATATTTGCGCTCTTGATGCACCTCGCTTTGCTTGCATTCATGTTAGCAAACTGATATAGATTCAACCTTTAACCTTTAATAGAATTTATTGTAAGAGCGGTTTCTTTGTACTAAAATGTCTGAAATAATCAGGTAAATTGAGTTTACCTATGTACCTAATTTGGTACATTCATGCATATTCAGATATACACTTCATTTAAATATAACCCTTCATTAATAAATAATATCATTACGCAAATGACTTGTTCTTAATTCAGCTTTCTAGTACTTTGTTTTCAATACAATAAATTACCTTCCCTTTCTCTTTGTTTACTGTGGAATGCGCAATTAAATTCAAGGGAAAAGCTCGAGGGCATTACCTTCAATCGAATAAGAATAAATTAATTTGCCAAATAAACGAAGATAGACTGAGAAACTTTTTAATGTAAAAAACAGATGAATAATTAAGCAATATTTTACCTTTACAGAATATTGAAAAATTGAATCCGCAATTCCGAAATGGTAGGTACAAACAAAAAAGTTCTTAATTGCCGATGATCCTCAAGATGATGTATATGTGTATTACTTTTAGAACAACGATTAACCACCACATTGGATTGGAATTCAACAAAATCGTTACATTTAACGACCAAAGTGTCACAAAGAGCACCTACCAATACAACAAGTCAATAATAATGATGTCGTTTCTTAGCGAAATACTTAAGACAGCCGTACACATTTAGTAAAAACCCATAATCCAGAACGGAGTTTTACAACCGATTACCGATTGCGATTTCGACAGTTCATCTTATATAAATATTTGAAGTTTAATACGTTATTACAATATTTTAAATTATTAATATCAATTACAAAGAACGACCATATTTAGAATAAAGCTGTCTATCTATTTATCTATATCTATCGATATAAAAATACCCGCCAATTTAGTCTTGCAAGCTAAATAGGTGAAATTAAATAAAAAAAAGTTAAGTAGCAAAAAAATATACTGTTAGTACTTTAATCCAACTTCTGCACTTAAGTTATCTAACCCCTACTCTAGCCTAACAGCTTACCAGAATCTTTTATCAATAATCCTTAAGATAATACGTGTATTATATATTATACGACAACTATTAACTACCACAATAGATTCAAATTCAACAAAATCGTTATATTTAACGACAAAACTGTGATAAAACCTATCCTAAAACAATATGATCAACTACCTTATATGGATATGTGAAACCTAATACGATACCGCAACATTTTGAATTCTTAAATAATGTTACAAATACATTTTTAAATTTTTCAAAAATTCTTCTAATAAAATGGTAATACCCTCCTATCAATTAAAATAATGCGATGTAAAAAGAATTATCTTTCTTAGTAAATTCTTATTCGGCAACGAATGGAGTTTACATTGTTATAAAATGCTTACTTTCCATTTTGGCGTCATAAATTTAACATTTTCTTTAGTAAAATTCAAAAATGTAATTTTTCAATTTATACCAGTGGAAATCAGTTAAAATATAGAATAAGAATGTAAAAAATTACATATAACTTTAAAAGTATATAATCCTGGAAAATCGTTTAATATTTTTATTTCAAAATCTCTATTTGTTTTTTTATTTTCAAACAAAACAGATACAGATCCATTCATATGGCTCACTAATCGATGCAAGATTTTGCCGCTGCAGTTCCTGAGGTGATTGTATACCAAAAAGATCTAACGCAGTCTAGGCGACAGTCTGTATACCCATACAGGTTTTGAGCCCTTGCACTTAAAACGCAAATGATGAATATCGCAATATCAAAAAATATAAAAAACACACTAATAAAGTTCAAAACTCCAGATAAGACTACTTACTTAATCGAGTTTTTAGATGTCGTGGATTTTAATCGCAAAGATATATTAATTTCAAATTATGCACAGGAATAATTAACCAACATTATAAAGGGCGCCACCCAAATTATTTGTTATTATTGTTTAGAAAAATTAGTTATTGTTAGAAAATAAATCCGTCTACAAACAATATGTTGAGCCAATGTATAGCTGATGGTTACTAATGTTTAATTTTTATTTATTAGATAAAGTTCAAGAATTTCTAGTATTTGTAAATAAAGTGCAAGACAATGGTATAGGGCAGATGAATATCCACGTCTTATTGTTTGAACACAAAAAACCTAAAAAGAAGCTTAATTACGGATTCCTTTACTATACTCATTCAACAAAATAGCTTGCAGTACGTTAGTGATCCACATTTATCCACTTTCACACATTAATGTTTCCGCTAGAAGAATAAACTTCCCTATTAAATAAATCTTTAAACTTTACAATCATTTCTACTTGCTTAACTTATTAACGATTTTATCTTTCTATTACTATTACCTATTACCTTGATTGATAAAATTGTTATCGGAACAAACTCGAGTAATTTATTTATTGATTGGTTTTCAAAAAGAAAGGAGACGTTTGCCTCGTCCTTAATAAAGCTAGAAATTATCAAAATCTAATGTTTATTATAAATTCTTTATGGTGGATTTCTACAAAATACAGCTGAATCTAATAAATATTAATAAAGGAAAAATATTTTTCACAATTCAAGGGGCCAAATTTTCCCACTAATTTCTCTGAATCGTTTTAATAAATCAGGATTAAACTAACCAAAATAATAGACGGGAAACTTCTAAACTGAAGCTAACGTTTAATTCCCACAAGAAATAAACTACTGAAAATCTGAAATTCCCTTTCGGAATTTTGCTTTACAAGTCGCGGATTGTCTTTTCTCGAAAATAACTTTGCAGTTTATAGTCGCTTGTGAGGGCGTACTCCCGTAACGGAACGTGTGTGTCTCCATACTTAAAAATCATTCCGGCGGTTCCGAAGATGGTTATAGCATTTTAAATTAACAAAAGACGATTATGTTCGAGAAAGTTCTAACCAACCACAAGTAGGACATGACATTATTATAACCAATAAAATAATTGAACTAAATTTCTTCTGATATTGTATCAAGATTTCGTGAGAATACACGAAGTTTATCAGAATAAAACCCTATTTCTAGTGCAATTATGGTTTATAAAATATAAAATATAGTTCCGAAGGTAATACTCTATTGTGAACATTTAATGCTTGAAATAACTTGATACATGTACGAAACGAAATTATTATTTTTACACAAGCAATAACCCTTATCTGAAGGTATATCTTGAAATTTAAACATTTAATATATCTATTTTAAGGTCGTAAATAGAGTAAAATTCCTACATATAATTTAAACTTTGCTGCACGTACCAATGCGGAAATCGTTTCCTTTTTATACAATATTTGAATTTAACATTAAAACTGAGCGAATTAAATATTCGGAATAATGAGCTCCTTACAATGTCATTCACTGTTAATTGAAAATAAGACTATAATATTCTTTTTAATTTATTATTACATTTCATTTCTTCTTTTTATTTTTAAATTTTATTTAGACTCGATTTTATTTTTAGTTTTGATCAGTATCGTTTTACTTTTAGCTAGGCATATAAACAATTCTAATATTAGTATTATAGTTATACATTATAATCAATTATGACAAATGTGTATTACTACAAAACAAAACAGTGTCAACACAGAACGCAAAATAATAATTTTATTTAATAGAAACATGGTAAATTCATTACGAAAGTAAACGAAATAAATGAAAAAACTGAAAAAATATTAAAAACTACTTAAATCACAGCAAACGTTCAAACACAGCTCTTTCTATCGTTTTTCTATCTTTTAAAAAATCTAAATCATTTTGACAATAAAACTATTTCGATTGATTATTATTTAACAGGTAATGGCCAGCAAAGAAAACAATAATAAACACAAACAAAAATTTCATTGTTATTTAGCTGGTGATAGGGTTATATGGTTAAAACGTGAAAGTTGGTAAATTTCATCCAATCCCCGCTTTCCGCGAAAAAGCTGGTGGATCTCCATCTTCCATCTCTGCCGCTCCTACGGGTAATATATTTCACTCCTTTTTCAACTTATACTACTGTAGCTTACCCTAAAACACTGGTCGAACTGTATGGCACAAAATGTGAACTAATCCATAGATGTGTTGATCTTTAATTGCAATATAGTCACGTTTTCCTCTCAAAAACTAAAACCAATTGTACTAATATCAGTTAAATGTATAACTATAGAGATAAGCAATCATATCAGTAACAATTAACCTCTATAGTTAAAGTTAATTAGGGTTTGAGAAATTGGGTCTAAAAGTAATAAATAATATAGATAATATGAGTTAATTTACATCATTAGCTTTTTGTCTATTATCACAGTATATTAATTCACCTTTTATGAACACTCTGTGTCATTGTTAACCTTAAAGTCAACTCGCACAGGCACAACAAACTTCTTTTGTCTGCCTCTCTGCCTGTTTGCATCATCGGAGCAAATTATGAAGCAGAACATGTAACACAACTGACAAGTTCGTTCGCCAAAATAAAGGGGTACCATAAAAGGGGTTTGTCTCTTTCTTGTACACGAACGGGTGTGCCTATCTTATAAATTATCTCGAGAGCAAGTTTTCACGAAGAGTCTAACAAGATTAAAAGCCTGCTAACAAAAATATATCATCTGTGTGTTCTGGTATTTCCTCAAGCAGTTTAAAGTTTTACAAACAACCCCCATGTGACACATTACGTGTTCTATAACACGCCACTTCCTTTTGTAAGCACCGAATTATCAGTTAACAAAAATTTATTATTGCCCCACGTGTTTGGCTTTGTTTTAATTTCTGATGAACGTATTTAAAGTCGTTGTATTTAAATTTAGATAAATTATAGGGCTGTTCTCGCTTAACGCTTTTCTAAAATGCCCGCTATTGTGAAGGAAGCGATATGACAAATATTAATTGCACCTTTGGGATATTAACAAAAATTCTATACGAAAATCTTCCATTGTGGTAGTACATCATAATAAATTAACGTTTTATAAGAGAAAGTACGGACAGCTTTTATAGATCACTTTTAATACTTTATCCCACAGGATTATAATTGTTTTTTTGGGAAATTAAAGTTTCAACCTTGTAACGAACCCTTTTTCTAGTGTCAGTTGCAACTCGGAAGAGCTTAAGGGCGTGGTTCTTATTTTGCAAACTTGAGTTCTTATACACGAATTTTCTGAACAATCGCAAGTGACGAGATGAAGGTTGTGGCGCCATTGAGCCCTACCAAAAATGACAAAGCCCAAATTGAGTGTGTGTTGACAAACACAAGGTAAACACATAGGATTGAAATAAAAGCAAACGCAATTTAAACAAGTGCATGTAATAAAAAAATATATAAGTAAATATAGTATAATTAAAGTGATAATATGTGTATAATAAATAAGAGACAAACAATGTCTCACAATAGACAATCAAACAAGATACGCAAAATAATTTGCTACAACAATATCATGCAAGTGTGACAAATGTATTAATATACAATTATTTAACAAATTGCATAATAAAGCAACACAATCTATCAAACAGTTTCAAGTACCTAGAAATTGCCGATACCAAATACAAAAAAAATACCACTAAAATAAAATACAGTGCATGTGCACCCAGACAAAAGGTACACAAAAAATATGCAACCAGCAAAAATGTTTCCCCTATAAATTCACCCCAGTATAAATAAAACTTTCCAAATTTATAAACAAAATATGGGAAGCTAAGATATCCCACCGTGACATAACAATCATACCAAAAATTGGCTGGTCAACAAGTGCAGTAATAATTATAAGATACTTGAGGATTACCAAAAGCTTAAGCTATTATTCTCATGAAGTTATGAGCAAACCCATCTACATACTATCAGAATTCAATTAAATAAATAGGCTATTAAAGAAATATTTTTACAATAACAACAAATAATAGTTGGAAAGGATTTAGAGATTAGCAAATACCTCTGATTTACCAAATATTAACATTACTGACACCGTACAGGTATGTTCCTAAAAAAATACATGTGACATACCCTAAAGAATCTGGTACCAAATTATTCCTATCAGTCACAAAAAATCAAGTAAGCAAATAAATTAGCTAAAAAAACATACCTGTAACCCAATGCTTGCAAAACTGCATGTAAAAGATAATCGAAGTCCAGATAGATGTAAATGATCAGAAAGCAGCCAACTTGTAGTAAAGCATCGATATGAAGTTATCTGGTAGGTGGATAATTTAAACCGTAGAAAGTTTTACTTAATTCCCAACCCAAAAGACCAGTAGTGAATTTAATACACCAATTATGCCCATAAATTTCTTCTTTCACCAAATATAGAAATTGGAAAATCACCATTCCATTCAAGCGGCCATTTCACCGGTGAAAACAAAACTATGTGGAGAGTTTTCTTCTGTAATTAACTTCCTGAATAATGGTCCAGATTTAACAAGAGAAATATTGTTCTATTAAATTGCAAGATTTTCTTTAAAAGATTTTCGAAAGGGTCTCAAAAGTCTTTTCCATCAAAAATATCTTTCCAAAATGGATCTCTTCTTTAAAAATTGATCCCCAACATTCATTGATAAATTCAGGTAAATCTCATTAAAAATCCGAAAACAAAGGCCTCCAAAAAACACAGCTAAAAAAACAAAGATATAATTAGTAACCTCAAAGGTTGTTTTAATAGAACAAGAAGAATAAACTTACAATATTAGAATCCTGTGTTCACTACAATTGATTACAAGGAAATAAATGAACACCAGAAATCAATTTTTACTTATCACACTCAGAAAAAAAAGTTTAAACAAATTCCAACATTGCATCTGACATCCTAGAGACATCTAAACAAAGAGAAGGTCGATATGACCTGTAAGCAGAAAGTCAAATGAAGCACTCTGCCAAACGCATACACTCTAATCCCTCTATCCTGCACTGGGTGGCGCCAGGATCAAGTCTCTTTCTAAATAACTGCTCTATTTACACATATAGCGATTTATTTATGAATATAAAGTAATGAATCATTTATTTCAAATTTTGCACTACTTGTATTTTGAAATAAAACAGTTCTAAAAACAAATCTCCTTTACCAATAAAGCCCACTAAATAAACGTTATAACCTTACAGTAAAACGGTAAATCCAAAAATAAAAGTGTCTACTAAACTTGTCTTTGAAGGCACGATTAGACTTCAGAAACTAACTCGGGGTGCAATTAAGTACCAACCTACAAATTTGTTTCATTCGATTAAAGTTCGAACATAGAAAGAAATAAAACTTAAGTAAAGTACAAGAAAAGTTAAAATGACTCATAATGAAATTGGGGTTAGTCTGTTAATAAACTTTTGTATGTTGTATTCCAGGCCTCTCCTAAAACAAATCAAGAACTCGGCCGAGTCTCACATCGTCCTAGACTGCTCCACTGAGAAAATTTACGATGTTTTGAAGCAAGCCCAGCAAATTGGAATGATGAGTGACTACCACAGCTATCTTATCACCTCTTTGGTAAGTTTGAAAGTTTCTTTCGTTACGAGAAAATTGCGTGGGTAGGTATACGAACTGAAACCCTTCTCTCTCTTATACACACATACTCACACACTGACACTGACACGAAAAGTCTAGAAGAGTCGAGTTACCTTTGACGTGCTACGAATTCAAAAATTCTATCTTTTCCCGTGCTTCCTTGTAAAATCGAAACATTTATATTCAGTTGCGTTTTCATATTAATAATCCTTGAATTATTTCCTCTTGCGACATTTTAAAACAAAAATGTTTTTCTGGTGAGTTCGATAGGGGTTGCTGACATTAAACAGTTTTCTCGAAAACGCAGCCTCGAGTTTCCATTCTCATAACAATCACATTCACATCCATAGGCTAAGATGAAATGTGGTCCCATTTTAAAGAAAAACCTCTCTTAGAGGTAGAATAAATAAATTTCGAGGATGAGCGTGCGTATAAAAATCAATTACGAGCGACATGGGCCTTCAATTCAAGCTGTCGTAGCAATTTTTAAGTTGGATTTTCTGTCATTCCATATATCGCTGATCTGATTAAACTAAGCTACACCAACCAGAATAAAAAAGGCAAACATATTAACGGTATTTTTAGCCTTAACGAGCTTTTAAATTTCTCCTGAATTAATTTGTTGAAACTATGAAAAGCAAATCGCTTTGAAGGTTCTCGCGTGCTTGTATGTATATAAAAAAGCGAAATTAAGCTGAATTGTCGAAAAAAACAAAAACTCCCGACCTTTTTAGACAAAGATAAAGGAAACCGGATAAATAATAAGGGTCAAATGCGCATACTACGGATGTGGAGCGATTATCAGGAGGGCTTTATATAATTCAACATAGATGCTCCCCCATTACGAAGATATACTGCATTTTTGCTTTAAAATACTTACCTTATATTTCATGAAGGTATAGTCCGTGTTTAAAAACAATTACCTTTATAAGATTTGAAGTAATACATTTTTAATTTAGGTGTGTATATGTTGAATATGTATAACGTACTGATCTGTAAATTGGAAGCGGAAGAGATAAAAAGGCTTTGTTTATAAAACCCATATGAGGATGTTTATCTTTATAAGGTCTATTTGAATACATGAGATAGCTTCTAGTTTAAATTTTAGAATTAGTAATAACATTATCAATTTTACCTTATTGTTGAGTTGCATCACGTTTTTACACATCTATATAATAAATTGCGTAGCGATTAATTAAGACACGATTATTTCCAACTAAATAAAGCTCATAATTACGTCTTTGCAAGCTGCTCTAATTTAGTTACTTTTTGAACGCATTGTATGTAGCAACCTAGCTTTAATCTTGAGAATCAGAAAGTCTTAAAACAAGTAATATGGACAACAAGTTTTGAAGTTTAATTGTGTCAAAGAAGTTCGATCACCTTTTACATTTGGGGCCCTCCTTGGGAAAATGAAAATGATCATATTCCAGTCTGTTAAGATTCTTAATACTTATTAGAGCAAAAATATGATAATGTGTGTATATAATAATGAATATATATTTTCAAGTATGGGAACTAGAATCCTGAACCTACACACTACACCTGCTTTATAATAATACATACATGTTTCTTCAGCGAAAAAAATTAATCTTACTCAGAACAGAATGTTTCATGCTAAATAGGTGCCTTCTAGGCTTTTGTTAACTAAACTACTGTTAAATTTTTCCCACTAGGTTGACAAAGTTATTAATTTGGAGCTATTCCATTTTAAGCCACTTTAATGACTAATCCATATATAGAGATATCTATTGATTGGTACTGAATTATCACCATTTTTATTGCATTTTAGTTTACACCGATGACGTCACACATGCCAGTCCTATAGTCTTCATGTTTTTGTTTTGTTTTTTTCCCAGAAGTTTCATGACATCACATATTTCGTTGTTAATTGCGTCGTAACATTTTTTAGAATTATCCGCGGAATTTAAAATATTCAAACGCCATTGGTGTATTCTACTGCAAAATTAAAAATTCAAATAATCCGAGAGATTTTAAAAATACTTCAACTACCATCGGTTTTTTTTTCGATAAGATTCCTTGAGACTGGTTTTCCATGACGTCACAAATAAACGTAGCAAAAGATTTTTCTTAACTGTAAAAACTTTACACTTTTAAACAGTTTGTTATTTACCTTGGTTTTGTCACCACCGCAGTCATAATGTATTCTGCACTTTTCAAAATATCTGTAAACAACACTAATTTCTTTATATCTGGAGAGATAAATCCATTTAGAAATATGAATGATTAATACTTAACTTAACTAAATACTTAAAATACAAGATCAACGTTATTAATAACCTCGTTGACTGGGCCTTTATAACTAGTATCGCTCATCGGATTTAGAAACTGCAACCTAGACAAAATCAAAAGCCTTTAATAAAAATAACTATTCTATAGCTGTAATAGAAAGTACATACCTACAAATAGATTTCATTTACAACAGACATAAATTTAAAATCTAAAAAAGAACAAACTTACATATGATTTCCATATACAGACTGGAAACGCATGGGCTTGATATCGAGTTATAAAAGCGTTCATAAGAGTGGTAGTGGGATAGTGAAAATTTTGATAGGAAAAAAGTATTATTCTGCCGTACTACTTTTCTTAATATCAAGATTTATAGTAGACGTATATTGGGTTAAAGTGCGAGCGAACTTAAGCACTGGGGTGCGGGTGGTTAACCTATTATTATAAACAGATTCGAACTATTAATACTAAGTGCATCTATATTTAGTAGGTACACAACATCCACTTCCCAGGTTTTATTAATTACTTCTATGCCACTACCATTTATATGGACACTTTAATATTCCTACATCAATCCCATGCGTTTCATCTGTACATAAAAATATTGCTGTTGGAAATAGTTTTTTATTAACAAACATATTGCAATATATACATTTTATATGTTGTAAAAACAATAACAACACCAAAGTGGTTAAAGATTTCCTTTACATCTCTGTTAAACTAACATGTAAAGTCTTGGTCAACTTTTCTTTGAGAATAATTTAAAACAGCGCGTTCTATTCGATTTAAATTTAGGTTTTTATAAATATATTTAACACTAAAATAGTATATTACATGTTGTGTTGGTAAAGGACATCTTTACAAGCCAAGCGATAATTGTTTGACCGAGATGGTACGTCGAGGTCAAACAATATCGCAAGGCCTGGAAACTTTACTAACAAAACATGTATATTTTATTCGCAATCATTAGACCTAAAATAATCAAACTGTTATAATTCCAATCAGCGTTATCTATCGCCCAAAAGAAATTTTAAGTAAGGTTTCATTCTTCGCCGCTAGTTGGCAATGTATGCGCTCAGTATTTTAAAATTAGAAATTAATTAATTCTACGTAATTATTAAATATAAAATAACGGAAAAATAAAAATAAAACTAATATTAAATAAAAAAGATATTTTAGCATTAAATACATTTATAAAAACCTAAATTTAAATTGGATAAAACGTCCTGTTTTAAATTATTCACAAAAAAAGGCCAAGACTTTACATGCCAGTTTTACAGACATGTAAAGGAAATTGGTAACCAGTTTGGTCTTGCTATAGCAATAGCTTACTTTCCAAGGCTTTTACAACATATGAAAGGAACATATTGCAATATGATTATGAATAAACATAAGGAATATGAGTCAATTATGTAGTTTTATAATGAAATATGCTTCAGGCAACACACGTTACAAGATTAGGGTAGCATTTCAACTTTTCTTGAATGTTTTGTCTTCATGCTATATTTGCGCATTGCCGTTAGGCAACATAGAGGATATTGTTTCATTTACCAGGAAGATAAGACAATTTCGGATGGATGTTTCACTTAAAATAGTTTAATTAAGTCATTATATTGAAGTCCATTATGCTACAATTAACTTACTCATCCCAGTATCGGCGTATATTTATGTTTTATGCAAGCAAGTATCGGTAAAAATCTCATTTTATGATTTTCAAAATTATTGATATTTATTTCATCATTGTTTTGATGCAATCACCTAAAGTAATGTATTCTGGACGGTTGTAGTTTTGATCAATTTGTGTTTTTTATTAATCCATGACTTGCGTTTGCATCATTTTGCCATAAGCCGTGATGCTGAGATTTATAGTTTGTGTTTTTCGATAGTATTTAATTGAAATATTTGTAAACATTATAGGAATAGGTTAGCTTGAGTAATAATGTAAATATTCCATATACATAAGTAGCTGGACATTGTACAGTTTAGATGTAATTAAGTTTTAATTGATTTTATGATAGCTGATAGTTTTTGTCAATTTTCTTTGTAAATATTGATTTTTGAACAATAAGTGTCTTATGCTGTTTTATTCCCTCTTTTTAGCACCTATCTTTTCATCTAATTAGAATTAAGATTCTCGTTAATTATAATCATATGTTAATTTTTGTGATGTCATAAAACATGGGCGATCACGAAAATTCTCATGTTTTTTTCAATTGTCTCGTCCAAACATATAAAAGGGCTTTCGAAAAAAAAACAATTTTAGTCGATCAAAGTTAAAGGTTGAATCCATGTCGCCTCCGGATTCAAAATCTGTGAAATAAAGTTAGATTAGGTGCTCATATGATTTTGTAAACGATCATATGTAAAACATTGAAAAAAATGATACATACCTTTATGGTTTATGGATTGAAAAATCATTTAACTTCACTTTCTTAAAAATTAACAGGAGATTGCGATTAAATTTATTTAAAATTAAAGAAAAACTAATTTTGCCCTGCCATCGATCATTGCGATTTATGAAATCAGCCGAATGAAGGTTTGTGTAAGTGCGTTTTTACCGATGGTGTTCTCAGCAAGAAATGTTTATACAAGTGTACCGCCATAAATAGGATAATTTTTCTATCAAAGTTAGCTACTTTAGAATTTGCTTCTGATCGGAAACCTTGAGTAAACAACTTTTTATTAAATAAAATTTTATTGTCAATTCATATGAAGTTCAATTAAGAACACAGTTCTTTGTTTTTATTTAAGTCTTTTTCAATTTGTTTCATGTTGGTTTGTTAAAATGAAACTTGTCATGACACTCATGTCATGTTCTTATTAATTCATTTAAACAAACTAAAGAGAGGTTCTCACAATTTAATTGATGCGTTTGAATTCTTTTTACTTTCACCATACTTTTATTATAAATAAATAAAATTTGTGTTTACAATTTTAGAAGTATTTATTCATCTTTTATGTGGTATGCAAGTATCCATTCATTTTTTAGTAAAGAGCTTGAATTTATTTCTCGTCCAGAAGCAGAATTCCAGGTGTGGTTTGTTATAAGTTTTTCATTTCAGGTATTGAGATTGGTAAAGTTGATTTTGGTATTTATGTTAGTCTCATGCTCAACAAGATTAACGTAATAGTTGGTTAAAACAAAAGTAGTTAAAACAACTTAAAGTATTAATTGAAACCAGTAATAATTGAGAAGTAGAAACTAAGTGATTAAAATGTTACTAGAGAAAAATGACATTAATTTTTGGTAAAACCTTTTAATTGCCAAAAAGTTTAGACAGTGGAATCGTTATCCAAATTTTAAAACGTACAGTTCTCATTATCAAAAAAAACATCTTTTTTGTTTTAAGGCGAATACAAAAACTTAGTTGGTCAATGAAACTGCTTATCTAAATTAAAGACTGTATTGTAAATTGGACGCAAAGAGTGTTTAGTCTGCAAAGAAAGATTATTAGGGCCATAAAAGGGAGAGGCTTCCGTGATGACGTTCGTAGGGATTTCATTAATTTGAAAATTTTAACGTTGCCATCCTTATACATATACAAATGCCTTCTTTATACATACTCAAACCTACTAGACTGTACCATACAAGGTAATATACATACCTATGATACTAGATTTAGTGAACTAATACGATTAAAATTTTTTAGGCTTACATCAAGTAGAAATGGTTTTAACTACTATGGACCTAAGTTTTCTAACAGACTGCCTGATAAGATCAAGCAATTGTCTTTTAAAAAGTTTAAATTAATTATTAAAAAGATACTTGGAAAATACTTCAGGATGTTTAGCCATCTGTAATTCCTCCGTGTAGAAGCCTCCACGTATCTATTCCCCGTTCGTGTCTTCCAAGATATACGTTATGGGGTTGGTTCGATTAATCTTTTTAATTTGGAAGATTTCGGTACTCCATGTGGGAGTATAGCCTTTCGCAAACGCTTCCCGATGCTTGCTGATTCGCACGTGATCACCGACTGTGAATTTAGCACTTCACAGGTCGCTGGTTTTCTGGAAATCGTAAACTGTTTGTAAAAGAATCTTGACGTTGCTGTGGTTCACATCGATGGGTTTGTAGCCGGTGGTGCGGTGTACGGTATCGTTGTACTGGTTAACAACCTTTGGTAATAACTGCAACCACTTATATGACCCTTGCATTGAAAATTCCTTCCACATCTTGTTTTTAAGAGTTCGGTTTACACGTTCTACCGGACTTGCTTTCATACTAGAAAAGGTGCTGTAATGGTTGATGTTGAAAGTTTGCATTAGCTTACGAAAATGCTGGTTGTAAAATTCCTTTCCCATATCCGTTTGTAAGTTGTCCGGAGTACCTCCTGTTGATGTTAATAATTTTTTCATTGCTTTCGTGACGTCTTCACCGGTTTTTCGTTTAAGTGGACACGCCCAAACACGCTTGCTAAACATATTCAACAATACTAAAATATATCGAAAACCTTTATCTATTTTAGCATAGGGAATCATTTCCACAAGATCTGCCATGTACAAATCATTCAAGCCTTTTACGATTACGCGTCTTCTTCGAAATCGTTTACGAGCAGGTTTATGCAATTCTTCAATTATTTGACGTTTTATACTTATTTAGAAAATGCTGGAACACTAATAACAGCTTCAAAAATAAATATGTCCTTTGATCCCGGCTTCTTCGCCTTAAACTTATCCCCTTTCTTCAATGACACTCCAATGAGCAATTCGGCATCGTATAACTTATCGTTTAAAAAGATTTGCGCATCTGTGGGATATTATTTGATTTGTTTAATGCTACCATTTGTTAGAGGAACGACATACTCGAAGTTGGTGGAGTTCAAAAGTGCATAACCGTTTTCATGATTGTATATTCCCATCATATACAACATTGTCTCGTAGTGCAAATTAGACACGTCTTCTAAAAGGAATACTTTTGCACGAGCGTCGAGTTTAACTCGGACAGGAGTTTTGTGAAGATGTTTACCGAACTTATCCAGAGTCATCGTTTTGAGGTAATGATGATATATGATGATATGCGTGAGTAATAAGAGCTTCGAAGTAAAATGTAGACGGATATAGCATACCTCTCGCCTTAATCTTATCACCTTTTCTCAAATGTCTCCCAATTAAGTTGGCAGCAGCACCAATACCAATATCGTTTACAGACATATATCATGGTTGTGAGCTGCGAACTTCTTGTACAATCCCTTCTGTAAACGGTATTGTGTATTCCCGTTTACTGTTGCTACCTTTCAAATTGTAATAGTTCGATAGGTCTGAAATAGTAGGTTCGTTCAACGCAGGCTCGGGGTCCGCCCACATATACATCATTGTTGTGTACCTTACATTTTGTATATCTTCTAATAGGTACACTCTCGAACGAGTGTCGAGTTTCACTCGGACAGGGGTTTTGTGAAGATGTTTACCGAATTTATCGAGCGTCATGATTGCACTAACGTTAGCAATATTATGAAACGGATCGATACGCGTGTGATGATTTATTCGATAATTTTAGCAGCTCTCAATTCATCGACTGTAATTACACGAGAGGTCTTTTTTTGTCCGGATAAAATTGATTTTTTTAACGATAATTTGGTTGCTTGGTAAATTGACGATACAAACCACCTACGATAAAAAAACGAGTCCGAAGGACGAGTTTTTTTATCTGGTGGTTTGTAGAGTCAGTTTACCAAAAAGAAACCAAATTAGAGTTTAAAAAATCAATTTTATCCCGGAGAAAAAAACCTCGAGCGTAATTCGATGAGATAATTTAATGAATAATAAAAAGGAATAACTAGGTAATTATGAAGAAGTCAAGAACACATTTATTAACTTGAAAATGACAATTATTAAAAACAATAATCAGGTTCGAGAAAGTTAGCCATGGAAGTTTAAACACATTTTATCCAGATGCAAAGTTAGGGCTAACTTTATCCGATGTCAAAGTGACAAATGTATCGCGGCTTATGGGATTTTTTATACATGAATTAAATTATCGATAATATATATGATCTCATTAGTGTGACCGGTGTGACCAGCCGATTTTGAACTTAAAAGGAGTCTCAATCTGTCCACTAATTTATTATGATCTTTCCAGTATAAATTCCACCTGTTTATTATTACAGTTGAGAACGCGCATATCACCACCGCCACGTTTTGGTAATGTGCGAGTTTTCGATCGCATGACCGGTGTAGTAGGTGTAGACTCGCTTCGGCATCTTGCCCCAGGAGTAGTTAGAAGGGTTCTAATTATATTTGAATATTTCTTTCAGGTTCCGTGTAGCGGTGCACCCTCAATGTAACCTCTTCTGATAGCATTGGTACGTGTAAGAAGGTCCTTATACTTCTGTAAATCTGATTGAGTGTATCCAATAGGTGCTTTTTTAAATACTAATTCGTAAAAACCAGGAGTGCCTGTATATTTAAAAATTGTGCCTGAGGGTTTTTTAATAATAAAGTCGTTCTCGTCAAAAGTGAGTACGGCGTTTCCGATTAGGTACTGTTGAGATTCCGGATGGAATTGTACTCCATAATGGTGATCGAACTCGTTCTTAGTATCCCTGAACATGTTTTCCATATAAATTTTAGCTCTACTAGAAAAGGTCTCATCTATGTAAGTTTGGAATTCCGGATTGAACCCAACAGCAGCTAGTTGTTCTTTCAATTGATCCAATGTTGGGACCCCAGATTCTTTTAGGACTTCTGTTTCAAAAACCGAGATATCAGGTGAGGGAACGCTAGTAGTGCGCATTCTTTGGGCGATAGGCGATGGTTCGAGAGGCATAACTATTCGTCTTGCGAGTGGAAGTCGTGTATAATATTTTGGAGTCGAGGTAGGTATGGGAGAAGAAACTTCCGTTTTTAAGGGTTCTTCTTTCGGAGTTAATAATTTCGTTTTAACTCCGGTTATAAACTCACGCAATGGTTGAGTGATAGGTTGATAGCGGCGTTGTAGTTCCACTTCTGACCGTGCAATTTCAGACTTGAGACTTTTGTATTTCTGTTTAACATGACGTTGTGCTTTAACCAAGTCTTCTGCTACACGCTTGTCCATGTTTACTAAAACGTTTAGTTCGTGTCTTCGGTATTTATGGTGAAGTAACAGTCGAAACCTTTTCGATAACGTCCCCCATTAAGTGGATAATCTTTGTCGATTACTAAAAAGCCATATTTCTTCTTCCTACAGTGTAAACGCAAGTGTTTAAACTCTTCGGAAGTCATATCCCCGCTAACATGATCGTTAAATATGTGTTTTAAGTTAGTATTATCCTGCTTAAAAACGACAATGAGATATGAATTATCTCTTACGAGTTGTTTAGGTATTGCAGAGTATGTCTGACATAAATAAAAACAATCTATGTGTTTATGTCTACCGAAGCAGAAATAATCACGTATGGTGCTTTGACTATCGCAAACTACATCGTCGAAGATAATAACTGAGTTTTGGTTTGCATCCTTAGGTGGTAATATAGTTTCAGAAGAACCGTATTCTAAATAACCGATGGGTAATGATCGAAACAGCTCGTGCAGATATGCGTATTTCGGTTGATAAAGAGATTTACTATAGATATATACGTTTTCGAAGCGTAAACCGTTTGGATGTTCTAGTAAACCTATCATTAGGTTGGTTTTACCACATCCGGAACTGCCTACTATTATACCGCATTTGCATCCTGCCCCCAACAATACACTATGTTTAAAAACTTGCGGCGTCGGTGAACAATTATCCCGATTTATAATAGACAACCTCTGTCTCTGACGCACCAACTTTAACTGCTCCATGTAGGACACGTTGTGAAAGAGCGTATATGGGTAAAGGGTATAAATATATAAAGATGTTGGAGCAAGCTTTCAGTCATTCTTCTCCTGTGATAGGAGTAATGTGTTATGAAACGTACTCTGCGAAAATCGGAGAATCGTCAATCAACTCGTAAGGGGAAGGGAGTGATCAACACTGTCATTAATAAGTTACCGTTAGAATTACATTTACCAGGGTATAACTACTGTGGACCTGGCACCCGTTTACATCAAAGGCTTGCTCGTGGAGACAAAGGAATAAACCCGTTGGATGAAGCTTGTAAAGAGCACGACATAGTCTATTCAAAAACTAACGACCTTGGTGAACGTCATAAAGCTGATCGTATATTAGGACAGAAGGCGTGGACGAGGTTTCGTCCTAAGGACGCTCGTTTTGGAGAGAGAGCAGCTGCGCTTACTGTGGCCGGCATTATGTCTGGAAAAAGAAAATTGGGTATGGGTGTTCGACGATCTAAAGTGAATAGAATGGGTATTTTAACATTCAACAACGCCATCAGATTAGCTAGAAAACGTATTGGTGGTAAAGTAAAAAAGCTATCTTTAAAACGTTCTGCCCGTCTTGCCCTAGCGGCCTTGAAACGTAAACGTATCATTGCTCCCAAAGGACCGATTATACCTATCCCTAAACAAGGTGGTTTCCTACCGCTCATTCATTTATTTGCCGCTCTCGGAGCTATAGGCTCCTTAGGAACGGGAGCAGCTGCGGTTGCCAAAGCAGTGAATGAAGCAAAAGCAGCGAAATCAGCTCTCGAAGAAACGAAACGACACAATAAAGCGATGGAGCAAGCGCCTGTAGGAAAAGAATTATATTTCAAACCGTACAAAAAAGGATTAGGATTGTATTTACGACCTCCAAAAAACTACCCTTAAAGCTACCACACCGAGCACTGACTAATATCGATCTGTCAAAGTACGTAAACCAGTTAAAAATTCCACACTTCAGAGGTATCTTTATGCGAAACGGGCTACCGAAACGTATCCGTAAAAACGAATGTGGAATTGCCAATTTGGATAATACAGATGGGGAAGGTACGCATTGGACATCGTATGTTAAACGTGGTCGAAATATATTATACTTTGATAGTATTGGTCAGTTAAAACCCCCACTAGAACTCTTTCAGTACTTTAAGAGTAATGGTAGCTTAAACGTTATTCGTTACAACTACGATGCTTTTCAGAAGCTAAATTCGTACAATTGTGGACATTTAGCGCTGAACTTTTTATATGATAACACTCCTTAACATTTCCGCAGTCTTACTGGGAATGTTGAGATTTCTCAAACATTCATCTTCTCCGATAAAACTTCTGTTTTAACTTCTTCTTATAACCCTCCCATATATTTGGATGCTAAAAAACAATGAGTTATGCGTTTGACAAATTTCGAGACGTTTAATACTATTCCGATCGTAACGGATGAAAACAACGTGTTTAAAATTGGTAAAAGAATAATAAAGATACCTACAGGGTCATATGAGCTTGCTGATATAGCTCAATACATTAATTCTCAAGTAAACGGTGAGTCTGTTAACATCGAACCGAATCATAACACCCTAAAATCGATTATAAAAGTCGATCACGACATTGACTTTACAGTTGAACACTCTATCGGGACATTGTTAGGGTTTAAGAATAGAATCTTAAAAGCTAAGGAACGTCACATATCTGATTTTCCAGTTAAAATTATCAAGGTTAACTCGCTAATGATAGAATGTAATATAATAACAGGGAATTATATTAATGGCACACCGGCCCATGTGATACATCAATTCTTTCCCAGTGTTCCTCCTGGATTCAAAATAATAGAAGCACCTGAAACTGCACCCTATTTACCAATTAATGTCAACACTATTTCAAACATTACCCTTAAAATATTGGATCAAGACGGGGACTTGGTTAATTTCCAAGGGGAAACCGTGACGATAGGACTTCATTTGAAGAGCGTCGATGACGGTGCTCAAATATAACACTTCTCCATGTTGCACTAATCGATCTGGCTATAAAAGATCGTGTTCGAAGGGAAAAATGGTTAGTCAAGCATCGGTCACTACTCAATTGACAAGGGGCAACCGCTTATTCTTGCAAACCTTAGGCTTTATTATCCCAAAATGAATGTACTAAATATAAACGAAAAAGTGCTCGTCGATAACTCGATTGTTGGAGCTGAATTTCACACTCACCAACCTTATACCACTCGTTTTGAGAATAATGACGAAATTCGAATACCTATTCAAGAGGATATGTCCACTTTGCCTTCGCGTAGTTATCTATATGTAGAAGGTACTGTACTGAAAGAAGATGGTAAACCATCAGCGAGTGGTAAATTTATAAACAATGGTATTGCATATCTTTTTAGTGATATTCGGTACGAAATGAATGGAGTTGTGGTGGATTCGGTAACAAAAGTTGGTCTAACAACCACCATGAAAGCTTACCTTTCCCACAATTCGAATGAAAGCGTTAAGTTACAAAACGCTGGTTGGTTTCCGGATGGCACCAGCACCTTGCTAGATAGTAAAGGTAATTTTTGCGCCTGCATACCTTTATCAACACTGTTGGGGATTTTTGAAGACTATGGAAAGATTATTCTGAATATTCGTCAAGAATTGGTATTAATTAGAAGCAATTCGGATGTCGATGCCCTAACATCCACCGATGCTAATGAAAAGCTTAAGGTTAACTTGCAAAAATATATTGGAGAGTTCCACATATTCAACCAGGATTGGCGGAAGAATTATCATTAACAAAATATATTGGGAAAAATATTGACACTCAAGTGGAATTTAGAAGCTGGGAAACTCATATTTATCCCGCTGTACCGCAAACGGATAAGCATAGTTGGTCTAGTAAACATCGACCTTGGAAACTCTCCGTTACGTTATCATAGGGTTTCAAACCGATCGTGATGGCCAGTTGCAGAAAGATCTGAGAGCATTCGACACCTGCGCTATTTAAAACGTGACGGTATTTTTAAATACGGAAAGGTATCCTTACGATCAATTAAATATTAATTATGCCGAAAATCGATTTGCTACTTTATACGAAATGTATGCTAATTTTCAACGATCGTACTATGACAAACCCAACGAACCACTACTGGCTCCTGATAGATTTAAGGCACTTACACCTCTAATCGTCATCGACTGTTCGCGACAGAAAGATTCCTTGCTAGGGAAAGCTGTCATTCTTCGAGTTACTTTCGAAACCCACAAAAGCATTCCAGCGAACACTACTGCTTACTGTCTCATTTTGCACGATCGAGTATTTACGTATAACGCATTGACGAAGCAAGTACGACAACTATAAACGAAATCATTATATACATTTATTAGTATAGCAGCACGCATCGACCATGCTGTTTGTCGATGTTCAAGGTTTCAAGACTTCCGACACAGGCTTTGTGCCCAAGGAATTAGCCCTGTTTGATGGACATCACGTGTCTCACTACGTCTTCAAACCTCCGTTTACCTTTCGCAACTTACCTCCCATGTTTCGCCAACAAGCTACTTGGTTAATGCATAATCATCATTGTATCGATTGGAATGAAGGATTCACTCCTCCGTTTATGTTTTCCATAATTCTTCAACGCTTGACTCAGCAGGCGGACACCGTTTACGTGAAGGGGTCTGAAAAGAGCAACTACATTCGACGTTTCGTGTCACAACAGGTGGTGGAACTAGAAGAGGAACCAGATCTAGAAGCTATGTCTCCATCATGCTTTTATCATCGTCATTCACTCTGCTATTGTGCATTAAGCAATGTATACTACTTACATAAAACTCATGTAATGGATTGTCCAGAATAAAGTTTTTTTTAAATTGTTAATGGTTTAAAAAAAACAACATATTAAATTACAGCTATTTATTCATTGTTACTACAAACTAATTTATGTTTAATACATGATTACTCACAATTAAACAAAATTAAACATTACACAATTATTTACATTTAACAATTACTATCATTTACTTCCCTAGTCAGATAACGCACCGGGACACTTGAGGCAGACAGACGTGACGTCACAGTATAGCTATCTTTCTCACATGATTACTCACAATTAAATATATAACAATTACTATCATTTACTTCCCTAGTCAGATAATGCACCAAACCAGCAGGGAACCCGGCTTGCAGGTTGTCACGTGCACGTTGAGTTGCAGCACGCCATTGACTATATGATGTAAAGCACTTACATTTGAAAAGAACAAAATGACATTTATCAGGCAACAAGTTAATAGTATGACGATGTTGGAACAAACCATGTTCTGTACATCCATAATTTTTCATATTTATGAGGTTACCATTTTTTAGCAAATAATGGACTTCTATACCTGCACAGGAAGTGTATCGAAAATCATCTTGACTTCGTATTACCACAGTATCCGGAAGTCTCGCTCTTTTGATTAACAACCCAGTATTGTGAGTCTTATAACGAGAAAACACAATGTCACGATTAGCTGTTGTTTCAAGTGCCCAATGATGTTGCCAACCCACTTTGATTGAACCCATTTCGATTGTAACTGAGCAATACGCTACGTTAAAAGCTTTTAAAGCTACATCCCTACCACTTTTAAAGATTCCCACCCGGATTTTATAGACTAGGAAAGTTTACATAATTATTTATATACAGCAGACAAAATTAATGTGCTTGTTAATTTGTTTGTGCAATAACCTAGAAAAATTCTTAATTCAACAATAATGCCCATTTCCTTGATCGTCTTCTACCAATAAGAGATTTACATGTACTTCTCTTTTAATTTTCGAAAAATACAAAGGTCCAACTACCTCATACTTTAGAACGTTATTCTCAAAAATCTTTTCCAAACCGTTAACGTTCACGGAAATTCGAGGATTATCGTTCAAACACTTATCTATTTTTTTACTTTCATCGGAAACTCCACATTCGTCAAGTTCAATACCTCGTTAGGATCCGGATACGAGTTACATCTGTGAACACTTCCGTTAGGGGGCACAAGAGCAGAAACCACACTCCAAGCAAAGCATCGTTGATCTTCATTCTGCATGTTAATGACAGCTCCCTTTTTTCGAATCTGCGTGGGTAGGGGAATGTAAGATGAAGCACGTAGAGGGTTAAACTTATTAACGTTTACTTCTAAAAACAGCAATCTGACTAAGGTCCAACCTGGAAACATAAAAAACACATAAGTTTTCGCTTCCACACCGTTTTAAATGTCATACCTGATTCTCGCTCTGCAAATTCCTCAGACTTAGTAGCCAATATTTCAGTGATATTTTGGTAATATCCCTCTAGATCAGAACCTGGACTGATAACAGAATTCTTTGTGTTGAAGGACTTGATATCTTCCAAACCCTTGGCTTCGAGAACGTAATATCCAAATAACTCCACATTTACTTTTATCGAGGTATGCTTTTTTACCTCATTACTTAGAACTTTGAACACCTTAGCTTTAATATCCTCCATAAACTCCGACGTATCCACATGATGTTCATTAGTGGAGACTCTGTAGCTAGCAATACGAGACTTGAATGCAGGCTCCATAACAGCTATCCCCTCTTCCCCATCTAATGCTCGGGCAGCTTTTTCCTTGTGATCATTAATTCGCATATGCGCTGCATAGCTGGAACGCAGCATATTTTCCTTGCACGGCTCACAGAAGACCAGATCTAAAAGATATCATCTCAGCACAAAAAAATTCCAAAGACTATTTATCAAAAAACCTTACCTGCAGGTGGAACCACCCGTGTTCGTTTTGGGGCTGGACCTTTCCCAGTGGTAGCCTTACAATATTTTTGTAGGTGGTGTTTGAGAGCATCTTTTCACGAGAAAGATTTATTGCACTTATCGCACTTCATATCTAATACATTGAGAACGTTATTCGACGAGAAAGTGCATCGACACACACACACACATACACACACATACACACACACACATACACACACACACACACACACACACACACACACACACACACACCGACCTTTACATTCATTCCTCTAACTCTCTAAGAACTTTCAAACACTCTTTTCACTCTTTCATACACTTTTCATGCAAATCTCTCCTTCTTAGATACTCATGCACATCATCAACCAAACATACTTAAATTGCCATTCATACTTCTTTGCTACCTCTCTCAGCTCTCTGATGTTGTTACGGGTCTTAAGGATATTTGCTCTGCGTTGTTTTCTTTTAATGTTGTCCAAAGTTGCTTGGTCGAGCGCGCCTTCCTCGACCAAGCCAGAGCAGGATCCTACACCTTTCCAGCTGGCAGGGGTAGCGGGCCACTCTCGCTTCCATTCCTCATCATCGTCACCTTCATCCTCCCCTATTTTGGATGTGGACGGACGGGGCGATACCGCTCTGTTCTCAACATCCATTTTGGATGTTGAAGGACGGGGCGATAGCTCTCTTTCTTGCACCACATCCAAACCGGGAGACGTCGGCAAAGATGCAAGTGACGAAATTGGTGACCAGCACAGCTGAGGAACGGCGACAGGCACAACCATATCCTCATACAAAAACGGATCGTTCACATCTATAATTTGCGCACATTCTCGCATATGGACTTCATTCGGAAGAGGCGACGAAGGAAATCCATTATCAATCCTCTCATGCTCTTCATTCGCAAACATTCGCCTGACTCTAAATTTAGACCGTTCATTCCTCGCATGCTCACGCAACAAGTTCTCCAAATTTTCAAACACCTCCCTAGAGCAGACATCTTCCACAGCCTCTTCAGACACATTTTCAAAATTTTGTTCATTCAAATTTTGAACCTCCAAATTTTGTTCCCCAAAATTTTGTTCAACCAAATTTTCAACAACATTATTCAAATTTTGATCAATTAAATTTTGCTCTTCCACATTTGCAACAACATTTTGTTCAACAACACCAGGTAAATTTTCTAAAACGAAATCATCTACTTCATTATTTTCAACTGACTCATTAACAATTCGTTCGAATAAATCAGATCCATTTTCTAAAACGAAATCATCTACTTCATTATGTTCAACTGACACATTTAAAATTTGTTCGTCTAAATTCTCTAAATTTTGTGCATTAAAATTTACATAATATTGTTGAACCAAATCTTGTACAATAACATTTGAATCAATTTCTAAATCATCTAAAACAATATTAGTTTCCAAATTATTCAACGACATTGGTGTGGGTAAATCACCCATATCCATGTCAATATCGAAACGTCCTGCATCCACAGCTGGAGGTGTGGTTAAATCAATCACCAATTCATCTTCAATATCAGATATTTCAATTACGCCATTCACAGCTCCAGCCCTCACAGCAATTGCAGGGATTAAAGATACATCCTATAGGATTCGTACCCTGCCTGCTCTAGGAACGTTTTCTCTTGCTATTAACACATTCAATTCTTCATGCAATTCGTCAAAACCATTTACAAACACATTCCGATAACTTCCCATCATTCAATCTATTAATCTACTATCAAATAAATCAAACACAACAACAAAACAAACCAGAAACTTACGTTCAAAAACAAAATCAAACACAACAAAACAAACCAGAAACTTACGTTCAAAACACTCTTTCAAACTAACACAACACAAATAACAATTGTACGATACACCTCTCTGAGAAACTTCTCGTGACGTGGATTGCAAATATATGATCGGGTTGCCTACCTTCTGTTTATAAAGGGTCTTTCTTAATAATGTCCCCAGACAGGTTTAGGAATGTGGTTTCCAGACAGTCAGAACGTGGAGCTTGTTGGCCTCCGCGTGGCGACACTTGCGGGGGTGGGGAGGAGGGGTAAAAAGCCCCCCCCGGCGGCTACCGTTGTTTGGGGCTTAAAGCTGTGTGGGGCTTAAAGTTGTTTGAGGCTTATAAGTTGTTTGGTGCTTATAAGCTGTTTGGGGTCTAAAGTTGTTTGAGAGGCATATAAGTTGTTTGGTGCTTATAAGCTGTTTGGGGTTTATAAGCTGTTTGGGGTTTATAAGTTGTTTGGGGCTTATAAGTCGTTGAGGGAAGTGGGGGGGGGGGCAACGCCCCCCCCTGGAGCCTACAGCCTGCCCTCTTTTCTTGGGGTGGAGAAGGACCAAATCATATATATACAAATTTAATTCTTGCCTTTCATTCAATCGTTCGAAGTTAGTGTTTAATTATCATTATCATAATCATTATCATGGCATTTCCACCAGATGCAGACCAGCCGTTGTTGTTTTTTAAGAAAGCTCATTCAGATGCTGTGGCACCAACACGAGCTACGCCGCTTTCTGCCGGTTTTGACTTGTGCATTGTTGAAACTGGCATTATTCACCCTCGGGATAAGAGGTTGTTTAATACGGGGCTGCAAGTAAAATTGCCTGCAGGGTCATATGGCCGCATCGCACCACGTTCTGGATTGGCACATTATCATTTTTTGGACGTTGGTGGAGGCGTTATCGATGAAGACTACAGAGGAACAATTTTTGTGTTGCTGTTCAACCATTCCTGTCATCCCTACACTGTTATGGCCGGTGATGGAATTACCCAACTAATATGTGAAAAGATTTACTATCCGGCAGCGTATGAAGTGTTCCAGCTGACTCCTACAGATCGAAATACGAACGGCTTTGGTTCCTCCGGTTTGAATGGTGCCGTGGAGTCTAGACCATTCAATCAGTATGAAATGGAGACATGGCTGTATAACAGCCGCAACAATTTTCGTATTCGACCCGAGTAATTATAATATAGTATATAGTTTACTTAAACAATATTTGTAATAAATAGTGATTAATTTAATAGTAAATAGTTTTTAATAAATATATTTTTTATTATATGATATGCTTTTTCTTATTATCCAAGATGAGTTTCTTTACTAACTTACGTTCAGCTGTATATTTTATATTGTACCACACTTTTTGTCTCGTAAAAGCACTAATTTCGAACAATTGAATAAAGATGATGTACTTGATACGATTTTCTTATTATCCAAACTGCATTTGACCATACCGTTTTTACATCCTATTAATATATTTGGAGATACTAATGTGATTGTATAATGTTTTATATTGTACCACACTTTTCTGTTTCGTAGCACACTAGTTTCGACGATTGACGATCGAACGATTGAATAAAGGAGATGTACTTGATACGAATTTCTTATTATCCAAACTTCATTTGGCTATACCTTTTTTTATATCCTATTAATATATTTGGAGATATTAATGTAATTGTAACTGTCTAGAGCTAAGGGGGTGCTGTCTATGAGAAGTGGTCTATAAAGGGGTATAGCTTACCAAGCGGGGGGTCTTGAAAACAAGTGAGGCAAGTAGAGAGAGGGAAAGCAGAGGAAGGCGTGGCTTATAAAGGGAGGGGTCTGGAGAGGGGGAAAGGGGAGAGGGAGGCGTGGCTTATAAAAAGGTTTGGCTTGGAGAGGAGGAAAGCAGAGAGGGAGGCGTGGCTTATAAAAGGGTGGGGCTTGAAAAGTGAAAGGAAGTCAAATGAGAGTTCAAGGTTGTGTGGCTCCACTAAGCCCATTTGTTATCTACTCATGATTAAAATCTATATGAAAGACTTCTCAATATTTTAACCCTTTTATTATTTGTAGCGAAGAATTAATCATAATGGGACGTATATAATATAACATCCACAGTTGAAATATACAATAAATATAAGTTACTCAAGTCATACCAAACTAAAATTTTCAAATAGTAAAAGATTCATATTAAAAAGAATATTAAGTAAACTAATTGAAAAATTAATCTTCCTTGGTTGCTAGCTTTGTGCTCCGAGGAGTGATTTCTTCGCAATCTCTGTAACCCTACCACAACCTAGGCTATAAAAACTGACTATTATGCAGTAAATTGTTTTATCAATAACAGAAGATAACATGAGTAAAATGAGTAACACAGTAATCTGTAGACCGGTGCCGATCTTTTTAATTCTGTTAAATTGCTGACCGTTGGCCAAGATCTTGTCATTTTCTCTTTCAATGTTTGATAAGTGATCACTTTTTAGGTGTGATTTAGTCTCAGTACAGGCTCAAAACTAAACTACACTTTAATATGATCTTGAAATGCACAAGCACCCCTGATTAGAAACATTATAATAAACATTTAATAATAATGTTTGCCGAATAATGTTAGTAATCACCTTAGTATGCGTACGTATCTTATTCTCAATAATATAACTAGTAGATATGTTCGGTAACTCAATTTTGACTAGCTACTGACACTTCAACCATTTCTTAAGTTGGTATTTATCTTCAACTAACCTATTTCTTGAGTTAGATTAAGTCATTAGGTATTAAGCATTTTTTGCACCGTAGTGCGCCCATATAATGAACCATACCACAACAATTATCTTTTTGCCAAGAACATAAAATTCGAGCTATCCAAGATTTCAAAACTACTTACCATAAGTTTGTAGTTTTAGGTAAATCTAATAAATATTAATATACTGTTTTCTTTCGAAGTTTTAAACTAGTTACCATACGTTTGTGGTATTCACTGTAAATCTAATGAATTTTGAAATCCAAAGTTAATTCATTTTATCCTTTCGTTTATATTTATGCAATTGTGATTTTACTTTCTTTAAAAAATTATTGCAATAGCATTACCCAGAACACAATTAAATTTTTAATTTTACTGCTTTTATTTTGTAATGATGTAAGATATTTTAATTGCAATAAACACGTATACATATTCCAATTGCAAGTTATCTTTTTTTTAACCTTTTACAGTGTTTTGTACCTAAGGAAGTTCAAATAACAAATGATAAACTTTACTTATTTTCTTATCTAGACAGACTTTGCTTAACTACTGCTCACGACAAAATAGTTACCTAACTTAGTATTTACATAATTACATAAAGCATCTATGACTTAACTAAACTACACAAAAAATATTATAAAACCTACCGTAATAAGAATGAAAACAAACCTTAATTTTATATAAAGTAATATAGGCGTAGAAATAGTTTCAGTTCTTTTGTTCGTTTAGTTGTAGAAAAATACTTTTGTACGAGTCTGTACAAATATCGAGAAGTTGAGAAAACAAAGAAACTTTAATTTATATTGCTAGAGTTATATTACAAAAACTATAAGATAATATTATATTTTTTAAACCAAATTATGTATTTTTATTAAAAATTGGAAGTAGTACCTACAAAATTAAATTTTAAAAACAGATACTGATTTTAAAGATAAAAACCTCGTTTACAACATATTCGATATGGTTTTAGAGTACAAAGTAACCCAAAACTCGCTCCTCCTAAGTTTATTTCGGGATATTAAAATTTTCCGATCAAAGAATACTCCAGAAAAGATCAAATTTTCTTTAAAACAACGGTGTGCGTCGATATTTCATGTTTTCGCGTAGAAAAAAGCATTGAAAACTATTTTCCTTAATAAAGCTGTATTTAGAATTCTGACGTCATCGTATTCAGAGGAGTAAATCCAATTTTTCTTTTAACTTTTTGTTATCACTTTGCGTTTATTTTCAGGTTCTCTTGAAAACTTACGCTTTCATTACGCTTTTTTGTTATTACTGGTACCACGTATGCTTCAATTTAAACTTAAAAAAGAATTTCATTGTTTTATTGTTCCGCAAGCTGGGTTGTGTGTTTACCATAATATATAAAATACAAAAAGCTTTAGTAGTGCTAATTTTTTTCTTCCAGAAAAGTAAATGGAACGTTGAAAGCTTGTATAGTACTTTATGGAGTATACGATTCCGGGATGTTACGTAACGGTATATTGTTGACGTTTCCGGGTCCAATGTCATAATGGGATTTGCAGCACAAGGGAAGGAAGCCCCATATGTTAGTTTGTAAATGGAGTAGTAGGTATATCGATAAATTGCCCAAATAATTTTAGGCTTTGGTATAAGAAATATGTGTTTGTATATAAGCCTTCTAAATTGAGGTATCCACAGAAATTCTGATACATGAACACAGCGTTAAAGGATGGTTTTTTGTGCGTATATTTGTTTTTAATCTCAATTTTCGATGGTTAAGGGATGAAATAAATAAATTCCACTTTTTTCCCCTGTAAGATTTATAAAATATGCGGAACACGAAGCGACAGCAATAAAGATTGAGAAAAAGTAATGTAGGCTTTTGAAATTCCAACGTGCTAATATCGAGATTTTTATTTGAAACCTTCAGCATTGAAGTTTTTTAAAGTAAGGGAAAAACTGGGATTCGAGAAAACTTAATTATTCGAAACATTACCTCCGATATGCGATAAAGATGGATGAGCTAGCAATCTATACGGGTTTTTATTATTTATACATTATTAAAATTGAAAAAGTTTTACAGTTAATGTTAGAATTTTTTTGAGAAAAGAAAGTTTAGTAAACTTTGCACAATTCACCGAAGTATATAGCTTTCAGTTACAGTTTCTGGAGATCTAAACTAACTTTTAATGTATTAATAAAACAATATCTTTTTTGCCAAAAAGTCATTGCTATCAAGGGCTCTCAGCTCTTCCGTCTTCCGTCGTAAAAGGGCAAACACTGTAAAAAACATTTAGCATGCCCACCATACCTTAAAAGGCATATGGTAGCTGGTACAGGTGTAGTTTTTGAAATTAGGCAAATTGAATGGAATTTAACAACTTTGATTCTGTTAAACTACCATCGCTAGTGTTATTTTTTATTTTAAAGGATCCTTTTTGCGAAAAGCTGAATTGGATAAAAAACAACTACTTCAAAATAGGCAATCACGTCATTACACATATTTTTAAAATGTCTAACACCTGTTAATATAATAAGTTTTCTTTTTTATTGTTTTTTGTTTGTCCGTTCATTACTGTCAATTCAATCGAAATACTTTTATTGTCAAAATGATTTATGTAAAGGATAGAAAGGCGCTTACTCTACAGGTAAACTACAAGCAAAGTAAAAATACAGTCACTTACCGAGGCTAGGTTTTAAGATGATGGTAAGCTACCGAAAGAAACTGAGTTACTGTTAACTCAGTGTTAGTGTTCAAGTAGTTTTCAATCACTCTAACAGGCAGGGTGCAGGTGACTAGAGTCAGCTGTATGCTAAGTTGTTAATAGCAGCAATCCTACACGAGGTTAGAAATATGCGTGCAACCTCGGCGAACATGTACACTAGCTGAACTAAAATTTGTAAAGTTCATTTTTAAGTAAAAAAGTTTATTTGAATAGAAAAATTCCTTTTGAACTAATATAGCTCATTTGAAGTAAAAAGTTCATTTCAACTAATAATATTCATTTGAACTAATAAAGTTTGTTTCAACTAAAACTTTATTTGAAATAAAAAAGTCACTTAAACTAATGAAGTTCATTTCAACTATTAAAGTTAATTTGAACTAAAAAATAGTAATTAATTTAATTTTGAATTATTCCATCTGTGACAATAAGCCGAATGACCAATTAATTCCAATTGTGTTAGTTTCTTTCCTGTATAGTTTTCTACATAATATCTTTTATATCGCTTATTATTATTAAACAGTCCCTTACTAGAAAAATCTACATTTTTTGGTCATCATACATCAGAATCCTTAAAGTTAATCGGACACTTACTATTACACTGTCAAAATTTTAAATTTATACTACTCTACTCCTGGTTTTTAGTTAGGCATTCTACGCATACTCTGTGCTATGTTTGTCATACCATACCTTGACTTATGCTTTCATTGCTTTCCCACATCAGTTTGCGTAATTCATCTTTGGATTGATTTTACTGATGAGTGGTTTCTACTTCTACTGCTCCTCGAAACTTAATGCAAACTATAACAACTATAACAGTTTGCAGTGGTATTCTGCCTGCAGTCTTATTAAATACAGTATTTAAGCTTTTTTCAACTTCACCAATTACATAGTCCCGTTGATCTTTCAACAATATCGTTGGAAGCGGTGAAGGATATAAGCGTTTACGTAGGGTCAGTCACTCGAATTCAACTTATCCTGGATATCATACTTCTGACCGAATGCACTGCACAAGTCATAATTCTCGTCAAAGCACAGACTGCAACTATAATCCTTCTCTTTCATGACTTTATAAAAGGGCCAGTATGGCCTAAATAAATCCTTCTAAATGTGTAGATAGATGAGGGTATTGGATGTAACTGTAAGTTTGTTTCCCTACTGAATCTTCTTCCTTGCCTCCCACCTACATAAACCATAAGTATGTTGGATTCTTCCGACAGTCTATTCGACTTGTAAATGTCCATTTAAATCATGGTATTGCACAACCATACTGTTTTCTACTGACATTAGAACTTCTAGGTTGTCCACTACATCTTTCACTAGGGCTGGTTGATTTTCCAGTAGCTTTCACTACACTCATAGTTTTATCGTCAATGATTAGGTTAAAGTATTGCGTAACTGTTTGCCCAATACAACGGAATACAACGGTGTTGTCTTGTCTGTTCTAGGTACACTAAACTCTCGTTTTCGATAAAAGATTTACCCACAATAATTTCCCTGCCCTGCCCTCGTTCGTCAATAAACATATTTAGGTTTGTAACAGACCACTCTTTTACACTCGATGTTCATGTACTCAAATGCATGAAGATTTACAATATCCTGTTTAAAACACATTTGTCACAACACACGTTTTGTTGTCGATTCTTTAATCGTACGCACCGAATTACCCCGATCGATATTTTTCAATTCTACGTACATCCGACACGAACAAATTTTGTAAATCTGTCGTGAAGGACCTTTGTCCTTTCCTACCCTTCTTGCACTTTTTGGAAATATATCGCTGTTATATACATTTAAAACAACCAATTTTTCAAACAATTAAGACGCTTAACTTCATTGGTCTTTATTTTCCGGAGTTTATATTACTTTTATATTAAAGCTTATCCAGTTCTGGTTTTCATCAGGGTTCATCAGCAATTTCATGTATTTACATCATTTAAGCCATTTTCCAAAATGCGGTCACCAATTTCCTCGAAATCTACATATTTTTCTTCTGTCATTTTAGAATGCAATTAACATGAAAAAATAATATAAACACTTCTTGCTGTGTTTTCCGCGTGTCACTTTAGGAAGTGCTTGACATACACATTTTACTCCAAAAACAAATTACTACATTGAAATCAATTAATAAAGTCAAACAACACCATAAATGCATAATACTTATGTTACTATACAGTACATGTCTTAAAGCTCCGGCCGAAGCACCAATTATTAAGTCAAGTTATACTCAGACGTCGAGGGTGTTAATCGCAAAAGCTTCTGATTAAATAAATTTAGGAACAAATAAAAATATTAACGGGTGCCACCAAACTGAATAGATCTTACATCATTTTAATAAAGTCCACAGTTTGGAAAATGACCTTCCTTTTAAATTTACTTTGAATTGATCTGAACAAATTTTGTAATATCCAAAATTTTTGTTAAAATAAAATCATCAGCAATTTGTTGAGTCGAAATATATAAGCGATAATTAAGTTTGAAGTCTGTATATTAAAAACATAGAAAACGAGGGTGGATTACATAAAAATTATCATTTCTTACATTCATTAAAAATTCTAACTACAACAAATTGACGTTAAATTTCGGGAACCCCACAAAATAAAATTTACGTAAGGAACCTAATTAATCTCAAAACATTCGGAATTTTGGAATTTAACAAATACCAAAGACAATTTTAGTTAATCAATTATAAACCATACCTACACATATATGATCGTAATCCAATAAACAGTACAATGCGTAATTTTCACTAAAACTTTTCCAGAACTATGACTCAAGCCAATAAACTACAAACCAATGAACACAAAACTTTGCACACAAGCTGTAAGTTGATTGAAGCTGAACTTAAAGCTGCAGGAAACCACATAGAAATTTTAAACTATCATTATTCTGACGACAAACTCCAATTTTTAACTTTAGTAATAAATTCCATTATGGAAATAAAATCGTTATTAATAACGGTAATAAAACTAGCTTGTCATGTCCATGTAAAGAAAACAATTAAAAATTAAGTATTAATGAACATCATATTTTCAAATTAAAAGATTTCTGAACTACCAATGAACTAAAAGCTGGCGATATTACACCGAACAATAAAAAATAATCGAAATTCGAATCATGAAAAATATTTTAGCTAGGCTTATCAGCTCTACAGCAGTGCCAAACTAATAAAATCCGAACGCCTATACACATGAAACTGAATTTATTATTTTGTTGATTACTAAAAATTTTTATTCGTGACTACGAATACAAAAGAATGTATCACTATTTCAGTTGCTGTAGCCTCATGAATTGTTTTTTTATCTTTTTAAGTCCGTACGTGCTCTTCGACCAAAAGAATCTTTATTACTTAGCAGAGTTATCAAGAAATTTTGTCTGCAAAAACAAATTTTAAATGCAGCTGTCCGTTCGACTATATTCGACAAGAATGCATATTGAACGTGGGAATTAAATTTCAACTTAACCTAAACAAAATATCTCAGTATACACAGGGCCATAGTAAGATTACTTTTATTAAATGCATATCCAAATTTATAAATTTAATCTTCGAATTTTCTGCGCGCTACAAGTGTCTGAACACAAAAAACCTCTAATTTTTAATGATGTTATGTAAGAAACGTAACAGAAACTACACGTCAAAGAAACGATGCACAACCTGCGATACTCGAGGATGTGCAATTAATAAGATATAAAAAATTCTATTATAGTAAGCACTTGAAACATTGACTAATAAAAGAATATGTTAAGACACTATTAACTTTTTAGTTCAAGTATTGCTTGCCAAGATTTACCGACGTAGGCAATATCAAGTTGTATATGATTAAAAATCATTAATTATCTAGTTTAGAGGACTAAAGAGATCGATAGATACTTGAAAGTTTAACAGAAAATAGAAATTCAACACAATTAATATAAAAGATTAAATATGGAACCTGCCAAATGATTGCTGTCCATTATCTGTTAAATTTTAACTCTTAATATATCTAGGTTACTGTAATAATGTCGAATAATAAGGATAGAGGTTTGTAGCGCACCTAAGACTTTAGACCATATGTTAGAAATCTGCACCAACTCTTAAATCAAAAATTAAAATGGTACAATAGAAGTTAGATATTGATAACAATTAGAAAATTCTTCTGAAGCTGAATTTTTAAACAAAACTAGATTAAGTTTGTATTCGTCTCAAATTTATCTTACTGTATTGAATATATAGTTGCGTTGATGCACATAGTCCACATTTAATAACGCTCTTCTACTCATTGTAATTTTGTCTAGTTTTATTGTTAAAAAATAATATTCATAAAGAGATATATATTTTATAGTAATTAATGAATGATGTTAATAATATAAAATGATTATACTTAAATAATAATTTAAACGCAAAATTGAATAAAGTTTATTTCGACAAGTATAATAAAATAGGTTATTATGCACATAACAGGATCAGCAGAAAAAAATTATGTTTTGTTTTTTGAACAGATAAGAAAAATTCTGCTGGTACATCAAAAATTAAATGAATTTAATAAAAATTTTAATACTTTTGGTGATATGTACGCCTTTTAAAAATTGTTTTTATTACTTCATAGATTAAAATTAAATAAATTCCTATTTTTATATGTTAGCGTTGTTAAACATTACCACACTTCTAGTAGCAATAAAATATTTTCAGGAGAAGTTAGATTATACTAATTTATAATACAAGAAGTTATTCTAGTTGGTACTAGGTTCCGTTCAAATCGCTTAGCTGATCTAGTAATTTAGGTAATTTATAAATCGTTACCTCTTATCGTGTAAAACCGAAAGTTACTTTATTGGGTAATGTATTGAAAGATATATAGTTCAAATCTAAATTAGATTCTGGAACACTATCAGGACTACATTGTGTTTAATTACCTCAAGAAGTTTTCTCCTGTAATTCATAAGGCAAAAGCGTTTATCTTCTAATAAAGCAGACGCTTTTCTTTTTAATTTAAAAATTGGGATTTTACTTTAAACGGCTGATCACGATATAAGCGGTCAACTTAAAGTCGTCTTTCGGTGCTGGCTGAATTACCTATCTCGTTATCGACTTTAGTTTCCGTACACCAACTCCTATATAAATCGAGAGTAATTCACCGACGATTTTATTTTTTCAGTTTAAGAAGATTTACTCCATTAGAATTCCTTAAGGTTTTCTGTTTTCTTTCTCTTTAAGGTTTCAAAGTTTCTCCAAAGACGGAAACCGCAGTAAAAAGGTAAACAAATCGAACCATTTCACATCTTTCAAGTTTACTTACTGTTATCACGTATTGCATGTATTGTGTAAGCTTTTGTTAGTATTGCTATATGCAAACGTCAGTAGTTTCTTGGATACATATGCGAAATACAACAAGGCAACGTAAATTTGTTAGAAATAAGAGAAATATTTTGATACCTTTGTTGCTGTTAACGGCTACTGTCGAATGGAATAGTGCTTTATAGAAATGCGGTGTTAGTGCTGTAACATTACTATAGTATCGAATTCTATAGAATCGGGAATGTATAAGCTTGTCTGGTATATAAACACCTTATTGTCAGTACAGCTTTATAGGTTTTTTTTTGGTTTCAAAACTAATTTCGTTTTACTTCAGCCAAACATTGTAAACTGGCATTTAAATTTGCAAACACCACCTTTTTTGACAATAATTGTGGGACAATAAGTCTGTTTAAGTACTATTGGTTTCATAGCGAACTAGGATAGTTGCGACAAAAAAGGTCGGTTGTTATGTCGACCCATTGTAAATATTTGCATTAGGACGTATCAAAAAATAGTATCAGTTTCAACTATTTATAAATTTATTTTTATGTTCTTGCCAGTTTGATTATTCTACGAAATCTCCTAAGATTGTTAAAAATCATTTTCTGTAATTCAATTTACTCCAGAAGATTACTAACTAAACCATTTGATTCTAAATCTCAGACAATCTAAACAAAGTATACGGCATTTTAATACGACTCTATCTGCTACACAATTTAACGTTCAGTTTCAGATCGATTGCAATAAAGCAAGTTGCTTAATCGTAATTTACCGTGATGTAATGAGAAGCAGAGAAAAAGAAAACTGTATGTGGGAAGGGCGGAGACACAGCAGCATCTGATACAAACTGCTGCTCCGGCACGTTCATGGGACAGAGGTGGCCGTGGATCGACAATTTGGTTATGGTTACGATCCGAGTTTTTATAAAGATTTATAATTAATATAAAATATCAAATTTAGTAAATACGCGCACAATCGTTAACAAATTTAAATAGCTTTAAATATTTAAATTTCTATCTGCAGATATAAAGTTCCTATCATTCGACAGCCTTATTGAGGCCAGGTACATACGAATCTAAGGCACTACCCTTTAATTAAGAGGTGCTATTCAACTATATACCGTAAAGTCAGAGCACAAACCTGCACAGTAGAAAACTACACCTAAAAATAAATAAAAAGATATAAAGGTCTGTGCTAGTACAACAAAACGATAAACGTAACGTCGCTGTCAAAACTGATCTAACATATGGAGTATGTTCAAAAGATTTGATCAAAATAAGGAAGTTCACACCCTAGCAGTATATAGCGGAAGTTAGTTTCCGTTAACCGGGAATAATAAACTGACCAACCACTAAGAAAATGCAGTTAAGTTCTCCCAACAACCAAAATACAGATCAATCATAGAGACAACTCAAAACCACTTGTGGTTATCAGCAAGAAAACGATAAGAAAAATTAAAATTGGTAAATAGAAATCCTAAATCGTAGATAATTGTATAATAATAATTACTACTACCCATTCCCTGGTACAAAAAGCATTTACTGCAATAAATTATCCTCCGGTTTAGATTTATATTCAATTCAAACAACATACAGGGTATATAAAGCAATAAATCTCCTAACTCTCACGCTGTAGACTGCAATGTACACAACCATCGACAGGGTTGTTAGCAGACTAAATTTACTATAACCGCCAGTGTTATATTCGTTAGTAAGGTATTAGAAAACGAACAAACCACGAAAACCGAAAATATGTCTATATCTACCATGCCTATCCCTACCTACTAATTAAAGACCTGGCGGTCCTTTGACAGCATGTCGTTAGAGTCTAACTAAAGTAGAGATCCTGCACGTACCTCGTGAAGGTGGAGTTGTATTGGAATGGTTCGAGTCAACTTCCTTAAAGGTAGTCCACCAGGATAGTTTTATTTGGCCTCAGCCGTAGCGAATTGGCAAGGCAGGGGAAAACCATGCCTGCTCTGTGACTCTTCAAACCCTGAGGGGTCCGAGCGAACCGAGAATGTCTAGAATAGCTGATCTAAAGTACACTAAACTACACCATGGAACTACTTGTCTTCCATAGGTTAGCGATCAGGGAGCAACTTACGATATGGAACTAACCACTCTCTCCGTACTAGAGTACAGCCTTGATTTGCGACCACCCATTCCCAATTTAACGACGACGGCCCGAGACTGGTTCAATTACTAAAGAGAGTCGTAGTCGCCTTGACAATCTGAACAAGTCTATCCACCCCAAAAATCCATTAACGTTGATAAGGCACCACATGACCGAAAACCGGATAACCACCCCTAAAACAAGCAACTTTACCAAAAGCCCAAGGGGACAAATACGACACAAAAGAGACAGACAGTAGCAGACTGATACATTTAGGGGAGGGGAAAACGATAACCCCTTACAACATAGATAAGGCGATCGATAGAAACACGAAGAATTGATATAATAGATATGTTGCGTCAACTATTCTTTCTTCGAAAAAAGCCTAAAGGATATTCTTCCGCAGCAAGGAGCCAATTCTTTAACATGAAGCATCAAACTACGCGACAGTGTGAAAAGTGCCGATTACAAAAAATTATAACGGGAATTTCCGAACCAGCTAGTTGCGGTGTTAATAAGAAGTTCAACTATATTAAAATTTATAACACAAAACATTAACCTGAAAGTTTACTTAATGTTTGGGTCCGGCAAACGTCTACTTTAAGATAACAACCGCCGTTTGAACCCAGCACAAGCATTAATAGAAATAAATGACACAGAATACAAAAGAAATAGAAAAAGATTTATTCAAAAGAAAACAAATATTGAACAGTAAAGAATAATATCAAAATTAATATTCAAGATAAAAACAATAGAACAGTTTTAGGTCACACAAAAATTTATTCACAAATAACCCTATCAATATAAATAATTGAACAAAATAAATGATTTTTATACAGTTTTTAAAATATTATAATTAAAGAAACAAATTAATCAAAACGCTTAACAGAAATGAATATTAGAATATTTCTTACAATATCTACAGAAAAGGTAATTTAGATTACAACTGGCAACTGCTCCATTAATATATTTGAAATAACAAATAAAGTTACTCTATTGCATAACCTAAAAAGAATGAACAGAGAAAATGTTTACAGATACAGTTATAGATGGATGGTAATTCTATGTTAGAAAATGTGATGGTTGTTGTTTTCTTTCTGTATCTTGATTGTAGGTAAAACATTAATCTTTTAGTTGCGACTCCAAATGGTAGCTTGGTTGGTGGGTAACAATACCCAACTTTTTGGAAAGTATTTTACCAATAAGGTTAAAATGTAGTTAAGACAAGAAAGAGCCTAGAAAGGAATTCTGCATTAATTAACAGTTTAACAACGTAAACTATGACCTACCGGAAAAAGATGTTTTCATCGGCTTGAAAACAATAGAGGCACAGAGGAATACTATTATTTAATATAACTAATCACCAGGAACTATTATGTACTTCATCCACAAAGAAATTCTTATAGAGGAAAATTAACAAAATTTCCTACTACAGGAATAAAGTGCACACAGTACGTCCACGATAACTTACAACTAACTTCACAAAAGGAGAAAAATGGCTATCTCATCAAAAATTTCTGGAAGAGAGTGATAAAGCTGAATTTACCAATCAGGAAACCTGAACAGAAACGTCTCCAAATAAGGAATAACCAATAAAAAGGTGTGCCTACAAATACGACCATATTTGGAGTGCCAAAACTGATATTATCACAATTGAGAAAAGCCCTTTAAAAAGAAAAATTGTAACAAAATCAACAAAGTAATTAGAAGTTGGACTACCTCATCAAACAACATCCGCTAGATGTGGCTTCCAAACAAAGATAAAAACAGCACAGGCTAAAAAACATAACAGGATAGAGAACGAACACAAGACCTTGATAGAAAAAGTGGGAAGCAAGCTCCGACATATCTCCAAAAGTACCAATCGAGACATCCCCAACCAAGCGCCCTAGAAGAATTTACTGCAAGACAACAGTAATAGCACGGCTAAGGCAAAGATGTAACAGTTAAGAAAGGTGTCGCCAATCAAGCATCTAAATAACCATTAACCACCCTATAAAGAGATTTTGTAAATAAATGATAGCAGTTGTAGGTTTTAATTTTTTATTTGATCTTATCAACGGATTTTTAAAAATCGCTGACGAAATTCAAGATTGATTCCTTTGCACGACTGTTTTTAATTGAATACCTAGTAGGTTTTATAGCATTTTATGTGCTCAGTTAATAATCTTAAGGTATTTGAAAGCTAGAATTCAATCTTAAGTTGCTACGTTCTATACCTGTTACCGCTTTAAATTCATTAGAAGAAAAATGCTCGCTTTGCTCACATTTCCCTTGCTGCTGCAGGGCTTTAGCGAACTGTGTCTGTAAATACAATAAATAGGAAACAGCATTTAATATACAGACTGCATAATATGTAAAAAAAGTAATCCATGTCTGATTACAATTACAAAACCTCTTTAAAATACATTATAATGTATAGACGCCCTTTCCTTTACTACACACATATGCAACACTGGATGTGATTATGTGCTTATGTACTTATATACATACGTACTTATACAGGGTGTATTTAGTATAACTGCCATTATTAAAACAGGTGATAGGTGACATTAATGCCAACAAAAAACTCCAAACAAATTTTTTCCTAACAACATTACTTTTCGCGTTATTTGAATAAAACTGGCGAATGAAATGGCAACAGTGCACTCACTGAAAATCATTGGATTGACTATAAAAAAAATAAACAAGGTATTTACTGTGTTTTTCATTGACAAATGAAGAAGTTTGTTTACATACACATTGTGGTCGTGGTGGGTATTGTATTGTTTTGGGAGCCTTACAATACGACTATTTAACAGTTGGTTTCCCAGACAATTTTACTACTGCTAAACAATAAAACAGCAAAAAAGGTGACAGATTCCAGAACGTCTAAAACAGTTTTGAGTTTCTTATAAAAGAATTGGTAATACATTGGAAATAAAAGCATCAAAAACTTTAAACTTGTTGGGTTTCCCTAGCTTAAAATGCAAGTTTCAAATATTATGAGAATTTATTATCTCTAGGGTATCGACCTTTTCCAGTGATATTATTGTTTGAACAAAAACACAGATGGTTGTCTGTAGTTCACCTAATTCTTGAAGGGTAATGTACTTGTACTAAATAATGAATGAAAAAAGAAGAAGCAAGAAAGTGTGTATTATTTGATTAGGTAGGGTGTTGTATCCATTTTTTCAGCATGAAATTGCATGTTGGTAAATAGTTGAAGTAGAAATTACAATACTGATAAAACTAGTCTGTAAACTAATATTAATCAGAAAAGTTATCACAGGTTTCAAATAAGTGGAAACCGGCCAGAAATTGATAATTCTATAATTTTTGTATTTGTTTGCATTAAATGCATATGATTGCATTACCTGAATTGAAGATAATGAAGATTTAGTACCGTTATGTCTTATTTCTTTTATAATCTGTTTGTTTACCTGAACAAAGGATTAAATTGCAAACTTACAATACATACCTAGATATTCCATTCAGTGTACACAAAGGGGTTGTACCTGGATTTATGATGTTCTATGATTATTTCTAACTAAATTTTAAAATTGAACTTTGTGTGCACCACCAGACATTTTCTGCCTCATTCGTACATAGTGTTCCCTTGTTCAGTTTGTCGATTTGTTACTATCTTGTTGTGTTTGTGTTGTTATTGTTATTATTTGCTATTTGCTCCTGTTATCTACTGTTGGTTTTATTAATTTGTGTTGTTCTTTGTCCTTATTCTTTGTGTTGTTCTTGTGTTATTTATTTCGGTAAAGGTGCGATCTACTGCTAACCATGGACCGGTTTAGTATTCGGGAAATGCATGATATGCTACTGATTTATGGTGTTAACAGCTAATAATTGAATGCATTTGCATATTATTGTAATCATGTACTCGTTGTAACCATAATTAATAGTAATTCTTAAATAATAAATAAGCCCATAAAATAATACGCACACATTCTTGTTTATTCTTTATTACCCTTTAAAAATTAGGTAAATTGCAGACAACCATCTGTCTTTTGTCCAAATAATACCACTGGAAAAGGTCGATACCCTAAATATAATAAATACTGTAATTATGACAATAAATGTGTAAATTTGAACTTGAATGAACTTTCTAAGTGGGTTAAAAGTTGCACCCAATTGCAGGGTTGTCAAATCGATTGTGTAACAGAATGTGATTTATAAAATTTGTAATTTTGCTTAAACTATCATGTTTACAAAAAAATTGTATTTAGATTTTTTATTGTGATTGATGAGATATACCTTCTCTCAAAATCTGACAATCACAGTATACTTAATAACGTGATAATGTGGCATCGAAGTTTGCAACTTTACTAATTTTTTTTGCATAAACCTGCAGAGGTAGACCACTACTTTATAAGACTTTTTTGTTTGTTTTGATGTCCTCTATCACCTGTTTTAATAATGGCAGTTATACTAAATACACCCTGTATATGCGCGCCGTACCTTACCTATAATCTTACCTTCAACGTAACTTCTAATCTAATTTCTTACCTAAACTTCTTCCTAACCTTTAACTTAACCTAACCTAGAAAAAAGTAACTTATATTAAAAAGTTTAGTTTGGCAAAACTGAAAGTTGTGTTTTTTACATTTTTTTCGATTTAGTATGTACATATACCGTTTCTTATAAATTTTAATGACTTCTCTAATCATAAAGAGCAAATTAAGAATTTATACATTTTTGAAAATAGAAAAGTTTAGCTTTGAAAATAGGAAATTATTTTGTAGACACCCTGTAGAAGCGGGGAAAAATTAAAATAAAGCTGAAAAAGATTAACGCAAAATAAAACTTAAGGTCCAAGTGTACCCAAAAAACGTGTGTTGTTTGTTTAATAAATAATATAATGTGATAACTTTGGTTTTAAGTTAATAGTCGAGGAATGTTAAAAACTTACTTACCTAACTGGTTTTGGAAAAAATTTTTTTTTAATTAAATTATTTCACATGTTATACGTGAAAAATTAATTTTGGAGAAACTGTACATTCAAAATTAATCAAAATAATACCACTTAAGTTTCATAGTATTTGAACCATTTTCCCAAAATTTTAAGAAAATCGTATGTCTAGGGACTAAACTATTACCTCCTTTTTGCCAAAAAAGCAGTTTTTTTTTGCAAAAAGCAGGTTTTTTGGTAATAATTTAGTGTCTATTAACTTAAAACCAAAGTTATCACATTATTATGTTATTTATGAAACAAATAACACACGTTTTTGAGTACACTTGGACCTTAATAATAAAAATCGAATAATTTATTTTGTTAAGTTAGTTTGCGGTGTTAAAATGTGTCATTTTGGCTGGGATACCCTGTATAGAAACCTGTATCTGCAGGTACAGATACAACATCATACATATACTAGTAGATAAGATTTTCCGGTATCTGTACAGATATAAGAGTATACTAACTGCCTGATACAATACTCTGGTCTGAACTGCCAGATACATATTTTATGTAAGAAGGGTGTAACTATCATATTTAACAATTTTTTTAACCCTGTTCCCAAAAGTTTACCAAAATAAAACTTACGCCAAAGAAAGACTGCATCGAACTGTATAACATATTGTATTCCCAAAAAGATTGAAGATACAGTTTCTTAGATATTCAGTCAAAGGTCACATCATGTGACCTCAGAATTCTTAGATATTCAGTCAAAGGTCACATCATGTGACCTCAGAATGAAAAACTTAATATTTTCTTATAAAGGAATTTTTTATAAAAACTATGCTCTTTTAGCTTTAAAACCATACCTCGAGCTCAAGATGTTATTGCCATCGACTTTATCAATGAGGACGATATTTTATGTGCTTTGCATCGCTCAAAAAACTGTTTTACATCTGGTATAGATCAAATACCAAGTTTTATTCTAAAGGATTGCGCTACTGCTCTTCTCAAACCACTATACATCTTATTTAATTTATGTTTGTCTACGGCTAATCTTCCGTTGATTTGGAAACATGCATGTATATGTCCGGTTCTTAAGAAGGGCGATCCGTCACTCATTGAAAACTACAGACCAATTTCTATCCTTAGTAACTTTGTTAAAGCATTTGAGTCTATTATTTATAAATATTTGTATTCATCTCTAAGATCACTTATCTCTCCACATCAACATGGCTTTATGGAAAGTCGTTCTACTATAACTAATCTCGCATGTTTCAGTCAGTTCACTGCAGAGATCATGGATAAAGGCAATCAGGTCGATGTCATCTACCTTGACTTCCAAAAAGCGTTTGACCAAATTGATCAATACATCTTGTTAAATAAACTATCTCAATATAGCCTATCAGAGAATCTTATTAAATTTTTTGAAAGTTATCTTTTTAACAGGAGTTCTTGTGTCAGATACTGCAACTTTATTTCCCGCGATTTTACTCCTACTTCGGGAATTCCTCAAGGTTCGAATCTTGGACCTTTACTTTTCTTACTTTTTATTAATGACATAGTAGATCAAATATCTTGTCACTGCCTTCTCTTTGCAGATGACATAAAATTGTATCGTGAAGTTAACAATTATAATGATGCCATGCAATTACAAAATAATCTTTACACGGTAGATAACTGGTGTCACAATAATAGACTTTCACTAAACATCACTAAATGTAAGACTATGTCTTTTACAAAAAAACTAAACGGGTATGGTTATATATACACCGTCAATGACACTGCTATACAAAGGACGGATTTCTTTAAAGATTTAGGTGTCATCTTTGATCCTAAGCTAGATTTCGCTGCACATTTACATGACATTGTTAGTCGAGCTTTTAAAATGTATGGCTTTATCTACCGAAATTGTAAACACTTTTCAAATGTTCAGACGTTACGAGCCTTATACATAGCCTTGGTGAGATCTATACTGGAGTACGGCGCGGTAATTTGGTCCCTCTTTATGAATGCCATATTCGTGAGATTGAACGAGTTCAAAGATATTTTCTTAAGTTTTTAGCTTTTTCTTGCGATGGTATCTATCCTGAGATTGGGGTTAGTCAAATTGAGCTGCTTAACAGATTTGAGTTTATATCTCTGCTTATTAGAAGCATTATTATTTCTGTAAAGTTTTTGTATAATCTTTTAAATCATAGAATTGATTCTCTTTGGCTCTTAAACAAAATTAACTTTCATGTCCCACGATTCAATGCACGTACTAATATGTCATTCTACTTGGATGCAAGGAGAACCAACTTACTAAGAAAATCACCTATTACAAGCATGTGCAATAATTTTAATCAGATATGTAGCAAGTGTGATATTCACTTTGATTCGATTAATAATATTGTAAGTTGTATTATTGAGATAAATTTCTAATTAAAGAACATACTATGTTCAGACATTAAGAAAGTTTGTTACAACGTTATTCATATTACCAAATTTGATACATATATACCTTGATTTGGGATGTTTGTTATATACACACTAACTAAAATTAGTGTATAATGTTAGTTTTATTAATTATGTTATTATTTATTTATATACTGTATTACGCATGTTTATGTTTTTACATTAATTGTAGGTAGCTTATATTTGTATTTCGTATTTATGTCGAACCTCTACTGTGTTTTTGTAATTTTTAAATTTTTTTCCTGTAATTGGGTGCCCACCTGTTGGAAAATTTATATTATTATTATTATTATTAAAAAACAAGCCTAAGATGAAAGTTACGATTAGAAACGTTATAAATTGTTTTGTTCACCTTGTAAGTGTAAATTTTACATTTTTTATCATGTTTGAGGCCCTGCTGTATGAATACCGTGTATCACTAAGGGTTATAACTTAACATACGCAAGTAACTTTATATCCTCGTCCAGTCTACCAAATCTCAAGAAAATCTGAGAAGGTAGGGTTATGAGTTGTGATGATTTAACATGGAATGCTCTTTCAATAATAATATAAGACTCTATGGAGAAACTGAACTAACTCATATGCACATGTCCAGACCAAAAATGACAGAATGCAAAAATAGTTTCTCAGTTAAAATATCAATTCGTTGAGAGATTTAAAAATATGTTATAGCATTAAATTTAAAGGTAACTCCAACTACGTTTGAATTGTTTTTGAATAATTAATAATAGTCACATCAATTGTAAGATAATAATAATTATTGGTGTATAGTAACTTAATATTAATTCTAAAACATAACTCACATTACGTTTCTCCTTTCACATTACGTTCCAATTAATTCCAGCAAAGAAGTAAAACTCGATATGCAAATAATAATATAATCGATATACGAGTAAAATAAGCTTATTATAATTTTAAACTTCTTTACCCTAAAAAGGCTACTTTTAAACAATCACACAAAGATTTTACTGAGTGAGTGACTCAATTGTTTGTGTTATCACAATTTATTAATTGTGTACCTCTCTATGGCCCTTCCATTGACTTCTGAACGCCACGACTTCATATATATTATTCATAAAACAAAATTATACCATATTCCTTGTCATAAGACGAAATACAACTCTGCTACAAGTGATTTTAACTATCAGTTGCGGCAATATCTTCAAACTCGATTTATGACTGCCTATTAAAACTTACAATGTATAGAATGTATAGAATTGAACTAAAAACCATTTTGCTCTCGCGGAACTGGCACTTCAAGTTTTAATTAAACTTCATCGCCTGTGCATAGCTTCATCGATAGTTTTCAGAAATTTAATTTATGGTAATTCATTCTTAAATCACCACTTCTAGCGGCATTTTTGACGTTTTTGTGCACGATATTGCCCAGCTAGAAACGCAGGCGAATGATATTTACCAACTTGATAAGGTTAGCGCGTAGTCCCGTTATAGCCCCGAGGTGATTCTAGGGATGCATACAGATATTGTGTTCTCGGTTGCTTAACCATACGAGCAGCCCTGGTGAAGCACTGGCCACTTGAAACACCACAAGGATCGTTCAGAAACCACACTGCTACAGTACGTGCTTATCCCCAAAATTATTGTTACCTAACTTTCGACGGTAACTTATTTATAAACACTCCATTTTTAAGGAAGTTAACGCTGAATGTAGATCATTTACATTGCAAATATCATTCAAATTAACGTTGTGTATATTATGCCTGTGGAAATAAAACTGATAAAAGATGTATAACATTTCCGTTCGTTTTTTGCGAATGTGCGCGCGAGCGTACTACCACTCGACCGAATTTAAATATGCGGAATTTTAAATAAACTAGCCGGAAGCTTCTAGTTGTATAATTGCGGGGTAAAATTCTCAAAACAAATTCATTTAACAGAATTTAAACGCAAAGTTAACATTAATAAAACTTTCTGTCTGTCTTCGCCAAGAGTAAGCAGTTCAAGTAATCGCCTAATGTATTCCGAATATTGTATAAACTTCAGAAACTGTTTTATAACAAGCACTACGCTCGAAGTCGCTCGGGAAAGAATATATTGCACCTTTGCGACGAAAGATGCTTAAACTCCACTAAAGTTCAAAGTTATTACCGACAACAATCCCTTAAACAACATTGGGAGATTATAAAATTCCCAGTCACTTTTTATTGATTTTTCTGGATTTGTATCCTTGAGAGTGCACATCTTTTTTCCTCTGCTTTTGCTTGTGTTTTTCACACACATAGTACTAAAACACATCCTATATAATAGATGACGTCTCTTGTTGGTACTTAAGTTTCACTGTTACTCACAAACAGCACAAGAAAGAGGTGGAGGAAATAAAACAACAGAAAAAAAAACGTTTAAATAAATAGATGCTCAAAAGGAAATTGAAGAAGTTTTTATGAGATTCCCAATATTAAGACAATATAAAGTCAGATTCCGTTTAGATATATATTTTATATTTTTTTTAAATAGAAGAAGTACGACATTTCTACTTTTAGAAACTTATATATGCAATATTTTTTAGGTACAGCTACTTCAAAATTGAAATTGACAGTAAATATATATTTTATATATTATAAATATAATCCTGATATTTTTGTGAATACAATGGATGTATTACAGTTACATGTTAATTTTTATACATTCTATTCGACTAAAAGAAAAGAAAAAGAATGTGTAAATGTATATTGTTTTCTATACCTATTTTGACATTAAGTCAAATATTTTTAAATATAAGGTTAAAAATAATCTTGGTTGTTCAAGAAGACTTGATCTCATGAAAATAATTTTTTTATAATAATGAATACACCTTTGACAGATGAGAAAATCCAAATATCTTTCAAGACGATTAATGAATTTTAAGGTGTAGTCTTGAAAGGTAAGTTTTGGACAATAAACGTCTCCATGTGGAATTAAAAACAAATGTAGATTAAACAAATTTTATAAATAACAAACAAGCATAATTTTCAACAAGAGGAAGTTTATAAAAATATTACATTGAATAAATAAATCTCAAATTAAGTGTTAAAAATTAAAATATTAATTGTAAACTATTGAAAACTAAGAACTAAGAAGAAAATTAGTAATTCGCCATAAAAGGTGTACTGAGAATTGTTTATAATTGTTTGTTGAACTGCTGAAAAAATATAGATTTGGAACACTTATTTCTTGTATAGTATTTACAGAAACCATTCGGAAAATTTTCAGGCTTTATTTATGCTTGATAAAGTTTGGAGTGAGAGAGGTATCTTCAGCTGTTTCTCCAGAGACAGAAGGAGCAGAAATCTCTCCAACCATCACACTATTGGAAGGTTAATTTATGTTTTAGTGCTGAAGGGTAGCAGTATTTAGTTTAGTTGAAGTTGAAGCTTGGCATAAAAAAAGGAGAATCTATCTTACTTGTGTGCGCATCATTAGAATTTATTTTTATTATTAATAAATATCAGGTCACTGTAAAGTAAGTTGTAAAATTTATTAATGATAGAAACTCGTTTAATCAATAATAAAATCAATTATAAACTTTGGTATCTACTTGATTAGTTGAATGAACTCATTATGAACTATTAGTTGAACTCATTAGAGAGTGCTTTATTTGGTGGATAATATCATTCAAAATTTCATTTATTGTTGATTAATGGAAATAAATTTTTAAAAAGAAAACAGAACCCCGTCTTTCTTTTAAATTATTATAATATCCTTTATATTTCACATAAGTTAATTAGATTTTAACAACAATTAAGGAAAATAATTAAAAATTGGATTATTTTATTCAAAGATCATACAAGTTATTTTATAGAACAAGAGGTTGGAGTCTCTATATAAAGATAAAGGGTGAAGATTATTATTATTGTTATAAAGATAAATAGATTACTGGGATTTTCAATCGTCTATTTGAAATAACGCGCAAGATTGATTTAGTTACTTTTACTTTGACTAGAGTCACGTTTGTAGTATCTATTTATTAGCAATATTTTATAATTTTTTAAAAACCCGACACAATATTAACAGCTCACGGAAGAGTTTTTAATGTCTTTTTGGAAATAAGTTATGATGCTTAATTTTTTCATTGCTTCTACTGAATATAAAAAAATATAATTTTAGGGCTTCTCACGTTTTCTTACTATGCTGACTTTACGACTTTAAATGTTCATGCTCTATTGCATAATATTAATAATAATTATAGGTTTATTTACCAAATTATATACAGCGCTGTACGATTTTTACATATGATTGGATTACATTACTGGTAATAATAATACTCATCAATACACATATCTTAATTCTAAATCACTATGATAAGTAGTAAAGGCAAAAACAGTATTGCAACACAAATTTAAAATTATATTATAAACTAACTGCTAAAAATTTTAAATGCCAAAGAGTATCACTCTTTATTATCAGTACTAATTGTAAAAGACACTATTACTATGAATGTCAAATACATAAAGTCTAGTAAACACAAGATATGGATAAAAAAAGGCACCTACAAATGTTTGATTGACTGATCAATAGCATATTACATAATGAGTGTGGAAAGTATGATATTTCGCTCGAGAGGGAATGTTGACGCACGATCCGAATGCGAGTGCGGAAACGAGTACATGAAAAAAAACAGAATTAGAAAATTTAAAATAAATTAAATTTTTAGTTTCGTACAAACTTATTTCATTGAAACACAAGAAAATAACGATATTAAGCTTTATAATAATTAATATAATTTAATATATACTACTATAGCGTCGGTAAATCAATCGTTTTAACGCATCACATCAGTTAACTTGGATCTTTTTTTTTATTAAATTTTAAATGTTTCCATACATACTTTTGTTGTCTATTAAGATCACAGTTTGTTAATTATATGATCCTACGAATTTTTTGATACTTACGTATTTTCTATCTACCTGTATTTATTTACTATAAAGAAAGAATTTCAAATTCAATATCAAAAGCATTATCTCTGTTCACGTTGATATTTAACCAATAACAATTATATGTATTGGAACACCCAGAGTATTGCATGAAGTTGTGTGAACAAAATAGGTTTTTTCATAACGTCGTAAGGGTGAGAGAATATTATATTTATTTAAATAAACATAGAAAAGTTATACAGAATTGCAAACACTTTTTAGAATATAAAATGGTGCAACGTCGCTAATAGGTAGACCTGTTACTTGTAATAACCTTGATCTTACATAAAGTAAGGTTATGAAACCGTAAATTAAGGCAAATTATTGTGTTAATTTTCTTTAAACATACTTCAAAACTACCATTTACTTAATATTAAAGAAATGACTAGATAAAAGTTCATTATACATATTAAGGAGAAAAATTTGCAGAACATACGTAAATGAATATTTTCATAAGATAGGGTATATGACACGTTTCAATGACAACTTTCCGTACATCGTTGTAAAATTTTCGAACGACCTATAAAAAGTGGCAGTTTCGTAGTATCTAAATTGTGCGCCATATGTTACTTTCGTAGGTGGTCGTAGGAAAAGAATGCTAAATGTTCGCTTGAAACATTTTAAATAAATGTAAGAGTTTTAATTTTAAAATCTAGTTATACTAACTGCTTTAGTCAATTTCCGGTCTTGCTGGGAGCCGATTATTTAGTAAAATTCAATTCGATATTGTAAATTTATGGCACTATTTTTGTCTGCTACTTTTTAAAATTAAATACTAAACAACATTAGTTTCATTAACTATAAATGGTATTACTTTAAAACTATTATCAAACTTTTCAGATTTAACTCGTTTAGTACCATAACCAAATTGCTTTACTTTTAAATTAAACTTCCAAATTCCTTCAGCTACTTAGCTAGTTAGACGATGAAGTCATTTTATTCATCAAAAGTTTTCATCGAAAACAAATTCATCCTTAGCTCTAATTAAGTATTAACAGTTTGCTTTGTGATTTTAGACGCTTTAAGCCATTAATTCTATTTAACGGTTATTACAGACCATCATAAACATTTAAGTGGACGATAAAGTGTGTCACTAATTTGATGAACTGTTTTATTTCTGAATGATCTCGTGTTGTAAATGCATTTAGCAAAAACATCTAAATATATAGTATTGATTTGATATTCACGAAATAATAGAAATGTTCATTCCTAATAACAGGAAATACGTTATTAATACCGATGGATATAATCTGCCTAATTTAATTGATAAGATAATAATTTATATCCACTCAAAACCATGTCAACTATTAGATATAATGAACGAATTACAAAATAAAAAATGATTACAAAAATTAAATGAAGTATAATTATAGATTGGCCGAAGCCAAAACTACTGCAAAAATTAGAATAATAAAAATAAATTTATTATCTGTAGTCGTATAAAAAAAATATAGTTTCCATCGGACTATTATCATGAGAGAATTGCATTTTAGGTACCGTTAGGTGCGCTTGAAAATGGTGGGTTTGGTTTGGACTAACCATGCCGCACAAATACAAAGTAAAAAGGGGTCTATTTAAAATAAACAACGTGAATTAAAGAACTCGCCAGTGGTGTACCAAGTTTTATATAACAGCTTTCGTATTAGTCAACTATATATTCTATAACTTATCGCGACGGCGCACTGTGTTGTAGAAATCGAAAAATCGGCGCATCGCGTTTATCTCAAGTAACAATGCTCGCCAAAATACCGTTCTTTACCAATGTTTAAACTGTTTTGTAAGAATTAGGACAACTAGAACTAAATTTCCACTTGTGGAAGAAAAACCTAGATACCATTTAGTTTTTGTTAATTTATCTAAAGAATGTTCTGGTGCACTTTTTAGGTTAAATTTTAAATAAACTATAAATTGCAGTAGTAACTTTAAAAATTACTAACTCAGGGGGTCGAGGAGAGTCTGAAATTTTTAGGAAATCGACGGGAATCGAAAGTTATGACAGATTATTGCTAAAATTCCAAAAAAAACTCATAATCTTCGTACCTATATTTAATACAGCATAATAAATACAGGTGGAATAACTGTAGCAGAGGCTAAAACTACTTACCTTGAAAATCTAAATTTCTTTTTTCAACTGGCAAATTAACCGCTTCTGTTTTACTGGGGGCACATTTAATAAACGCACAGTGTACTTGCTTTAAGGGCTACGATGAAATGACTGAATTATTTCAGTACGTGGCTACTTATCAGTTCCAAGGTCGTGCATAAAAGATGCCCCCATTCATTCTTAATAACACTTGACAGGTAATTTAAGAATTTCAAAGTACTTGATTTTCTACCCTTATACGCCGTTTTTGGGAGTTTTACCCAGTGTGCGGCGCTTATGAACGATGAGCGACTCAAGATTTTTTTCAGACGAGGTCACCTAAAATGCACGTCTTTAATTATCACATTGCTTCAGTGCATCAGTTTTAACTACATGAAAAAAATACTAGATGGTCATGATATTTATCACAAGATCGGTCGGTCACCTTTGAATCTTAAATTTTGATTTTAGCCTGAATTTTGCTACTGTAAACAATTATTATTAATATAATCCTTCTCTTGAATAAATATGGGCATGTTGTTACATACAACAAATTTTGGAATATTTCGGATGTTCTCCTTTAAAATCGCTACTAAAATCATTTAACTGTTACTAATACAATTGTAACATTATATAGAACAAAAACCAAGACGGTGTATTGTGCTGAATTATTTTCATTAAATTACCTTCACGCGTAGCGTTAGCTTTAGGCTATATGAATGAACACCACTTACACACTTACACCTTTGTACAACAGCACCGGTAACCCTCTATGACGGTATCTTGTGCTGTTGTTACAGTTATAAGACTGCTTGATTATGTGTTATCACCAGCCTTGCATTTACTATTATTAACAGACATGACATGACGTACTGGAATTTGAAGCTACTTGATGTAGAGGAGACTGCGAGATAATTTCCCTTTAGTACTTCAGTTTCTACTTAAAAATCTGCTTTAAAATAATACGCTATCTTACACAATGTGCATTTTATTTTACGAACATAAATTGGTTTTTTAAATAGAAATATACTCATTTTATATCTTTTTTGTTTTGCGTTGGAGTACCATACTGGCAACTCCTTATGCGAGTTATGCACATATCTACGATGTACATATCCACTTCTAAAAAATATATTTTAAAGATAACATTGAAAGGATTTTGTCTAAAATTTGAAGACTCGTCAACAATCTTTTCTTCAATTGTGCGTTTAACGAAGAGGGCTTAATAAATTTATGTCCACCTGCTTTTTGACAGAATTATTTTATATACTCATTTAAATACTGTAATTTATATAATAACAAATGCATTTTTAACAGAGTATATAATTTATTTCTCCTATTGATTTGACACTCGAAGAACATCAAACATAATTCTAATTCCAGTATTCCATTTAAAACGAATAGAAAGCAACAATAAATGATAAATAATTTTCAAAGACATAACTTTATACACTGAAATATAGCACTTTATTCAATTCTAGAAAGATGTAAAGTGAGTAAATATCTGTAGAAAAACATTTGCTTACATCATTCAAAGAAAACTTTGAAGTCTACAAACAAATATTTTAGCGGTTTTTTATTATAAAAATGTTTAAGAAGTTTATTTTCAATACAATTTAAGATTCAAATTCCATGTTTTGATATTATCTTAAATAACTAAACAAGTATGCGATTCTACAGGATGTTGCGCTTAACTTTCGTGTAAATTTAATGTGTGGTAGTACTCGTCAGTGGGAACACAAAATCCTTTTACCATTTTTAGAAAAAAAATTTGATAAAACGGCACTTTGTTGGTGACTGCTGGAACGTGTCAAGACCTACCTTACATACAAGATTAAATACCGGGTTTGCCAAACTAAAGAGTACTGTAGTGATCTTAGTTGGCGATCATTACTCCCCACAACGACATATTAAAAAAAAGGCTTCTAGAGAATAACTAGAAAAATGAACAAGTCTTGTCTAGTTTCATTTCTTTTAATATAATAGTTTAATATAACAAAATATTGCAACACATATTGGTATATTGTGCCGCACTACCAGATTGTTGCAGTAAAAATAATAGTTGGGCATTTTTACGCATTGACAGACATCATTTATCATGTTAAAAATGAAGTCAGCTATGTACAACCCTAACTGGGAAATTAAACCAGTTACCACCAAACCCAGTTTCCAAAAACAACTTTTTTTCCGATTATTATGAAAGATAGGAACTAGTGATATTCAGCTTTTTGTTGCATTTTTATGTGAACTATCACTTGTCCAGAGGATACGAATCTTCTGTGAAACACCTTGTATATCGTTTTGCTACGTTACATCTAATTGTTTAATTTTCCAGTTATGTATTTTCGCAACGAAATAAACAAGATATTTACATTTACTTTAATGAATATGCAGTTGTATTAACTAATTTAAAAATAACAAAACGAAATATTAAATTATTAAAACGCGGATGTAATTCATCTTCTGCATTTACGTTGTTCCTTCGCAAAAATTATTCTACTGTTTCCAGTCATTTTAATTACCTCAATGTTATCTGTACCACCAGTTCATATTTCTCAGCTTCTAATTATTCTAGTACTTAAAATAAATGAACTTTTTTTCTTTTGATAAAAATGCGATTGCAATGTCGAATTTTGTGCTGTATCTTTTTCTTTATATTTTTTCAGCAAGTGCTCGATAACATTTACCACAGAAAATAAATCAACACTCTTCCAATTATTAAGGCAGTCGTAGAAACGCTATTGGAATTGCATTGTTTTCTGTGTGCTGCTTCTTTTCTTTCTGTATTTGTTCTGCCAATATTTACTCTGAGATGTGTGTGATCAAAGCAAATTGTAATTTATTAAGGACTAAATTTCGTTAGTGGAATAATATCCTTCTTACTTTTCAAATATAAGATTATTTTACAAGGAGACGATTTATATTTACGACTATTCTGCTAGTGTTTGTATTTTTTACATTTCTCGGATATTGTGGTCTTTCATACGACGGAACCCTTTTTTGATTAATCTTGAAAACCTATCTAATGCCACAGTTATACATTAGGGTTGTAACTGAAACTTTATTTCCAAGACGGGACTAAAACATACCTGTTTTGCAAAAAAACTACCTAATTTGCTTACAAGGGGTTGTTGTAAATTGAAGATAAAATAGGAAGTGTTATTTTAAATAACTTTTAGTCTCGGTAATATTTAACTATATAAATAAAGCTGTCAAAAACCGCAATGAATCGGTCGGGTCCTGTCCTTCCCTCTACTGTTCAGTATCGAGTATAATGACGCTTACTGAGCAAAGCCATCCGGACCGAAGGCGACGTGAGATCGAGTTTGGATCAGGGAAGAGATTTTTTGGCTCCAAGATTGATCTCATGGGGCATCGTTACATTTGATATAAAAAAATCATAATAATCAAGAAACATCCCCTTTTAAAAATGTCTATGTAAATTTATAGTGAAATTGTTTTTAGCATTCTAGTAAATAAACAATAATTATTACATTTAAAAATAAATAAATTATCATGAATTAATCGAAATATTATTTAAACATTTACATTAAGTACTACTTGTATTGAATCAAAATATTTATTTAACTAAGTACTTGAGATTTTACTCTAAATGTAAGTTCCACTCAACAAAATGTTATTTCAAAGTCAAAAAAACAGTAGGTTACTTATTTAGACACCAACATGCACCAAACTGAGCACAAATAAGAAAAAAAATCATAAAATAAAAAGAAAGGACAATGTGGAAAGATGTCTAAAGGTGAAATTATTATTTTTAAACGTAAATTAAATAACCGAGCCGTATCTTGAAAAAAAAAGATTTGTAAACAAACTTCTGGGGCGTTTTGTAACACAAACACCCTTTAACCAAAATTAAATTAGATGCACTGTTTTTGTTTAGTTGATAAACTGTAATTAAACAGTCCTTTACAGCAAACAATACTAAACAGTTCAATTATTCTTTTCTGCAGATTTTTTTATCCATGAAGGTTAGTTTTACATACAAAAATAAAATGCAAACTAAGCATAATCCAACGAAATTTCTGAATATCGAATTTAATGGTCATTAAGTCAACCTTTGTGAAACCGGCCATTAATGTTATTAGTTTCTACAGTTTAAATTACATAATATATGATTTTTTTATTAAAATTCATTTTAAAATATATTTTCTAAGCAAAGACGTGTCAGCGAGGAATAACAAACCCCACTTTTCTAATAAAAAAAAAATAAATATTTTATAACAAACTGTAGAATTTTAAATTAGTATAAGCAATTGATATTAGTGACGTCAATATCAAATTAAATTAATTATATTAAATAGATATAAAACTGTATTTAGAAACATGCAAATTATATTGCAGAAAAGAAGATTACAATATGTTGTGTATACTTATATTCTGTAAGGACAATTTTCAAAACGTCTGATATAAATAGAATAAAGTCCATAATTTAAAAGAAACAATGATGGAACGTTTAATAAATACTACGCATTCAAAAATTTCATTTAAAAAGGGAATTATAAATATATTTAAAATGTTCAATTATAATTAATAGAGTTTTGTTGTTCTTGAAAAGATTTTTTTAAGAATGTTATTACCCATCCAAGTTTTGCAGTAAGCTAAAAAAATAAAAAATTATAATAGAATGGTGTTTACGATTTTTAACTGTGTAATGACATAAACGTACAAACACACAAAATTAATGTTATGGGGAGTGTTAGTAGGCATAGAAATAGAAGCTTTTATCTATTCCGTAATGATACCTTAAAAGGTAACAAATGTTCACTAACTACCTTTTAGTCGATTGATGATGATAAGAGATGATCTCCAAAGATAATTAATAATCGTTTCCCATGACAGAAAAAACTAATATCAATAACAAAACAAAAAATAAGAAAACTTTGAATAACGAAAGAAACCGATTTAAATCTTTAAGATAATTTAGCATTCTTAGTTTTAAGAATTAAACATGTTAAAATAAAATAGTATATGTTAAATAAACAAATACTGTAAAATATGTTAGATGATGGAATAAAAATATTAAAAACATCACCATTGAGAGTGTGTTCATTTTATTTATTGGTCAGAGGCAAGCCAGTCAATACGAATCAATCTTCATAGTAAATGTAAAGATCTGGGTGAGCTGAAAAAGAAAAGTAGAAATTAAAAAGCTGCTTCATATTAACCAGTTAACATCAGTGTAGTACAACTTATTTAAAATAGTAGAGCAAAGTGATTGTGTCAATAGTTATTAATATTTTCAAAAGGAGAAGAAATCACTTACTTAATCATCATTTGGGAAGGTTGTAGTATAATAATATAATTAAAGGTTTGTTTGGTGAGTTGCAAGCCTATTTAATAATTAATTGATTTCTTAAAATAGAATTTAAAACAGAGTAAATTTATAAAGAAAGAAGATAATAAAACTTTACTGCTTACCTCTCAGAGTACGGCATAAACTCATTCATAAATTGATCATTCTTTTTAGAGGACGCTCAAATTATTAATAGTAAAGGGTATTTCTGATCTGTTGAAATTAAGGTTTGAAATTATTTTAGAACGAAACATAACTCCAGTCTTCTTAAAGAAATTAAGAAGACCATCTAAATTATATTAAGTTCTTTGTCTCTTATTGTTATTATTTTAATTATGTTAGATGAACCACAAACAATTTGTCGTGCCAAGCTATAACGAATAATTATTGATTTTTTATTTGGTTTAGTAATTCAAATTTATAAAAATTTGTTATTCGTTGTATAATTATGCATTATACATTTTGTTAATCCACATTGGTATTAACATATAAAAGGGGTAAGGCTAAAAGCTAATAATAACAGTAATCAAAATACAAACACTGTTATATACTAACTAATCTGGAATGTGAACAGCTGTAATTGAACTCTGAACGTATTGTTTAAAAAACTGGATCTCTGATGCAATTGTTTTCACTTCTAGGCTTGTTGACTCAGATATTATTTATATTTTGATGATTTAGTCATGAGGATCAAAACAAATTCGAATCCACATCTATTAATGACTTTTCGAAGAAAATTATGAAGTTAACTCCTAATTATGAAGTTAAGTTAACTCCTCATTATTAGAACAAAAGACTTTTAGAATCGAATATTTGTAATTAGCGAAAATTCTTACGAGGGACACTTAAACATTAATAAAAACAGTTTCTTAATTTTTTTAAAGAAAACTAAGTTACATAATTTAATCCCTTGGCGTTAAATTAACCCAAATTATCAAACATAAAAACTTTAGCAAATTATCATAAATAGACCACAAGTTAATAGAAATGACTGGGCTGCTTTCATGCGTACGCAACATGCCCTCACTTACTGGGTAACATCTGTATAACTTATCTGTGCTACACTAGCAGACAATCGGTCACAATTTTTGGTATTTGAATAATAAATTGATTCGTAAATCTTACACGCACCATCCAGACTTAAACACATGCCCTTAATGTGACATACTATACAGAGTGCTAGCCGCTGATAGCTGTAAAAATATAAGTGACGCCGGCCTAAAATTTAAGATGTCATACAATACGGTCAAATTTGGTAAGTTGTCGGAAGCATGTCTTAAATAATCTGAGCCAAGAAACAACAGAATATTTCGGTTGTGCATGCTAAAACACAACACCTTGTGAGTAGAAATACCCTGTTTTCCAATTACAGTACGAGTAGATAAACGTATTTTGTTACAAAAGACTGTGTCTATGAGATATAGGAGATAGGAATTTTAATAGTACCTAATAATAATAAAGCGTTTGATATTCCCAAGACTTACTAACATTATTTGAGTAGGAAAGTAGCTCTTTAGTAATTTGATATATTAATTACCACTAATAAAAAGTTAATTATGTGCTCCAAATTTTTATTTGACTAACAAAAAGTGACAAATTAACCAAGGTAATAAAAGCTATAAACCTTGTTAATTACATTCTCAAAGGAATTCCGAATAGGCCGCAGTGTGTAGGTGAAAGCTACTCTTCTGATCTAATCAAAACCACATGTGTTTCTTTAGGGAAATCACTATCTCAAATCTAAGCTAACACACGAACGGATTTCATTCATTGCAAAATACATACGTATGTCGTTTCGATGTGGCTAATATCATTTGCAAGGTTTTGAATTATTCAAATCAAAGGTAAAATCAAGTTGCTTTAATATCAAACATATCCCCGACGGATTGTAGTAATACGTAATGCTACATGCAGTTTTAATTAAAGCAGATCCAATTTCAAAACGGTATTATAAATATTACGTTACTTTATTTATTTAGCTGAAATATTATTCGAATGTACATGAAGAAGAAAATAGGGTACGGTATTTAAGTTTCTCGTTCTCTCGTGTGCTCACTGTGCACACACAAGTATTAATTATCTTAGGGTTGCACGTGAATGGCGGAATTTATGAAATTTAGTACAGAGAGGGTTTAACTGCGCAAAAACATGGCGTTATTTCGAGCTCTATAGAGAATTTCTAACAATCCTTTGAGCTGATAAACCCGTCTTTGTTGTACTTTCAACTAGCGAAGCTGTGTTATTTTCAAGTTTACAAAAAATTATGAAAAATACTAAACCAATACTTGCTAAGCTACAACCTAAACGTATATTTTAGTACTATATCATGATTAAAGAGCTCTGCACTGCAGAAGATAGAATTATAATAAAAATTCTAACTTTCTTTTATTTTATACTTATCTACCCACTTTTGTGTCATCTTTTGAATACGTGCGTAAGGCTCTAGAAATATGTGCCATCACGTATTCCATACTTCTTTAGGGGGATTTTTATATTAGAAACATTTTTACAGGATCTACACGGAGTAGACTTAGAAGAGTTTAAGTATGGAGGGACCAACATCACTGCATTCCGTTTAGTAGATCCAGAGGGACCACAAGTGAGGAAGATTGTTCGAGACTGGAGCTTTAGTATCACCGATCCCCGAAACAAAAAAGTGGATCATACGATCTTGGTAAGGGTAATATAATATGTTTGTTATAACTTTCAAAGCTAAAGCGATATTGAGGACCTTTTGTCCTGAATTTTTCTTCGGTGTCGCAAAAGATAAAAATAAGTAACTCAATTTTACTCTGTTGCCGTTAGTAGAGTTTAGTGTGTTTATTTTGTTTTACACTTGTATTTTAGGAATAAGACTGCCATTTATTTCCTGTAAAACAACTTTTTTTATTTTTACGATATTAGTATGTGTAGGAGATATATGACAGCAATATAAAAATGCTTCTGAAACAATTTAACATTTCCTGTCAACTTCATGTAATGTTTATGCTGCCTTTCGGATCTACAGGATAATAATACGTTCGTAAAGGTAAGATTTTATCTTCCGTTTATATGTTGTTATTTTTAGCATTTAATAAATGCCCAAGCTTAAAAAGATGTAATCTTTACCCCCATCTTGCTTATATTATCACTGTATTACAAAAGGCTTTACTTAAATGAAAGTTTAACTCCAATTAAAACAATAATATAATTAATTAATAACACAGAGCGAGAATTACTGTTATGAAAGCTCTCTTGCGATCTCAACATTATTGCGATAATTACTGTAAACAGAATTTGCTTCCCTTGTGTTTGAATCGTGTGGAAAATCTGATAAATATCAAATATGTTTTATTTTTATTTTCTTTTGTGCAGAACTTTTATCTTAGTTTTTACTTTTTTTACTTTCTGTGATTTTATTGTCTTACTGCTATAAGACCACCAACAAAGCATAAAATATAGAGCATATTCACTCTATTGTCGGCACTTTGAAACTGTTAAGCTAGCTTCGAATATCGTACACACCACGATCGGTTTGCCGAGGGTTGCCGATCGTCATCGTCCCTGCATGTTGATTGTACTGACAAAGTGATGGGAAGTTACATACTTGGCATTAACAGATATGGTTTCAAAACTGGTATTTTTGCTGGATGTAGATATATATATATATATATATATATATATATATATATATATATATATATATATATATATATATATATATATATAGCAATTTTAAATTATCAAAATGAAGACGGAACACTGGTGATAACGAGCAGCGATATCACAGCATAACTGTTGTTCCGTAGAATATAACAAGGTAGCTGGCGGCTGGCTAAAAAATTTGCGAGAGAGCACCTAACTGATTGTTATTATACTGTGGTTATACCACTCAAAGACATGGTATAAAACTAATTGATATTTTTCATATTTAACTAATGGCTAGCTTAGAATTAAGTTGAAGCTAAACACAGTTTAACAGGCAAAATTTGTCGGAAGCTAAATGTAGTCAGAGACATTAGACTCACGCAGTTTATTACCACGGCTAAGTCAATCAAAGTAGGGAGAATACAAGTCCTCATCAAGATTCATTTTAGGGCATGGGAAAATTGAAAGGTTAGCTGATCCCAATTGAACAATGATGTTGACACCTCGTTTGAGAATAAGTCTAAATGATTTTAAATAATTGTTTAATTTTTAATTTAACGAGAGAAGGTTGGAGAAGCAACTTTTAATAGCACATAAGTAAACAACGACTTTTATACATCTATTTCACATAAAAAGTCGTGAAATAAATCAACAGTTAAATCGATTAACTTAAGTGCTGTTGTTGAATAAATAAACAAAATAAAATATTGTTTTCCAAATAGATTATATAAATAAACTTTAAAAATGTTTCAAAGGCAACCATACAAAAGTAAAATTTTAAAATGAAATTAGAATAAAAACTAACTCTTTCAGCCGATGTTAGAAATGTGCGTCTAACTGTTATCTGTGAAATCTCACGAATTTACTTTGCTCCACTACGAGTATTACAAAGATTAATCTAGATTGTGTAAATATTACCACTGATTTTACTTCAAACGAAATTTACCTTCAGTTAAACACTTGAACCTTGTATTATATGACATTAGATTACTTACCCGTTTTATAAATTTAAATTTTAATATTCAGTTATTGCAAACGAACTTTCTTAAATTTCTTGCCGCAACAAATGCACAACTTAGAGAGTGTCACATAAATTTTTATTGCTTAGTCAATAACAATAATAATAATAATAATAATAATAATAATAATAATAATAATAAAATTGTCTCTAATGATGACTCAACACAAATTCCTGTTTATCGTTGCTCTAATTACTTGATAAACTTTCTTTAATGTGGTTTTTCCCAAATTTCCATTCCAATCCAAGTCGACCCATTATGATTTATCCAAGGGGACGATATCAAAAACATTGTGCTAGGGATAGAGCAAGATCTCAGGAAAAACCTTAAATAAACGAATTTAAATTAGATCATTAAACTAATAAACAAAGATGAACGTGAAAAGTAGATGAATAACTAGAGAAATTTACACCATTCACCATTCTTACCATTCACAGATTATAAGAATTATTCTTCTTAATTCGTCATTCGCTTGAGGACAGGTGATAGCAAAGGAAATTATATTTTCATCATTATTAATCTTTTAAACAATGCTATAATTAAATTTGAAACATTTGTTAGCCACCACAGTGAACTAGATTTCAACTAACTCGTTACATTTAACGATGAAACAACCACAAAAACAACTATTTTACAATTTACAAAATAGAAACGCACTACGATGAACTTCAATCAAAAGAAATGTGAAGCATAAACGTTGTATTCCGACGAAACGCCTCAAATGAAAACCACGAAAGTCAATGGGATTTGAACAAATTTAGGTGTCATGCGATTTTAACGATTTATTTCACCTTCAAGCAATATCGACAAAATCTTACCTTACATGGGCAATCTAAAACCTAATACCAATTATTACCTTAAGGCCTTAGTTAGTACATATATTTTTAAATTTTACCAATAAAAATGTTGTAATATGTTCATAGCTTCTATACATTAAAAGAAGGAATGTGAGGTTATTTATGTATTTATTTATTTTTATTTAATTAAAATACAAGGTACGTCCTACCTACATAATACAACCTCATATAAAATATTTATTTTAAAAATAATAGAAACGAAGTTAGTAAATTTTAGAATATTTCTATTATTTTCGTAAGTTCTATTCTTTTTGGTCAAATAGCTAAAGAGATTTAGCAATATTTGACACCTAACCTAACCTAACCTAACTGACAATCAGGAAGTGACATATTAAGATTTCTAAAACCTTCTGTATTTGTTAAAACATAAGGTTTTGAGAGACGATGTATTTTATGTTTACTTTATGGCCTATTAATAAAGTTTGTAAGACTTCTGGTCACGGGGCCTTTTCTTCCTACAGCTTATTTATAGATCGATACTTACGCTTCCATATGTGAACTTCCTGGTGGAATAAACTTGTATTCGATTTCTTCCTCGCACAATTTCCTGCTTATATTTTCTTGATCTAGTTCTCTAGATATTTCTTTTTTATTGCCCGAGCATGGATTTGTTCCATTGTCACTTATAATATATTTCTGTTATCCCCTTGGCGAAATAAATCCTTTTATAGCCAATAAAGCATTCTGTTAGTGATTTTGCGCTTTTATATGTGCAGCAGGTACAAATAAACAAGTGTAACACCCGGTTGAAGCAAAAAAGGGCAATCAAAATTACTGTGAGTATTTGTGGGATTACTTATGTAAGGCGTGAAGAGTAAGGCGTACGAGATGATAGCTAATCTAGACAGGTCGATGGTCGTGGAGTTTTTAAACAACCAGATATATTCAGGATGTTGTTTTGCTATCTCTTTAGACTTTACACAACCGGAGCCAGACGACATAATAAATACTAATCTAATACTGATCGATAATTACTAAATAATCTCGCATAAACTTAATGTAGACCCTGCTTTAGTATTTAAAAAGGCATGGTAATAAATGCTTAAATAACATAATAACAAATATCTGTAATAAACAAACAATTAAATAAATAAACGTAGTTAAGAAAAGACTTCGGAAAATTATTCTACGTGCAACAAATACTAAGAAAGAATTCACGCGCGAAATAATTGGGACTAAGTAGACAGATAATACTTGATTTAGACTAGACAAGGTTTTATAATCTGATTAAAATACAATATAATATTTGTGAAATTAGTTTTGAATATCCATCACTTTTACAATTAAAGGACAATATATTTAAATTCATATATAATTAAATAATTAATAACTAAAAATATCAGTGAAGACATGATAATACATAAAAAAAGTGGACGAAACTCTAATTAAAACGTTTACCGTAATTGGTCGCTAAGAACTTAAACGTGTGATAATTTTATACCACCTCTTTTCTATTAAATCCACCATGTTCATATAGCCTATATTTTGTTGTTTTATGGCGACTGGCTCCAACGCAATCAATAGTCTTACAATCAATAGACTAACCCAAAACCCGCAGTGTAATTGACTCAAAAATGGTAAATTATTTAATAAAACAAAGTGTAACAAAGTACGGCCAGAAAATAGTGAAAGGAAAAAGGAAAACCCAAAAAAGATAAACTACATCACTCTAAAATATTCGAAAATAGTCTCGCTGACTATTTAATTTAATAAGAAATAAATCACTAACTTAAGGTTTTAAACGGCTTACTTGAATTTTTTGTAGTTCGGCGTGCGAAGTTGTCTTCCGAAAATTCTTTAACAAGATACGATTAAATTCTTGACGCAAAATTCCCAAAACACTAAATATTGCCAAAAACAGCCGCGAACAAGAAAACTGTAAGTATAAAACTCATTGCAGCCGTGAAAAATGCGATAAATTTGAAAAAGGTTTTTCACACTCACACAATTATACGTTGTAAAAATGTGCACAAATGTCTTCTAAGAATAAACAATAAAAAGTCGGAAACAGGAAGGATTTATCTCATATCTTTTATTTACTATATTTAGCCATGTTTATCACGAAAGTAATTCTCAGTCATTCGCGGTGCGAAAACGAAGCACGAGGATTGTTGATTCAAGTCTTTATACAACTAACAAAGGAAGAAAATCTTAAAATCATTGACAATAAATGGAATAAGCTAAATTACCTAATTACCTTTTCGACGAATTGCCAAATTCTCCTACCGATAAAGATTTATCGAAATAAACATCAAAGGAAAATCAAGCTCCGAGAGTGGAAATATTTTCAAAGTAAATTGTCCTGTAATATTCTTTTTTGTACATGCATTCTGTTGTAATATGCTTTTCTCCAGTATGGTATCATATGCAAATTCTGGGAGAAGGAAAAATTGTTATTCCCATTGATTGCTAATTCTGTAATTGCTAAGCCGATAATAAATAATCATTTAATACCCTAGATCCTTTAGGAATTATTCTTTAGTAGTGTACCGGTAATTAATAAACTATATTTCCGGTAACCTCCGTAAATATATTAACGGAAAAATTCAAATGAGGCATGCGCCCAGTGAATAAATCTATTTAAGAAGATCCTATCAAATCCTGGTTTACCAAACATGCTAACACACTAATTAATCACTTAACCAAATTAATTAAATTAATTGCTAGATTTTAAACGTTTTAGAAGAATAATTCACCACAGTGTTTTCACTGGAGGAGTACATCTAAGTATGTCTCAGTGCTATCAAAGCAATAAATATTCTAGAAGAAGAAGACAGGAAAAATGAGACAAAAAAAATCAGTCAACAGTGAAACTCAAAATTGCAATAATTACCAGAAATATCTCACATAGGCAACCTAACATACGCAGAAGTTTTGATGGTTGCAGAAGACTAATTAATGGAATTTGAGACTGTACCAAAATGTCGTTTTAAACAATTTACCTTTATTAATGCTTCAGTTTTTCGTTAGAATTTTATGTAGCAAGAGAGTTGTTTACAAAACTGATACACTGATAAAATATGTAACAAAATGATTCTCAATCTTCTACATTAGAGTATTATATACTAAAGCTGTTAACGTACTAGTGCTATTAAGAGCTTATACGAGTATCTATTTCCTCTTCTATCTCGTGTGCACGACTGCCAAGTTACACAAGCTTAAACAACTAAGTATCTAAAGAGAGGAGTAGTACGTATATTATTCACTATCTTTTAATGCAGCATATTCAGAGTTTGAAAAAGCAAATTAAAGTTAAATTAAAACAGCGTTATCAGAGTAATATAAATTCACTGGTAGTCTACCGGTGGTAGATACTGGAAATAGCTAGCCAAACATTTATTATCTAATTTATAATATATATTATCATCATTTTCTTTTATTTCAACTCTAACCATTGACTATTCATCGAAGGCTATTTAAAGGTACCTACTTAATATAAAAAAATGATTTAGTTTAAAAAAAATTTAGTTTAGTTGAGAAGTATGACCCATCCATTAACTTCGTATAGAACTAGTGCAAGAATGCTTCAGTAATAATAAATTTCCTGAAACTCAATCCCGTATATCTTCATGTACAATTAAATGGAAATGTGTATAATGTATTATGTAGTGTTTTCAGCTTTAATGGTTAATGCTACTTTATTTCATTACGTTAATCTGTTTACATCATACGTTAACACGTGCATATATTTGGATATTACAAACGCAAGAATAAAGAGCTCAAAAACCATTTTGTACCAACCCAACGTACATTAATAACAGTAGAAGTCTCTTTTTTTCTGTCTCGTTCGCGATAATAACACTGTTGCGAGATGGGGTGTAAATCCTTTAATAAAATAAATTTTTCAAGTGTTAACTGTACATATCTTGTGAATCGCTTTTATACAGCTATTAAGTTTAATACGAAACCAATAAACGTCGTTTGCAGGCAGAAACCGCCCTAATGTACGACGCTGTACATTTGTTTGCCAAGGCTTTACACGATCTGGACACTAGCCAGCAGATAGATATAAAACCACTGAGTTGCGATGCCGTGGATACGTGGCCTCATGGATACAGCCTCATTAACTACATGAAAATCGTAAGTTTTAATGTGTTTGCTAAAAAGTTTGTTTAGTTGTAATTGTATGTAAAAAACATTTTTGTTATTAGTAATGTTGGCGGATTAGATAAGATGATAAAGGCGACTTTAATCAGATACAATGTTTTGTCACTGTGTACAATTAGTTTAATAAGGAAACTGAAAGTTTAATTGTAAACTGTGTTCATTTGTTTTTAAATTTATTTCTACTATATAATAGCACTCGAGTATACTGTCTTATTTGTAAGGACAAATACAATACGCATGTTTAGCTAAAATAATATATGTTTAGCTTTCAAATAACAAATTTTTAAATTTCACATGTTTTAGAACTATATAGTGCACGATTCAGCAAGTGCTTCTCTCATGCCATTTTGTTAACATTAACAACAACATCAACTACATTATTTTACATTCAATATCCTATCAATAGAATTTAATTTGTATACATCCGCAGCTCCACCAAATGTCGCAAAAATTGCTTAGTTAATAATTATGACTAGAGTTACTGCAACGAAATATCAACTTTTAGTAGATATTTATTGCTTATAATAATTATTGCTTACTAGATTAGTAAGCAATAATCTCTACTATTAAAAAATAGCATATTTTTAATAACACGCTGTAAAACTTGTAACGTGTTAAAATTCTCGATTTGATTTTAAAGCAATTTTAAATGCATTAATGGTAAACAAACCTTAGTACGGCCCTGTATATTTCAATACATTTTAGTTGGTTTTAAAAGTGCAGACTTTATATTAAATCAAATAGTGTTTTCGTTAATATCAAAGTTCATTACCAAAGCGTTCTCACACAGATAAAATTTGTTTTTGTAAGAAAAATACTAAAATAAGAATTATTGTTTTAAATAAAATGCTTTCATAAATGTATTTAAATTGAAATTTATGTTTTCTGATGCGTACTATTTTCATTTCTGATGAATAGATTCTTCGAGAACAGACATATAAAAAAACAGTCTGGAATATTCTGTAAAGTATCCAGCTTCTCGCTATCAAGCAAACTGTGGTCCCTGTAAAATCCCGATAGAACTTTCTAGAACAAAAATTCTGATTGGTTTAAAAACACGTCCGTGCAACTTTGATAGGATATTTATGTTTTCCCTCCTTAAAAATCATAGCGCAAACAAAAATGTTTGCATCCCCAAGAAGTCAGTCTCGTATAGGAAGTCTGGTAGAAACCACACCGACCTAAGTGACGGAAGTCACGGAGCGGGCTTCGGCCTACGCTCTCTGGGGCGGTTAGCTCCAAAAATTACCGCCAAGCGCCATGAGTTGGTTTTCGTTGAATTTGTTTTGCGGGTTAATTTTCTTTCGTATCGATTACCGTAAAAACATAAGAAACGTGGCCTTATAATACAGCTGATTCTTTGAGTAAATAATTTTATTACCGTTTGTAGCTTGTTGTGATAACTTACAACAAATTTAATCTTAAAATGAGAGTTTAAGGTATAACCTGTTGTTATCGCCTCAATAACCACTACGGTGTGCGTCTGTTGATATTTTATGTTGAAAATTTAATAGTAAACTAAAAAACGTTTATGCTTAAGAATATTTTGGGAAGTGCAACATTTCTTGCTAAATATAAAGTTAGTTGTGTTGGAAAAATTTAACGGAAATCTGCGGAACAGCGATAGTCCTTTTGGAATTGTATGAGTTTACAGTTTTTTTATTAACGAAAGACAATATTTTTGTTATAATCAACATTATTTTCGTAACTTCAGATATAAAATTCAGTTAATAACTTTACCATCGTTACCTGTGTTAATAATTCTTCATTTAGATAAAACTGTTATGGAGCTGATGTTTATAGTGATTTTATGTGGAAATAAGGGCAATATAGTGAAGCGAAGTTATGTATGTTCGAATAGATAATAACCTCTATCTAGGTATATCAGATGAACATTAGTGATTGACATTAAGTAAGTTAAGATCGTAACTGTTAAGATTGTTTATATTTTCCAGGATATTCAAATTATTATTAAATAATACTATTTCTTGACTTGTGAATAAAACAATTTAACAATACAGCTGTGATGCTATTGGATCATTTGTTTGCATAAGTTATTGAAATACGTTGACCTGTACCTAATATTAATTTGACTAATTACGATTATTTATTGAATCCAATCATCTTAATCAGTCTTTTTTTGCTTGCGGACTTTGAGGGTGTATTATAATGATTTGCGAGCAAATGGCGCCCACAATCCTTTTTTATGTCTACAAATTTATTTTCTTTACAATACATAGGCTAGGGAGACCAGTACCTACGCCCTGGATTATAAATTTGTCAACAAAAAAGATCTTAGGTCGGAGCATTAAACTACAGTAAGTATTCAGTATTTTGAATTTTATTGGTGTTGCAGTTGACGTCCATCGCGCGACGTATGTTTTGTACTTTGAGTATAGTAATTTAGTTCGAGGAAGAAAACGGGTCAGTTACAATTGCAGTTCAATCGTGGGGCTTTTGTGTTCAATTATTTTAATAAGTTTGACGCCCATGCGTGGGACTTTTATGTTTGAGTAATAAGGAAGTTACAAACTGATAGGAAATATGATGGTTGAGCAAACAGTATATACATTGTATTATACTAAATACTATATACATTAAAATACTGGGATAATTTAATAGTTATATGCTATTGAGAGTTGCGACTGGTAGTTTTATGAAACTAGTACCTTTATTTCTGCATTTCTAATGGTGCTCTCTCCGTTTGTCTTAGTACCATTCTGTAGAATAAACAATTAAAATTTCTATTAAACTTACGCTAGCTAAGTAAATAAAAGAACTTTTCAAAACTTTGCTCTTCACCGTATAATACATCAACTCAAGACAAATGCTTTTATATTATATTTTCGTTAAAGAGAGAGGGAGAGAATATTTTCGTTCTTTGCTCTCAAATTTATGCATTCTGTAGCATTACCGATGATTTAATGCCACTTTTCCTATAAACACCGCAAACACTTTAAGCCCAGAAGGAAGCTCCTGACAGAAACTGAAGTTGATTGATAAATCTCACCCGTATGTGAGGATGTAGCACTTATTCATTGAAATTGCATATGTTAGCAGATATACAACACTGCAGGTAACTCAGTCCGAACATAAATCATATCGCTACCTGCTTCGTAATATTTGGAAAGTAATCAAACAAAAGTTTCTGGTTGTAACAAAAGTAAATGGAAATAGTACAATTGTAAGTTAAAGAAATTGCCCAGTTGGCTTTAATTTGTACGTCCGTTAACTTGCTGGTTAGTTTTCTTTAGTAAAGCCTCTTATCAAACGCGTTGTCTTTGTTTCTTGGAGATTTAAAAAGACAACGAAGAAAAGAATTTGTTAGTGAATATTATTGTCAGCTTTTACAACTATTGTTAATGCTAGCCTATTATCGACTAAACTGTTTTAGTTTTATTATCCAACTTGAAGTCGAAACATTTTATTTTACTCTTGTGCTATTTCTGATTAAATTGTTTTGTGTAATGTTACGCTTAAGTATGTCCTGGAACGGTTTAGATTTTTTTAAGATCATACAGATCTAGAAGAATATAATACATTGGAAAATTGATTCATCTAGTCGTAGACATTTCAATGCTGATTCGTATATTAGCTTTTTAAGATTCTATTACCATACAAAATGTTATTTATTTGATTTGAAAGTGAAAGTGTACAAAAATAAATTAAGCTTTGTGAATAAGTTCGACATTTGTAAATAATAAAAAATTAATTAAATTAATCTAGAGATGACATTTTCTTACTTACGTTTTAATAATATACGTATAACTAAAATAAACCAGTAGCAATAAATGTTAATTGCCATCAGATAATAAATAAGTAATTATTAAATCATATATCGATAATATATAAATAACGTAACAGCTCATTAGCGCTTATCAAATCTTTTAGTAAATTTAATTTTTAATATTTAGCTATTCTAATTGTGTCACTGAACAGTTGATATAGAGTAGATTTTTTAATTACAATAATTCCAATAAATTATTTGTTTTGTGGAACTGCTTCCAGAGGTCGTGGAAGTCAAATCTCAAGTGGTGAAATTGTTGGTTTACACTTTAGGCTATTAAGAAAGTGTACCAATCAACAGCTGGAGACAGTATTAGGATTTTATGTAAAAAACTGCAATTTAGTTGGGTAGCCTTTATAACGCAAGAATTAAAGAGGTATTTCTTAATGAAAGTTAAGCTAATAAATATATGGAACATGTATATGACAATACACAATAATAATATAGCGTATATCAAAAATGTTCAATAATTTTAAAATTACAGTATATCAATCAGTTCGTTTTCCTACGATCACCTCTTAAAATCATTGTTTCTTAACAGCTTAATAGATCAGGAAAAGTAGATCGAAAAATGGCGAAACTGCTCAAAAACTTCCATCAAGCCAGATTTTTGTATGCAGCTTTATCTTGAGGTTGTAAACTAGCTGTCAAGATTTTTGATACGTACAGACATGTCTTATAAAAAACACACGACGCTGTATCTCTATTATTATCAATCCGATTTTAATAATTCAAAATAACATAGGACTCTAAAGACCACAAAACAGCTTCATTCTAGATATTTTTGGTATGACATTTCTGACAAATAACAGTCAACTTACTTTTTCAGGCAGCAATACTTATCTTTTTTTAATCATTATTAATGATGCATTGCATGCATGCGAATTAAATGATGCATTGCAACTTGTTTTTGTAGAATGCTTTTGGGAATTAATTTCGCTTTATAAACGAAAATGAAGTGTGCCCTGGAATACAAAATGAAAAATTTTATTTCCTAGAAAACAATATAACAAAACACAAAGCTACCTAATTGTTATAAATATTGCTCAAAATCGGATTGTTAATAACAGAGTTACAGCATCGTGCGTTTTTTATAAGACAGTCGGTATATTGCATATCGCTTGTGCAAAATTTTTTGTAAGAGGGAGAAGAGAGAATTTTTCCAATTATATCGAAAACTATCAGGTTTCTGCAAAAAGTGCTTATAAATTTATAATGAAGATTGTTGCTAGTAAAATGTACTACAAAAAATCTTGATCAAAAATCTACAAGATCAAAAGATCTTATGACTATTCTACATACATAACTAACCGTTTGAGTGATATAATAGTTTGAAGGTACTGACACAAAGGACCCGCATAATCCTTATGGGAAATGGCTTTTGGACAGAATTCTTGAAATTTTAATAAATCAAAGTCTCTAATGTGCAGATCAAAAGTATCAATGGCCACGAAGCCGAAAAATTACAGTTTTCGAATGAAAGCCGTTTGAAGTTTGAAAGGTTGACAACCTTTGCACTCGTAAAATCCTTAATGGGAAATGGCTTTCGTACAACATTCATTCATTACGTGAAAGTCGTGAATGATCTACAAGTTAAGGAGGAACTAGACTAATTGTTCTACTTCCAAATAATATGTGTACTGGGCTACTGAACATACCACATGTAAAAACGTGCCTAATAGTACTATAGTGTTTTGAAGACCAGTGTGGTAATACAGGTTGCTTGTGTGTGGTCTTGAACACTACTTATATGTTATCTCTTGTAGAAGATAATAAAACACATGTAATAATTTCTATGAGATATTTATTTATACTCTTGTTGTTGATTACTGTTGTCATGGCAATCACTTAGCATGCAATGCCTTCTTGAGGTAATATAGATGTAATGACTGATTTTATCATGAATATCATTACATTACACCCCGGATAAAAAAAGGCTGAACATGTACCAAAAGAAATGAGCCATGAGTCAAAAAAGCATTGAATGCATTCCTCAACAAAAAAATAGCATACATTAATGTCGTACTTGTATGTATTGGCAAGTTTAATGTATACTAGCTACAAAAAAATTGAGGTCGTTTGCATCTTTTCAATGGTTCCTTACATGCTACTACAATAAAACTTATGCTAATAATTAGGTGCTAATAATCAAAGAATTGAAAGGCCTTTGCTGCTGATAGCAAAGGGGCATCAATTGCTTAAGGCAAAAACTTGAGTTGCTTATTGCAAGGTGTTGCCGCAAACTTAACCTAATTAAAATAAACTTGATGGTACAGGAATCACTTGTTAGGACGTTCTGTAATTCTTACTAAAAAGAAAGAAATAAAATTTAGGAACGTGAACAAAACCAAGGAACAACATAATAAGTGTTTCGTGAACAAGTGATGCTTGCGTTACGATTTATTTGTTGTAACTTTTAAAATTAAAAATAACTGTGCTAATTGAATCTAAAAGCGTTAGCCTAAGTAGTAAGTTTGTGGTCAACATTGATAAATGTAGTTATATTCATTTTATCCGTAGGAATGGAAGAAGTGGGGTTGTACTCATAAAACAGAGGCAGCATTCATAGCATTGTCCTAAGATTATAGGAAGTACTAGGTGAAATTGCCTGTTGGAGAGTATGATTGAATCTTCTTGTATCCTGTTATTTGAGGAGAATGAACACTTGAAGCTTAATCCGGTAGCACATATATTTGGGAGGTCTAAATGCTATTCAGGATTGATTAGTTGAATGTTATCAATGTATGATATCACGTAATGTCGAGTTGACAAGGCTCACGTGGCAAAATATAAGTCACTACTGTTATTTTTGCACTTGTGTTTATGGTGTATAACTTGAAAAGTACTTGAAAGTTAGTACACTGCACATAATGCCAAAGTTTATTAGCGAAATGGAATTTGCTATTATGATAAGATAATTTGAGTACGGCCAATAGCAATTGCACTGTTGTAATTTTCTCGTTTAGCAAAAAGTCGAATGTTCGCATTGTTCTAATTACGAGGTAATAAGACTGTTTAATCGCGTGACCTTTGCATAAAATTTCGCATTTTGACATAACAAAATTTTGTTGGTTAAGGTTAAGGTTGTTGCGAAGTTCGTTGATGGTTATCCGAGAAAACAAACTAAAGATAAAATTTAAATAAAGAAAAAAAGATTAATCCTGTTATATCCAAGAACAATCTCTTCTTATGGCATCGTTCCAATGGCGAAACGAGAGATGTCGGCATCGTTGTGTCCGAAAATTGCTGAAGACATTTTTCAGGAGCTGTTACTACGGATGTTGTAGCTTTTGGTTCTTGAGGAACGTTATTGATGTGATTTCCATCAGGAATTGGAGGTGTTGTAGCTTGTAGATTCCAGGAATGTTTTACAGGATCCAAGGGAGTGTTCGTAGAAGATGCGGCGGTTGATATCCCCAAACCGTCGGTCTTCGGAAGCTCTTGCATTTTCTGATTTAAAACGAATTGGTTAGGATTCAATTTTAGCTGTACACTAATTGACTGTGATGTTTTTTTAATGTTTGTAGGAGATTTTGATTCTGTTTGGTTGTGGAATAAATGTACTTTTGGAATTAAATTATTTGTAATAGTTTCTGTAATGGAAGTATTAACCTGCGAAACGTGCTTTTTAATAATTGAATGGTCAGGTTTATTAACACAGAAAGTATTAGTGGATGCATGTGCATCTGAAAGAACATTGCATTGATAAATGACGTTTTGAGTATCGTCACTTAATTGGGGGTTAGAATCCTGAATTTGTGACGGATCGTGCGATATTTGATTACAGTTTGTGTTTATGAAATTACAAGGATAAATGATTTCGTTTTTAAATAGGTTAACTAAACCAAAAAATTCAGGTGAATCATTTTGCTGTAACCAAAAATCTGTAATCTCTTTGGGAGAAGCAATAGTATTTGATTTTGGTTTTGGGTTGAATGGAGTAGGTTTCTCCATAGAAGTACCCAAGTAATATTTTAATAGTTCGTTGATGAACGTGGTGTATGGTTCGAATGAAAGTTTATTGTTATCAATAAACATGATTAGATTCGAATGGAGTTGCAAAATGTTATATGGCAAGTTTGAAATCAGAACATTATATTTTTGAATCTCGTTGTCAATATGTAGGAAGTCAAAGTATCGATTAATCAGGACTATTGACATTTGTACATGCGAACTGTCAGAAATAGGAAATTTTACTAAATTTGCTAACTTTGCCATATTGAAACGTAACCAATAAAATATTTAAGTTACTTATCTTATTTAAATGATAAAAAAGGATATTTATAAACTTCTGAAAGTCGACTGATTCAAGGAACTCCTGGTTGCAGGTTGCGTTTGTCGTCAGAGACAGAAAACCAGAGCAATGGAATATTGAAGTTATGATGTTGATCATCTAAGTTCTCTTTCGTAGCGTCGGAGGTCACCAATGTAGTGTTTTGAAGACCAGTGTGGTAATACAGGTTGCTTGTGTGTGGTCTTGAACACTACTTATATGTTATCTCTTGTAGAAGATAATAAAACACATGTAATAATTTCTATGAGATATTTATTTATACTCTTGTTGTTGATTACTGTTGTCATGGCAATCACTTAGCATCCAATGCCTTCTTGAGGTAATATAGATGTAATGACTGATTTTATCATGAATATCACTACAGTACTTTACCTCCGTGATGGTGTGAAAAGGAGTGCATTATTTTGTAGTACAAGTACAATCATTCAAAATTGTCATTTATTTTTCTCCAAAACAGTTAGTTATACGAAGAAAAATTATAGAACTTTTGTTGTATTAAAAAAGATCTGATAGTCTTCGAGATAACCTAAAAAAAGTAAATTTTTCCCCTTTCCCACCATTATAAAAAATTTTGCATATCCGATGTGCATTAAGACATTTGCTTCTTAACAACCTCAAAATAAAGTTGCATACAAAAATCTGGCTTGTTGGGGTTTTTTGAGAAGTTGAACTCTCATTGTTTTGGCATGCAATAATATTTTGATATTTTCCGATGAATCTAAGTTACCACTAACGTGATATTATAGCCAACATTTACGGATTTTGTTTTACTAGTATACAATTTATTTTAAACGAGAAAATGCAGTCGCTATAAACAATATACATCATACTTTTCTATAGGAATGCATCAACTTTTTGACAAGAGGGTAGATTTTGTTCTAATATTACTATTTTGAATATATATACCCCTAGTTGCGAAATTTGTGTTTAAAGTGAAAAAATTGTAAAAACCCCTATCAAGTAAGTCATTTATTTAATATGTTTTTCACATTAATATAGAATAAATGAATGTTTAATTTTTATGTTAGGGAATGGGTTAGGTTAAAGATAATGTTACGGATATTGAAGTTTAGGTTATGGGTTAAGTTATAGGTTAGGTTATAGACTACATTGTAAGTCGGGTTATAGGTTTGGGTATATGTTATATTATGGTTGTGTCATTTAGGTTATGGGTTAGATTATGGGTTAGGCTACGAGTTGGGTTACAGGTTCGGTTAGAGGTTAGGTTACACCTTAGATTATAGGTTAGGTTAAGGTTTGGGTTATAGCCTAGGTTGTAGATTAGGTTAGGTCATAGGCTAGCTTCAACAAGTGTATATAAAATTGAAGATGGAAACAGGTTACAAATTAGAACTAGTGGCTGCGTTAAGTTAAGCTAGAGGTTTATCTAGAATTTAGTTTAGGATAGAAGCAAAGTTACTTTGAAGTTTCGGAAACAATATGCTTTAAGAGCTTAAGTCTATCGATAGCCTAAATTAAAGATATGCAGGATAAGATATATTATACTAAATAAGCTTAAATCAGGTTATGTTAAATTAAACAATTAGAGCGGATTAAAAATTAAACTGAAGACCAAGCTTAAGTTAGATGTGCCGTAAAGTTAGGTGACAGTTTAAGTTAGAGGTTAGGTTACATACTAGATTATAGATTAGGTTACTGGTTACGTTAGAGGTTAGATTATGGGCTAGGTTATTGGTTGAATTGTGAGTTTTATTGTGGATTAGATTATTTGCAGAAATAGCTTTCTGCTAAATATGAATTAGCTATTTCAGCCGTCGCGGTTTGGATTCGAAAGGTATAGTTTCCGTACCAGTTCCTCGTTTTTTAATATTTTTGACTAATATGCTAATAATTCCCAAATATATTAATTTTCATCTATAATCTTTTTGTTTAATTAAAGTTTCAATCGTGTTTGGATTACATTGATTTGTATGTGACAGTTATTTGCGAGTTGAAAATCTGGCTGTGCGAGTGGAATAGTTAAAGCTCTGCGTACTAAGGACTTGTAAGTTGCTAGTTTGTGTGTTTTGTGGTGACAGGATTTATTTGGAAGTGTTGTCTGTATGTGTAGGTTTCCCGTATACGGAAAATTTAAATATATTCCAAAAATCATTAAAAAGGCGTCTTTAACTAAAGTTATAATTAATATCTACAAGAAAAGAGATAGCCTTATCTGATTCTAATTGGTGGGAAAGGATTATAATTGGTTGACATGGTAATTAAACATGTTTTTAACTTAATAGTGAAAAGTGAATACGGCTTATTGTGTGTTAATTTTAATGGTTAAATCTAAAAAGTTGATAGTTGTATTTTGTGGGTTTTAATGTAAAGTTTATGTTTAGATGAAGACTAACAATCAAAATTAAAAATGCATTAATAATAGTTCAAAAGAACTGCCAGAACAAGTTAACATGTCATCAAGATAACGAAACCGAAAGATATGTTTAGATAGATGTGTGATGCGACTACCCTCTTAAGGCGTATAACTAGACTCAACAAAAAGGTTGGCGTATATTGAATGATGTCGCTTCTTCCGATGTGTTGACCGCTGAGGACTTGTAAATCTGTGTAAGGGGCTCTTAACAGTCTGCTATTAAAATATAATTGGGGGTAGATAAAAATGGAGAGTAAATAAAAAAGCAAAATCCATATTAAGCATTGCATTAAACATAATTCACTAATACAAAAAGGTTAAAATGGCATAATAACTCAACATGACAACCATGTCAAAGGTGAAACCCTTCTAAACTAGAACTGAGTTAAAAAAGCAAAGATAATGTTCAAACACTTACCTGAGTCACTTGGATATGAATCGTTATTGATACCTAATGCAAATACGAGGTTTGTCCCATAAATACGTATAAAATAATTATAGTGACTCATGTAGGAGGTGGGGAGACTAGACAGTGAGCGACAGTGACGTGAATTCACTCATTCTCTACATACACTTGATCCGATCCCTTTCTTAGTGCCTCGTCGGCAGGGAAATCTCTCTGACCGATCAGCAGCGAATCAATATCAAATTTCTTGCCAAACTCGGCAAGAACGGCCGCGAAATTCATGAAGCATCGGTGGCACTGTACGAAGAAGATGCCTTGAAGGACCAACGGTGCACAAGTAGTTAAAGCGGTTTCGAAAGGAACGAGAAGCGAAGATTTCATCTTCTGACAAAAATGTGGATCGTGTTCGATCATGCGTCAGATGAACTAAATTTGAGTAAGACGGTTGTTCACAAAATTATAACTGAAAAGTTACAGATGACAAAGTTGTGTGCAAAGATTGTTCCAAAGCTTTTGTCTTCGGACCAAAAGGCTCAGAGGGTCGAGTGCTGCCAGGAATGGATGGCGTCTGAAGAAGGTAATGGCTTTCTTGACAGAGTGGTTACAGGAGATTAATTTTACGAGTTTGACATTGAACTCAAATCCCAAAGCATGGAGTGGGAAGAATCCGGTGAGCCGAGAACGAAAAAAATAAAAAAATCGAGATCAAGCGTCAAGACCATGCTAATCGTTTTTTTCGATTCTCGGGGGATTGTGCACCACGAATTCATCGCTGCAGGACAGACAGTGAACGAAAGTTTTTATGTCGAGGTCCTCAAGCGCCTCCAAGCGCGGGTTGCTCGAGATCGTCCGGAATTGGCTCGCGAGAAGCGTTGGATGCTCCATCACGACAACGCCCCGCGCACACGTCGTTGGTTGTGCGCGAGATTTTGGCGCGCAGCTCCATCACCGTCACTGACCACCCGCCATATTCACCCGATTTGGCACTATGTGACTTTTTTTTTGTTCCCCAGGTGCAAAATGTTACTTCAGGGGCGCCATTTGGGGGACGTCGATGCATGAAAGCAGCGACGACGAGGCTGCTGAAGAGCTTTAATGGATGTTTTCAACAATGGAGACGGCGTTGGGCCAAGTGCGTTTTATCAGGGGGAGTACTTTGACGGAGACAAAATTGTATTAGGTGATTAAATATAAAATAAAACGTTTATGAATTTTTTTATACGTATTTTTGGGACAAACCTCGTATCTATACTCACAAGCGGCACCAGCAAATTAGGCGCGTTTGACAGTCGAGACGATTCTTAGAAGTATACCACATTCTTGGCGCTGTTGCATCTGCCAGAAGGAAACCTTGGCTGTTTACCAATTTTATTATTTCTACAGTCTTGAGCTGAGATTCAGTTTCAAGACTCTGTAAGTAGACATTCGCGAAACAAAAACCAGGTTGGGATTCAAGAATAAATCATTGATGCATCAAGCAATAGGCATTTTGGTGGAGGTGCCGACAGTCGAACGGCCGTGAGCTATTCCTGGAAGTGCACCAGCACGTAATAGAAGTGTTCACTTGTTCTACATTTTTGGCACAGTTGTCCAGGGGGCAATATTTTCTATTCATGTATTTAATTAGCTCTACTTTTGAGTAGACAGCCAATTTGAAACGCTTCAATAAGAGTGATGGTGGTACTGTCGGAATTTTTAGATATTCAGGAAATGGGGACTAAGTAGGTTGAGATTCAAAAATAATCGTTGCTGCATTCGGCAATATTATTTTGGTGGATATTCCGAGATTCGAATGACCTTCTAAACTACTCTCACCTTTTTGGCGCAACTGTATCCGCTAAAAAGCAGTCTTGGCTATTTATGGACTTTATCAACTCTACTTTTGAGCAGAGTGCCAATCTAGAACGTTTCAATAAAATTAATGTGTATTAATGAAGACATAATTTGAATTATGAAAAATTATTATCTCTGACCTGGATTCGAACCCGGGCTTACTGCTATCTAGGCAGATGCTCTACCGCTGAGCTATCGGAGATCGATTACTGGTGAAGTAATAATTCTTCATAAAATGTTTCAATAAAATGTTTAAATTCGTCATAATATACGTACATAGATACAATAATTATTATCATAGACATGTAGGTTATTCCAGTTTTGATGTTTATAAAGTTGTTGGCGGACGACTAGATTTAGTTCAAGTATCAAGAATTTTTTCTAGTTAATAAAGTAGTTTATATCGAATTTATACAAGAAGCTATTACAAAGATAGATATAGGCACCATTAGAGCTTTATCCAAATGTGTAAAACTCTGATATTGATGTTCACTGCTATAGATAAAAAGAGAAAATGTAAAAAGAGCACGTAAGCGACTACAAGTTAATCAATTTTGGGAATAGGCCATTTTTCATATTACCTTTGTTTTCAATTCTGAAATAATATGCCAACTCTTTTTAAGTCAAACGTACTAATAATAATAATTATGCTTTGATTTCAGTAATTACGCAATATTTGTCTATTAACCAGTCTTACATACGTTACTGTGCTAGAAACCAGTCAATTTGTGTCTCCTGTGGTTACGCTAGCTACAAATTATATTTTCAACCTGCAGAAAGATTAAATTTAGTAGAGCATTATTTTTCAATCTCAATTAAACTATAATTGCTCATGACTTCAATAAAGGGCCGTGTTCTACAAAGCAATTAAAAACAGAAGTGCCCGGATAACACTTTGTTAATGGACTTCAAGCTGCAAAATAAATAGTTAGACATTGTTTCTGTTTTACTTTATACTTAACTAGATAAAGTTGTTTGTCTGCAACAGCAACAAACTACAGCTTCTATTGCACTTAAGTAGATCCTAAAGAGATTTGATACCCGTGGGAGCATACAAATCTGGTATTATACGCTGCAAAGAAATTTTCAAACCACTAAATCCAAGTACATGGGTATATAGATGGAAACAGTTTTATTGGTTCTTGTATCATTTTTATTGATGAACTTTGAACACAACTATCAATATTTTATTTTTTACTAGCATCGTTATTTCATCAGATAAACCACTATCAATTAAAAAAAGTAAATGGTGGGTTATGACTATACAGTGGGAAATCCAAACGCCTATAAACTCTTGAATATATGTGGGACTGTATATTTTGAAGGGTAGAGGAAAAACGCGTTTATTGAATCGTTAGAGATAAATCACGAAGTATTCCCAGAGTAGCGTGTGGGGAAAATTCGCAGATAGAAGTCGTTATGCGGTTGTAACGCTTTTCATTCTTTTGACTTTAACACATGCGATTCTTTTTCGAGTTTGCATTTTTTTGAAGTTTAGTGCTTAAAAGGCTAAATGTTATCTTTATGTTCGGTTGTAAAAATGGATATAATAATTGGCATAATTTTCGTTTAAAAGCGCGAATAAAAGACTTTCGTAACGGCAATAATTTGTTTGAATTAGTAGATTTTTCAAATACAGTATCTGGAAATAATCAAAATTAATACAGACGTAGTTAAATTGTATTCGAACTCCTGTTCACACTCATAGCTGAGAGTAGCACATTTCGTTTAAATATTAGTATTTGATGCTTTATCATATCTCATCCATAATTCACAGCAAACCTTCTTTTTCGGTTGCAGATAATTTCATTCTCGTCATATTGAAGCTTCCCAGGGTCAAAACAAGTCAATAAGAAAAACTCACCACTTACAATTTAAAAATTTTTAGCATCTTACGTAATTGCCACGTTAAGAGTGTTGTGAGATGATGTATCAGGGTAGAACGATGACAACTAAGACAGATCTCTAACATTATACTAACAAACTAAATTAGTGAAAATATTAATGTGCAGCAACTTTTACCAGTATTTTGGGAAGGTTGATTCTTGAACGAAAATCTCATGTAGGTCTGTATACAACTTTTGGTCATAAATATAGTGAATTTATTTATGAAAACATTTTAGTACTTTTATTTCTAACATAATTTGACCAGCCTCTGGGATTGTAGAAAACACCGACGTAAGTTGGCAGTTATCTGGCGCTCTACAGTAATATTCTACTAATATCAAATCGTGTTGGGGATATCAAATGTACTTGATCAGAAAGTTACACAGTATAAAGAAATTAAAGTTTAATGAGTCCTGAAAGAGAGAGAGTCCAGAAGAGTGTATAACAATGAGAAAACGGAACCAGAATCAAAGCCAACAAGCATTGCTTTGGACAATAATTTTTTTAGAGCCGTTGAGAAAATAACAGTAACTATTGATTCGGATTTGTACAACAGAAAGACGCCTCTAAATATCTTGCTAGAATGTATTTATTTTCTAGAAATTTAAAAATACGGGCCTTTAGTTTTTGAAGATTTTTAAACTAGTTCTTGTAAGAACTGGACATTTCTCAGAAGACCTGGGAAGTCACAAGAGAGAATAGATGAAGAAGTAAAATTAGCTGGTGGTGTCTGTCGAAAGCATTGTAAAAAAATGAAAAATCCAATAAATGCTTATTTTTTGAGCTCTATATCCTCCTTAACCCTACAACTCGTCAAAACTCATTGTCAGTAGATACAGAAACAGAATGGTTGGCGTAGTCCAAACGCAGGGCCCTTACTATGTGCCCTGCATTGCTGCAACCAAAATAGCAATATGTTTTCCGAATTTTTTTCGTTTTTTACGTGGGTGGGAGGTAATACAGCGCTTGATCTATTTTAAAAATAATCCACCACGGTATCAAAAATAATAGCTGCGCTAAGGGTGTGCACTGTAGTACCTTACATGGTCCAGAGTGCAGAAATAAAAAATTTAACTTCTAAATTTACTAGCAGACATTTATATATAAGATGTGCTTTTATTCATGTTTGAAATTTTAAATAAATATTCTCAAAGCATCGTCGCCATTCTATTAATTTTAATTTCCTCTTAGTTATACTGACGTAAACTTAGTTATAGCGTCAAGGAAATTTGCTGTATGCACAGCCCGTTTTGATTCTTCGACGGCGCCAGTGTTTTACCTCACATTAAACCTTACAAGTTCCCATTTATTGTTCACGTCTTTGTCTGAAAGATTCCTCTTGAGAATAGCATCATTTACAATTAAGGAGAAGGAGCAACCATAAAGTTGGCATCGACTTTTATTAGGGTTTCACCACTTTCTTTCCCCGAGACCTCATCCTGCGGGGAATCCCTACAGTTTTTCATTACGAAAAACTGGTGGGAGCAGCAACATGAGGAAGAGCAGGTTAAAAAAAGGAAGGTGTCCTTGTTGTTGAACAACTACTAATTCAAGTACGAGAAGTTAATTTGTAACTAAAGGAGCAACATCTTTCAGTCTTTTAAAGCTGTTAACATCTCGCTCGGTTGACCGAAAGGAAAACAGCCTGGGGCTTTACGAGCTCCGTTAAAGCTTTTGTGGACATACAACTACGTGAGGAAGCAATTTGTAAACGACGAAAAAGTTTGTTTCATGGCTTCAGGTTATTTCAGATGATTTTGTACAAAAATAAGGAGGGCAGTCCTTTGAATGTTATTATTTACTTGTGCTCTTTTTTTTCTGTAAGGTTTATTACGCACTTAATTTTAACAGGTCGTTTTTATTTTCTTTGATCGAGAAACTCAATTTCATGAGTGTGCACACAGAACAAAGTATAAGATTCTTTCAAAGCGAATGACTGCTGACCAAATAAATTGTGAAATAGAATTTCATTTTATTTTGTAGTAGATTCTATTTGAAAAATAGAAACGAGAAAGACAACTTAATTTTCGTTCTTTTTCCAACTATTGTTACGAAATCACTGCCATATAGATTATGTAATTGCTTTACAAAATCAAACATATTTTTTATTAGTCTTCTGTTATTTGGAAGGACGAAAGGATGAATGAGGATGAATGCGTTGAAAGAAAAAACAAAGAACGGAAACATTCCAATGGCGTCTTGACTATTAAGTTGAATTCATCTATACTACGTGATCTTTCTCACTGGATGTACAATAAAAGTCCTTCGACAGACATTATTTTTAATGCAGATATATACTGAGAAGTAATATAAAGTAAATAAAAAATAAATTGTAGATCCCAAATATGATGAAGTGGCTAGCAAGAAGAAAACGTTGATATTACACTTTTGGTTAACATACGCAAAATTTAAAAAGCGACATAAGAACTAAAAGTTTAAAAGGTTTAAATAGTGAAGTCGAAACTAGAAGTGCGGTTCTATGATTTATTGGGTAAAAAACATACTCTAAATTAAATTATTAAATATATGACTAACCTATTATTTTTAAAAATCTACTAAATTAAGAAATAAATTTTGTTTTGATTATAAGAATAAATGCAAAGAGCTGATGTTATTAAAAGTCCATCGTCAACGATGGCTGTTCGAATTTCGAGTTCTAGATTATAATGAATAATTCATTTCGGAGCACGAAACACCATAAGAGCGAAACAATAAAAAGCTGGCATACGTAAGGCTTTTAAATATAATCAGTGAAAATTAATCAAAAGGATACTTCAAGAGGACTTATCCTAACAGATTTTTTCGTAATCTTATCAATGTGCTTTTTTATTTTTTTTATCTAGCTCATACGATTTTTGTCTCATTTTCTTTCTTAGAATTGACTTTACCTGAGTTTTAGTCTAATTGTTTCTTTTCGCTTTCTAATTTTCAGTTTTTTTCTGGACGCTTCAAACAGCCAATGCTTAAGTTTTATGTGATCAACACGTAATCTGATTCTGAAGTTTTTTCCGCATTGGCGTCAAGTATTCTGGACTAATCTAAACCTTTGCGCTAATGTGCACTTTTTGATTTGCTTGATAGATGGATAAGACGGTAATGGATTGCTAGTAATTACGTTTATAAAAATCTATTGCTATATTATTATTATTTGCTCTACATTCCTAACTTATAACTGCAACTCCTATTATTAGCCTTGGTAGAGTAGGGACTAGCGTGCACTTCTCTTATCTAAGTGGCCCGGGCTCGACTCCCGGTACCGCCAGATCTAGTTAGCTGTAACACAAATGTGGGATTTGTGCGGATTTGTGATGGTATAAACCATCTGTTAAGTCGGCTGCAGCCGCACGTTGGACCTGCGTAATACTAATAATTGCCCCTCCCTCCCGCACAAGCTTCATAGCTTTTTCTTTGACTACTTCTTTTAATTGTGTTAATCCAACTAAGTGACCAATTATTTTGAATTTAAAGTTAAAATTTTATCATATTAAAGCAACATAGTTTTCATCAGTTTAGTGTTTGCTCGTAGTGTGATTTTCAATCTTATATGGTTAAAATGGTTTTGGAACAAATTTCTAAATGTTAATGAATTAGATTATAAATATTGCATTGTCATTATGTTTGATTCAGTTCTATCCTTTGAAGCACTGCGAAAACAAAACTTGCTAGACTGAACCACGCCCTATTGAGAATAATCAAATGTTAATCTAGATTTCCTAAATCCACCAAGCATGCACTAACAGAATACAGAGAATAAAATCATCAACAAGATTAAAAAAATAAAAAATGGTATGGAACTTTTCCTAAGATTTACTCAGAATAGATTTTGCCGATCCGGTCGTTTTCCGTCTGTTTCACTATCTGCTGGTTCAGGACAAAAAGGTCATGCCCAATAAATGACCACATGATAGCTGAATCAGAGACTGTAGAAATACAAAATAATGAAATCCAAATAAAAACGAAACAAAGTAAAATGATTATGTATTCTAAATAATGGCTTAGTTAATAGTTCTAGACAAAATTAATCTATTACCTACACAGCTACAGACCGACGGGATGATCTTGCCTAACAGAAAATCACCCTTATATTCGTTGAATGTGACAACCAATTTTTTAAATTTTCTTGTTGATTGATGTGTATGATAATGTGTAGTGATAATGTCATCAATCTACAAAAAATAATTTAGATTAATAACAAGCCTTAATCTTGAATAGGCAAAGGTGAATCATTATGAATCATATGTCGTACCCCGCATTGAAATAATTTTTTTATTAAAAAAGTTAACAATATATACATATAACAAGATATCATATTATTTAAATCTCTACAAGCGATACGAAACTGAATAAAGTTTTATAATGTTTTATTTGAAAAAGGAAACATCTAGAGCTCTTTCTATTGTTATAAACTGTTTTACTTAATTTCTACATTTAAATTCGAAAAACAATCTGCACGACTGCTTAATCAAGGAAAACAGTTTACGAACTATTAAAATTAAATGTTATGTAAAGATTGTCGCTTTACTAATGCTGAATAAATTGCTAATACAATTGGAAATGGAAATTCCAGGAAACAAGCGGTTCGAAATACATTAGACAAATAAGATTCAAGGCATGTACCGAATTCAGTTTTAAACTTCTTGAAACCTCTTTGAATAATATCACAAGTATTATCGGAATCATCTACAGGAAAATTATTTTTCGTAGCAGAACACTAAGGTATTCTGCTATGACAGTTCTTATTAAAGTTTAAAATAAATTTGAAAATTATGATAATATTACATAACGAAGAAACGATTTGAAATAATTTAACAAAGATGGGGCCGAATAGAAACAACAAAACTACGAGTAATTGATTATATCATTTCATTTAAATTCAAGAGTTGACACTTCAAGTTGAACTCGAGAATATTTAAACAGCTCTTACATTATATCCGTTCTTCAAGCAAAATTTAATTTAAGGAATTCCTGTACTGTGTAAAAATTTTTCTAATAAAACTTAACTTTAATTGTGTTAAATTAAAGTTTGGAAGTTTTGTATCGTACAATTAAGAAAGGACTGTAATCGTTTATCTTGTACTCATTACAGAATCCTTGTTGTCTTGACAAATTCCATTTTTCTTCTTTTCTGTTAGATTTATGTTTCTTTAAAAAACTGCACTGTAAAATTTTATAATTAATGATTGCAGAGAATCTATTTAATGATCTGGCCATCAAACGATCTGAGTAAATCCATCAAAATTGGTTTCAAAAATAGATATAAAATTCAAGTAGACGATTGTTTTTATTTGGTTTCGTTTTTGTTCTTTTCAATATTGAAATCTACTACATACGATACCTGTATTTAGAACTTCTATCTCTTATTTTTTCACACACTTCACCCATATCTTTAATGTTTGACGTACAAAATTCAGAATCTTCGAATCGCAGTCTTTATTATCAATTAATTCACTGATTATTTCTTGAACGCTTAAATTGGGATATTTGGTCAAAATATTGCAAGCTATCAATAGATGCATAATTTTCCAGGCATACACCATGTGTATTTATTACATCATTAATACAGGAAAAAGCTGGGCTCGTGGAATTTCGTCTTCCTCTCCGAAATCTTATTCTTGCTGTAACTTTTAGAGTCCTGATAAACATTTTGAGATTGTAGCTGGAAAAACTGATATCCAAATTAAAGCGCTGGTAAAGCGCTGCATCTTCAAATGAGTTTTAGCTGTTTGTGAATGTTAGAAGCCTTTTCATTCGAAATTCTCTGTAGGCCATCTTAAAATTATGGATAATTCCTTGATCCCATGGCTGACAATGGGATGTGTAATTTAACTTTTTTTCTCTCATGAAAACAAAGCCCCGCGATTGAGCACCAAGTGTAACTCACTACTTCTCAACACTCTAAATTCCATAGCTCATACTGAAACTGTACAATCTTATAATAGCACAAAATATTTGATACTTACTGTACAAGTCATAAACGCAACGGCTGCTTAGACATCCTTTTAACAAATTTAAATTAAGGACGCGGGTATTGTTTTCATAACTCACAGATAAAAAATAAAGGGAGTGAGGCTGGTTATAGACACAACAAATAAGTATATTTGGGCGCCATCTGTTTAGGAAAGTCTAGGATTTAAAAAATAATGACTTGATACTCGTAAACAGAAACCGGTATTAGATCTATTAGTTTTAATAGATCGTAGATAGTTTAGTTATGTCAAAAATAAATTAGTTGAAGTATGTTTAAGGACTTTCATAAATGTATGGTCCAATATTATACAATATGGTTAAATTCAAAAATAGATTTATAAATAAAATAAGTGGTTTTCAATTAGAACATAATTATAGGTTTGATGAAAAGGTTACCCAGAATAAGAATTCTTGAAATATTTTTCTTTATTAAAAGTAGCATAACACTTAAATATGCTGTTTCAGAAGTTATTTGATTTTAGAACTTCCATTAATGATTTAATTTAAACATAAAATGACGTATAAACTTAGTTTACGTTACTTTTAGGTTGATCTTTATAATTTCTGGTTAATAGTAACTATGTTACTAATCTGTTAAAGTTATTCGAAAAACTAAAATGCGATAACAAAATACTTGCTCACTTTAATTGTAAATCTTCAAATTTTACGAAACTATTTATTCGCAGAACTTAACTTTTAACTTCCCAAACAAAATAATTATTAGATTTCTATACCATAATTATAATAACGTTTCTAATTTAATCAAATTGGATTTCTGTACTCTTCACAGCAACAAAGCACCTTACTGTATTCGGGAAGTGCCGTCGGTAAAACAACCCCTGTACGGTAATAAGAAGAGCGCCGCACTCTTTTAGTGTTTATTGCGAATTGACTTAACTAAGAAAAACCCTCGGTTTTACATAGTGACAAATAATTTTAAGAGGGATATTTCAAATTGACCAGTAGCGGAGCAACGTGGCTTCCACACGCCAGTCAAGATTAATATTTTGGAACAAGGAACGTTCAAGAAAGAGGGACTTTACCCATAATTGAAGTCTGCAACGTTTACAATAATATGATACACTGGGACCGAGAGTTTGTTTATCCAAAACCCTACTAAAGAGCACGTACAGGGAAATCATAAATGGATTTTATTAATGTGTTTCTCTATGAACCAAAGATTATAAGCCTGGGAACGTTTTAAAATGATCGTTTACACCAACGAAAACTTTACTGGTTTTTTAAAATATTGTTTATAAATACACAGAGGTGACTCTTTTATACTTGAAAGAAAGCATTATTTAGCTTAACGTAATATTTGCAATTTTGACGCATTCAAATTTACTAGTCTGCAGAAACTCGTACTGGGGTTCCTTTATTATTTATAATTATAAAATGGTATTTATTAAGTTAAAAAACGTAATGTTACAGGTGTTTAGAGGCCGAAAAACAATGTTCACATGTTCAATGTTCCAATATCGCTTTGGGATGCTACGTGACGTTATCCAGAAATAGCAAGACTTCCCTATTTTGGTTTATCATCTTTTTGTCATTTTTTTTAGCCACAAAGTCATAATCTTTGTTCTCATCCAAGCTTTTTTTATTATATACCCATTCTAAGCATTTTGTTCATACGAGATCCTTTAAAGAATTGAAGGTTTTTACTTTTCCCAATGATTAACCTAAGGACTACCTTGTCACCTCCCATATTTGCGCAAAATAGAATTGTCAATAGTTGTTTTTTTATCGCTTTTTAGAACGAACGTTTTGTTTGACATTGCAAGGTAAAAAACATCCGATTTCGTCAGCATTGCACATATTTTTTGGTGAATAGTCCTTCAATATTACTTGATGCTTTGCTTTGCAAGCTTCAACAATGTCCAAATCAACATCAGCCGACCGAAAATTGTTTTAAATCTTATGTTGTGACTTTGACAAAATTTCTTAAGTCACCCATTTTAAGCTTTAAAACTCGTCATTTTTAAACTTTTATTAAAGGCTTTTTCTTTTATTAAAGGTCCAAATATGGAGATGTTTTTATTTCTAACTTTATAGAACCAGAAACTGCTCTGTATTGAAAAACCTTCTTCAAAGGGCTTTTTTAAATCGGATTTTTTATAATTTCGTTAATTGTTCATTTTTGTGTCCTTTCTACACCAAACTTTTCAGCCAACTTTCTAGCACTGGCACTGAACTTTTCACTTACCGCAATAACATCAAGTTGCTCTGTAGGAGACAAACGTTTTCTTTTTAGTGACAGAATGATCTAACAACAACACATAAACTAAGAGCTGTTTTACACATACGACAATTTCTGCGAAATTCTTAATCAAAACTTTCCTAAAAATTATCGACAAAACTTTTACATCAAATTTTGCAAATGATATTTTGGTGTGCATCTTCATTTCCTTTTACTCGACCAAAAAGATAATTTTCATATTTATGGTCATACGCACTCGTGTTTGCGAAGCAGCTGGGCGTTATTGTAAACAAAGAATAAAAATAGTTGGTGTATTCAGAAAAATTTTGTTGACTGTACTTTGTAATAAAAATATTGTTAATAAATATACGTAATATTTCCATGCCATTTGTTTTAAAAATTTTAAATAAATATGGCCGTTTGCACTTTGTCCACTTCAATAAATAAAATAAACCTAAATACATTTTGAGCACCTAGTGATTGAATGTTACTTGATTTTTAGCTTAATTACCATTGCATGTTAGTAATGTTTTACAATGAAAAGAACCATTTTTATAAACAAAATAAACCGATGTGTTGCATGTCAACTATGAGCGTTAGGTGCGCACTTTTCCGCGTCGATTCCTTGCAAACTTCAAAAAATTTTAGAAAAGTTTTACCGTGAATACTTTCACAATAGATTTCGGAATAAAACTACTGGTTTACACGTCCAAGTTTCTTTACTAAAATTTTATTCAATCAGCAAAAATTTAGTCAAAAATTTTGCATACATTTTCGTATGTGTAAAACAGCTCTAACTCAAAATATGTACAATACATACAGTTTTAAATACTAATAAGGTTTTTACTGATGAGATTATACTTGGAAATTATTTTTGCATTGTATGTACATAGTTGTTAACAATACAGTTTCTGACCGAAGACTGAGAGGTGAAATTGCATGTATTTTTTCCAAAAAATAAACTACATAATAAGCTTTTATGTACATTACCTCGGAAATCCCCTTTAACGATTATTGTATTTGCATTGTACATCGTTGTCAACAAAACAATTTATGACCGGTAATGAGACGTAAAATTTCAGGAATTTTTTTCCAAGAAAAATTTCGTTGAAGTGGCCGTGACCGTTTTATGGGAGGCACCGCTATTTAGGAGGGTGATTAATAGTTTGGGTATTCCCGTATAATGGTTTTAGATTTTGAAAACTGGCCGTTTTTAGAGGTGACCGATTTTAAGAGGTGGTAAAAAATAGAGGTTACGCTGTATTTAAATTCTTAATCCGGATTTACAGTACTTGGGCATACGTTATTTATGTCATTTATTTGGATAACATACTTATATGGATAATTTTACAGTCAACTGCCAAAATGATGTCCTTAACATATTTATATTATTTTAATGGTATTAAGATTAATTCTATATAAAAGAAAATGTTTATTGGCATCAGCTTAATCAAATATATTCATTAAAACACAATTCGGTGCTTTAGTCTCTTCTAAATAGTCATCTACGTAGGCACTTACATCTTCGTTACACTAATCGGAGATGAGATATTTGTGGATGCATAACATTACATACCTTGATCACGATACTATTTCAGGTTATTTTGAGCTCATTAATGTTCAGAGATCAAAGACCCTAACCATTGAGTACGTTTAATTAAACGTTATATCAACGACGTAACAAATAACGTACTAAATACACATCGATCAATTGCAATCAAATACTGTGTGCAGAATTCAATTCACTTTGACTGTTTTGCTGTTTACAATTGTTGGTATGTTTTTCTCACCAAACCATCATGTCCTCTTGTGTGTGAATTGATCCGTATCCCATAAATGCAAATTAAAATAAATTAGAATAATAATCAGAAAAGGATTAAAGCAAATACTACGGTGATGCTGTTTAAGCGGTGCATTATTTTTAAAGCGCAATGTACTATGGCCGTCCCGAGTCTTGATTCAGACTCTTGAGTCTTACACTTTCCGCCCCTTCCCGGACACGCTTGAAGTTCTCTTTGCTTATTATTTACTTCTTGTAGTATTTTGTTCGTTTTTGATAATATTTATAATATCATTATTTGCTGTGAAAGTATTATTTTATGTGAAAATATTGTTTATAAAAAATAGCAAAGTTACCAATAAGCAACATTTTTCTAAATAATTAAAAACTAAAAAATGTGTTCCTTTGCAAGAAAATCACAAGTGTAAAGAAACTCATAAAAATCTAAAACAATTTTGTGAGTTATTTTTAAATAAATTTTAATCTATATATATATATGTGGCATGTGGAATGTTTGTGAAAAAATATAGAGTAACACTTTACGTCGGTCGTCTACTTTTTTCGTGAAAGTTTTAAGTTGGGAAACGCTTCAATTCATTCGAAAAGCGTAGTAGATTTACAAGTACAACTAAAAAAATTTTTCTATGTATAATAGGATTAATCTAAGATATATCTTGAGATTTAAAACAAAACAACTGTAAATTTAATACCATTAGTAGAAACGAAACTAATTTAAAATGTTTTTACAAGCGAGTCCGAGTTGGAAAGTACAAAAATAATTCAAATTTCATTATTAATACTTCATTTAAAAATGAAAAAAATAAGCTGTTATTGAAGTTCATGTACATACGTACAGTAGTATATAATATGCCCCTAAATAATGAACGTTCAAAAAATGACTGAATTAGGTTACCTTAGAATCAATATAACATATATTGATTCGAGGGTAATCTGACTCGGCTACATTGTAAATGCTTGTTAATAAAATACACATTTATTATTATTAAAACGAAATTAAATTAGAAAAATTGTAATGTGCCAAGTTAGAAAAACAATATATTTTGCACATTTTAATGCTTTTATAATGTAAGTGAAAACTAAAACCAGACAAACTAAACGCTTCCCATTGCCTACGAAATAAAATTGATGAAGGTAAACTGCCTCCACAATTATCGGCAATCAAACCCAGCAAGTACGAGGGTAGATTGAAAAGTTTCCGGAATGGGCAAGAGATGGCGCGCGTATCGTGAAATTGTTATGATGGTTGTCAAGGCTAACCTATTTTAGGAAAGCTGTCAAATTTTCAGACACGTGCGTCGTTCCGTTTATGTTTACTAGGATATCTTGTGAAGCAATTCAGGCACTTTTGCAAAAATGGATAAAAACGAATTTCGTGCAGTCATCAAACATTTCTGGATGGACGGGAAAACGGCGACGGAGATACGAGATATTTTGCAGAAAGTTCATGGCACATCCACACCTTCATTTTCGACTATTAGTTTCTGGGTGAGCGAGTTCAAACGTGGCCGTACGAGCACCAAGGATGAACCACGCAGTGGACGTCCAAAAACGGCCACAAATGAAGAAATGGTCGATAAAGTCCATGATCTCGTGTTAGCCGATCGACGAGTGAAGTTGCGCGAAATAGTAGAGACCACGGGCATCTCATATGAACGTGTGCAAAATATCGTGCACGAACATTTGGGCATGAGGAAGCTCTCGGCGCGATGGGTGCCGCGTTTGCTGACTATGGACAACAAGCGAAATCGTGTGACCACTTCGAAAGAGTGTTTGGCCTTGTTAAATCGTAATCCAACGGATTTTTTTCGCCGATTCGTGACCGTGGACGAAACATGGATCCACCACTACACACCAGAAACCAAGCAGCAGTCGAAACAGTGGATTTCTCTAGGCGAATCTGCTCCGAAGAAGGCAAAGACTGTCCCATCTGCTGGAAAGGTCATGGCCACCGTTTTTTGGGATTCGCAAGGTGTGATACACATCGACTTTTTGCAGAAGGGAAGAACTATCACGGGACAATACTACAGCGATTTATTGGATCAATTCAACGGCATTTTGAAGGAGAAACGGCCTCATTTGCAGCGAAAAAAAGTGCTCTTCCATCACGACAACGCGCCGGCCCATTCATCCCGAATCGCCAATGCTAAATTGGTTGAATTGGGCTACGAGGTGGTGCCGCATCCCCCGTACTCTCCAGACCTGGCCCCGTGCGACTTCTTTTTGTTCACAAACATGAAGACTTGGCTCGGAGGCAAGCGCTTTACGTCAAATGAGGAGGTCATCGCCGCCACTAAAGCTTATTTTGCAGAGTTCCCGAAATCATATTTTTCTGAAGGCTTAAAAAAGTTGGAGCACCGCTGGGAAAAGTGTATCGCCCTGCAAGGATATTATGTTGAAAAATAAAAACAAAAACCTGTTCAATTACTGCGTTTTCTTGCCCATTCCGGAAACTTTTCAATCTACCCTCGTAGTGTAAAAGTTAACCTAAAACAAGAAGAACTTCAGTAAAAGTTCACAAACTTAAGTACAAGAATGTTTCGCACGTAGATGGTACGAGCTCCTGCCGTGGCTTTAATATTAAATTAATTTGTTTCCAGTACTCTTATTAATAAATGTAATAGATTCTCTTGTTGGATACATTTCCATTTGGATATTTTATAGATTTCTCTTTTTTTTATTAACAACATATTACTTTGTAGTAATAAATTTTTAATGAAAGCTGTCATAGCTCTGAAACAGTTGTTATAGATTGAGCAAGTTATTTCTATGCTACTTTTTTGATGATATCCAAATATATCAACAAAATCTTAAAATTCATATAAAGCAGACATACCGATTTTTGTGAATTCAAAGTAATAAAACCTTATGAAATACGTAGGATAAAAATAAATAAAGAATAAATAACAAATATTTATTTATTACAATAAATTTTATATTAAATGTACTAAAATTAAAAATTCTTGTAGTTCTAGCATAAGTAAGTAACCTTATTCTTTTTACTCAACATTCTATTAATGGTTTAATTACTAACTACAACTTTTTGAAATATGTACAGGTAAAGTACCGAAATTAGTAACAATATGGAATGTTTGTAAAGTTTTAGTAATTTTCTGTATTTAAAAATTTATTAGAAAAGTGATAATTAAATATTATTTTCAAATTGACCTTTGATTTATAATAAATATGTGGTATAGTAAATTAAAAAGAAAGGAGCACAATAACGATACACAATAAAGTTACAAACATGGCATCTGCCAACATAATAACTTTATTTATAAAAATAACATAACTATTAATAATATGAATAAGCTCTTAAACGTCATTAAAACAGTTACAGATTATAACTGTTTTAATGATGTTTAAGAGCTTATTTATATTAACTATTTACTACAAGATACTTATATGGAATACTTCTTGGTAATAAATAATAACTATCAGTCTACTTATTACCAGTTGTATTGATGGTTCCTCCATTTTGAGATGGATCTTAACTTTAAGAAGATCTTCTGTGGAAGATATATCAGAATTTAAACAAAAACTCAAAAAGGAATGTAATGCCTAATTAATATTTAAATAAAAGTCTAAATGATTGTGTTTATTTATCAAAATTAAATCTTTTAAACGTTTTATAATACTACCTTTAATTTTATGATTAATTTGATAATTTAATGATTTTTTATTTAGCTCATTTAATCTAGGTATTTAGTTTCCTTTCTTAACATCTCATAACTTTTCTTTTAGTATCAAACACTTCCTTAAACAGACCTCAGAAAAAACAATTCGGTATCAGTTTTTGACTGCTTATGCATGTAAACATTCATTAATCCTTTATTTTATTACGCTATACAGAAACGGCTAACAAAACAAAAGCCATAAACGCATATACAAAATGTTTTCTCCATAACGAAATATAAGTGATTATCTGATTCTTGTGAATTATAATATTTTATACTTTATTATTTTGTCTTTAATTTCATATAATAGAACCGCAACGTAGACCGCAACAAAGTAAATTATAAAATGTATGTCTAAACGGTAATTATTGTATTGTATATGTACTCGGTTTTCTAATAAAACATAAAATAGGGCCGGCGGTGGACGAGTGGTGTCAATGCATTACTCGTGTTCCAAGGGCCGTGGGTTCGAATCCCACTTGGGGCGACGGGATTTTTCTAATTGGAAAATTCCGCCACCCCAACTATGGGTGTGTATATTCGTGTTGCATGTTAGATGGGGGACAGACGACCTTAGCTGTTAGTTCCCCCGTAGTGTAGGTGTGAAATAAAAAAAAACATAAAATGATTCTTAGTTTGTTAAATTTGAAATATTTCGAGACGTTTTCGAGATTGCGAGATTTCTCGAGCTAGATACGAGACTTGTAAAAAATCTCGTCTCGTCTCGCAAGCAAAAAGTACACTCTCGTCTCGTATCTTCTCTCGCAAACGAGACAATATTTACGAGACTCTCGTAAACGATACTTATCGTGGTCATCCCTAGACCTACTATACACATGATTGACGATATCGCACATCGTTTTGCTATATTTTATTAAAAAAATCGAAATAATTGTATGAAAATTAAATTCCACTTAATTGCTAGGTTTAAATGCTACTATTCTTATTTTAACCAAATTAGAATTCTATAAATCATGTTATTTTATTTTATATAAGTTACTTATTATTACAACATGAGTTAATATTCAAACAAGGAGATCGCAACTGGAATAATATTACTATTCAATATAAATTCATAAGTTATTAATAAAATCTCCCCACCAAGCAGAGGAAGAGTGCTACATCAAGTAATACAAGACCTCAAATTAGGATTCCTCTCAACTTATGAACCCACATACTGGCCTACCGACCCAGATAAACTACCCGACCTACTGGACTTTTTCATTACGAAGGGTATAGCATCTACCTACCTTGAAATGACCTCATGCCTCGACCTAACCTCCGACCACATGCCAATTATAGCTACTGTGAGTAGCACGATCGTAGTCAAAGAAACTGACCTTAAACTGTATAACAAAAGAACCGACTGGAAGCTCTATCAAGAAATCATTTACAATCGCTTGGATCTGAAAATCTCGCTCAAAACTAACAACTACCTTGAATTAGCTATACAAAAATTCACAAATATAATCCAAGAAGCAGCAGAGGAAGCTACACCAAAAATTGACAGTGTAAGACAACAAGAAAGATGTCCCACTATAGTAAAAAGAAAAATAGCTGAAAAAAGACGCTTACGACGCGACGTATCTGGCAAAATACAAGATACCCATCTGACAAGAGACGCTTAAACCAAGCTACAACGGAATTTAAAGCACTTATCAAAGACCTAACAAATGAACAATTCCAAGAATACCTCACAAACCAGAGTGCAACAGTCGACAAAAATTACTCCCTTTGGGTCGAGAAAAAGCAACCTGCTTCGCCCAGCACCTCGAGAATGTCTTCCAGCCGATACCCTCTCAAATTTCCGCAGATGAAGAAGCAGAAATACAAAATTCTTTAGATACACCGTATCAGTTAGCATTACCGTTGGACTGCTTTACAGTTAAGGAAGTGAAAGGAATGATCAGAAACTTAAACCCCAAGAAATCTCCCGGTTTTAATCTACTCACCGGCAAACTACTCAAAGAACTACCACGCAAGGGCCTAGTATTGCTAACCATGCTCTACAACGCAGTTTTAAGATTGGGGCACTTCCCAGTGCAGTGGAAGGTTGCGCAGGTAATTCAAATACTCAAACCCGGGAAATCCGCTTATGGAGTTACTTCCTACAGACCAATTAGCTTGCTGTCAGTGGCAGGCAAAGGATTGAAAAAACTCGTAGCTGAAAGACTAACATCCATCCTAGAAGATAGCAACATAATTCCTGACCATCAATTTGGGTTTAGGAGGGAACACTCTACTGTACACACAGGTACAAGAGCTCCATAAAATCAACTCAGGTGTTCCTCAGGGAAGTGTACTGGGAAGGTCCAATTGTATACCTCCTGTACACAGCAGATATACCAACAAGTCCGCACTCCCTCACTGCCACCTTCGCTGATGATAAGATTATAATGACAAAACACACCGACCCAACAGTAGCTACTCATCTTCTACAACAAAGCTTAGATCAATTGACCCAGTGGACCAAAAGATTGCGTATTAAATTAAATGAAGCTAAATCATACCATATCACATTTACTAAGCGTAAAGGTAACACACCACCAGTTTCCATAAACAACTCCCCGTTAACCCAGGTAAATGAAGTCAAATATCTTGGCTTACACCTTGACAAAGGACTGACTTGGAAGTCTCACATCTGGAAGAAAAGAAAACAACTGGGCATATTATTTAGTAAACACTACTGGCTACTAGGCAGGAAATTAAAACTATCCCTCACAAGCAAACTCCTGATATATAATGCGATATTCAAGCCCATATTAACATATGGTATCCAACTTTGGGGAACAACAGCCAGGGACGAACCTAAAGAGTTTTTTTGGACGGGGTAACCTTAAAATTGCCAACTTATTACGATGAAAATACCAACTACTAGTAAGAAAATATTTTTATTTGTACCTAACATGAAGCAAAATTAGTATTTTACACTTATTTAATCTTATTTTTATTTAAAACTCCAACGTGTATGCATGGCAATTAGATTAAATTTAAAAAAATAAATTGATTTGGACACATTTTCTTATCTTCTCATTCTTCTCAAATTGTGAAATTGCCAACTCTCGCTTAAAATTATCATCTTTGAGGGGGGAGCTTCCCCTCCCATCCCCCCCATGGGTTCGTCCCTGACAACAGCTAACTCCAACATCCAAATAATAGAGAGATTTCAATCAAAAGTGCTTCGGGCTATGTGTGATGCACCATACTTCGTGAGAAATGTAGACGTTCTGAGTGATCTAATTGTTGAAACAGTAAAAAAAGTGATAGTTAAGTTTAGTGCGAAATACCTAACAAGGAAGGGTTAGGAAATGACCCCCGAGAAAATCGAAGAAAAGTATATCAAGAGATAGTAATAGTAACTAGTAGTCTATATATAAAAAATTAGCTGCCAAATCCATCAGGGACAAAATCTATGGCCATTTTGGCCATAATGGGAAAAAATTAAAAATGGTCTAAAAAAGTTGAAAGTTGGTATAGACGTAGATCGTATTATTCTAAACTATGTTTAAACTGGGAAAAAACATCTACACCCCCTCGTTTCATCCCCACAGGCCAACAAAGGTTATAGAAATAAATTTCTTAATATCGATAAATTCTTTGATTTCCTTCTTTTATGCTTGTCTTCCACGATGAAGGAAATTCTTGAAGTGTATGAGGAGTTTTTCTATATTAACACATAACTTTGTATGTTTTGTTCTTTTTTTCTATACAAAAAAATATTCTAGTGAATTTGAAGTTCAAATTTTTCAAACTCACATTCATAAGACTCGATAAAAAAAATGTTCTCTCAAAAACGTCACCTGCAATCTAAACATAGTTTCTGACAACGTAAGCACCTACTTTACGCGCCTGACATAGTTCTTCCTGTGTAAGACAGTCTATATTTGCGCTATATTTATTCTTCCACGAGCATAATGAAATGTTCCCAAAACATGTACAATATTTTTAAACATATCTGTATTGCATAGCTGGACGTCACGTGCAATAGAGTATACGCCACAGGCTACTGAAAGATAGCTTTGGTCCAACTGTGTAAACAGTGCTTTGTAAATAGCTGCATGCTGCGCTAGAAATCCAACTTGTTTCTGCTGTAGTTCCTTCTTAAAAGTGCATTAAGAGCACTCCATGATGGTACTGGCTGTTCACGTTTTTTTGCTGGAAATTTTAAAATCAGTAACCATCCCCAGAATTTTGTAGAAGAGTTATATGAAATTTCTAAAAAGTTTGATAGCACCTCTGAATTTTCATATTGATTCGTTTCAACATCATCCATCGTAAATCATTCGGAGGAGATTTGTAACCGCTTGGTAGATTAAGACATTTTGCTCGTTTAAAATAAGGTTGTAACTTTTGACACTGAACAAATTTTTGAGTCGTATGACACCAGTTTTCGACAAGCATGCTTTAACAGGAATGTCTTGTGGTTTGTCGTTAAACACTATACATACAGTGCCTAAGAACTTCCTATACAGCGGACCAAACTACAAAGGACCTAGCGTATTTGTAAGAAATATTGTTTTAATAATTGTAATTTAAACTTTATTTTTATTTTTAAAATTCATACCCATTATATGTCACAAAGATCCAATTAGTACAAACAGTGCAGTTTTGAATAAAATCGGTGTTAATAGATTACCATCTCCTAACCATTCCTGAAAAAATCTCTCTACTCAAATTTCCGTACAGATCTACATCCTGGTCAAAACTACTTGAGTAATTCTCAACAGTAAATAAAACATGGAAACTATTTCAAATACAAAGACTATTATAATTTATAGTTATTTGTTTAACTAATACAAAAAATGGGTTTCTTTGGGACGAATAATAAATTTGCCGGACGACGACGCAGCAGCGGACTTCGGTAATATTATAAGTTTTAAAAACCATTTTTAATCATACTGTTATTTCTCCAACTAGCTGACACTGTGAGAAGACTATTTAGAATTGTTTATTTATGAAATATATTAAATCTTTTATTAAAATAAAAATTAAACGAACTGCATGGGATTTGAAACGTGGTTTTGTAGTCGGAAATCCGGCGATCCTTCCGCGCCACCATGCTATCTGTTGACGATGTTTGCTTCTTTAATGAATGTCATTTATCATACTTTTTTGTTTGTTTCTCTTTTATTATGAATTACTTTTTGATGATTTTTTTACAATTACTAATTACTCTACATTCACTTATTAATAGGTGAATATTAATCAAGAATTAATATTAATTCATTTAGGCAGGCTGTTTCTGGTATCAAAAATCTCAGAGTTTCTCTAAATCTATCCCTCTCCAAAAATATTCCCCTATTGTTGTCCCTTTACCGCTGCCACTAGCTGATGGTTCAGGACTGTTTAAATAAAGTCTTAAGTCTTAATTCTTTGTACTAGTACAAAAGATGTTTACTTGTTGTACAGTTGCTATGCTGACCAGTAATAGTTTCCAGTAATGGCCTTTTTTTATACAAAATAATTTGATATTGTAGCGTCATACTGGCCTAGTTGGAGAAAAACCATATATTTTTTTAATTCGGTCACTTTTTAACAATGCAACAGGAAATAAATTTCATTTACTAAAAACTCATTTACCTACTTTAATTAAAACACACTGTCAACTCGCCTTGATAATATATTTTTTTGATAATAAAACTGCAATTAAGTGGTTTAGATCATAACATGTGATTAAAACCATCTCTTCTCGCTTTTAGCAGGGCATGTCACCATACAATTCTGTGCTTGTAAAACTAACTGCTAATACAGATTAAACTGAACCTTTTAGTTACTAACTCAGCACAGTCGACGTACAAGGTTTTAACCTTTTATAAATCGTGGGAGATGTGATTACTACACCAACCAGCACCAGGTGCGTGTGTAGGTTACGCAGGTGGCAAATGTAGAAACGGCAAAACCAAAGTATAGTGGAGCAAATTGTGTTTTCGGGAAAAATCGTTACTGTAAAGTAAAAACGTCGCAGATTTCCCCGAATCATTCTAAAATTATATTTCCTATTCTTTTGTTTGAGCCTTGCTGTTACTTTTCTAGGTTTACTTTTCCCTATTAGCCGTTTGATGTTAGCTACGAGTATTAACCAGATACAAGAGCTATTTTTGTTTTAAATATAAAAAATTTATCTGTTAAATATTTATCTACAGAATTTCAAATTGGTTGCGAAAAATATTAGATTTTAAATCTTGTGGTGTTAAATTTACTGGTTAAATGATTACATGTGATCTCTTTTTAGGTGGAAATGAGGGGTTTAACTGGAGTCATCAAGTTCGACCATCAGGGTTTCCGTAGCGATTTTACTTTAGATATCGTGGAATTGAGCAGAGAAGGTCTGAAAAAAATTGGCACATGGAATGTCAGTGCGGGCGTGAATTTTACAAGAACTTATGGGGAAGCGTTAACACAAATCGTTGAGATTTTACAGAACAAAACGTTCGTTGTCACTACAATTCTGGTAAGTTGAGTTATATGTTATTCTTTGTTTTGTTTTATCGCTTTTTATATTTAGGTGACATAAAAATGAAGAGCACGACATCGATAAAAATATTTCATTTAGAATGATATAAGTATGTAAAAGTTTATCACATCTTTTTTCTGTTGTTAACTAACAGCTCGCGCCCTTTTGCATACCTCTCAATAAAATCGATAATAACTAAAATCGTGTCACTGCATTTCTGAAAGCCATACAGATTTCCATAAAGATAATTAAGGGTAGTTTGAAAGACTGATAGTACGTAATACCGTTCTCAAAGATCTCGCAGAGATTGCAGAAGAACGTTACAAAAGGTGATGGTATTTAGTTGTTGCTTTCAGTTTGGCTTTCGATAATAGTGAGGCTATTCCAGATTACTTAGTGTTATCAGTAAAATTAGTTTTCGGTTAAAAGACAATAACGGTTACCTAAAAGTGGGTGCTATCATCGATTTATAGCATCAACTAGTGGTTCAGGCGTGATAACCGAGTGGAAGATTTAATTAACTTTTTGTTGCATAAGATTTATTGGTTTTATGTTTTTCTTTTATACAGCCGGCATGCTTCCTGGAATTTTCTTTGCCACCAAAGTGCTCTTACTTGTCTCCTTTTTATCGAGATTTAGAGATGAACGTTTTACTGCTTTTTCGTAATTTCCGGTTGATGCAGTTCCTAATAGAGGAATTTCCTTTTTGTAACCACTTAGCATTTTAGTTTCTCTATTTACAACATTGTTTCTGAATTACGTTTAAGGCCATCAATTTTTTATTAAAATATTTTTGCCTAGCGTTTAAAGTTTAGGGTAGAATCCATTATTCAAAATAGAAAGAACGACGTTACGTTTGCAGTTGCAATGTGGCTCTATACTCAGGCAAACATTGTTACAAGTCTGTATAGTTACTTTTAAAATAACTATTCTAACAATTTTCGAAGTTTACTTTTTCTTAGATTTTTGTAACACGTTATACTTTTCTTAAGGTTCCGTTTATCATTGTTTGTTTTAGAACTCTGAAATTGTTTCCCTCCCAAAAATAAATTAAAGTTTCCAAGAAATTTTTGGATAATTCATTTGCTCATTATTAGCCCAGAAGAATCTAACAAAATCTTCGTTTGCCCACCAATAAAAAAAAAATCTTCACTATAGCCTCCAAACGTCTTCTTACGATGGGTAAACTACTAGTAATAAATGAAATAAAAGAAAATTAAAATATTTGGAATCCAGGTAATAATTTTGCACAGGATTAGGTAAACAGGAATATGGAGCCTATAATAGCTATTTACGTGTCAAGCTTTGCAAGTTAATTTTTACGGGTGAGCTGGAAAGTTTTTGGGGCGAGCGACGAAGGAGTGAGCTTCCATAATCAAGTGAGCCCAGTAAATATTAATTGGAAAGCGTGTCACGTACAAAGTTTTATTTCCACCTTCATCAGCGTTTTTGTTTATAAATTGTATATTTTTTATAAAAAGACATTTTGTAATCAAAAGAGGTGACACAATTTATAGCGAAGCGTTGTTATGGTGTTGTGGTTAAGCAACAAAGTAGTTTCCATAGCTTTTTGTTGATGAGCATTGTAAAATTTTACAAGTCTCTTTTAGGAGCCCGTAAAGTTTTACAGGGCTGTAGTTGTACCTACTCATTTACTTAGTTACCATAAATACCTGTAAAGTGTCCTTGAAATAGAAAGTGGAAATAAAAATGTAATAAACCATTTTTCTGAAATCACTTCAATTGATCCTTCGCGTTCCCCAAAAATTCCTATTGAAAAATAAGTGTATTATCTTATCCTTGACAGATGCTATTCACGTCAATAATATTCTTCGACTTGACTGTGTGGAGTGAGTTTAACGTTTTAGAGACGTCATCAATATGGCTGGTATTATAATGGTATGATTATAAATGAGACTTGAAAGTAACGTCTGTTGAGATGTAAGTAGTATATTGTACAAATAGTTATGAACGACATACTTTTTTCACGAATTTTCAGTTTTGAACGAGTAAAAAAAGAGACTTTCATAACGTCCCGTGTTAGTTAACTCTCATAATCAATATACAAAAAATAAATATGTGATTTCAAACTACGTAAGAATAACAAGCAGTAAGAATCTGTATGATTTTAATGAATTTTAAAATAAACAAAGTTCTAAATGCATTCATTCCTGTAACCCACTTTGTTATTTCTTAAAAAAAGTACCTGGTATTGCACTCACAACTTTTATTATTTTTGGTTTATTAAGCAATTATAAATATTTCTCGAAATGTTTATCATTTTAAAATTGTCTATAACCATATCTTGTATGCACCTGGAACAGGATTCCAAAACGACATATATGCACAATAAAAACGACTTAAGTATTTATAAGACCTTGAAACACAAGAAAAACTCGGAAAATCGTCATACCTGGTAAAAGGGTATACAAATGTATTTAAATCCGGACTTTACTGACGTTCTTAATTCTGAGAATTTTAATGGAACACATTGTCTATTGCCTGGACATATTTTTTCCGGGGTTAACTATTTGCATCAAAAACAAGTTAACTAAACAAAGATAAGAAATTACATAATGAGCAGAGTAAACAATTTCTGTTGCTTATTATTCTCTCCTATAGAAAATATAGTTTACTTATCGCGTCCAGTAACATGAACACCTATTGCACTCCTTCAACCAAGAATGTGGTTTGAGATACGTTGCTCAAGTTTCAGACAAACATACTGACCAAAATCTCTACCATGCTCCCTAAAATGCAACCACGCCCGTCATACTCACCCATTGCAACCGTCTGGCCTACGCTAAGTCTAACCATATAGGTAGTTTGGAGATGAGATTCACAGGGTCTATAAAGAAACAAACATACTGATAAACAAATTTTGGATTTCAGCATATAGAAAGATATTAACCATATTTTACTAGGTACATATTTTATCTGGCTTATAAAACGTTTTCTCCTGTGCACTTATTTTTTTTTAGAAGTTGTAAACTAAGGCTGTGCGGACAATTTAGTGGGCAATGGACAAACGATTGATAGCATAAAAATTCAAAACTTGGGGGCTAGCATAAAGTTGGGCAAACGAATTTAATTTGGTGGGAAAACCTGAAACAACGATGGGAAAACAATGGCTATCGTGAAGATGCTCCCGGAGTTTTTGTTTCAAATAACTTTTTTTATTATTCTAGTGGTGGGTAAACGATACTTTTTGTTGGACTTATGTGGTTAAATTAAAAAAATTAAAATGCTCTTCATGATTTCGGCTTCTTCGTCCTCCAAAAGAAATTTGTCACGTTTTACGACGTAGTAATGTAGGTGTAAAGTTTTTTTAAATTAGGGTAAATTTAGGAGAGACGCCACGTCGGGAGTGACGCCGCAGTTGTCATATCTCCACAACTAAGACAGATAGAGATATAATTCTAACGCATTTCAATAACACTATTTGTATTTATGAAATCAAAATAGAACACGCTTGATTATAGCTGCGCATAACGTGTCGTTAGAGATTTAAAACAAAAGTTCAACAAAAAATCACGTTAAAATTTTAAGCGTGTGATACTTATTTGATTACTGCAAGTGTAAATAGGGAGATTAAAACAAAGTAAGTAAGTAATTTATTTTTTGTGGGGGATCTTATTGAATAATAAACATATATTTTGCAAATGTATCTATGTGTGTTGGAATGATCTGAAGATGATGATGGAGAATGTTTTCTGAGCCTGGCAAATGTAGACTTATGAGTATGGCATCTCTCCTACAAGATGTGGGATAGACGCCACTTTACTAACCTTTTTATTTTTTTATATAATTGTTGATTCTGCTTAAGAAAACTTGTTTCGAAAAACGATTGTTTTTATCTGTTGAAGAAGATAAATGTTTAATTTAAAGAAGAAATAAGTATCTTTAATAATTGCAGAAACATTTTTATTTGAAGCCCTCAAGCAAAATGGGTGGCGTCTCTTCTGAATTTACCCTACCTGTTTTTGACAATTTAATTGGTTTTTTGTGACTTTAATGGGCTTTGTATAGTTTTCCTGCTTTCTACTTTTTTTGACATTTTATGGTTATAAAATGAGTATCATAAAGAAAAGTATTTTTTCGTTCATTTTATTAACTACATGTTAACACACGCCAATCTTCTGGTATAACTAAATTGATTCCTTGAATGTAGCATTGTTATTTGCAGCATGAGTTTAACTTGTGGCCATATAAGTTCTGTAAGATCCAGTTCACATTGATAAGCTGGAAGTCTGAATAAAATTTTATTTTCAGTTGTTACCATTTCGTCAATGACATTCGTATTGTATGGCTTCTTGTGCTTTTTTCCAATATTTGCACTATTCTGCTTTCCGTATGCCATAATCGTAATTAATATACTTTTTTGGCAACCACTCTTTAATTCGGCTTGTATTAGAACAACTTGTCTGTATATTTTGCAGCTTTCTGGAGTAGCATGAAGAGTTGCCCATAACAGTTATTGAATTGTCTTCCAAGAGATCCAAGATATTATTAAACCATTCTTCAAATGCTTCTACATTTATTTCTTAAAGGTAATGCTTTTCTTACTTTGCTTCAAAAACCGGCTTTCTTTCATAAAACTTGTGTCTAAGCCAATATGAGTGGCCAAAAGTAGTTTCCATCTCCCAGATGGATATTTTAGACCAGTCAATGATCCCGATAGAAGAAATCGAAAACACATAGTACAGCCCGCTACTTCATAAAAAGATATAAATATAAGTATAAATACAAAAATGAACAACATAAGATGCTAATTAAACACTGCGTCAGATCTAATTTTTTTTCTTTTAATTAAATTTGAAACTTGAAAATTGTCTTTTTTTTTCATTGTATGAAATAAAATAAAATAAAAAACGAATGCAATTAAAGAATATAAGTATGAAGTGAAAGAACATATCAGTACAGACATAAATATTATACAAGCAATATAATATAATATTGCCCGTTACTTTGCCCTATCATCATAACACCTGTCAAATAAATTTTAGTTAAAGGCGAATAAGCTTTGTTTTTTCTAGGAAATATTCGCTGTGTATACCTTTCACGAGATAAAGAAAACAGACAAGGATACTTTATACAGAAAAGCGACATCTGGTTTTTATTGTTTTTCAATTAACGAGGCTAGCCAAGGAAATTAAATAGCCCTTTTGCCATATCTTTCTGTTGTAATTGGAAACCTACAGAATCCACTGGTTTTATTATTTCAGCACTAACATTCATACAAATGTTGCTCACTAATTAATGTACATGTACGCATACATAGTATTTGATCCTGTAGTCATATAACCTCCAGATTAAATTTGCCTGATTGTAAGTTAACAAGATGGTTTTCCTTCAAATATTCAGCAGTAATAGATTATAAAAAAAATATCTCTTTAGAAGAATAGTTAGTGTGTTATGTTACCAGAAGAAATACGCTAAGGATTTTTTATTGTAAGTGTAATAATTAAGCCAGATAATGATGTAATAGATAAGGTGAGGTTATTAAATGTTAATGATACGGAAGTTAAATAACAAATAATAAACCTATAATAGAAACATTTTCAAATTTATATTCTTATCATTTCAATAATATAGTTATGTTAGTAGAACGAGTTGATAAAGTATTATATTTAATTAATTTTGAACTTTTAATAAGGTTTTATTTCTATTTAGAAAATGATTTACTAACTCTCATTAATGTTTGTAAGCAAAAAGATCTCCATTATATTTCGGGTCTTAAGCATAATTAGCCCAAACACTTTTTAAAGCAATGACAATTGACTTATCCGGATTAAGTTGTTGTGTCTATCCAGACGATATAATTGTTTTCGGTAATAATGTAACTATAATCAAAACGGAAACGATTCGTAGCGAACAAGAAACTATCAATCAGCATTTAGTGAATTGAAAACTACATTAATTAATCGTTCCATTCTACGATATCCGAATTTCCCAACGAATAATGAGTTTTTCTTAACAACGGATGTCTCAGGATACGCTTTGAATGAATCTTACGCAAGCCGATATTTAAAACAACAAGAGAAAAGTTATTGTACGGTAGAGAAAGAGTTGTTAGCTATAGTCCGGATGGTTCTATTTGAAACACAATTCAAAATTTTGACAGGTTATAGGCCTTGTATACATTTATGTGACATAGAAGATCAATCAAGTAGGGTAACTAAATTTAAGATAACACTACAGGAGTATGATTTTGTACTTCAGTACGTTCAAGGGATAGATAATGTTACGGCTAATGCATTATCCCGTGTTTAAATTTTTCCAACCGATCGATCAGAAAAGAATGAATCAACAAACAATAAACATTTCAACTAGCGCCAAACTAAAATAAATAATTAACAGCCTACTGGAATTTTTAAGGCTTCTGGACGTTTGACAACTATTTATTGGAATCCAAATATCGGTTGCAACTTGCCGTTTTGATGCTAGAAATAATTTGATGGCATCAAAAGCTAGTTATAGGAAAAAGAAATATGATATGAAAAGTAGTTTTGTTATTTTTTTAGGTAAGGTCTTGCTGAGAAAGCCTTCTACAGATAAAAATGATCTATTTTTAAAGAACCGTACAAGGTTGAAGAGACAGCTCGTGTTTGTTTCATTTAAACAACTCCTACCGTTTTTTGCATAGCAGGATATAAACTAAACGAGGCAAGCATATTCGGAGGTCGAATACTATAAGGTCAAGGTGTACGGTCTGATGGTTTTTGTGTGAATTTACGAAAAAAAACCTTTTGTTTGAATTTTTGACAGCGTACTTTATAAGTTAATAATCTGTCAAAGATGACATTTAGGTATGCACTATTTTTGCAATATGTGAATACGCTTCTATTTTACATATAAATTTCTAGACGCTTCCCTGTTCCGTGGATGTTGGTTGATCACTGTGCTTTATAAATATATTAATGAGAAGGAGCGACGATGATGTGTCCAGAGACAAGCATTTCTTTAGTTGGATTTATTGCCTGTCGTATTCGATACTCATGCAATACCCATTGAAGTTCAAGAAGAAATTTAGTATTTAATACCGATTACATTTAATATTGAAAAGTATAATTTATTAATTAATGATATTGATTCAGTTTATTCAAATTTATCACACTTGATCATTAGCGTTTACATACAGGTGAGATTTATAAAAGTTAATTTATGATTCATTGATATTATTTATTGATATTACTTTTATGCAATTTTATTATTTGTAATCATCATATTCACCTCATTAATAAATGAGGTGAAAGGTGTGTTGTTTCGAATCCACGTGATCTCCCAGTTTAGCTTTGATTTTATTAAAACTATTTGTAATGAGCGTTTGCTATTGATTTTATAAATTTAATATAGCGGGTAAAGCGTTTGAGTACCCAGTCCGCCCTGAACCCTTTATAACGTATGCATGGATGGCAATTAATCTTAGGCTAGACTTACCTCAAGTTGTTGAAACTGAATTTATTAAAATTACTTCAAAGAAAACTTAAATCGCGTCGGCAATAACACCGCGTCTTTTTTTTGTCAAAGGTAAAACAAATCCGGTTAGACATAATTTAAACATAAATCTCTATAGGTTTTGTTTGGTGCTTAAACAGTCGAGATTATACCAAACGGTCCTTTTAAGTTGAGCTCATATAAATATTAAATGAAGGTAGCTAATGTCTTTGAAGAGAGTTCGTACGTTTTAATCTTATTAAAACTCCTGTTCATGTAACCGCAAAGTTCGCTGCTGTCAGGACATCCTGGAGTTTTCCGCGAGGAGTCGTGGTGTACGTAGTGTACCGCTAGTTTAGTTTGTCGTTTTGTTTCACTCGTAAATAGATCAACGTCATTCCTAGAGAACTAAGTGACACTTTTACACTATTATAAAGACATAATACGTGTTCCTTTTACACAATCATTCTTTCAACTTTAACACAGGTTATTCTCACGCAGCGTCTGCTGATTTCCATTTGTCGCTGGCGCCCTTTTGTTCCTAGAAGCCAACCAAAATGCACTAAACGCCATTGTTTGCAGGAGTTAAAATGCAATAAATTTGTTAGAGGGATTCGATATTTACGGCAGTTTTATGCGGCTGTAGAAAATGTCACTGTTAAAATTTACGTCCGGTCACATAGCGCTATGATATTGAACGATAAAATTTTATGGTTGATTCGCATAAATTGCTATATCTAATGCTTTATAATTAATACATTGCATTAATACGTTGCATTAGAAATTAGTTAAGTGATATGTAAATGAACCTTGAGTAAGTTTGCGGGATTTACATACATTTAATTGGGGTTTCACTGTTACTTAAACCAGCTGCCTCTTGAGAGTATTAAAAGCTGTGACACTTTATCCGATATTAAGGTATGACTTCTCTCGTTAAGTTATCCCTAATTGTCTGCGAGACTTGTAAAATACATTATACACAGAAAGCACATTAAACTGTACTTTTATTTTTTTAAACGAAAATTCAGAATTTAATGAAACTGGCGGCGCTTTTCTCTTGAACAGTTTGAATTGAAGAGCACTAACGCAGAATAAACTGGAATATAGAAGGAAATCTTTGTTGTTTTCGTTTTTACACTCGAATGAGTTCTTGTATCAACAAAGCTAGCCGAAATTGGAATTAAAGGATTTCTAATCTTTTTTACACTATATGAATCGCACACTCGAGTTAACTCTGTTTCGTGGAAGTTAAAGTAATATTTCATGCAGTTACAATAGAACTTCGGAGTAGGATTCCCACGTTAGACACATATTTGCTTTATTACAATTTCTAGGTGGTATTTTATATTTGCCACTGACAATTTCCCACAGCGAGTTTAAGACAAAAGCTTTGAAATTGTAAACCATTCCCTTTATAGAGTATTTTGCAAAACAACAAAAGAATTTGGCCTTCTCAATCTGAGCGTTTATGAGAATAATAAAGTATAAATCCAGTAACTATTTGGTGTATGCTTCTTGTATGCGTTCTAGGATTACGTAAAGGTAATTATTGAATCCCTAAATCTTGTTTTGCCGCGAGTCACCTTTTAAGAGTTAAGATTTGAAATAGATTTTCAAATTTTGAAACTATTTGAATGAGGATTTATTTGTAAAAACTTCACGAATTAATTTTCGACTTGTGTATATGCATTTAATCTACATAAAAGTAAAACAGAATAAACATGGTGTAATGTTTAGCATGCTAGACTCTCACCTGAGCGGCCCGGATTCGACTTCCGGGACCCGCAAATCTAGTTAAAGTTTTTCTACAGGTTTTCCTTATTTGTAACACAAATGTAGGATTTAAACTATACGATCTGTAAGTCGGCTGCAGCCGCAAGGTGAGCCTGCGTAATAATATTAATCGCCCCCTTCTTCCCACACAAGCTTTAGCTTATGGTTCTTGGTTACTGATTAGCCAGGTAATGGGTTGTAGCAATTATTATTATTATTATTAATTTGCTTTATCTAATTGCAATTGTTTATCGCACTAATAAATATTAATAATATTTACTACTATCCATTACCTGGAGAACTAGCCTTCAGACGCTATGAAGCGTGTGCGGGAGGGAGGCGCAACTATTATTATTATTATGCAAGCTGTAGCCGACTTTCTGCTGGTATAGCACACATCTTACACATTTCTGCTACAGCTAAGGAAAACTGCAGAAAACCTTAACCAAATCTGCCGGCACCGGGATTCGATCCCGTGAGTGATAGACCATCACGCTAGTCACTACACTATCAAGGCTATTTAAATAAATAAATAAATTTTTTATTTAGCAAAAGCTATTTGCAATAGCTTTTTAAACCTATCTATATAAAAGAATTTTTCATTTTTATTCCTTGTATTGATTGTATGAATTTCACTTACAAAATGAAGTGCTTTATTAAAGCTTAAATTATCATCTATGTTAATGCCTAAGTAGTTAATTTCGTGTACCTTTTCTATGTTAACATTATTTATTTTGACGAAGCAATTTTTAGTATTCGCCTGAGATAGTTTGTATATGGTTCCTATTAACCTGTCTTTATAATTATATTTAATCACTAAAAGGTTTAAACTACGTACTCCAAAACTTTTAAAATCAGATGTCGGTATAGAATACAGACGCAATGAGTTTTAATTATGAAATGTATACACAGACACGACCTATTGTATATACATGCATGTTTTACCTATTGTTCTGAATCAGCTTTTTGTCTTTCACTCAGCTAAAATTTTAATAAAATCTAGTTTGATATTTTCAATTTAAATGTATTCCTAAAACTTCATACCTCGAATAAATGAATTCATTGCGATATTTTAATTTTTTTTTCTGGGTACAGGAAATAAAGAAAGTTATAGCAGCTTGAAATCAGAAAGTATGCTCTAGATCACCCAGCGAAGACGACGTGCAATTTTACGCCAGTAATACGAAAGCTCTCTTAAAGTACATATTTCAAATTTAATCCGACAATGCATATTGCTGGAATATGCCACTACAACCCAACGTATTCAATTTAAAAAATTAGCTCAGTATATTTGTGTAATAAATATAACAAACCGAAAATTATTTTTCTCAATAATGTTTTACACTTAACATATATATACGTTATACATACTTAACTAAATATAAGCGACATTTTTGTAAATAAATGGAAAGTACTATAAAACTTTATGGAAAAAAGAGCAGATAAAATCTAGTGGGCCAGCATTAAGTAAATTGCGTCAGAACACAAACTTGACTACTGATCTAAAGATACGATAAATTGACATAAAATATAAGCTCAACGGGCCTGCAACGGCAGGATAGGTAAACTAACGCAACCATAGAGCCAACGGTATCTGCTGCGATACACAAGCTCAGCTAGAAAGACAGTGTATTAAACTTTAGCGGTACACGAATTCGGCCAATAAAACCACTAAATGTCTAAATAACAGGGACACTAAGTAAACTGCTCCTCTACATACTCGACAACACGGTTCTAGGACATTTCGGCGCAGCCGGTTCGGCGCGACCGATTCGGCGCAGCCCTTTCGGCGCGAAGACGTTTCGGCGCTGAGATGTTTCGGCGCGGAGACTTTTCGGCGCGAGGACTTTTCGGCGCGATTATACATATTGATGAAGTTATTAGAAAACTTTAACCTGTGCCTCAGAACATAACAGTACAATTTGGGGTATTTTAGCTTGTAAACAAAAATCTTAATACGACTAAAAATATCGGAAGGTTAATTAATATTAGTTAGAAAAAATGCGAAAATAATAATTGCATTCACACAGGTGTTTACTAGAAAATCTACTATTAAAATATTGGAATATTTCTCTGTAAATCAGTAATCCCTTCCCACAAGGCATAATTGTTTATTTGTTTGGACGCCTCTTATAAGTAGGAGTTGATTTAATTTTTTTATGGTATCATATCATGCACACAAATATACAGAATTGTTCAAATTTCCAAAGACGTCTGTTTGTGTGATCAAATCAATTATCTGTCAGATTACGACCGGGCAATGAAATCCTTAGTAAAATCTTCGTAAATTTTTGTTTTAGTCGTTATGTATTTCTAAACGGATTTGAGTTAATGAAAACAAGATAAGGAGGTAAATTCAAATTAAATTTAAACAAAACACTTTCCACAACTAATTTTTATTTTCATATATATATTTCGCCCACCAGGTGGACATCATCAGTGAAACTAAAATGACAAACAAACTTACAATATAATAACAGTTTAAAAAATTTTCTAAGAAGTGGGGAGAAGTGTGAGCAACGTATTGAGTAAGGGATTTAAATCAATATTGATTAATTTGTTTTTATTTTTAAGCATATGAATAGCTTCTTTTATGCTTAACAATTTTGGTTGGTTGACTTCTAATAAATTAATGTTTTTCATATTATGGAGCACGTATTGGGTAAGGGACATAATATGAAAAACATTGATTTATTAGAAGTCAACCAACCAAAATTGTTAAGCATAAAAGAAGCTATTCATATGCATAAAAATAAAAACAAATTAATCAATATTGATTTAAATCCCTTACTCAATACGTTGCTCACACTTCTCCCCACTTCTTAGAAAATTTTTTAAACTGTTATTATATTGTAAGTTTGTTTGTCATTTTAGTTTCACTGATGATGTCCACCTGGTGGGCGAAATATATATATGAAAATAAAAATTTGTTGTGGAAAGTGTTTTGTTTAAATTTAATTTGAATTTACCTCCTTAACCTAACACCCACAGTGCTCTACTAGATAATTGAAAACAAGATTATAATTTGCAGAAAAACATTGAAACAATTCTAATTGTTGCCTTAATCACTTTTTAACTCCGTATTTTCACATATCATAAACCTAATAACAGTGTTGTTCGAAATCCGTTCATGCATAAATTAAATAATGCTCTTTCGTCCGGACAAAATAATCTATAAAATTTAAAAAGTTACAGTTTCTTCCCAAGGGTGTATGTTAGAGCAAGGTCAAATTTATGATTGGGTATTTCGCGCCAAAACGTCCTCGCGCCGAAACGGTCGCGCCGAATCGGCCGCGCCGAAACTTCCCATTCCATCAAAGATACGGTAGACTATTTTTGTAGCTTGTACCTACTTACCTGTTCAAAATTATTAACATCTTGTGTGGACTGTATTTATTTTATTTGGTTTCGGTCGTTCAAGATTGTGGATCAATGTGCATAATGATAGAGGCAAAATAACAAATTATGTTTTCTTCAGCAAATAGATTCTAAGAAAAATAAAGTAATTTCCAAGGCCTTCGGAAGTAATATTACAACAGTCAAATTTAGTTTACTATTGTTATGTAAATGCGTAGCTGCTTTACAACTAAATGCAATTTAAACAAATTTATTTTGCTCTCCTAGGAGTATTATTTATTTATTTATTATTTAGATATTTGTTGTGAGCGAATTGCTCATACAAAGAGGATTGACAAAGAATTAAAAAGATTCTAACAATTTTCATAACATAAAGAACTACTATGTACTATTTGCAATAATAATTTATAGAATGTTAATAGTACATGTTATAAACAAAAACAAAAATAGAAAATAATAGAAAATAATAGAAGACATGAAATAACAATATATATATAATGCATAAAATGAAATTATTCAATAGTATTATAGTAGTGATGGGATCTTGGGTGTCGAGTGTCGTGATACTGTTCGTGGTCGTGACACTTGAAGTGTCGCGACACTTCGTGTCGAACAGTATCGCTCTTATTAGAGTGTAATTCGAAGTTGCTTGATCATTCTTACAAAGAAATTAAAGGCAGATTTGTTGAACTTGCCAACAATCATTGAATAAGACGTACATATAAAACTATTTTGTTGTAGATTTTTTTCTTTTGTATTAGTATAATATTGACGGTAATAATTTTATCTTGGGTTTTCCGCAAAATAAATTAAAATCAATAATTGAAGTTGAATAAGTTCCTCATGTACCTAATTATTATTTCAGCTTCTTATATTTATACCTTATAATGTATTTTGAAGAAAGACTACTGTCGAAACACGTGTAAATAAATACAATGATCATTAATTTTAATTAATTCAATTTATTTTGCTGAAAACCCAAAATAAAAGTATGTATCATCTTCAATCTTAACAAAAACACGTTCTCTAAAGACCAACGTCGTCAGCGAAATTACATTTTTAAATAGTTTTTATAATAAATCCAACGAATCAAGTCTATTCATTACAAGTTATTTATAGAATTTGTTTATTTTCTTTTAAATTTCTGTTTCATAATATGTATTTGCTTTTATAAATAATTTAATGTCTTTTAATGTACTTAATGTATAAATATAGTATAACCATAACAGAATTTACTCATATAATTGTTTTTTAATCCATAGTTTGCTTATGATTTATGTAGCTATGTATCTTGACTGCTTCTCGTTTCAATTGGATTACATTTACGCTAGGGCATGCATGATGTAAAGGCGAAGTGTCGTTAAAGTATCATGAAGAGTCGACACTTCTGACGTCATATTGTTTCGACTCTCAAGTGTCGCGACACGCGGGTAGTGTCGAGACCCCATCACTATATTATAGCATTTAATTTCTATAACCTAATATTAACCTGAAAACAAAGACTACTCGTTCAAACAGAAACTACGTAGTTGAAATGCATTTATTGTATACACAAATATATCATTGATTTTGTTCATATCTAAGTTAGTAAAGAAGTTCATCAATTCCAACTCTGATGTAATATTACTTATGCCATATTTAGCTATGAACGAGTTTCTTAATACTAAAAAGATAGGGCATTCTACGTAAAAATGCATCAGGTTATCAAACCTCTGCATATTACAAATTGTGCAAAGTGTGTTACAGTCCAGCTCGTGAATAATGGTATTATAATAAATCCTAAATTTCTTGGCACTTATTTGACAGATAATTCTAGTTTTTACAATTGGCATTCTTAAGCTAAGATAATTTTCAATATTATAATTACTTTTTATTTGTTTATAAAAAGGGTTAAACATGGAAGTGGATAGACGTTCTAGGTCTTTATGACGTAGAAGCTGATCATAGCTGGTAATAATACATTTAATATCTTTTTTACTAATAGATTGATTAAGCCAAATATTTTCATAGCCTAGTTCAATTAAAAAATTTTTACCTTTGTACACAAGTTATAATCACTTTTATTGAATTCGGATGAATCTAGTATTTTTAGCCTGTTGTACATTATTTTAGGGAGACTATGCTTTTCCATAGCCAAAATTCGCTGCCACCAATTAAGTGCTCGCTTCCACACTTCAGTTGCCAAATGGCTGGACCCTGTTTCTTGTCTCACGTAAATATTAGGGTTACTTTTTGGTAAATTGAGGATACTTTTAAAGATTGTTAGTTGTGCTTTTTCAATAATTTCAATTTGATCTATTCCCCAAACCTCTACCGCATACAACGCAGTTGCTCTTACTACGCTATTTAATAGCTTAACTTTTTCTTCCCATCCTTCCGAATAACCCCTGCAAACAATATTTTTTGTCTTATGAATTGCGATAATAGATTTTTTATAATTTTCTAAGGCACACAAATTAAACTTGCCCGAGGAACATAATGCCTAAATATGAGAACTTATTTATCATTTCGATTGGATTATTATTGTACATAAAAGGGTTTTGTAATGTTTTACATATACCTTTAGGAAAATCTATAATTTTAGTTTTATCAGTATTGATTTCTAAGTGATTATTGTTACAGTATTGGTATAATATATTTAACTTTTTATTTACATCAATAATTGAGTCACATAAAATCTTTAAGTCATCTGCAAAGGCTAAAATCTGGAGATCATTGTATCCATCTATGTTTATCCCTTTACAGCCTTCCTCCTTAAATATTTCCCAAATATCATTTATAAAGAGATTAAAGATGAGGGGACTTAAAGTTTCCCCTTTTAAAACACCTTGAGTTACCTTTATAGGGTTTGATAGATTGTTGTTAATCCTTATCTGCATAGAGGCAGCACTGTATATGGATTCTAAGATTCTAATGATTTTAGTGGAGATTCCTATATTATACAGTTTTGACCAAAGCAATCTGTGGTTTATTGTATCGAATGCACGACGAAAATCAATAAAAATGGCATACATATTACTTTTTCTTAATCTTAGCTTCAATTGTATTATTACTGAAAGATTGAATATATTGTCAACTGTGCCTCTATTCTTTCGAAAGCCTGCTTGATTTTTCTGCAAAATATCATTCTCTTCACACCAATGTTGCATACGTGTGTAGATAATTTGAGTAAATATTTTGGTAATTGAATTTATAAGGGCTATACCCCTATAGTTGTATGGATTGCCTTTGCCGCCTTTTTATATAGTAAACACATTTATATTTTTGCCCAATCTTCTGGCACATTTTCAGAGGTTAAAATAGTATTTAAAAAATTAAGAATATAATGGAGCCAATTTGAAGAAAGGTTTTTGTAAAATTCGTTTGATACTTGATCAATACCAGGTGCTTTACTTATTTTAGATTTACTAATACTCTATTGCAGTTCTAAAAGGGTAACAGCTGTGTCTAAGTACGGGTGTATGCAATCAAAGTAAGACTACTTACTTTCTAAGAATTCTGCTAAGAAACAGTGACTGTATTAGGAGAATATAGTTTACTGTAAAGTTGCTCCCAATGTGATACACTAATCTGATTTTCTGAAAAACGTCTAGGAGTTAGCATTTTTACGATTTTCCAAAATTCTTGACTATTCCTTGTGTTGGAAAGACTAGTTATAGTATTATTATAGTAATGTTTTTTACACTGGTTTAATAGGTTTTTATATGCTTTTTTGTTCTTTAAAAGATTGCTTAAATTCTGTTCAGAGAAATTTTTATGATAATAATACTCTTATACTCTTTTTATATTTTACTTTTAGCTCATGACACTCAGGAGTAAACCATGGTTTTTGTGGTAGATAAGGAAATTGACATTGACATTAGTAGAGTCAACATAAATATTATTTGACTTTTCCAAAAGTAATTGATAGTTTAAGGATTGAATATAATTAAATTTAAAATTTATCGTATATTTATTCTCTTCCCGAGAACTATTAGCATAATTGAAGGTCCGTGATCCTTGATAGGTTGTGTCCAAGTAAATACTTCTAATAGTGGTGTAATCAGGGCCGTAACCAGAAATTAATTTCCGGGGGGGTTCTGGGGGAATTTATTTTCGGGGGGAAGCAGAATAGAAAAGTAATTTTATTTTGTTGTCATTTATTAGTATTAAGTTTAGTTTCGGGGGGGGGGGTTCAGCCCCCTCCTTGAATACGGCCTTGGGTGTAATAGTGAAATAGGAAACATAATCAGTACACTGTAAATTAGTTCATGCTAAGTCAATTGTACTTTGACCATTATTAGCAATATAAGAAAATTTGCCAGGATAGTCTCCATTTACCATCCCATTCAAAGTGAAAAATCTAACGATTCCATGCATTCCACCAATGTTATACCCCTCATGTTAGTTGATTTGTGAAGCGAACATCTCAATTCATAGACATTAGGTGAAAGAAATATTTCATCCGGGGCCTGATTTAATTCTCCCGTGTGGGCATTAAAATTCCCTAAAACAATAATTCAATGAAAAGCATAGGCTTGAGAATATGTTACAAGAGTTTCATGTAGTAATTCAATACAGAAGATATCAAGTGATGGTTTGCGATAAACTGAAAAGATTACGTATTTATGGTTTGTATCACTCAAAAATAATTCTACTATAATCTATAGATTATTAGATTTAATCAATTTAATTTTAAAACTTTTATTCCTTTTTGCCATTATAATCAAACCACCACTCGCTCTACCTTTATCTTTGTGTTTTGTTGCTAAGCTATAAAAAATGTTAGTAAATTCGCTTAAAAATATGGGTACGTATATTACATCGGCGTAAACCCAGGTTTCGGAAAAGCACAGCACCTCTGCATTCACTATTTTGTTCATGGTATCTTTATTTAAATTACATAAATTGTTAAAGCCATTGATATTCCAAAACAGTATGTGCAAGTGTCAGCTTCTCCGTACAATTTCTTGACTTATTTAGTTTTTCTACTGTGTGTAAAATAAAAAATTGTCTGTATTGACACCTTTATTTCCATTAATTGGGGTATAATAGTCTTTAGTGTGATCTTCAGTCTTAGGTCTCTGTGGGCGATTCAGTGGAGAAGTTTCATCTGAAGATACTCGATCTCTCTTGTTTGGTAATATAACTATTTTATTCTTAAGGCGGAATGCCCGGTGTAGCCAACTTTGTAAATGAATTATGAGCTTAGTTATTATCGGAGCGCGATGTACGTGGGCTCAAGGTATTCATAAAAAAAATATTAAGCCGGGTACAGAAAGTTTTATAACTAAAAGTTATTAAATCCAAAACGAGAAGTTAAATATTGAAGATTATTTCAACTTGAGTCTGCACCGAGAATTTTACTGTCTTCTAGTTTTCATAACTGAAAAATTTATTTTAAAATATTAAAAATAAATTTACAACCTTTTCCCAAAGTTGGTTATTTTTGATCAGTGTGGTGTGTGGCCCGAATCTTGCTAGTCTCCGCCTATTCGAGCGGTGGTGGGATGAAATAATACGACCTGATCGTTTGTGTTACCGACTCAACAATAATAAATTAATTCTTATCGTACAGTTTGACGGGTCAAATTGTCTCTCCTGAAATAATAAAACAAAAGGGAATATGAACTGAACCTTATAAACTGTATACCATTTAACATCACACAAATATCGTATAAGTTGTATTAGGTCTACTTTCTTGTATTGTCTATTTATTTGGAATATTTAATTAAATGGGGGAATTAATTTGTTAAACATACTTAATATACACATAATAAACATACATACTAAATATGTGTAAATGCAACCTATGTACAATGTACATATTAAATTATTTATGGGTCATCGTTAATTGATGGTAAAACTAAATAGATAAAAAGTATAAAAATCGCTAAGGTCCAACGTAGTAATTTTTGGTCAATTTCAAGGTCATTCGCGGTCTAGCGCGTGACCTTACCGCGCTCGCGTTATACGCGGACCAGCGTATACCACGTATACAGGTCAACCCTACATATCACATTATGATTGATGCAGTAATCCGAGATCGTAATGATTTTATAATAAAGACATTGCGACACTCTAGGGCTTCACCCCAGAAGGAAGGTCCCCTATACACGGTCCAGCGTGCGATATTACCACGTATACAGGTCAACTCTACATATCACATTATGATTGATGCAGTCATCCGGGGGATCATAACGATTTTATAATAAAGACATCTCGGCACTCTAGGGCTTCTTATTCTATAATACCTTCTTCTTTTATCTCGGAAATAATTGAAATTATTTCGTTTTCATTCAGACTGTTACCGGCTTCGTTTACAGCAAATAACAATCGTTTAGCTATCCAACTCCCCCCCGCCCCCGATTAAAATAACTATTTTTATAATAATAATTAATTAACCTTTATATTGGTAATAAATTCAAATAAATTCCTGAAAACACTCTAAATAGAATACGACTAACAAGGCCCAGTCATAACATTTAAAATGTGTAACATAATTAACATGTAGAAACTTGTCATTTCTCATCATTGATTTCACCTCAGTTCTCAGAACCGGATTTCTTAGGATTATCCCTACGCCAACAAGAAACCTCAAGTAAAATGTATTGTTTCATCCGATGCCCGTCAAATATTTCTTATCATAACATACCATTATGTTCAAAACAATGCAAATATAATTACTTTCAATATAGTCACTTGTTTAGTATTACTTATTTCTTCGGAATGAAGGCGGATTACATCCTTATCTCATTATCTCTTTAACACAACATATTAAACTGTTAACTAGATATCATATATGAATATATTCCTTATTGAAACCCGATATGTAATATAAAAATCTTATATTATTATATAGCTAGTAGATTTTTCCTAATTAGACAAAATTCGATTATCTACGAATCACTAACAGGAAATATACAAGTAGGGATACACTGATACCATTATAGCAAGGTGCAACTTTTATTGTTTTATATATCATAAACGTGTTGTTAGTGTAAGCTATTAAAAAAAATAGTAGTCATATTGAAATTAATATCAAGTCTAACGTTTACAAGAAACGGTTATCATCTAATTGCTATCATACACGGATTAAACTAAACTATATATTAAGAAATATTAATTACGGCTTTTATAGCATCTTACAGGAAAAAAGATTACATTCAATCAGGATCACAACATATATCATTAACTAGATATCATAAATAAATATATTATATATCGAAGGTAGAGTAAAGACATGAGGATATCCATCGTTTGATTAATGTCTATTTATTAAAACAAATAAGTTATGAAATGAAGCAGGGAGTCTATTCAATGAACAATGCTAATACTTGAATGATTATTCTAGCCTATAGATCTGCAGTTAGAAACTCAAGCCTGCTAAATGCTCACAATTCACTTACCCTATCATCATCATATCGTACAATACAAACATTCCATATTATTATTAAAATTTTATAATAATTTTAAATAAAACGATAAAACAAAATTATAGTTTTTCATTTATTTCTGCGTATTCATCATATATGAAAGCACTTTCTATGTTAAACGTATTCATCGTATATGAAAGCACGTACGGTAGCAAGATCCAGAATGCTCCTACTCCTCAGAAGTGAAAGGCTTCAACAACTTCAGATCAGCAAACTGAAAAACTTGATAGAGTTAGCATCTAACTCAGAATGTCATACAGAGCTATCAACTAAATCCTATACAGCTTTCACTTAATTGTACGAATAACTCGTTCAACTATTGAAGTCTTAATCACGGAATACGTAGAGTAATGATTTATGTTGTATTCATTCATTAACTTTAACTCGATATATACAAATTCATATATGAGAGAAATGTTATAAGTTTTTCAATTTGCTGATCTGAAGTTGTTGAAGCCTTTCACTTCTGAGGAGTAGGAGCATTCTAGATCTTGCTACCGTACTTGCTTTCATATACGATGAATACGTTTAACATAGAAAGTGCTTTCATATATGATGAATACGTAGAAATAAATGAAAAACTATAATTTTGTTTTATCGTTTTATTTATAAAATTTTAATAATAATATGGAATGTTTGTATTGTACGATATGATGATGATAGGGTAAGTGAATTGTGAGCATTTAGCAGGTTTGAGTTTCTAACTGCAGATCTATAGGCTAGAAAAATCATAAAAGTATTAGCATTGTTCATTGAATAGACTCCCTGCTTCATTTCATAACTTATTTGTTTTAATAAATAGACATTAGTCAAACGATGGATATCCTCATGTTTTTACTCTACCTTCGATATATAATATATTTATTTATGATATCTAGTTAATGATATATGTTGTGATCCTGATTGAATGTAATCTTTTTTCCTGTAAGATGCTATAAAAGCCGTAATTAATATTTCTTAATATATAGTTTAGTTTAATCCGTGTATGATAGCAATTAGATGATAACCGTTTCTTGTAAACGTTAGACTTGATATTAATTTCAATATGACTACTATTTTTTTTAATAGCTTACACTAACAACACGTTTATGATATATAAAGCAATAAAAGTTGCACCTTGCTATAATGGTATCAGTGTAAAACATTAATCCCTACTTATATATTTCCTGTTAGTGATTCGTAGATAATCGAACTTTGTCTAATTAGGAAAAATCTACTAGCTATATAATAATATAAGATTTTTATATTACATATCGGGTTTCAATAAGGAATATATTCATTTATGATATCTAGTTAACAGTTTAATATGTTGTGTTAAACAGATAATGAGATAAGAATGTAATCAGCCTTCGTTCCGAAGAAATAAGTAATACTAAACAAGTGATTATATTGAAAGTAATTATATTTGCATTGTTTTGAACATAATGGTATGTTATGATAAGAAATATTTGACGGGCATCGGATGAAACAATACATTTTACTTGAGGTTTCTTGTTGGCGTAGAGATAGTCCTTATAAATCCGGTTCTGAGAACTGAGGTGAAATCAATAATGAGAAATGACAAGTTTCTACATGTTAATTATGTTACACATTTTAAATGTTATGACTAATAGATTTATATTTTAGGAATGTCTGTAGTTGAAATGTTATCTGCAAATGAGATATAGTAAATGAAATGCTCGATATGAACAGTCATATGATGTGATCCTGTTTGAGAGTCATATTCTTTACTATAAGATATTACAAAAGTTAGAGTGTACGACATGTAGTTAAACCTAAAAAGAGAAAAAATAGCGGTTAAATGCGGGCCTTGTTAGTCGTATTCTATTTAGAGTGTTTTAAGGAATTTATTTGAATTTATTATCAATATAAATGTTAATTAATTATTATTATAAAAATAGTTATTTTAATCGGAGGGGGGGTTGGATAGCTAAACGATTGTTATTTGCTGTAAAAGAAGCCGGTAACAGTCTGAATTTTGAAGACTGACATACATACAGCAATAATTGACGTACTAAACGCAAATAGTTTACTTCTGTTTAAGTATATTTTGTGAACCTTTACAAAATATTTCTCGTATGAGTAAGTAATTATTTTTCTAAATTTTTTACCAAGAGTAAGATTAGTTCTTTTGTCAATTAAAACGTCTTGCGCTAGGGTCGTCTCATTGTCGCGATCCTTTTCCCTACTTTATAATGTTCCGACAGGCTGTAAAAGATTACAGATTTTCTTCAAAAATTCAAACGTTTTGTTTACTTGTGTTTGTATTTCATTAGGAAAGAATAGATGCGGCTTCACCTCTAATAAATTAATCTAGCCAAAAGGTAGTCAAAAGAGTGGTTTACAACTTATAAAGCGGTAAACAGCAAAGTATCTTTGCCGCGACCAAAGACAGTCGCCGCGGAATCACTAGCTTAGTGCCATAAAACGGTCACAAAAGAAAACCGCTTTTCTTTTTCGAATTTCACCGCGTGTTTGTTTATAAAGCAATACGCTCCACGTTGCCCTGATATCTGTCTGTCAAAATAGTTCGCGAATCAGAAAGGAGCTAATAGGTCATAAATTTTAAGTAGGAGGAATCTCGTATTTAGCCTTACCTCTTCGGATTTGTGTTAGCTATATATTGAGCAACAAGCCTTAATGATTTTCGCTTTCTGTTAAGATTGGATTATTTTCTTGAGGTCCGATATAAGTTGCTTACGTATGGCATGGTGTTCTTTTGATAAATCCTCGTTTACAAAGATGTTACTTCCTCTAAACATGAATCTCTTTTTCCTAGGAGTATTACAAAGGTTAATCTAAATTTTTTAAAGTTAGTTTAATTATTCTACTTCAGACACAATTTACTTGAAATTTACTTTGAAATTAAACACACTAGTCTTGAGTTTTATAATATTAATTTCATCAAATTTATTTCTGAAGCGATATAAATTTACAATACATTCAAGCCCAAGGGAAACACCAGGTGATTCCCATTACGATTTACTCAAAAGCAATCTCAAAAACAATGTGCTCATGCTGGAACAAAACCCTAGGGGGAAAACATTTAATAAACGAATTTAAATTAGACTGTTACATAAACAAAGATTAACTAGAAAATTTCTTAAAGTGAAAAGACGATAAATAAATACGGAAATCCCTTACCTTTAAAATTGTAAGACACATTTCTCATAATTCGTCATTCGCTTAAGTTCAGATGCTGTAATAGAAATTCTGTTTGTTCCAAAAGAAGCTTCCAAAATAATGTGACTAAACTAAACCCTAAACTTGACTAACAAACAATCCCTAATCAACACAATAGACCAAACCAACTAAATCTTTACATTTAATGATGGACCCAGCGAGATCATTTGTATGCATTAAAACACGGGAATGTCGTAAGCAATTAATATACACATATGTAGGTTAGTTAATAATATAGGTTCATCGATAAATTTCAAATGCGAACTGTATAAAACTAGATGGATAATTTAACTAATAAAAGTTGTTCCCTTACAAGTACCGCGCAATGGTGTTTCAGTGTGGGCAATGAAACCACTTTGATTGGTGAAACACGGTATTTTGGATGTTATGATTGGCAATCATTATTTTTATAATATTGGATAAAACAGAATTTTTAAGTAAATGCAAACGCCTTATGTACAAAAATGACATAAAAATGTCAGTAAATCGATGAAGTTTTGTTGATGTATATGCAGATAGAAGGGCATGGTGCGGTATATAACATGCAAAAAGGTCCTAATATACTAAATACAAAATTGGATCGTTCCAAAACAAATATAGTTTCTGTAATTGCTGCAAAGGAATTAATTGCTTTCGCTTTGATCAAAACAAACTACCAAACCAACATAGTCAAAGATCCGGTTCGAAGGACCACTATAAGTTTGTAGCTTGTGCTTGCTGGTTCAAAATAGTTTAACATGTGTAGTAGACTGTATTTATCTTACTTTAAAATTACATACTCCTATTTGTTTGCGTAATATAGCAATTAATAGAAAAAGCAAGACATGTAAACTTATATATTATATAAGTATCCGTACATTTAGATTATAAGTATGATATTTTCGTTATGAAACGATTAAACTCATTTTCTATTCTATACTAAAATAAAATTTTAAAACTGTTTAAAACTAGCGCCAATTAATAGTCAATTTGTAGTTGGTTTGCTTGCATATAGTATATAATTTTCGTAATACGCAGATTTTTGCTAAATACTAAAATTTTTTTATCCTTTAATTGAGATTAAGTAAAAAAGGATGTTTGCGAAGTTGTGAATTAACCTTTAGGGAGAAAATGGTAGAAAAGTTATTATTGTAGTCGTCCTCAAATACGGCTCAAAATTAAATTGTAGCAAATGGGAGTTTTTTCTTTCTCTGGAGTTTCTTTTGTATGTTATAACGGCGCCGATGTTTAGAAATTTATCATTTACGTAAACATCAGTTATCCAATTATTATTAGAACATTTAAGTTTATTTTTACGAAGCTTATTTTATATTTCTAGAATTCGTTATTTATTTTCTTAAGAAGTCCACACTTTAGTTTTTAGCATTTTAGTGGAATTATTTTTCATGTATAGCCTGGACAACAAATTTTGTATCTAGTTTCAGAATCAATTATTTTTGTTACCTAGTGTATTTTCTAGAAAGTCTCATCTAGATTTGGAAAGTTGCAAAGACAACGTCTCTGCATTAACTCAATTAATTTTAATGCATTAATTTTAATAATTATGTATTTTAGGAGTTATAATACAGAATAAATAGTTTTAAAGAAAATGTAATAATGAAAAGCAATTCCATAAATAATAAAGCACAAAGTAAAATATATAAACTTTCTTAAAGTTTAAATTAATTATTAACAAGCAGTAAATGCTCAGACAAAAGTTTTATTTACTTTCTTTATTATTTTTTTATTTAGGTTTTTAATCAATAAGCTTCTGTTGAGTTAATTTAAATTAATTAAGACAGTGTTGAATAAGACAGTATTTGAAATTTAATTTAATGCCATAACAAATATCTTGAAAGTTTGATTTATTTAGTATGATTTGAAAAAAAAATGTTTGGCAAAGATTAGTTTCATTTAATAATTTTGGTTCAAGCTGCTAAGCTACGCTAAGTATCTCTAGGCACGTTTGGTTATTAACGACTTTAGCTCACATTAAAGCGTGTTTAAAAGTTTTGCTACCTTAATTAGATGTGTTCTCTTTTAATTTTTTGCTTAACCTAATATTTGCACGAATTCGCCTTTTTCTGTTTTTAAAGGCGCCGCCATTAAAGGCAAACATACATTCGTTAATCCTTAATTTAATTTTTTTTAATTTCTGTCACATTGTTTACATAATATATATGCTGAATAAATGATTTTAAAAATATTTTAGCATATTTAAAAATCCAAGAATAAATATAAATTCGAGGAGTATGTAGGTACAAACAACAATAGATACAAGATATAGACTGTATTAAAAGTAAGAAACAAATTAAGTAATTTCACAAAGGTTATCACTACAAAGCTACCATATACGATGGTATATCAAATACAAACGGTAATTTTGCTATTCCGCTTAGAATGCAGTTCCGAGGTAGCTGATATTGTGTGGAGTAGATGTTTGGTTTATGAGGAGTGTGGAGCCAGCCGGGTTTGCGCACATCCTTGGTTTTGTCGTCAGTACAACCATGACCGAGCAAGAGGTACATTGGTCTGTTGCGCAACGGATTATCATAAAGTTTTTAACCAATGAAGGCCAATGAACCGTCAAAAACTTTATTTCGTTTGAAGGCACAGTTTGGGGACAGTACACTGTCTCAGAATCGTGTGTATACGTGGACAAGAGAATTTAAGGGCGGACGAGAACGTGTTGAAAACGAAAGTCATGATCGACTGCCAAGGACAAGCCTTACAGATGACAATACCCGTACCGTTCGACAGCTTATTGAACGTGATCGCCGGTTAACCGTGGAAGAAATTTTATCAGAAGTGGGTATCAGCTATGGAAGTGTTCGATCCATTATAACTGATCAACTTGGTTTTCGGAAAATTAGTGCTAGATGGGTTCCGAGGTTGTTGACTGGAAACCAAAAACAGGTTAGGTCGGAGATCGCTGAAAGGCTTCTGAATCGATTTCAGCGAGCAGGGGAGGCCTTTGCAGGGCATCGTGACATGTGATGAGACGTGGGTACATCACTACACCCCCGAATCTAAAATGGCAAGTAAGGACTGGCGAAGAAAAAAATGAAGGTTGCCCAGTGAAGTCCAAAACTCGGAACTCAGCTGGAAAAGTTCTTGCAAACGATTTTTCTTTACTCTAGGGGAATTTTACTGATCGATTTTCTACACGATCAACGTACAGTGAATTCGGCTTACTACTGCCAGTTGTTACAGTCGGCAAAAGCCGCCTATCGAAACAAAAGACTAGGCATGCCAATCAGAGATGTCATTCTCCTCCATGACAGCGCCAGGCCTCACAGCGCGGCCTTGACAAGAAATACACTGGAAGAAATGGGCTGGGAAATCCTCGAGCACCCTCCTTATAGCCCTGACTTGTCCCCCTGTGACTATTTTTTGTTCGCGCCTATGAAGGAATCACTGGGAGGAAAACGATTTGGAAGCAATGAAGAAGTCGAAGAGCACGTGCGCAATTGGCTTACAACTCGCCCTCAAACTTTCTATAACCAGGGAATACTGAAACTTCCAAATCGGTGGCAAGAGTGTGTAGATCACGCAGGAGACTATATTGAAAATTGTTAAAACAATGATTTGTGTATAACGTTATTTAAAAAATGATGAAAAAAAATTACCGTTTATATTTGATTTACCCTCCTACAATAAGAGGTAATAAACCGTGCATATTGAAAGCTTAAAATAAGTTAAATGATTAATAGTAAATTCCAAATAATTAAGAACAGTAGATATTAAGAATGCATCAAATAAAACAAAGCTTATTTTAGTCAGCTGACATGAATTATCTACTTTAGTAGATTAAGCTATCGATCGGCTTAAAATAGATTAGAAAATTTTTAAAAATAAAAAAGAGTTTAATACAAAACAACTTAAACGAAATAATTTAATCACATTTAATGTTAGTGTTTACGGTTGCATGGTTTATTTTTATATTTTCACTTAACAACAAATTAATTAATTTGTAATTTTTCCATTTAGTTTGTTTATTTGGAAAAACACTTGGTTTAGACATAAAACGCTATTTTTGTTTATTAAACAAAATAATCCAGGCATATAGTTAATGTTAAAACTTGCTGTACCGCACAAATATAAAGTTTAAGATATAAATAAATATAACGTTGCCCTTAAATTTAATATTTTCTTTTAAATAGTATTCCCTCTCCGTAGATTTTAGCTTCGCTTGTTATTTATAAAAAATAAACCTAAAAGGCTTTTAATATCAAAGGACTTTATTTAGAAAGCTTCAAATTTACAATTTTTCTTTTATTTAAACAAATTTTATATAATATCTATTTTGCTAAAACGCTGCGCCATTTAGTTGCCTTTATCTATTTATATATTGTTATTTATATAGTTCACACTTTTAAAAAAGACATTATAAGATAGAATTTCATAAAAATATTTTTTATATTTTTCGTGTACTTCAATATAAAATACGAAACCGGAAGCAAATGAAACATGATGCTTTAGGGTCATTCCATGCGAAATCGATCACTAAAATGGGTCGATCTCAGGGATTTCAATGAAAATCACTTATGAGGTAGCAATCAACTAAAGAACATAACTTTCATTCATCAATTTTCTAAATTACGCAGAACTTCGGAAATATTCAAACCGAAAAAATTATCAAAACTGCTTGCACGCCTTTAAAGAAATATAAATATCTCGAAAAGTATCTACCCTAGAACAAATATTTTTTTGTATATTGCTCACTAGAAGACGGGTTTTTTGGACAGCCTAATAATTTTTTGTTATCAAACGTATTTTTATTTTTTTTCTAAACGAAATATTTAAAAAATGCAGAAAAATCGGTGTGGTCACATTTTTAAAAATCTGAAAAAAATTGTACAGATTCTTTGAACATTTCTGTATTTAAATATCAAATGGCAAGCTGGACGTTTTAATAGTTTTGGCATGGTAAATTTGGCATTTAAATACAGAAATGTTCAAAGAATCTGTACAATTTTTTTCAGATTTTTAAAAATGTGACCACACCGATTTTTCTGCATTTTTTAAATATTTCGTTTAGAAAAAAAATAAAAATACGTTTGATAACAAAAAATTATTAGGCTGTCCAAAAAACCCGTCTTCTAGTGAGCAATATACAAAAAAATATTTGTTCTAGGGTAGATACTTTTCGAGATATTTATATTTCTTTAAAGGCGTGCAAGCAGTTTTGATAATTGTTTCAGTTTGAATATTTCCGAAGTTCTGCGTAATTTAGCAAATTGATGAATGAAAGTTATGTTCCTTAGTTGATTGCTACCTCATAAGTGATTTTCATTGAAATCCGAGAGATCGACCCATTTTAGTGATCGATTTCATAAGATTTCAAATATAGAATATTTGTTAAGTTGCAAGAGCAAGAGAGAGCAATCACGCGACACGATGTGTCAAAGAGAAAAGAAGTTCCACGAAAGTAGCAATTACTACGCCGCTACGTACCTGCTACCCAAAAATTGTTCCCCATTTTGGTTCCAGGCACGTCACAAAACCGTAGCAATTACGTGCTTGTGACTACTGGCAAAAACTTAATAGTTCCACCGGTAGTTGCTGGTACGTAGCGATGACTAAAAATGCTGCTTGGGTAAGAGAAGATATAACGTTGTTTTAAAATTTCCAATTTAAAATCATAAATACATACATATTTCAATCTAATATTCAAGTAATATTGATTAAAACGGTATAATAAATATTTTGTTAGTAAAAAACAGAATTTGTATTTAATAAATATGTATGTAAATGTTAGATAAATATTATCTAAGTATAAAACATAATGTCTAACTGCTAGAGTAACACGTCTTCGGTCAGTAGTAAGCAGTCGACTTTGTTTACGTCATCGAATGAACAATTTATAGACCGATGGAAAATTATGCTCTAATAGCTCTATTATATTGCATTTGCATGGGTAACTAAAACATACAGAGCTCTTATTATCCATAACTTGCTTTATAAAAAGATCATAACAACAATCTTTTTCTTATTTTTAACAATTAATTCGATAATGACTTAGTTGCTAAAATATCAAAACTAAAAACGAAAACAAAAACCAATACAAGTAAAAAATCCTAATAATCCTATTTAAAATAAGGTATAACGCTGATTTATCTCTTTACAACCTTTCCGATGTAGCGCTTATAAGCGATTGAATAAGACAACCTACTTTAGGTTGTTATCGACTTTAACTAATATATACCTAATCCTTGTAACAAATACAATTTGTAGGCAACACATTTTGATAAACAAAAGCCCCACAATGGGACCGTCAATTTGTAATAAGTTATTTTACAAAAAAATACGTTATACAACTATCTATGCCTCGGCTTAGTTTAAATACCTTAAAATTAAAACTTTCCCTCTCTTTCGGATTAAGGAAGGTCATATGTGGATTTGAGCATCATCAAATTCATAGAGTTATGGATTTAAGGGCGCCAGCATAATTGGTTTAAATTAATAAAAACGTAGTTTTATTGCTTCACGGAGCAACGGCAACTTCACGAAATACGGAGCTCTAAATCTTAAAATAAATCCAGCCTCAATTATGGAAGGACCGAATTCCGTACTCGGATATTTCAGCAGAAATAGCATATAATAAAAAGTAAACAAAAATAACACAAATAATACCATTTATTTATTTATTTCACATAAAGAAATCATTAGATAGTAAAAAAGAGCTCGAAGGCTTTCAGCTGTTATTCAAATAATATCTTAACGTGTATTATAATAATATTACAACTAAATTAAACAAATACTTTAAAATTTTTTGCTTAAAAAATTAAATTCATTTTAAATTACAACATTAAAAATTCTATCACATAATTATAACAATCCGCTCTTAAATCTTCACAAAATGAACTAATTAATGCTTCCACAAAAAATAGGATATAAAGAACCCACTTGGTTATTTCTATAAACTTAATTTGGTTTTCAAACGTTAGTTCAAATGACATGTTGGAGATGGTCACCAGGTTGTCACGAGTCTTTTGGAGAAAGCTTCCAGTTATTCACATGTGGAAATTCAAAATACTGAGGACTGCAAAACCATATATATAACATCAAACAAACAAAGGTGAAGCTCGCAGTTTCCGCCATGGAGATGGAACAGCAAACTAGATTTTAAAATCCGTCGATTTTCTTAAAACGCCAATTTGATTGCAAGTCTGGATGAATATTCTCGAACTAAAGTCAATATCGACTTTCTTAAACTAAAATCTGGATTTATTTTCTGAAACTCAAGTCTGTATTCCTAAAATTAATGATCAATATTGTAAAGAAAAGTTTATTGAGTACATCAATAAAACAAGAAGAAAATTTAATTAAAATAAAGATTGTTTTATTACCTTTTCAAAGGGGATTCAAGATTCATCCATTCAGATTTCATCCAAACTTTCAAACAATGATTTCGTACGTACTTTTAATAAATCACACAACCATTTTATGCACTAATTATACTATAATTGCCCCGTCAAAAGGGAATTTCATTATTAAGACCAAAAGCTTAATAAACCACAAAACTACGTGTTCAATTGTCAAGGGAATTTTAGAAGAATACGAAAGAAGCCAAAGCTTTTTTAACGAAGAACAAGCGTGGGTCTCGTGAATTTTGACGGTTGAATTCAGGCGTCAATTTTGACGCGAAAATGTCAAACCAAATATTTATTATTGATTAACGAAAACGGACAACCACGGCGAATTGAAAAATCGATTAGTCGTAAATAAAATATTAAACTTAATTAACAGAAGAGACAAATACAATAAGAATTAAGCTATTACAAAGAAAAGATCGTTAATTTCGCAGTCAATAATACTAAATCTAGATGACATTGCAAATAAACATTGAAACTTGAATACGCAGGGTGTCTTTACAAGAATAACCCAATAATGTTTTTATCAATATACAAGGTGCTTTTAAAATAAAAGAATACACAGAAAAACTGTTGTTACATCCTATCCAATTAGTTCTACCTGTTATCGTCTACCAGACGTTGCTTAAACATAATGTTCACTTGCATTTACAAAATTCATCAAACAGTTTATTAAACACACAAAACAGATTGAAAAACTAATATCAATACTGCTAATAATATTTAACTTACCTCCCTTTGAAGGAAATAAATGACTTGTTTTGTGTTTGTGAATTAATCAGGATCTTCACTGCTGTAAAATATGGCGTAGCATATAGGGCTTGCCGAATTAAAAATCATAATAATCCTTATTTGTTTTTTTGGTAATGTTAATCATCAAACACCCAAAGTACAATCAGATCATTTAAAATGATAAATGATTTTAGCTGGTTTTAATAAAACTTTTATCTCAAAACTGTTTAAATTTGTCGTTTATCTGAATAAAATGGTTTCTGCTGCTAATTGCATTTCGGAGGCATTTAAAATTAATTTCGTGTCTTATCTACATCACAGGGTTCAATAAAAAAGCCAAACCTAAGCATACAATAAAACGAATAAGTAGGTACACAATTGGATTTTATCTCTTGAGCTCATTTATTTAAGCAATGGATACACATTAGGTCCTATAGTATAAATCTAAATAAACTTTTGACATTATACAAATTTGTGTATCGATGTATTGTAAATATGTCAAATATATCGGATTTATATGCTCGAACTAACTTTTATTACTATTGTTGTTTTTTTTTTCTTACAGAGTGAGCCATACTGCATGCGAAGAAATACAAGCGAAAGGTTAACAGGGAATGCACAATTTGAAGGATATGCTGTAGACTTAGTTCACCAGATATCGCGCATCTTGGGATTCAACTACACTATTCGTTTAGCACCTGATGGCCGATATGGATCTTATAACAAACAGACTAAAGAATGGGACGGAATGCTAAAAGAACTTCTTGACCAAAAAGCAGACTTAGCTGTAGCTGATCTTACTATTACCTACGAAAGGGAACAAGCAGTCGACTTTACGATGCCTTTTATGAATTTAGGAATAAGCATCTTATACAGGAAACCCTTCAAACAAGCGCCTAATCTCTTTTCCTTCCTGTCGCCCCTTTCACTAGACGTATGGATTTACATGGCTACTGCCTATTTAGGTGTTTCGGTTTTACTGTTCATTTTAGCCAGGTAGGGTATAAAAGCATATCGATATTTAAATTCATATTCCTTATTTTTCCAACTACCGTAATTCAGCAGACTTTCTTTGTTTTTTTTAGAAGTCACATTTCATTTAAGATTAAATTCTGATAATAAAGTTCTAGGATTTCATTTTATCGAACCATTTTTCATTCAAATTCGATACTTAACGTTCTAGCTGGGTTATACGATCCAGTCTGTGTAAATATGACCGCAATCTGTTACAGATTCACACCGTACGAGTGGCAAAACCCTCATCCTTGCGATCCTAATCCGGACCACTTAGAGAATCACTTCACATTACTCAACTGCATGTGGTTCGCAATTGGATCGTTAATGCAGCAAGGCTGCGACTTTTTGCCCAAGTAAGTCCTAGTTCAGAGTTTGATTAAGTTTGCCCCTGTGGTTGCAGGTTCAGCCCTTACGAATGGGACAACCCGCATCCATGCAACAACGATCCTGACGTACTGGAAAATCAATTCACATTGATGAACTCGCTCTGGTTCACTATCGGATCTCTCATGCAGCAAGGCTCCAATATTGCACCAAAGTAAGTTTTTGTTATTTGAGAAACATTTAATTAATAAATTAAGTTTTGGTGGGTACTAAGTCTTGCTGTATCGGAGACTCTATTTCTTACTTTAATTAAATTGTCTTTAAAAAAGCATCAAAATAAATAACACACCAAAAAGCTCGCTATAAGTATTTGAAAGCTTCCCATAAGCATCATAAATTTTCCTTGATATTAAGTTCAGAAATTCATATCCTCTTTATAATGCAACCCTTTCTTTGTTGACCTAAATTTTGTGGTATAAAACAGTGAGAGGACATCTCATCACGATCACAACAAAAATATCCATAAAACATTTAAACTCGCTTTCATGTTTTCAACACTCGTAACGCAAAAAACGAAGCTTCCCTCTAAAAACTTTTACAAGAATTTTTGTACAACATCCTGTCGATGCAAATTAATTGAAGAACCGCTAAAAATTCTCTCTGTTTCTCTCTGGAAATAGCTTTGGGCAAATTTATTAAAAAGAAAGCGGTTGCGCTTTTCTCTCATAAATAATTAAATCAAAGCAAAAAGGCAGAAGCAGCAGTTTTGTTTGGTTTGTATTTATTGGAAAATTGGTGGTTGGTCTTCTTGCTGAAAGAGGAATTAAATGAATTCCCGAAAAGTTCGATTTTCCAAAAATATCGCGTTGAAACACTCTTGATTATCCAAACTGTACTATTACATTGAAAGATGAGAGATTTAATCAGATTTGAAATTGCAGTATGAAAAAGTAACTCAATTTACCGAATGTCATTCACATGTCAAAATATGAAACCGACATTAATGGGTGAACGCAAAAATATGGATAAAAGCAACATTAAATTGTCAGCTACACTTAGGTTTCTTTTTACGTGTTACTGCTATCAACAAATTTGTATTTTTAGTGTGAAATTTAATTAAAATCTAAATTTTTATATTCTAAAATTAATCAGTGTGCACCAATAGAGAGAAAAAAGATGTAAAGTAAAACTTTAATGGATGTACTGCCTTATTTTACATCAGCTTGCAATTTTTTTTTATTTTGCAGAAAATTGTAAAAGCGCCTTTTAGTACTTTTTCGCACCTCAATCCATTCGTCTGTCACTAAAGGCAAGCATGCTATGTGGCTTCCATTGCTTTTGTGACTAAAAGAAGGCTTTCAGAGACCTACGGCAATGTTGAATCTTGAATGCATCCGATGCTGTGTATAGCTTTGTCGACGATAGCTATATACATTTTCAAGCGCAATAAGTGCAGGTTATTGCATCCAAGTTATTCCTTTTGGCTATTTTATATTTTGTAATAAGTTGAACACATATAAAGATAGCTACCGTAACAGGTGAAAAAGATTTAATTTAAAACTTTAGTTTTTGAATCTAAAGATATATATCATAGTCAGCAATTATCACTTTGTCAAATTTAATTTTGATATCTCACTATACTGCGTTCGTAAATACAGAGGAGTAGAAACAAAATAAAATTACACTAAAATAATTCTCGAGCCTACCGCTAACTGTGGGCAAATTTAAATTTACCATAAGTGTTTCTGTTATTTAGTCGTCCAATTATACTTTTGTTCTATCTAGCAATTTTTGTATTGTTAATACATAAGCAAAAACTTTTCGAACACTTTAACATGTTTACATTAAATACCGGAAATCTATTTGCAAACACAGCAATTTACTATGCGTATACTTGTCTCCTACGTAGCCAATGAGTTAACAAGCTTGTAATTTTAATTTACTCCTTGGAATTTACGAATGCGGTACAGAATGGTGTTCTATTCTGGGGTGGGTGTGCAAAAGAGAATCATATTAAAAAGTGCAAGTTTTTAAAAGGAAGTTTACCGAAACACCGTAGATACCCCATGGTGCTATAGGAACGACACCTAATGTCGAGATCTAAAGATCCCAACAGTTACAGTTTGTCGCAGAGCACAAGTTGAGACTCTACGCTCATGTAAACTCTGAAGTATGCAGCGTCTAGACAATACAGACCTGAGTAAAAAACAAAAAAGCCCAACCTTTTAAAGCGTGCATTATATTAGGGTCCTAGACGGCCAGGATTGTATAAAAACAAACCAAAGAGATTGAATAGTTTCTTTACATAAAATTGATGTATTGAACATGAAAAGAGCACATATGCACGATTAATTGCATTAGTGTTCGATGGAATCAGATAATGACCACAGACTTTCACAATCAAGAATTGTAGCTTTGATAATTTATTTTGTTTTTAAACAGCAAGAATAGCGAAGACGGAAAAGATTTATTACGACGAAGTCGATACATTTTTCTAGGGCTTCCGCTTTTACTGAAAGTGACATCAGCATCAAAATCTTAAATGAGTAGATTAAACTGTCAGAGTTCTAGCTCAAAATTGCATGTAATTTGGGCGAATTTTGTATTTCAGAGTCATCTCTAAGTCGCATGTGACCCTGAAATGCAAAACCACTTTTTTAAAATATGGAATTTTTGCTAGAACCCTTTTCTGCATTTTCATAAAATAGTACTAGTTGACTGTAAACATGATTACATAACACAAATAAGTACTTTATTATACAATAACTGCTTCTCAGACGATATGCTTTATTGGATGAGTAATTAATTGAATTGTGAGTAAGGCCCTCAGGGGAGCTGGTATGGAACCTTGTGATAAATGGACTTCAGGAATCTCTACAGTGAAGGATTTATTCCCTTGCCATACGCTGACGATCTAGTCATAGTAGTATAGAGGAAATTCACAACCACGGTCAGGGAGCGAATGCAATCAACCATGAATGTTGTAGCTAGATGGGTTTAGCAAGAAGGCCTTAGAGTCAGTCACACGAAGAAATGTGCAAGGCCCTAGACCTCTATACTTTTATGAAAAATAAATCACTCTGTCAAGAGAGGTAACATACATAGGAGTTATTTTAGATTCCAAACTTTCCTGGATTCGATTGTATGACAAATCTTGGGGTCACAAACCAGGAATGGTGTACTACCTGTACACCAGAGTGGTCAGACCAGCAATAACCTACTCGGTTTGGTGGCCCAAAGTCAAGCAGGAAACCACCAAACTAAGACTATTTTGCTATTACAGAGGCGACGAGAACAACCCCACTGTTGCAATGGAGACACTTCTTGACCTCCCCTAGATGGACAGGCAAGATTAGGTCTATATAGATTGTAGAACTTACCGTACCATCTTTGGATAAGTACAGAACTTACCAGAATGACTAGTTGCTTAGGGGGTCGTTTACTGGCGATGAGGACGGATCACAAGACGTCTAGGATCCTTGATAACCCTCTTTTTGAGTTGAGTATACAGAATCGCCAGGAGTTGTTACGATCTAGGCAGGACATTCCTCCTGAGAGTCTGATCTGATCTGGAGACGGGTGCTGGATCAGGCCTATATAACGAAGATTCAAGAGCGGAGCTATTCTTTCCTCGTGAACAGTTTGTCTCCGCCTTCCAAACGAAAACTTACGCCATACTACAATGTGTGCGTGAAAACAACAAGAGGGCTTACAGAAATAAGCAGATCTATATCATACCACACCTCGCGCTTGTGAATGGTGTAAAACAAGTACTTGCATAATAAAGTAACCATTTAAAGTAAAATAACAAAACTAGGGTTTATATATTATTATCATAACACCTTCAACATCAGATCGAAATTGCGGTGGAAACAAAGTGACAGACCATAAAATACGTTTGACATAAGTGCGGGAGAGATAGCCTTATGCAAACACATCTGTAATCTTTTTTATTTGTAAGGGCGGTTTGGGGTGCCCCTGGGGTTGTCTCGGTATTTGTAAGGGGCCCGCTTACGTAGTGGTGCAGTGTGGTTTTCGGTGATCTCGGTATCAGCGGTAACTCTCGGGCGCCAGTTGTTTTAACGCGGTATGCTTCACGGCTCCGGGTAACTGTTAGTGGAGAAAAGGTAATCCAGGGAACTGCTGGGGTTGCTGAGGTCGGCCCTTTCTGGATCACTCCACCTGACCCTAAAGCTCTTACTAAGAGGGTATTAATACTAACAAATAAAACACACAATATTAACCAAACTTAGTTTTTATTATTACCAAAGCTCTAACCCTTCAACAAGCTTCTAACTCTGTCTCTAAAACAAGCATACGGTTATCTACAATAGCCACAGCAAGCTGGATGTAATACGGCGTGCAATAACAAGCAAGCGTGCAAATACGGGTTCGGGGTACGGGGTCGTGAAACGGTGTGTTGGGTAATGGCGGACGGACTGGAGTAAGCAGAGCGGGAGGAGATCCCCTGGCTACGCCCAGTTAGATCGCGGACAAGGTATGAGAGATGAGGGGATGATACATTCCGGCTATGCACAGTGAAGTCTCGGAAAAGGCGTGGGGGATGTAGGGATGAGACCTCCCGGCTACGCACAGTGAAGTTTCGGAAAAGGGGCAAGGAATGCAACGGACGGAAAGGGGATCGGTTTATCGGTTAAAGGTCTTACTCTTATATACCCCAGGAACCGTCCGGTAGGCTCTGGCTGGCTGGGCTGGCTGGCTGGCTGGTCCTGTAGAGAGTCCTGTACGCGGGCTAAATAAATCGTCGCTCCGCACCTGTTTACATAGGCGCTCTCGAAGCGTGGCTAAAATGGTAGGGAGTGTAACGGAGCGGCGCACGCCAAATATCGGTTAGGGAAGAGATGCGTGCACTCGCTTGAGTCGGCGGCTTATCCGAGCGGCGACTGATTGCAACAGTCGATAAACACTTTCATTCTTAATACCCAAAATAATTAACAAAATTTAGTAACTTCGTTACATATTTATGTAACAGATGATTATCTTTAACATAGCAAAGCGCCAAACCTGTTAGTGTACTGTTTTTTAGTACTTTTTTACCCCCAGAAGCTCGAGGGCGCTAAAACCACCACCGCAGAGTTGCCAGACGTCGGGTTCTCTTCTCAGTATATTCAAAGGCACCTCTCATAGCAGTTCATAGCATAAAAATACTGTAAGGATTCCGTTGCTGGCTCTTGGACTATAATAACTTTAGAAGGTTCAGCCTTCTAAATGAAATGAAATATAATATAAATACAAAGATTAGTTAAAGTTTCACAAGTTTTATTAATATCTTAACCTGACAATATTGTTACGACACTTTGTGTCATTATCAAAGGTAGATAAGATTGATAAACAAACACGTTGCTAAGGATAAATACATACAGAGAATAGTTAACTAGATACAATACATAACAAAAACTAAATATCTAACACTTCTAATAAAGGAGAATTACTAAGCTCAGTTTGTTCATTCATTAAAGGTACTGTGCGTTTATGTCTGTATATTTCAAAAGCTTCTAAAATGTCTAATTTGTGTTTGTTGTTGCAAAAATGTAAGAATTTAATGTTGTTTTGAGGTGTCATTGGGTGGTTCTGTTCCAAAATGTGTTTAGTATAATTCGATTTTTCTGGATGTTTAAGTCTATAACTAAACTTGTAAGCTTTGACATTTGTAACATGTTTGCAAAGATTCCACCACAAGACTGTATTCCTTTGTTAGATAATTTCCTAGTTAATAGTAATGTAGAATTAGTAAAAAGATTAGAGTTAATTCAATTATTTGATCTTTGTATCAGTCAAAATTATTTCACTTTTAATAATATAATTTATTTACAGAAAGATGGTTTACCTATGGGTAATTCTCTAAGTCCTCTATTAGCTAACATATTTATGGATAATTTGGAAGATCGAATATTTGAATTAGATCTTTTCTTAGAATTTTCCATATACAGAAAACCCACAAGCACAGACATCACTATACCTAACGATTCATGTCAACATAAAATGCATAAACTAGCGGCTTATAGATCTTTAGTACACCGAACTTTAACTATACTCCAATGAAACGATCACATTTTGATAAAGAAATTTCAATCATCAAACAATTAGCATATGCAAACCATTATAACCATAACATGATTGACACTTTAATTCAACAAAAAGATTATAGGTTAGCTATCAAAAGAATATTTCCAATTGGCACTCAAATACAAGACACAAACTACATATCAATACCATACTTTGGCAAGATATCAGAACAAATTGCAACTATACTAAGAAAAACCACCAGTTACAAAATAACCTATAGAACTAACACCAACACCTTTTCATTTTTATTCAATGCTAAAGACAAAACACAAGATATCATGAAATCCGGCATTTACCGTTTGAATTGTTCTTTTTGTAACTCGGTTTATATTGGGCAAACACTTAGAAATTTCGACATAAGATACAAAGAACACGTACGCTCTTATAGACTTAAACATCCAGAAAAATCGAATTTTGCCAAACACATTTTAGAACAGAACCACCCAATGACACCTCAAAACAACATTAAATTCTTACATTTTTGCAACAACAAACACAAATTAGACATTTTAGAAGATTTTGAAATATACAGACATAAACGCACAGTACCTTTAATGAATGAACAAACTGAGCTTAGTAATTCTCCTTTATTAGAAGTGTTGGATATTTAGTTTTTGTTATGTATTGTATCTAGTTACCTAATTTCTGTATGTATTTATCCTTAGCAACGTGTTTGTTTATCAATCTTATCTACCTTTGATAAAGACACAAAGTGTCGAAACAATATTGTCAGGTTAAGATATTAATAAAACTCGTGAAACTTTAACTAATCTTTGTATTTATATTATATTTCATGATTATAGAGTTCCACAAAGTAATTCTAAATGAAAATTAAAAAAACTGTTTCATCATTGCCGTGATAGGGAAAGTTAACAAATGAAGTGTTTTGCAATCAAGTTTTTTTCTAGATTTGAAATAAGCTCTAATATATATGTAAGTGGTACGTTTTATTAAGGAATTAAAAGCTTGTATCATATAGCTATTGTCACTCGGTATATTTGTCTTATTAAATTGCATTAAAAAAGTAGACTTCCAAATGTCTACCCTTGGCTAAAATACAGGCCTGTGGTAGAGGTCGCCGCAGTATTATTAATTTTGCGTTAGTCTGCAACGATATAGCCTTTCAGGTTTAGCGAAAATACTTCTACCAATCATCATAATACTACTGTGGGGAGTTTAGGTTATATGACTTAGTGCAGTGGTATTTAGGTCTAGTAATGATGGATGCAAATCTTTAGAATCAGACAAAACGGCTTTTAACCAGTCCTGAGTGTTGGCTTTGTAGGCCCGAGCAGAGTCCTGTTGAAAACATCTTTATTTGTTTTTGAAGACGGTTTGATAACATATGCTTTACAACCTGCTCGAGTACATCATCCTTCCTAATTCATCTCAACAAGCGATGCCTTAGCTCTAAAACAGATATTTCAGCCCAGGCCATGAGAACAGGAGGATGGTAACGAGTAAACAAATGCTTTTGAGATTTTTGATAAACTCCCTGTATACCATACATCACTCTCAGTGCTTCCGCAAGAATTTCTTCATAACCTTCCCATCTTGGAAAACTCAGCTGCCATGAACTTGAAGAAAACTCAACAAAATCAATAAACAAACAAACCGTTGCTGTTAATTGAACGAAAACAGTAGAAAACTTCAGCAGTGCCTGGACCATATGAGCGGTTGTGGCTCTTCTCACTTCTTACTTTAGTAGCTACATATGTTATATGAATAGACAATTAATTTATTTGTGACTGCACAGCAATCTCTACAGGATACCACAGTCAAGCATAATAAATGAGATAAACACAAACGTATTTATTATAAGAAACTCAAATTTAGGGAACTCGAGATTAGGGCGTTTTGAGATCGGCAATTCATTTCGGAAAAAATCATTTTTGGGCGATATTAATTTTCACAATAGACAAGCACGAAATAAAAAATTAACAAAATCTTATATGCTTTTCCTTTAGAAGATTCTAGATAAACGAATCTTTTCTAGAGCCGTTTCTACAAGGATGGTTGCTGGGATGTGGTGGTTCTTCACCCTTATCATGATTTCTTCTTATACAGCCAATTTAGCTGCCTTTTTAACTGTAGAACGAATGGATTCACCAATAGAAAGCACAGAAGATTTAGCAAAACAAACGAAAATCAAATATGGTGCTCTAAAAGATGGTTCTACAGCAGGATTTTTTAGGGTAATTTTTGTATTTAAATGTTTTCTGAATATTTACTTACTTTTATTGCTTTTATTAGGACTCTAATTTTTCAACCTACGAACGGATGTGGTCGTTTATGGAATCGGCGAGACCGTCAGTGTTTACTGCCAGTAATGCCGAGGGTGTCGAGAGGGTAATCAAAGGAAAAGGAAATTACGCGTTTTTAATGGAGTCAACTACTATAGAATATACAATTGAAAGAAAGTGCGAATTGACACAGATCGGTGGCCTTTTGGATAATAAGGGATACGGAATTGCTATGCCCTCTGGTAACTACATTAAAACCGGTTTTTATGGTGTAATAATATCCTTTGCTTAATAAACAACTTTTGCAGGCTCGCCGTTTAGAACGGCTATAAGTGGTGCCATATTAAAACTGCAAGAAGAGGGAAAACTTCATTTACTTAAGACTCGATGGTGGAAAGAAAAATCAGGTGGCGGCGCGTGCAGTGTGGGTATTATTTTTATGTATCTATAATTTATCTGTTTTAATAGAATAGGAGCTAACATTTACTAGAGCATGATTATAATTTCAAAACCTGCCACGGGCCATAAATTGATAGAGCTGTTTTTGTACGATACCCTTTTACCTTTATTGAATTTTAATGCGTAATCCCATCTTGTTCAGTTTGATGGGCCGATGAATAATTTGACAGTAATAATTCATGTTTTGACAAATATTGCTTTTATCGCCAGAATAATGTTTTATTTTTCTCTTTATTATTTTAATCAAATAATATGCACCAATTTTTTGAATTGCATTTTAATTAAACTGAAAATGATTTGGAAACTGAACTCATTTGGACGAGCCCTTTGTAGTGCTACTATTAATTATTATTGTAATTAAAATGTAGGATGGGTTTTTACATTCATTAATTTCAGTGTTCAAAATAAAACAAAAGCTCATTTTGCCTTCGGCAGGCAGAATAATTATGAAATGTAGATGGTAGCCTGGCAATTTTGACTTTGTCATGCAATATACATCATATATTTTTTAACTTAAAGTAATTAAATAGAATTTTTAATATATGAAAATTCATTTATTGTGGAGTATTTTTCGATTGAAACAAATAAATAAAACCCAAGTCATCCCCACAAAATAATTTTAATCCAAAAGTAGGTAGTATTGGTAGTTTTTGTATATGTTTCGGCCTTACCTATGATTGTTACATAAGTTGTAATAACATAACATATTTAACTAACAAAACTATTAATTGAGGTTAAATTACAACAATATTTCATTTCAACAATGTTACTTTTTACCATTTAAAGTTTAGAGGGTTACTTTTATTATAGCTAAGACTTTTTTAACAATTTTGTAATTTAACCTCAATTTTAATTAAGTATGTAACGGTATTACAACTTATGTACATTTACAGCCTGAAGGTGGCCTTTATTTGTTAAGCTTTATATCATCATTAGTAGGGCCGAAACATATACATATGTAGCTGATAAAAGTTACCAAAACTACTTCTAAAATAGAAATTATTTTGTGGTGAAGATTTGGGTTTTATTTATTTGTTTCAATCGATTAAATGGATATTACACTACATTAGAAGGAATGTATGTACATACTTAATAAACACGGAGACTTTCACGGTTAGCGTCAATGTCACGATTAATCAATGGCAAAAAGGCGAGATCTACCCCCTTAATTTAATATTTTTATGTAAAACGGGTCCCCAAAAATAAAACATAATGTTCTCAACAATAAAATGCATTTATTCCCAGGTTATTCAATTTTTATTACAGAGGACAAATAACGACGAAATGCATTTATTTATTCTATTCAAAAAGAATCATAAATAAGCACAAAGAACAATTCATCTCTAAATTTGCTTTAACAAACTAATGCATTCAAAACGCGAGATATGCTTTCGAGATTATTACAATACAGGGCCGTATTGGGCTGGATTTAACCATCGAAAAAATGATTTGAAGTATTTTATACAATCATTCAAATAAAAAAGAGTGGATTAAATAATAATCGATCAGAAATGAACAGAAATGGTTACATTTTATGACTCTCACTCAGAAAATGTATTGCTATAGCATATATGCGCATACATGAGAAAGAAGCAAGGCACTAGTGGTTACTTTGAATATTTTTGCGTTATGTCAAAAAGGATAGACAATAATCATTCCATCCCAATTGCGATTCATGCTGTCCAGTGTCCAATAGACATTGAAGTTATTGCACTCTCTAGCAATCAATACTAGTAAATCCAACTGAACATGAGATAGTTGTAGATATTTAGATGGGGATTCGTTAGTGTTTCTCCATTCAATCTCCAACGGAAAATAACATTTTACTCACTTCCATCCATTTTTTGAGTAAATCTATCCTATGACCTGCTTGGATAATATAGATGATTGTTCGATTGTAAAATCATCCATTCATTAGTCCTTAAAGATGGCCAGAAAATGGAAAATCCATTGAATTCCGAAACAGAAGCTATGATTTACTATAGTTTATTTTCCGAATTTTTCCTTATTAAGTCGCTTAAGAGCTTGCTGGCTCGAGAGGTACTCGTAGTTAGCTGTACCGACATTTATACAATGGTGCAAGTGATACGAATGGTTACTCAATCATCCACAAAACTAAATTCATTAAACAGTGAACGATGAACGTTTACGACTTGCATGGAGTATTGCTGTATCTAACGTTGTCTTTTACCTCCGATATCTAAATTGTTATTTAGGTTCAAGTTATTATTTTTTTGCTAGTAATTGATCAATAAAGTATGTAGTTTTATTTGAAGTCTTCGTTGAACCTTAGTATTGGAATCCTTTAGGTATTTGTTAAATTGGATGTATTTGTTAAATAGATACTCAAGACTGTCAAGGAAGGGAAGCGAAGCTTATAGGGCATTCTTAGTAAATCGCCCCTTCTTACTACTTGGATTTATTTTATTTTTGTAGCAGTTTTTATATGTGAGATAGAAATCAGTTTCCAGTTTTAATATCAATACAATTTCCATGTTTTGGTACTGAATATTACCATGAAGACGGTATAGGTTCACTGTTATATGTTATAGTTTACTTTTGAAGTACTGACACACGGTACTGCTGTTTTGTTAAACTATTATTTAGTTGTAATTTAACAATCAAACATTTTAATGTTTTAGACGTTAACTGGTTGGTCTAGTTGCATGACATGAAATAACATAGAGTGTTCCACAAGTAAAGTATGTTATGGCCGAACGAAGCGCAAGGAGTCTAGACATAATAACGCTTTGTATTCAATGTTAACATTACAGGGGTAGTTTAAAGGAGGGGGGGGCAGAGAGGGTTATTACCTTCCCCCGAAACTCAGTTAAAGGCAAAACATCCCTTATAACTTACCTTTATTGTTAAGAAAGTTTGAATAAGACACGATCACTGACTTATTGTCGATTACCTATGTCTCTGTAGGAAGCTATGTGTTAATAATTTTTACATTATTAACTAAATTATCTGTGAGCTGTAAGATCATTGACTGAGAATGCAATGGAAAAGTTTATTCAAGGATAATAGTGTAGTCAAACCTATCCTACTGAAATATTACCCACCTCCGTAGAACCTTGGTTTTTAATCGCTCCTACAACACTTCATATTAAGCCCAAGACGTCCTTGCAGCTTCTGCTAATATTGTTGATTTTTTACAATCAAACTTTTCGAACTGACTATTTCATCATCGTCCTGCCCAAATCCCTAAACCTAAAAAATGAAATGGGTATCGTTTGAAAGGTTATCCATATGAATAGTTATAGACAATTTCGGATTTTTCCCTTATCAACCTAATCAACCATGCAGAGGCGAATCTAGGTTTGGGTGTAAATTTAGATTCAGTCGTCGATACTGTCATTTGTATAAATTTTTCTGTATAAGACACCAAAAAAGAAGACCAACAAAAGGTAGATATAAAATGAAACGCCAGATTTAAACCAAGGAATTAATTACCAAATTGCAAATATATAAGCTGCTATACAACACCGATGGTAGAGTAACCGACGTAAAATAACCCACGAAAGCAATTTAAATATGGTAAATATAGTATAGTGTTTCTAACAAACTTGTGAAAATTCTCTCAAAAACGGAATTTAAAACACATTAAATCAAAAATTACGGTAAAATCCTCCTAAAAGCATTTTCAGACACAATACAAAAAGGAAACCGTAATATTACAACAGATTGAACCCAAAAATGCACTTTCACACACGAATGACATATTCTTTCTTCTATCCGATAAAGGCTTAAAGCCGACGAGTTTCCAACTTGCATATTATGCTAGTTGACCACTTTATATTTTTGTTTAGAAAACGTTAGCTCAATTAAATAGGTTCATTATGCTTCTTTCCGAAAATACTTAAAATTAGTTAATCATTTACTATACTTTTGTCCAAAAGTTGTTAATTATAGGTTGACAAAAAGATCAGTAAATAAAATGTCCACTAGAATTTGCAGCCTTCTTAAAATACAAATAAAATTTTCTGTGGATGTAAGTTGCTTGAAACATTGTTGTTCAATCTGTGGCTAACAATTTATTTCGACTAGATAATATCACTGGATATTTCCTGGTTACGGACAACGTACGCTTAATTTAGAGATGTTTGTTTGTGTAAGAACGTGGCAAGCTATTGCAGTTGACACAAAACATTTCCGTGTTGTGTAAATAGTAAGGAAAAACAGTGTATTCTACGTTCTTGCTTTCTAACATTCATCAACAAGCACTTCTTGTGATAACAGTAATTCCACGATTTATGTATGTAATGTAATTGAAATGGCCTTAATCAAGGTATATTTTAATTTTTGTATCCACTCCTAATAATAATAACTTTGTCGCCAGTTTATCGATGTTTTCGATTATTAAGAAATCTACTTCACGTTCACAGCGAATACAAATTTAAACTTTTTATTGGATTATTTTTTCTACATTTTACTACCTCCACATAACAGTGGTCTGGTCTTTTTTTGACTAATTTGTCAATTATGGCCTTACAGGGAGTAGTAGGATTTAGAAAATTCTATAAGGAACTATTTAAAATCGTATAGAGTCCAAATTGAATAATATTCAGAATCACTTAAATAGAGATGGAGCTAGTGGGTCTGTTCTCAATATACGTTGAAAGTAAAAAAGCTCTTCATAAATCTTTTCGTTGATCTTTCTAGATTCGTTCCTAGTACTTTACTAGGGCACTTGAAGTTTTCATTTTTTGTTTAATAGATCCTGCGTCCAGTTCCGATTAGATTAGTCGACGAAGTCCTAGATATAAAACGAACTTGTTTCGATACATTAACAGCACAGTCTGTTTTCTAACGAGTTTCTCAGTTTTGTCAATTCACATAATTAAAATGAATAAGAGATAGCAAATAGTGGAGAGAAAAAAATAGCAACACTGTTAACACATGAATATATTAAACTAAAATCACATGTGCAAAGGTTTTCGAATATATTATCACAGCTTGAAACTGACTGCATACTTGCAGCAGCTGGGCTATATATTAGTAAGCTTATGTAGGTGCTGAATCTCTTTAAATATTTATAAATGTTCGTGATGAGATAACGCGGATCTACATAATGATAACCCATCTCGTACCTCTAAACCTCGAAAAAAAAATGAAAAAGACTAACTGGCTGATTACACGTGACTTCTGGATGGTAACACACAGTGTCATATTTATTCCAAGTGCGTGATAACACACCAGAGTGACCTGCATCCAAGTGTTCATTTGAAGCATAATTTGGGCACAAAATTTGCGTTTTATAGGTAGAAGTTTCTGTTTCGTAAAATAGGAGCATTTATGAAATTTCTTTTTCCATGATAAAAAATGTGTTCATTGATTCATGTGTTTCATTTGTAATCGATAAATTAATTTTAGTTAAAATATTGCTCGTAAACAGTAAAAATACAACGCCATTAAAACACTTAAGTCGTTGGATAGAATTTTACGAATATAATACGAACAGGGTTAATGTAACCCTTACTTATCAATAAAGGACGTTACAGCAATTATCTTAGGGAAACCCTCTCAATGTCGTAGTTTGTCCGTACTGACCTACATAAATAGTCTTACTTGAAGCTTCGCTATTGTAATACCGAGCATTGTAGCTGCAAGTTATCTCTACTTACAAGACTGCTTAGTAACTTGATAGCTGAGTTCAACAAAATTCATAACAGCTTTCTCTTAGAGAATTAAATGCAACTTACTTGACAGATTAGGTAATGAATTTTGCATTCTCCAATAGGTCTGGAGAGCTTGAGGGTGGTCTATTTGATTAAAAATGTTATTTTTCAAAGAATCATCCAGAACTAATTTGCTAACGCTACTGAAATTATCTTCTTTAAAAATATCTGATACAGCTGAAAACAAATGTTTCAATAAAATTTTAATGTATGAAAACCATAAAGGTACAGGTAGTAGTCAAACTTCTCAAAAGTTTTGCTAAAGCTTTATGAATACATTCTCTCTATCTACAACAGTAAAACTTCTAATTGAATTTCAGGACGAGACGACAAAGACCAGCAGTACAGCTAACGCGCTAGGTTTGGCCAACATTGGCGGCGTCTTCGTCGTCCTTATGGGCGGTATGGGGGTAGCTTGCGTCATAGCCGTCTGCGAATTTGTCTGGAAATCAAGGAAAGTAGCAGTGGAAGAACGGGTGAGCAGCATTCTGCACGACACGTAGCTATAAGCCCCACCCGTAGTTCAGAGTTAGGTTATCAAATTTGTAGTTAACAAGATGAAAGAATATTTATTTTTAATTTCTTTAAAAATTCTATTAATTTTAAAATAGTTGATAATATTAATGTGAATTTTAGCTCAAATTTTGCCATTAACTCAAATATTATGTGATTACAGTAATTTAATAGTCTGCAAGATGTATCTTTAAGAATTTTTAAGACAATCCGTGACACCTTAAAGGTACTTCTTTGTGTATGTATAATAATCATCGAAAAGTATTTAAGATTGAATGCATAAATAGTTCAACACAGGGTGCTAAAAAGTTTTGGCACTAAAAGTTTGCACTGTATTTTATTTAACTATACTTATAAGTTACTTTGTATAATTGATGGAAAATTACTTAAAAATTCAATTTTACAGAAAATAATGTGAAAACGATCATTTTTATCTTTACTACTTGGTAATTTATTTTTAGTATTTGTGATAAAAAGGAATATTGAGAAAAATCACTTATTTGTAAATTTTGCTGATTCTTTACAATAAATTTTCCTTAAAATTACATAAAATGTGCAAGCAGTTTTAGTAAATTTACATAACAGTTCATGTAATTTTACAAAAAATAAATCGATTCAATGAGAATAATAGAATACTTGCTTAAAGATATGTAATTTTTAAATTATTCCTGTTTTTACAACATTTCTTCTGTAAAATTACATATTTATTGTTGTCTTTCCATCTTTTACAGTGTAAATTACTATATTTCCACCACTGTCTGTTGTAAATATAATCCTCAAACCGGAATTTTAAATTTTGTATATAATACAAGCTTTTAGTCCGAAATATTAATATAAATAGTAAAAGCTTGGGACATTAACGAATTTCTAGACAATACTGTCTGTATATGTAAAATAGAATCAGATTATTAACTCACATTAACATAGTCTATTATATAATATTATGGTGTTACTTACCAGATAACTATTTAAGATTGTTTCGTTGTTGTCTTGCTTTCGTATTTGTTTGGATAAGTAGGAGGTAAGTAGTGAGAAGAGTAGAAGACTTGACACTGCCGATTCAATTTCAAAAGTATCCTCTGAAAAAGCAATGGAAATGCGTCGATAGTAATCCAAGAGAAGGGAGGTTCGGGCCCTGATAGATTATTGGTTTTATATTTAGGTACTATTTTTATTTTGTCAAGTTATATTTAAAACTCTCAATGTTTGATTAGAAAAATACCCTTTAATACACCAATTTCTAAAAATATTAAAGAGGACAGATCCTTCGCAAATTAAATTTAAATTAGTAGGTCGTCGTAGGATGCCTTCACATGAAGACCTCAAACGACTGAGGTATTCTAAAATATCCTGCATTCTGATCGCTTGAAATAGACACCCTCGCAAATCCCTACTAGTATAGTTCCTGCTGCCTTTCGTAATCCTAATCCATGATAAGTAATGTGAAAAGTGTCAGGTAGGTTAAAGGGAATAACATAAAACTTTGAGGAAACGACGCGATGAAATATTCTAGTCTAGCTAAGTGGTGCGCTTTAATCCTATTTAAATTTTAAATTGAAAATTAATGTGCACAAAAAGAAAATGTCTGGGATTCGGTGTTCCGAAGTTTAACCATTATGTAAGTAATTGTTTGGAAATTTATACGTAACGCGCAGTTTTTAAGAGGCGCTTCTGGTTGATATTACTTTATTTCTACTGAAAATTCATGATTAACGTATTAGGGCGGAGCCATATAATATGCTTTTTAATCATTTTCAAATCATTTTTAGTAACCCGTTGAAGAAATTCTAATCAATCCCAAGAAAGTTACGTTAGCTTATCATTCATATGCAAAAAGTATGTTTGTTTTTATTACTACAAGCGGAAGTGCCATAACATGTGTTTCTTATGGACAAAATCTCAGCCAATTCTAAATCAAAATAAAAACTGAGTAAGAATGTTTGCAATATGAACCGTGAATCTTTGCACAGGTTTCTGAAAATGTAGCATTTAGATATTAATAAATTTTAATTTTAAAAGCTGTAGATTTAACAGAATAGAAAAATTTGTGGACAACAATACAAAAATATTTAGATTTTCAAAGCTTCTAAGATAAAACCTTTCGTAATATATAATAATTAAAACTATTTACTTTACAAAAGATTTGCAGGTGCCCTCACCAATAGGTGTCAAGAGTCGGCATCGATAGCACTAGAATGCAACTCCAACAGTAACTAGAAAGTACAAAACACAGTTGCAATTTTCACGAATGTGGAATCTCAATACAAAATACTTTAATGTAGTATAAAATAGAAATTAATCAAAAATATAAATTATTACTAATAACACAGCCCCACAAAAAAATGTTCTGACCTGGGAACGTGACTACGGTATTCCGATGTATTTTGCGACGCTGAAACCGTATTCGTCAAAAGCACATATACTCTCAAAATCTTGCGCTAGAGTCAAAAACAACCCCCAAAATGGAGTAGAACCACTCTTGATATACGGTGGCAATAAATACATGCAAAAATGATTGAAAACCGCAAATGTTTTGTATTTTCAAATAGACCTCTGGTATATGGCCAGGAACCCTCCTCCCTGAGGAGGTTAAACTACCCCAACATGGGCCAAAACCACCCCTTAAATCAAAATACAATGAATACATGTAAAAAATGATTGAAAACAACAGATGGTTTGTTTTTGAAAATCCTCTGGTATATGACCAACACCATTATGTTTAGAAGTGCTTTTCTGATGTCGGATTCGGTTTCAGCGTCGAAAAATGCATTGGTATACCATAGTCACGTCCCCAGGTCAGAACGTTTTTTCTTTGTAGGACTGTGTAATTTAATTAACCAACAAGTTCAGTAGAGGAAGCTTTTCGTTTTAAGCTATAAAGCCCAAAAATATAATATCAACTAAATCATACAACAATTACAATCAGCCAACTTAATTAAGACTCATATCACAAACATTGACATTTTTGAATTATTAAATTAATGCAAGCACAGCTAATTATCTAAAAAGGTATTCACTTGTTTAACTTTATTACATTTTTCAGAAAGACTTTCAAATAAACGCCGCTGTCAATGCTACCGAGATTACCGGCTACAAAACGTTGGCCAACCCTAAATCATACCAATAATTTAGGATAATTTTTAAATATTCTGTACGATTGCGAAGTAATGTGGTAACTCGCATGGTAATTTTAACATAGTATAACATATGAGGGTCCTAGAAGCCAAGGGATACCACATTCCGAGATAATCAGCGCTAAAGGTTGATGATTTCTATACTTGCAGTTTGAAATTAAATATTTAACCCACTATATCTCAACATCTGTCTAGTTTCTGGGGATTTCCCTTGGTAGGTAAGTAGTTGTGCTGTTCATGTACATATTTTAATGCATAACTCCATTTAACAAAAAATATCATTTGTACCCCTTGGCTTCTAGGACCCTCATATGTACGCTTTAATTAATAAATTATAATAGAGAAAAGCCATTTAAGAAAGAAATGGTAGCTAAACAAAAAATATTATAAATAATTAAATGCTCTCTTGTTATAAATTGAGCTATAGACAAAAGTAATACATAGGAGTGTTCGGTCTTCTAAATCTCAACTTTTTCAAGCTGGCTGCTCTACGATGCAAGTGGTCCAAATGTTGGAAGCACAAATAAGATGAGAAACTCAGGAACACCAGTACTAGTACGATTAATTGCTTAATAATGATTACAAATGAAAGCAACTAAACCCCAAGAAAAAATGCCTAGTTCGAATAACTTCGAATTTGTAGCGTCTGTGGTGATCCTTTTGGGGTGTGAAAACGTGGTTCATAACTTCTAAACAATACTGATATAATATCTTCAAGGAATCCAAACGACACTGGATCAATACACCACAAAATAACCCGCTAGAAGCGTTTCCAATATAATCAGCTTTCCAGCTAATCCAATATAGTCAAGTAAAACGTAGTTTTACAAAGTGATTTAAGTACCAAGAAAAAAGTGCAATAAACATTGAAAGTGACTTACCTCAGAACGAAAATGAACTAAAATAGCGATTGATTAAAAATTGTTAACCGGATCATACAGAATGTTACGAAATCTTGAGATCTCTATCGAGATCGTATGATCTCCAAAACTTAATAATAACCTACTTGACCTAGCCTATGGACAATATGAGAGAAAAGAGCCCCTACGTGCTTCCTAAAAAGGGCACGCCAGTAATTGTAACGTGGTAAAAATAAGAGTCTAAGAGAAGAGAAGATCTAAAGAATCTAAATACAATTTTATACACCATATTTTATAACATAATAATAGATAAGCACGAAAACAAAGAACAGCATAAGACTTTTCTTAATTGCAACTTACTTTCTACTTATTTTAAGATTCTAAACGTATCACAAAAACCATTGGGAAGATAAACTGAAAACTATAATACTGCAATAATGAATTAAAATACAAGAACTGTGGTAAAGAAATCTTCAAATTTGATTGTCGATAATGATATGAATATTGATATGAAAATAAATATTAAATAATAAATAAACAAAATAAAGTCGACATTAGTTTAAGTTAAACTGTATGTTCCGAGAAGAAATATCCTAATGGAAGACATTTGTTGAGCTACGTCATCAAATTGCTCTGGCCAAATGAGCAAGTTGGATGTTACTGTTGTCACTGTAATCAAATGACGACACGTTAATTCTATATGGCGGCGTCACAAGAAGAGGGAGTTGTGACTCTTCTCGCAACATCAAGAACAGTAATTTTTAATTTAAACATTAAATTTAATGCCTCCTAGGTAAACTAAAGTAATAATGTATTTATCCCGAAATTCAAAACTTTTTTGCATCAGAGAAATTATATTTCAAAATGCCTCGTTTCTGCCATTGCCAGGCCGCTTGTCATTTTCCTCCTTACATTTGTTTTATTATTTTGCTATATATTCATATTCTAATTCTATGTTATGATAGGTACTTCCCGTTTTTACATATCCTTTTTGCAAGTAAAAAAAGAGAGCACAGACTGTTTTTGCTTGTGTTTGTCTCTGCGGTTCTTCAGGTTTATTCGCTATCTCATGCTGCTGGGATTTTTTAAAATTTTCCAACAGAGCCTCAGATGTTTATGGTACAAGTTGATTCCCTGAAGGATATTGCAGTGTTTCCGAATTTTTCTTCCAAGTCTAGACAGTCAAACAGCAGAAGCTATGTATAACTATATCTGTTTTTTGTAGATTCATTTTTTTAGGTAGGTTGAAGTATGGGCTATATCCAGTGAGGAGTTTTTCCCTTCTCTTCAGGGCTTTTCCTTTTATAACTTCTTCTACGTTTTAAAGCTACCGCTTTCCTAACCAGTACATGGTCGCCCTTTCCCAAATTTTCAGGTCCAGCGGTCGAATTTCCGTCACCACTGACATAGTATTCAACAATGTTGTTCTGTATGCTCCTGTTAGCCGTATCAGGACTCCCTGCTGGGTTCGTTTGATTAGTTGTTTTGGTTTAACAAGATGGAGTCGATAGGCTTACACAACTACGGTCACTAACACCTCATCTTGGTACACTCTTATGCAATTTAGTAGCAGTATCTGCTTCCTTCGGGCCAGACCGGTCATACGCTGCATGGTGGAAGTGGCCCTCATGCAGCCCGTTTCGATTCACGCTCGGAAGCTAGTTTTCTCGTCAAGTGTGATACTCAAGTATCTGAGTTTTTCTTAAATGTTCTTCATCTACCTTGATAACAGTATCCCTTTTGAAGGAACCTTTCATCTAGTAGTAGGACGTTTTTGCAACCGGAATTATTAGGTTTGTCAATTTACACCAGTCGCTAATGGACGTCATTCACAGTTCGCCTTAGCCTTTGAAAGCCGCCCTCAAGAAACCTTCTACCCCGAGAAGACGATTGCCTGCATACGCATTAGTTCTACTGCGGCATCTAGCAACTCCTCAACGACAACGCCCTGGGACCGCAAACTGTGTAAACATTTTTCAGATAGGTGTTTTGTTCTTATTTTTTGGCACATTGGATACTTGCGTGGCAATATTTGCAAGAATTTCGAAAACTTTTTATAGAGCTTCCAAAGGGTACCGGTCAATATATGTCAAATGTCCCGGAGATGACCATCAGGATAGTAGTTGCATACTTCGAGTCAGACTCCTGACCCCTGCGCATGGCGTAGTTTAATTCGTCTTTCGAACTGGTTAAATTACACTACGACAGTTTATCTAATTACTTGTCTGCCTGTGTTGTCAGCACATTCAGTACATAAATACCACGATACGACTTTGACTTAATCTTAATTAAATGCACGACATTTTGTCTTGTTCCAGTTGCTAGGAACTCTGCTTTGATTTAAGCATGAGTTAATGAACGTTTGGAGTAGGGATTGTATTGCCGTTCCAGCGTCTGTACCACTTTGACATGAATTAATCTTTATAACAGCCTATCTTATTTTTTTCTGTCTGCAATGTATTACCGGTTCTTTTCTGTTATATACTTCAATCATTGATTGTCTTATTTCTGCCTGAACAAGATCTTCCGTCCAGTCCGGTGATCCGATGACAAAACTTTCCATCGGTATTTCGGCTGATTCCTTCAAATTGTTTGTCCTTGTGTCATCTTTCCTCTCTAAGATAGGAAAATGAGTAGGCAATCTTATCTTTTGAGAGAATATTTTGTAGGGGACTTCCCTCAGATATCGGTTTCTAGATGCCAGCTGATAAAGCATTACCAAGTTTGTGCTTTGACTTCAAGTATTTTGATTTTATATGACTCTTTAACTTTCCTATACTGATGCTTAATCTGCCTTTTTCCCGACAGAGGAAAGTTGTAAGGAAGAATATCCAACCAGCTTTACACTTTAAAACCGTAAAATAGATTTAGTAACTAACGCAAGGGGCAATCAATAACCATCTAGTGCAATAAAAATAAATTAGTAGTTAAACCAAGTTTAAATAAATTTTTAAAAAGATCTGAACAGACCACAATTCTTTTACATAAAAAACGTATTTATAAGCACCGCAAATAATTAAAACTACATAACATTAATATTAATGTTTAAAACAGTAGACTTCCATAAATGAACGAAAATATTCAGGCAAACTAGGCAGTATGCACTTGAGATATCATCGCAGCCTCGATAATTTAGAGCAATAATGGAGAAACAATCTGAAAGAGACTTGTAAGGAAACTCATCGTGAATGTAGAATTTATAATGGCCACTAAATTATGATACCTGCAGAAGTAAAAAAATAAATGAGAGCGCGAAGTCGAAATCGGTTTCTAGAGTGTAAGACAAATCTATATTATCTGCTACCACTACAGGTAGCTACACATTTCGCAGTCTAGTAACCATGAAAACGACTCATTGCTTACAATCTCCAAACTGAACGGAAATGACCGTGAGAAATGTTATTCCACGATCAGTGGTTCTATTAAAACGCCATAGACGTCAGCACATGCAATATTATAACATTATTAATTATTTGAAATATATAAAACATTTTTGATAAAGCTTAGTTTATTTTTGTTTAATTGATGTTTTACATTAAATTATATTCTGAAGGCAAATCCATATTGGGACGCGCCAATAAACATAGATAGCGTAGTACAGCAACAAAATTATACAAAATGACTTCGATATGCTGTAGGTGATTAAGCAGGTAACCAATGCGACGCATACTTTAGTTGTAACATAACCTTCAAACATTCCAATTTGACAAGTATGTTACATGTTACCGCATAATCAGTTTTTATAAAATTTCGCTAGAATGCAGGTCAGTCTTTGTCGCGTCCCACTAGAAAAATTATCACCCGGCGGGGAATCGAACCCTGGGCCGATAACTTGCTGGAGACTTATCATAATTTATTTATTATTACCATATAAAGTTATTGTAAAATGCATGTTGAATTAATAACGTAATATTCATTAATTTTTAACATTATATAATTGTTAATACCTATTAATAATATTCATTATTGCTAAATTACTATAAAAGTTTTATAATTTGCAACATTTCATTCATATAATTCACAAGTGCAAGCGCGATGGATGCACTTAAAGCTCTCTTCCTTGACACTCGCAACACCTGCAATGCATGCCAGAATATATTTACGTTTTGCGGAAAATGGGTTAGATAAAAAATAGCACTATGCAGATGAAGGTGACAGAAAAAGAGGGAACGTCTTGTTTAACTATTATATTGGTTATAGCCAATTTAAAACCATAATTTCAAAAGTTTGCCTTGAAAAATAACATTGGCAATTGAATTGTGTTTGTTTATAAAAAATTACTTTTGAAAACGAGTATATACGTATGATTTTTTAGCTTTGTTAGACTGACTGAAATTAAATTATCTGTAAAAATTTAATACTTACTTGTTTTTTAAATTTTAGATTTATCATGAGTGAATCCGATGATGGGAAAATGGAAGCTGCTCATATTACATCTCTTAATTTATTGTCAGAGATTTAACGAAAAAATATGAATGCGAGTATAAATTCTAGGTTGAATATTTTTCTTAGCTTTTGGTGTTTTATTACTTTTTTGTGGTCGTAGATAAAGTATAGTGCGCAACACGTACAAAAAGGTCAATCTCACACCCGTGTTGGTACTTTTCTGCACTTGTAACACAATATACTATTGCAATGTATTATAGTGAAAACAAATAAGGCTGCAGTGGCTAAATGCCCGTCAATTGCAAAGTAATCATACTTTTATGATAATTAAAAAGAATCCATCCTATAAGTGACATATTTTTCAGAAAAATGTTTTTCAAGTGATTTCAAGCATAGTTTTCGTCAGAGTATCATTTTAAATATTGTACGCACTCTTACAGTTTCTTATTTGATTTACGAGCACGACTTCTGAGAGCAATATGATAAAAATTCATATTTTCAAAAGGTCTTGAATATTTAAACCCTTTTTGTCTCGAAATTAAAAGGAATATTTCACTTTTAAAATTCTCCTAGTATAAAAAACATGTCATCGTGCGAAAATAAATTATCTAGAACAACAAAATAAATGTACTACGTTATATGTTTCAAAAGAAAATAGATCAGTTTTCGGGGAAAACCGCTGCATTCGTGCTTCGCATAGTTATTAACGCTTTGGGAAAAGTTCTGTAAAATCGTCGCTCTATTTGGAACACTTCGTTTTCAGAGCCGAGACACACATACACAGCAACAAGATTATTATTAATTGTTCAACATGGTTCTCGGCTTCTATCTCGCTTCGTTGAACATTAATGTCGTACACAGTCATGGATAAATTTAACAATAACGTTTTATACAGCATATAGCAAATGTGGCGTAGTTTGTAAGTTCTACTTATTGTTAGTTGGCAACAAAAGAACTAAGTGAAGATTTCAATTCATTTATTTAAAATAATAAAAACGTTTTGAATTAGCGATGACAAATAACTCAAAGAAAATAGAGATTAAATCTGCGCGAGAAAACTAGGGGAATGTCGCAATGTTCCCATTGTTAGGCACGTGAGCTGCAAACAAATGGAATGGGTAAAAATAAATTTAAGCATATAGGTCAGAGCAATAGTTTTTGGTTAGCAATTTAAATCTAAATCCAGGAAATTCAAATACATCATAACTAATCCAGCAGAATTACCAAAACAGCATTTAATTAGTTTATTAGAAGCCTTTGATTAAATGGGTATTTATTCATTATGATCGGGATCTGTCCTCGTTATTTATGTACATAAAATCCCATAATATTAACCATAATTCTTGTTATGTAAGTAAAATAATGAATTTAGCAGAGCTTTTAACTGTTTTCGAAATGTTCTCAGGTGTTAACGGTTAAGTATTGCTTTAATTTTATTTTTTTGTATTTAACGTTTTTATTATCTTCTGGCGATTTATTTTGATGTATAGATTTGTAAAATGGAAAAAGAAACAATAGAGCATCAAAAACTATAATATTATGATTAATCTAGAAACTAATCATAGATCTGGCAGCAACGTTTAGTGATTATCAATTATCGCTAATTTAATCCAACAAAATGATCTCTATGGTGGCATTCTAGTCAATTTTTGTACAGTCGGAGATTAATGATACAAAATTAATCATTAAAGTTTAGCTAAAGTTGTTGACAGACCTTGACAAAAGAAAAGAAACAAAGAAAAATTATTATTAGTAAATAACTAGCATAATACCCGTTGAAAAATCAACGGTCCCCTTCTAATCATGTCAGCTATCCACGAAGTAAGAAAACAGATCTACTTATAAAAGTTTTATTTATAATTAGCAATGCCTTTCTTCGTAATTACTAATAAGTCCCACACTCCTTTTGCTCAAGTAAATGCTAAAGTTCGCCTTTTTTCAACATAACTTGAAACGAATGGTAGGCGTGTTCAAAGAGAATACATAATATAGTTATTTTAATTATATACCTATGTAGTTTATTATTAAATATATTATGTACTTTATATAGCATAATATTCGTTGGAAAGTCAACGGCGTGTGGAGGCACCGTATGAAAACCCGCCAGTCTCTGGTAATCAGTGCGTGCCCCCATTAACTTTGTAGTTTTTGTAAGCCCAGTTTTTATCAAAACCGGTGAATCTCGAGAATCACTGAATAGATTTTTTATTTTAAATACACAAACGGTTTCTATATACACAGATTATTGAGATGATTACGCTGCGAAAATGGTAACGATAAAGGCAAACTATAAGCGAACGAATTGTAGCCCTCAAAAAGATACACAAAAAAGCCCGGATGGCATATACGTATCTCTTACAGATTACTCACAATCAAGATTTTTATAATAGTTATTTTTGCGGAACACTCTTCTCCCTCTGGAATGTTGCCTTACTCCGCCCCTGGATAAAATACCGGTAATTTTTGTATTTTTTTATCTTCAGAATTGATTCAAGTATAGTTAATCTGTGAAAATTTGAAGTTTGTATTAATGATTTTTTAAGAAATGCCCCCCTGCGACCCCCTCGGGTTTTTTTAGGATTAAAGATATACTGTCCACCCCTTTGGGACAAGGCCTGTAAAATTTCAGCTTCATAAGTCTTGTTTTCGAGATATTTTTCGGTGGACATCGGACACCGGACATCGGAACTGGCTATTATTATATAGGAGAAGTCTTAACTTTAAGACAGTTACTTGATTATTTACTGTCGAATTTGTCAAAACAATTTAATGTTTTTTTAGTGGCTTTGTTGATTAGACTAAGCTTTAATTAAAAAAAACAGTTGCTTTGCAAGTGCATAATACTTAATAAGCTGTAACTGTATCATAGGGCAACCATTCACCAAACGGCTTTCTTATTATTGTGTACCCAATGTGTAACCAATTTTGTAACCCATCCTAAAAACTCTTAACCATTTTTCTGTAAAAGAGCACTATACAAATAATCTGAGATCTGCATACGTAATTGACTTTAATGGGAAACGAATGACAATCAAAACAGCAAAAGCTTTTTGGTTTAATTAAGAAAAAATAGTTTAAATAGTTTTAAAATACATTCAGTGAAAGCTTCATCGTCATCTTCGAATGAGTTTCCACAAAAAGTGAAATTTACTGCACATATCCTATCAAGGTCTCTACAGGCCACATTAAATTGTAGAACCATTTTTTTGCGATTTGTACAAGAAGTAAGTCATTTTACGAATTAATTACTACAACGATTACTTACGAAGTACCACTCCTAACTTTGTCTTCACCTTCCCATACTAAGCCTTACGAGCTAAATCTAGGCAAAAAATGGCATTCAAATTCATCCAAAAATATTTGAGAAACGGAAAGACTAAGTACTATCAATTAACTTTTCTTGAATTATCCTTAGAATTGGAATAGAGCAGAGCAATGAGCTTGAATCATTAAATTATATTAATTCAATATAAACTGACGTAAAACTCTTAAACTCTGGCGTTCCGCATTTACGCTTTCCGCAACCCGTGAAGTGAAACTAAACAACCAAACATAGAAATAAACGTGTTTTATAGCAATAAAAACGGGTGTGAGATGTATTTATTAATTCATAAACTGCATAAATATGGTATAACATTAAAACTTTTCAAGCAAAAATTAATTAATGGGTATTTAATATTTAGAACGCTAAGTATTAAGTCCTGCATTTTCAAGACCTGAATTTGATGAACAAAAATGTTAGTCTTGTCAGTTGCTGTTAATAACAGTATGCATCTACTTACATCTGACCTTAAGAGATTTCTAAAACTAATTAAACAATTAATTCGAACCGCAACAAACATAAAAGTTCATTTTTAAATTGTCTACTTCTTATCCTAATTAAATAAGCAAAAAAAGTTCAATTTTCTTTTACTAAACCAATTGATTAGTTTAATTTAACTTCCATGATCAAATCTTTATTAAATTTAAGTTTTCAAAAAATAAATTTAATTCCCTAATTTTAATTATTCCCTGATTTTTGTTTTAATCCCCTAAATCTTTATGTGCATATTTAATTTTCCGTTAGTTTAATTCTACAGCATTAGTACCGTAACTATAAGATCCTTTGTAAAATGAAAACAAAATATTGGAGCTTCGTACACTTGTTAATTTTTAGCAAAAAGGGGATAATTCAAATTAACGATTCAACACGACAATGAGGACCAGATTATTTATAAAAAGAAGCAAGCCTAACATATTCTTGTATAAAGGGATATAGCAGAGAGGTTCTCAGCAAATCTACGCCGTCCACTTTGCCTTTCTAGTAAAACAAAAACATGACAGAAATTTACAAAAATCATATGAAAAGTAAATTCAATGAAAGGACTGCAGAGTGGCTTACCCTGGCAAAATACTGCTGCTGTGTAAACAAAATGTCTGGAAATATTAGGTAGCGAGTGGAATCGAGACTGCTAGCAGGGACTTTTAAGTAGGGACACAATCAAGCTGAATTATTATTACACGAGTTATAGCACGTGCTTTTCAGGTTGCACATAATTAGTTAGTATTTATACTCCCAGTCGTAGCAAATGATGCGTTAATGCTATAAATTGTAAATCGTCTATGAAAGATAATAGACAATCACTTAAACTTATTTAAAAGATGAAATCTTAACAAAAGCTAAGAATTTAACACAAAATCGTGCTTGCAAGAAACATTTTTGTAAATAAAATTTAATAAAAACTTGGACGATAGGTCTTGTAATTATAGTTTCAACCTATAAAATATTACAGTAACATAACTCTCGGACATCTGAAATTAAAAGCATTAACGCCATTAAGATTTTTATATTGACTATTATTTCAAACAAACATTCAAATGGCACACTAATATTTTTATAATACATTATCATTAATGATTCTTAAAACATTCTGAGACAGAAGGATTTTAAGAGCATTTCTTACTTTGCTAACTATTTGCCTTGCTTTTAGCTATATTTCAATTTCTTTATTTGTTTTGTGCTATATTAGGAGAGAATAAATTTTAGGCCTATTTTTAATTCTTCTAATTAAATAGTTTCTTACATTTTTATATAACTGGAAATAACAAAATATAAATTATAATAACCTCAAAAACTATAAAGGGTAGGTTTTTATAATTACATAAAATCGTAATGAATTACATGTTCTAGAGAATACTTTGTATCATTTTATTTTAAATACTAAACTTGTAACCAAATATCTGAAGTTATTTTTTAAAATAACAAGACATTTATTCTTGTGAAATCAAAAACATATGTTCAGGGCGAAATATATTTATATATTTCAATAGTAACTGACACATTAAATATAGCAGAGATGAAAAAACATATAGAGTTTGTTTATGCGCGTTAAAAAACTCGAACACAATTTTTGAAGGTTTGTCACACCACAATCCCAATTCCCAAGATAGATTATTTTTTGCTAAAAAAGCATTTTTACTCAGCCATCCAGCAGTTTGGACAAACGAGAAATATCGCTCGACAAAGTTGACAAAGTAATTTAACCGACAGGCATCGATGGTTTTATTGATTAATATAAATATCGTCAACAACAGCGAAGACTATCCGAAATACTAACAGGACCTGAAATGGCAGGTTAGCGATTTGGTCGTTTTTCTCAACTTTCATTTGTGTGTCTTATAAGATCTTATTAACTGTTAAGATTCTTATTTTATTGGTTATGAGATGATTATTGAGATGTTTGATTGTTATTTACTTAATTCTGGACTGAAGTTTCAATTTTTGACATATTTAGAAACCAACTAAATGTAATCACTTCTGAGAAAAAGATTAAATGTAGAATAAATATTGTACCTATGTATGTGTTTTAAATATTTCTCGAAGGAAGCTTTAAGTTTCAATTTTTTCGATTAAACAGAGCAATATTTTTATTTTATTTAATTAAAAAATGATTAAATTTGCAGAAAATATTGATTCAACTAAAAAAATTATTTATGATACGGACGAAAATTATAATTTTCCGGACGAATGCACAAATCCGAAAGAAAATGTTTTCGTTCGTGTCTTTCATGATTTCTTATTCGATTGTAATTCATTTTAAAGAATAATTATGTATTTATTTTAAAGATATCGAACAAATTATTGTTCCGTTTCGTTTATTTTCTTTTCTTTGACACGAATATTTTACGACAGATAAATAACAAATAAATACATAATAAAGTCGTCAAAAATTTGTTTAGATTTAGTTTTTCTGTAGTCTTTAGTGTTTTGGTTTCTCCTTCAATAAAGAAAGTTTAAATACACTTACATGGGGATTAATTAAAAGAAAATCAAATCACTTTTATTTCAAATTAATAAAAGAAGGAATAATGGCGACCGTTGCCAAGGAACTTTTATAAAAAAATGTGCTGGCACAACGGAAGAATTATTTGAGAGAAAACAGTAGAAAAGGTATATTATTTATAAAACTACACACGTTACCGGATAGTCTCATATGTAATTTACAGCATAACATTAATTCAACTAACAGAAAAGTAAAATTTAACGCAATCAAATATAAAGATTAAGTGATTTCGCAATGAATAGGCGCATAATGACCGGAAGAGAACGTATATTATGTCGTCTTTCGTTTCTTCGTACACGCCATCTGCCAGAAAAATACTGCACTTCGTAATTACATGGAAGCTGAACTATGCAATAGAGTAGCTTTTAAAATAATGTCAGATAAGAACACTAGAGGTTGGCTGAGTTTCTAAGAAAACTTACATTTTATCGGACTTTTACACAATATTCAAAGCGAATCTTTAATTAATAAAGACTTTAAGGTAACATAGTAGAAAATTGTTTTTTCTTCTATATTATACAATATTGGATATGATTTATGAGGTGTACAATATACCTAGTAGAAGTGTAAACTCTGAAAATCATCAAATGATAGTAAGTACACAGGGTTGGATACCTAAAAATGTATAAAATTTGTAAAATTGAATATAAAGAAGAATTGTATATAGAAAAAAGGATGTAATTAGTCAAATTAGTTTATTTATTTCATGTTTAAATGTGTAACTGAAAGCATACAAAATGGACGCCATTGTCAAGTTGAACTAAGCTTAATAGGCAATCAAATTTATATTGTGATACATTATTTTGTAGATAAAAATGTTCTTCATAAAATTACAATAATGATTTTGAAAATTATTAACATTTATAAATTATTTATGGTTAAGAAATTATTTAGTTTCATAGCTTCCAATTACTTCTGAGGAATAAACTAAAAAATCTATCAACACCTTCAATTGTTGTTTTTTCTTCTATATTATACAATATTAGAAATGATTTATGAGGTATACAATATACCTAATAGAAGAGTAAACTCTGAAAAATCATCAAATAATAGTAAGTACACAGGTTTTACCTTAGTACCTTACTTACCAACACCAATCAGATGAGTAAGTTTCTATGTATCTAATTATTTTTTAAACTTTTGCAAATTCTAAAGTTTATTTTAACTATCCTAAGTTTAGCAGGTATTGCTTTTTGATAATGTTCTTTATGAAAGGTAGGTTATAAAAGTCTTTACTATTTAATAATTCCGTTTTTTACATACCATAAGTGTTTTTATTTAAATAATTTTTACCAATAGAGTATACTAAAAAGTATTTTTATTGCATATGTAGCTTAATAAAAAAAAATTGAGAACATTTCGAAAACTACTGTTATGAACTGTTATTAAATATTAAACTTAACCTATATAATTTCTTATCTATTTCTAGACTTCGTTATGTGCTGAAATGGCGTCTGAGTTGCGGTTTGCTTTACGATGTCACGGAACTTCCAAACCAATTCGCAAGAAGGACAAAGCAAACAATACTAATATGGGATCAGACGAAAGCCGTTTTCCTCATCTCGGTCCGTATCCCGCGTATGGTTTTGTTATAGACAAGGAACCACTCGGTTAAATATTTGTTATTCTCATATCCAATATTTTTATAAATATTATTCTAACGCCTTTCTGTTTTCAAGACTTGATGATGACTGTTTTAGTTTTATTTTATTAATACTTGTAGTTTACTAAAACAAGAAAAGTGGTGTATATGTGTGTGGTTGTCGCTCACATCAAATTGTTACAAAAACGTTTATTTTTAGCTCATATTGAAATTATGTTACTTTATTATTGAATTTATTGCAAATTATGAATAAAAAACATCGTGTTAAATATTTAAGGTATGTACATATAAAAAGACAAAACATTCCATCTTGTAAATAAAATAAGAATGCTAGTTAATGCTGTTAATATTTGTAAAACTTATATTGTTTAAAAATCTCATTTTATCCTACAGAACAGATTTATAAGACTAATTAAATATTTAAATTTTGATTTAAAAAAAATTGTATTTTAGTGTTGTATTATGGCATGGATTTCTATAAGTTGGATAACTGTTATTAAAATGAGTTTTCATTTTGTTATAAATCAGTTTCAGCTAAATATCGTCCAAATATCAGAGAGACATTTGAAACAAACTCATCCAAATATTCAGAGAATGCAGAGTGTAATAATTATTATTGTTACTTAAAAAATTCAAATTGTTAAACTTTGGATTGGTTTGATTTTCACATATCCATAACATTTTGTAAATATTCATAGCGTGTATGTGTGCTATTTGAGAACTTTGTATTATTATTAATAATAACAACAAACTTTCTATTTGTGCATAAGAATTAACAACAAATACATTTCGTTTTTGATTATATATAATTGTTTCTATAAACATTACGCACTCCAGTACTTCTTTTTTAATCTGAAAATATCAAGAGTTTTAAGTAATTAATGCCAGCTTCTTTATTCTACAGTGAGTTAAATATAACATTCAGTTTTTGTTCAGCTAGGAGACGGACATAATCAGAGTCAATGCACTAACGGAAATAACTGAGATTTTAAGTTTGTGTTTTCTCCTTTTTGATGTTTTAAGTGAAAAAAAGTGTGTTTTACCCTACTTGTGTATTTTTGTAATCCATGGCTGTGTTAGTAGTAATTGTTTTATTAAATTTGTTAACGTTTGGTGTTGCTGCGCAATTTCGAATTGGTAGGTAAAAGCAGCGCTAAAAGAATATCCATGTATTTTGATTTTAATAATTAATTTTTACATACTAATTACTTATTAAACTACAATAATAAGCTTAAAATTCATGATGGTAGGAAATTCCGAACCTTGTTTTATTTAGTTTGTTTTGGAATCTAATTATAACGCGCATTTCATTTGGAGCAAATGTATTTAAATACGTATTCGTTTCGCAAACTTGTTAAAATTCTCCAACTAAAAACAATGCGTAATTACTACTTTAGTGAATATAAAAAACTTTTCTGTATTTAAGCTAAGTACATATCTACCTTCAAGATTTGAACATGCTAAGTCTGCCTTATTTTAATTTTTATTTAAAAAATTAATTACAATTATACGTCTCTAATTGGTCTTAGACAATTTCTAAGAGTGTTCTAAATTTTTCAAATTCCTAATCTTCAATCTTTCAATTTTAGAAAATGGAATATTTAGGGAGGTTCAAATTGTGAATATGTTTGATAACTTTCTTCAAGATGAAACGCTTAATAATTTCATCATTTCAAAGTTCTCAAGGCTCCAATTATTAAAAAGGCTTTAGAATTTCTTTTTTTTTGTTTTTTAAAATAATAAAAGCTTCAAATTTTGAACGTTTGGAATATTCAGATTTCAAACAATTAAAATTGTGAAAATCTATGCATACCTTAAGAGATTTATTAAATCAAAAGTTTCAACTACTTCTAGCTTCATGTGCTATAGCTGTAGAATTTAACCAATTCAAGTAGATTTATGTTCCTAACTTATAATTCTAAAATATTGCACATGCACCTATTTCACCAACTGATTAATTAATTGTTCAACCATTTTTGCTGCATTGATGATCGCCAGCCGGTTTATTAGGGCAGTAGGGGGCTGGATTATTCCTGTTGCCCCCACCTGTTTAAATTTTGGAAACTGCAGCATACTATTGTTTTCCTTTTTCAGGCTACATTTTTTTCTAGTTAGCACTGTCAGCCTTACTGGTCCATTTATAACCGGCTAATCGAGCAAAACCTGAATGGTTTTCTGCTAATCGTCCGCTACTATGTAAAAATCGACATTTTTGTATGTAGATTGTGATTGTGAAAATAGTTGTATTTTATTTAAACTTTTATTACGATTTATCGCCTTTGATGTTATTTATCATACCTTCATAGTTTTCAATTTTTTCAGTTTTATTTAAAAAGTCATAAGTATTTATTTATTTACAATAGCGTTCTTATCAGATATACAGGGTGATTCTGAAATAACTGATATCCTTTAAATGGTAGGTAGAGGGGAGGCAGTAGAGCTAATTTACCTTGACAAGTATAGGTCAAAAACGAATAGTCTTCCAGAAAATGAATTTTAAAGTTTAATGAATTTTGGATCCAAAAGGATTCAAGGTCAGAATCGGATCCAAAAATTCAATAAAACTTTAAAATTAATTTTCTGGAAAACTTCGTTTTTGACCTATGCTTGTCAAGGTAAATTAGTTCTACTGCCTCCCCTCTACCTACCATTTAAAGGATATCAGTTATTTCTGAATCTGTATATTTGTTGCCCTTGTTTACTTTTTCTCTTATAGTTTTAATGTTTAGATGTAAAATATGCCGGAAAAAAGTTTTTAAAACTCTGATTTGGTGATTCTTCTAGCGTATTCGAAACATGTTTCTCTCAATTCTCTCATACTATTATTATTGTTATTTGTCTTCTTCATATCTCAAAACTCGTTATAACTTTATATTCTTGCATACTTTAACATAACCCATATACATCTATATACCGGGAGGCTAGAAAAAAAAACGAAACTTGTTTCAATTTTCATATTTTTAGAAAACATTTAAATATCGATTTGAAACTAATTTATCCCTGAATCAAAAAATTGAAAATTAGACATAACTAATTTATTTAAGTTAAATTTTACATTGAAATTAACGATTACATGTTGCTAATTTGATAGGCAGGCACTTTAGATCGACGCAGGCTAGTACAATTATTAGAGTTAGTTTTCGCCAGTTTGGTTCATTTGGTGTTAATTAACTTTTTCATAAGTTGATTTTCAAATTAGCAACGTGTCATCGTTAATTTTATTTTTTTTCTTTATAAACACATAAGTGTTAATATTATTAAAACTTTAAATAAATAAAGATTATTAAAAGTTTCACAGTTTTATTAAAATACAACCTGACAATATTGTCAGGTTGTATTTTAATAAAACTGTGAAACTTTTAATAATCTTTATTTATTTCGTGATTATGGAGTTCCACAAAATAAGGCTGGAAACAATAAACAAGATTATTTAAACTGGTCCAGCAAGACCAAGTGTTAATTTTATGTTGAAAGCTTACAATAATTTTTAAAACGTGTATAGTTCTGTTCATCCAACGATCTTCTATATTTATGTCTGTCCTAGGTCACTATATACACTTACGCAATGTACTATGCTTTTAAACACAGTACACTACACTAATTCGAAAGGCTTAGTCCTCTTTAGCCTTCGAACAAGGTTCTGATTGTCAAGCAGCTGAATTGCTTCAGGGTTAACGTGTTAATATAGACGAGATTCATGTTTAGCAGCAAATCTTTTAACTTCACTAGCAACGTACTGGACATCAAGATCAGGATGTATGCCACTAGTTTATATACTATATATACCACGGGGCATTTACTTAGTATGTTTCGCAGCACTTCAAGCAACTCCAGACTAGTTGTAGAATCTGGTTATAGAGAATAGTCTTATTGTGTATTGAGAGTTTGGAATTTTGTCCCAGTAGCTTTGTATCCAGCGCCATACCAAAGTATATCGCCGTGTTTTCATATGGGCCCACATTAGCACTCAGATTAATTGAAAGGACTTCTCAAGCTTTTATTGGTAACGTTAATACGAACTGATTTGGCTTCATTCAACATAATTTTCCAATTTTTGGCCCATGTACAAATCTGGTTGCTAGCTTGCTGGAGCTTGTTAGTTGCTTCATCTACGTTAGGTCCCACTGCCAACACAGCAGTCTGCAAAAGTATTCATCCTCATGATGACTTGATTCTGAAGAATCTGTCTGTAATGTAGGATGTTAACAGTGCTACATATTGCCTAGGCAATAACTTATTTAGTTTAAGTATGAGTCCTTCTGCAAAACCTCATCAAAGGCTTGAGCTACATCAAGGAGCAAATTACGTTTTCCTCTAGTGCATTTTCTATTATGTCTACGACTTGGTGGACTTGGTCTATAGTAGAATGTTTTTGCCTAAAACCAAATTGGTGATCTGGAATAAGGTTCTTATCTTCTATTACAGTTTTTAATCTCTTCAAGAAGAGTTTTTCAAACAGGTTCGAGATTATTGATAACAAAGAGATTGGCCTGTATGATTTGGCCTAATTTGGAGGTTTTCAAGCTTGGTGATATTAGGAATAGTAGAGTGCTCGGAGCTCTAAAACTTGAAAAAAACACATTTTGTGGGACTTCGAGGTAAAAATGTAAAAATTACATAGAATTGTAGCTTTGGTTCTGTAGATTCTAAAACTGCAATTTGTCAAAAAATTCTATGGTGCAAAAGGGCACTATTTAAAAATTTCGAGTTAAGTACATAGATGGAAAATAGAAGATATAAGCTACCTCTGTAATAAAAAATTATGTATATTTTTGTACAGATTCTTATTAATTTTAAAGACTTAATATGGGGTTGCGTTTGGAAATGCACGTAAATCCCATAAGCGCAAATTGAGAACGTTTCACGTTTATGCAAATTTCTCGTTTTAAGCACTGCAGAAATCCTAATTAAATTCGACCATTTTTTGCTTTACATCGTTTTATCTTGGTAACGGTAGCATTTAGCAAAATAATGTATTCTTGTAAAATTGTAACCACGTCTTTTACAATTACGATGGTTTTTGATTTATGGATTTTGGAAAAGTATCAACTGAAATATCTAATAAAATGTAAAACGATTCCATTACGATCGATCACCAGCTGTAGCTGCTTCGCTCGATGAATGATGGGCCTTCGCATCCCTCCCTTTACCGCGCTGTGTATTCTGCACAAACCGCCTCAGTTGAAAACTTGTGGCTGAAAGCAAAAGTTAACAGTGTTTTGGTTTACAATTTGTTATATTATTTTAAGACAAGAAGACAAAATATTTCAAGGTAATTATGTTTTCATTAAGTACGTAAAGTGAAAATTCATCACCATTCTAACATTTGTAGTTCCCATAAACATGTTGGCACGAAATTCGGATACTACTAATAGTTCAGACAGCGAACTCGAATCAAAAGTAAAATTTAATATACCTAAGACCACTTGTTTATTTTGTAAAATTAAAGGTAACTTAAGCAGTGGTTCTGAAAAATCCTGCAAAAAATTACAGAATGCCTCAAAATAAGGGAAGAAATAACAAAAAAAAGTTATTTGCAATTGCATGATATTTTGGTTAAAGCTATAAACGCAAATGATTTTTAGGCCCTGGTATGGCATACCAACTGTTATGCTAGTTTTACTAGCAAAGTAAATATAGAACATCTTCGAAAAAAAAATGTCAAAAGGGAAGGGATTTGGAGTTACATCCGTTTATAAAAGATATTTAGAAATTGGAGGAAGTCAATAAATAAAAACTCTCGTGAAATTAATCAAAAATCATTTTGAACATATTGAAATAGTTAATTCCTGGCAATAATGTACGAGAATCTCATATTATTATTCCTAATGTAACAAAAGTAGAAACTGTTCAGTCTCATATAGAGCAATCGTCACAAAATGAAGATACGTACATTCTTAGTGGTGAGTCTGAATTATCTCAAATTCACAAAATTTGTGAAAAAGTGAAATTGGAAATGGCAGAAATTCAAGAATTTAAAAAATATAGAAATTTGGATATCAACTTTGTGGCCTCGGACTGCTCTTGAGGGTGTGGGTATGGTTCAACAACAATATTGAGAATGCTATATACAGGGCGCCACAATATTTATTGCGGAAAATATTGAAAACCGGTTTACTCTGAATGTCGAGGCAAATAATTATCAATTGAACAATCAGTCATCAATAAAAGAACATTAGGATTTATAACAGTACTCAGTGTTTATTAAAATAAGTTTAACAATGCTGTATTAAAGATGTATTTGAACTAGCATTACTTGGTTAAGCCAAACGAAATTAAAATTAATATATGTTGGTTACAAAGACATGGATTCGAATTGGTGTATAGAGATCTCTATATGTTATGTACAAAAAATATACATTTATTTATTTTTATATACCTTGATAATTTGAGAGCAAATTAAGTATGGCAGTTCTTATACAGTAAGAAAAATCAAAGTGAGCACATTAGTTTTTATTATAGTCCAAAAATTTCACTTATCTGTCTTTTATAATGGAGCGATATTTTCAGGAACTCCTTCTAATCTTATAGCAGGTTGGTTTCTTAATTCATTGGATAGGATGGCAGCAATGAAACTTGAATGGGACGGTAGATACATTGCATATGACGGAAAGGTACGGTACTAATAGATCGCCATATGTTAACTAATCTTCCGGCCAGAAAAAGGTCTTCCACAAGCACCCAAAAGGATTAGTAGGTCTAAACCACTAAATATTCGATAGAAGAATCTTGCCGCAAATCTTACAATAGATGTTTGATGAATCCAATGCCAATCACTAAATAAATCCCTCCGTAAATCCCTAGAAGAACGGACATGAATATATCAAATAAATATTACCTGAAAATACTACCTTTCCAGAAGGGATAATATATACCACGTCAAAATCGACAAACTTAATATAATTCCAGTCAAAACGGAAAATAATTACTTTAAATTCAAAAAGTATTGATCTTTTTTTATAAAAAGTCAAAAAGCATTTGTTTTTCCAAAAACACTGTGATTCTAAGTTTTTTTATTAGAGAAACCTAGGTAACTAGACAAACAGAATGTTACAACTTATACAAAAAATACATTCCGGAAAGTTTAATTTGGATCGTTAGTCTTTTAGTAGATTCCAAAGATGACGAACCACAGATTTTGAGCATGTCAGGATATAATCTACGCATATTCAAAGATTCAATTTTTTTTCATTCAAGATTTTCAGATTTTTTCAAGAAAAAAAATACTCCTAAACATATTATAGGTTTAGGTATGATGATACATCAAAAGACCAAATCAAAAAAAATAATTGAAACTTTACATAATCGCGGTCATTGCATTGCTTATAAGGATATCTTAAGAATAAGGAATACAGTAGCACAAGAAGAAATAAACAGGTACGTTGAAAATGATAATACTGTCATTCCACGTCAACTGGTTTCCAATAGATTTCTTCAGTTTGCGGCAGATAATATAGATATTTTAGAAGAGACTCTGGATAAATCTCCCACATTTCATGGAACTCAAATGGTAGCTTTCCAAATAGGGCCTCCGAATGACATTATAAACGATGATATGGAATTGTTACCATATATGGTCAAATTGGACATTCCAGAAAATTTTCACTTGTTAAGAAAAAGTAACTATAATAAATCAGACAAAGTAACTGCAATTGCGAAAAATAAAAATGTATTACTAAAAAACATTGAAGGAACCAGTAATCACAATTACATGAAATATCATAATATGGCTTGGATACTTTGTAGAATCAGTGAAACAAATGCTGAAAATAATACAATACCTCAGTGGTCTGGTTTTAATAAGTTGCTACCACAACGAAATAATTCGATAACCTCTTACGGATACTTACCGCTACTCCCTTATGTGTCATCAGAATATGACACCGTATGGACGGTAATGAAAAGATGTGGTGACATTGCACATAAGTTGAACATTAAGGATACTGTGATAACTTTTAACCAAGCCATATATTTTAAAGCCAAGGAACTTCAATGGTTAAATTCAGACAACTGCCAAAATTATGTTTTGCGTCTAGGAGGTTTTCACATAATGCTTAACTTCTTGAAGTTATTGGCCAGCGTATGCAGAATTCTGAGCTTCGCGACCTATAGTTGGAAAGTGGATTATATGGTAAGGCAACTGTTGATGATATTTTTAATGGAAAAAAATAGAATAAAGCCATAAGAGCTCATAAACTGACTTATAAAAGTTTAATGAGAATTGTTATAGGGGTGTTTGAAAAGTGGTTATCGGACTGTCACAGTGACTACATTCATGTTATTAACTTGGCTAGACTACAGTCTTCTGATTTTTGTAACACTTTTAATCATAAGAAAAGTATAAACTTGGAACATTTTAAATCAATTATTTCTACATGTGAGAAACTTTCAGATGCTTTTACTGAATTTATAAATGTGCAGTCCCCTACTTTTAGATTTTGGTTTTCGTATATTGAGCTCGTAGACATTTTGTTACAGTTTTTATATAGCGAACGAACTGGTAATTGGAATCTACACCTTCAGAGTTTTAGCAAAATGTTGCCTATGTTTTTTTCTTACGATCATGTAAACTATTCTAGATGGGGTTCAATTTATTTACTAGATATGTTAAACCTACCTGAGGATGCTCCAGAAGTTTACATGGAATCTATCTCTGAGAATTTCGTTGTACGTTTACCTGGAAATTTTAATACTATGTCCATAGATCAAGCGTTAGAACATGTCAATAAAAATTCTAAAGATGCTGGAGGCATTGTAGGTTTAACAAAAAACAGTACAAGACTGGATGAATGGTTTTTAAGTTTTAACGAAATAGCTTTAATGATTAATACTTTCAAATCTTCCATATCCATTAAAAATACTGAAGTTAAGGAATCTCAAAACATTGAAATTGGGCCAAAAAGATTATTAGCTGATAAACAAACTGTAGTAAAGTTACAAGAACAGTTCATGAAATTCAAAGTATTTTCTAGAATTGACAATAATTTAATATGCATTTCTACGAATGAACTGTTTACTAAAGAAGTAGAATAATCATTGTTAACCGCAAAAGAAATGGGAGAAGAAGCATTAGAAAAATTCATTACAATATTAGACAGTGACAATTTTTATAAGCCTCTAAAAAAACTAAATTTGCTTAAAGTGGGGACTGTAAAAACAAAAACTAGAAACACAGAAAAAAAGATGAATGGCATAAAGGGCAAGAATTTTTAAACGAATTTTAGCAGCTAAGGAAATGGGACGAAATATATGCTATAATCAAATTTTTCGTCATGAACTCACTATATACCCGATGTCATTAGCTGCAGATGGGACATTGGGCATTCCATCTAACAAAAGTGCTCTAGGCGCTATTATAGAAACTCATATTCAAGTCTACCAAGTTGTGACAAAAAAACTTGTCACATTTTTGACGGTATGTCCATTGTACAAGGTTTAGGTAAACCTGCCGATGCCAAAACCTTCAATGATTATGCACGTATATTCAATTCAATTATATTTAGAAATAAATATAATGCTGGAAGAATAGACTTAGTTCTTGATCATTATAGAGAAGCATCCATTAAAGGTAGTGCTCGGCTAAAGAGAAGCTCTGAAAAAAGTATTAATAGAAAAATAGATGGTTCCGATGCATCTCTGCCACAACAATGGCACCTTTTTATTCATTCCTCGTTCAATAAAAACCAACTTACAAATTTTCTAGCAGAACAGAGCACACAGTGTGCTAAAAATCTTCAAATCGAATTTGTAACTAGTGGTGGTTTCTTTGACTTATTAAAATATGCATCAAATTTCTCCGTTAATACTCCTGATCTCTTAACGTCATCTCACGAAGAAGCTGATACTAGAATACTTCTTCACATATTATCTGCAAAACTATCTAGGTATGAACGTTCTATAATAGAATGCAGGGATACAGATGTATTAGTTCTTCTGGTACATTTTAAAAGGGTGCTAACTCCTGAAATTTCGATGAAGGTTGGAAGCCAAAAGACGCTCGTCATATTGCGGTCCATGAAATCAATATGAATCCTTCTATATCAAAAAACTTACCGGCATTTCATGCTTTTACGGGATGTGATACAACGAGTAAGTTTGTGGGATTAGGGAAAAAGAGTTGCTGGAAGACCTATCTGTCATACAATTCATTCCTGGATGGTGTAGGTTTAGCTGAGTTTACTGAAGACTTGTTTAATACATGCATAGTCTAGCAATAAAGATGTACACAAACAATGCCAGCATCATGTGTATAAATCATTTAAGAGCAGTTCTTACCAACTCTAAAACTATTGACAAGTTACCACCAACAAAAGACAGCTTAAGGCAACATTGCTTACATGCTCACTACCAGACCAAAATATGGTATAATAGTTTGGATCCACAACCCAACCTGCCCAATGTTACAAACGTCGGATGGACAGTAGTAGATGACAAAATAGTCCCTGTTTTACGAACTTTACCCGCGATACCTGACAACTTAAATATTTTGACTACATGTGGGTGTAAAAAAGGTAAATCATTTAATTCATTTAAATTATGGACTATTATACAAGAACATTTATTTTTAGATTGCAGATGTAAAACTTGCAGCTGCAAAAAAAACAATATTACTTGCATTGGATCATGTCGATGCATGGAACAGAAGTCATGCAAAAACTCTGTAGAACTTCCATCTGAAGACATAGATGAACATATTTTGGCAGATTCTGATAACGATCTTTAGTAATTTCAATCTATGTATTTATGGTAAATTTGGTTCTGGTTTTACTTTCTTTGTCCTGTATGTTTCCTGCTTGTTTTTGCTAAATGTATGTGTAAATTTGAGTGTCATAAAAACCTTTTTATGTCATTCGTATGCTAATCTGTATGTATATTTCTAACATTATTACTAATTATCTAGACAAAGTATTTTGATGTTATACTTATAGTCTTGTACCGAGTAGTTGCAATCAGAAAACAAAGATATGAAAATTTAGTAAATGATCAGAAGAGACAAATAAATACATGCGGGGTTGGCGCGGTAAAAGGAGAGATGCGGCCGCGAGTGGATCAGCTACGACCGGTGTCGATCGCAATGGAAATCGTTTTACATTTTAATATATATCTGGGTTAATACTTTTCGAAAACTTATAAATCAAAAACCATCGTAATTATGAAGGACGTGATTACAATTTCACAAGAATACATTATTTTGCTAAACGCAACCTTTCACGAGATAAAACGGTGTAAAGCAAAAACTGACCGAATTTAATTAGAATTTGTGCAGTGCTTGAAACGATAAATCTGAATAAACGTGAAACCTTCTCAATTTCCGCTTATGGGATTTACGTGTATTTTGAAACTCTTATTAAATCTTTAGAATTAATAAGAATCTGTACAACAATATACATAATTTTTTATTATAGAGGTAGCTTATATCTTCTATTTTCCATCTATGTACTTAACTCGAAATTTTCAAATAGTGCTCTTTTGCACCATAGAATTTTTTGACAAATTGCAGTTTTAGAATCTCCAGAACCCAAGCTACAAAAGTCATAATTTGATGCAAATTGCACTCTACTAGAACACGTTGTAATCTAAATGATGCGTTAAATAAGTATGTTAGTAAAACGATAACTTTTCTTTGCAGCTGTTTTAGGATCTCGCCTGTGATAAGGTCGAATCCAGGTGCTTTTTTTGAATTTAGGTTATTCTTGATCTCGCTTTCTACAAGGAGTAGTCTGTTCCTTCATCCGCTGTTAAATTTTCAAGGTAGAGATGTCCGAATCTCTCTTTTTAATTGCTGGATTTTATTATTAAGAATGGCTTTGTCGGACGGATTTCTTGACTGCTGCCATCTTCTAGCTCTTCTTTTCTCTCTTACTAGTGTTCTAATTTCGATCGGATAATTAATCCGTTTAGATATATGAGTAATTTACTTGGTATTCCTAAATGCAACTATTTGGATAATTTTAACAAAATTTTCAGCTTCTTGTTCCAGTTGCCGAACTGTTTTTAAACTGATGTTAAGGTTAATGTTCTCTTGCAGAGCATTTCTGAAACTTTCCCAGTGGATTTATTTACTAACGTGGGTCGGACTTCTTTTTTAATTATTCTTTCACTCAGTGTTAAGATAACAACTGATGAATGAATGAATGATCGGAATCTATTTAAGTCCATATTTTCTTCAACATCTATGAAGTTGGGTAAAACTTTCTTTGTAATGAAGAAGTCCAGCAGATCAGGGACTTTGTTTGGATCCGTAGGCCAGTACGTGGGCTTATCTGAGGCGTGGAAATTGCACCCAAGCTCCCTTAATGCTCTGTTCAGTTCACGGTCTTTCGTTGTGATCAATTTAGATTCCCAATCTAAATGTTTGGCGTTATAATCACCACCCACAACGAAACGTTCGCCAAGATGTTGTAGGACCATTTTATAGTCAGAGTTCTTTAAGTTGTGCCTTGGAAGACAATAAATTGCACCAATTTTCAAGTTTTATTTTGTAGACTTAATACCTACCACAGTAAGCTGGAATTCTATTTTTTGTTGATGGTATTCTTCATAGTGGTTAATTGATTCTTTGACTAATACCGCACTACCACCTTTATCTTGGTTGTTAGGGTGAATAGTGTGATGTAATTGTAACCTCTTATTTTCAGATAGTACTGACTGGTCAGATGAGTCTCTGAGATCAGATACACATCTATATGCTGATAAGGAAAGAAGACTTCTAGCTCCTGTTTTTTTTCTTTAGGATGCCATTGGCATTCCATGTGGCTATTCTTAAGTCTTGTAGGACCATGACTTACTTACTTTTGGGAACAATACCTGTATTTCTGGTTTCTAGTTTGTTAAGTCTCTCGTTAACTTTGTCCAGCATCTTCATCATATTATGCACCATTTGCATCATAGGTGGTTCGGTTTTGGAATTGGTGGTGGTGGGTTCTTCCTGCTTGTATGGCCCAAGGGCCTCTTTATGGTCCGACGGGCAATAAAGAAATGTCAATTAAATGTCAGAGCTGTTATTTGTAGAACTTCATTGGTTCTTAATTTCTAAACTTATCACCAATGAAAATAAGCTGAGATTAAATATTTCGGCATAGTAACTATAGTAACGTACTTCGTATAAGCACATAAGTATACGCAAAGCGGCTTGATGTACCTACGTACTCATTTAATTATATATTTTACACAATAATAGATTTGAGATAAAAATTTAATCTGTGCATAAAATAGTGTATGTATAGCGGGCATAACTTGCTTTTATGGCCCTACAGCCTTTTCCTTCTAATAAATAACGCTTCTGACCATAAAAGCTTCTTTATGCCCTTAATACATAAATAACTATTATGCACAGATGCATTATAATTAGACTATTATTGCTAAACTTATCTAAACATAACTGTCTCTTTATGCCCCAAGGGCCTCTTTATGATCCGACGGGCAATGATGAAACGTCAATTAAATGTCAGAGCTGTATTTGTAGAACTTGATTGGTTCTTAATATAAGTTGTAAACTTATCACCAATGAAAATAAGCTGAAATTAAGTATTTTAGAATAGTAACTATAGTAACGTATTTCGTATAAGCACATAAGTATACGCATAGCGGCTTGATGTAAGCTACGTACTCATTTAATTATATTTTTTACACAATAATAGATTTGAGATAAAAACAATCTGTGCATAAAATAGTGTATGCATTTCGGGCATAACTTGCTTTTATGGTCCTACAGCCTTTTTCTAGCCCTCGGCTGACGCCTCGGGATAGAAATAACGCTACTGGCCATAAAAGCTTCTTTATGCCCTTAATACATAAATAACTATGATGTCCGGTCGGGCGATTTTGACCGGTTTATAGGCCTGTTTTCAGAGCGTAAGTTGCTCGATTAAAGCTTTAGGACTGTAAAAAATTTTAGAGCCCGCTCAAGTGTTTAGAGCTAAAAAATGGCTACCATTATGTTTACGCCACGCCCTCTCCATAGTAATAATAGTAACTAAGACCACTGCACCTACCTACTTGAAGTTTTGTACTTTTCGAATTATTTTTATTTTAAAATTAAATATTAATATAATCTTAGACCGGACATAAACTAACGTATGCATTTCGAGCTTAATTAGCGTTTTAGATCCCTTTCTCGTCTTGCTGCTGACTCTGCAGACTCTAACAACCTCAATTAAGTCCTTAATACATAATATACTATTACGGGCTTCATAGCGGGCTAGCTCGTAAAAAGAATCTTTACCCATGGAGACAGAACTCAATAAACAGATGTTTACGGGTCAGTATACCATAAATGACACTTTACAGGCATTTATAGTAACTAAGTAAATGATTAGTTACAACTACAGCCCTGTAAAACTTTACGGGCTTCTAAAAGAGACATGTAAAATTTTACAATATCAACAAAAAGACATGGAAACTACTTTGTCGCTTAACCACAACACCATGACAACGCATAGCTGAAAATTGTGCTAGCGCCTTTGATTACAAAATGCCGTTTTAAAAAAATATACAATTTATAAAAAAAGCTGGTGAAGGTGGTAATAAAACTTTGTACGCGACACGCTTTGCAAATAATCTCTACTGGGCTCACAGAATTATGGAGGCTCGCTCCTTCGTAACTCGCCCCACAAACTTTTGAGGTCACCCGTAAAGAATAATTTACAAAGCTTGGTACGTAAATAATTTTATTAGCACAATTGCACTTTATACCGCTTAGTATGCAGGTCATGATTTGACCTACTTTATAATTATACCTTTTATTTTGTTTATGTTTACACTTTACTCGGTTGTTATTTGATAGCGAGCACACGACACGTCTTTAATGTTAAATCTTAAATTTAATTATTTCGTTATTAATAGACAGACGCTTACGAAATTTGATATGCATAATTTTCAATCTTGCGTGTCCGAAGAAAACAGTTTCAAATCATTATCTAAATGTTTCCCAAAGATACAAAGATTAAAACAGGATTGGTTTATATTAGACTGTTTTTAAAGAATATTTTAGAATATTCTACCAAATGTACAGTGTGTTCATTGGAAAACTTCCCAGGTTGAATATCTTCTAAACTATAGAAAATATCAATTTCGAAAAAACTTCGATTAATTAAAGACGAGTCACTTAAATGTAGCATCGTTAAAATTTGGCATCCTAGCCTCTCACCTACACCAGTACAGTTCTCTATAGTTACTTCCAAGATATTGGTGCTGCAGCAGCAGAACTGAAGGGCGGTGATCGCAAATCTGCTAAAACAGAAGGGTGCAAAAAATATTTTGGAGTTTAGTAAATTTCCAAAAGCTATATCTTCCGTATATGAACAAAAGACTGAAATATGTGTACATATGCTTCAACAGCAACTGTACAACAACAAGAAGGAGCCATCAGATGATATGGTCTCACACATTTCTAAGTTGGACGATTTTTCACACTGTTTAAAAACACTTGGGAACAGCTTTCTCATTCGATGATAATGACGCAATTGTTAATGGCACTACCATCTGGGTACAACCACTTCATAAGTGCATGTGAATCTACACCAACAGATGACAGAAACCTAACAAATTTGATCTCTAGACGTACTATTGAAGAAACGAGGTTTGGTGTGTAAGACGAAGCAGATGTTTAGTGCATTTACTGTACGGAAACCACAAAACGCAGAAATATGATAAAAGTAACTCCGACCAAGAAACAACTAGAGACCATGTATATGCCTTTTTTTCTCAAACCTGGGCACTGGGCTTGTGAATGCAGAATTACAAAAATATTTAAAAAGGGGCCAAAATTAATACAAAGAGAAGCAAAAGGTGAAGCTCTCATTGGAAAGTATTTAACATCAACGGTGGCTGAAAATACACAAACTGACGAGTGGAATTTAGATTCAGGAACAAGTGACCATATGTCAAACAAACGTCAATGGTTCATAAATTATACGAAATTTGCTAATGCATTACCAGTACGTATTGGTGATGGAAAATACATACATATATACATATAGAAGAGAATTTTATAGGAAATATAAATATATTAGCACTTGATGGAAATCAGTGGAACGAAAAATATTTGTCAAACTTCTTATATGTAAACGCACGACCTTCTAGATTTCACGAGACGACGTCTCTTATTCGGCCTGGGCACTTTTACGATTTCCCATATAATAGGCTAGTAAAATAGAATCCATTGGTCGAAATAAATGTTGGAAAGCGGGAGATCGTTTCGACCGCTTCGTTTGAAGTCAAATATAAGTATCCTAGGTTTGCACGGTCCCTCGACTTGAGCTTACCTGAGGGTATCAAAAGAACCACGAAATCTTCTGATCTTTTTTAGTTTTTCTCTTGTAACTTCAAAAAGGTGCTTTCCAACGAAAATTTTACTATTACAAGAATTAACGAGCATTAAATTCTGCGTCGGATGAGTATGGTATGAGGTCCTGTAGTATGGTCGAAATCGACGGCCGAAGAACGACAATTTTACAAATTTTCGATTTTCCGTCAGACCTGACGCCCAGAGGCTTTCCGTATAAAAAAACCCCTTGGACTCATTCTGAATGTTAATATAAGTCGAGAAATATCTAACCTTTGATAAAAGGTTATAATAAAATATTATAAAGGTTGCCGGATTAGATTAACTGTGAGTTAGTGACTGAGAGTAGTTAGGTCTCAATGATCTGTATATATCACTTTATTAGAGAAAAATATGAAGCAAAAGAATTTAATCTCCAACATGTTTCATAGGAAGAATAACAAACGGATTTATTAACAAAGCCATTAGCAATAGGTGTTTTTCTAGAGTAACGAGAAAAAGACCCCAAGAGAAGAGAAAAATTAGATTAATTTGTTGAATAAATGTGGAAGTGTTAAAATTATTATTAAACAATAAAAATGTATGTTGTAGCAATTTAACAATAATAAAAATATTTTTTTAAAACCAAAATAATAAATAAATGCGACTGTTTCTCACAAAAGGGGACACACGGTATAAATAGAGTTAACAGCAGTTTACTACAGGTACTACATATATACAGGGTGTATCTGATACAAATAGAAACCTCGTAATGAGGGGTAGCTGTAATCATTTAGAACATATTTTCCTGATCAACATGTGGTCGCTTCCTGCTAGTTTTCGAGAAAATCGCATTTTAAATCTTAAATACGCCCATTGTACTCACAAGTACATTAAAAAAATTGTTTTGCTTGTTTCGTATTTTTAATGTAATGCCTCACTACTAGGTATACTTAGGTGGTAGTTAGTTAAATAAGGTTCCAGATAATTCGAAGGAATTTTACATCACATTCCCATATCCTCAGCTATTCTTTTATTCCACCGCATATCATTTAAAAATATAGAAAAATAGCTTTGTCCTAAGTATACAATTTTAAGACCTGAAGACTATGAAGGTAGTATAAAAAATATGGAACAACTAGGAAGAATACATACAAATTGCAATTGGAAAGAAACAAGAATTAAAGGAGACGGGTAGTTGGCATTATCAGTTTAATGCTGCAGAACGTTTCATGCTGCAGAAGAAGGCAAATCTCTGAAATATCATAGTTCAAAGAGAAGTCTTGTAGAGGAGTAGTATGGGCAGATATAAAATAAAATATCTATATATTTAAAACACAAGGCTTATTTTTGTTCTAGTTCGTTTGAGAGATCCACCAGGCCGATTTACGCATTTCTTTTTTTAAATTAAAGCTTTCGCTGCGTAGATTAGTCAACACTACTTAATTTTTATTTTTTTTAATGTTTATATTTTTAATTTGAAAAACTCTAAAATGTTTAATTTGAGACGGGCGAATCGGACATTCACTAGGGGCGCCCTCTCACCTTCCACGGTGGTGAGTTTCGTAAGTACTCTTCGCTTATAAATATAAAGGGTGATGCCTGATGCAGCCATCCACTTCCATCATTAATAAGCGTAGACAAAATCCACATAGTTGAAGATTATGAACAGACGAATTATACAAATAATAGCTGTTGTATGGCTGTTGGCAATTGCTTATTCAGAGTAGTTTCATATTGTTTGTATAAAAGGCAGGAAACTTGCCAACACTATGTTTATGTCATGTTTTTGAAATATGTACTAATAGACGTTTTCAAGAATTTTTTAAACAAGATTGATTTTTGATTTTATTCTTATCATTTCGTAAGGTAGAATTTCCGTATGTTTTACATTTATGTAGAATAAACCGGCAGGGAGGGGTAAGCCAGAGAGGGATATATGTCGGAGGAGAGGAGGTAAGCTGGCAGAGAGGAGTGCTAGGTTTAGAATTTTCAACTGGTTATGTTTGGTTGCGTTTATTTAAATAAGCACCTATGAAAATCCAAAGGATTGTAATCACACATCAAATGTTGTATGTAGGGAAATCCTTCAATGCTTTTGACCGTCATGTCTTGACGAGGTTTCCCTAGTAAATATAAAGTTTTAAAATGTTGCAGAAGAAAAAAAAGGAACCAAAAAGAAGAAAAGGAAGAAGTTTAACCATAGTTTTGTTTAAGGAGGCGAAAGTGGCAAGTAGACGGTAAGAAGGACTAAGGGAATTAGCCAATGAAAGTGGTTTCATATTTCAAGACCATTTCTATCACCCATAAGAATGGAAAATCTGGGACCACTTTTCATGGCTCAGTATACATCAGCGCATCTGCATTTTCTTTCAGATTATGACATGCTTTTAGTGTTTTTCAAAAGATCCCGAATTGGGACATGCAATTCGCCGTCTTCCACGCTGATTGACCAACTTCCAAATGAATGCCAATAACTTTTCTTCAAAAGTTAGGTAATTTGACTAAATCCACATTATGATTGGGCGTAATGCGTGTCCAATGTAGCTGCGGTTATGACGGCGTTGATTGCATTTTACTAGGTCCAATGTACACTGAGCCTTGATGTGTGCGTTAGACAAACTTTCACCCCACAGGGTGAATAGTTATGGAAGAAAACATTAAATTTTCATCTTTCGTCTTTCTTTATTTGAAAACCTATTCATCGCTTTTACGTTACAATAAACTTTTACCAAAAGTCGTTCAAATTTAAAATAATATAACATTGTGACAATTTCTTCAATGGTAATGTATTCATCCCTCAAATGGAGAGTTACGATTCATTTACTAACTCATTAACTAATAAGTTTAATTTTATATTACATATTATCTTTTATTTATTTCAGGAGGGCTCTTTGAAGAAAAAGATGTAAACAGTGAACTTGCATTCACATTAGCAGCACAATTAATAAACGAAAAGACCAATTCCCATTACAATTTAGAACCAGTTACACGTAAAACATCCCACTATAACACTCACATGGTTTCACAACTACTGTGTTCTATGTTTCAAGATGGTATAGTAGGAATTATTGGACCAACATCATCGTTCACATCTACCCACATTAAGTCTTTATGCGACATAAAAGACATTCCATTATTAGAAACCCATTGGGATATTTTGTATAAAAATGATTGCTTGGTAAATTTATATCCGTATCCTCCTGAGTTGGCGAGATGTTTCGTCGATTTGGTTAAAGCATGGGGATGGAAAAGTTTTACTATATTTTATGAAAATGATGAAAGTTTATTAAGAATAACGGAGTTGTTGAAGATGTATAACACTACCGGATATACGGTGACATTAAGGCAACTACATACAGATGGTGACCATAGAAATATTTTGCTTGAAACGAAACGCTTGGGAGAAAAACATTATGTGATTGATTGTTCTCTTCCTTTATTAGAAGAAGTATTGAAACAAGCGCAACAAATTGGCATAATGACAGAAAAATATAGTTATATTCTCATGAATTTGGATATGTCCACTTTGGAACTGTCTCCATATCAATATGGTGGATCAAATATTACTGGGGTACGTATGCATTGGTATGAAATTAATATTGTAACATAGCGTTTAATCTTGCTAATTCGTAACGTGACAAAGGTTCAATAATTCAGTAAGTAGATAATATTTTAAAATTTTATAAAAAAAACAATGGTACAAGAACAACGTCACAATAAACTAAAAACAAGCAAAAGTAAAAAGGTTAAGACTTACATTTTAATATACGCTACCATCACAAGAGATTTTGCTGAGTTTATTATCTGTAAATATAGATGCTGGCTGTAAATATGTAAAACTTAAGCACTGAAAATTAAGTTAAGCGTACATCTGCTAAAATTGGTTTTGTAAAGTTTTATTTCATTTCAAGTAAAAATGTAACTAACAAAAACTTTTTAAAAAGACGCATGTGCTATAATCTTCAAGTCTTTATATCGTGTGATGAATGTTTGAACAACACTGAAAGCTTTTACTAGCACTGTACCTTTCTCTACGTTATGTAAAAGAATTTTCTTTTTATGAGGTTAGGTTTTGTTGTCAAGACGAATTTTTTAAGGTAAGATTAGATAGGAAGGATTCACTGCCGACACCGGCAAACTCTTGTGTTTTTTTCTAATTACCATTTGCATGAATTGATATTTTCTTCTTTGAATAGTACCAGATCGTTCATCTTCAGGCTGCCTTTGGCTGCGGTTTTCATCTTCTATGTCCCTTTGCTGTAATTTGGGAAAGTATTCTGTAATCCATGCCTTCCAAAAGTGTTTTTTCGCCTTTTGGATTACTTTCCATCTAGTCAACATGCAAGAATTAAAGCTGGTTACTATTGGATTTGGTAGAAAAACGATTGCATTTTCTACCAGAAAATGTCCTGGAGTTAGGGCTTCTTTCTCGTAAGTGTTCCTGTAGTTGGCAACAAAGTGGGCTCAGTTATTCAAAGGTTAATATGGTTTCCCAATTATTCTCTTGAGGTGGTATTTGGTCAATTTCACATCGGCTTACTACAAAACTCCACAAAGTGAGAGACTATAAGGGGAATGAAGTGTTACTGGAATCCTTGGGACCTTAAGGAGACTTAGATATGTAGTTACTGAACGACGTCGAATATTTATTTCTTCAGATGTTTGCTTGCACCCACAAACGTCGTTTCGGTGTCGTGTACAGTAACCCCTCCTAGCTTGAAATTTTCGAAATATCACAAGGAAAGAATCTGCAGCCGCTTACTGCTTCCTAGTGGATAGCCTTTGTAGCAAGTTGCTTCTTCGTTTGATAGTTTTTATTGGATTCATCCGTGGTAGTCTACCTCAGTGTGCTCAAAGGATGGTGAGAGTGGTACTGTAGGAGCTGACAAATCTCCTACAATTTGGTTGTCGATGTCTGCGCTGAAGTGTCTGAACTTTTGGGAAAACTTTACTAAGAGCCATAGTGTTAAATGCATTTCTTGAACTGAGAGCCATCTCAGTTGTTTATTGCTTTGCAGGTACATATCTTCTGCAATATGAGATTAGCTTATTAAGGACCAAAATCGTTGTATTAGGGAATTTTCTTTTTTCTGCATTATGACGTAACAGCAGAGCTTTAGTTCTTTTATTAAATGTAAAGATTGTTATTGATGATGTCATTGAAATCTTCTTACAATCCAGCGCACCAAAGAGGATGATCTTTTAATTTAGATGCGTGTAATTTTCGGGAAATAGCATCCGCAGGATAATCTGCTGAGCTGAAATGGTAGCAAAACTCAGCGGGTAGAACTTTATTGACTTCTGATACCCGGTTGGCTACATGCTTTCTATCTTAATAGATACGGATCTCATTTTAACCAATCTTATGCTATTGTAGAGTCAGTCCAGGCGTAGAGATAGGAATATTTGTGATTAGTTGTTGTTCTTATTATTTTGGCAAGTAGCACAGTTACACAAAGCTTTAATCTTGGTAACTTTGTTTTTGAAAGTATTTTTCTGAAGTATTAGTCGTTCTTACATAGATTACTGCACCGTAGGTTGCTTCTGAAGCGACACAGAAACTATATAGCTCGATAGAAGCTGTTTTATTAGTGCTAAAGATTATCCAGCTTGCAATTTTGATCTTCTTTTGTCTTCTACTGACTTCACATGAGTGGCGAGAGAAATTCATTGGTTTAGGATATCTTCGAGTACGGATTGTTCTCATTCCAGTTCTTGTATTAAAAATGTTGCTTTGACGATGACTAGCTATCCCAACGGATCAAATTAGTATAGTAAAGCTAGAGTCAAAACCCAAACATCAAAAAAAAAAAGTTCTACCCCGCGCCAAATTGTTCTATACCCTCCTTGTAGTATGTGATAAAAAGTTGCACAACCCAGAGCGTCGGGTTTTAGGGGGGAGGGGTGAAAAGTGGGCAAAATGGTATGCTTGAACTGTTTTTCCCAAATATCTCGAAAACTATCAGGTCTAGCGCAAACTTCACTATGTACAAAATTAATTTACATTAAATTTCGAACAAAAATGGTTTTACGCATTTTTGTGCTGAAGGCAATGGTTACCGAGATATGGAAGACGCAAAAATATCACTAGGGAACGCAGATACAAAAGCAACTGAACATTAAACTTGGCTGAAAACTTGGCTCGAGCGGCCTTAGGGGTGCAGATGGTCTGGCCGGCCCCTCCTCTTTATTACCACCTTTATCTCACCGCCTTCCATCCCCCATCTTCTCGAACGAAGCCTTAATTCCTCCTGGGTCTTTACCCTCCCTACCCCCAAAACCCGACGCTCTGGGTCGTGCAGCTTTTTATCACTTACTACGAGGAGAGTATAGAACAATTTGACGCGGACTAGAACTTTTTTTTTATTTGGGTTTGGGCAATTGTTAAGCTAGTTTTACTTTCGAATTGCGCATTGCAACTCGCTTCATGAAAATCGCGCGTTTGAATGTGTATGCAACTTATGCAATGCTATGCAGTCACTAACACGCGTATCATTGCGCATTAGCTAACGCTTCATGTGTGCAGAGTCCAACTGTACCAATGAAACAATACTTTATTTTTTGTTTGTGTATCATTTTTATATGAATACGAAATAATTGCGGCACGAATCATCTAAGTTTGCATTATTTCTTATGGAGAAATTCGCTTTGATATACGAGTGCTTTGGATTACGAGCACATTTCCGGAAAGAATTAAGTTCGCAAACCTGCTGATTCTCAAGTGCTTTCGAGAAATTACAAGCAAACTGAAAAATAGTGATATTTTTACCGCCTCCATATCTCCGCAACCGTTGCCTTCAGCACAAAAATGCGTAGAACCGTTTTTGTTCAGAATTTAATATAGATTAATTTTTTAAATAGTGAAGTTTGCGCTAGACCTCATAGTTTTCGAGATATTTGCGAAAAACTATTGAAACATACAATTTTACCATTTTCACCCCCTCACCCCCAAACCCGACACTCTGGGTTATGCAACTTTTTATCAATTACTACGAGGAGGGTATAGAACAATTTGGCACGGGGTAGAACTTTTTTTTTTATGTTTGGGTTTGGTCAATTTTTGAGCTAGTTTTACTGTACTAAATAGCTTGGTAACTTTTAATATTTTTTGATATCGATATCGTTTGGTGATAATTGACGCTGACTCCGAGAGATTTCTTTATGCCGTCTTGAGTAATTTTTATACTTAGCAGAATCATTTACTTCTATAGAAGGCTTTTGTAAAACTTTTTTTCAGATTACAGCAAGGCGATCAGTGAGACCATGTCGGTATGTTTCTTCAGAAGAGCCAATACTCGAGAGCAAGTCGTCCACGTAGAAGTCTTTCAGAAATATATGGAATGCTTTCGGAAATTGTTCAATATTATCGGTGGCCAGTTATTGTATTGTACTGTAACCTTGAATATGCTGGTTTCTTGCCGAAATGCAAGGTGCATCTTCTTGATAGTAGCAGTACGATATTAAGTATTGGTGTCGCCTATTCATAGTGTCGTTAGGGTATGCCAGTTGAGGTCCAGTCTTCTCGAACTACGGATTGAAGAGGTATTTGATATTTTGCTTCTTCATCTTGATTTGGTGATATTGTCCTCATGTGACCGAAAGTGAGAAATTCTTGAAGGAAGTCGTTGTATTGTCTTCATAGCACTGGATTCTTTGCTAATCGTTTTTCTAACTGCAGCAATCTGCAGTAGCTTAATTTTTTGAGTTCCCCAAGTTAATAGGATATATCTTGATGGTAATTTTGTCTGGGTTCCTATCTCAGTTTCTTCTAACAGATTCCCACCTTTGATTTGGCACAGATGGTTCCTCAATTTAGTCAATTATTGATCTTCTTCTGTTAGGCTGATTATACTGACGACTTTAATAGAATGGTCTGATATTTGTTGGATATTGCCAAACAGTATCTGTCCTAATTCTGCCTGTTGCCTTAGCAGACCATTCTTTATCTTTTTTAATCCTTTTTAATAATTTTTCCAAATTCTTTCGCTCCTAGAATGACATCTATAGAACTGAGAAGATTTAACGTTGGATCAGCCATGATGTAATATTGCCATTGTTCTGAATTTGGATATTATAATTTGTTCTTGGACATGATAGGAGTTAATTATAAGCGTTTAAGGAATTGAACGTTAAAGAAGTAGTTACCAGAAACGTGGTTGAATTTAGGAAGAAATCCCCCATAAAGATGTTTTTGGATCTCCACCTAGTCGTGTCCTTTTGAATCTAATTTTCTGTCTTTACTTCTCAAGCAGTTGAGCGGCTTTGTTCTGTTATTAGTGAGACTAGTGATCCTGAATTGATTATTATTATTATTCTTAGCTACTTTGTTAATCCTGCTAGTGTTGTCGCACAAACCAGAGCTGTAGCTAACACGGTGGCACGTGCTTGATGACTTCCAACCGTGACTGTTGATAATACGCAGTTGTTCTTCTAACGTAGGCTCTTGTTTGATGGTTTTAGCGTGTGAGGTAGCTGTTGTAGTTGCAATATTTTTGAAATGGGATTCTTTTTCTCTTTGTGTAACAGGCTATGGTGTGGCTGTTTACAGATTTGGCAGCCCATTTTATTATGACATTACTTATTGGACTGATGATCGGTGATTTGTAGATACTGGATTATGCTAATGGGTTCTCCGAAACGTGAGTTTTAAGGTATAGCATTTCTGTTATATTAATTTTGAAATAATTAAATGTCATTGAAGTTGAACCAATTTTTATAACTGCCACTGAAGATAGGAAGCATTATTTTAGAAAGGCTAGTATTGAGAAGGTGTATTTGAGATGAGGTTAGGGATATATTTAATTCTAACGGTTCTAAGGTTTCTTTGTAATCTCTATCGACGTTACTGAAGATGGAATCTTCAAAATAACCGTTCTTGCAAATCTTGCACAGCCTCCCATTCCGGTATGATCTTTTTCTGAAGCGATTCGTAGCGGAACTAGCTTTCGTTTTGTAATATTCACGCGAAGTAAAAGGTGGTTTAGACTCCGTCGGTGTCCTCACTGGAGATTGAATTTCTGCCACATAATTTGGGAAACACTAGGATTCGAGACTATCTTGAGGGCAGACCACACGGCGTTCACCCTTAGAACTGGTCGTTGTCTACCCCATCCCAGGCTTGTCTGGGCAACGGATGACGCGGTCAGAATTAAATGTGTGGTAGAGTTATGCCGAGGTGTTGCGTTTACGTTTTACCGGAGTGTTTCTCGACGTTGACCCTAAAACGTTGCGGAGGGAGCTCTGCTAACAAGGGGGTCCGGTGTGGGTGGATTGGATCTTACCTGACGTAGGGCCTTTTATGGAGCTACGTATCCCACTGTCTGGCCTAGACGAATGGAGGAAATTCAAGTGAGGTTTATCTCGGTTAGGGAGTTCGCTCGCTAACCAATGAGAAACTGCATGCCACCAGGTGGCGTTTCGGAGGTGACAGCACGGGGGTCTGGCACATGCTGTCAATTCCAGCGTCAGATTCCCAGAAATGGTCTAGAGACCTACACTTAAAAGGGCGTTGATGCGAAGATACATAGCCTCTCACGTTCAAGACAACTTCACATTAACGGGTACACACCGGGACACTACTTTAATGGGCCATGAAAGTAGCCTCGAAACGAAGCTCTTTCAAGGGCGCACCAGGCCTATAACTGGGAGATCGGAGAGGCGAACCCATTTAAAAACCAAGTCCCGCCACATTGAGGTTGGATTCGATCGGGCAATGGCCCCAACTCTGGCTCGGTGTACTGAACTGACCTAAGTTGGGGGAATAGTCCTAATGCTGGACGATGCACTTCATCCCGTATGAAAGAGGTCGGGAGGGTGCCGGCGGGTGAGCACGTGTTAAGTCAATCGCCCCGATACTAACCTGGTTAGCTAGTAGAGGGTGGATAGGCAACCTCGCTCCGACCAGTGAGTGACTGGGAGCAATTGCTATGCGATTGAGCGCTGATTGAGCGTATCTCAATTACTTCCTCCCAAGGGAACGAACGTGGAGGTATGTTAACACGGGGACTCCACGTAAAGCATTCAGATAACCTCTGCCACATAATAATTATTCGGATCCGTTATTTATGTACCTTCTAAAGCGGTGCAACATCAAAGTTTTTCCTCAAAGCTAGGACGATTTCTTCAAATCCCCACTGGGCATCATAATTGTAATACTTACGTCACACTTACGGTTTATTACTACTAGGGCTTATATTTCATAGGTTGACTGAGACAATTTTTCATTATAATCATTTTCGGGCATGGGAAAATCGAAAGGCTGGATGATTCGATTTGAACCATGATTGTCCCTGAGCGCCATCTTGTTTAATTTTATATTCAAATAAGTTTTTCGTGATTATTTAGTTTCCCCAATATGGGAGCGCTCTCTCTATTAGTTGAATTTGATTCAAACAGTTTCGAAAACAACCATAATTCTTCAAAATTCACACAATAAATAAACAACATTCAATAATTATTTTCAACGTTTATTTCATAAACAAAATATCTTCAAATAAATTATGAATCAGGAACAGGTGTTGCTTTGTAATAATCAACGTGTAACTTTAAAGTTTTCTTTTTATAAATAAAACTATATTGATTCCTCCAAATATCTATAACCGGAAGCAAAACTTGTAATACTTACGTCAGGCTTACAATTTATTACCAAGGCTTACCTAATTATTATTTTCGTACATAGGAAAATTAAAAAATTATCAGATTCGAATAGAACAATGGTTTAACTCGATTCAAACAAGTTTCGAAACCAACTATAATTTTTTAGTACATAATAATAATCACAGAGTAAATAAACAATTTGCGATGATTTCGATAGGTTTATTTCATTAATAAAACATTCTAAATTTGTAATCACAAACATTTTATAATATTTTAATTTTAGATAAAGATATAGGGAAAACAATTAAAAATGAGTTTTTAAACACTGAGATAGTTATAATAATAAAATCTTAATGGTTTCGAAAGTCTCTGGCAGAAATGTTTTACGATCAAGCTATTATTCTAGTATTTAATTATCTACTGCTTACTTACAAAGTTAGTCTAAATTGTTTAAAATATAAATGTTTATTCAAAATAGAGTGCAAAAATTTGAAAAACCATGAATTTTATGATTCTGTTTTATAATATTCCTGTTTACAAATCTCCAGCTTTACTTATTACAAAAAATTCTCCAAATTTTTTTTAATAAATTATAACACCTTAAAGACTATCATGTACTTTTCCTATTGTTTAATGATTCAAATTATAAATAATAGTTACTTGCATACATCCCCTCTATTTACTGACTATAAAAATTTAATGAAATCTTAAATCTTTTTCAAAACCATGCAACGTGATTTATTTGCTCTAATCATAAGATGGGTTCATAAACAGCATGTTTAAGATAAACGATATCCTAGATAAAAAGAGATTGGTATACAAGTTGACAATAATTTTAGTCGGAAACATGTAATAAAACAATTTACTTAGTGTGTTTAGTGTTTGTATGTGTCAGTACAAAATATTATTGTCACTTAGACTTAAAAGTTATTCACAATTAAGGGCTAAGATTCACAAAAACGCTAGTATTATAAGTCACTAAGATAAACGCTTGACTTCTACTTTAGCGGTCTGTTTTATAATATTATAATTTTATCCCGTTACAGCTTATAATATTATTGCTTATAGGATTACTAAATTCTTCTCAAAAAAATTGAAAAGCAAAAACCACTTTTAGTAGCACGGTGTTTACATAAGACGTGTATAACTTTTATTTACTGTAATAAATGTACTCACCCTGAACATCTGATTATTACTTATATATTAAATATTACAGACACTTATAAATAACATTTTAGCACATTAAATTATTAAATAAATAATTTAAATTATACATAAATCTAATTGTTTAGAGTCAAATTATATGCTTCATCACTTTATGGATCGACAAACTTCACGGTATATTTGTAGCATGATTTAATGATATTTATAGAAAAGGACATGTTACGGTGTTTACATTTTGTATGTTCCCTTACGCTGATTTATTAATGGTTTAATGAATACGTTCAACTAAAGTGATGCCAAACAAACGTTTTGTATATAAACTAACTAACTAACTATAGACTAATTTAAAGTACCAAAAACGTAAATTAACGTGTTTTTAACTATGAAAGAGCGTACTAAACAGAATGCGATAGGTATTTAGAAAAGAGATTATCATTAGTACTAATTTAATTAATATACACATTATTATGTAATAAATTTGAAGTTGGTTAAATTTAACAATTAATAATTATTACCATTAGCAAATGTGTTTGGTTAATTGCTTGATTCTGTTTATGTTATTGTTTGGGTAATATTCTAATAAAAAGTATTTTGTAAGTAATAAAGAACGAATTAATTACACTAATGTACTAGTTAGTTATGTTTTCTGGGTTAGGATTTCTATAATAAAATATTTCATCATTGTTTTTCTATTGAAATGATCGGTTTTCAATTTAAATTCAACTTATCCTATTTAACTACTAAACTTAAACTAATTTCATTATCTTAATCTTTATCAATTTATTTATTTCCTTTTTTTAATTACTATTTAATTGCATTTTAAATTAATTTAAAAAATAGACATTTATAACAATTAAGTCTCATTAATCACTAACGGTAAGAAATAGACAAATACACTTTGCAATAATTTTTATAAATAAGTAGATATAAGTAATGAGATATTTTTAATTTTGTTACTGGGTTTGAATATCCAAACGCTAGAAATAATAAACTTAACTGTTTATTTTTTTAATTTTTATTTTAGGTTAGATTAATAAATCCAGAAAATTCAAACATAAATCTAGCCGATGTTGCTGAAAGATTGCAAAGACTACGAATGAAACATGGCCTTCAGCGTGAAGCTTTCGATTATTTGGCTGTATGGAAGTTAACCACCCAAACGGCTTTAGTTATAGATGCTGTGCATTTATTACACGAAACATTAAAAGAATTACGTATTTCTCCTAAACTAGATGTAGTTTCTTTGCACTGTAACAACACTTATAGCTGGGAAAAGGGATCTAGCATAATTAATTACATGAAAGCGGTAAACACTTTTTTGCTGGATTAAATATGTGTATCCCGTTTTCATAAACGGAAACGTTTTTTTTTTTTAGAAAACCTTAAAAGGAATAACGGGGACTATTAAATTTGATACTGAAACTGGCGTTCGCAGGGATTTTATCCTAGATGTTGTCGAATTGTCAGTGGGAGGTTTAATAAAAGTCGGATCGTGGAGTTCTAAAGGGGGTTTACAGATAACCAGGATTTATACTGAAGACGATAATAACACGTCGAATAATGAAAATCCTCTTCAAAATAAAATGTTTAAAATTATAATAGCTCTGGTAAGATAAATAAATCAAGTGAAATCTCTTATAAACCATTCTAAAAGAATGTTTTGTTAAATATAGACACCACCATATGGGATGCTTAAAGATGTAACGCATGCATTGAGCGGAAATTATCAATACGAAGGATATGGTGTAGACCTTATTGCAGAATTGGCCAAAATGTTGAATTTCAATTACACGTTCGTAGTACAATGGGATGGGGCCAATGGTAGTTACAATAAGACAACGAAAAAGTGGGATGGAATGCTCGGGGAAGTCATCGAAGGGGTCTGTATATTAAATATATCTTAGTAATGCCTTTTAGTTATTTTATTTAAAAATTTAGTAAATAATTTTTTAAACTTCATTAACTTATCGGTAAAACTTATGGGGTTTACTAGTAAGAACCAGTGGCTGCTCGTGACAATCACGCGAGCGAGGACTTCGTCAAAGAAAGAATCTGTCCGCAGACATAACACAAGTATGATAAATTAGAAACTCATTTCATATAGATTTTAAAGAGTTTCTCGTAGTTTGAACATCGCACACATACACGTAAACAGAAAACACGGTAAACACAAAAATCTAATGTCTGAAAGAAAAGTCTAGTCTTCAATTTTTCAATGACTTTCCATTACAGTTTGGTTGCGCTGCGCTCACCGCATGTTTGAGGTGACGCCATATAGCGCAGGGCGCTCTCTTGTAATTTTTCCGCTTATCGCTATTTTGGATAGCATCTATGGCGTTGCCAGGATATGATGGCCGCCGGTTTTGAAGCACCTTAGCAACGAGAAAAATACAGAAAAAAAAAACATTGACATAATTGGTATTTTGGCCCCTTTTTGTGTGAATCCTATAAAACCGCCCGCCCCTTCAATTTCACCATTTTGAATATTTGATGTGGATGAACCAGAAGTCAGCAGCAGTAGGAGTAATTACTGGTCCCTTGTGCTTTGGCTCTCAATAGCATAGAGTTGTAGACCAATCTTACTCCCACATTTTTTGTTACATTATCATTCATTAATTTTCTTAAATTTTTTGGTGAGGCTGTTTACACGCCCCATCACAGTTTTCGTTTTCTTCCATCATTAGATTTTCAATTGACAGCATTTACCGATACCGCTGCGTTGGGGTCTCAGACTATCGAAGGTCACATTTTCAAATAGTAACTTTTTGTTAAACAATATTTTATTATAAAAGTTTTCTTTATATAAAATTATTGAAAGTATTAAAAAGCTCTTACTTAGAAGTAAAAGATTAAATGGTCCTGGGCCAGATGTTCTGTGAAGATCAATATCCAAAACGAATTTTATTTACTATTACAAGTTAGAAAATAAATCAATTATCTGCATTTCAATAGACACATTAAAGACTTATTACAAAACTATCATTTCAGAAAGTAGATTTTGCCATAGCAGATCTAACAATCAGTTCAGAAAGGGAAAACGTTGTAGACTTTACCATGCCATTTATGAATCTTGGTACGCATACATTCTTTACAATTAAATCTCCATTTTACAATTTATTTACTTTTTAGGAATCAGCATTTTATACAGAAAACCTGAACCAGCTCCTCCAAGTCTATTCACGTTTGCCTCGCCATTCTCCGTAGAAGTATGGATACTACTAGCCGTAGCATACTTTTTGGTTTCCCTTAGTTTCTTTATAATGGGCCGACTAAGTCCTAGCGAATGGACAAATCCCTATCCATGTGTGGAGGAACCCCAATTTCTAATTAACCAATTCAGTTTTAGAAACTCTTTATGGTTCACTATTGGAAGTTTGATGCAACAGGGTAGCGAAATAGCACCAATGTAAGTATACTATTAATATATCTTAGTCCATTCATTCTAATCTCCATTATTTCAGTTACAAGCTAAAACTATTTCAGAGGTATATCCACACGAATGGCAGCTGGAGTATGGTGGTTCTTTACTCTTATCTTGGTATCGTCATATACAGCAAATCTGGCTGCTTTTCTTACCGTTGAAGAGCTTGTTACGCCTTTCAAAGATGTGGAAGGATTAGTTGAACAAAAGGATATTAAATTTGGAGCTAAAATTAATGGTGCTACATACAAATTTTTTCAGGTTGTAAATTTAAATTAAAATTGCTTATAAGCACTGTTCAGATTTACTTTCAGGATTCCAATTTTTCTGTTTACCCCGAAATCCGAGAGTACATGTATGAGAACCCTAAATACATGACTTCAGTTAACGAACAAGGAGTGGAGTTGGCCGAAAATGAAAACTATGCTTTCTTTATGGAGTCGACTACAATTGAGTATGTGATAGAAAGGCATTGTAATTTAACCCAAGTAGGTGGTGCACTTGATGAGAAGGGATATGGCATAGCAATGAAGAAACGTAAGTAATAGTTATTGAGGTAATAAGCATACTAAGTACAACTGACAACTACTCACAACTGAACTCATAATATTTCAGTTGGTTTTCTCCTAATATTATCTAGTCAGCTGGTTATACAACACAGTTTAATTATATTTACAACCTCCCGCTTGTTTTCTCCATCTTCGCTAACTCTCTTTCTAGGTATTCAAATGTTTATACTTGTGCATCTTCTCATCTTGGTGATGTAGGATGTCCTCCAGTTGGTCTTCGATTTTCTTTTGAGTTACCATCGCTTGGGTGTTCCTCACATTTATTTGTAGGTCCATAATTCTTATTCTTTCCTCCAACAGTGTTACCATCTTTTGCTCTCCAATATAATATTGTTTGCATGTACAAGACTATTTACAAACACTGGGTATATTTCTTTATTTTATATTATAACCCTAAGTGCTCTTTTTTTTATTTATTTATTTTTTATTTTATCTATTACTGCTATGAATAGTAATAGACAAGTGGTATGAGGGTGTACTCGTATTCCAAAGGTCGTGAGTTCAAGAGTCCATCTTGCGGTAGCAGGAATTGGAGAATTCGGTTGCTTTAACTATGGGTGTGAGTAGTGTTGTAAATGAAAGAACGTTCTGAAAATGCTGATGAGAACGTTCGCGAACGTTCGCGCATGATAAAATCGTATGAAAAGAACGTTCTCTTGGGGAGCATAATCAACCACGTTCGCGAACGTTCTCATAATAATTCTCGAAAACTTTCAGAATAATACAGCACAAACGTCACAAACGAGCATAAACAAAATCATTAAAAATTGGTAATAAAACCGAAACTAAACGATCTTAAACCGTACGCCCTAAACATGCCCACGCCAAAATGTACACGTGTTACTCGCAACTGCTGTCGGCGTCGGGTGTTACAAAGACAGCACTTTTATGAGCATAGTTTGCACAATTTATGCCTTTGAAATAATTGACAAGAAATTTGGGATACTACCCGAATTAACTTTTCTTGACTTGGAAAAGCGTTTTTCAAAATGATACTTTATTTTAAAAACGCAAAAGACGGAGTCCAAGTTACAAAATGAACACAGTTTACTGTTAAGTACAATAAGATATTTATTCGTCGTGAAATTACACAATATGCACTTGCATATTCACTTAAATACTATTATACAAGTTCAACTTAAAACTGGTAATAATGATGTTCAGAAAGACCGAGGTAAACAGTAACCCTGGCTACCAGTTTCTACGGCTTTCTGGGTGAGTATGGCTTCAAGGAAGGTAAACAATGACCCTGGTCATCAGTTTCTATCCCAAGCCCTTGGTAACTCAGACTGATCTGTCCCACAAAGCTCTGGTCTTTATATACTCTTTCAGTGGGCGTAACATCCTTTAGTTGAGCACACGTGGCCGTGGGTTGTGCATACGTCACGATAGCGTTTTGCTTCCTCTAGCATTTAAAATAATGCATTAGATAAATTTCTCAATACTGCAGCTGCTTCCACTCTGGCATATGCGGGCGCTCGCTGTGCGCACACGTGACCGTGGGTTGTGCATTGAATACTGCAGCTGCTTCCGTTCTAGCAGATGTGGGCGCACCGCTGCGAGGCGTTATCTTGCACGTGTTTATAATGAGGTCACACTTCTCTTTAATAATGAATAAATGTTAACTCCTCTTTTGTATTTTGTTCTAGTTACATATGAACTTTATACATACATTTTTTATATTTTATTTATACGAAAAGTAACACATGTTTGTATAGTTTTTAAAATGTATTACTTGTGCACACTTGTGCGACACTGGAAGTGGTGGACACTTTGCTGACCGTGTCCGCGCTCAGCGTATTGTCCATGGTCGGCAAAGTGTCCAGTAGCAAAATTTATTTTATGCACAGATGCATTATAATTAGACTATTATTGCAAGACTCATCTAAACATAAACGTCTTTTTATGGCCCAAGAGCCTCTTTATGGTCAGACGGGCAATAACGAAACGTCAATTAAATGTCAGAAGTTTTTTGTAGAACTTGATTGGTTCTTAATATAATTTGTAAACTTCTCACCAATGAAAATAAGCTAAAATTAAGTATTTCAGAATAGTAACTATAGTAACGTACTTCATATAAGCACATAAGTATACGCACAGCGGGTTGATGTACCTACGTACTCATTTAATTATATCTTTACACAATAATAATAGATTTGACATAAAAACTTAATCTGTGCATAAAATAGTGTATGTATAGCAGGCATAACTTGCTTTTATGACCCTACAGCGTTTTCCTAGCCCTCGGCTGACGCCTTGGGCTAGAAATAACGCTTCTGGCAATAAAAGCTTCATTATGCCCTTAATACATAAATAACTATTAAGGACCGGCGTAGTGTCCGCGGTTAGCGAAGTGTCCGGTAGGCGTAAAGGTGCATACCACTTGAAAGGTGTTTCTAACTAAAGTTTTAATTAAAATCAACAAGAAAAAAGATAGCTTTATCTCATTCTAATAGGTGTAAAAAGATTAGAATTGGTCACAATGGTAATTAAACACGTTTTAACTTAACAGTGAGAAGTGAATACGGCCCAACGAGTTTAATATTTTCTATTAACATTACTTTTCAACATATTACAGTCAATAACAATATACAACAATATACAGAACATTCGAGCATTTTCAGCATTTTGAGTATATTTCAAGAACTTTTGTAATTATCCTTATTTTGGGTACATATTTGCAAGTTAAAGGTATATTCTCCAGTACTGCTCACCTTTGAGGGTTTATTCTCGTTTGCGCTCCTGGAATATTCTCCAAAAATAAATGCTCGAGCATTTTCCAACACTAGGTGTGAGTGATTGTGTTGCATGTTAGATGGGAGACATATGATCTAAACTGTTAGCTGTTAGTTAGTAGTGTAGACGTAGAAAAATAGTAAAGCCTGTCTTCTTGCTTAACTCCTCTTTTCAGTACAAATTCTTCCGATTTTTTTCCTTTTATACCGATCGATGCTCTTATAGTTAATAGTCTTATACTATACTCATTATATTTATATTCCCGGTTTATGCTTCCCGGTATTTAGTATTAACATACTAAAAGCCACTAAAGGTTCGCTTTACCAAGCACTTTCAAAGGTCGCCCGCAGTCTTAAAAATTGTGCTATTTTAGGAAAAAATGTCTTGTACTTCGAAAACTTTCCAAAATATAAAAAATATTAAGCGACTAAAATGAAAGAACTGAAACTTTTCGAACGCTCCAACGCTAATCGTACATTAATTTTACGTTACAAAAACAACATGATTAAGAAACATAATAAACATTTTCAATGCTGCCTACGTTAACCATCGCACGCGTCATCATGATTGTGTACTTTCCGTTCTCTGCTGTTTAAATGCGCTCTCTGTTGGGTTGTGTGCGGATAAGATTGCCAGACACCGCTACCGCGTCTTCCGGTAACTTACTAATTCGTCCCAAATCGTGCAATTTTTGAACTAATTAAACAAATAACTATTCCTTGTTTTGGGACCGAAAAGGAAGCGTTTTAGGTCATTTATGGTACACTACACAGAAATAAAATTATAGAAAAAATTACTCGACCTATCAAATAGTACCAATTGGGGTATTGTTGGACTCAGTATTTAACCGTGAATGGAAATCACTAAAAATTAACAGAGTGTCCCAATTTGAAAATCGAAAGTAGAAGTCACTGCCAGTGAAACTGTTTTCCAAATTTTTTCTCTTTTCAATCCTTTATCAATTTTTGTTCGAGATTCCCTAACCGTCTTTCTACTATCTTGGTGTAGATTTTATGATGCGAAGTTTTATGATGCGAAGCAAATGGCTGCAGTCTAAAGTTCTCCATATCGCTAGTTTGCCCAGTTTTTGTATAGGGATATAATGTTACGTTTTCATTTCTTCATATCCTTCCCATGTATTGTATGCAATTATATTTTTCATTACTTGATGTATCCGTCATTATATCATGTTTTTTCTCCTTGACTTGCCTTCTTTTTTCCAAACATTTGTATTTATCTGCATAATACTACCACTAATCATTTCTTGCATCGTTGTTTTTATATCATTATTATTATTTTTTCTTATTCTAATGATTTTATCGCCCTTGTCGTGTTCCAAACAAATATCTTATTGTTCTTGTGATATTCTTGTATTAATCTCCTAAAATCTTTTCAGCTTCTCTGATTTACCTTCTTGGCGGCCTTTGCTTGTCGTTACATAAATATGTAGTTAAGAAATTGCTGAAGCACTTTTTTAAAATGCAGAGTTTCGTATAGGATTACAGTAAATTATTGTAAAATGTCGAAACAATTTAAGTTTAAAAATTTTGTGGCACTAAGCCAGTTGTGCAAGCCTTGTCTTCGTACGACAAAGAGTTTGCTTGTGAACATGTTTTTTTTAATATACTAGTGATTTTGTTACCAATACGTTTTCAGATTCGAAGTACAGACATGCCCTGACTGAAGCAATATTGCACTTACAAGAAATTGGAAGATTGGAAGAACTGAAAAGGAGGTGGTGGAAAGAAAAACGTGGCGGAGGAACATGCGAGGTTAGCTAGATTTAATTAAAATACAAAGTTTTTGTTTTTAAAGACTGTAGGATACATTTGAACTCAAGGACATTTGATCCCGAAGAAAATCACATCTCCGTATTAAACATGTTAATGATGATTTTTTATTTTAACCCTTTTTTTAATTCTCAAGCTAGAATATAAGACATATCTTTAAAGTATATAGTTGGAAGTATATAAAAATTTTAATTGTAGAAAAGACAACCAGTTGCTACTCCACTTGATCTACAAAATCTTGGTGGCGTGTTCTTCGTTTTGGGCGTTGGAACTCTGTGTGGCATAGCAGGGACTTTCATAGAAGTTTGTCTTCATACATATCGAAAATCACATAAGAGGAAAGTTCCATTTAAAAAGGAAGTTAGAAAAGAAGTAAAGTTTTTTATTAAATTTAAAGAAATGGCGAAAGATGTTCACAGACATGAAAGTATATCCAGAAATATCGATGATAAATAAGATAGCTTGCAAAATATTTATGTATTTATTTGGTGTAAATAAGAATGTGTAACAAATACAATATATATGCCTAATTTTATATGTTAATGAGTCACCTATAACTTGAGAAATTGAGACTGGTATTAAGCTTAGCAATATCACAGCAAGTACAAGTTAGGTGGCTCCTACTGTATGTCTGTAATGTTAAATAAGAATTTTTGTACAAAAAAATATAAAAACGTATAATTTTCTAACCTATCTATTATTAAGACCTAACACTATACTAATCAATAATTAAAAACATTTCCAATTATTTCATTTTATGGAAGAAAAAGTTTGTTGTAAGGTACGGCATTAAATACTCCTGTCACCACAGCTGTAATTATGTCGCTTATGGTTTGTGCTAAAGCAGGTCCAATATCGCGTTCTACTTCTTTGGGGTATTCATTCAAGAATTTGTTTGTCTGGTCTCCTATAACATAACATTCAATAGATGAGTATTGAAAAATACAAAAAACAAATTAGTACTTACCTAAAGCCTTGTCTCCATTAAAGAGGTTGTCAAAATAGAAATATCCTCGTTTTGTGGTGTAACCCAAATTGCTTTTGGTGACTACGATGTGTTTCTCCGCTTTGATCTCTTTGAAGTCGTAATCAAACTCATAACGAAAAACGCCACCAACTTGTAAAGTAGAATAATAATTAGTTTCAGTATTTTAGTTTATCGGTAATATACAGAATGTTTTTAAGTCCAACAAGTGAAGAAACTGCTTAATAATATTAGATAAAAATGTGTTATCATTAAAAAGAAAAATTAATGTAGAACTAAACATCCGCGAATGGATAAAAAAATTAATATTAGCAAGACTAACTATCTTTTAATTGTACAAGATAAACTATTACCTGAATTTATAACTCAAAATTCAAAGCTTCCAAATTAAAGGTGACATGAATGAGATTTTAGAAAAATTTTAAAACTTAGGAGTAATAATTGACAAAAGTTTAAAGTTTACTGACCAAGTCGATAACGTTAACAAAATTTTAAGAAAATTGGTGTAATCCTTCAGAATTTTACTTTTTGCATCATCACGGACGAACAAAGATAGATTGCAGATTTTACAAAACAGAGTCATGAGAATCATTTAGGGATGTGATAAATACACGAGAATTGTATACAGTGCGAATGCCGGCTGTGAAATATTCTAAATAAAAGATTATCTGCTTATCTGAGGCCGAAATCCTCGGACAGGATCCTAATTTCTGACGGCTCATCTTTTTTATATTGCATTGTTTACCTTCAGCACCCCTCTTTTCCTTAAATGACGTCATCATACTTTTTTAAATTGGCAACCCCTTTTCTTGCAGATTCTGGTTCTCCTGTAAATTCTGCATACTACTGCAGGTATTTTTTGATATTAAATTGTTATTTAACAAAATTTTGATCACCTAAAGTTTACAAAAATCACAGTTACCTTTTATTCTCAAAAATATAATCGTTTCGAATTTAACACAATTATTGTAACAGGAAGTAGTCGATTCTGCATTTTTGATAAAGCTTAGTTTATTCCAACCAGTATATATTTAGACAAATGGTATTGTAAATGTTCTCAATGTTTACTTACTGTTTGTAACGTAAAATTTTCTTCTACAGTTATTTAAATATGATTAAATATTAATTATGCTAATCAACAAATTGAGTTTTGGGATCCTGACTTTAGACAGCTTTAGGTAAATAGACTTACGACTCAAGGTTGCAAAGAAATATATGAAATACCAAAGGTGATTGCCATTTACACTTTTTGATTTTTATTTATGTTCCTAATGTAAACATTATGACAGTTATTATAAATTACAAAAGAATAGAAAATATCATTACCGTACGTAATGTTCGCACTCCCTTCTCCATTAACTGGTAGAATTAGAATACTGCCATCCAGAATGTAATGGGATACCAAATTGGCCCAGTCGATACCAACAGTTATATTAACGTGCTTCTTCTTAGGATCGATTCTGTTCAATAATAGCAAAACGTCAAATTAAATCAGAAGACTTTAAAGAGGATTGCATCTTATACTAATTTATTTAAAAAAACATTAAAAACAAAAAGCATTGATGTCTAATTTAGAACGCAACGAAAAACAACAGCTATTTATTAATTTCGTACTTATAAAGCGGGAGAATTTATGTTTTATATATTTTAATAATTCTGTTAAAGTTTTTGTATATTTACTAATATCCAATTAATTTGGTACCCACTTCATACTCTTAATTTGAGTGTCCTCCAGTCCAGAAACCTTGGCTTTTGTGAGCTTAATATTCAAATTACCGGAATTGAAATTGATTTCAGGTATTTCCAGTGGTGTCAATTTCGGAATATTCAGACTTTCATCTCCTAAATCATAAAATAATTAAGTATTGCTTGTTTTGTTTAATCTTTTAATGTGATTCATACCCTTTACTAGTAGTGGAAGTGCTGCTTGTCCATTCTCTTGGGCACATTTATTTAAATTGGGATCTGATAAACTGCAGGCTTTGATGTAACTTGCTAAAAATTAAAGACGTAATTTATATCTTGATGGTGTATATATAAAAAAAGAATAGTTTAATAAAGTTAAGATAATAGCTATTTATTAAGTACATAATGTAGGACATTATAGACAAGCCCAGTTTATGGCCGAGCGAGCGAAGCGAGCAAGGCCTATAAAAAGGGCGGGTCCATAAGGTCCGATTATGTAAGAGTTGCATACAAAGCTTTATGTTCGATTCCTAAAATTGGCTAATTATCAAAAAAAAAAATTAGTTTATAAATTTGACATCTATTCTTGTCCGAAGAAAATTTGACATGTAATATACAGTTGTCATACTTTATTTTAGTACTATATACTTTATTTTACTACTACCACTTTATTTTACGAGTACAATAATAAGCCAGTTCACTGTCGCAAAACAATACAATAAACAGTACTTTATAATGCAATTGGACATAAAATTATTTCTATATTCTTTTACCACAATAGAAATAAGAATCAAATTAGACCAACAAGTTCTTGTTTAGTTATCACATATTTCTATGTTTTGTCATACGTTTATGATGTTTTTATGGAATTTTTCTGAATTAAACGAATTTAAATTTAGTAAAACACGTTAATTTACACATTGTTGTTTGGTTTACTCTAAATTTAAACCCTACGGTCAAAAAAGATTTGTTTACATAAAAATCATTTTATTTCGTATACTTTTATATAGATTTTTATCTAAAACCATTAAAAAAAAACTAAAACATTCTTACAGTATCTTTATATTATGAAAATTAGAAAATTGTCTCTTAACGAGAGGCAAGTCAAAAATTAAATTAGAAAATGATAATCACATCATTATAATATTAAATTCTAGTTTAGGAAACGAAAATAACATTTTAAATTCTAGTTTATATGTATTAAAGTAACTTACGTAAGTCAGCCGCATTCATGCAGGTAATAGCTGCAAAAATAACGATCACAAACTGTATCACTGCCATTATGAAACAAAATAAATAAATTAAAATGATTTTACTTGAAGTGCATGCAAAACAAATAGGTACTGTAAACTAATCATAAATATTCGTACCTTTTATACCTAATCATTGTATTTAACCTTGCACAGTATTTTATCATTGTCACCTTTTGTATTCTTGTCTTCTCTACAAGCATTCAAAAATTACAATAATAATAATAATTTAATAGAAAATTTAATATTGTACTAGCAAATTAAATTTTATTTTTATTAACGCCCAAAATTAAAATTAGACTTGATGATTGAATTAATTATTATAATGCAAAATTGTATTGGCTTTTAAGTTTATGAACTAGTAGTTCTACACAGATTCGCAAAATAAAAAACATAACCCATGTGACAACATATCGTTCTTTGATTTTTGCTGCATTGGTTCTATCACAACTGCTAGACAGGATAAGTTTTTCTCCAACACGAAAGATAACGTTCCATTTATACAAGAACTATTTAAAAGACTGAAACATTCTGCTGTGAAAGACATTCAGGCTGGAGACCCTGCTATCTTGTTGGTAGGACTACTCTAAAACTTAGCAGATGTGAGCATCAGAATGAGTAGTTGGCGTGGAAAAGAACACTGATCTCTGTTATTTCTTAATAATATAAGATGGATTTGCTCTTAAGAAACAATAGTCCAGGCGACAGGGTAAAAAAAGTCACAAGACTTGATAACAACTGTAGGGGGGTGTGTGGTGAGTCTATATTCGAAATGTCCGCCATCTTGGAAAAAGGGGTTAAAGTGTTTTTCGAATTTATCTCGTTAAACGTAGATCTGAGGAAAGAAGTAATTCATAACGTTTTTGTCGGAAATTCGAATCTCTACAACAGGGGTCGGCAACCTTTTAGCTGTGGTGTGCCAAGCCACTCTACCAATATGATTCAGGGTGCCGCCTTAATTCTAAATTATATAATGGGGTTCTAGAGGAGAAGAATTTTATACCAAATTTATCTTTTAAACATATTTATTAAAAAAATAACATAAAATTCTAACATAAATTAAAAATTTTTAATGCGAACCTTGTCCCTGCACATTTTTGCTTAATATTTCAATATCAGGGGTATAATTTGTGACTTTTAATTTCACACAAGATTCTGAATGTTCAGTTGTTAAACGACTTCTTTGTGGACTCAAAATATGTTTCATGTGAGAAAAAATTTGTTCACAGAGATATGTGGAACCAAAAGCGGAAAGGAGAGCACATGCAATTTTATTTAAACAATTAAATCTTTCCGGCAATGACATCCAACAATTTAATATAGCAGTCGATTTTTCCATAGAGTCATCTTCCAGATTTTTTCGTAATTCCTTAAATTTTGTTTTCCATAATTCTGAAGATATTAGTTCGATAAGTTCCATTTCAAAATTATCAACATTCATCCACTCAAAAATTGAAAAATCAAACGGTATTATTAATGGATCTATTAAATCTGGTTTTATGAGGAAGGAAAATATAGGCACATAAGCTTCAAAGTCTTTGCATCTTCTGGAAAATTCATCTTTAAGTGCTTCAACGTAGGTTTTAAGTTCATCTTTGTCTATGGTCGATTTATTTGCAAGCGCTTTAACATTTGGGAAGTATTTGTAGGTACTAGTATTAATATCACATAAAAATATATTTAATTTTGTAGCAAATCCTGTCCAATATTCAAAAAGTTCGAGCACAGTTTGGCGCTTTCCTTGTAATCTTAAGTTTAGTTCATTGAGATGTTTAGTTATATCAGTCAGAAACATCAATTTGCATAACCATTCTTTATCGTTCAATTCGGGGAAATGTTGTTCCTTTTCATTAAGAAAAACTTTAATGTGTTCCAGACATGACACAAACTTATTCAAGACATTGCCTCGACTAAGCCAACGAACATGGCTGTATAAGGGGAGATCAACATATTCACTTTCCATTTCTTCTAAAAGAGATTTAAATTGCCTGTGTGTCAATGAAGAGCGAGACACTATGAAATTAACTATTTTAACAACAGTGTTCATTACAGGAATTAAGCGCTGTGACGAAATTTTGGCAACTAAACTTTCCTGGTGTATTATACAATGGAAGTTCAATATTTTATGTCCAATATGATTTTCAAGAAGTTTGACAAATCCTCTATCCTTGCCAATCATTGCAGGTGCGCCGTCAGTAGTTACACAAAATATTTTTTTGATATTAATGTTCTTGCTGTCAAAATAATTTATGAATGAAGCAAGAATATCCTGCCCCTTAGTTGTCCCAGACAGAGGAATCAAATTGCACAATTCTTCATAAACTTGACCTTTATCACAATACCGTGCAAATACTGCAAGCCGCGCAATATCATTTACATCGGTACTTTCATCAACAGCGACGCTAAATGAAACAGCTTCTTGTAATCCAGAATTCTGTTTTGTTCTTACATTGTCTGCCATTTCAGTTATTCTTCTTTCAATTGTTCGCGCAGAAGCCGTTTCTACCTGTAGGGTTCAAAACCATATCGCACGCGATCTCTGTTATTCCTTAATAATATAAGAGGGACTCACTCTTAAGAAACAAATTGCGTTTTTGCAGTATAGACAACGCCGTATCTCCTAAACGGTTGGAGACAGGACATAAAGGATATCAAATTCAAACCCCCTCTTTTATTACCCCTCCTAGAGGGAACACCGTTTCTACCTATAAGATTCAAAACCTTATCGCACGCTATCTCCGTTGTTCCTTAATAATATAAGAGGGACTCACTCTTAAGAAACAAATTGCGTTTTTGCAGTATAGACAACGCCGTATCTCCTAAACGGTTGGAGACAGGACAAAAAGGACATCAAATTCAAAACCCCCTCTTTTATTACCCTTCCCTAGAGGGAACACCGTTTCTACCGGTAGGGTACAAAACCTAATCGCACGCGATCTATGTTATTCCTTAATAATATAAGAGGGACTCACTCTTAAGAAACAAATTGCGTTTTTGCAGTATAGACAACGCAGTATCTCCTAAACGGTTGGAGACAGGACAAAAAGGACATCAAATTCAAACCCCCTCTTTTATTACCCCTCCTAGAGAGAACACCGTTTCTACCTGTAGGGTTCAAAACCTTATCGCACGCGATCTGTGTTATTCCTTAATGATATAAGTGGGACTCACTCTTAAGAAACAAATTGCGTTTTTGCAGTATAGACAACGCAGTATCTCCTAAACGGTTGGAGACAGGACAAAAAGGACATCAAATTCAAACCCCCTCTATTATTACCCCTCCTAGAGAGAACACCGTTTCTACCTGTAGGGTTCAAAACCTTATCGCACGCGATCTGTGTTATTCCTTAATGATATAAGTGGGACTCACTCTTAAGAAACAAATTGCGTTTTTGCAGTATAGACAACGCCGTATCTCCTAAACGGTTGGAGACAGGACAAAAAGGACATCAAATTCAAAACCCCCTCTTTTATTACCCTTCCCTAGAGGGAACACAGTTTCTACCGGTAGGGTACAAAACCTAATCGCACGCGATCTATGTTATTCCTTAATAATATAAGAGGGACTCACTCTTAAGAAACAAATTGCGTTTTTGCAGTATAGACAACGCAGTATCTCCTAAACGGTTGGAGACAGGACAAAAAGGACATCAAATTCAAACCCCCTCTTTTATTACCCCTCCTAGAGAGAACACCGTTTCTACCTGTAGGGTTCAAAACCTTATCGCACGCGATCTGTGTTATTCCTTAATGATATAAGAGGGACTCACTCTTAAGAAACAAATTGCGTTTTTGCAGTATAGACAACGCCGTATCTCCTAAACGGTTGGAGACAGGACAAAAAGGACATCAAATTCAAAACCCCCTTTTTTATTACCCCCTCCTAGAGGGAACACCGTTTCCACCGGTAGGGTACAAAACCTAATCGCACGCGATGTATGTTATTCCTTAATAATATAAGAGGGACTCACTCTTAAGAAACAAATTGCGTTTTTGCAGTATAGACAACGCCGTATCTCCTAAACGGTTGGAGACAGGACAAAAAGGACATCAAATTCAAACCCCCTCTTTTATTACCACTCCTAGAGAGAACACCGTTTCTACCTGTAGGGTTCAAAACCTTATCGCACGCGATCTCTGTTATTCCTTAATAATATAAGAGGGACTCACTCTTAAGAAACAAATTGCGTTTTTGCAGTATAGACAACGCCGTATCTCCTAAACGGTTGGAGACAGGACAAAAAGGACATCAAATTCAAACCCCCTCTTTTATTACCACTCCTAGAGAGAACACCGTTTCTACCTGTAGGGTTCAAAACCTTATCGCACGCGATCTCTGTTATTCCTTAATGATATAAGTGGAACTCACTCTTAAGAAACAAATTGCGTTTTTGCAGTATAGACAACGCCGTATCTCCTAAACGGTTGGAGACAGGACAAAAAGGACATCAAATTCAAAACCCCCTCTTTTATTACCCTTCCCTAGAGGGACCACCGTTTCTACCGGTAGGGTACAAAACCTAATCGCACGCGATCTATGTTATTCCTTAATAATATAAGAGGGACTCACTCTTAAGAAACAAATTGCGTTTTTGCAGTATAGACAACGCAGTATCTCCTAAACGGTTGGAGACAGGACAAAAAGGACATCAAATTCAAACCCCCTCTTTTATTACCCCTCCTAGAGAGAACACCGTTTCTACCTGTAGGGTTCAAAACCTTATCGCACGCGATCTCTGTTATTCCTTAATGATATAAGAGGGACTCACTCTTAAGAAACAAATTGCGTTTTTGCAGTATAGACAACGCCGTATCTCCTAAACGGTTGGAGACAGGACAAAAAGGACATCAAATTCAAACCCCCTCTTTTATTACCACTCCTAGAGAGAACACCGTTTCTACCTGTAGGGTTCAAAACCTTATCGCACGCGGTCTCTGTTATTCCTTAATAATATAAGAGGGACTCACTCTTAAGAAACAAATTGCGTTTTTGCAGTATAGACAACGCCGTATCTCCTAAACGGTTGGAGACAGGACAAAAAGGACATCAAATTCAAACCCCCTCTTTTATTACCCCTCCTAGAGAGAACACCGTTTCTACCTGTAGGGTTCAAAACCTTATCGCACGCGATCTCTGTTATTCCTTAATAATATAAGAGGGACTCACTCTTAAGAAACAAATTGCGTTTTTGCAGTATAGACAACGCCGTATCTCCTAAACGGTTGGAGACAGGACAAAAAGGACAGCAAATTCAAACCCCCTCTTTTATTACCCCTCCTAGAGAGAACACCGTTTCTACCTGTAGGGTTCAAAACCTTATCGCACGAGATCTCTGTTATTCCTTAATAATATAAGAGGGACTCACTCTTAAGAAACAAATTGCGTTTTTGCAGTATAGACAACGCCGTATCTCCTAAACGGTTGGAGACAGGACAAAAAGGACATCAAATTCAAACCTCCTCTTTTATCACCCCTCCTAGAGGGAACAACGTTTCTACCTGTAGGGTTCAAAACCTTATCGCACGCGATCTCTGTTATTCCTTAATAATATAAGAGGGACTCACTCTTAAGAAACAAATTGCGTTTTTGCAGTATAGACAACGCCGTATCTCCTAAACGGTTGGAGACAGGACAAAAAGGACATCAAATTCAAACCCCCTCTGTTATTACCCCTCCTAGATGGAACACCGTTTCTACCTATAAGGTTCAAAACCTTATCGCACGCTATCTCTGTTGTTCCTTAATAATATAAGAGGGACTCACTCTTAAGAAACAAATTGCGTTTTTGCAGTATAGACAACGCCGTATCTCCTAAACGGTTGGAGACAGGACAAAAAGGACATCAAATTCAAAACCCCCTCGTTTATTACCCTTCCCTAGAGGGAACACCGTTTCTACCGGTAGGGTACAAAACCTAATCGCACGCGATCTATGTTATTCCTTAATAATATAAGAGGGACTCACTCTTAAGAAACAAATTGCGTTTTTGCAGTATAGACAACGCAGTATCTCCTAAACGGTTGGAGACAGGACAAAAAGGACATCAAATTCAAACCCCCTCTTTTATTACCCCTCCTAGAGAGAACACTGTTTCTACCTGTAGGGTTCAAAACCTTATCGCACGCGATCTGTGTTATTCCTTAATGATATAAGAGGGACTCACTCTTAAGAAACAAATTGCGTTTTTGCAGTATAGACAACGCCGTATCTCCTAAACGGTTGGAGACAGGACAAAAAGGACATCAAATTCAAACCCCCTCTTTTATTACCCCTCCTAGAGAGAACACCGTTTCTACCTGTAGGGTTCAAAACCTTATCGCACGCGATCTGTGTTATTCCTTAATGATATAAGAGGGACTCACTCTTAAGAAACAAATTGCGTTTTTGCAGTATAGACAACGCAGTATCTCCTAAACGGTTGGAGACAGGACAAAAAGGACATCAAATTCAAACCCCCTCTTTTATTACCCCTCCTAGAGAGAACACCGTTTCTACCTGTAGGGTTCAGAACCTTATCGCACGCGATCTCTGTTATTCCTTTATAATATAAGAGGGACTCACTCTTAAGAAACAAATTGCGTTTTTGCAGTATAGACAACGCCGTATCTCCTAAACGGTTGGAGACAGGACAAAAAGGACATCAAATTCAAACCCCCTCTTTTATTACCCCTCCTAGAGGGAACACCGTTTCTACCTATAAGGTTCAAAACCTTAACGCACGCTATCTCTGTTGTTCCTTAATAATATAAGAGGGACTAACTCTTAAGAAACAAATTGCGTTTTTGCAGTATTGACAACGCCGTATCTCCTAAACGGTTGGAGACAGGACAAAAAGGACATCAAATTCAAAATCCCCTCTTTTATTACCCTTCCCTAGAGGGAACACCGTTTCTACCGTTAGGGTACAAAACCTAATCGCACGCGATCTATGTTATTCCTTAATAATATAAGAGGGACTCACTCTTAAGAAACAAATTGCGTTTTTGCAGTATAGACAACGCCGTATCTCCTAAACGGTTGGAGACAGGACAAAAAGGACATCAAATTCAAACCCCCTCTTTTATCACCCCTCCTAGAGGGAACACCGTTTCTACCTGTAGGGTTCAAAACCTTATCGCACGCGATCTCTGTTATTCCTTAATAATATAAGAGGGACTCACTTTTAAGAAACAAATTGCGTTTTTGCAGTATAGACAACGCCGTATCTCCTAAACGGTTGGAGACAGGACAAAAAGGACAACAAATTCAAACCCCCTCTTTTATTACCCCTCCTAGAGAGCACACCGTTTCTACCTGTAGGGTTCAAAACCTTATCGCACGCGATCTCTGTTATTCCTTAATAATATAAGAGGGACTCACTCTTAAGAAACAAATTTGTTTTTGCAGTATAGACAACGCCGTATCTCCTAAACGGTTGGAGACAGGACAAAAAGGACATCAAATTCACCCCCTCTTTTATAACCCCTCCTAGAGAGAACACCGTTTCTACCTGTAGGGTTCAAAACCTTATCGCACGCGATCTCTGTTATTCCTTAATAATATAAGAGGGACTCACTCTTAAGAAACAAATTGCGTTTTTGCAGTATAGACAACGCCGTATCTCCTAAACGGTTGGAGACAGGACAAAAAGGACATCAAATTCAAACCCCCTCTTTTATTACCCCTCCTAGAGAGAACACCGTTTCTACCTGTAGGGTTCAAAACCTTATCGCACGCGATCTCTGTTATTCCTTAATAATATAAGAGGGACTCACTCTTAAGAAACAAATTGCGTTTTTGCAGTATAGACAACGCCGTATCTCCTAAACGGTTGGAGACAGGACAAAAAGGACAGCAAATTCAAACCCCCTCTTTTATTACCCCTCCTAGAGAGAACACCGTTTCTACCTGTAGGGTTCAAAACCTTATCGCACGAGATCTCTGTTATTCCTTAATAATATAAGAGGGACTCACTCTTAAGAAACAAATTGCGTTTTTGCAGTATAGACAACGCCGTATCTCCTAAACGGTTGGAGACAGGACAAAAAGGACATCAAATTCAAACCCCCTCTTTTATCACCCCTCCTAGAGGGAACAACGTTTCTACCTGTAGGGTTCAAAACCTTATCGCACGCGATCTCTGTTATTCCTTAATAATATAAGAGGGACTCACTCTTAAGAAACAAATTGCGTTTTTGCAGTATAGACAACGCCGTATCTCCTAAACGGTTGGAGACAGGACAAAAAGGACATCAAATTCAAACCCCCTCTGTTATTACCCCTCCTAGATGGAACACCGTTTCTACCTTTAAGGTTCAAAACCTTATCGCACGCTATCTCTGTTGTTCCTTAATAATATAAGAGGGACTCACTCTTAAGAAACAAATTGCGTTTTTGCAGTATAGACAACGCCGTATCTCCTAAACGGTTGGAGACAGGACAAAAAGGACATCAAATTCAAAACCCCCTCGTTTATTACCCTTCCCTAGAGGGAACACCGTTTCTACCGGTAGGGTACAAAACCTAATCGCACGCGATCTATGTTATTCCTTAATAATATAAGAGGGACTCACTCTTAAGAAACAAATTGCGTTTTTGCAGTATAGACAACGCAGTATCTCCTAAACGGTTGGAGACAGGACAAAAAGGACATCAAATTCAAACCCCCTCTTTTATTACCCCTCCTAGAGAGAACACTGTTTCTACCTGTAGGGTTCAAAACCTTATCGCACGCGATCTGTGTTATTCCTTAATGATATAAGAGGGACTCACTCTTAAGAAACAAATTGCGTTTTTGCAGTATAGACAACGCCGTATCTCCTAAACGGTTGGAGACAGGACAAAAAGGACATCAAATTCAAACCCCCTCTTTTATTACCCCTCCTAGAGAGAACACCGTTTCTACCTGTAGGGTTCAAAACCTTATCGCACGCGATCTGTGTTATTCCTTAATGATATAAGAGGGACTCACTCTTAAGAAACAAATTGCGTTTTTGCAGTATAGACAACGCAGTATCTCCTAAACGGTTGGAGACAGGACAAAAAGGACATCAAATTCAAACCCCCTCTTTTATTACCCCTCCTAGAGAGAACACCGTTTCTACCTGTAGGGTTCAGAACCTTATCGCACGCGATCTCTGTTATTCCTTTATAATATAAGAGGGACTCACTCTTAAGAAACAAATTGCGTTTTTGCAGTATAGACAACGCCGTATCTCCTAAACGGTTGGAGACAGGACAAAAAGGACTTCAAATTCAAACCCCCTCTTTTATTACCCCTCCTAGAGGGAACACCGTTTCTACCTATAAGGTTCAAAACCTTAACGCACGCTATCTCTGTTGTTCCTTAATAATATAAGAGGGACTAACTCTTAAGAAACAAATTGCGTTTTTGCAGTATTGACAACGCCGTATCTCCTAAACGGTTGGAGACAGGACAAAAAGGACATCAAATTCAAAATCCCCTCTTTTATTACCCTTCCCTAGAGGGAACACCGTTTCTACCGTTAGGGTACAAAACCTAATCGCACGCGATCTATGTTATTCCTTAATAATATAAGAGGGACTCACTCTTAAGAAACAAATTGCGTTTTTGCAGTATAGACAACGCCGTATCTCCTAAACGGTTGGAGACAGGACAAAAAGGGCATCAAATTCAAACCCCCTCTTTTATCACCCCTCCTAGAGGGAACACCGTTTCTACCTGTAGGGTTCAAAACCTTATCGCACGCGATCTCTGTTATTCCTTAATAATATAAGAGGGACTCACTTTTAAGAAACAAATTGCGTTTTTGCAGTATAGACAACGCCGTATCTCCTAAACGGTTGGAGACAGGACAAAAAGGACAACAAATTCAAACCCCCTCTTTTATTACCCCTCCTAGAGAGCACACCGTTTCTACCTGTAGGGTTCAAAACCTTATCGCACGCGATCTCTGTTATTCCTTAATAATATAAGAGGGACTCACTCTTAAGAAACAAATTGCGTTTTTGCAGTATAGACAACGCCGTATCTCCTAAACGGTTGGAGACAGGACAAAAAGGACATCAAATTCAGCCCCTCTTTTATAACCCCTCCTAGAGAGAACACCGTTTCTACCTGTAGGGTTCAAAACCTTATCGCACGCGATCTCTGTTATTCCTTAATAATATAAGAGGGACTCACTCTTAAGTAACAAATTGCGTTTTTGCAGTATAGACAATGCCGTATCTCCTAAACGGTTGGAGACAGGACAAAAAGGACATCAAATTCAAACCCCCTCTTTTATCACCCCTCCTAGAGGGAACACCGTTTCTACCTGTAGGGTTCAAAACCTTATCGCACGCGATCTCTGTTATTCCTTAATAATATAAGAGGGACTCACTCTTAAGAAACAAATTGCGTTTTTGCAGTATAGACAACGCCGTATCTCCTAAACGGTTGGAGACAGGACAAAAAGGACATCAAATTCAAACCCCCTCTTTTATTACCCCTCCTAGAGGGAACACCGTTTCTACCTATAAGGTTCAAAACCTTATCGCACGCTATCTCTGTTGTTCCTTAATAATATAAGAGGGACTCACTCTTAAGAAACAAATTGCGTTTTTGCAGTATAGACAACGCCGTATCTCCTAGACGGTTGGAGACAGGACAAAAAGGACATCAAATTCAAACCCCCTCTTTTATTACCCCTCCTAGAGAGAACACCGTTTCTACCCATAGGGTTCAAAACCTTATCGCACGCGATCTCTGTTATTCCTTAATAATATAGGAGGGACTCACTCTTAAGAAACAAATTGCGTTTTTGCAGTATAGACAACGCCGTATCTCCTAAACGGTTGGAGACAGGACAAAAAGGACATCAAATTCAAACCCCCTCTTTTATCACCCCTCCTAGAGGGAACACCGTTTCTACCTGTAGGGTTCAAAACCTTATCGCACGCGATCTCTGTTATTCCTTAATAATATAAGAGGGACTCACTCTTAAGAAACAAATTGCGTTTTTGCAGTATAGACAACGCCGTATCTCCTAAACGGTTGGAGACAGGACAAAAAGGACATCAAATTCAAACCCCCTCTTTTATTACCCCTCCTAGAGGGAACACCGTTTCTACCTATAAGGTTCAAAACCTTATCGCACGCTATCTCTGTTGTTCCTTAATAATATAAGAGGGACTCACTCTTAAGAAACAAATTGCGTTTTTGCAGTATAGACAACGCCGTATCTCCTAAACGGTTGGAGACAGGACAAAAAGGACATCAAATTCAAACCCCCTCTTTTATCACCCCTCCTAGAGGGAACACCGTTTCTACCTGTAGGGTTCAAAACCTTATCGCACGCGATCTCTGTTATTCCTTAATAATATAAGAGGGACTCACTCTTAAGAAACAAATTGCGTTTTTGCAGTATAGACAACGCAGTATCTCCTAAACGGTTGGAGACAGGACAAAAAGGACATCAAATTCAAACCCCCTCTTTTATTACCCCTCCTAGAGGGAACACCGTTTCTACCTATAAGGTTCAAAACCTTATCGCACGCTATCTCTGTTGTTCCTTAATAATATAAGAGGGACTCACTCTTAAGAAACAAATTGCGTTTTTGCAGTATAGACAACGCCGTATCTCCTAAACGGTTGGAGACAGGACAAAAAGGACATCAAATTCAAACCCCCTCTTTTATTACCCCTCCTAGAGAGAACACCGTTTCTCCCTGTAGGGTTCAAAACCTTATCGCACGCGATCTCTGTTATTCCTTAATAATATAAGAGGGACTCACTCTTAAGAAACAAATTGCGTTTTTGCAGTATAGACAACGCCGTATCTCCTAAACGGTTGGAGACAGGACAAAAAGGACATCAAATTCAAACCCCCTCTTTTATCACCCCTCCTAGAGGGAACACCGTTTCTACCTGTAGGGTTCAAAACCTTATCGCACGCGATCTCTGTTATTCCTTAATAATACAAGAGGGACTCACTCTTAAGAAACAAATTGCGTTTTTGCAGTATAGACAACGCCGTATCTCCTAAACGGTTGGAGACAAGACAAAAAGGACATCAAATTCAAACCCCCTCTTTTATTACCCCTCCTAGAGGGAACACCGTTTCTACCTATAAGGTTAAAAACCTTATCGCACGCTATCTCTGTTGTTCCTTAATAATATAAGAGGGACTCACTCTTAAGAAACAAATTGCGTTTTTGCAGTATAGACAACGCAGTATCTCCTAAACGGTTGGAGACAGGACAAAAAGGACATCAAATTCAAACCCCCTCTTTTATCACCACTCCTAGAGGGAACACCGTTTCTACCTGTAGGGTTCAAAACCTTATCGCACGCGATCTCTGTTATTTCTTAATAATATAAGAGGGACTCACTCTTAAGAAACTAATTGCGTTTTTGCAGTATAGACAACGCCGTATCTCCTAAACGGTTGGAGACAGGACAAAAAGGACATCAAATTCAAACCCCCTCTGTTATTACCCCTCCTAGAGAGAACACCGTTTCTACCTGTAGGGTTGAAAACCTTATCGCACGCGATCTCTGTTATTCCTTAATAATATAAGAGGGACTCACTCTTAAGAAACAAATTGCGTTTTTGCAGTATTGACAACGCCGTATCTCCTAAACGGTTGGAGACAGGACAAAAAGGACATCAAATTCAAACCCCCTCTGTTATTACCCCTCCTAGAGAGAACACCGTTTCTACCTGTAGGGTTCAAAACCTTATCGCACGCGATCTCTGTTATTCCTTAATAATATAAGAGGGACTCACTCTTAAGAAACAAATTGCGTTTTTGCAGTATAGACAACGCCGTATCTCCTAAACGGTTGGAGACAGGACAAAAAGGACATCAAATTCAAAATCCCCTCTTTTATTACCCTTCCCTAGAGGGAATACCGTTTCTACCGTTAGGGTACAAAACCTAATCGCACGCGATCTATGTTATTCCTTAATAATATAAGAGGGACTCACTCTTAAGAAACAAATTGCGTTTTTGCAGTATAGACAACGCCGTATCTCCTAAACGGTTGGAGACAGGACAAAAAGGGCATCAAATTCAAACCCCCTCTTTTATCACCCCTCCTAGAGGGAACACCGTTTCTACCTGTAGGGTTCAAAACCTTATCGCACGCGATCTCTGTTATTCCTTAATAATATAAGAGGGACTCACTCTTAAGAAACAAATTGCGTTTTTGCAGTATAGACAACGCCGTATCTCCTAAACGGTTGGAGACAGGACAAAAAGGACATCAAATTCAAACCCCCTCTTTTATCACCCCTCCTAGAGGGAACACCGTTTCTACCTGTAGGGTTCAAAACCTTATCGCACGCGATCTCTGTTATTCCTTAATAATATAGGAGGGACTCACTCTTAAGAAACAAATTGCGTTTTTGCAGTATAGACAACGCCGTATCTCCTAAACGGTTGGAGACAGGACAAAAAGGACATCAAATTCAAACCCCCTCTTTTATCACCCCTCCTAGAGGGAACACCGTTTCTACCTGTAGGGTTCAAAACCTTATCGCACGCGATCTCTGTTATTCCTTAATAATATAAGAGGGACTCACTCTTAAGAAACAAATTGCGTTTTTGCAGTATAGACAACGCCGTATCTCCTAAACGGTTGGAGACAGGACAAAAAGGACATCAAATTCAAACCCCCTCTTTTATTACCCCTCCTAGAGGGAACACCGTTTCTACCTATAAGGTTCAAAACCTTATCGCACGCTATCTCTGTTGTTCCTTAATAATATAAGAGGGACTCACTCTTAAGAAACAAATTGCGTTTTTGCAGTATAGACAACGCCGTATCTCCTAAACGGTTGGAGACAGGACAAAAAGGACATCAAATTCAAACCCCCTCTTTTATCACCCCTCCTAGAGGGAACACCGTTTCTACCTGTAGGGTTCAAAACCTTATCGCACGCGATCTCTGTTATTCCTTAATAATATAAGAAGGACTCACTCTTAAGAAACAAATTGCGTTTTTGCAGTATAGACAACGCAGTATCTCCTAAACGGTTGGAGACAGGACAAAAAGGACATCAAATTCAAACCCCCTCTTTTATTACCCCTCCTAGAGGGAACACCGTTTCTACCTATAAGGTTCAAAACCTTATCGCACGCTATCTCTGTTGTTCCTTAATAATATAAGAGGGACTCACTCTTAAGAAACAAATTGCGTTTTTGCAGTATAGACAACGCCGTATCTCCTAAACGGTTGGAGACAGGACAAAAAGGACATCAAATTCAAACCCCCTCTTTTATTACCCCTCCTAGAGAGAACACCGTTTCTCCCTGTAGGGTTCAAAACCTTATCGCACGCGATCTCTGTTATTCCTTAATAATATAAGAGGGACTCACTCTTAAGAAACAAATTGCGTTTTTGCAGTATAGACAACGCCGTATCTCCTAAACGGTTGGAGACAGGACAAAAAGGACATCAAATTCAAACCCCCTCTTTTATCACCCCTCCTAGAGGGAACACCGTTTCTACCTGTAGGGTTCAAAACCTTATCGCACGCGATCTCTGTTATTCCTTAATAATATAAGAGGGACTCACTCTTAAGAAACAAATTGCGTTTTTGCAGTATAGACAACGCCGTATCTCCTAAACGGTTGGAGACAAGACAAAAAGGACATCAAATTCAAACCCCCTCTTTTATTACCCCTCCTAGAGGGAACACCGTTTCTACCTATAAGGTTAAAAACCTTATCGCACGCTATCTCTGTTGTTCCTTAATAATATAAGAGGGACTCACTCTTAAGAAACAAATTGCGTTTTTGCAGTATAGACAACGCAGTATCTCCTAAACGGTTGGAGACAGGACAAAAAGGACATCAAATTCAAACCCCCTCTTTTATCACCACTCCTAGAGGGAACACCGTTTCTACCTGTAGGGTTCAAAACCTTATCGCACGCGATCTCTGTTATTTCTTAATAATATAAGAGGGACTCACTCTTAAGAAACAAATTGCGTTTTTGCAGTATAGACAACGCCGTATCTCCTAAACGGTTGGAGACAGGACAAAAAGGACATCAAATTCAAACCCCCTCTGTTATTACCCCTCCTAGAGAGAACACCGTTTCTACCTGTAGGGTTGAAAACCTTATCGCACGCGATCTCTGTTATTCCTTAATAATATAAGAGGGACTCACTCTTAAGAAACAAATTGCGTTTTTGCAGTATTGACAACGCCGTATCTCCTAAACGGTTGGAGACAGGACAAAAAGGACATCAAATTCAAACCCCCTCTGTTATTACCCCTCCTAGAGAGAACACCGTTTCTACCTGTAGGGTTCAAAACCTTATCGCACGCGATCTCTGTTATTCCTTAATAATATAAGAGGGACTCACTCTTAAGAAACAAATTGCGTTTTTGCAGTATAGACAACGCCGTATCTCCTAAACGGTTGGAGACAGGACAAAAAGGACATCAAATTCAAAATCCCCTCTTTTATTACCCTTCCCTAGAGGGAACACCGTTTCTACCGTTAGGGTACAAAACCTAATCGCACGCGATCTATGTTATTCCTTAATAATATAAGAGGGACTCACTCTTAAGAAACAAATTGCGTTTTTGCAGTATAGACAACGCCGTATCTCCTAAACGGTTGGAGACAGGACAAAAAGGGCATCAAATTCAAACCCCCTCTTTTATCACCCCTCCTAGAGGGAACACCGTTTCTACCTGTAGGGTTCAAAACCTTATCGCACGCGATCTCTGTTATTCCTTAATAATATAAGAGGGACTCACTCTTAAGAAACAAATTGCGTTTTTGCAGTATAGACAACGCCGTATCTCCTAAACGGTTGGAGACAGGACAAATAGGACAACAAATTCATGTAGGGTTCAAAACCTTATCGCACGCGATCTCTGTTATTCCTTAATAATATAAGAGGGACTCACTCTTAAGAAACAAATTGCGTTTTTGCAGTATAGACAACGCCGTATCTCCTAAACGGTTGGAGACAGGACAAAAAGGACATCAAATTCACCCCCTCTTTTATAACCCCTCCTAGAGAGAACACCGTTTCTACCTGTAGGGTTCAAAACCTTATCGCACGCGATCTCTGTTATTCCTTAATAATATAAGAGGGACTCACTCTTAAGTAACAAATTGCGTTTTTGCAGTATAGACAATGCCGTATCTCCTAAACGGTTGGAGACAGGACAAAAAGGACATCAAATTCAAACCCCCTCTTTTATCACCCCTCCTAGAGGGAACACCGTTTCTACCTGTAGGGTTCTAAACCTTATCGCACGCGATCTCTGTTATTCCTTAATAATATAAGAGGGACTCACTCTTAAGAAACAAATTGCGTTTTTGCAGTATAGACAACGCCGTATCTCCTAGACGGTTGGAGACAGGACAAAAAGGACATCAAATTCAAACCCCCTCTTTTATTACCCCTCCTAGAGAGAACACCGTTTCTACCTATAGGGTTCAAAACCTTATCGCACGCGATCTCTGTTATTCGTTAATAATATAGGAGGGACTCACTCTTAAGAAACAAATTGCGTTTTTGCAGTATAGACAACGCCGTATCTCCTAAACGGTTGGAGACAGGACAAAAAGGACATCAAATTCAAACCCCCTCTTTTATCACCCCTCCTAGAGGGAACACCGTTTCTACCTGTAGGGTTCAAAACCTTATCGCACGCGATCTCTGTTATTCCTTAATAATATAAGAGGGACTCACTCTTAAGAAACAAATTGCGTTTTTGCAGTATAGATAACGCCGTATCTCCTAAACGGTTGGAGACAGGACAAAAAGGACATCAAATTCAAACCCCCTCTTTTATTACCCCTCCTAGAGGGAACACCGTTTCTACCTATAAGGTTCAAAACCTCATCGCACGCTATCTCTGTTGTTCCTTAATAATATAAGAGGGACTCACTCTTAAGAAACAAATTGCGTTTTTGCAGTATAGACAACGCCGTATCTCCTAAACGGTTGGAGACAGGACAAAAAGGACATCAAATTCAAACCCCCTCTTTTATCACCCCTCCTAGAGGGAACACCGTTTCTACCTGTAGGGTTCAAAACCTTATCGCACGCGATCTCTGTTATTCCTTAATAATATAAGAGGGACTCACTCTTAAGAAACAAATTGCGTTTTTGCAGTATAGACAACGCCGTATCTCCTAAACGGTTGGAGACAGGACAAAAAGGACATCAAATTCAAACCCCCTCTTTTATCACCCCTCCTAGAGGGAACACCGTTTCTACCTGTAGGGTTCAAAACCTTATCGCACGCGATCTCTGTTATTCCTTAATAATATAAGAGGGACTCACTCTTAAGAAACAAATTGCGTTTTTGCAGTATAGACAACGCCGTATCTCCTAAACGGTTGGAGACAGGACAAAAAGGACATCAAATTCAAACCCCCTCTTTTATTACCCCTCCTAGAGGGAACACCGTTTCTACCTATAAGGTTCAAAACCTTATCGCACGCTATCTCTGTTGTTCCTTAATAATATAAGAGGGACTCACTCTTAAGAAACAAATTGCGTTTTTGCAGTATAGACAACGCCGTATCTCCTAAACGGTTGGAGACAGTACAAAAAGGACATCAAATTCAAACCCCCTCTTTTATTACCCCTCCTAGAGAGAACACCGTTTCTCCCTGTAGGGTTCAAAACCTTATCGCACGCGATCTCTGTTATTCCTTAATAATATAAGAGGGACTCACTCTTAAGAAACAAATTGCGTTTTTGCAGTATAGACAACGCCGTATCTCCTAAACGGTTGGAGACAGGACAAAAAGGACATCAAATTCAAACCCCCTCTTTTATCACCCCTCCTAGAGGGAACACCGTTTCTACCTGTAGGGTTCAAAACCTTATCGCACGCGATCTCTGTTACTCCTTAATAATATAAGAGGGACTCACTCTTAAGAAACAAATTGCGTTTTTGCAGTATAGACAACGCCGTATCTCCTAAACGGTTGGAGACAAGACAAAAAGGACATCAAATTCAAACCCCCTCTTTTATTACCCCTCCTAGAGGGAACACCGTTTCTACCTATAAGGTTCAAAACCTTATCGCACGCTATCTCTGTTGTTCCTTAATAATATAAGAGGGACTCACTCTTAAGAAACAAATTGCGTTTTTGCAGTATAGACAACGCCGTATCTCCTAAACGGTTGGAGACATGACAAAAAGGACATCAAATTCAAACCCCCTCTTTTATCACCCCTCCTAGAGGGAACACCGTTTCTACCTGTAGGGTTCAAAACCTTATCGCACGCGATCTCTGTTATTCCTTAATAATATAAGAGGGACTCACTCTTAAGAAACAAATTACGTTTTTGCAGTATAGACAACGCCGTATCTCCTAAACGGTTGCAGACGGGACAAAAAGGACATCAAATTCAAACCCCCTCTTTTATTACCCCTCCTAGAGAGAACACCGTTTCTACCTGTAGGGTTCAAAACCTTATCGCACGCGATCTCTGTTATTCCTTAATAATATAAGAGGGACTCACTCTTAAGAAACAAATTGCGTTTTTGCAGTATAGACAACGCCGTATCTCCTAAACGGTTGGAGACAGGACAAAAAGGACATCAAATTCAAACCCCCTCTTTTATTACCCCTCCTAGAGAGAACTCCGTTTCTACCTGTAGGGTTCAAAACCTTATCGCACGCGATCTCTGTTATTCCTTAATAATACAAGAGGGACTCACACTTAAGAAACAAATTGCGTTTTTGCAGTATAGACAACGCCGTATTTCCTAAACGGTTGGAGACAGGACAAAAAGGACATCAAATTCAAACCCCCTCTTTTATCACCACTCCTAGAGGGAACACCGTTTCTACCTGTAGGGTTCAAAACCTTATCGCACGCGATCTCTGTTATTTCTTAATAATATAAGAGGGACTCACTCTTAAGAAACAAATTGCGTTTTTGCAGTATAGACAACGCCGTATCTCCTAAACGGTTGGAGACAGGACAAAAAGGACATCAAATTCAAACCCCCTCTGTTATTACCCCTCCTAGAGAGAACACCGTTTCTACCTGTAGGGTTGAAAACCTTATCGCACGCGATCTCTGTTATTCCTTAATAATATAAGAGGGACTCACTCTTAAGAAACAAATTGCGTTTTTGCAGTATTGACAACGCCGTATCTCCTAAACGGTTGGAGACAGGACAAAAAGGACATCAAATTCAAACCCCCTCTGTTATTACCCCTCCTAGAGAGAACACCGTTTCTACCTGTAGGGTTCAAAACCTTATCGCACGCGATCTCTGTTATTCCTTAATAATATAAGAGGGACTCACTCTTAAGAAACAAATTGCGTTTTTGCAGTATAGACAACGCCGTATCTCCTAAACGGTTGGAGACAGGACAAAAAGGACATCAAATTCAAAATCCCCTCTTTTATTACCCTTCCCTAGAGGGAACACCGTTTCTACCGTTAGGGTACAAAACCTAATCGCACGCGATCTATGTTATTCCTTAATAATATAAGAGGGACTCACTCTTAAGAAACAAATTGCGTTTTTGCAGTATAGACAACGCCGTATCTCCTAAACGGTTGGAGACAGGACAAAAAGGGCATCAAATTCAAACCCCCTCTTTTATCACCCCTCCTAGAGGGAACACCGTTTCTACCTGTAGGGTTCAAAACCTTATCGCACGCGATCTCTGTTATTCCTTAATAATATAAGAGGGACTCACTCTTAAGAAACAAATTGCGTTTTTGCAGTATAGACAACGCCGTATCTCCTAAACGGTTGGAGACAGGACAAAAAGGACAACAAATTCAAACCCCCTCTTTTATTACCCCTCCTAGAGAGCACACCGTTTCTACCTGTAGGGTTCAAAACCTTATCGCACGCGATCTCTGTTATTCCTTAATAATATAAGAGGGACTCACTCTTAAGAAACAAATTGCGTTTTTGCAGTATAGACAACGCCGTATCTCCTAAACGGTTGGAGACAGGACAAAAAGGACATCAAATTCAAACCCCCTCTTTTATCACCCCTCCTAGAGAGAACACCGTTTCTACCTGTAGGGTTCAAAACCTTATCGCACGCGATCTCTGTTATTCCTTAATAATATAAGAGGGACTCACTCTTAAGAAACAAATTGCGTTTTTGCAGTATAGACAACGCCGTATCTCCTAAACGGTTGGAGACAGGACAAAAAGGACATCAAATTCAAACCCCCTCTTTTATTACCCCTCCTAGAGGGAACACCGTTTCTACCTATAAGGTTCAAAACCTTATCGCACGCTATCTCTGTTGTTCCTTAATAATATAAGAGGGACTCACTCTTAAGAAACAAATTGCGTTTTTGCAGTATAGACAACGCCGTATCTCCTAGACGGTTGGAGACAGGACAAAAAGGACATCAAATTCAAACCCCCTCTTTTATTACCCCTCCTAGAGAGAACACCGTTTCTACCTATAGGGTTCAAAACCTTATCGCACGCGATCTCTGTTATTCCTTAATAATATAGGAGGGACTCACTCTTAAGAAACAAATTGCGTTTTTGCAGTATAGACCACGCCGTATCTCCTAAACGGTTGGAGACAGGACAAAAAGGACATCAAATTCAAACCCCCTCTTTTATTACCCCTCCTAGAGGGAACACCGTTTCTACCTATAAGGTTCAAAACCTTATCGCACGCTATCTCTGTTGTTCCTTAATAATATAAGAGGGACTCACTCTTAAGAAACAAATTGCGTTTTTGCAGTATAGACAACGCCGTATCTCCTAGACGGTTGGAGACAGGACAAAAAGGACATCAAATTCAAACCCCCTCTTTTATTACCCCTCCTAGAGAGAACACCGTTTCTACCTATAGGGTTCAAAACCTTATCGCACGCGATCTCTGTTATTCCTTAATAATATAGGAGGGACTCACTCTTAAGAAACAAATTGCGTTTTTGCAGTATAGACAACGCCGTATCTCCTAAACGGTTGGAGACAGGACAAAAAGGACATCAAATTCAAACCCCCTCTTTTATCTCCCCTCCTAGAGGGAACACCGTTTCTACCTGTAGGGTTCAAAACCTTATCGCACGCGATCTCTGTTATTCCTTAATAATATAAGAGGGACTCACTCTTAAGAAACAAATTGCGTTTTTGCAGTATAGACAACGCCGTATCTCCTAAACGGTTGGAGACAGGACAAAAAGGACATCAAATTCAAACCCCCTCTTTTATCACCCCTCCTAGAGGGAACACCGTTTCTACCTGTAGGATTCAAAACCTTATCGCACGCGATCTCTGTTATTCCTTAATAATATAAGAGGGACTCACTCTTAAGAAACAAATTGCGTTTTTGCAGTATAGACAACGCCGTATCTCCTAAACGGTTGGAGACAGGACAAAAAGGACATCAAATTCAAACCCCCTCTTTTATCACCCCTCCTAGAGGGAACACCGTTTCTACCTGTAGGGTTCAAAACCTTATCGCACGCGATCTCTGTTATTCCTTAATAATATAAGAGGGACTCACTCTTAAGAAGCAAATTGCGTTTTTGCAGTATAGACAACGCCGTATCTCCTAAACGGTTGGAGACAGGACAAAAAGGACATCAAATTCAAACCCCCTCTTTTATTACCCCTCCTAGAGGGAACACCGTTTCTACCTATAAGGTTCAAAACCTTATCGCACGCTATCTCTGTTGTTCCTTAATAATATAAGACGGACTCACTCTTAAGAAACAAATTGCGTTTTTGCAGTATAGACAACGCCGTATCTCCTAAACGGTTGGAGACAGGACAAAAAGGACATCAAATTCAAACCCCCTCTTTTATTACCCCTCCTAGAGAGAACACCGTTTCTCCCTGTAGGGTTCAAAACCTTATCGCACGCGATCTCTGTTATTCCTTAATAATATAAGAGGGACTCACTCTTAAGAAACAAATTGCGTTTTTGCAGTATAGACAACGCCGTATCTCCTAAACGGTTGGAGACAGGACAAAAAGGACATCAAATTCAAACCCCCTCTTTTATCACCCCTCCTAGAGGGAACACCGTTTCTACCTGTAGGGTTCAAAACCTTTTCGCACGCGATCTCTGTTATTCCTTAATAATATAAGAGGGACTCACTCTTAAGAAACAAATTGCGTTTTTGCAGTATAGACAACGCCGTATCTCCTAAACGGTTGGAGACAGGACAAAAAGGACATCAAATTCAAACCCCCTCTTTTATCACCCCTCCTAGAGGGAACACCGTTTCTACCTGTAGGATTCAAAACCTTATCGCACGCGATCTCTGTTATTCCTTAATAATATAAGAGGGACTCACTCTTAAGAAACAAATTGCGTTTTTGCAGTATAGACAACGCCGTATCTCCTAAACGGTTGGAGACAGGACAAAAAGGACATCAAATTCAAACCCCCTCTTTTATCACCCCTCCTAGAGGGAACACCGTTTCTACCTGTAGGGTTCAAAACCTTATCGCACGCGATCTCTGTTATTCCTTAATAATATAAGAGGGACTCACTCTTAAGAAGCAAATTGCGTTTTTGCAGTATAGACAACGCCGTATCTCCTAAACGGTTGGAGACAGGACAAAAAGGACATCAAATTCAAACCCCCTCTTTTATTACCCCTCCTAGAGGGAACACCGTTTCTACCTATAAGGTTCAAAACCTTATCGCACGCTATCTCTGTTGTTCCTTAATAATATAAGACGGACTCACTCTTAAGAAACAAATTGCGTTTTTGCAGTATAGACAACGCCGTATCTCCTAAACGGTTGGAGACAGGACAAAAAGGACATCAAATTCAAACCCCCTCTTTTATTACCCCTCCTAGAGAGAACACCGTTTCTCCCTGTAGGGTTCAAAACCTTATCGCACGCGATCTCTGTTATTCCTTAATAATATAAGAGGGACTCACTCTTAAGAAACAAATTGCGTTTTTGCAGTATAGACAACGCCGTATCTCCTAAACGGTTGGAGACAGGACAAAAAGGACATCAAATTCAAACCCCCTCTTTTATCACCCCTCCTAGAGGGAACACCGTTTCTACCTGTAGGGTTCAAAACCTTTTCGCACGCGATCTCTGTTATTCCTTAATAATATAAGAGGGACTCACTCTTAAGAAACAAATTGCGTTTTTGCAGTATAGACAACGCCGTATCTCCTAAACGGTTGGAGACAGGACAAAAAGGACATCAAATTCAAACCCCCTCTTTTATTACCCCTCCTAGAGGGAACACCGTTTCTACCTATAAGGTTCAAAACCTTATCGCACGCTATCTCTGTTGTTCCTTAATAATATAAGAGGGACTCACTCTTAAGAAACAAATTGCGTTTTTGCAGTATAGACAACGCCGTATCTCCTAAACGGTTGGAGACAGGACAAAAAGGACATCAAATTCAAACCCCCTCTTTTATCACCCCTCCTAGAGGGAACACCGTTTCTACCTGTAGGGTTCAAAACCTTATCGCACGCGATCTCTGTTATTCCTTAATAATATAAGAGGGACTCACTCTTAAGAAACAAATTACGTTTTTGCAGTATAGACAACGCCGTATCTCCTAAACGGTTGCAGACGGGACAAAAAGGACATCAAATTCAAACCCCCTCTTTTATTACCCCTCCTAGAGAGAACACCGTTTCTACCTGTAGGGTTCAAAACCTTATCGCACGCGATCTCTGTTATTCCTTAATAATATAAGAGGGACTCACTCTTAAGAAACAAATTGCGTTTTTGCAGTATAGACAACGCCGTATCTCCTAAACGGTTGGAGACAGGACAAAAAGGACATCAAATTCAAACACCCTCTTTTATTACCCCTCCTAGAGAGAACTCCGTTTCTACCTGTAGGGTTCAAAACCTTATCGCACGCGATCTCTGTTATTCCTTAATAATATAAGAGGGACTCACTCTTAAGAAACAAATTGCGTTTTTGCAGTATAGACAACGCCGTATCTCCTAAACGGTTGGAGACAGGACAAAAAGGACATCAAATTCAAACACCCTCTTTTATTACCCCTCCTAGAGAGAACTCCGTTTCTACCTGTAGGGTTCAAAACCTTATCGCACGCGATCTCTGTTATTCCTTAATAATACAAGAGGGACTCACACTTAAGAAACAAATTGCGTTTTTGCAGTATAGACAACGCCGTATCTCCTAAACGGTTGGAGACAGGACAAAAAGGACATCAAATTCAAACACCCTCTTTTATTACCCCTCCTAGAGAGAACTCCGTTTCTACCTGTAGGGTTCAAAACCTTATCGCACGCGATCTCTGTTATTCCTTAATAATATAAGAGGGACTCACTCTTAAGAAGCAAATTGCGTTTTTGCAGTATAGACAACGCCGTATCTCCTAAACGGTTGGAGACAGGACAAAAAGGACATCAAATTCAAACCCCCTCTTTTATTACCCCTCCTAGAGGGAACACCGTTTCTACCTATAAGGTTCAAAACCTTATCGCACGCTATCTCTGTTGTTCCTTAATAATATAAGACGGACTCACTCTTAAGAAACAAATTGCGTTTTTGCAGTATAGACAACGCCGTATCTCCTAAACGGTTGGAGACAGGACAAAAAGGACATCAAATTCCAACCCCCTCTTTTATTACCCCTCCTAGAGAGAACACCGTTTCTCCCTGTAGGGTTCAAAACCTTATCGCACGCGATCTCTGTTATTCCTTAATAATATAAGAGGGACTCACTCTTAAGAAACAAATTGCGTTTTTGCAGTATAGACAACGCCGTATCTCCTAAACGGTTGGAGACAGGACAAAAAGGACATCAAATTCAAACCCCCTCTTTTATCACCCCTCCTAGAGGGAACACCGTTTCTACCTGTAGGGTTCAAAACCTTATCGCACGCGATCTCTGTTATTCCTTAATAATATAAGAGGGACTCACTCTTAAGAAACAAATTGCGTTTTTGCAGTATAGACAACGCCGTATCTCCTAAACGGTTGGAGACAGGACAAAAAGGACATCAAATTCAAACCCCCTCTTTTATTACCCCTCCTAGAGGGAACACCGTTTCTACCTATAAGGTTCAAAACCTTATCGCACGCTATCTCTGTTGTTCCTTAATAATATAAGAGGGACTCACTCTTAAGAAACAAATTGCGTTTTTGCAGTATAGACAACGCCGTATCTCCTAAACGGTTGGAGACAGGACAAAAAGGACATCAAATTCAAACCCCCTCTTTTATAACCCCTCCTAGAGGGAACACCGTTTCTACCTGTAGGGTTCAAAACCTTATCGCACGCGATCTCTGTTATTCCTTAATAATATAAGAGGGACTCACTCTTAAGAAACAAATTACGTTTTTGCAGTATAGACAACGCCGTATCTCCTAAACGGTTGCAGACGGGACAAAAAGGACATCAAATTCAAACCCCCTCTTTTATTACCCCTCCTAGAGAGAACTCCGTTTCTACCTGTAGGGTTCAAAACCTTATCGCACGCGATCTCTGTTGTTCCTTAATAATATAAGAGGGACTCACTCTTAAGAAACAAATTGCGTTTTTGCAGTATAGACAACGCCGTATCTCCTAAACGGTTGCAGACGGGACAAAAAGGACATCAAATTCAAACCCCCTCTTTTATTACCCCTCCTAGAGGGAACACCGTTTCTACCTATAAGGTTCAAAACCTTATCGCACGCTATCTCTGTTGTTCCTTAATAATATAAGAGGGACTCACTCTTAAGAAACAAATTGCGTTTTTGCAGTATAGACAACGCCGTATCTCCTAAACGGTTGGAGACAGGACAAAAAGGACATCAAATTCAAACCCCCTCTTTTATTACCCCTCCTAGAGAGAACTCCGTTTCTACCTGTAGGGTTCAAAACCTTATCGCACGCGATCTCTGTTATTCCTTAATAATACAAGAGGGACTCACACTTAAGAAACAAATTGCGTTTTTGCAGTATAGACAACGCCGTATTTCCTAAACGGTTGGAGACAGGACAAAAAGGACATCAAATTCAAACCCCCTCTTTTATCACCACTCCTAGAGGGAACACCGTTTCTACCTGTAGGGTTCAAAACCTTATCGCACGCGATCTCTGTTATTTCTTAATAATATAAGAGGGACTCACTCTTAAGAAACAAATTGCGTTTTTGCAGTATAGACAACGCCGTATCTCCTAAACGGTTGGAGACAGGACAAAAAGGACATCAAATTCAAACCCCCTCTGTTATTACCCCTCCTAGAGAGAACACCGTTTCTACCTGTAGGGTTCAAAACCTTATCGCACGCGATCTCTGTTATTCCTTAATAATATAAGAGGGACTCACTCTTAAGAAACAAATTGCGTTTTTGCAGTATTGACAACGCCGTATCTCCTAAACGGTTGGAGACAGGACAAAAAGGACATCAAATTCAAACCCCCTCTGTTATTACCCCTCCTAGAGAGACCACCGTTTCTACCTGTAGGGTTCAAAACCTTATCGCACGCGATCTCTGTTATTCCTTAATAATATAAGAGGGACTCACTCTTAAGAAACAAATTGCGTTTTTGCAGTATAGACAACGCCGTATCTCCTAAACGGTTGGAGACAGGACAAAAAGGACATCAAATTCAAAATCCCCTCTTTTATTACCCTTCCCTAGAGGGAACACCGTTTCTACCGTTAGGGTACAAAACCTAATCGCACGCGATCTATGTTATTCCTTAATAATATAAGAGGGACTCACTCTTAAGAAACAAATTGCGTTTTTGCAGTATAGACAACGCCGTATCTCCTAAACGGTTGGAGACAGGACAAAAAGGACATCAAATTCAAACCCCCTCTTTTATCACCCCTCCTAGAGGGAACACCGTTTCTACCTGTAGGGTTCAAAACCTTATCGCACGCGATCTCTGTTATTCCTTAATAATATAAGAGGGACTCACTCTTAAGAAACAAATTGCGTTTTTGCAGTATAGACAACGCCGTATCTCCTAAACGGTTGGAGACAGGACAAAAAGGACATCAAATTCAAACCCCCTCTTTTATTACCCCTCCTAGAGGGAACACCGTTTCTACCTATAAGGTTCAAAACCTTATCGCACGCTATCTCTGTTGTTCCTTAATAATATAAGAGGGACTCACTCTTAAGAAACAAATTGCGTTTTTGCAGTATAGACAACGCCGTATCTCCTAAACGGTTGGAGACAGGACAAAAAGGACATCAAATTCAAACCCCCTCTTTTATCACCCCTCCTAGAGGGAACACCGTTTCTACCTGTAGGATTCAAAACCTTATCGCACGCGATCTCTGTTATTCCTTAATAATATAAGAGGGACTCACTCTTAAGAAACAAATTGCGTTTTTGCAGTATAGACAACGCCGTATCTCCTAAACGGTTGGAGACAGGACAAAAAGGACATCAAATTCAAACCCCCTCTTTTATCACCCCTCCTAGAGGGAACACCGTTTCTACCTGTAGGGTTCAAAACCTTATCGCACGCGATCTCTGTTATTCCTTAATAATATAAGAGGGACTCACTCTTAAGAAACAAATTGCGTTTTTGCAGTATAGACAACGCCGTATCTCCTAAACGGTTGGAGACAGGACAAAAAGGACATCAAATTCAAACCCCCTCTTTTATTACCCCTCCTAGAGGGAACACCGTTTCTACCTATAAGGTTCAAAACCGTATCGCACGCTATCTCTGTTGTTCCTTAATAATATAAGAGGGACTCACTCTTAAGAAACAAATTGCGTTTTTGCAGTATAGACAACGCCGTATCTCCTAAACGGTTGGAGACAGGACAAAAAGGACATCAAATTCAAACCCCCTCTTTTATTACCCCTCCTAGAGAGAACACCGTTTCTCCCTGTAGGGTTCAAAACCTTATCGCACGCGATCTCTGTTATTCCTTAATAATATAAGAGGGACTCACTCTTAAGAAACAAATTGCGTTTTTGCAGTATAGACAACGCCGTATCTCCTAAACGGTTGGAGACAGGACAAAAAGGACATCAAATTCAAACCCCCTCTTTTATCACCCCTCCTAGAGGGAACACCGTTTCTACCTGTAGGGTTCAAAACCTTATCGCACGCGATCTCTGTTATTCCTTAATAATATAAGAGGGACTCACTCTTAAGAAACAAATTGCGTTTTTGCAGTATAGACAACGCCGTATCTCCTAAACGGTTGGAGACAGGACAAAAAGGACATCAAATTCAAACCCCCTCTTTTATTACCCCTCCTAGAGGGAACACCGTTTCTACCTATAAGGTTCAAAACCTTATCGCACGCTATCTCTGTTGTTCCTTAATAATATAAGAGGGACTCACTCTTAAGAAACAAATTGCGTTTTTGCAGTATAGACAACGCCGTATCTCCTAAACGGTTGGAGACAGGACAAAAAGGACATCAAATTCAAACCCCCTCTTTTATCACCCCTCCTAGAGGGAACACCGTTTCTACCTGTAGGGTTCAAAACCTTATCGCACGCGATCTCTGTTATTCCTTAATAATATAAGAGGGACTCACTCTTAAGAAACAAATTACGTTTTTGCAGTATAGACAACGCCGTATCTCCTAAACGGTTGCAGACGGGACAAAAAGGACATCAAATTCAAACCCCCTCTTTTATTACCCCTCCTAGAGAGAACACCGTTTCTACCTGTAGGGTTCAAAACCTTATCGCACGCGATCTCTGTTATTCCTTAATAATATAAGAGGGACTCACTCTTAAGAAACAAATTGCGTTTTTGCAGTATAGACAACGCCGTATCTCCTAAACGGTTGGAGACAGGACAAAAAGGACATCAAATTCAAACCCCCTCTTTTATTACCCCTCCTAGAGAGAACTCCGTTTCTACCTGTAGGGTACATAACCTTATCGCACGCGATCTCTGTTATTCCTTAATAATACAAGAGGGACTCACACTTAAGAAACAAATTGCGTTTTTGCAGTATAGACAACGCCGTATTTCCTAAACGGTTGGAGACAGGACAAAAAGGACATCAAATTCAAACCCCCTCTTTTATTACCCCTCCTAGAGAGAACTCCGTTTCTACCTGTAGGGTTCATAACCTTATCGCACGCGATCTCTGTTATTTCTTAATAATATAAGAGGGACTCACTCTTAAGAAACAAATTGCGTTTTTGCAGTATAGACAACGCCGTATCTCCTAAACGGTTGGAGACAGGACAAAAAGGACATCAAATTCAAACCCCCTCTTTTATTACCCCTCCTAGAGAGAACTCCGTTTCTACCTGTAGGGTTCATAACCTTATCGCACGCGATCTCTGTTATTTCTTAATAATATAAGAGGGACTCACTCTTAAGAAACAAATTGCGTTTTTGCAGTATAGACAACGCCGTATCTCCTAAACGGTTGGAGACAGGACAAAAAGGACATCAAATTCAAACCCCCTCTTTTATTACCCCTCCTAGAGAGAACTCCGTTTCTACCTGTAGGGTTCATAACCTTATCGCACGCGATCTCTGTTATTTCTTAATAATATAAGAGGGACTCACTCTTAAGAAACAAATTGCGTTTTTGCAGTATAGACAACGCCGTATCTCCTAAACGGTTGGAGACAGGACAAAAAGGACATCAAATTCAAACCCCCTCTGTTATTACCCCTCCTAGAGAGAACACCGTTTCTACCTGTAGGGTTCAAAACCTTATCGCACGCGATCTCTGTTATTCCTTAATAATATAAGAGGGACTCACTCTTAAGAAACAAATTGCGTTTTTGCAGTATAGACAACGCCGTATCTCCTAAACGGTTGGAGACAGGACAAAAAGGACATCAAATTCAAACCCCCTCTTTTATTACCCCTCCTAGAGAGAACTCCGTTTCTACCTGTAGGGTTCATAACCTTATCGCACGCGATCTCTGTTATTTCTTAATAATATAAGAGGGACTCACTCTTAAGAAACAAATTGCGTTTTTGCAGTATAGACAACGCCGTATCTCCTAAACGGTTGGAGACAGGACAAAAAGGACATCAAATTCAAACCCCCTCTGTTATTACCCCTCCTAGAGAGAACACCGTTTCTACCTGTAGGGTTCAAAACCTTATCGCACGCGATCTCTGTTATTCCTTAATAATATAAGAGGGACTCACTCTTAAGAAACAAATTGCGTTTTTGCAGTATAGATAACGCCGTATCTCCTAAACGGTTGGAGACAGGACAAAAAGGACATCAAATTCAAACCCCCTCTTTTATTGCCCCTCCTAGAGGGAACACCGTTTCTACCTGTAGGGTTCAAAACCTTATCGCACGCGATCTCTGTTATTCCTTAATAATATAAGAGGGACTCACTCTTAAGAAACAAATTGCGTTTTTGCAGTATAGACAACGCCGTATCTCCTAAACGGTTGGAGACAGGACAAAAAGGACATCAAATTCAAACACCCTCTTTTATTACCCCTCCTAGAGAGAACTCCGTTTCTACCTGTAGGGTTCAAAACCTTATCGCACGCGATCTCTGTTATTCCTTAATAATACAAGAGGGACTCACACTTAAGAAACAAATTGCGTTTTTGCAGTATAGACAACGCCGTATCTCCTAAACGGTTGGAGACAGGACAAAAAGGACATCAAATTCAAACACCCTCTTTTATTACCCCTCCTAGAGAGAACTCCGTTTCTACCTGTAGGGTTCAAAACCTTATCGCACGCGATCTCTGTTATTCCTTAATAATATAAGAGGGACTCACTCTTAAGAAGCAAATTGCGTTTTTGCAGTATAGACAACGCCGTATCTCCTAAACGGTTGGAGACAGGACAAAAAGGACATCAAATTCAAACCCCCTCTTTTATTACCCCTCCTAGAGGGAACACCGTTTCTACCTATAAGGTTCAAAACCTTATCGCACGCTATCTCTGTTGTTCCTTAATAATATAAGACGGACTCACTCTTAAGAAACAAATTGCGTTTTTGCAGTATAGACAACGCCGTATCTCCTAAACGGTTGGAGACAGGACAAAAAGGACATCAAATTCCAACCCCCTCTTTTACTACCCCTCCTAGAGAGAACACCGTTTCTCCCTGTAGGGTTCAAAACCTTATCGCACGCGATCTCTGTTATTCCTTAATAATATAAGAGGGACTCACTCTTAAGAAACAAATTGCGTTTTTGCAGTATAGACAACGCCGTATCTCCTAAACGGTTGGAGACAGGACAAAAAGGACATCAAATTCAAACCCCCTCTTTTATCACCCCTCCTAGAGGGAACACCGTTTCTACCTGTAGGGTTCAAAACCTTATCGCACGCGATCTCTGTTATTCCTTAATAATATAAGAGGGACTCACTCTTAAGAAACAAATTGCGTTTTTGCAGTATAGACAACGCCGTATCTCCTAAACGGTTGGAGACAGGACAAAAAGGACATCAAATTCAAACCCCCTCTTTTATTACCCCTCCTAGAGGGAACACCGTTTCTACCTATAAGGTTCAAAACCTTATCGCACGCTATCTCTGTTGTTCCTTAATAATATAAGAGGGACTCACTCTTAAGAAACAAATTGCGTTTTTGCAGTATAGACAACGCCGTATCTCCTAAACGGTTGGAGACAGGACAAAAAGGACATCAAATTCAAACCCCCTCTTTTATCACCCCTCCTAGAGGGAACACCGTTTCTACCTGTAGGGTTCAAAACCTTATCGCACGCGATCTCTGTTATTCCTTAATAATATAAGAGGGACTCACTCTTAAGAAACAAATTACGTTTTTGCAGTATAGACAACGCCGTATCTCCTAAACGGTTGCAGACGGGACAAAAAGGACATCAAATTCAAACCCCCTCTTTTATTACCCCTCCTAGAGAGAACACCGTTTCTACCTGTAGGGTTCAAAACCTTATCGCACGCGATCTCTGTTGTTCCTTAATAATATAAGAGGGACTCACTCTTAAGAAACAAATTGCGTTTTTGCAGTATAGACAACGCCGTATCTCCTAAACGGTTGCAGACGGGACAAAAAGGACATCAAATTCAAACCCCCTCTTTTATTACCCCTCCTAGAGGGAACACCGTTTCTACCTATAAGGTTCAAAACCTTATCGCACGCTATCTCTGTTGTTCCTTAATAATATAAGAGGGACTCACTCTTAAGAAACAAATTGCGTTTTTGCAGTATAGACAACGCCGTATCTCCTAAACGGTTGGAGACAGGACAAAAAGGACATCAAATTCAAACCCCCTCTTTTATTACCCCTCCTAGAGAGAACTCCGTTTCTACCTGTAGGGTTCAAAACCTTATCGCACGCGATCTCTGTTATTCCTTAATAATACAAGAGGGACTCACACTTAAGAAACAAATTGCGTTTTTGCAGTATAGACAACGCCGTATTTCCTAAACGGTTGGAGACAGGACAAAAAGGACATCAAATTCAAACCCCCTCTTTTATCACCACTCCTAGAGGGAACACCGTTTCTACCTGTAGGGTTCAAAACCTTATCGCACGCGATCTCTGTTATTTCTTAATAATATAAGAGGGACTCACTCTTAAGAAACAAATTGCGTTTTTGCAGTATAGACAACGCCGTATCTCCTAAACGGTTGGAGACAGGACAAAAAGGACATCAAATTCAAACCCCCTCTGTTATTACCCCTCCTAGAGAGAACACCGTTTCTACCTGTAGGGTTCAAAACCTTATCGCACGCGATCTCTGTTATTCCTTAATAATATAAGAGGGACTCACTCTTAAGAAACAAATTGCGTTTTTGCAGTATTGACAACGCCGTATCTCCTAAACGGTTGGAGACAGGACAAAAAGGACATCAAATTCAAACCCCCTCTGTTATTACCCCTCCTAGAGAGACCACCGTTTCTACCTGTAGGGTTCAAAACCTTATCGCACGCGATCTCTGTTATTCCTTAATAATATAAGAGGGACTCACTCTTAAGAAACAAATTGCGTTTTTGCAGTATAGACAACGCCGTATCTCCTAAACGGTTGGAGACAGGACAAAAAGGACATCAAATTCAAAATCCCCTCTTTTATTACCCTTCCCTAGAGGGAACACCGTTTCTACCGTTAGGGTACAAAACCTAATCGCACGCGATCTATGTTATTCCTTAATAATATAAGAGGGACTCACTCTTAAGAAACAAATTGCGTTTTTGCAGTATAGACAACGCCGTATCTCCTAAACGGTTGGAGACAGGACAAAAAGGACATCAAATTCAAACCCCCTCTTTTATCACCCCTCCTAGAGGGAACACCGTTTCTACCTGTAGGGTTCAAAACCTTATCGCACGCGATCTCTGTTATTCCTTAATAATATAAGAGGGACTCACTCTTAAGAAACAAATTGCGTTTTTGCAGTATAGACAACGCCGTATCTCCTAAACGGTTGGAGACAGGACAAAAAGGACATCAAATTCAAACCCCCTCTTTTATTACCCCTCCTAGAGGGAACACCGTTTCTACCTATAAGGTTCAAAACCTTATCGCACGCTATCTCTGTTGTTCCTTAATAATATAAGAGGGACTCACTCTTAAGAAACAAATTGCGTTTTTGCAGTATAGACAACGCCGTATCTCCTAAACGGTTGGAGACAGGACAAAAAGGACATCAAATTCAAACCCCCTCTTTTATCACCCCTCCTAGAGGGAACACCGTTTCTACCTGTAGGATTCAAAACCTTATCGCACGCGATCTCTGTTATTCCTTAATAATATAAGAGGGACTCACTCTTAAGAAACAAATTGCGTTTTTGCAGTATAGACAACGCCGTATCTCCTAAACGGTTGGAGACAGGACAAAAAGGACATCAAATTCAAACCCCCTCTTTTATCACCCCTCCTAGAGGGAACACCGTTTCTACCAGTAGGGATCAAAACCTTATCGCACGCTATCTCTGTTATTCCTTAATAATATAAGAGGGACTCACTCTTAAGAAACAAATTGCGTTTTTGCAGTATAGACAACGCCGTATCTCCTAAACGGTTGGAGACAGGACAAAAAGGACATCAAATTCAAACCCCCTCTTTTATTACCCCTCCTAGAGGGAACACCGTTTCTACCTATAAGGTTCAAAACCTTATCGCACGCTATCTCTGTTGTTCCTTAATAATATAAGAGGGACTCACTCTTAAGAAACAAATTGCGTTTTTGCAGTATAGACAACGCCGTATCTCCTAAACGGTTGGAGACAGGACAAAAAGGACATCAAATTCAAACCCCCTCTTTTATTACCCCTCCTAGAGAGAACACCGTTTCTCCCTGTAGGGTTCAAAACCTTATCGCACGCGATCTCTGTTATTCCTTAATAATATAAGAGGGACTCACTCTTAAGAAACAAATTGCGTTTTTGCAGTATAGACAACGCCGTATCTCCTAAACGGTTGGAGACAGGACAAAAAGGACATCAAATTCAAACCCCCTCTTTTATCACCCCTCCTAGAGGGAACACCGTTTCTACCTGTAGGGTTCAAAACCTTATCGCACGCGATCTCTGTTATTCCTTAATAATATAAGAGGGACTCACTCTTAAGAAACAAATTGCGTTTTTGCAGTATAGACAACGCCGTATCTCCTAAACGGTTGGAGACAGGACAAAAAGGACATCAAATTCAAACCCCCTCTTTTATTACCCCTCCTAGAGGGAACACCGTTTCTACCTATAAGGTTCAAAACCTTATCGCACGCTATCTCTGTTGTTCCTTAATAATATAAGAGGGACTCACTCTTAAGAAACAAATTGCGTTTTTGCAGTATAGACAACGCCGTATCTCCTAAACGGTTGGAGACAGGACAAAAAGGACATCAAATTCAAACCCCCTCTTTTATCACCCCTCCTAGAGGGAACACCGTTTCTACCTGTAGGGTTCAAAACCTTATCGCACGCGATCTCTGTTATTCCTTAATAATATAAGAGGGACTCACTCTTAAGAAACAAATTACGTTTTTGCAGTATAGACAACGCCGTATCTCCTAAACGGTTGCAGACGGGACAAAAAGGACATCAAATTCAAACCCCCTCTTTTATTACCCCTCCTAGAGAGAACACCGTTTCTACCTGTAGGGTTCAAAACCTTATCGCACGCGATCTCTGTTATTCCTTAATAATATAAGAGGGACTCACTCTTAAGAAACAAATTGCGTTTTTGCAGTATAGACAACGCCGTATCTCCTAAACGGTTGGAGACAGGACAAAAAGGACATCAAATTCAAACCCCCTCTTTTATTACCCCTCCTAGAGAGAACTCCGTTTCTACCTGTAGGGTACATAACCTTATCGCACGCGATCTCTGTTATTCCTTAATAATACAAGAGGGACTCACACTTAAGAAACAAATTGCGTTTTTGCAGTATAGACAACGCCGTATTTCCTAAACGGTTGGAGACAGGACAAAAAGGACATCAAATTCAAACCCCCTCTTTTATTACCCCTCCTAGAGAGAACTCCGTTTCTACCTGTAGGGTTCATAACCTTATCGCACGCGATCTCTGTTATTTCTTAATAATATAAGAGGGACTCACTCTTAAGAAACAAATTGCGTTTTTGCAGTATAGACAACGCCGTATCTCCTAAACGGTTGGAGACAGGACAAAAAGGACATCAAATTCAAACCCCCTCTTTTATTACCCCTCCTAGAGAGAACTCCGTTTCTACCTGTAGGGTTCATAACCTTATCGCACGCGATCTCTGTTATTTCTTAATAATATAAGAGGGACTCACTCTTAAGAAACAAATTGCGTTTTTGCAGTATAGACAACGCCGTATCTCCTAAACGGTTGGAGACAGGACAAAAAGGACATCAAATTCAAACCCCCTCTGTTATTACCCCTCCTAGAGAGAACACCGTTTCTACCTGTAGGGTTCAAAACCTTATCGCACGCGATCTCTGTTATTCCTTAATAATATAAGAGGGACTCACTCTTAAGAAACAAATTGCGTTTTTGCAGTATAGACAACGCCGTATCTCCTAAACGGTTGGAGACAGGACAAAAAGGACATCAAATTCAAACCCCCTCTTTTATTACCCCTCCTAGAGAGAACTCCGTTTCTACCTGTAGGGTTCAAAACCTTATCGCACGCGATCTCTGTTATTTCTTAATAATATAAGAGGGACTCACTCTTAAGAAACAAATTGCGTTTTTGCAGTATAGACAACGCCGTATCTCCTAAACGGTTGGAGACAGGACAAAAAGGACATCAAATTCAAACCCCCTCTGTTATTACCCCTCCTAGAGAGAACACCGTTTCTACCTGTAGGGTTCAAAACCTTATCGCACGCGATCTCTGTTATTCCTTAATAATATAAGAGGGACTCACTCTTAAGAAACAAATTGCGTTTTTGCAGTATAGATAACGCCGTATCTCCTAAACGGTTGGAGACAGGACAAAAAGGACATCAAATTCAAACCCCCTCTTTTATTGCCCCTCCTAGAGGGAACACCGTTTCTACCTGTAGGGTTCAAAACCTTATCGCACGCTATCTCTGTTATTCCTTAATAATATAAGAGGGACTCACTCTTAAGAAACAAATTGCGTTTTTGCAGTATAGACAACGCCGTATCTCCTAAACGGTTGGAGACAGGACAAAAAGTACATCAAATTCAAACCCCCTCTTTTATTACCCCTCCTAGAGAGAACTCCGTTTCTACCTGTAGGGTTCAAAACCTTATCGCACGCGATCTCCGTTATTCCTTAATAATATAAGAGGGACTCACACTTAAGAAACAAATTGCGTTTTTGCAGTATAGACAACGCCGTATTTCCTAAACGGTTGGAGACAGGACAAAAAGGACATCAAATTCAAACCCCCTCTTTTATCACCCCTCCTAGAGGGAACACCGTTTCTACCTGTAGGGTTCAAAACCTTATCGCACGCGATCTCTGTTATTTCTTAATAATATAAGAGGGACTCACTCTTAAGAAACAAATTGCGTTTTTGCAGTATAGACAACGCCGTATCTCCTAAACGGTTGGAGACAGGACAAAAAGGGCATCAAATTCAAACCCCCTCTTTTATTACCCCTCCTAGAGAGAACACCGTTTCTACCTGTAGGGTTCAAAACCTTATCGCACGCGATCTCTGTTATTTCTTAATAATATAAGAGGGACTCACTCTTAAGAAACAAATTGCGTTTTTGCAGTATAGACAACGCCGTATCTCCTAAACGGTTGGAGACAGGACAAAAAGGACATCAAATTCAAACCCCTCTTTTATTACCCCTCCTAGAGAGAACTCCGTTTCTACCTGTAGGGTTCAAAACCTTATCGCACGCGATCTCTGTTATTCCTTAATAATATAAGAGGGACTCACACTTAAGAAACAAATTGCGTTTTTGCAGTATAGACAACGCCGTATCTCCTAAACGGTTGGAGACAGGACAAAAAGGACATCAAATTCAAACCCCTCTTTTATTACCCCTCCTAGAGAGAACTCCGTTTCTACCTGTAGGGTTCAAAACCTTATCGCACGCGATCTCTGTTATTCCTTAATAATATAAGAGGGACTCACACTTAAGAAACAAATTGCGTTTTTGCAGTATAGACAACGCCGTATCTCCTAAACGGTTGGAGACAGGACAAAAAGGACATCAAATTCAAACCCCCTCTTTTATTACCCCTCGTAGAGAGAACTCCGTTTCTACCTGTAGGGTTCAAAACCTTATCGCACGCGATCTCTGTTATTCCTTAATAATAGAAGAGGGACTCACACTTAAGAAACAAATTGCGTTTTTGCAGTATAGACAACGCCGTATTTCCTAAACGGTTGGAGACAGGACAAAAAGGACATCAAATTCAAACCCCCTCTTTTATCACCCCTCCTAGAGGGAACACCGTTTCTACCTGTACGGTTCAAAACCTTATCGCACGCGATCTCTGTTATTCCTTAATAATATAAGAGGGACTCACTCTTAAGAAACAAATTGCGTTTTTGCAGTATAGACAACGCCGTATCTCCTACACGGTTGGAGACAGGACAAAAAGGACATCAAATTCAAACCCCCTCTTTTATTACCCCTCCTAGAGGGAACACCGTTTCTACCTATAAGGTTCAAAACCGTATTGCACGCTATCTCTGTTGTTCCTTAATAATATAAGAGGGACTCACTCTTAAGAAACAAATTGCGTTTTTGCAGTATAGACAACGCCGTATCTCCTAAACGGTTGGAGACAGGACAAAAAGGACATCAAATTCAAACCCCCTCTTTTATTACCCCTCCTAGAGAGAACTCCGTTTCTACCTGTAGGGTTCAAAACCTTATCGCACGCGATCTCTGTTATTCCTTAATAATATAAGAGGGACTCACTCTTAAGAAACAAATTGCGTTTTTGCAGTATAGACAACGCCGTATCTCCTACACGGTTGGAGACAGGACAAAAAGGACATCAAATTCAAACCCCCTCTTTTATTACCCCTCCTAGAGAGAACACCGTTTCTACCTGTAGGGTTCAAAACCTTATCGCACGCGATCTCTGTTATTCCTTAATAATATAAGAGGGACTCACTCTTAAGAAACAAATTGCGTTTTTGCAGTATAGACAACGCCGTATCTCCTAAACGGTTGGAGACAGGACAAAAAGGACATCAAATTCAAACCCCCTCTTTTATTACCCCTCCTAGAGGGAACACCGTTTCTACCTATAAGGTTCAAAACCTTATCGCACGCTATCTCTGTTGTTCCTTAATAATATAAGAGGGACTCACTCTTAAGAAACAAATTGCGTTTTTGCAGTATAGACAACGCCGTATCTCCTAAACGGTTGGAGACAGGACAAAAAGGACATCAAATTCAAACCCCCTCTTTTATCACCCCTCCTAGAGGGAACACCGTTTCTACCTGTAGGGTTCAAAACCTTATCGCACGCGATCTCTGTTATTCCTTAATAATATAAGAGGGACTCACTCTTAAGAAACAAATTACGTTTTTGCAGTATAGACAACGCCGTATCTCCTAAACGGTTGCAGACGGGACAAAAAGGACATCAAATTCAAACCCCCTCTTTTATTACCCCTCCTAGAGAGAACACCGTTTCTACCTGTAGGGTTCAAAACCTTATCGCACGCGATCTCTGTTATTCCTTAATAATATAAGAGGGACTCACTCTTAAGAAACAAATTGCGTTTTTGCAGTATAGACAACGCCGTATCTCCTAAACGGTTGGAGACAGGACAAAAAGGACATCAAATTCAAACCCCCTCTTTTATTACCCCTCCTAGAGAGAACTCCGTTTCTACCTGTAGGGTTCAAAACCTTATCGCACGCGATCTCTGTTATTCCTTAATAATATAAGAGGGACTCACACTTAAGAAACAAATTGCGTTTTTGCAGTATAGACAACGCCGTATCTCCTAGACGGTTGGAGACAGGACAAAAAGGACATCAAATTCAAACCCCCTCTTTTATTACCCCTCCTAGAGAGAACACCGTTTCTACCTATAGGGTTCAAAACCTTATCGCACGCGATCTCTGTTATTCCTTAATAATATAGGAGGGACTCACTCTTAAGAAACAAATTGCGTTTTTGCAGTATAGACAACGCCGTATCTCCTAAACGGTTGGAGACAGGACAAAAAGGACATCAAATTCAAACCCCCTCTTTTATCACCCCTCCTAGAGGGAACACCGTTTCTACCTGTAGGGTTCAAAACCTTATCGCACGCGATCTCTGTTATTCCTTAATAATATAAGAGGGACTCACTCTTAAGAAACAAATTGCGTTTTTGCAGTATAGACAACGCCGTATCTCCTAAACGGTTGGAGACAGGACAAAAAGGACATCAAATTCAAACCCCCTCTTTTATTACCCCTCCTAGAGGGAACACCGTTTCTACCTATAAGGTTCAAAACCTTATCGCACGCTATCTCTGTTGTTCCTTAATAATATAAGAGGGACTCACTCTTAAGAAACAAATTGCGTTTTTGCAGTATAGACAACGCCGTATCTCCTAAACGGTTGGAGACAGGACAAAAAGGACATCAAATTCAAACCCCCTCTTTTATCATCCCTCCTAGAGGGAACACCGTTTCTACCTGTAGGATTCAAAACCTTATCGCACGCGATCTCTGTTATTCCTTAATAATATAAGAGGGACTCACTCTTAAGAAACAAATTGCGTTTTTGCAGTATAGACAACGCCGTATCTCCTAAACGGTTGGAGACAGGACAAAAAGGACATCAAATTCAAACCCCCTCTTTTATCACCCCTCCTAGAGGGAACACCGTTTCTACCTGTAGGGTTCAAAACCTTATCGCACGCGATCTCTGTTATTCCTTAATAATATAAGAGGGACTCACTCTTAAGAAGCAAATTGCGTTTTTGCAGTATAGACAACGCCGTATCTCCTAAACGGTTGGAGACAGGACAAAAAGGACATCAAATTCAAACCCCCTCTTTTATTACCCCTCCTAGAGGGAACACCGTTTCTACCTATAAGGTTCAAAACCTTATCGCACGCTATCTCTGTTGTTCCTTAATAATATAAGACGGACTCACTCTTAAGAAACAAATTGCGTTTTTGCAGTATAGACAACGCCGTATCTCCTAAACGGTTGGAGACAGGACAAAAAGGACATCAAATTCAAACCCCCTCTTTTATTACCCCTCCTAGAGAGAACACCGTTTCTCCCTGTAGGGTTCAAAACCTTATCGCACGCGATCTCTGTTATTCCTTAATAATATAAGAGGGACTCACTCTTAAGAAACAAATTGCGTTTTTGCAGTATAGACAACGCCGTATCTCCTAAACGGTTGGAGACAGGACAAAAAGGACATCAAATTCAAACCCCCTCTTTTATCACCCCTCCTAGAGGGAACACCGTTTCTACCTGTAGGGTTCAAAACCTTATCGCACGCGATCTCTGTTATTCCTTAATAATATAAGAGGGACTCACTCTTAAGAAACAAATTGCGTTTTTGCAGTATAGACAACGCCGTATCTCCTAAACGGTTGGAGACAGGACAAAAAGGACATCAAATTCAAACCCCCTCTTTTATTACCCCTCCTAGAGGGAACACCGTTTCTACCTATAAGGTTCAAAACCTTATCGCACGCTATCTCTGTTGTTCCTTAATAATATAAGAGGGACTCACTCTTAAGAAACAAATTGCGTTTTTGCAGTATAGACAACGCCGTATCTCCTAAACGGTTGGAGACAGGACAAAAAGGACATCAAATTCAAACCCCCTCTTTTATTACCCCTCCTAGAGGGAACACCGTTTCTACCTGTAGGGTTCAAAACCTTATCGCACGCTATCTCTGTTATTCCTTAATAATATAAGAGGGACTCACTCTTAAGAAACAAATTGCGTTTTTGCAGTATAGACAACGCCGTATCTCCTAAACGGTTGGAGACAGGACAAAAAGGACATCAAATTCCAACCCCCTCTTTTATTACCCCTCCTAGAGAGAACACCGTTTCTCCCTGTAGGGTTCAAAACCTTATCGCACGCGATCTCTGTTATTCCTTAATAATATAAGAGGGACTCACTCTTAAGAAACAAATTGCGTTTTTGCAGTATAGACAACGCCGTATCTCCTAAACGGTTGGAGACAGGACAAAAAGGACATCAAATTCAAACCCCCTCTTTTATCACCCCTCCTAGAGGGAACACCGTTTCTACCTGTAGGGTTCAAAACCTTATCGCACGCGATCTCTGTTATTCCTTAATAATATAAGAGGGACTCACTCTTAAGAAACAAATTGCGTTTTTGCAGTATAGACAACGCCGTATCTCCTAAACGGTTGGAGACAGGACAAAAAGGACATCAAATTCAAACCCCCTCTTTTATTACCCCTCCTAGAGGGAACACCGTTTCTACCTATAAGGTTCAAAACCTTATCGCACGCTATCTCTGTTGTTCCTTAATAATATAAGAGGGACTCACTCTTAAGAAACAAATTGCGTTTTTGCAGTATAGACAACGCCGTATCTCCTAAACGGTTGGAGACAGGACAAAAAGGACATCAAATTCAAACCCCCTCTTTTATCACCCCTCCTAGAGGGAACACCGTTTCTACCTGTAGGGTTCAAAACCTTATCGCACGCGATCTCTGTTATTCCTTAATAATATAAGAGGGACTCACTCTTAAGAAACAAATTACGTTTTTGCAGTATAGACAACGCCGTATCTCCTAAACGGTTGCAGACGGGACAAAAAGGACATCAAATTCAAACCCCCTCTTTTATTACCCCTCCTAGAGAGAACACCGTTTCTACCTGTAGGGTTCAAAACCTTATCGCACGCGATCTCTGTTGTTCCTTAATAATATAAGAGGGACTCACTCTTAAGAAACAAATTGCGTTTTTGCAGTATAGACAACGCCGTATCTCCTAAACGGTTGCAGACGGGACAAAAAGGACATCAAATTCAAACCCCCTCTTTTATTACCCCTCCTAGAGGGAACACCGTTTCTACCTATAAGGTTCAAAACCTTATCGCACGCTATCTCTGTTGTTCCTTAATAATATAAGAGGGACTCACTCTTAAGAAACAAATTGCGTTTTTGCAGTATAGACAACGCCGTATCTCCTAAACGGTTGGAGACAGGACAAAAAGGACATCAAATTCAAACCCCCTCTTTTATTACCCCTCCTAGAGAGAACTCCGTTTCTACCTGTAGGGTTCAAAACCTTATCGCACGCGATCTCTGTTATTCCTTAATAATACAAGAGGGACTCACACTTAAGAAACAAATTGCGTTTTTGCAGTATAGACAACGCCGTATTTCCTAAACGGTTGGAGACAGGACAAAAAGGACATCAAATTCAAACCCCCTCTTTTATCACCACTCCTAGAGGGAACACCGTTTCTACCTGTAGGGTTCAAAACCTTATCGCACGCGATCTCTGTTATTTCTTAATAATATAAGAGGGACTCACTCTTAAGAAACAAATTGCGTTTTTGCAGTATAGACAACGCCGTATCTCCTAAACGGTTGGAGACAGGACAAAAAGGACATCAAATTCAAACCCCCTCTGTTATTACCCCTCCTAGAGAGAACACCGTTTCTACCTGTAGGGTTCAAAACCTTATCGCACGCGATCTCTGTTATTCCTTAATAATATAAGAGGGACTCACTCTTAAGAAACAAATTGCGTTTTTGCAGTATTGACAACGCCGTATCTCCTAAACGGTTGGAGACAGGACAAAAAGGACATCAAATTCAAACCCCCTCTGTTATTACCCCTCCTAGAGAGACCACCGTTTCTACCTGTAGGGTTCAAAACCTTATCGCACGCGATCTCTGTTATTCCTTAATAATATAAGAGGGACTCACTCTTAAGAAACAAATTGCGTTTTTGCAGTATAGACAACGCCGTATCTCCTAAACGGTTGGAGACAGGACAAAAAGGACATCAAATTCAAAATCCCCTCTTTTATTACCCTTCCCTAGAGGGAACACCGTTTCTACCGTTAGGGTACAAAACCTAATCGCACGCGATCTATGTTATTCCTTAATAATATAAGAGGGACTCACTCTTAAGAAACAAATTGCGTTTTTGCAGTATAGACAACGCCGTATCTCCTAAACGGTTGGAGACAGGACAAAAAGGACATCAAATTCAAACCCCCTCTTTTATCACCCCTCCTAGAGGGAACACCGTTTCTACCTGTAGGGTTCAAAACCTTATCGCACGCGATCTCTGTTATTCCTTAATAATATAAGAGGGACTCACTCTTAAGAAACAAATTGCGTTTTTGCAGTATAGACAACGCCGTATCTCCTAAACGGTTGGAGACAGGACAAAAAGGACATCAAATTCAAACCCCCTCTTTTATTACCCCTCCTAGAGGGAACACCGTTTCTACCTATAAGGTTCAAAACCTTATCGCACGCTATCTCTGTTGTTCCTTAATAATATAAGAGGGACTCACTCTTAAGAAACAAATTGCGTTTTTGCAGTATAGACAACGCCGTATCTCCTAAACGGTTGGAGACAGGACAAAAAGGACATCAAATTCAAACCCCCTCTTTTATCACCCCTCCTAGAGGGAACACCGTTTCTACCTGTAGGATTCAAAACCTTATCGCACGCGATCTCTGTTATTCCTTAATAATATAAGAGGGACTCACTCTTAAGAAACAAATTGCGTTTTTGCAGTATAGACAACGCCGTATCTCCTAAACGGTTGGAGACAGGACAAAAAGGACATCAAATTCAAACCCCCACTTTTATCACCCCTCCTAGAGGGAACACCGTTTCTACCTGTAGGGTTCAAAACCTTATCGCACGCGATCTCTGTTATTCCTTAATAATATAAGAGGGACTCACTCTTAAGAAACAAATTGCGTTTTTGCAGTATAGACAACGCCGTATCTCCTAAACGGTTGGAGACAGGACAAAAAGGACATCAAATTCAAACCCCCTCTTTTATTACCCCTCCTAGAGGGAACACCGTTTCTACCTATAAGGTTCAAAACCTTATCGCACGCTATCTCTGTTGTTCCTTAATAATATAAGAGGGACTCACTCTTAAGAAACAAATTGCGTTTTTGCAGTATAGACAACGCCGTATCTCCTAAACGGTTGGAGACAGGACAAAAAGGACATCAAATTCAAACCCCCTCTTTTATTACCCCTCCTAGAGAGAACACCGTTTCTCCCTGTAGGGTTCAAAACCTTATCGCACGCGATCTCTGTTATTCCTTAATAATATAAGAGGGACTCACTCTTAAGAAACAAATTGCGTTTTTGCAGTATAGACAACGCCGTATCTCCTAAACGGTTGGAGACAGGACAAAAAGGACATCAAATTCAAACCCCCTCTTTTATCACCCCTCCTAGAGGGAACACCGTTTCTACCTGTAGGGTTCAAAACCTTATCGCACGCGATCTCTGTTATTCCTTAATAATATAAGAGGGACTCACTCTTAAGAAACAAATTGCGTTTTTGCAGTATAGACAACGCCGTATCTCCTAAACGGTTGGAGACAGGACAAAAAGGACATCAAATTCAAACCCCCTCTTTTATTACCCCTCCTAGAGGGAACACCGTTTCTACCTATAAGGTTCAAAACCTTATCGCACGCTATCTCTGTTGTTCCTTAATAATATAAGAGGGACTCACTCTTAAGAAACAAATTGCGTTTTTGCAGTATAGACAACGCCGTATCTCCTAAACGGTTGGAGACAGGACAAAAAGGACATCAAATTCAAACCCCCTCTTTTATCACCCCTCCTAGAGGGAACACCGTTTCTACCTGTAGGGTTCAAAACCTTATCGCACGCGATCTCTGTTATTCCTTAATAATATAAGAGGGACTCACTCTTAAGAAACAAATTACGTTTTTGCAGTATAGACAACGCCGTATCTCCTAAACGGTTGCAGACGGGACAAAAAGGACATCAAATTCAAACCCCCTCTTTTATTACCCCTCCTAGAGAGAACACCGTTTCTACCTGTAGGGTTCAAAACCTTATCGCACGCGATCTCTGTTATTCCTTAATAATATAAGAGGGACTCACTCTTAAGAAACAAATTGCGTTTTTGCAGTATAGACAACGCCGTATCTCCTAAACGGTTGGAGACAGGACAAAAAGGACATCAAATTCAAACCCCCTCTTTTATTACCCCTCCTAGAGAGAACTCCGTTTCTACCTGTAGGGTACATAACCTTATCGCACGCGATCTCTGTTATTCCTTAATAATACAAGAGGGACTCACACTTAAGAAACAAATTGCGTTTTTGCAGTATAGACAACGCCGTATTTCCTAAACGGTTGGAGACAGGACAAAAAGGACATCAAATTCAAACCCCCTCTTTTATTACCCCTCCTAGAGAGAACTCCGTTTCTACCTGTAGGGTTCATAACCTTATCGCACGCGATCTCTGTTATTTCTTAATAATATAAGAGGGACTCACTCTTAAGAAACAAATTGCGTTTTTGCAGTATAGACAACGCCGTATCTCCTAAACGGTTGGAGACAGGACAAAAAGGACATCAAATTCAAACCCCCTCTTTTATTACCCCTCCTAGAGAGAACTCCGTTTCTACCTGTAGGGTTCATAACCTTATCGCACGCGATCTCTGTTATTTCTTAATAATATAAGAGGGACTCACTCTTAAGAAACAAATTGCGTTTTTGCAGTATAGACAACGCCGTATCTCCTAAACGGTTGGAGACAGGACAAAAAGGACATCAAATTCAAACCCCCTCTGTTATTACCCCTCCTAGAGAGAACACCGTTTCTACCTGTAGGGTTCAAAACCTTATCGCACGCGATCTCTGTTATTCCTTAATAATATAAGAGGGACTCACTCTTAAGAAACAAATTGCGTTTTTGCAGTATAGACAACGCCGTATCTCCTAAACGGTTGGAGACAGGACAAAAAGGACATCAAATTCAAACCCCCTCTTTTATTACCCCTCCTAGAGAGAACTCCGTTTCTACCTGTAGGGTTCATAACCTTATCGCACGCGATCTCTGTTATTTCTTAATAATATAAGAGGGACTCACTCTTAAGAAACAAATTGCGTTTTTGCAGTATAGACAACGCCGTATCTCCTAAACGGTTGGAGACAGGACAAAAAGGACATCAAATTCAAACCCCCTCTGTTATTACCCCTCCTAGAGAGAACACCGTTTCTACCTGTAGGGTTCAAAACCTTATCGCACGCGATCTCTGTTATTCCTTAATAATATAAGAGGGACTCACTCTTAAGAAACAAATTGCGTTTTTGCAGTATAGATAACGCCGTATCTCCTAAACGGTTGGAGACAGGACAAAAAGGACATCAAATTCAAACCCCCTCTTTTATTGCCCCTCCTAGAGGGAACACCGTTTCTACCTGTAGGGTTCAAAACCTTATCGCACGCTATCTCTGTTATTCCTTAATAATATAAGAGGGACTCACTCTTAAGAAAAAAATTGCGTTTTTGCAGTATAGACAACGCCGTATCTCCTAAACGGTTGGAGACAGGACAAAAAGTACATCAAATTCAAACCCCCTCTTTTATTACCCCTCCTAGAGAGAACTCCGTTTCTACCTGTAGGGTTCAAAACCTTATCGCACGCGATCTCCGTTATTCCTTAATAATATAAGAGGGACTCACACTTAAGAAACAAATTGCGTTTTTGCAGTATAGACAACGCCGTATTTCCTAAACGGTTGGAGACAGGACAAAAAGGACATCAAATTCAAACCCCCTCTTTTATCACCCCTCCTAGAGGGAACACCGTTTCTACCTGTAGGGTTCAAAACCTTATCGCACGCGATCTCTGTTATTTCTTAATAATATAAGAGGGACTCACTCTTAAGAAACAAATTGCGTTTTTGCAGTATAGACAACGCCGTATCTCCTAAACGGTTGGAGACAGGACAAAAAGGGCATCAAATTCAAACCCCCTCTTTTATTACCCCTCCTAGAGAGAACACCGTTTCTACCTGTAGGGTTCAAAACCTTATCGCACGCGATCTCTGTTATTTCTTAATAATATAAGAGGGACTCACTCTTAAGAAACAAATTGCGTTTTTGCAGTATAGACAACGCCGTATCTCCTAAACGGTTGGAGACAGGACAAAAAGGACATCAAATTCAAACCCCTCTTTTATTACCCCTCCTAGAGAGAACTCCGTTTCTACCTGTAGGGTTCAAAACCTTATCGCACGCGATCTCTGTTATTCCTTAATAATATAAGAGGGACTCACACTTAAGAAACAAATTGCGTTTTTGCAGTATAGACAACGCCGTATCTCCTAAACGGTTGGAGACAGGACAAAAAGGACATCAAATTCAAACCCCTCTTTTATTACCCCTCCTAGAGAGAACTCCGTTTCTACCTGTAGGGTTCAAAACCTTATCGCACGCGATCTCTGTTATTCCTTAATAATATAAGAGGGACTCACACTTAAGAAACAAATTGCGTTTTTGCAGTATAGACAACGCCGTATCTCCTAAACGGTTGGAGACAGGACAAAAAGGACATCAAATTCAAACCCCCTCTTTTATTACCCCTCGTAGAGAGAACTCCGTTTCTACCTGTAGGGTTCAAAACCTTATCGCACGCGATCTCTGTTATTCCTTAATAATAGAAGAGGGACTCACACTTAAGAAACAAATTGCGTTTTTGCAGTATAGACAACGCCGTATTTCCTAAACGGTTGGAGACAGGACAAAAAGGACATCAAATTCAAACCCCCTCTTTTATCACCCCTCCTAGAGGGAACACCGTTTCTACCTGTACGGTTCAAAACCTTATCGCACGCGATCTCTGTTATTCCTTAATAATATAAGAGGGACTCACTCTTAAGAAACAAATTGCGTTTTTGCAGTATAGACAACGCCGTATCTCCTACACGGTTGGAGACAGGACAAAAAGGACATCAAATTCAAACCCCCTCTTTTATTACCCCTCCTAGAGGGAACACCGTTTCTACCTATAAGGTTCAAAACCGTATTGCACGCTATCTCTGTTGTTCCTTAATAATATAAGAGGGACTCACTCTTAAGAAACAAATTGCGTTTTTGCAGTATAGACAACGCCGTATCTCCTAAACGGTTGGAGACAGGACAAAAAGGACATCAAATTCAAACCCCCTCTTTTATTACCCCTCCTAGAGAGAACTCCGTTTCTACCTGTAGGGTTCAAAACCTTATCGCACGCGATCTCTGTTATTCCTTAATAATATAAGAGGGACTCACTCTTAAGAAACAAATTGCGTTTTTGCAGTATAGACAACGCCGTATCTCCTAAACGGTTGGAGACAGGACAAAAAGGACATCAAATTCAAACCCCCTCTTTTATTACCCCTCCTAGAGAGAACACCGTTTCTACCTGTAGGGTTCAAAACCTTATCGCACGCGATCTCTGTTATTCCTTAATAATATAAGAGGGACTCACTCTTAAGAAACAAATTGCGTTTTTGCAGTATAGACAACGCCGTATCTCCTAAACGGTTGGAGACAGGACAAAAAGGACATCAAATTCAAACCCCCTCTTTTATTACCCCTCCTAGAGGGAACACCGTTTCTACCTATAAGGTTCAAAACCTTATCGCACGCTATCTCTGTTGTTCCTTAATAATATAAGAGGGACTCACTCTTAAGAAACAAATTGCGTTTTTGCAGTATAGACAACGCCGTATCTCCTAAACGGTTGGAGACAGGACAAAAAGGACATCAAATTCAAACCCCCTCTTTTATCACCCCTCCTAGAGGGAACACCGTTTCTACCTGTAGGGTTCAAAACCTTATCGCACGCGATCTCTGTTATTCCTTAATAATATAAGAGGGACTCACTCTTAAGAAACAAATTACGTTTTTGCAGTATAGACAACGCCGTATCTCCTAAACGGTTGCAGACGGGACAAAAAGGACATCAAATTCAAACCCCCTCTTTTATTACCCCTCCTAGAGAGAACACCGTTTCTACCTGTAGGGTTCAAAACCTTATCGCACGCGATCTCTGTTATTCCTTAATAATATAAGAGGGACTCACTCTTAAGAAACAAATTGCGTTTTTGCAGTATAGACAACGCCGTATCTCCTAAACGGTTGGAGACAGGACAAAAAGGACATCAAATTCAAACCCCCTCTTTTATTACCCCTCCTAGAGAGAACTCCGTTTCTACCTGTAGGGTTCAAAACCTTATCGCACGCGATCTCTGTTATTCCTTAATAATATAAGAGGGACTCACACTTAAGAAACAAATTGCGTTTTTGCAGTATAGACAACGCCGTATCTCCTAGACGGTTGGAGACAGGACAAAAAGGACATCAAATTCAAACCCCCTCTTTTATTACCCCTCCTAGAGAGAACACCGTTTCTACCTATAGGGTTCAAAACCTTATCGCACGCGATCTCTGTTATTCCTTAATAATATAGGAGGGACTCACTCTTAAGAAACAAATTGCGTTTTTGCAGTATAGACAACGCCGTATCTCCTAAACGGTTGGAGACAGGACAAAAAGGACATCAAATTCAAACCCCCTCTTTTATCACCCCTCCTAGAGGGAACACCGTTTCTACCTGTAGGGTTCAAAACCTTATCGCACGCGATCTCTGTTATTCCTTAATAATATAAGAGGGACTCACTCTTAAGAAACAAATTGCGTTTTTGCAGTATAGACAACGCCGTATCTCCTAAACGGTTGGAGACAGGACAAAAAGGACATCAAATTCAAACCCCCTCTTTTATTACCCCTCCTAGAGGGAACACCGTTTCTACCTATAAGGTTCAAAACCTTATCGCACGCTATCTCTGTTGTTCCTTAATAATATAAGAGGGACTCACTCTTAAGAAACAAATTGCGTTTTTGCAGTATAGACAACGCCGTATCTCCTAAACGGTTGGAGACAGGACAAAAAGGACATCAAATTCAAACCCCCTCTTTTATCATCCCTCCTAGAGGGAACACCGTTTCTACCTGTAGGATTCAAAACCTTATCGCACGCGATCTCTGTTATTCCTTAATAATATAAGAGGGACTCACTCTTAAGAAACAAATTGCGTTTTTGCAGTATAGACAACGCCGTATCTCCTAAACGGTTGGAGACAGGACAAAAAGGACATCAAATTCAAACCCCCTCTTTTATCACCCCTCCTAGAGGGAACACCGTTTCTACCTGTAGGGTTCAAAACCTTATCGCACGCGATCTCTGTTATTCCTTAATAATATAAGAGGGACTCACTCTTAAGAAGCAAATTGCGTTTTTGCAGTATAGACAACGCCGTATCTCCTAAACGGTTGGAGACAGGACAAAAAGGACATCAAATTCAAACCCCCTCTTTTATTACCCCTCCTAGAGGGAACACCGTTTCTACCTATAAGGTTCAAAACCTTATCGCACGCTATCTCTGTTGTTCCTTAATAATATAAGACGGACTCACTCTTAAGAAACAAATTGCGTTTTTGCAGTATAGACAACGCCGTATCTCCTAAACGGTTGGAGACAGGACAAAAAGGACATCAAATTCAAACCCCCTCTTTTATTACCCCTCCTAGAGAGAACACCGTTTCTCCCTGTAGGGTTCAAAACCTTATCGCACGCGATCTCTGTTATTCCTTAATAATATAAGAGGGACTCACTCTTAAGAAACAAATTGCGTTTTTGCAGTATAGACAACGCCGTATCTCCTAAACGGTTGGAGACAGGACAAAAAGGACATCAAATTCAAACCCCCTCTTTTATCACCCCTCCTAGAGGGAACACCGTTTCTACCTGTAGGGTTCAAAACCTTATCGCACGCGATCTCTGTTATTCCTTAATAATATAAGAGGGACTCACTCTTAAGAAACAAATTGCGTTTTTGCAGTATAGACAACGCCGTATCTCCTAAACGGTTGGAGACAGGACAAAAAGGACATCAAATTCAAACCCCCTCTTTTATTACCCCTCCTAGAGGGAACACCGTTTCTACCTATAAGGTTCAAAACCTTATCGCACGCTATCTCTGTTGTTCCTTAATAATATAAGAGGGACTCACTCTTAAGAAACAAATTGCGTTTTTGCAGTATAGACAACGCCGTATCTCCTAAACGGTTGGAGACAGGACAAAAAGGACATCAAATTCAAACCCCCTCTTTTATCACCCCTCCTAGAGGGAACACCGTTTCTACCTGTAGGGTTCAAAACCTTATCGCACGCGATCTCTGTTATTCCTTAATAATATAAGAGGGACTCACTCTTAAGAAACAAATTACGTTTTTGCAGTATAGACAACGCCGTATCTCCTAAACGGTTGCAGACGGGACAAAAAGGACATCAAATTCAAACCCCCTCTTTTATTACCCCTCCTAGAGAGAACACCGTTTCTACCTGTAGGGTTCAAAACCTTATCGCACGCGATCTCTGTTATTCCTTAATAATATAAGAGGGACTCACTCTTAAGAAACAAATTGCGTTTTTGCAGTATAGACAACGCCGTATCTCCTAAACGGTTGGAGACAGGACAAAAAGGACATCAAATTCAAACACCCTCTTTTATTACCCCTCCTAGAGAGAACTCCGTTTCTACCTGTAGGGTTCAAAACCTTATCGCACGCGATCTCTGTTATTCCTTAATAATACAAGAGGGACTCACACTTAAGAAACAAATTGCGTTTTTGCAGTATAGACAACGCCGTATTTCCTAAACGGTTGGAGACAGGACAAAAAGGACATCAAATTCAAACCCCCTCTTTTATCACCACTCCTAGAGGGAACACCGTTTCTACCTGTAGGGTTCAAAACCTTATCGCACGCGATCTCTGTTATTTCTTAATAATATAAGAGGGACTCACTCTTAAGAAACAAATTGCGTTTTTGCAGTATAGACAACGCCGTATCTCCTAAACGGTTGGAGACAGGACAAAAAGGACATCAAATTCAAAACCCCCTCTTTTATTACCCATCCCTAGAGGGAACACCGTTTCTACCGGTAGGGTACAAAACCTAATCGCACGCGATCTCTGTTATTCCTTAATAATATAAGAGGGACTCACTCTTATGAAACAAATTGCGTTTTTGCAGTATAGACAACGCCGTATCTCCTAAACGGTTGGAGACAGGACAAAAAGGACATCAAATTCAAACCCCCTCTTTTATCACCACTCCTAGAGGGAACACCGTTTCTACCTGTAGGGTTCAAAACCTTATCGCACGCGATCTCTGTTATTCCTTAATAATATAAGAGGGACTCACTCTTAAGAAACAAATTACGTTTTTGCAGTATAGACAACGCCGTATCTCCTAAACGGTTGCAGACGGGACAAAAAGGACATCAAATTCAAACCCCCTCTTTTATTACCCCTCCTAGAGAGAACACCGTTTCTACCTGTAGGGTTCAAAACCTTATCGCACGCGATCTCTGTTATTCCTTAATAATATAAGAGGGACTCACTCTTAAGAAACAAATTGCGTTTTTGCAGTTTAGACAACGCCGTATCTCCTAAACGGTTGGAGACAGGACAAAAAGGACATCAAATTCAAACCCCCTCTTTTATTACCCCTCCTAGAGAGAACTCCGTTTCTACCTGTAGGGTTCAAAACCTTATCGCACGCGATCTCTGTTATTCCTTAATAATACAAGAGGGACTCACACTTAAGAAACAAATTGCGTTTTTGCAGTATAGACAACGCCGTATTTCCTAAACGGTTGGAGACAGGACAAAAAGGACATCAAATTCAAACCCCCTCTTTTATCACCACTCCTAGAGGGAACACCGTTTCTACCTGTAGGGTTCAAAACCTTATCGCACGCGATCTCTGTTATTTCTTAATAATATAAGAGGGACTCACTCTTAAGAAACAAATTGCGTTTTTGCAGTATAGACAACGCCGTATCTCCTAAACGGTTGGAGACAGGACAAAAAGGACATCAAATTCAAACCCCCTCTGTTATTACCCCTCCTAGAGAGAACACCGTTTCTACCTGTAGGGTTCAAAACCTTATCGCACGCGATCTCTGTTATTCCTTAATAATATAAGAGGGACTCACTCTTAAGAAACAAATTGCGTTTTTGCAGTATAGACAACGCCGTATCTCCTAAACGGTTGGAGACAGGACAAAAAGGACATCAAATTCAAACCCCCTCTGTTATTACCCCTCCTAGAGAGACCACCGTTTCTACCTGTAGGGTTCAAAACCTTATCGCACGCGATCTCTGTTATTCCTTAATAATATAAGAGGGACTCACTCTTAAGAAACAAATTGCGTTTTTGCAGTATAGACAACGCCGTATCTCCTAAACGGTTGGAGACAGGACAAAAAGGACATCAAATTCAAAATCCCCTCTTTTATTACCCTTCCCTAGAGGGAACACCGTTTCTACCATTAGGGTACAAAACCTAATCGCACGCGATCTATGTTATTCCTTAATAATATAAGAGGGACTCACTCTTAAGAAACAAATTGCGTTTTTGCAGTATAGACAACGCCGTATCTCCTAAACGGTTGGAGACAGGACAAAAAGGGCATCAAATTCAAACCCCCTCTTTTATCACCCCTCCTAGAGGGAACACCGTTTCTACCTGTAGGGTTCAAAACCTTATCGCACGCGATCTCTGTTATTCCTTAATAATATAAGAGGGACTCACTCTTAAGAAACAAATTGCGTTTTTGCAGTATAGACAACGCCGTATCTCCTAAACGGTTGGAGACAGGACAAAAAGGACAACAAATTCAAACCCCCTCTTTTATTACCCCTCCTAGAGAGCACACCGTTTCTACCTGTAGGGTTCAAAACCTTATCGCACGCGATCTCTGTTATTCCTTAATAATATAAGAGGGACTCACTCTTAAGAAACAAATTGCGTTTTTGCAGTATAGACAACGCCGTATCTCCTAAACGGTTGGAGACAGGACAAAAAGGACATCAAATTCAAACCCCCTCTTTTATCACCCCTCCTAGAGGGAACACCGTTTCTACCTGTAGGGTTCAAAACCTTATCGCACGCGATCTCTGTTATTCCTTAATAATATAAGAGGGACTCACTCTTAAGAAACAAATTGCGTTTTTGCAGTATAGACAACGCCGTATCTCCTAAACGGTTGGAGACAGGACAAAAAGGACATCAAATTCAAACCCCCTCTTTTATCATCCCTCCTAGAGGGAACACCGTTTCTACCTGTAGGATTCAAAACCTTATCGCACGCGATCTCTGTTATTCCTTAATAATATAAGAGGGACTCATTCTTAAGAAACAAATTGCGTTTTTGCAGTATAGACAACGCCGTATCTCCTAAACGGTTGGAGACAGGACAAAAAGGACATCAAATTCAAACCCCCTCTTTTATTACCCCTCCTAGAGGGAACACCGTTTCTACCTATAAGGTTCAAAACCTTATCGCACGCGATCTCTGTTGTTCCTTAATAATATAAGAGGGACTCACTCTTAAGAAACAAATTGCGTTTTTGCAGTATAGACAACGCCGTATCTCCTAGACGGTTGGAGACAGGACAAAAAGGACATCAAATTCAAACCCCCTCTTTTATTACCCCTCCTAGAGAGAACACCGTTTCTACCTATAGGGTTCAAAACCTTATCGCACGCGATCTCTGTTATTCCTTAATAATATAGGAGGGACTCACCCTTAAGAAACAAATTGCGTTTTTGCAGTATAGACAACGCCGTATCTCCTAAACGGTTGGAGACAGGACAAAAAGGACATCAAATTCAAACCCCCTCTTTTATCACCCCTCCTAGAGGGAACACCGTTTCTACCTGTAGGGTTCAAAACCTTATCGCACGCGATCTCTGTTATTCCTTAATAATATAAGAGGGACTCACTCTTAAGAAACAAATTGCGTTTTTGCAGTATAGACAACGCCGTATCTCCTAAACGGTTGGAGACAGGATAAAAAGGACATCAAATTCAAACCCCCTCTTTTATTACCCCTCCTAGAGGGAACACCGTTTCTACCTATAAGGTTCAAAACCTTATCGCACGCTATCTCTGTTGTTCCTTAATAATATAAGAGGGACTCACTCTTAAGAAACAAATTGCGTTTTTGCAGTATAGACAACGCCGTATCTCCTAAACGGTTGGAGACAGGACAAAAAGGACATCAAATTCAAACCCCCTCTTTTATCATCCCTCCTAGAGGGAACACCGTTTCTACCTGTAGGATTCAAAACCTTATCGCACGCGATCTCTGTTATTCCTTAATAATATAAGAGGGACTCATTCTTAAGAAACAAATTGCGTTTTTGCAGTATAGACAACGCCGTATCTCCTAAACGGTTGGAGACAGGACAAAAAGGACATCAAATTCAAACCCCCTCTTTTATCACCCCTCCTAGAGGGAACACCGTTTCTACCTGTAGGGTTCAAAACCTTATCGCACGCGATCTCTGTTATTCCTTAATAATATAAGAGGGACTCACTCTTAAGAAGCAAATTGCGTTTTTGCAGTATAGACAACGCCGTATCTCCTAAACGGTTGGAGACAGGACAAAAAGGACATCAAATTCAAACCCCCTCTTTTATTACCCCTCCTAGAGGGAACACCGTTTCTACCTATAAGGTTCAAAACCTTATCGCACGCTATCTCTGTTGTTCCTTAATAATATAAGAGGGACTCACTCTTAAGAAACAAATTGCGTTTTTGCAGTATAGACAACGCCGTATCTCCTAAACGGTTGGAGACAGGACAAAAAGGACATCAAATTCAAACCCCCTCTTTTATTACCCCTCCTAGAGAGAACACCGTTTCTCCCTGTAGGGTTCAAAACCTTATCGCACGCGATCTCTGTTATTCCTTAATAATATAAGAGGGACTCACTCTTAAGAAACAAATTGCGTTTTTGCAGTATAGACAACGCCGTATCTCCTAAACGGTTGGAGACAGGACAAAAAGGACATCAAATTCAAACCCCCTCTTTTATCACCCCTCCTAGAGGGAACACCGTTTCTACCTGTAGGGTTCAAAACCTTATCGCACGCGATCTCTGTTATTCCTTAATAATATAAGAGGGACTCACTCTTAAGAAACAAATTGCGTTTTTGCAGTTTAGACAACGCCGTATCTCCTAAACGGTTGGAGACAGGACAAAAAGGACATCAAATTCAAACCCCCTCTTTTATTACCCCTCCTAGAGAGAACTCCGTTTCTACCTGTAGGGTTCAAAACCTTATCGCACGCGATCTCTGTTATTCCTTAATAATACAAGAGGGACTCACACTTAAGAAACAAATTGCGTTTTTGCAGTATAGACAACGCCGTATTTCCTAAACGGTTGGAGACAGGACAAAAAGGACATCAAATTCAAACACCCTCTTTTATCACCACTCCTAGAGGGAACACCGTTTCTACCTGTAGGGTTCAAAACCTTATCGCACGCGATCTCTGTTATTTCTTAATAATATAAGAGGGACTCACTCTTAAGAAACAAATTGCGTTTTTGCAGTATAGACAACGCCGTATCTCCTAAACGGTTGGAGACAGGACAAAAAGGACATCAAATTCAAACCCCCTCTGTTATTACCCCTCCTAGAGAGAACACCGTTTCTACCTGTAGGGTTCAAAACCTTATCGCACGCGATCTCTGTTATTCCTTAATAATATAAGAGGGACTCACACTTAAGAAACAAATTGCGTTTTTGCAGTATTGACAACGCCGTATCTCCTAAACGGTTGGAGACAGGACAAAAAGGACATCAAATTCAAACCCCCTCTGTTATTACCCCTCCTAGAGAGACCACCGTTTCTACCTGTAGGGTTCAAAACCTTATCGCACGCGATCTCTGTTATTCCTTAATAATATAAGAGGGACTCACTCTTAAGAAACAAATTGCGTTTTTGCAGTATAGACAACGCCGTATCTCCTAAACGGTTGGAGACAGGACAAAAAGGACATCAAATTCAAAATCCCCTCTTTTATTACCCTTCCCTAGAGGGAACACCGTTTCTACCATTAGGGTACAAAACCTAATCGCACGCGATCTATGTTATTCCTTAATAATATAAGAGGGACTCACTCTTAAGAAACAAATTGCGTTTTTGCAGTATAGACAACGCCGTATCTCCTAAACGGTTGGAGACAGGACAAAAAGGGCATCAAATTCAAACCCCCTCTTTTATCACCCCTCCTAGAGGGAACACCGTTTCTACCTGTAGGGTTCAAAACCTTATCGCACGCGATCTCTGTTATTCCTTAATAATATAAGAGGGACTCACTCTTAAGAAACAAATTGCGTTTTTGCAGTATAGACAACGCCGTATCTCCTAAACGGTTGGAGACAGGACAAAAAGGACAACAAATTCAAACCCCCTCTTTTATTACCCCTCCTAGAGAGCACACCGTTTCTACCTGTAGGGTTCAAAACCTTATCGCACGCGATCTCTGTTATTCCTTAATAATATAAGAGGGACTCACTCTTAAGAAACAAATTGCGTTTTTGCAGTATAGACAACGCCGTATCTCCTAAACGGTTGGAGACAGGACAAAAAGGACATCAAATTCAAACCCCCTCTTTTATCACCCCTCCTAGAGGGAACACCGTTTCTACCTGTAGGGTTCAAAACCTTATCGCACGCGATCTCTGTTATTCCTTAATAATATAAGAGGGACTCACTCTTAAGAAACAAATTGCGTTTTTGCAGTATAGACAACGCCGTATCTCCTAAACGGTTGGAGACAGGACAAAAAGGACATCAAATTCAAACCCCCTCTTTTATTACCCCTCCTAGAGGGAACACCGTTTCTACCTATAAGGTTCAAAACCTTATCGCACGCTATCTCTGTTGTTCCTTAATAATATAAGAGGGACTCACTCTTAAGAAACAAATTGCGTTTTTGCAGTATAGACAACGCCGTATCTCCTAGACGGTTGGAGACAGGACAAAAAGGACATCAAATTCAAACCCCCTCTTTTATTACCCCTCCTAGAGAGAACACCGTTTCTACCTATAGGGTTCAAAACCTTATCGCACGCGATCTCTGTTATTCCTTAATAATATAGGAGGGACTCACTCTTAAGAAACAAATTGCGTTTTTGCAGTATAGACAACGCCGTATCTCCTAAACGGTTGGAGACAGGACAAAAAGGACATCAAATTCAAACCCCCTCTTTTATCACCCCTCCTAGAGGGAACACCGTTTCTACCTGTAGGGTTCAAAACCTTATCGCACGCGATCTCTGTTATTCCTTAATAATATAAGAGGGACTCACTCTTAAGAAACAAATTGCGTTTTTGCAGTATAGACAACGCCGTATCTCCTAAACGGTTGGAGACAGGACAAAAAGGACATCAAATTCAAACCCCCTCTTTTATTACCCCTCCTAGAGGGAACACCGTTTCTACCTATAAGGTTCAAAACCTTATCGCACGCTATCTCTGTTGTTCCTTAATAATATAAGAGGGACTCACTCTTAAGAAACAAATTGCGTTTTTGCAGTATAGACAACGCCGTATCTCCTAAACGGTTGGAGACAGGACAAAAAGGACATCAAATTCAAACCCCCTCTTTTATCACCCCTCCTAGAGGGAACACCGTTTCTACCTGTAGGATTCAAAACCTTATCGCACGCGATCTCTGTTATTCCTTAATAATATAAGAGGGACTCACTCTTAAGAAACAAATTGCGTTTTTGCAGTATAGACAACGCCGTATCTCCTAAACGGTTGGAGACAGGACAAAAAGGACATCAAATTCAAACCCCCTCTTTTATCACCCCTCCTAGAGGGAACACCGTTTCTACCTGTAGGGTTCAAAACCTTATCGCACGCGATCTCTGTTATTCCTTAATAATATAAGAGGGACTCACTCTTAAGAAGCAAATTGCGTTTTTGCAGTATAGACAACGCCGTATCTCCTAAACGGTTGGAGACAGGACAAAAAGGACATCAAATTCAAACCCCCTCTTTTATTACCCCTCCTAGAGGGAACACCGTTTCTACCTATAAGGTTCAAAACCTTATCGCACGCTATCTCTGTTGTTCCTTAATAATATAAGAGGGACTCACTCTTAAGAAACAAATTGCGTTTTTGCAGTATAGACAACGCCGTATCTCCTAAACGGTTGGAGACAGGACAAAAAGGACATCAAATTCAAACCCCCTCTTTTATTACCCCTCCTAGAGAGAACACCGTTTCTCCCTGTAGGGTTCAAAACCTTATCGCACGCGATCTCTGTTATTCCTTAATAATATAAGAGGGACTCACTCTTAAGAAACAAATTGCGTTTTTGCAGTATAGACAACGCCGTATCTCCTAAACGGTTGGAGACAGGACAAAAAGGACATCAAATTCAAACCCCCTCTTTTATCACCCCTCCTAGAGGGAACACCGTTTCTACCTGTAGGGTTCAAAACCTTATCGCACGCGATCTCTGTTATTCCTTAATAATATAAGAGGGACTCACTCTTAAGAAACAAATTGCGTTTTTGCAGTATAGACAACGCCGTATCTCCTAAACGGTTGGAGACAGGACAAAAAGGACATCAAATTCAAACCCCCTCATTTATTACACCTCCTAGAGGGAACACCGTTTCTACCTATAAGGTTCAAAACCTTATCGCACGCTATCTCTGTTGTTCCTTAATAATATAAGAGGGACTCACTCTTAAGAAACAAATTGCGTTTTTGCAGTATAGACAACGCCGTATCTCCTAAACGGTTGGAGACAGGACAAAAAGGACATCAAATTCAAACCCCCTCTTTTATCACCTTTCCTAGAGGGAACACCGTTTCTACCTGTAGGGTTCAAAACCTTATCGCACGCGATCTCTGTTATTCCTTAATAATATAAGAGGGACTCACTCTTAAGAAACAAATTACGTTTTTGCATTATAGACAACGCCGTATCTCCTAAACGGTTGCAGACGGGACAAAAAGGACATCAAATTCAAACCCCCTCTTTTATTACCCCTCCTAGAGAGAACACCGTTTCTACCTGTAGGGTTCAAAACCTTATCGCACGCGATCTCTGTTATTCCTTAATAATATAAGAGGGACTCACTCTTAAGAAACAAATTGCGTTTTTGCAGTATAGACAACGCCGTATCTCCTAAACGGTTGGAGACAGGACAAAAAGGACATCAAATTCAAACCCCCTCTTTTATTACCCCTCCTAGAGAGAACTCCGTTTCTACCTGTAGGGTTCATAACCTTATCGCACGCGATCTCTGTTATTCCTTAATAATACAAGAGGGACTCACACTTAAGAAACAAATTGCGTTTTTGCAGTATAGACAACGCCGTATTTCCTAAACGGTTGGAGACAGGACAAAAAGGACATCAAATTCAAACCCCCTCTTTTATCACCACTCCTAGAGGGAACACCGTTTCTACCTGTAGGGTTCAAAACCTTATCGCACGCGATCTCTGTTATTTCTTAATAATATAAGAGGGACTCACTCTTAAGAAACAAATTGCGTTTTTGCAGTATAGACAACGCCGTATCTCCTAAACGGTTGGAGACAGGACAAAAAGGACATCAAATTCAAACCCCCTCTGTTATTACCCCTCCTAGAGAGAACACCGTTTCTACCTGTAGGGTTCAAAACCTTATCGCACGCGATCTCTGTTATTCCTTAATAATATAAGAGGGACTCACTCTTAAGAAACAAATTGCGTTTTTGCAGTATAGATAACGCCGTATCTCCTAAACGGTTGGAGACAGGACAAAAAGGACATCAAATTCAAACCCCCTCTTTTATTGCCCCTCCTAGAGGGAACACCGTTTCTACCTGTAGGGTTCAAAACCTTATCGCACGCTATCTCTGTTATTCCTTAATAATATAAGAGGGACTCACTCTTAAGAAACAAATTGCGTTTTTGCAGTATAGACAACGCCGTATCTCCTAAACGGTTGGAGACAGGACAAAAAGTACATCAAATTCAAACCCCCTCTTTTATTACCCCTCCTAGAGAGAACTCCGTTTCTACCTGTAGGGTTCAAAACCTTATCGCACGCGATCTCTGTTATTCCTTAATAATATAAGAGGGACTCACACTTAAGAAACAAATTGCGTTTTTGCAGTATAGACAACGCCGTATTTCCTAAACGGTTGGAGACAGGACAAAAAGGACATCAAATTCAAACCCCCTCTTTTATCACCCCTCCTAGAGGGAACACCGTTTCTACCTGTAGGGTTCAAAACCTTATCGCACGCGATCTCTGTTATTTCTTAATAATATAAGAGGGACTCACTCTTAAGAAACAAATTGCGTTTTTGCAGTATAGACAACGCCGTATCTCCTAAACGGTTGGAGACAGGACAAAAAGGGCATCAAATTCAAACCCCCTCTTTTATTACCCCTCCTAGAGAGAACACCGTTTCTACCTGTAGGGTTCAAAACCTTATCGCACGCGATCTCTGTTATTTCTTAATAATATAAGAGGGACTCACTCTTAAGAAACAAATTGCGTTTTTGCAGTATAGACAACGCCGTATCTCCTAAACGGTTGGAGACAGGACAAAAAGGACATCAAATTCAAACCCCCTCTTTTATCACCCCTCCTAGAGGGAACACCGTTTCTACCTGTAGGGTTCAAAACCTTATCGCACGCGATCTTTGTTATTCCTTAATAATATAAGAGGGACTCACTCTTAAGAAACAAATTGCGTTTTTGCAGTATAGACAACGCCGTATCTCCTACACGGTTGGAGACAGGACAAAATGGACATCAAATTCAAACCCCCTCTTTTATTACCCCTCCTAGAGGGAACACCGTTTCTACCTATAAGGTTCAAAACCGTATCGCACGCTATCTCTGTTGTTCCTTAATAATATAAGAGGGACTCACTCTTAAGAAACAAATTGCGTTTTTGCAGTATAGACAACGCCGTATCTCCTAAACGGTTGGAGACAGGACAAAAAGGACATCAAATTCAAAACCCCCTCTTTTATTACCCTTCCCTAGAGGGAACACCGTTTCTACCGGTAGGGTACAAAACCTAATCGCACGCGATCTCTGTTATTCCTTGATAATATAAGAGGGACTCACTCTTATGAAACAAATTGCGTTTTTGCAGTATAGACAACGCCGTATCTCCTAAACGGTTGGAGACAGGACAAAAAGGACATCAAATTCAAACCCCCTCTTTTATTACCCCTCCTAGAGAGAACACCGTTTCTACCTGTAGGGTTCAAAACCTTATCGCACGCGATCTCTGTTATTCCTTAATAATATAAGAGGGACTCACTCTTAAGAAACAAATTGCGTTTTTGCAGTATAGACAACGCCGTATCTCCTAAACGGTTGGAGACAGGACAAAAAGGACATCAAATTCAAACCCCTCTTTTATTACCCCTCCTAGAGAGAACTCCGTTTCTACCTGTAGGGTTCAAAACCTTATCGCACGCGATCTCTGTTATTCCTTAATAATATAAGAGGGACTCACACTTAAGAAACAAATTGCGTTTTTGCAGTATAGACAACGCCGTATCTCCTAAACGGTTGGAGACAGGACAAAAAGGACATCAAATTCAAACCCCTCTTTTATTACCCCTCCTAGAGAGAACTCCGTTTCTACCTGTAGGGTTCAAAACCTTATCGCACGCGATCTCTGTTATTCCTTAATAATATAAGAGGGACTCACACTTAAGAAACAAATTGCGTTTTTGCAGTATAGACAACGCCGTATCTCCTAAACGGTTGGAGACAGGACAAAAAGGACATCAAATTCAAACCCCCTCTTTTATTACCCCTCGTAGAGAGAACTCCGTTTCTACCTGTAGGGTTCAAAACCTTATCGCACGCGATCTCTGTTATTCCTTAATAATAGAAGAGGGACTCACACTTAAGAAACAAATTGCGTTTTTGCAGTATAGACAACGCCGTATTTCCTAAACGGTTGGAGACAGGACAAAAAGGACATCAAATTCAAACCCCTTCTTTTATCACCCCTCCTAGAGGGAACACCGTTTCTACCTGTACGGTTCAAAACCTTATCGCACGCGATCTCTGTTATTCCTTAATAATATAAGAGGGACTCACTCTTAAGAAACAAATTGCGTTTTTGCAGTATAGACAACGCCGTATCTCCTACACGGTTGGAGACAGGACAAAAAGGACATCAAATTCAAACCCCCTCTTTTATTACCCCTCCTAGAGGGAACACCGTTTCTACCTATAAGGTTCAAAACCGTATTGCACGCTATCTCTGTTGTTCCTTAATAATATAAGAGGGACTCACTCTTAAGAAACAAATTGCGTTTTTGCAGTATAGACAACGCCGTATCTCCTAAACGGTTGGAGACAGGACAAAAAGGACATCAAATTCAAACCCCCTCTTTTATTACCCCTCCTAGAGAGAACTCCGTTTCTACCTGTAGGGTTCAAAACCTTATCGCACGCGATCTCTGTTATTCCTTAATAATATAAGAGGGACTCACTCTTAAGAAACAAATTGCGTTTTTGCAGTATAGACAACGCCGTATCTCCTAAACGGTTGGAGACAGGACAAAAAGGACATCAAATTCAAACCCCCTCTTTTATTACCCCTCCTAGAGAGAACACCGTTTCTACCTGTAGGGTTCAAAACCTTGTCGCACGCGATCTCTGTTATTCCTTAATAATATAAGAGGGACTCACTCTTAAGAAACAAATTGCGTTTTTGCAGTATAGACAACGCCGTATCTCCTAAACGGTTGGAGACAGGACAAAAAGGACATCAAATTCAAACCCCCTCTTTTATTACCCCTCCTAGAGAGAACTCCGTTTCTACCTGTAGGGTTCAAAACCTTATCGCACGCGATCTCTGTTATTCCTTAATAATATAAGAGGGACTCACACTTAAGAAACAAATTGCGTTTTTGCAGTATAGACAACGCCGTATCTCCTAAACGGTTGGAGACAGGACAAAAAGGACATCAAATTCAAACCCCCTCTTTTATTACCCCTCCTAGAGAGAACTCCGTTTCTACCTGTAGGGTTCAAAACCTTATCGCACGCGATCTCTGTTATTCCTTAATAATATAAGAGGGACTCACTCTTAAGAAACAAATTGCGTTTTTGCAGTATAGACAACGGTGTATCTCCTAAACGGTTGGAGACAGGACAAAAAGGACATCAAATTCAAACCCCCTCTTTTATTACCCCTCCTAGAGAGAACACCGTTTCTACCTGTAGGGTTCAAAACCTTATCGCACGCGATCTCTGTTATTCCTTAATAATATAAGAGGGACTCACTCTTAAGAAACAAATTGCGTTTTTGCAGTATAGACAACGCCGTATCTCCTAAACGGTTGGAGACAGGACAAAAAGGACATCAAATTCAAACCCCCTCTTTTATTACCCCTCCTAGAGAGAACTCCGTTTCTACCTGTAGGGTTCAAAACCTTATCGCACGCGATCTCTGTTATTCCTTAAAAATAGAAGAGGGACTCACACTTAAGAAACAAATTGCGTTTTTGCAGTATAGACAACGCCGTATTTCCTAAACGGTTGGAGACAGGACAAATAGGACATCAAATTCAAACCCCCTCTTTTATCACCCCTCCTAGAGGGAACACCGTTTCTACCTGTACGGTTCAAAACCTTATCGCACGCGATCTCTGTTATTTCTTAATAATATAAGAGGGACTCACTCTTAAGAAACAAATTGCGTTTTTGCAGTATAGACAACGGTGTATCTCCTAAACGGTTGGAGACAGGACAAAAAGGACATCAAATTCAAACCCCCTCTTTTATTACCCCTCCTAGAGGGAACACCGTTTCTACCTGTACGATTCAAAACCTTATCGCACGCGATCTCTGTTATTTCTTAATAATATAAGAGGGACTCACTCTTAAGAAACAAATTGCGTTTTTGCAGTATAGACAACGCCGTATTTCCTAAACGGTTGGAGACAGGACAAAAAGGACATCAAATTCAAACCCCCTCTTTTATCACCACTCCTAGAGGGAACGCCGTTTCTACCTGTAGGGTTCAAAACCTTATCGCACGCGATCTCTGTTATTTCTTAATAATACAAGAGGGACTCACACTTAAGAAACAAATTGCGTTTTTGCAGTATAGACAACGCCGTATCTCCTAAACGGTTGGAGACAGGACAAAAAGGACATCAAATTCAAACCCCCTCTTTTATTACCCCTCCTAGAGAGAACACCGTTTCTACCTGTAGGGTTCAAAACCTTATCGCACGCGATCTCTGTTATTCCTTAATAATATAAGAGGGACTCACTCTTAAGAAACAAATTGCGTTTTTGCAGTATAGATAACGCCGTATCTCCTAAACGGTTGGAGACAGGACAAAAAGGACATCAAATTCAAACCCCCTCTTTTATCACCCCTCCTAGAGGGAACACCGTTTCTACCTGTAGGGTTCAAAACCTTATCGCACGCGATCTCTGTTATTTCTTAATAATATAAGAGGGACTCACTCTTAAGAAACAAATTGCGTTTTTGCAGTATAGACAACGCCGTATCTCCTAAACGGTTGGAGACAGGACAAAAAGGGCATCAAATTCAAACCCCCTCTTTTATTACCCCTCCTAGAGAGAACACCGTTTCTACCTGTAGGGTTCAAAACCTTATCGCACGCGATCTCTGTTATTTCTTAATAATATAAGAGGGACTCACTCTTAAGAAACAAATTGCGTTTTTGCAGTATAGACAACGCCGTATCTCCTAAACGGTTGGAGACAGGACAAAAAGGACATCAAATTCAAACCCCCTCTTTTATCACCCCTCCTAGAGGGAACACCGTTTCTACCTGTAGGGTTCAAAACCTTATCGCACGCGATCTTTGTTATTCCTTAATAATATAAGAGGGACTCACTCTTAAGAAACAAATTGCGTTTTTGCAGTATAGACAACGCCGTATCTCCTACACGGTTGGAGACAGGACAAAAAGGACATCAAATTCAAACCCCCTCTTTTATTACCCCTCCTAGAGGGAACACCGTTTCTACCTATAAGGTTCAAAACCGTATCGCACGCTATCTCTGTTGTTCCTTAATAATATAAGAGGGACTCACTCTTAAGAAACAAATTGCGTTTTTGCAGTATAGACAACGCCGTATCTCCTAAACGGTTGGAGACAGGACAAAAAGGACATCAAATTCAAAACCCCCTCTTTTATTACCCTTCCCTAGAGGGAACACCGTTTCTACCGGTAGGGTACAAAACCTAATCGCACGCGATCTCTGTTATTCCTTGATAATATAAGAGGGACTCACTCTTATGAAACAAATTGCGTTTTTGCAGTATAGACAACGCCGTATCTCCTAAACGGTTGGAGACAGGACAAAAAGGACATCAAATTCAAACCCCCTCTTTTATTACCCCTCCTAGAGAGAACACCGTTTCTACCTGTAGGGTTCAAAACCTTATCGCACGCGATCTCTGTTATTCCTTAATAATATAAGAGGGACTCACTCTTAAGAAACAAATTGCGTTTTTGCAGTATAGACAACGCCGTATCTCCTAAACGGTTGGAGACAGGACAAAAAGGACATCAAATTCAAACCCCTCTTTTATTACCCCTCCTAGAGAGAACTCCGTTTCTACCTGTAGGGTTCAAAACCTTATCGCACGCGATCTCTGTTATTCCTTAATAATATAAGAGGGACTCACACTTAAGAAACAAATTGCGTTTTTGCAGTATAGACAACGCCGTATCTCCTAAACGGTTGGAGACAGGACAAAAAGGACATCAAATTCAAACCCCTCTTTTATTACCCCTCCTAGAGAGAACTCCGTTTCTACCTGTAGGGTTCAAAACCTTATCGCACGCGATCTCTGTTATTCCTTAATAATATAAGAGGGACTCACACTTAAGAAACAAATTGCGTTTTTGCAGTATAGACAACGCCGTATCTCCTAAACGGTTGGAGACAGGACAAAAAGGACATCAAATTCAAACCCCCTCTTTTATTACCCCTCGTAGAGAGAACTCCGTTTCTACCTGTAGGGTTCAAAACCTTATCGCACGCGATCTCTGTTATTCCTTAATAATAGAAGAGGGACTCACACTTAAGAAACAAATTGCGTTTTTGCAGTATAGACAACGCCGTATTTCCTAAACGGTTGGAGACAGGACAAAAAGGACATCAAATTCAAACCCCTTCTTTTATCACCCCTCCTAGAGGGAACACCGTTTCTACCTGTACGGTTCAAAACCTTATCGCACGCGATCTCTGTTATTCCTTAATAATATAAGAGGGACTCACTCTTAAGAAACAAATTGCGTTTTTGCAGTATAGACAACGCCGTATCTCCTACACGGTTGGAGACAGGACAAAAAGGACATCAAATTCAAACCCCCTCTTTTATTACCCCTCCTAGAGGGAACACCGTTTCTACCTATAAGGTTCAAAACCGTATTGCACGCTATCTCTGTTGTTCCTTAATAATATAAGAGGGACTCACTCTTAAGAAACAAATTGCGTTTTTGCAGTATAGACAACGCCGTATCTCCTAAACGGTTGGAGACAGGACAAAAAGGACATCAAATTCAAACCCCCTCTTTTATTACCCCTCCTAGAGAGAACTCCGTTTCTACCTGTAGGGTTCAAAACCTTATCGCACGCGATCTCTGTTATTCCTTAATAATATAAGAGGGACTCACTCTTAAGAAACAAATTGCGTTTTTGCAGTATAGACAACGCCGTATCTCCTAAACGGTTGGAGACAGGACAAAAAGGACATCAAATTCAAACCCCCTCTTTTATTACCCCTCCTAGAGAGAACACCGTTTCTACCTGTAGGGTTCAAAACCTTGTCGCACGCGATCTCTGTTATTCCTTAATAATATAAGAGGGACTCACTCTTAAGAAACAAATTGCGTTTTTGCAGTATAGACAACGCCGTATCTCCTAAACGGTTGGAGACAGGACAAAAAGGACATCAAATTCAAACCCCCTCTTTTATTACCCCTCCTAGAGAGAACTCCGTTTCTACCTGTAGGGTTCAAAACCTTATCGCACGCGATCTCTGTTATTCCTTAATAATATAAGAGGGACTCACACTTAAGAAACAAATTGCGTTTTTGCAGTATAGACAACGCCGTATCTCCTAAACGGTTGGAGACAGGACAAAAAGGACATCAAATTCAAACCCCCTCTTTTATTACCCCTCCTAGAGAGAACTCCGTTTCTACCTGTAGGGTTCAAAACCTTATCGCACGCGATCTCTGTTATTCCTTAATAATATAAGAGGGACTCACTCTTAAGAAACAAATTGCGTTTTTGCAGTATAGACAACGGTGTATCTCCTAAACGGTTGGAGACAGGACAAAAAGGACATCAAATTCAAACCCCCTCTTTTATTACCCCTCCTAGAGAGAACACCGTTTCTACCTGTAGGGTTCAAAACCTTATCGCACGCGATCTCTGTTATTCCTTAATAATATAAGAGGGACTCACTCTTAAGAAACAAATTGCGTTTTTGCAGTATAGACAACGCCGTATCTCCTAAACGGTTGGAGACAGGACAAAAAGGACATCAAATTCAAACCCCCTCTTTTATTACCCCTCCTAGAGAGAACTCCGTTTCTACCTGTAGGGTTCAAAACCTTATCGCACGCGATCTCTGTTATTCCTTAAAAATAGAAGAGGGACTCACACTTAAGAAACAAATTGCGTTTTTGCAGTATAGACAACGCCGTATTTCCTAAACGGTTGGAGACAGGACAAATAGGACATCAAATTCAAACCCCCTCTTTTATCACCCCTCCTAGAGGGAACACCGTTTCTACCTGTACGGTTCAAAACCTTATCGCACGCGATCTCTGTTATTTCTTAATAATATAAGAGGGACTCACTCTTAAGAAACAAATTGCGTTTTTGCAGTATAGACAACGGTGTATCTCCTAAACGGTTGGAGACAGGACAAAAAGGACATCAAATTCAAACCCCCTCTTTTATTACCCCTCCTAGAGGGAACACCGTTTCTACCTGTACGATTCAAAACCTTATCGCACGCGATCTCTGTTATTTCTTAATAATATAAGAGGGACTCACTCTTAAGAAACAAATTGCGTTTTTGCAGTATAGACAACGCCGTATTTCCTAAACGGTTGGAGACAGGACAAAAAGGACATCAAATTCAAACCCCCTCTTTTATCACCACTCCTAGAGGGAACACCGTTTCTACCTGTAGGGTTCAAAACCTTATCGCACGCGATCTCTGTTATTTCTTAATAATACAAGAGGGACTCACACTTAAGAAACAAATTGCGTTTTTGCAGTATAGACAACGCCGTATCTCCTAAACGGTTGGAGACAGGACAAAAAGGACATCAAATTCAAACCCCCTCTTTTATTACCCCTCCTAGAGAGAACACCGTTTCTACCTGTAGGGTTCAAAACCTTATCGCACGCGATCTCTGTTATTCCTTAATAATATAAGAGGGACTCACTCTTAAGAAACAAATTGCGTTTTTGCAGTATAGATAACGCCGTATCTCCTAAACGGTTGGAGACAGGACAAAAAGGACATCAAATTCAAACCCCCTCTTTTATCACCCCTCCTAGAGGGAACACCGTTTCTACCTGTAGGGTTCAAAACCTTATCGCACGCTATCTCTGTTATTCCTTAATAATATAAGAGGGACTCACTCTTAAGAAACAAATTGCGTTTTTGCAGTATAGACAACGCCGTATCTCCTAAACGGTTGGAGACAGGACAAAAAGTACATCAAATTCAAACCCCCTCTTTTATTACCCCTCCTAGAGAGAATTCCGTTTCTACCTGTAGGGTTCAAAACCTTATCGCACGCGATCTCTGTTATTCCTTAATAATATAAGAGGGACTCACACTTAAGAAACAAATTGCGTTTTTGCAGTATAGACAACGCCGTATTTCCTAAACGGTTGGAGACAGGACAAAAAGGACATCAAATTCAAACCCCCTCTTTTATCACCCCTCCTAGAGGGAACACCGTTTCTACCTGTAGGGTTCAAAACCTTATCGCACGCGATCTCTGTTATTTCTTAATAATATAAGAGGGACTCACTCTTAAGAAACAAATTGCGTTTTTGCAGTATAGACAACGCCGTATCTCCTAAACGGTTGGAGACAGGACAAAAAGGGCATCAAATTCAAACCCCCTCTTTTATTACCCCTCCTAGAGAGAACACCGTTTCTACCTGTAGGGTTCAAAACCTTATCGCACGCGATCTCTGTTATTCCTTAATAATATAAGAGGGACTCACTCTTAAGAAACAAATTGCGTTTTTGCAGTATAGACAACGCCGTATCTCCTAAACGGTTGGAGACAGGACAAAAAGGACATCAAATTCAAACCCCCTCTTTTATCACCCCTCCTAGAGGGAACACCGTGTCTACCTGTAGGGTTCAAAACCTTATCGCACGCGATCTTTGTTATTCCTTAATAATATAAGAGGGACTCACTCTTAAGAAACAAATTGCGTTTTTGCAGTATAGACAACGCCGTATCTCCTACACGGTTGGAGATAGGACAAAAAGGACATCAAATTCAAACCCCCTCTTTTATTACCCCTCCTAGAGGGAACACCATTTCTACCTATAAGGTTCAAAACCGTATCGCACGCTATCTCTGTTGTTCCTTAATAATATAAGAGGGACTCACTCTTAAGAAACAAATTGCGTTTTTGCAGTATAGACAACGCCGTATCTCCTAAACGGTTGGAGACAGGACAAAAAGGACATCAAATTCAAAACCCCCTCTTTTATTACCCTTCCCTAGAGGGAACACCGTTTCTACCGGTAGGGCACAAAACCTAATCGCACGCGATCTCTGTTATTCCTTGATAATATAAGAGGGACTCACTCTTATGAAACAAATTGCGTTTTTGCAGTATAGACAACGCCGTATCTCCTAAACGGTTGGAGACAGGACAAAAAGGACATCAAATTCAAACCCCCTCTTTTATTACCCCTCCTAGAGAGAACACCGTTTCTACCTGTAGGGTTCAAAACCTTATCGCACGCGATCTCTGTTATTCCTTAATAATATAAGAAGGACTCACTCTTAAGAAACAAATTGCGTTTTTGCAGTATAGACAACGCCGTATCTCCTAAACGGTTGGAGACAGGACAAAAAGGACATCAAATTCAAACCCCTCTTTTATTACCCCTCCTAGAGAGAACTCCGTTTCTACCTGTAGGGTTCAAAACCTTATCGCACGCGATCTCTGTTATTCCTTAATAATATAAGAGGGACTCACACTTAAGAAACAAATTGCGTTTTTGCAGTATAGACAACGCCGTATCTCCTAAACGGTTGGAGACAGGACAAAAAGGACATCAAATTCAAACCCCTCTTTTATTACCCCTCCTAGAGAGAACTCCGTTTCTACCTGTAGGGTTCAAAACCTTATCGCACGCGATCTCTGTTATTCCTTAATAATATAAGAGGGACTCACACTTAAGAAACAAATTGCGTTTTTGCAGTATAGACAACGCCGTATCTCCTAAACGGTTGGAGACAGGACAAAAAGGACATCAAATTCAAACCCCCTCTTTTATTACCCCTCGTAGAGAGAACTCCGTTTCTACCTGTAGGGTTCAAAACCTTATCGCACGCGATCTCTGTTATTCCTTAATAATAGAAGAGGGACTCACACTTAAGAAACAAATTGCGTTTTTGCAGTATAGACAACGCCGTATTTCCTAAACGGTTGGAGACAGGACAAAAAGGACATCAAATTCAAACCCCCTCTTTTATCACCCCTCCTAGAGGGAACACCGTTTCTACCTGTACGGTTCAAAACCTTATCGCACGCGATCTCTGTTATTCCTTAATAATATAAGAGGGACTCACTCTTAAGAAACAAATTGCGTTTTTGCAGTATAGACAACGCCGTATCTCCTACACGGTTGGAGACAGGACAAAAAGGACATCAAATTCAAACCCCCTCTTTTATTACCCCTCCTAGAGGGAACACCGTTTCTACCTATAAGGTTCAAAACCGTATTGCACGCTATCTCTGTTGTTCCTTAATAATATAAGAGGGACTCACTCTTAAGAAACAAATTGCGTTTTTGCAGTATAGACAACGCCGTATCTCCTAAACGGTTGGAGACAGGACAAAAAGGACATCAAATTCAAACCCCCTCTTTTATTACCCCTCCTAGAGAGAACTCCGTTTCTACCTGTAGGGTTCAAAACCTTATCGCACGCGATCTCTGTTATTCCTTAATAATATAAGAGGGACTCACTCTTAAGAAACAAATTGCGTTTTTGCAGTATAGACAACGCCGTATCTCCTAAACGGTTGGAGACAGGACAAAAAGGACATCAAATTCAAACCCCCTCTTTTATTACCCCTCCTAGAGAGAACACCGTTTCTACCTGTAGGGTTCAAAACCTTATCGCACGCGATCTCTGTTATTCCTTAATAATATAAGAGGGACTCACTCTTAAGAAACAAATTGCGTTTTTGCAGTATAGACAACGCCGTATCTCCTAAACGGTTGGAGACAGGACAAAAAGGACATCAAATTCAAACCCCCTCTTTTATTACCCCTCCTAGAGAGAACTCCGTTTCTACCTGTAGGGTTCAAAACCTTATCGCACGCGATCTCTGTTATTCCTTAATAATATAAGAGGGACTCACACTTAAGAAACAAATTGCGTTTTTGCAGTATAGACAACGCCGTATCTCCTAAACGGTTGGAGACAGGACAAAAAGGACATCAAATTCAAACCCCCTCTTTTATTACCCCTCCTAGAGAGAACTCCGTTTCTACCTGTAGGGTTCAAAACCTTATCGCACGCGATCTCTGTTATTCCTTAATAATATAAGAGGGACTCACACTTAAGAAACAAATTGCGTTTTTGCAGTATAGACAACGCCGTATTTCCTAAACGGTTGTAGACAGGACAAAAAGGACATCAAATTCAAACCCCCTCTTTTATCACCCCTCCTAGAGGGAACACCGTTTCTACCTGTACGGTTCAAAACCTTATCGCACGCGATCTCTGTTATTTCTTAATAATATAAGAGGGACTCACTCTTAAGAAACAAATTGCGTTTTTGCAGTATAGACAACGGTGTATCTCCTAAACGGTTGGAGACAGGACAAAAAGGACATCAAATTCAAACCCCCTCTTTTATTACCCCTCCTAGAGAGAACACCGTTTCTACCTGTAGGGTTCAAAACCTTATCGCACGCGATCTCTGTTATTCCTTAATAATATAAGAGGGACTCACTCTTAAGAAACAAATTGCGTTTTTGCAGTATAGACAACGCCGTATCTCCTAAACGGTTGGAGACAGGACAAAAAGGACATCAAATTCAAACCCCCTCTTTTATTACCCCTCCTAGAGAGAACTCCGTTTCTACCTGTAGGGTTCAAAACCTTATCGCACGCGATCTCTGTTATTCCTTAAAAATAGAAGAGGGACTCACACTTAAGAAACAAATTGCGTTTTTGCAGTATAGACAACGCCGTATTTCCTAAACGGTTGGAGACAGGACAAAAAGGACATCAAATTCAAACCCCCTCTTTTATCACCCCTCCTAGAGGGAACACCGTTTCTACCTGTACGGTTCAAAACCTTATCGCACGCGATCTCTGTTATTTCTTAATAATATAAGAGGGACTCACTCTTAAGAAACAAATTGCGTTTTTGCAGTATAGACAACGGTGTATCTCCTAAACGGTTGGAGACAGGACAAAATGGACATCAAATTCAAACCCCCTCTTTTATTACCCCTCCTAGAGAGAACACCGTTTCTACCTGTAGGGTTCAAAACCTTATCGCACGCGATCTCTGTTATTCCTTAATAATATAAGAGGGACTCACTCTTAAGAAACAAATTGCGTTTTTGCAGTATAGACAACGCCGTATTTCCTAAACGGTTGGAGACAGGACAAAAAGGACATCAAATTCAAACCCCCTCTTTTATCACCACTCCTAGAGGGAACACCGTTTCTACCTGTAGGGTTCAAAACCTTATCGCACGCGATCTCTGTTATTTCTTAATAATATAAGAGGGACTCACTCTTAAGAAACAAATTGCGTTTTTGCAGTATAGACAACGCCGTATCTCCTACACGGTTGGAGACAGGACAAAAAGGACATCAAATTCAAACCCCCTCTTTTATTACCCCTCCTAGAGAGAACACCGTTTCTACCTGTAGGGTTCAAAACCTTATCGCACGCGATCTCTGTTATTCCTTAATAATATAAGAGGGACTCACTCTTAAGAAACAAATTGCGTTTTTGCAGTATAGATAACGCCGTATCTCCTAAACGGTTGGAGACAGGACAAAAAGGACATCAAATTCAAACCCCCTCTTTTATCACCCCTCCTAGAGGGAACACCGTTTCTACCTGTAGGGTTCAAAACCTTATCGCACGCTATCTCTGTTATTCCTTAATAATATAAGAGGGACTCACTCTTAAGAAACAAATTGCGTTTTTGCAGTATAGACAACGCCGTATCTCCTAAACGGTTGGAGACAGGACAAAAAGTACATCAAATTCAAACCCCCTCTTTTATTACCCCTCCTAGAGAGAATTCCGTTTCTACCTGTAGGGTTCAAAACCTTATCGCACGCGATCTCTGTTATTCCTTAATAATATAAGAGGGACTCGCACTTAAGAAACAAATTGCGTTTTTGCAGTATAGACAACGCCGTATTTCCTAAACGGTTGGAGACAGGACAAAAAGGACATCAAATTCAAACCCCCTCTTTTATCACCCCTCCTAGAGGGAACACCGTTTCTACCTGTAGGGTTCAAAACCTTATCGCACGCGATCTCTGTTATTTCTTAATAATATAAGAGGGACTCACTCTTAAGAAACAAATTGCGTTTTTGCAGTATAGACAACGCCGTATCTCCTACACGGTTGGAGACAGGACAAAAAGGACATCAAATTCAAACCCCCTCTTTTATTACCCCTCCTAGAGAGAACACCGTTTCTACCTGTAGGGTTCAAAACCTTATCGCACGCGATCTCTGTTATTTCTTAATAATATAAGAGGGACTCACTCTTAAGAAACAAATTGCGTTTTTGCAGTATAGACAACGCCGTATCTCCTACACGGTTGGAGACAGGACAAAAAGGACATCAAATTCAAACCCCCTCTTTTATTACCCCTCCTAGAGAGAACACCGTTTCTACCTGTAGGGTTCAAAACCTTATCGCACGCGATCTCTGTTATTCCTTAATAATATAAGAGGGACTCACTCTTAAGAAACAAATTGCGTTTTTGCAGTATAGATAACGCCGTATCTCCTAAACGGTTGGAGACAGGACAAAAAGGACATCAAATTCAAACCCCCTCTTTTATCACCCCTCCTAGAGGGAACACCGTTTCTACCTGTAGGGTTCAAAACCTTATCGCACGCTATCTCTGTTATTCCTTAATAATATAAGAGGGACTCACTCTTAAGAAACAAATTGCGTTTTTGCAGTATAGACAACGCCGTATCTCCTAAACGGTTGGAGACAGGACAAAAAGTACATCAAATTCAAACCCCCTCTTTTATTACCCCTCCTAGAGAGAATTCCGTTTCTACCTGTAGGGTTCAAAACCTTATCGCACGCGATCTCTGTTATTCCTTAATAATATAAGAGGGACTCGCACTTAAGAAACAAATTGCGTTTTTGCAGTATAGACAACGCCGTATTTCCTAAACGGTTGGAGACAGGACAAAAAGGACATCAAATTCAAACCCCCTCTTTTATCACCCCTCCTAGAGGGAACACCGTTTCTACCTGTAGGGTTCAAAACCTTATCGCACGCGATCTCTGTTATTTCTTAATAATATAAGAGGGACTCACTCTTAAGAAACAAATTGCGTTTTTGCAGTATAGACAACGCCGTATCTCCTAAACGGTTGGAGACAGGACAAAAAGGACATCAAATTCAAACCCCCTCTTTTATTACCCCTCCTAGAGAGAACACCGTTTCTACCTGTAGGGTTCAAAACCTTATCGCACGCGATCTCTGTTATTCCTTAATAATATAAGAGGGACTCACTCTTAAGAAACAAATTGCGTTTTTGCAGTATAGACAACGCCGTATCTCCTAAACGGTTGGAGACAGGACAAAAAGGACATCAAATTCAAACCCCCTCTTTTATCACCCCTCCTAGAGGGAACACCGTTTCTACCTGTAGGGTTCAAAACCTTATCGCACGCGATCTTTGTTATTCCTTAATAATATAAGAGGGACTCACTCTTAAGAAACAAATTGCGTTTTTGCAGTATAGACAACGCCGTATCTCCTACACAGTTGGAGACAGGACAAAAAGGACATCAAATTCAAACCCCCTCTTTTATTACCCCTCCTAGAGGGAACACCGTTTCTACCTATAAGGTTCAAAACCGTATTGCACGCTATCTCTGTTGTTCCTTAATAATATAAGAGGGACTCACTCTTAAGAAACAAATTGCGTTTTTGCAGTATAGACAACGCCGTATCTCCTAAACGGTTGGAGACAGGACAAAAAGGACATCAAATTCAAAACCCCCTCTTTTATTACCCTTCCCTAGAGGGAACACCGTTTCTACCGGTAGGGTACAAAACCTAATCGCACGCGATCTCTGTTATTCCTTAATAATATAAGAGGGACTCACTCTTAAGAAACAAATTGCGTTTTTGCAGTATAGACAACGCCGTATCTCCTAAACGGTTGGAGACAGGACAAAAAGGACATCAAATTCAAACCCCCTCTTTTATTACCCCTCCTAGAGAGAACACCGTTTCTACCTGTAGGGTTCAAAACCTTATCGCACGCGATCTCTGTTATTCCTTAATAATATAAGAGGGACTCACACTTAAGAAACAAATTGCGTTTTTGCAGTATAGACAACGCCGTATCTCCTAAACGGTTGGAGACAGGACAAAAAGGACATCAAATTCAAACCCCCTCTTTTATTACCCCTCCTAGAGAGAACTCCGTTTCTACCTGTAGGGTTCAAAACCTTATCGCACGCGATCTCTGTTATTCCTTAATAATATAAGAGGGACTCACACTTAAGAAACAAATTGCGTTTTTGCAGTATAGACAACGCCGTATTTCCTAAACGGTTGTAGACAGGACAAAAAGGACATCAAATTCAAACCCCCTCTTTTATCACCCCTCCTAGAGGGAACACCGTTTCTACCTGTACGGTTCAAAACCTTATCGCACGCTATCTCTGTTATTTCTTAATAATATAAGAGGGACTCACTCTTAAGAAACAAATTGCGTTTTTGCAGTATAGACAACGGTGTATCTCCTAAACGGTTGGAGACAGGACAAAAAGGACATCAAATTCAAACCCCCTCTTTTATTACCCCTCCTAGAGAGAACACCGTTTCTACCTGTAGGGTTCAAAACCTTATCGCACGCGATCTCTGTTATTCCTTAATAATATAAGAGGGACTTACTCTTAAGAAACAAATTGCGTTTTTGCAGTATAGACAACGCCGTATTTCCTAAACGGTTGGAGACAGGACAAAAAGGACATCAAATTCAAACCCCCTCTTTTATCACCCCTCCTAGAGGGAACACCGTTTCTACCTGTACGGTTCAAAACCTTATCGCACGCGATCTCTGTTATTTCTTAATAATATAAGAGGGACTCACTCTTAAGAAACAAATTGCGTTTTTGCAGTATAGACAACGGTGTATCTCCTAAACGGTTGGAGACAGGACAAAAAGGACATCAAATTCAAACCCCCTCTTTTATCACCCCTCCTAGAGGGAACACCGTTTCTACCTGTACGGTTCAAAACCTTATCGCACGCGATCTCTGTTATTCCTTAATAATAGAAGAGGGACTCACACTTAAGAAACAAATTGCGTTTTTGCAGTATAGACAACGCCGTATTTCCTAAACGGTTGGAGACAGGACAAAAAGGACATCAAATTCAAACCCCCTCTTTTATCACCCCTCCTAGAGGGAACACCGTTTCTACCTGTACGGTTCAAAACCTTATCGCACGCGATCTCTGTTATTCCTTAATAATATAAGAGGGACTCACTCTTAAGAAACAAATTGCGTTTTTGCAGTATAGACAACGCCGTATTTCCTAAACGGTTGGAGACAGGACAAAAAGGACATCAAATTCAAACCCCCTCTTTTATCACCACTCCTAGAGGGAACACCGTTTCTACCTGTAGGGTTCAAAACCTTATCGCACGCGATCTCTGTTATTTCTTAATAATATAAGAGGGACTCACTCTTAAGAAACAAATTGCGTTTTTGCAGTATAGACAACGCCGTATCTCCTAAACGGTTGGAGACAGGACAAAAAGGACATCAAATTCAAACCCCCTCTTTTATTACCCCTCCTAGAGAGAACACCGTTTCTACCTGTAGGGTTCAAAACCTTATCGCACGCGATCTCTGTTATTCCTTAATAATATAAGAGGGACTCACTCTTAAGAAACAAATTGCGTTTTTGCAGTATAGATAACGCCGTATCTCCTAAACGGTTGGAGACAGGACAAAAAGGACATCAAATTCAAACCCCCTCTTTTATCACCCCTCCTAGAGGGAACACCGTTTCTACCTGTAGGGTTCAAAACCTTATCGCACGCTATCTCTGTTATTCCTTAATAATATAAGAGGGACTCACTCTTAAGAAACAAATTGCGTTTTTGCAGTATAGACAACGCCGTATCTCCTAAACGGTTGGAGACAGGACAAAAAGTACATCAAATTCAAACCCCCTCTTTTATTACCCCTCCTAGAGAGAATTCCGTTTCTACCTGTAGGGTTCAAAACCTTATCGCACGCGATCTCTGTTATTCCTTAATAATATAAGAGGGACTCACACTTAAGAAACAAATTGCGTTTTTGCAGTATAGACAACGCCGTATTTCCTAAACGGTTGGAGACAGGACAAAAAGGACATCAAATTCAAACCCCCTCTTTTATCACCCCTCCTAGAGGGAACACCGTTTCTACCTGTAGGGTTCAAAACCTTATCGCACGCGATCTCTGTTATTTCTTAATAATATAAGAGGGACTCACTCTTAAGAAACAAATTGCGTTTTTGCAGTATAGACAACGCCGTATCTCCTAAACGGTTGGAGACAGGACAAAAAGGACATCAAATTCAAACCCCTCTTTTATTACCCCTCCTAGAGAGAACTCCGTTTCTACCTGTAGGGTTCAAAACCTTATCGCACGCGATCTCTGTTATTCCTTAATAATATAAGAGGGACTCACACTTAAGAAACAAATTGCGTTTTTGCAGTATAGACAACGCCGTATCTCCTAAACGGTTGGAGACAGGACAAAAAGGACATCAAATTCAAAACCCCCTCTTTTATTACCCTTCCCTAGAGGGAACACCGTTTCTACCGGTAGGGTACAAAACCTAATCGCACGCGATCTCTGTTATTCCTTAATAATATAAGAGGGACTAACTCTTAAGAAACAAATTGCGTTTTTGCAGTATAGACAACGCAGTATCTCCTAAACGGTTGGAGACAGGACAAAAAGGACATCAAATTCAAACCCCCTCTTTTATTACCCCTCCTAGAGAGCACACCGTTTCTACCTGTAGGGTTCAAAACCTTATCGCACGCGATCTCTGTTATTCCTTAATAATATAAGAGGGACTCACTCTTAAGAAACAAATTGCGTTTTTGCAGTATAGACAACGCCGTATCTCCTAAACGGTTGGAGACAGGACAAAAAGGACATCAAATTCAAACCCCCTCTTTTATTACCCCTCGTAGAGAGAACTCCGTTTCTACCTGTAGGGTTCAAAACCTTATCGCACGCGATCTCTGTTATTCCTTAATAATATAAGAGGGACTCACTCTTAAGAAACAAATTGCGTTTTTGCAGTATAGACAACGCCGTATTTCCTAAACGGTTGGAGACAGGACAAAAAGGACATCAAATTCAAACCCCCTCTTTTATCACCCCTCCTAGAGGGAACACCGTTTCTACCTGTACGGTTCAAAACCTTATCGCACGCGATCTCTGTTATTCCTTAATAATATAAGAGGGACTCACTCTTAAGAAACAAATTGCGTTTTTGCAGTATAGACAACGCCGTATCTCCTAAACGGTTGGAGACAGGACAAAAAGGACATCAAATTCAAACCCCCTCTTTTATTACCCCTCGTAGAGAGAACTCCGTTTCTACCTGTAGGGTTCAAAACCTTATCGCACGCGATCTCTGTTATTCCTTAATAATATAAGAGGGACTCACTCTTAAGAAACAAATTGCGTTTTTGCAGTATAGACAACGCCGTATTTCCTAAACGGTTGGAGACAGGACAAAAAGGACATCAAATTCAAACCCCCTCTTTTATCACCACTCCTAGAGGGAACACCGTTTCTACCTGTAGGGTTCAAAACCTTATCGCACGCGATCTCTGTTATTTCTTAATAATATAAGAGGGACTCACTCTTAAGAAACAAATTGCGTTTTTGCAGTATAGATAACGCCGTATCTCCTAAACGGTTGGAGACAGGACAAAAAGGACATCAAATTCAAACCCCCTCTTTTATTACCCCTCCTAGAGAGAACACCGTTTCTACCTGTAGGGTTCAAAACCTTATCGCACGCGATCTCTGTTATTCCTTAATAATATAAGAGGGACTCACTCTTAAGAAACAAATTGCGTTTTTGCAGTATAGATAACGCCGTATCTCCTAAACGGTTGGAGAGAGGACAAAAAGGACATCAAATTCAAACCCCCTCTTTTATCACCCCTCCTAGAGGGAACACCGTTTCTACCTGTAGGGTTCAAAACCTTATCGCACGCTATCTCTGTTATTCATTAATAATATAAGAGGGACTCACTCTTAAGAAACAAATTGCGTTTTTGCAGTATAGACAACGCCGTATCTCCTAAACGGTTGGAGACAGGACAAAAATTACATCAAATTCAAACCCCCTCTTTTATTACCCCTCCTAGAGAGAATTCCGTTTCTACCTGTAGGGTTCAAAACCTTATCGCACGCGATCTCTGTTATTCCTTAATAATATAAGAGGGACTCACACTTAAGAAACAAATTGCGTTTTTGCAGTATAGACAACGCCGTATTTCCTAAACGGTTGGAGACAGGACAAAAAGGACATCAAATTCAAACCCCCTCTTTTATCACCCCTCCTAGAGGGAACACCGTTTCTACCTGTAGGGTTCAAAACCTTATCGCACGCGATCTATGTTATTTCTTAATAATATAAGAGGGACTCACTCTTAAGAAACAAATTGCGTTTTTGCAGTATAGACAACGCCGTATCTCCTAAACGGTTGGAGACAGGACAAAAAGGACATCAAATTCAAACCCCCTCTTTTATTACCCCTCCTAGAGAGAACACCGTTTCTTACTGTAGGGTTCAAAACCTTATCGCACGCGATCTCTATTATTCCTTAATAATATAAGAGGGACTCACTCTTAAGAAACAAATTGCGTTTTTGCAGTATAGACAACGCCGTATCTCCTAAACGGTTGGAGACAGGACAAAAAGGACATCAAATTCAAACCCCCACTTTTATCACCCCTCCTAGAGGGAACACCGTTTCTACCTGTAGGGTTCAAAACCTTATCGCACGCGATCTTTGTTATTCCTTAATAATATAAGAGGGACTCACTCTTAAGAAACAAATTGCGTTTTTGCAGTATAGACAACGCCGTATCTCCTACACGGTTGGAGACAGGACAAAAAGGACATCAAATTCAAACCCCCTCTTTTATTACCCCTCCTAGAGGGAACACCGTTTCTACCTATAAGGTTCAAAACCGTATTGCACGCTATCTCTGTTGTTCCTTAATAATATAAGAGGGACTCACTCTTAAGAAACAAATTGCGTTTTTGCAGTATAGACAACGCCGTATCTCCTAAACGGTTGGAGACAGGACAAAAAGGACATCAAATTCAAAACCCCCTCTTTTATTACCCTTCCCTAGAGGGAACACCGTTTCTACCGGTAGGGTACAAAACCTAATCGCACGCGATCTCTGTTATTCCTTAATAATATAAGAGGGACTCACTCTTAAGAAACAAATTGCGTTTTTGCAGTATAGACAACGCCGTATCTCCTAAACGGTTGGAGACAGGACAAAAAGGACATCAAATTCAAACCCCCTCTTTTATTACCCCTCCTAGAGAGAACACCGTTTCTACCTGTAGGGTTCAAAACCTTATCGCACGCGATCTCTGTTATTCCTTAATAATATAAGAGGGACTCACTCTTAAGAAACAAATTGCGTTTTTGCAGTATAGACAACGCCGTATCTCATAAACGGTTGGAGACAGGACAAAAAGGACATCAAATTCAAACCCCCTCTTTTATTACCCCTCCTAGAGAGAACTCCGTTTCTACCTGTAGGGTTCAAAACCTTATCGCACGCGATCTCTGTTATTCCTTAATAATATAAGAGGGACTCACACTTAAGAAACAAATTGCGTTTTTGCAGTATAGACAACGCCGTATCTCCTAAACGGTTGGAGACAGGACAAAAAGGACATCAAATTCAAACCCCCTCTTGTATTACATCTCCTAGAGAGAACTCCGTTTCTACCTGTAGGGTTCAAAACCTTATCGCACGCGATCTCTGTTATTCCTTAATAATATAAGAGGGACTCACACTTAAGAAACAAATTGCGTTTTTGCAGTATAGACAACGCCGTATTTCCTAAACGGTTGTAGACAGGACAAAAAGGACATCAAATTCAAACCCCCTCTTTTATCTCCCCTCCTAGAGGGAACACCGTTTCTACCTGTACGGTTCAAAACCTTATCGCACGCGATCTCTGTTATTTCTTAATAATATAAGAGGGACTCACTCTTAAGAAACAAATTGCGTTTTTGCAGTATAGACAACGGTGTATCTCCTAAACGGTTGGAGACAGGACAAAAAGGACATCAAATTCAAACCCCCTCTTTTATTACCCCTCCTAGAGAGAACACCGTTTCTACCTGTAGGGTTCAAAACCTTATCGCACGCTATCTCTGTTATTCCTTAATAATATAAGAGGGACTCACTCTTAAGAAACAAATTGCGTTTTTGCAGTATAGACAACGCCGTATCTCCTAAACGGTTGGAGACAGGACAAAAAGGACATCAAATTCAAACCCCCTCTTTTATTACCCCTCCTAGAGAGAACACCGTTTCTACCTGTAGGGTTCAAAACCTTATCGCACGCGATCTCTGTTATTCCTTAATAATATAAGAGGGACTCACTCTTAAGAAACAAATTGCGTTTTTGCAGTATAGACAACGCCGTATCTCCTAAACGGTTGGAGACAGGACAAAAAGGACATCAAATTCAAACCCCCTCTTTTATCACCCCTCCTAGAGGGAACACCGTTTCTACCTGTAGGGTTCAAAACCTTATCGCACGCGATCTTTGTTATTCCTTAATAATATAAGAGGGACTCACTCTTAAGAAACAAATTGCGTTTTTGCAGTATAGACAACGCCGTATCTCCTAAACGGTTGGAGACAGGACAAAAAGGACATCAAATTCAAACCCCCTCTTTTATTACCCCTCCTAGAGGGAACACCGTTTCTACCTATAAGGTTCAAAACCGTATTGCACGCTATCTCTGTTGTTCCTTAATAATATAAGAGGGACTCACTCTTAAGAAACAAATTGCGTTTTTGCAGTATAGACAACGCCGTATCTCCTAAACGGTTGGAGACAGGACAAAAAGGACATCAAATTCAAAACCCCCTCTTTTATTACCCTTCCCTAGAGGGAACACCGTTTCTACCGGTAGGGTACAAAACCTAATCGCACGCGATCTCTGTTATTCCTTAATAATATAAGAGGGACTCACTCTTAAGAAACAAATTGCGTTTTTGCAGTATAGACAACGCCGTATCTCCTAAACGGTTGGAGACAGGACAAAAAGGACATCAAATTCAAACCCCCTCTTTTATTACCCCTCCTAGAGAGAACACCGTTTCTACCTGTAGGGTTCAAAACCTTATCGCACGCGATCTCTGTTATTCCTTAATAATATAAGAGGGACTCACTCTTAAGAAACAAATTGCGTTTTTGCAGTATAGACAACGCCGTATTTCCTAAACGGTTGGAGACAGGACAAAAAGGACATCAAATTCAAACCCCCTCTTTTATCACCACTCCTAGAGGGAACACCGTTTCTACCTGTAGGGTTCAAAACCTTATCGCACGCGATCTCTGTTATTTCTTAATAATATAAGAGGGACTCACTCTTAAGAAACAAATTGCGTTTTTGCAGTATAGATAACGCCGTATCTCCTAAACGGTTGGAGACAGGACAAAAAGGACATCAAATTCAAACCCCCTCTTTTATTACCCCTCCTAGAGAGAACACCGTTTCTACCTGTAGGGTTCAAAACCTTATCGCACGCGATCTCTGTTATTCCTTAATAATATAAGAGGGACTCACTCTTAAGAAACAAATTGCGTTTTTGCAGTATAGATAACGCCGTATCTCCTAAACGGTTGGAGACAGGACAAAAAGGACATCAAATTCAAACCCCCTCTTTTATCACCCCTCCTAGAGGGAACACCGTTTCTACCTGTAGGGTTCAAAACCTTATCGCACGCGATCTCTGTTATTCCTTAATAATATAAGAGGGACTCACACTTAAGAAACAAATTGCGTTTTTGCAGTATAGACAACGCCGTATTTCCTAAACGGTTGGAGACAGGACAAAAAGGACATCAAATTCAAACCCCCTCTTTTATCACCCCTCCTAGAGGGAACACCGTTTCTACCTGTAGGGTTCAAAACCTTATCGCACGCGATCTCTGTTATTTCTTAATAATATAAGAGGGACTCACTCTTAAGAAACAAATTGCGTTTTTGCAGTATAGACAACGCCGTATCTCCTAAACGGTTGGAGACAGGACAAAAAGGACATCAAATTCAAACCCCCTCTTTTATTACCCCTCCTAGAGAGAACACCGTTTCTACCTGTAGGGTTCAAAACCTTATCGCACGCGATCTCTGTTATTCCTTAATAATATAAGAGGGACTCACTCTTAAGAAACAAATTGCGTTTTTGCAGTATAGACAACGCCGTATCTCCTAAACGGTTGGAGACAGGACAAAAAGGACATCAAATTCAAACCCCCACTTTTATCACCCCTCCTAGAGGGAACACCGTTTCTACCTGTAGGGTTCAAAACCTTATCGCACGCGATCTTTGTTATTCCTTAATAATATAAGAGGGACTCACTCTTAAGAAACAAATTGCGTTTTTGCAGTATAGACAACGCCGTATCTCCTACACGGTTGGAGACAGGACAAAAAGGACATCAAATTCAAACCCCCTCTTTTATTACCCCTCCTAGAGGGAACACCGTTTCTACCTATAAGGTTCAAAACCGTATTGCACGCTATCTCTGTTGTTCCTTAATAATATAAGAGGGACTCACTCTTAAGAAACAAATTGCGTTTTTGCAGTATAGACAACGCCGTATCTCCTAAACGGTTGGAGACAGGACAAAAAGGACATCAAATTCAAAACCCCCTCTTTTATTACCCTTCCCTAGAGGGAACACCGTTTCTACCGGTAGGGTACAAAACCTAATCGCACGCGATCTCTGTTATTCCTTAATAATATAAGAGGGACTCACTCTTAAGAAACAAATTGCGTTTTTGCAGTATAGACAACGCCGTATCTCCTAAACGGTTGGAGACAGGACAAAAAGGACATCAAATTCAAACCCCCTCTTTTATTACCCCTCCTAGAGAGAACACCGTTTCTACCTGTAGGGTTCAAAACCTTATCGCACGCGATCTCTGTTATTCCTTAATAATATAAGAGGGACTCACTCTTAAGAAACAAATTGCGTTTTTGCAGTAGAGACAACGCCGTATCTCCTAAACGGTTGGAGACAGGACAAAAAGGACATCAAATTCAAACCCCCTCTTTTATTACCCCTCCTAGAGAGAACTCCGTTTCTACCTGTAGGGTTCAAAACCTTATCGCACTCGATCTCTGTTATTCCTTAATAATATAAGAGGGACTCACACTTAAGAAACAAATTGCGTTTTTGCAGTATAGACAACGCCGTATCTCCTAAACGGTTGGAGACAGGACAAAAAGGACATCAAATTCAAACCCCCTCTTTTATTACCCCTCCTAGAGAGAACTCCGTTTCTACCTGTAGGGTTCAAAACCTTATCGCACGCGATCTCTGTTATTCCTTAATAATATAAGAGGGACTCACACTTAAGAAACAAATTGCGTTTTTGCAGTATAGACAACGCCGTATCTCCTAAACGGTTGGAGACAGGACAAAAAGGACATCAAATTCAAACCCCCTCTTTTATCACCCCTCCTAGAGGGAACACCGTTTCTACCTGTACGGTTCAAAACCTTATCGCACGCGATCTCTGTTATTTCTTAATAATATAACAGGGACTCACTCTTAAGAAACAAATTGCGTTTTTGCAGTATAGACAACGCCGTATCTCCTAAACGGTTGGAGACAGGACAAAAAGGACATCAAATTCAAACCCCCTCTTTTATCACCCCTCCTAGAGGGAACACCGTTTCTACCTGTACGGTTCAAAACCTTATCGCACGCGATCTCTGTTATTTCTTAATAATATAAGAGGGACTCACTCTTAAGAAACAAATTGCGTTTTTGCAGTATAGACAACGGTGTATCTCCTAAACGGTTGGAGACAGGACAAAAAGGACATCAAATTCAAACCCCCTCTTTTATTACCCCTCCTAGAGAGAACACCGTTTCTACCTGTAGGGTTCAAAACCTTATCGCACGCGATCTCTGTTATTCCTTAATAATATAAGAGGGACTCACTCTTAAGAAACAAATTGCGTTTTTGCAGTATAGATAACGCCGTATCTCCTAAACGGTTGGAGACAGGACAAAAAGGACATCAAATTCAAACCCCCTCTTTTATTACCCCTCCTAGAGGGAACACCGTTTCTACCTGTAGGGTTCAAAACCTTATCGCACGCTATCTCTGTTATTCCTTAATAATATAAGAGGGACTCACTCTTAAGAAACAAATTGCGTTTTTGCAGTATAGACAACGCCGTATCTCCTAAACGGTTGGAGACAGGACAAAAAGTACATCAAATTCAAACCCCCTCTTTTATTACCCCTCCTAGAGAGAACTCCGTTTCTACCTGTAGGGTTCAAAACCTTATCGCACGCGATCTCTGTTATTCCTTAATAATATAAGAGGGACTCACACTTAAGAAACAAATTGCGTTTTTGCAGTATAGACAACGCCGTATTTCCTAAACGGTTGGAGACAGGACAAAAAGGACATCAAATTCAAACCCCCTCTTTTATCACCCCTCCTAGAGGGAACACCGTTTCTACCTGTAGGGTTCAAAACCTTATCGCACGCGATCTCTGTTATTTCTTAATAATATAAGAGGGACTCACTCTTAAGACACAAATTGCGTTTTTGCAGTATAGACAACGCCGTATCTCCTAAACGGTTGGAGACAGGACAAAAAGGACATCAAATTCAAACCCCCTCTTTTATTACCCCTCCTAGAGAGAACACCGTTTCTACCTGTAGGGTTCAAAACCTTATCGCACGCGATCTCTGTTATTCCTTAATAATATAAGAGGGACTCACTCTTAAGAAACAAATTGCGTTTTTGCAGTATAGACAACGCCGTATCTCCTAAACGGTTGGAGACAGGACAAAAAGGACATCAAATTCAAACCCCCTCTTTTATCACCCCTCCTAGAGGGAACACCGTTTCTACCTGTAGGGTTCAAAACCTTATCGCACGCGATCTTTGTTATTCCTTAATAATATAAGAGGGACTCACTCTTAAGAAACAAATTGCGTTTTTGCAGTATAGACAACGCCGTATCTCCTAAACGGTTGGAGACAGGACAAAAAGGGCATCAAATTCAAATCCCCTCTTTTGTCACTCCTCCTAGAGGGAACACCGTTTCTACCTGTAGGGTTCAAAACCTTATCGCACGCGATCTCTGTTATTCCTTAATAATATAAGAGGGACTCACTCTTAAGAAACAAATTGCGTTTTTGCAGTATAGACAACGCCGTATCTCCTAAACGGTTGGAGACAGGACAAAAAGGACATCAAATTCAAAACCCCCTCTTTTATTACCCTTCCCTAGAGGGAACACCGTTTCTACCGGTAGGGTACAAAACCTAATCGCACGCGATCTCTGTTATTCCTTAATAATATAAGAGGGACTCACTCTTAAGAAACAAATTGCGTTTTTGCAGTATAGACAACGCCGTATCTCCTACACGGTTGGAGACAGGACAAAAAGGACATCAAATTCAAACCCCCTCTTTTATTACCCCTCCTAGAGGGAACACCGTTTCTACCTATAAGGTTCAAAACCGTATTGCACGCTATCTCTGTTGTTCCTTAATAATATAAGAGGGACTCACTCTTAAGAAACAAATTGCGTTTTTGCAGTATAGACAACGCCGTATCTCCTAAACGGTTGGAGACAGGACAAAAAGGACATCAAATTCAAAACCCCCTCTTTTATTACCCTTCCCTAGAGGGAACACCGTTTCTACCGGTAGGGTACAAAACCTAATCGCACGCGATCTCTGTTATTCCTTAATAATATAAGAGGGACTCACTCTTAAGAAACAAATTGCGTTTTTGCAGTATAGACAACGCCGTATCTCCTAAACGGTTGGAGACAGGACAAAAAGGACATCAAATTCAAACCCCCTCTTTTATTACCCCTCCTAGAGAGAACACCGTTTCTACCTGTAGGGTTCAAAACCTTATCGCACGCGATCTCTGTTATTCCTTAATAATATAAGAGGGACTCACTCTTAAGAAACAAATTGCGTTTTTGCAGTAGAGACAACGCCGTATCTCCTAAACGGTTGGAGACAGGACAAAAAGGACATCAAATTCAAACCCCCTCTTTTATTACCCCTCCTAGAGAGAACTCCGTTTCTACCTGTAGGGTTCAAAACCTTATCGCACTCGATCTCTGTTATTCCTTAATAATATAAGAGGGACTCACACTTAAGAAACAAATTGCGTTTTTGCAGTATAGACAACGCCGTATCTCCTAAACGGTTGGAGACAGGACAAAAAGGACATCAAATTCAAACCCCCTCTTTTATTACCCCTCCTAGAGAGAACTCCGTTTCTACCTGTAGGGTTCAAAACCTTATCGCACGCGATCTCTGTTATTCCTTAATAATATAAGAGGGACTCACACTTAAGAAACAAATTGCGTTTTTGCAGTATAGACAACGCCGTATCTCCTAAACGGTTGGAGACAGGACAAAAAGGACATCAAATTCAAACCCCCTCTTTTATCACCCCTCCTAGAGGGAACACCGTTTCTACCTGTACGGTTCAAAACCTTATCGCACGCGATCTCTGTTATTTCTTAATAATATAACAGGGACTCACTCTTAAGAAACAAATTGCGTTTTTGCAGTATAGACAACGCCGTATCTCCTAAACGGTTGGAGACAGGACAAAAAGGACATCAAATTCAAACCCCCTCTTTTATCACCCCTCCTAGAGGGAACACCGTTTCTACCTGTACGGTTCAAAACCTTATCGCACGCGATCTCTGTTATTTCTTAATAATATAAGAGGGACTCACTCTTAAGAAACAAATTGCGTTTTTGCAGTATAGACAACGGTGTATCTCCTAAACGGTTGGAGACAGGACAAAAAGGACATCAAATTCAAACCCCCTCTTTTATTACCCCTCCTAGAGAGAACACCGTTTCTACCTGTAGGGTTCAAAACCTTATCGCACGCGATCTCTGTTATTCCTTAATAATATAAGAGGGACTCACTCTTAAGAAACAAATTGCGTTTTTGCAGTATAGATAACGCCGTATCTCCTAAACGGTTGGAGACAGGACAAAAAGGACATCAAATTCAAACCCCCTCTTTTATTACCCCTCCTAGAGGGAACACCGTTTCTACCTGTAGGGTTCAAAACCTTATCGCACGCTATCTCTGTTATTCCTTAATAATATAAGAGGGACTCACTCTTAAGAAACAAATTGCGTTTTTGCAGTATAGACAACGCCGTATCTCCTAAACGGTTGGAGACAGGACAAAAAGTACATCAAATTCAAACCCCCTCTTTTATTACCCCTCCTAGAGAGAACTCCGTTTCTACCTGTAGGGTTCAAAACCTTATCGCACGCGATCTCTGTTATTCCTTAATAATATAAGAGGGACTCACACTTAAGAAACAAATTGCGTTTTTGCAGTATAGACAACGCCGTATTTCCTAAACGGTTGGAGACAGGACAAAAAGGACATCAAATTCAAACCCCCTCTTTTATCACCCCTCCTAGAGGGAACACCGTTTCTACCTGTAGGGTTCAAAACCTTATCGCACGCGATCTCTGTTATTTCTTAATAATATAAGAGGGACTCACTCTTAAGACACAAATTGCGTTTTTGCAGTATAGACAACGCCGTATCTCCTAAACGGTTGGAGACAGGACAAAAAGGACATCAAATTCAAACCCCCTCTTTTATTACCCCTCCTAGAGAGAACACCGTTTCTACCTGTAGGGTTCAAAACCTTATCGCACGCGATCTCTGTTATTCCTTAATAATATAAGAGGGACTCACTCTTAAGAAACAAATTGCGTTTTTGCAGTATAGACAACGCCGTATCTCCTAAACGGTTGGAGACAGGACAAAAAGGACATCAAATTCAAACCCCCTCTTTTATCACCCCTCCTAGAGGGAACACCGTTTCTACCTGTAGGGTTCAAAACCTTATCGCACGCGATCTTTGTTATTCCTTAATAATATAAGAGGGACTCACTCTTAAGAAACAAATTGCGTTTTTGCAGTATAGACAACGCCGTATCTCCTAAACGGTTGGAGACAGGACAAAAAGGGCATCAAATTCAAATCCCCTCTTTTGTCACTCCTCCTAGAGGGAACACCGTTTCTACCTGTAGGGTTCAAAACCTTATCGCACGCGATCTCTGTTATTCCTTAATAATATAAGAGGGACTCACTCTTAAGAAACAAATTGCGTTTTTGCAGTATAGACAACGCCGTATCTCCTAAACGGTTGGAGACAGGACAAAAAGGACATCAAATTCAAACCCCCTCTTTGATTACCCCTCCTAGAGAGAACACCTTTTCTACCTGTAGGGTTCAAAACCTTATTGCACGCGATCTCTGTTATTCCTTAATAATATAAGAGGGACTCACTCTTAAGAAACAAATTGCGTTTTTGCAGTATAGACAACGCCGTATCTCCTAAACGGTTGGAGACAGGACAAAAAGGACATCAAATTCAAACCCCCTCTTTGATTACCCCTCCTAGAGAGAACACCGTTTCTACCTGTAGGGTTAAAAACCTTATCGGACGCGATCTCTGTTATTCCTTAATAATATAAGACGGACTCACACTTAAGAAACAAATTGCGTTTTTGCAGTATAGACAACGCCGTATTTCCTAAACGGTTGGAGACAAGACAAAAAGGACATCAAATTCAAACCCCCCTCTTTTATCACCCCTCCTAGAGGGAACACCGTTTCTACCTGTAGGGTTCAAAACCTTATCGAACGCGATCTCTGTTATTCCTTAATAATATAAGAGGGACTCACACTTAAGAAACAAATTGCGTTTTTGCAGTATAGACAACGCCGTATCTCCTAAACGGTTGGAGACAGGACAAAAAGGACATCAAATTCAAACCCCCTCTTTTATTACCCCTCCTAGAGAGAACACCGTTTCTACCTGTAGGGTTCAAAACCTTATCGCACGCGATCTCTGTTATTCCTTAATAATATAAGAGGGACTCTTAAGAAACAAATTGCGTTTTTGCAGTATAGACAACGCCGTATCTCCTAAACGGTTGGAGATAGGACAAAAAGGACATCAAATTCAAACCCCCTCTTTTATTACCCCTCCTAGAGGGAACACCGTTTCTACCTGTAGGGTTCAAAACCTTATCGCACGCGATCGCTGTTATTCCTTAATAATATAAGAGGGAATCACTCTTAAGAAACAAATTGCGTTTTTGCAGTATAGACAACGCCGTATCTCCTAAACGGTTGGAGACAGGACAAAAAGGACATCAAATTCAAACCCCCTCTTTTATTACCCCTCCTAGAGGGAACACCGTTTCTACCTATAAGGTTCAAAACCTTATCGCACGCTATCTCTGTTGTTCCTTAATAATATAAGAGGGACTCACTCTTAAGAAACAAATTGCGTTTTTGCAGTATAGACAACGCCGTATCTCCTAAACGGTTGGAGACAGGACAAAAAGGACAAAAAATTCAAACCCACTCTGTTATTACCCCCTCCTAGAGGGAACACCGTTTCTACCTGTAGGGTTCAAAACCTTATCGCACGCGATCTCTGTTATTCCTTAATAATATAAGAGGGACTCACTCTTAAGAAACAAATTGCGTTTTTGCAGTATAGACAACGCCGTATCTCCTAAACGGTTGGAGACAGGACAAAAAGGACATCAAATTCAAACCCCCTCTTTTATCACCCCTCCTAGAGGGAACACCGTTTCTACCTGTAGGGTTCAAAACCTTATCGCACGCGATCTTTGTTATTCCTTAATAATATAAGAGGGACTCACTCTTAAGAAACAAATTGCGTTTTTGCAGTATAGACAACGCCGTATCTCCTAAACGGTTGGAGACAGGACAAAAAGGACATCAAATTCAAACCCCCTCTTTGATTACCCCTCCTAGAGAGAACACCGTTTCTACCTGTAGGGTTCAAAACCTTATTGCACGCGATCTCTGTTATTCCTTAATAATATAAGAGGGACTCACTCTTAAGAAACAAATTGCGTTTTTGCAGTATAGACAACGCCGTATCTCCTAAACGGTTGGAGACAGGACAAAAAGGACATCAAATTCAAACCCCCTCTTTGATTACCCCTCCTAGAGAGAACACCGTTTCTACCTGTAGGGTTCAAAACCTTATCGCACGCGATCTCTGTTATTCCTTAATAATATAAGACGGACTCACACTTAAGAAACAAATTGCGTTTTTGCAGTATAGACAACGCCGTATTTCCTAAACGGTTGGAGACAAGACAAAAAGGACATCAAATTCAAACCCCCCTCTTTTATCACCCCTCCTAGAGGGAACACCGTTTCTACCTGTAGGGTTCAAAACCTTATCGCACGCGATCTCTGTTATTCCTTAATAATATAAGAGGGACTCACACTTAAGAAACAAATTGCGTTTTTGCAGTATAGACAACGCCGTATCTCCTAAACGGTTGGAGACAGGACAAAAAGGACATCAAATTCAAACCCCCTCTTTTATTACCCCTCCTAGAGAGAACACCGTTTCTACCTGTAGGGTTCAAAACCTTATCGCACGCGATCTCTGTTATTCCTTAATAATATAAGAGGGACTCACTCTTAAGAAACAAATTGCGTTTTTGCAGTATAGACAACGCCGTATCTCCTAAACGGTTGGAGACAGGACAAAAAGGACATCAAATTCAAACCCCCTCTTTTATCACCCCTCCTAGAGGGAACACCGTTTCTACCTGTAGGGTTCAAAACCTTATCGCACGCGATCTATGTTATTCCTTAATAATATAAGAGGGACTCACTCTTAAGAAACAAATTGCGTTTTTGCAGTATAGACAACGCCGTATCTCCTAAACGGTTGGAGACAGGACAAAAAGGGCATCAAATTCAAATCCCCTCTTTTGTCACTCCTCCTAGAGGGAACACCGTTTCTACCTGTAGGGTTCAAAACCTTATCGCACGCGATCTCTGTTATTCCTTAATAATATAAGAGGGACTCACTCTTAAGAAACAAATTGCGTTTTTGCAGTATAGACAACGCCGTATCTCCTAAACGGTTGGAGACAGGACAAAAAGGACATCAAATTCAAACCCCCTCTTTGATTACCCCTCCTAGAGAGAACACCTTTTCTACCTGTAGGGTTCAAAACCTTATTGCACGCGATCTCTGTTATTCCTTAATAATATAAGAGGGACTCACTCTTAAGAAACAAATTGCGTTTTTGCAGTATAGACAACGCCGTATCTCCTAAACGGTTGGAGACAGGACAAAAAGGACATCAAATTCAAACCCCCTCTTTGATTACCCCTCCTAGAGAGAACACCGTTTCTACCTGTAGGGTTAAAAACCTTATCGGACGCGATCTCTGTTATTCCTTAATAATATAAGACGGACTCACACTTAAGAAACAAATTGCGTTTTTGCAGTATAGACAACGCCGTATTTCCTAAACGGTTGGAGACAAGACAAAAAGGACATCAAATTCAAACCCCCCTCTTTTATCACCCCTCCTAGAGGGAACACCGTTTCTACCTGTAGGGTTCAAAACCTTATCGAACGCGATCTCTGTTATTCCTTAATAATATAAGAGGGACTCACACTTAAGAAACAAATTGCGTTTTTGCAGTATAGACAACGCCGTATCTCCTAAACGGTTGGAGACAGGACAAAAAGGACATCAAATTCAAACCCCCTCTTTTATTACCCCTCCTAGAGAGAACACCGTTTCTACCTGTAGGGTTCAAAACCTTATCGCACGCGATCTCTGTTATTCCTTAATAATATAAGAGGGACTCTTAAGAAACAAATTGCGTTTTTGCAGTATAGACAACGCCGTATCTCCTAAACGGTTGGAGATAGGACAAAAAGGACATCAAATTCAAACCCCCTCTTTTATTACCCCTCCTAGAGGGAACACCGTTTCTACCTGTAGGGTTCAAAACCTTATCGCACGCGATCTCTGTTATTCCTTAATAATATAAGAGGGAATCACTCTTAAGAAACAAATTGCGTTTTTGCAGTATAGACAACGCCGTATCTCCTAAACGGTTGGAGACAGGACAAAAAGGACATCAAATTCAAACCCCCTCTTTTATTACCCCTCCTAGAGGGAACACCGTTTCTACCTATAAGGTTCAAAACCTTATCGCACGCTATCTCTGTTGTTCCTTAATAATATAAGAGGGACTCACTCTTAAGAAACAAATTGCGTTTTTGCAGTATAGACAACGCCGTATCTCCTAAACGGTTGGAGACAGGACAAAAAGGACAAAAAATTCAAACCCACTCTGTTATTACCCCCTCCTAGAGGGAACACCGTTTCTACCTGTAGGGTTCAAAACCTTATCGCACGCGATCTCTGTTATTCCTTAATAATATAAGAGGGACTCACTCTTAAGAAACAAATTGCGTTTTTGCAGTATAGACAACGCCGTATCTCCTAAACGGTTGGAGACAGGACAAAAAGGACATCAAATTCAAACCCCCTCTTTTATCACCCCTCCTAGAGGGAACACCGTTTCTACCTGTAGGGTTCAAAACCTTATCGCACGCGATCTTTGTTATTCCTTAATAATATAAGAGGGACTCACTCTTAAGAAACAAATTGCGTTTTTGCAGTATAGACAACGCCGTATCTCCTAAACGGTTGGAGACAGGACAAAAAGGACATCAAATTCAAACCCCCTCTTTGATTACCCCTCCTAGAGAGAACACCGTTTCTACCTGTAGGGTTCAAAACCTTATTGCACGCGATCTCTGTTATTCCTTAATAATATAAGAGGGACTCACTCTTAAGAAACAAATTGCGTTTTTGCAGTATAGACAACGCCGTATCTCCTAAACGGTTGGAGACAGGACAAAAAGGACATCAAATTCAAACCCCCTCTTTGATTACCCCTCCTAGAGAGAACACCGTTTCTACCTGTAGGGTTAAAAACCTTATCGGACGCGATCTCTGTTATTCCTTAATAATATAAGACGGACTCACACTTAAGAAACAAATTGCGTTTTTGCAGTATAGACAACGCCGTATTTCCTAAACGGTTGGAGACAAGACAAAAAGGACATCAAATTCAAACCCCCCTCTTTTATCACCCCTCCTAGAGGGAACACCGTTTCTACCTGTAGGGTTCAAAACCTTATCGCACGCGATCTCTGTTATTCCTTAATAATATAAGAGGGACTCACACTTAAGAAACAAATTGCGTTTTTGCAGTATAGACAACGCCGTATCTCCTAAACGGTTGGAGACAGGACAAAAAGGACATCAAATTCAAACCCCCTCTTTTATTACCCCTCCTAGAGAGAACACCGTTTCTACCTGTAGGGTTCAAAACCTTATCGCACGCGATCTCTGTTATTCTTTAATAATATAAGAGGGACTCACTCTTAAGAAACAAATTGCGTTTTTGCAGTATAGACAACGCCGTATCTCCTAAACGGTTGGAGATAGGACAAAAAGGACATCAAATTCAAACCCCCTCTTTTATTACCCCTCCTAGAGGGAACACCGTTTCTACCTGTAGGGTTCAAAACCTTATCGCACGCGATCGCTGTTATTCCTTAATAATATAAGAGGGAATCACTCTTAAGAAACAAATTGCGTTTTTGCAGTATAGACAACGCCGTATCTCCTAAACGGTTGGAGACAGGACAAAAAGGACATCAAATTCAAACCCCCTCTTTGATTACCCCTCCTAGAGAGAACACCGTTTCTACCTGTAGGGTTAAAAACCTTATCGGACGCGATCTCTGTTATTCCTTAATAATATAAGACGGACTCACACTTAAGAAACAAATTGCGTTTTTGCAGTATAGACAACGCCGTATTTCCTAAACGGTTGGAGACAAGACAAAAAGGACATCAAATTCAAACCCCCCTCTTTTATCACCCCTCCTAGAGGGAACACCGTTTCTACCTGTAGGGTTCAAAACCTTATCGCACGCGATCTCTGTTATTCCTTAATAATATAAGAGGGACTCACACTTAAGAAACAAATTGCGTTTTTGCAGTATAGATAACGCCGTATCTCCTAAACGGTTGGAGACAGGACAAAAAGGACATCAAATTCAAACCCCCTCTTTTATTACCCCTCCTAGAGAGAACACCGTTTCTACCTGTAGGGTTCAAAACCTTATCGCACGCGATCTCTGTTATTCCTTAATAATATAAGATGGACTCACTCTTAAGAAACAAATTGCGTTTTTGCAGTATAGACAACGCCGTATCTCCTAAACGGTTGGAGACAGGACAAAAAGGACATCAAATTCAAACCCCCTCTTTTATTACCCCTCCTAGAGGGAACACCGTTTCTACCTATAAGGTTCAAAACCTTATCGCACGCTATCTCTGTTGTTCCTTAATAATATAAGAGGGACTCACTCTTAAGAAACAAATTGCGTTTTTGCAGTATAGACAACGCCGTATCTCCTAAACGGTTGGAGACAGGACAAAAAGGACAAAAAATTCAAACCCACTCTGTTATTACCCCCTCCTAGAGGGAACACCGTTTCTACCGGTAGAGTACAAAACCTAATCGCAGGCGATCTATGTTATTCCTTAATAATATAAGAGGGACTCACTCTTAAGAAACAAATTTCGTTTTTGCAATATAGACAACGCCGTATCTCCTAAACGGTTGGAGACAGGACAAAAAGGACATCAAATTCAAACGACCTTTTTTATTACCACCTCCTAGAGGGAACACCTTTTCTACCTGTAGGGTTCAAAACCTTATCGCACGCGATCTCTGTTATTCCTTAATAATATAAGAGGGACTCACTCTTAAGAAACAAATTGCGTTTTTGCAGTATAGACAACGCCGTATCTCCTAAACGGTTGGTGACAGGACAAAAAGGACATCAAATTCAAAACCCCCTCTTTTATTACCCCCTCCTAGGAACACCGTTTCTACCGGTAGGGTACAAAATCTAATCGCACGCGATTTATGTTATTCCTTAATAATATAAGAGGGATTCACTCTTAAGAAACAAATTGCGTTTTTGCAGTATAAACAGCGCCGTATCTCCTAAACGTTCCTAATCCCCTAAATCTCCTAATCTCCAAATCCGAACCCCCCTTTGGGAACACCCCCGCAAAGGGGTAATCTCGTTTCTTCCTGTAGGGTTCAATCGATCATCGCACGCGATCTCTCTTATTTCTTATTACTGAAAGACGAATTTGCTCTTAGGAATCAAATAATAATAATATAATATGTAACTAAAAAATTCCTTAATTTTTCTTTTCTTCAAATTCTTTTTTTTAAATGCAGAGTTCATGAAGAGTCTTTTTGCATCAAAGAGCTTACTTTTGACATATACGTTTTCAGATTTTAAGTGCAGGCATGCTCTGAATGAAGCAATACTGCACTTACAAGAAATTGGAATATTAGAAGATATGAAAGGGAGATGCGAAAGAAAATCGTTGACGAAGAAGATATGAAATTAGATTAAAAACACAAAGTTTTTATTCTTAAAGGCTGTAGGATGCATTTGAACTCCAGAACATTTGATTCCTAAGATAATCAATCACATGTACTGTTTTGCCTTGGTGGTCATTTGTTACTTTTACCTTTTTTTTAATTTGCTAGCTCAAATAGCACGCAATAATCATTATCAAGACGTGTTCATAAAGCACTTAGTTGGAAGAATACAGCAATTTTAATTCTAGAGAATAAAACCAGTTGCAACTGAGCTTGATTTACGTCTTACGTATCTTTTGTTTTCGGTGTTGGAAGTCTGTGTGGCATAGTAGAGACTTTCATAGAAGTTGATCTTCATACATATCGTATGAAGAAAAGAAAACAATGTATTTTTTTTTGATAAATTTAAAGAAATAGCAAAAGATGTTCAAATGTTCTCAGACATTTAAGTATATCCAGAAATACTGTTGGTAAATAAGATAGCTTGCTAAGTATTTATGTATTTATTTAGTGTAAACAGAAATCTGTAACATTATATACATTAATACAATATATATGCCTAATTTTACATATTAATGAGCCACCTATCTTGGTAACTGATGATTGCTATTAAACTTAGATATATCACAGCAAGTACAAGTGAGGTAGCTCCAACTGTATGTCTGTCTATAATGTTAAATAATAAATTTTATAATAATAAAAATATGAAAATGTATAATTTTCTAACCTAACTATTATTACCTAGTACTATACTAATCAATTATTAAAAACAAATTCAATTATTCCATTTTATGGAAGAAAAATTTTGTTGTAAGGAACAGCATTAAATACCCCTCTCACCACAGCTGTAATTATGTCGCTTATGGTTTGTGTTAACGCAGGTCCAATATCGCGTTCTACTTCTTTAGAGTTTTCATTTAAGAATCCGTTTGTGTGGTCTCCTATAACATAACATTCAACAGATGAATATTGAAGAATACAAAAAATAAATTAGTACTTACCTAAAGCCTTGTCTCCATTAAAGAGATTGTCAAAATAGAAATACGTTTGCTTTGTGGTGTAATTCAAATTGCTCTTGGTGACTGCGATGTGTTTCTCCCCTTTGATCTCTTTGAAGTCGTAATCAACCTCATAACGATAAACGCCACCAACTTGAAAAGTAGAATAATAATTAGTTAAACGGTAAATACAGAATATTTATTAGTCCAACAAGTGATTATGCGAAAACGAACACACAAATTAAGAAAAGAGACTGTTTATATATATATATATATATATATATATATATATATATATATATTTTTAGATAGAGTTAATTTTTATCAAGTTGGATAATGATTTTACATTAAATAATATTTTGAATGCAAATTCATATAGAAAAATTTATCGACTCTGCTGGGATTCGAACCCAGGACCCTCCACTGTCTAGGTGGTATCTCTACCAACTGAGCTACAGAGAACGACTACCAGCATAGCGAGAAATTTTCCATATGAATTAGATATCAAGCAAACATGCAAGTAACTAGATATTTTTTTGAATACTATATATATATATATATATATATATATATATATATATATATATATATATATATATATATATATATATATATATATATATATATATATATATATATATATATATATATATATATATATATATATATATATATATATATATATATATATATATATATATATATATATATATATATATATATATATATATATATATATATATATATATATATATATATATATATATATATATATATATATATATATATATATATATATATATATATATATATATATATATATATATATATATATATATATATATATATATATATATATATATATATATATATATATATATATATATATATATATATATATATATATATATATATATATATATATATATATATATATATATATATATATATATATATATATATATATATATATATATATATATATATATATATATATATATATATATATATATATATATATATATATATATATATATATATATATATATATATATATATATATATATATATATATATATATATATATATATATATATATATATATATATATATATATATATATATATATATATATATATATATATATATATATATATATATATATATATATATATATATATATATATATATATATATATATATATATATATATATATATATATATATATATATATATATATATATATATATATATATATATATATATATATATATTACATTACCTATCCTATATCCATTATTATGTTACGTAAGAATATACTCATATTCACTGTAAAGATCTGCTATTTCAATTATAGTTTTCAATTTTTTTATAAAATCATTTTCTAATCTCGTGTTTTTATTGTCTTTGTAATAGTTATTTATGTGATTAATATCTCCTTTTTAGAATAAAAGGTATTCCTCATAGTTCGTATAAATTTCTTGCTTTTGATATCAAATGGTTTCCATTTTACATATACCTTACATTTTGTAAAGCAAGTTTAAAACATAATAGTTATTTATGGTTTGGAGTCAAATAATTTTCTTTTTAGGTATGTTGGTTTCTAAAATAGTTTTTACAATTAAGTGGTTTTTAATGATAATTGGAAACTTTTGATTTTTTTTGAATTAATAACTAGATGTACTAAAATCAATGATGGACTTGAAATTTGGACCTATACGCACCGAGTATAACAGGATCTAACCCTACAATCTTTAGTTTTGAAAGGACTTGTATTTCTGTCTTTATCAATTGCTACAGCTTATTTTGTATTCCAAATGGTACATATTTAAAAACTGGCATTATTGCAATATTTTAAATGTTCAGTTGCTGTTAGTAACATAAAAGTTTCTTCTGAAGGTATTTAAATATTAATTATGCTAATCAATAGATTGATAATTGGGTACCTGACTTCACACAGCCTTAGGTAAATAAATTTTAGCAGTGACAATAATAGCTATTCAGCAATTAAATAAATATGTGAAATACCAATGGTGATTGCCATTTACAGTTTTTGATTTTTATCGCTGTTCCTAATATAAATATTGTTGTTAACATGTTGAAGAGGTTGATTGTTGTTTGTTGTCTACCAACGAACTAACTTAAATTACAGCTCTATAAGGTTTAGTGACTTTCAACTGAATTTATATGTCGATTCATTTTGAAAAATTATAAAAGAATAGAAAATATCATTACCGTACGTAATGTTCGCACTCCCTTCTCCATTAATTGGTAGAACCAGAATACTGCCATCCAGAACGTAATGAGATACTAAATTGGCCCAGTCGATACCAACAGTTATACTCAGGTGCTTCTTTTCAGGGTCGATTCTATTCAAAAATAAAAATAACAAAAATGAGGTTTTTATCTTATACAAATTTATTTAGAAAAAATTTCAAAAAACAATGTACAATTTCGTGCGGAACTAAAAACAAAAGCTATTTATTAATTTCATAACAATAAAAAGAGGAAATTTTTTAATAATTTCCTTACTGTTTCTGTATATTTATATACCAATGCCCAATTAATTCAGTACTTACTTTATGTCTGTAATTTGAGTGTTCTCCAACCCATAAATCTTGGCATTGTTGAGCTTAATATTCAAATTACCGGAACTGAATTTGATTTCGGTTATTTCCAGTGGTGTCAATTTTGGAATTTTAAAACTTTTATCTCCTAAAGCATAAATAATTATTTTCGGTTTATTTTGTTTAGTCTTCTAATGTGATTCTTACCCTTTACTAGTAATGGAAGAGCTGCTTGTCCATTTTCTTTGGCACATTTATTTAAATTGGGATCTGATAAACTGCAGGCTGTGATGTAACTTGCTAAAAATTGAAGAAATAATCTTGAAAGTGTATATATAAAAAAGAATAGTTTAATAAAGTTGTGATAAAATTATTTCTATATTCGTTTACCACAATAGAAATAAGAATCTAACTTTTACTAAAGTTTGCCAGAGAAGTTCTTATTTCTATTTAGTTGTCACATACTTTAGATAACTTTTCGTAACAAGTGATTTAGACTTCGTACTTCGTTATGTTTCATATATTTATGATGTTTTTATATAGTTTTCTGATTTAGCTTTTCTTTTAACTTTCAGGAGTGGTCGCTAATTATGTTCGCACATAAAACAATGTCATATATAAAATTAATAGAAGTTGTTTAAAAGTAAATCTTTATATGTTTCTAAAATGGAAAAGTGAAATATGTTAGTGATTCTAGGCAGCTTGATGTTTCTTGGTGAATATACCAATATACTAAAAACTAGTGATGCTTATCAATAGCACTGACCTATATTAAAAATATAATTCTGGATTTATTAATGAAACGAATTTAAATTTAGTAAAACACGTTAATTTACAAATTGTTGTTTGGTTTACTTTAAATTTTATACTCTACGTACAAAAAATGTTCGTTTATATAAAAAACCATTTTTTCCACTACTAGCTATGAAGTTGACAATTATTGCGTCTCCTAGCCAACTGAGAAGTTGAATTTCTCTAGTAGTGGTTAATATTTTTTTCTATTATTAACCTAGGTTAATAATGGATAAATTCAAATATTTTGGGAATCCAGGGATAGTTGTTTAACAAAAACTTGTGCAACATAATTTTGTATACCCAGGAGATTGTCTTTAACGTATTTGCTGCTTGAAATTACCTAACACGATAAAATTATTTGAATAAAAATGCCATTAGTTATTAGTGGAAATGTCGATCTGCATCAGACTACTTGATTTTTGTTTTATTAGTGGAAAGGCGAATTTGCATTCATGTGCTACTTGATTTTTACAAGAAAAATTTTAATTTTTAATTTTTGCCTTAAATTTGGCTAGTAGTGGAAAAAATAGTATATACACGACGGTGGTGAAGACATTAATAGGCCTCGCACCTTATTCCGCTCGGGGCAAAGCCCCTCGCGAAATAATCTTGGTGCTCGGTCAATAATAACAGTCTTCACCACCTTGGTGTATAATATACTATTATTCCATATAATTTTATATAGATTTTTATCTAAAATCATTCGAAAAAACTAAAACATTTTTGCACTATCTTTATATTATGAAAACTAGAAGACTATCTCTTAACGAGATGGAAGTCATAAATTAAATTAGAAAATGATAATTATATCATTGTAATATTAAATTCAGGAAAAGAAAATGACATTTTAAATTATAGTTTATATATATTAAAGTAACTTACGTAAGTCAGCTGCATCCATGCAGGTAATAGCCGCAAAAATAACAACCACAAACTGCATCACCGCCATTATGAAAGAAGGTAAATAAATTAAAATAGTTTGTTTTACTTGAAGTGCATGCAAAACAAATAAGTACTGTAAACTAATGAGAAATTTCCGTACCTTTTATACCTACGCATTGTATTTAACCTTGCATATCATTTTATCATTGTCACCTCTTGTATTCTTTTCTCTCTACAAGCATTCAACATGTACAATAATAACTTAATGGAAAATTGGAACAAGTTTTGGGAATATTTCAAAATTCATTTTTTATTTATTTATTTCAGTTCACTATCTAATTAGCACTTGTTTATTCAATAATAGATTCTGATATAGAATAATAGTATATAATACAGTATTGGTAAATCTTCGCTTTGACATTGGGTTTTCGTGTGTGCGCTAAGGAAAAATAGCGAATACCAATTAATCTGAGAAAGATAGACAACATCCCATACCAATCTTTTACAATATATGTAGAATTCAGCTAAGAATAAAGCGAAGGAAGGCATAGGGCAAGCGTGACCTTTGCGTTGATTGGCTAAAATACGAGGCACATTTACACAACTTAAAAAAATAAATTTTGTGCATAAATTATGTGTAAAGCGCCGTTTCAGTTCTACAATAAACGTTACGGCTTACGTTCGCTCAACTACGGAAATATAACTAATTGTGTGTGTAAAAAGAAACTATAATTAATGTACATTCATAATTAACGCGACAAAATGCTCATTAATTAATGTACAAAGTTTTAAATGAAAGGGGAAACCGGAAATTCATACCTAAAATCCGGCAATGCTGCATCTACTCGTATGTCTAAGATATTAATACTGACAATTTTTGAGGTTATGGTATAGTTCGAGTTTTTTTCAAGTTCTTTATAATTTTTAGTCCTTTTGTTAAAACAATAGTTCTTTTAGAACTTACCGATGCTATTCTTATTACTGTGCAGGTATGATGATTTATGTGACAATCTTAATTGCAGTTTAAATAAACGTAATAATATTTTAGTATGTACCCAATATTAATTATGGCTGAACGATAATCCTTCAAAAATCCAAGAGGAAAAGTAATTCCTAATGGTCGAAATTGATGAAATGGTGAAAAGTGGCGGAAGAACCATATTAAGATTGCCCCTTTATGTTTGTAATTTAAATCCAATCGAGTTGTTATGGGCACAAGTGAAACATCATGTAGTATTACATGGCAGCTAATAATACATACAATATATTCACTTACTGGCGTGAACAAATCGTCCTAATCAAGGGATTTCTACTGTTACTGCAGAACAATGAAAATATTGCATAGGTATACCACATAATTAATGAAGAAATACGTAGGTGGGATTTAGACAAAGTAGTAGAGGATATTGTGGAAAAAATATTATAAATTTAGGATCGGAAGGAAAGATCCAACCCAACGAATCAAACGAAGATGTTGATATTCGGCCAATATAAAATAACTATAATAGTGTGCAATATTAATTAATTCTATTTATAAATTGTTCATAAGATACACTGGCATCTTGTACAAAATCACAGAAATAAATTTTATATATTTTTCAGAAAATATTTTGAAAACTAAACAATATTATATTTCAAATGGTGTGTAAATGTAACTTGGATCGAAGAGCCATCTACTTTATTCTTATTTGGTTTTTACTATAGTAACTTTTTTGTAAGGTTAGTGCTATAGCTAAGGATTTTTAAAAATTAATTGACGTTTGTCATTTTGACACAATAACTTAAATTCTAGCGTTTAGTCTCCAGCCTTACTTTGTGGAACTCCATAATCATGAAATATAATATAAATACAAAGATTAGTTAAAGTTTCACAAGTTTTATTAATATCTTAACCTGACAATATTGTTTCGACACTTTATGTCATTATCAAAGGTAGATAAGATTGTTAAACAAACAATGAAACGATCACATTTTGATAAAGAAATTTCAATCATCAAACAATTAGCACATTCAAACCATTATAACCATAACATGATTGACACTTTAATTTAACAAAAAGATTATAGGTTAGCTATCAAAAGAATATTTCCAATTGACACTCAAATACAAGACACAAACTACATATCAATACCATACTTTGGCAAGATATCAGAACAAATTGCAACTATAATAAGAAAAACCACCAGTTACAAAATAACCTATAAAACTAACACCAACACCTTTTCATTTTTATTCAATACTAAAGACAAAACACAAGATATCATGAAATCCGGCATTTACCGTTTGAATTATTCTTTTTGTAATTCGGTTTATATTGGACAAACACTTAGAAATTTCGACACAAGATACAAAGAACACGTACGCTCTTATAGACTTACGAGGGTGGTCTGAAAAGTTTCCTACCTAAGAAAGATACAAGACATTTTTTCTTTAAATTTAGTTTTATTTTTCTACATAGTCTCCTTGTAAGTCTACACACTTCTCCCAGCGATGCTCCCATCTCTTTAACCCGTCCAAATAGTACTCGGCGTTTTTCTCTGCAAAATAAATGTTCACGAAGGTGATTGCCTCCTCATTTGACGAAAATCTCTGTCCTCCGAGCGAAATTTTAGATGAGAGAACAAAAAGAAGTCGCTTGGGGCTAAATCTGGTGAGTAAGGAGGATGGTCAAGCAGTTCAAACCGTAATTCGTGGATTTTCGCCATGGCAGCCGCGGAGGTGTGAGACGGCGCATTGTCTTGGTGAAACAGGATTTTCTTTTTCTGCAAATGTGGCCGTTTTTCCGCAATTTCTGCCTTCAGCTTGTCAAGCAATGATGCGTAGTATGCTCCTGTAATGGTTTTTCCTGTTTGAAGATAATCGATTAAGATAACTCCATGACTATCCCAAAAAACAGTCGCCATCACTTTCCCAGCCGACATAACACTTTTTGCTTTTTTTGGAGCCGATTCCCCATTCGCAGTCCACTGTTTTGACTGTATTTTTGTTTCGGGCATATAATGGTGTATCCAAGTTTCATCTACAGTAATTAATCGGCGCCAAAACTCTGATTTATTACGCCTAAACTGCGCCAACAGAGCGTTGGAAATGTTCATTCAAACACGTTTTTGGTCTAACGTGAGCAAACGCGGCACCCAACGCGCGGACAGCTTTCTCATGCCTAAATCTTGATTCAATATGTGACAAACACGTTCTGTGGGCATATTCATAGCCTCTGCTATCTCTCTCACTTTAATTCGACGGTCGTTTAGCACCATTTGGTGAACTTTAGCGATGTTATCGTCAGTAGTTGCAGTTTTTGGACGTCCCAAACGTTCATCGTCTCCCAAGCTGGCACGGCCACGTTTAAATTCAGCTGCCCAAAATTTCACTGTGGTAAATGATGGCGCAGAGTCCCCATACACAGAGTCCAACTCATCTTTGATTTGCGTAGGCGTATTGCCTTTCAAAAATAAATATTTAATGACAGCTTGATACTCGATTTTTTCCATTTTCACAAAAACACTCACATGGACTCACTCAAACGATTGTCAAATAGCAACTGCGCGTCCAAAATGGCTGAAATTTGGTGAGTACCTGTCAAAAGATGCACAACTACATTCCCTAGCTTTTATTGACGAGTGCTTCCATCTTCACGTTATGGTCGGAAACTTTTCAGACCATCCTCGTAAACATCCAGAAAAATCGAATTATGCCAAACACATTTTGGAACAGAACCACCCAATGACACCTCAAAACAACATTAAATTCTTACATTTTTGCAACAACAAACACAAATTAGACATTTTAGAATCTTTTGAAATATACAGACATAAACGCACAGTACCGTTAATGAATGAACAAACTGAGCTTAGTAATTCTCCTTTATTAGAAGTGTTAGATATTTAGTTTTTGTATGTATTGTATCTAGTTACCTATTTTCTGTATGTATTTATCCTTAGCAACGTGTTTGTTTATCAATCTTATCTACCTTTGATAATGACACAAAGTGTCGAAACAATATTGTCAGGTTAAGATATTAATAAAACTTGTGAAACTTTAACTAATCTTTGTATTTATATTATATTTCATAACCTAAATTCTGTTTGAAACTTTTTAAAGTCAACACTATTTGTACGATTAGCAACTAAAGATAACCAACTGATAATTCCGCTGCACTCACAGAATAATAGTATCATTTAGTTGTTTGTATTTTTAAGGTATTTTTTCATTCAATTAAATTTTTCAATTTAATTAAAATGACAAACTATTTCTCAATTAATTATTGTTTTAATCTTTTTTACCTAGCATATCAACTTTACAAAAAGGTTACTATATTTTTTAAGACTTGACAAGTATGCCATAATATCTATCTTTCTCGGAGGTATTGCTATTCGCTAAGTTTCCTTTGTTCACACATATACTATTAAATCTTGATACAATCTACTATCTTTCTGGTTAATTTCTGGCGTTATCCAGTTTGCTTTTTTTCTCTCTATAAGACTATTTTCTCCTAAGTTTTATTAAACAAATTAATGATTTGGCAACATCGCACCTGATGAAGGAAATGTTTTAAACTTACATACAGTTGATAGAATCAAAATTTTAATTTTCAGTAAAACATGCGAGGTATTCCGTTTGAAAAGCTGAGTAAATTTGATTTACTGATATAAAAATTCGAACGATAATATTTGAACATCCTGTACATAAACAAAACGTGGAAGCATTTTAATAGTGCTTGTAGGACTCTGATAAAGTACTTATTACAACTTTACAAAATCCATAAATTTAACAAAATAATTTATACGTTGGAAACATAAGTAAATATGATAAATGTTGGTATTACAATTTTGGATTGTAAACATAACAAGCAATTTTCAAAAATCGTCGATAAGCACAACTGAATTACAGACTAGAAAAATTCGTTAAAGTATTACTTGCGTTCGTTATACAGGCTGAGTTTAAAGTCAACATTGGGAAACTCTTCTTTTCTATAGTTTTTCTAGTTTTGTATTTCGTTTTAATTTAAAAAATGCACATGATGCAAAATTGCTAAATATAGTATTATTGTATTTGAAACCAAAAGTTTTTTTTTATTGAAAATCTCGATTCTCTACCTGTTAATAGTAAATTAGTTTTTTTATTTTTAATGCAGAATTATCAGTATAATTATCATCAAATAAGCAGCAAACATGTAATAATTGCAATAACTGAATTCCCAAGCAGCATTTTTAGTCATCACTACGTACCAGCAACTACCAGTGGAACTATTAAGTTTTTACCGATAGTCACAAGCACGTAATCGCTACGGTTTTGTTACGTGCCTGGAACCAAATGGGCAACAATTTTTGGGTAGCAGATACGTGGCGGCGTAGTAACTGTTACTTTTGTGAAACTTCATTTCTCTTCTCTTCTTCTCTTTTCTTTGACACACCTTATCGCGTGGTTACTCTCTCTCACTCTTGCAACTTAACACATATATCATCACATATCTTCATTTTCTATACTAATGCTGCGATCGTGTCACAAAATGGATTACTATCTTATTTGTAATACGTACTTAATAATACAAAGAGCGATGAATTGTTTGATTATTTTGTCATTCCAGTAAACCACAATTATAAACCATTGCAACTTTTTGAAAAATAAGAACGCGCCTTCTTTAAATATATTTTTTAATAAAACATGTCTCTAATAAAATATATGACAAAAATACTTATAAGTTAATACACATGATAGAAACCATTTTTATATTATTCCTGTTATGTTCTTTTATGTGTTTAAACAAAAGATACTCAATTATTGTCATATATTAACTTTATTAATATTGAGTGAGCAGGGAGCATAACATACACAATGCACACACTGTACAAGATATGTGTCCTCCAAGCCTACTCAAGTGGTACTGACGGACGGATCAGGATTTGCTAGTTACATCACTACAAATAAATGTTGCCAACTTCAATTTATATATATAACAATTTCTAAGGCACAAGTTGACACCAATTTGTTATTTTTATTGAAGGTTATGTAGTAAAAATTCTAATAACAATCATAACAAATTGAAAACTGATTAATGGCCTCCAACATTTTACAAGTAAATATGGAGATATGGAGAGTAGTTTACGAAAAATTACTTTAAAGTGATTCTTCTGGGTAGCAAAAACGTAAGTGTTACTTTCAATACTACTGCAAGATTCCGTTACTTTAAAGGGTTAAACAATGGTTTCAGGCAGGTGGCAGGAACTTTCAGTACTACTTTAAAGTTTTAAAAACTTTAAAGTAGCTTCGCACAAGTTACTGCTAAAATTATAATACCACTTTGAAGTTTGCAACGACTTTAAAGTAATTACACTAAGTTGCAATGCCGTCCCATATACTTTAAAAGTTATTTAGAAGTAATGGAACTACATAATTCCAATAAATAGTATAAACAATTACACAATTATTAAAATATTTCGAATTGAAGTAATAAACCTATAAAGTCCTTAAACCTATAAACCTATAATTTAGTTGTAGTTACGTAACAACTACTCAATCAAAGTTCCGATCTCAGTTACTGCTACTTACTGCTGGGTTTGCTTTTATTTGGAAATGCACAATATGAATCCATTAATTTATTTGTTTAAATACTATTATACCCATTATAAAATAGACACAAATGAGATGCTATTAGCGTTACTAATACAATAATATACTAATATGTTTTGTATATTATATTAATAAAATTGTAAATTATCCCTAAAAATTCCACTATAAATATATAAAATTGACTGCAAACGCGTGAATAGAAAATAATAAATTTTTATCTGTAGATAATAAAGTATGGATTACGTCAAAGGGTGGGAACAAGAATAAAATAAATCAGGATTTACATACTAAAAAGTATAATTAAAAATAATATTCGAGAATTAAGAGTGAGCCTTTTTAAAAGAAAAAAGTCAATTCGTGTAATAAAATGTTTCATGGTCATTTCATAAATAATAGGAAATAAATAGTCATAAAAAGTGAAAGATGTCACTTTCTGATTATGTTTATTTAAATCTTAAGTATACAAGAAAAGTAGTATGCGAAAAAAGAATCTGATCTTCGTTAATATATTAAATAAAATTAAGCAGAATAATCATAGCACAAATTATATATAGACAAATTACCTATTTATGTTTCATTACTAAGTCTCTACATTATTATCTTAATTTTTAAATTAACTTAATTCTAATTTTGTTTATTGTTTCCAGCCTTACTTTGTGGAACCCCATAATCATGAAATAAATAAAGATTAGTAAAAAGTTTCAAAGTATTTATTAAAATATAACCTGACAATATTGTTTCGACAGCTACGCTGTCATTACCAAAGGTAATATAAATATAAACAAACACGTCGCTAAGGTAAATACAAAAATAGGTAACTAGATAAAGAGATAAAAATAATCAGAATTAAATATCTAACACTTCCAGTAACGAAGAATTACTGAGCTCAAGTTGTTCATTCATTAAAGGTACTCTGAGTGTGTGTTTGTATATCTCAAAGGTTTCTAAAATGTCGAATTTGCGTTTGTTATTACAAAGATGTAGGAATTTAATTTTATTTTGAGGAGTCATTGTGTGATTTTATTCTAAAAGGTGTTTTGCATAATTAGATTTTTCAGGATGTTTATTTTTGTAATGACGTACGTGTTCTTTATATCTTATGTCACAATTTCGGAGTGTTTGTCCAATATATACTGAACTACAAAAAGAACAATTTAAACGGTAAATTCTAGATTTCATGATATCATGTGTTCTGTCTTTAGTCATTAAATAAAAATGAAAAAAGTGTTTTAAATGTTATTTTATAATTGTTGGTTTTTCTTAGTATATGTGCAATTTTTTCTGATATTTTGCCAAAATATGGTATAGATATGTAATTTGTGACTTCTGTTTGATGGTCAATGGGATATATTCTTTTGATAGCTAACCTATAATCTTTTTGTTTAATTAAAGTGTCAATCATGTTCGGATTGTAATTATTTGCATGTGCTAGTTGTTTAATGGTTGATATCTCTTTGCTAAAATCTGTCTTTGTTAGTGGAATAGTTAAAGCTCTGTGTACTAATGATCTGTAGGCTGCTATTTTATGTGCTTTATGGTGACAAGATTCATTTGGTATTGTTATGTCCGTTTGTGTTGATTTTCTGTATATGGAAAATTCAAAAAGATTGTGTGCGTTAATCTTGATACTTAAGTCTAGGAAGTTTATAGCCCTGTTTTGTTTTGTTTCTAAAGTAACATTTGTGTTTTGGTGGATACTATTAATAAGAATTAAAAATTCATTGATAACCTCAAAAGAACTGTCAAAACAAGCTAAAATGTCATTAACATAACGAAACCAGAAGATAATGTGTTTAGAAAGGTTTAATTCGAATATTTGATCTTCGAACTTGTCCATAAATATATTAGCTAATAGAGGAGTTAGAGAATTACCCATAGGTAAACCATCTTTTTGTAAATAAATTGTGCTATTAAAAAGTGAAATAATTTTGACTTATACAAAGGTCAAATAATTGAATTAACTCTAACCTTTTAACTATTTCTATATTACTATTAATCAAGAAACTATCTAATAAAGGAATACATTGTTGTGGGGGTATTCTGGAGAACATGTTACAAATATCAAAACTAACAAGTTTTAAATGTGGTGGAAGAAGTATGTTTTGTAGCTTATCTACTAATTCTAATGAATTTCTAACAGACTATTTCGATTTGTAACCTATCGTGTTAATAATCTGGTTCAGTTTTTTGGATAAAATGTGATTAGGTGCATTGATGTATGATACAACTGGTCTTATAGGCATATTGTGTTTATGTGTTTTGACGAGTCCATATAGTTTAGAAATCGGGCATTTACCGTTTAAATCGTTCTTTTTGTAGTTCAGTATATATTGGGCAAACACTTCGCAATTTTGACATAAGATACAAAGAACACGTACGTCATTACAAAAATAGACAAAATTAGACATTTTAGAAGCCTTTGAGATATACAAACACACACTCAGAGTACCTTTAATGAATGAACAACTTGAGCTCAGTAATTCTTCGTTACTGGAAGTGTTAGATATTTAATTCTGATTATTTTTATCTCTTTATCTAGTTACCTATTTTTGTATCTACCTTAGCGACGTGTTTGTTTATCAATCTTATCTACCTTTGATAATGACAGCTTAGCTGTCGAAACAATATTGTCAGGATATATTTTAATAAATACTGTGAAATTTTTTACTAATAATCTTTATTTATTTCATTAATTCTAATTGGCTAAAAAACCATGCTATTGGAATATCAAGTATTAAATTGAAGAATATTTCACATTTACTTTTTCAACTTAAGTACACTTGCCGAGTAAATAAATATAAAATGATTTTTGAAATTGGAATTTGTAAAGATATAAATGATTCGTGGTTTTGAATACAGTTTTAAAGGAATTGTTAAAAAAACACAATAACTCAATCTACCAACCACGTCAAGGGTAAAACTTTTCTCAAAATGAGTAAGTTTCACAGGTGTCTTTACTTTTTGGGTTCTATCTATAACGTAAACAGAAGTAATAAATATCTGAGTGTTATTAACGGGTACAAGAAAACATGCTTGCTTAAATTAATGACAGGTTAAAATAACGTTGTTGGGATTAAGACATTTTTACATTTATAACTAGACTAGAAAAGTTTAGTGTACTAGTTACAACCTTGTTAAATGTTAGTTTTAGTTACTAGTGCTAGTTGAATTAAACGTTTAAACGCCTTTTACAGTTTATTTCTGCAAAAATAAATAACGTAGAGCTTATTTACTGATTGCTTCAGAGGATATAAAATGATGTTAATCAAAATGAACTAAATCGATTATTAAAAAAATTTAAAAAAAATAAAAACTAATAATGGATTCTAAGGACTGTCGTTTATCACAACACTATATTTAATGGTGTCTCCTAACCATACATTGTATTTGACTAATTGCCAATACGTATTTCGGTATCGATGTTACCCTTTTCTCGGCAGAAGGTTTTATTCTCCGCGGTTTTTTCTCCAGACGGTTTTATGCCGAGAAAAAGGTAACATCGTTACCGAGATACGTATTGGCAATTAGTCAAATACAATGTGTGGTTAGAAGACACCGTTAAATAAAGTAAAAAATAAAAATTTAATAAAAGTCATATGCATATTATTCAATATTATTGATGGTATGCTTGAATTGAATACAGTGATAACATACACACATGTACACGATAAGAATGGGTTCACGCAAGAGCCTGAACTAATAGGACACCTACCTGCCTCTCTCTCATAAAACTGCAAACGTATTTCCTTTTTATTTCCGTTTGTGGAAAAGTAATACATCGGTGGGTTACTACCAAACTATATAGATTTTCACATTTTTGATAAAACGATGTTAATAACTGATTGTACTCAATGTAACATGAGCCAGTGTACTACCACAGTATAGTTATAACCAATAGGTTCACTGTCGCAAATATTGTAAGCCGCCGTGTGTGACCTTGTTGTATTCTCGGGTTGTTAAACAACGCAATATGCTGTAATATACGCCCCTCGTTATTATACCAGCATGCAATACGAGGGTGATCGGCAAGCCTCGGCGAACTGATCATGATGTCGATGTTGTGTGCGGTATTTGAAGATACATTATTAACTTCAAAGTGTCGACCATCGAGTGGATATACTATATGTACTATATAATATACTGTAGTAAAGTAATTACTTTAAAACTCTCACAATACGTATTATAAAATGAAGTAATAATTTTCGTTGTGTGCATTATCGGTACTAATTAAATTTAATTTACATTTTATTTTTTCAAATTATTATTATATAATAGATTTACAACCTATTTTTTAAATTTAATTAATTATTTATCAATAGAAAAATTGCATTCTAGTACATAAATAAATTTTAAGTGGAATATGTACATTATTACATTGCCAATAGAAATATTTCAAAGACACAATTATAGCAAAATATCAAATTTAAGTATTCTTTTAACAAAGCGCTCTATATTACGCAAAACTTTACTACAAGAAACTATCAATATAATGTCATTTTCTGGATGTTTGTAGAACAAACTATAACTTTGCTGATTTTTAGTTTTATTCATATTTAACGCATAATACAATTCACCATAGAAGAAGAAATAAAATAATAATGTGGATGACTTCTAGTGCTACAATGAAATTTTGTTATTTATAAAAATCTGTTAATAGTATGGTCTTTTAACTTCTGTTTTATCTTTCTAATAATATACAAATCGGTTTTTTAACAAAATTATTCATTATAATAAAGTGACATGATAGTGGCCATACTGTTAAATTTATTTGAAATAAACCTAATTTTTGAAGCACGCCTAATTATTCCATTAAGATTTTACTGCATATATAGAATTAATGCAGAGAGAATTCCATTATAAGTCACATGCTATAGAATTATATCAGATCCGCTAAGTGGGGAGTGATACATGCCGATGCAGCTTGCAGGTAGTAATTCTTCAATTTTGTCATATGTATCAATTTGAATATTTATATACTTTCCAGAAACATCAAATTCCCCCTCGTTTACAATAACCTATTCCTATTTTCAAAATTCAATGCTAAAATCTTTGCATTGTTACTTGGGAATAACAACGGCAAACATTTCGTTTCTATGAAAAAATTCATAATAGAGGTAACGCTTCTTTTATAAGACCAGTTTTCATGGAATCAAACTATCTTAAATACAATCGAAATGTTTTATATAACTCTGTAAAAATACACTGTGTTATACAGTTATAAATTATAAACAGCATGAATCACAATTTACCTATACAGAATTATGTAATTGCATTGTTTACCTTATGATTATTTGAAATTAATCACATATAAATATTTTTACTTGATTTTTCGAAGGATAAGCATCCGAGGTACACAGACAATGTCATTGCTAAGATGCAATGTCGGCTAGTATGTAGTATTCATACGGAATGCAGGTTAAGAATTATAAACTAACTCTTATAATTTGCTAAATTATATTAAGTAATTATTAATAAATAATTCAATATTTAAGCAAAATATTCATAAATATCTTTTAACACGTATATACAACAACAAATTAAATTTATTGCTCACTAATTGTAGATGACACACTATAATGGGTAGACAACAATACTAGGCAAATATTGAACTGCAACTAATTTAGTTAATGTATATTGAAGGTTATAATATCTACTCATTAAACCATTCATTGGGACATTTGTGTATTTTGTGATATATTATGAAGGAATATATTACAAACAAGCAATTTTACAAAACAATGATTACACAGCAACTGGTGGTTTATATTTTTATGTTTTCTGCTCTTTTCTTAGAATGAATGGATAATAATAGAAAGCGTTAGATAAATATTAACATAGTCAAATCTAAATTTACAATACAAAATTTATTCTGCAGTATGTAAAAAAAACATAAAAAGGTAAAACGCGTTCTAAGAAATAGTTTATTGTAAACTTTTCTTTATTATTTATATGGTAGATTTGTCCTGACGTGATCAGATTCTTATAGATTTAGTGAATAATAAATATTTAAGAGACCCTTATGTGTACTCTACCAAATTAACTAACTGCACTGGAGAAAAATGAGCTATATTTTTAACTATAATATCTATAGATCAATTAATATGACATATCATTTTCTTTGCTGCTTTCTAGGAGCAGACGATCTTGCAATAAATAATTTTAATCTTTAAAATAGGCAACTTAAATGTTAAATGTTTGTACCTAAAAAAAAGACACATACAGTAAGAAAAGTTTATTTTAGCTCATGAATATTTGATAGGCATAGAAATGTAAGTACACAGGAAAAACTGCCACTATCGTTGAAAAAGTTCCTAACCAAAATTGTAACGATATATTTTTATCAGTCCTGAATAAATGGAGTTTTGTCTACATATTTACTAAAAATCTTAAGTCCAGTTTTACAAATTTACGTTCCTTTTAAAATGTAAACTTGTGTTAGCATTTGGTTTAAACAACCCTATAAAAAAACTATTTTTAAAAGGTTGGATTCAAATCCTCTTAGAATTATAAAAATCTCTTTGGTTACTCATATAAGCGTTTAAAAAATAACTTGGAGCGTTTGCAGTTTTAAAAAAATCAATACTTGCTTTTGAGTTGCGGTGCTCTGATTCGTTTAGGCCAAAACACGCGACTCGTTGATTGTTGTACATGATTTGCACCCTACGAATTATAATAATGCAACCTTCAGCTTTTAAAAAAATCAATACTTGCCTTGAAGTGAGACCCCGCTACTGGTTGAAGTCGATTTGCATCTGGTAATGTATTCCTACGCAGAAAAGAATCCCGAGTATATAATAATCTAACCTTGAGTTTTAAAAAAAAAGTCAAGACACTTCCGTTCAGTTGCTGGTCCGAGAGACTTCAGTTTCGATCCTTACAGAGTATAGTTGCAAATAGTCCGGTTAAAGTTTTTGTGCGGCTTGCCTCGTGCCTCGGCGGGGTATTGTTTTAATCCCGTCAAGTGAATCTAGTAATTTTCCGTTTTAGTATGTTGTGATTACCGTTCGATTTTTTTATTAAAAAATAACAAATTAACTATTTAAAGTGCCGTTTAGTTTTTGGAGTTGTTCGAATAAAAATACAGTTTTACAGTACCGCTTAAATAAAGTTATTTCGTGATTCTTCATTTATTGAAGAATAGTTTAGTTGCCGGACATTTTGTCATTAGAATTTAGTGTTAATTCTCACGTATAAGAAAAGGTGATTTTCATACCGATATACCGATCTTTTTAAATTAATGAAAATATAACAAATAAAGAATATGTATTTGTTATATAATAATTTCAACAATTATTTTGAGCAACATTCAAGTGATTTCGAGTACCGTTCTAATCAGAAGAATAATAAAGAATTTAATATTGAAGGCAGTTATTGCAAACAATTATGTTAAAGTTTGATGAATCTCGTTAATAACATTTAGTTCAAAATCCAGAAGACTTCTTCCCGCATCGTTGCAGCTCAGCAGTTTGTTATTGTAGCTTTGTTTAAAGCTTTTATGGTGTTTTGAGTGTCAAGAGTTCGAATCCTTCAACTTGTGAAAAGAATTGTACGAACACTACTTAGGATGATAAAGAAACTGTTAAGGTATTTAATTTTACTAATAATGTACTGTTTAGGTAATATTTAATCATTTGGGATCCCGAAATTTTATTCATTTTTTGCAACAATAACTATTTTAATTTGATGTGCTTTGTATTTTGAATTTGCAAATTTTCATTAATGTATAACTTCTTTGATGTGTTTTGTATTGTAACAAGAGAGAAAAGGAACGAACCTCTTTTCGAGCGACAGGTGGTGTGTTCTGCCGCCTTCGAGAAAATGACGCATCGCACAAGCATGTAAATCAGACGTGGTTTATTCTGGTGTATTCTAGAAATACATGGTATGTTCGGGCGATTTCTGGAACGTTTATAGGATGGTATAAAGTCGACGTCGCGGAGAAAAGGAGCAGTCAACAGCAAGTCATTAACTGTGTATTACAAAATAAATAGTGAATATAAATGTTGTATTAGAAATTCATAGTCTGTAAATAATAGTTTTTAATGTTTTATAATCATAGCGTTAATTTATAGTGCATTCATTAGTGTATAGAAATAAATATTTGTTTGTGAATAGACGATTTAAACAGCACTTGTATTATTATTTTTAGAAAGAACGTTACAGTGGTGTTACAGGTGTGAGGTTTTTAAAATAAATAAAATCGCGTAATAATTAAATAAAGTGCTGTGAGATTAAATTTTTAGTGTTAAAAATAATTTCAACAAACAATTAAGATGGCGATGAAATTGTTGAAAGATCTGAAGGTAATAGACTTAAAACGCGAACTGGAAGAACGGGACTTGGAAACAACGGGCCTTAAAAGCGTGTTAATAAATCGGCTAAGAGAATGGCTTTTGGAACAGAAGGAAGACCCCGAAAATTACCTCTTCGAAATACTTAGACCCGCAATTGATACTAACGTATTGTTAAGTAAAATGGAAGAGAATTCTAGAAAGTCTGAAGAGAATTCTAGAATTTTAAAAGAGGAATTATTGGAAAAGTCTGAAGAGAATTCTAGAATTTTAAAAGAAGAATTACTTGAAAATACTAAAGCGCTGGAAGAAAAAGTATTGGAAAAACACGAAGAGAATTCTAGAAAGTCCGAAGAAAATGTTAGAATGCTTAAAGAAGAATTACTAGAAAAGGCCGAAGAAAATGTTAGAATGCTAAAGGAAGAAATACTGGAGAATTCCAGAAAATCTGAAGAAAGTTCTAGAAGGCTTAAAGGAGAATTGTTGGAAAATGTCAAAGCGTTGGAAGATAAAGTTTTCGAAGAATTTTTGGAGAATGCCAGCGCGTTAGGACTATTGGAAGGTAGACTGGCGGAACAAGATAGGGTAATAAAGATGGTAGAAGAGAAAATAGCCCAAATGCAATTACCACCAACAACTAAGAAAGACGATATGGCCGAAATGCTGGAAGATAGAATGAGGCAACTACGGTTTCCCTCAACTTCTGAGAGGCCGTTTAATGAAGTAAAGAAACAATTTAAAGAAGAAAAGGATCCTGCCGTAGGGATAAAAGTAAAACCACCCACGTTCGATGGAAAGATACCTTGGTCCACCTACTACAAACAATTTGAGGCGGCCGCTGGGGCCAACGGATGGACACGCAAGGAAAAGGCCGTTTCTCTAACTGTGGCTTTGCGTGGAGACGCGTTGAACGTCCTGCAAACAATACCAGCAGGACAGGAAAATGATTACCAATTGTTAGTGTCTAGATTGGAAATGAGATATGGAGACGCGCATCTTCAACAAGTGTATCACGCGCAAGTGAAGAATCGTATCCAGAAGAATGGAGAAAGCCTGCAGGAGTTTGAAGCCGATGTTGCGCGGCTTGTCCGATTGGCGTACCCTACGGCACCCGATTCATTTCTGGGACAACTGGCTGTGCAGACCTTCATTGATGGGTTAAGAGACGGAGAAACACAACAATCATTGAGGCTGGCACGACCAAGAACAACTGATGATGCGCTTGCTCACGCCTTAGAATTTGAAGCTGCAAAACAAGCGTCCCGAGGTCACGGACGTGTTCGAATCGTTGTGGAAGAAGAGGAAGGTTCCAGTTCTAAACGTCGTCTAGAAGAATTATTAATGAGAGTTCTTCAGAAGGAAGAGAACCGTAAGAAGAATCATCAAGAAGTTCGAGGGCCCCGTTGCTGGAACTGCGGCGAACAAGGACATGTAGAACGGCGTTGCCCCAAAATAACAAAAGCACAACCGTCGGAAAAGTTAAAAGGGGTTGGCAAGAGAGGGCGAACGTTGACTGTTAGTAAAGATGCCCCAGAGATCATCGTCCATGCCGTAACATCAGGGAATAGTACCAGTAGTTTGTTCATAGATGGGAAAATTGCGAATCGAATTGTTCCACTGCTCATTGATACGGGGGCGACAAAATCCATCATACGCCCTAACGTTCTACGAACAAGTATGAAGCTGTTACAGACAACTACTCAACTCCGTACAGCGACGGGAGAAGTAATAGCAACACGCGGAGTGGTGAAGATGAAGATTGGCATTGGAAGTGAAGAACGTGATCATGAGGTGCTGGTAGCCGATATCACTGATGACTTCATCTTGGGAATGGACCTCCTGAGAAAATTTGGTTTTACGTTGGATTTGAAAGAGGGTGTTTTGAAGGTCGGTAACGAAGAACTTCCTTTGCACCCACGAGAAGATCCGGTTGTAAGGGTTTTGCTGACAGAAGATGTGATATTGCCTGGTCAAAGCGAGATGGTTGTCGAGGCAGGTTTGGATGGAGATCTTCGGGTAGGATGTGTGAGAATGATGGAGCCTGTTTGTGATAAGAAGATCCATAGTGGCATATTGGTGGGAAAAGCGCTGATCAAGGTTGGAAAGACTGTACCGGTGAGGCTTATGAACGTTAATGTGGATCCGGTGACATTGAAGAAGAGTACCCTTGTGGGACAGTGTGTGCCAGTATTCCGAGTAGCCAGGTGTATGGCTGATGTTCCAAAACCAGTGCCCAAAGACCATGGTGGAAAATTAGTGGGTATAGTTACTAGTTCGTGCGAAGACCTTAACAGAACGGAAGTGAAAGAGGTACAGGGTTTGGTTCACCGATACCAAGATATCTTCGCTCTTGACGATAGCCAGAAGGGACGAACAAATATAGTAAAACATAAAATCAATACAGGCAACTCTATGCCTGTCCGTCAGCAGCCGAGGCGTCTACCTCTAGCAAGGCGAGCAGAAGCCGAAAAGATTATTACTGATATGGAAGAACAAGGGGTCATCGAGCCATCCAGTAGTCCATGGGCATCACCGGTGGTCCTGGTCAGTAAGAAGGACGGGTCAACGAGATTTTGTGTGGACTATCGGCAGCTTAACGACGTGACCAAGAAAGACAGCTATCCCTTACCACGCATCGACGACACGTTAGATACCCTGTCTGGTTCACGATGGTTTTCGACTTTGGACTTGAAGAGCGGTTATTGGCAAGTTGAAATGGAACCTGAAGACCGGGAGAAGACCGCGTTCACTATTGGTTCCGGACTATGGCAGTTTACAGTTATGCCTTTTGGTCTATGTAACGCTCCGGCCACCTTTGAGCGTCTAATGGAGACCATCTTGAGAGGGTTGTCGTGGAAGACCTGCCTGGTATACCTAGATGATGTGATTGTAGTCGGAAAATCATTCAACGAACATCTGAAAAATCTAGAGGAAGTGTTCCGAAGACTACGTGGAGCCAATCTGAAACTGAGTCCGAAAAAGTGCCACATATTCAGAAAAGAAGTGAAATATCTCGGGCACGTCGTATCACAAAATGGAGTGGCAGCCGACCCCGATAAGATTCGTGCAGTTCAAGAGTGGCCAACACCGAAAGATAAACACCAAGTTCGTAGTTTTCTTGGGTTATGTACCTACTACAGGCGTTTCGTTCCTGGGTTTGCCAATATATCGAAACCTCTGACAAGGTTAACTGAAGATGGGCGCGAGTATGTTTGGAGCGGAGAGTGTGAAACAGCTTTCCAACAGCTGAAGCGTGCCCTGACAACAGCACCAATATTGAGTTATCCACGGACAGAAGGGAAATTCATACTTGACACAGATGCAAGTAATCTGGCCATTGGGGGGGTACTTTCTCAGATACAGGATGGACAAGAAAAGGTTATCGGCTATTTTAGTAAGGTTTTGTCCAAAGCCGAAAGGAATTATTGTGTGACCAGAAAAGAACTATTGGCCGTCGTGAAGTCCGTTGAGCACTTCTACAAATACTTGTACGGACGGAAGTTTTTATTGAGGACGGACCATGCAGCGTTGAAATGGCTTCTACAATTCCGTAATCCTGAAGGCCAGGTCGCAAGGTGGATCGAACGATTACAAGGATACAACTTTGACACCGAACATCGAGCGGGCACTAGTCATCGAAATGCCGATGCTCTTTCAAGAAGACCCTGTCCAACGGATTGCCGTCATTGCTCTCGTTTGGAGGAGAGGGTTTGCCAAGTATTAAGGACTACCATCGTCAACGACAATTGGTTGCCGGAAGAATTGCAACGACAGCAGGAGGCTGATCCCGAACTAAAAATGGTACTGGAATGGAAGCGCGTGGGAGAAAGGCCTGCCTGGGAGGCCGTCAGCCCTTTCAACAGAACGCTCAAAGCATATTGGGCCCAATGGGAGTCCTTGAAGGTGGAAGACGATCTCCTGAAGCGAGTACTGGAGAGTGAAGATGGCACCACCATTAGGTCTCAGTTCGTGGTTCCAAAAAGCCGAGTGGCTACAGTATTGCGACATCTCCATGACGGTGCCTCCGGAGGACACTTCGGTGTGAAAAAGACCTTGGAGAAAGTTAGGGAGCGTTTTTATTGGGTCAACTGTAAAGAAGACGTGAAGGAGTGGTGCCGGAAATGTGAACTATGTGCCACTGGCAACGGACCCTTGGGGAAACGAAGAGCACCCATGAGGCAGTACAATGTGGGTAGTCCTCTGGAGAGAATAGCTATAGACATTGCCGGACCATTTCCCGAAACTGACGATGGGAATAAATACATCTTAGTGGCAATGGACTATTTTACCAAATGGCCAGAAGCATATGCCCTACCAAACCAGGAAGCTGCGACTGTTGCTGACGTACTAGTCGCTTCGGAGTGCCCATGGAGCTGCATTCGGATCAAGGCCGCAATTTCGAGTCTGTACTCTTTGGAGAAGTTTGTCGATTGTTGGGCATTCGCAAGACTCGGACCACACCGTTACATCCGCAGTCCGATGGAATGGTAGAACGCATGAATCGAACAATGGGCAAATATTTGGCCAAGGTCGTCTCCGATCATCAACGAGACTGGGACCAATACCTGCATCTGTTCCTGATGGCTTATCGTGCATCGGTCCACGAAACAACCGGTCAGTCACCAGCGTCTGTAATGTTTGGACGCGAGTTACGGTTACCGTGTGATCTGGAATTTGGGTCTCCACCTATAGAGCAGGAGGTAGCCGGGAATGATTATGTCATCAACTTAAAGAAGAAGTTGGAGGATATTCACGACCGAACCCGAAATCATAGTCGAATCGCGAGTGACCGGATGAAGGCTACGTACGATGTGAGAGCCCAAGAAGGAGGGTTTCAACCTGGAGAGCTTGTCTGGTTATATAACCCGCAAAGGCGTCGTGGCTATTCTCCAAAGTTACAGCGAAATTGGGAGGGTCCATACCAGGTGAAGAAACGAATAAATGACTTGATTTATCGCATCCAGAACTTGCCAAGGGGGAAACCAAAGGTGGTACACTCCAATCGTCTGGCGCACTATGAGGGAAATAATGACGCAGTCCCGGATCGGAAAGATGAGGCTGAGGTGACTATCAATACCGTAAGGCCTGAAGATGATCAACCAACCTTTAGAGAATTTATGGCTGCGTTCTCTGGAACTAGAAAAGCGCGATTCGGAGTCACGACTGAGATGCAACAAGATCTCTTCCGGGTCCCTGGTAATTATCCCATTGCCCACTGTGTCTCCGCGGATCTCCGTATGTCCAGGGGGATCGCAGTAGTGTTTAGAAATAAATTTGGACGGCTGAATGAACTTCGAGAACAAAATACCTCTGTTGGTAAATCCTTACGCTTGCCTGATCATGAACGATCCATTTACTACTTGGTAACCAAGCAGTTTTATTACCAGAAGCCGAGTTACGCCGACTTGTGGAGGGCACTATGGAATTTGAGGATCGAGTTGCTTACCAGGGGAATTAACAAATTGGCAGTTCCCAAACTCGGCTGTGGGCGGGACCAGCTGGATTGGAGAATCGTTAGAAACATGCTGGAAGTTGTCTTTGGAGGTACGGACGTCAAGATCTTCGTCTGCATATTTGACCCACAACCCGCATTAAGGCCAACGAAGAGTGTAGACTGTTATTTCTACCGTAATGGAACGTGTAGTCGAGGAGAAGACTGTCGATATCGTCATGACCCGTTCTACAGGAACCAGAGCATAAAACCTGTTCTGGGACAGAACAGACTTGAAGAGGGGGGCAGTGTAACAAGAGAGAAAAGGAACGAACCTCTTTTCGAGCGACAGGTGGTGTGTTCTGCCGCCTTCGAGAAAATGACGCATCGCACAAGCATGTAAATCAGACGTGGTTTATTCTGGTGTATTCTAGAAATACATGGTATGTTCGGGCGATTTCTGGAACGTTTATAGGATGGTATAAAGTCGACGTCGCGGAGAAAAGGAGCAGTCAACAGCAAGTCATTAACTGTGTATTACAAAATAAATAGTGAATATAAATGTTGTATTAGAAATTCATAGTCTGTAAATAATAGTTTTTAATGTTTTATAATCATAGCGTTAATTTATAGTGTATTCATTAGTGTATAGAAATAAATATTTGTTTGTGAATAGACGATTTAAACAGCACTTGTATTATTATTTTTAGAAAGAACGTTACAGTATGTACCATTTTCTTTTGTTTTTAATATACAGATTTCAAATTTAATTGACTACTTGACATAGTTTGGCTAAACGGACTGCTGATGTTTTTGGTTTTCTTTGGCTAATCAAGATCTTTTATTGTTTGATAAATGTTTTAATTAAATTAACGTCAAAATTAATAAGGAGGTTAGTTCCTTAACTGATAACCTTCACTTTTTCCAAATTTTATTCATGTTTTATGAAAAACAGTCTAAGCTTTGGTGGCGCCCAACATATTATTATTTATTCCTGAATCCATTATTTAATTAGAAGCTTTTAGGTTTAACACCTGCGACCTGAAATTTAAATTTGTAAAGATAAGATCTCAAGCCGGCAATTTTGAGCATTTTGATATACAGTAAGTATCGTAATTTATGTCGTAAATTTAGTTTATGTAATGTGAATTCTTCGTTTGCAGGTTTAAGCTTTGTATATATTGTTTATTTTAGTTAGGCAAAAAACGTGTGTTTCAATTGGCGTCCACCGTGGGGCCCAGGTATTTTTGTCGCTTCAATTGGCGCCCACTCGTGGGGCTTTTTTATTGTTGTTCTGTCGTGCAGAAAAACCATCGTTTCAAAATGTGTAACAAAAGTGGCATGCTAATATATTAAAAGTAAATTCCTGTAAATTAACTCTATAGATTAAATATTCAATCTAATAGTATTCTACTTTAAAAGTATGAGAAAAGCCACTCTAATTCCAATTTTGTCAAGAGAAGAAAAACCCTTAAAAAGTGATCTAAATTAGTAAAAAGGTGTTTGCTAGTGTTGATGTTACCCTAGTTATAGTAAATAAAACGAATTGGCATCGATATACACTTGACAGTGTATTTGGTAAGAGAAGCGTGTGCGCATTAACGACACTAACAAAACATTTAAGTAACAATCAGCTGTCTGCTGTATTTGACACCGACTTGCTGAATCTTTGAAATTTCAAAAGTTACAAAAATTGGTGGGAATTTCAAAATTTTGCAAATCTTTCACTAACTTAAATGTAGTTGTACAATTCCAAACGTAATGAACAACTAACCAAAATTTAGAGATCAAAATTATATTGACTAGACCAAAAACAGGTATGTGTACATAAAAATAGTAACCGCATTAAGTTTAGATTTGTAAGATCTTGAAATTCCCGCTAATTCTAGTAGCTTTTTAAATTGCAAAGTTTTGACAGTTAACTAGACACCTGTTGATATTTATGTCTTTTTACTGTGTGTGAACGTGAAATTTCGCAGTTTGTTTTAATAAATTAATTTTTAAGGTAATTTAAAACAATTTTACTTGTTAAACATTTTATTAATACATGTATTATTCTATAATTTCAGTAATTCGTGTTACTTACGATGAATAAGACGGGAGCACTTGGAAACTTGACATGTTGAACAGTAAATGCTTTTTTAAATAATTCATATTCATGGTTTTATTTCCACACAATAAACAGAGATAATTAGAAATTAGGTAAGTAAAAGCAATAATTATAATTGTATTTAATTTGCGGAACAAAAGAGTAATTACTTAATAATTGTAGTAAAATCTGTAAAATGTGGAACAACATACATACACCAAAAGAGGACGAAGCAAACTCATGGCGATGGTAAAAGAAACCGTCACAATTTTCATCTTACAGTTTTCAGTTTCAATAAAAACAATCATGAATTTGATAGTCGACTGTAGAAACAAAAGAGCTTTCTTTCTAACATAATCTTCTGTAACACAAAACTTGACTGTGGCTAATCAATCCTGACAATGTTTTATTATAAGTGGTGTATATCAAGATAATTCTATTTTTCTAATTTGAGAGAAATTTTGATAATTATAATTTTTATTTTGGCAGTTGTTCTTGGTGATAAAATCTACATATTATTCCATCTGATTTTAACTGTAACTGTTGAAGTTAGTAAATAAAAATTTATGTTTAGTTACGCTACCCAATGAATGCAATGAAGTTTATTGCTAGCTATTCAGTTTATCTAAACTGAATAACGGTTTATATACAAAATGTTTAATTTTTAGTTCAGCTATAAATTAAAATGTCATAAGAAATAAAATTAGAACAGTTGATCATCAGTTTAATAAAAATGTAGTTTGCTTTAGATGTGAACGACCAGGATATTTTGTTAAACAATCTTTCAAGAGAAAATACACAAATCAAGCCAAAAACCGTAAAACAGCTTGGAATTAATTAAGAAATAAAACTGGTAATAGAGGTAATCCAATAAGAGGCTAAGAAAAGGTAACATTCTTGATTGAAGAACTAATAAAACTACACCGGAATTTATCCCAACAATGGATTCTAGATTCTGGTGCATCATCACACATGATAAACAATAAGGATCTAGTATTTAAAAATCTGTGTCACTGCAAAACAAGTACAAATACCATTTACAGAAGAAGAAAAAGAGCAAACTTTATTATATAACCTTTCAAGATGATTTTGCCGCTTTATAAAATATGAAGCCACGCAAACAATCAAAGATTTCATTAATAAAAGTGAAGCACATTGGAATCTCAAAACAGTTAAGATCAGATATAATAATAAGAAAGAAGATGCAAATAAAGAGCTACAGGAATGGACCGGAAATAAGACAAGAGAACAGGAGTGAAGATTCAATTGATGAAGAAAGAAGCAATGACAATGAAGCAAAAATAATTGAAGTCGTGAAACACGAAGGAAGTATAGTGGTCGAAGTGAAAATGAAAAAGTGTACAGAAGAAAGAAGAGACTTACATAGAGGCAAATGGAAAAGGAAAACGTTTCGTAGAAACTTCTATATTTATTTGAATCATGGTTAGAAATGACAAAAATGAAAGGCTAAAAAGATCCCAGAAGAGAATTCATTCGAAAGAAAGTAAACCGATTTTAGTGGGTAAAGAACAGGCAAAAGGAAAACCTACATACATTGCGTAATAAGTATAGTTTCGAGATTAAATACAAAAGCGAGATTCGTGCGAAACATTCAGTCCAGTGACAGCAAATGACATAACTAAATTAATCTTTGCCTTAGCTACAAAAAGAAGGGGACTATAATAAAATATTATGTTAAATCAGTCTTACTACATGGAAACTTGAAAGAATAAATTAATGTGCCTATTTGTGAAGGTTATGAACAAAGTGTTAAAATATGTAAATTAAAATAAGCTCTCTTTGAGCAAAAAAACAGGAAGGCTTAATTCTGATTGAGTTGTCACTTTGGAGCGTAGACTTCAAATAAACTTGAAATAGCAAAATTAATTTTAGTTAAACCTGAAATACTTTTTTATACTATATGTTAATAAATTTCGTCGAGAGCTTTAAAACGATACTACGCACAGTCGTTTCGCGCTAACGATTGCCGAGAAAGACTGAGTCAAACGCACAGCGTCCAGTGCACGATGCATTTCGCAGTACACTCTATCCAGTTTACGAAAATGATAACACGATCACTGTTCTGCACGTATTTTTAACAATATGGTAGCCCCATACTTTCCGTGGAGTTAGACGTAGTCGTACAAAGGTCACTAGAATGACATAAAAGAATTGCAATTTTTTTAAAAACAATCGGAATTGAATTAATTCGACTTGAATGATGTCTGCTTAAGACAGCTGATTGTTTAATAATACTTGTACTACACGTAGATGATGGCATAGTTATTGGCAACGATTTAGGTAAGATCAATAAAATATTAGTAAAGTTAAATAAAAGAAAGTAAAAATATGAAGTGAAAGTTTGGAACCCGATTTTTATTTAGGAAAGTCCATATAAAGCATGAATCTGAATCATTACTATATCAAATGACCATGGTAGGTTATCTTGTTGAAGAATTTGGTAGAGAAGATTATCAGCCAACAAAACTTTGACAACGTAAAACAATAAAATCGACACATAAAATAAACAGTAAAACAAGTTCGAGAATCTAGAATCTTCAAATCACCATCTTACTTAAGTTCCGTGTTTTGCTACATCAGATGGCTTGCGGAAAAAATTCATTATTGAAAGTAAAAAATTATTTTTAGTATCATTATACAGGCTGGAAAGGGATACGACGCGTTAATTTTGAGAAGTGATACAAAACATCAAAAAGAACAAAAAGATCTAATAAATTTGTTTTTATCTTAATTAGCTTTCGAGTAATTTAGAAAAAACCATGGCAATCTTGCTTAAAAAGAATCGCATTTTACAGCTAAAGGCCTTGATCTTGTTTTAGAATTTAAATCGTCTAGTTTAAACAAACCGATTACCTTTGTTGATTCTGTAGTACACTTGTTGAAAACGCGCCCTTGTTTTGCTGTAAAATCAAGCACGTTTTATTACTTTTCATTACAAAAGGTTTTTAGAAACATTAAATAAAGAACCTAGGTCAGGGCGTGATCAACATCTGTGTAGATATAAGATGAGATCAGATTACAAACAGCACTATTATTATCTCTACTGTTAATGACTGCCAGCGGCTGCGCACGGCAGGATTTTTACTTTTGTAACATTTTGTTTGTCCGTTATGCGACATAAGGAGAATGTGGAGCAAATTGTATTACAGACTTCGCAGGGTTGCCACGTTTATTAAATGAGTAAAATGTATTTTTAAATGTAAAAAGAATCCGATTTTACGAGTAGCAATTGATTATACGAAAAAATGTTATTAAGGTTTTTTTGTTGTGCTAGATTAGATCTGCTGACCCATAATTAAGCTACTATTATTAACGCTAGTTTCTCTAAGTCTCTATTTTCACTCTTGTAATTTGCTCTTTGGGTAAGAATAAAGTGAAAGAGAGGTAGGTGATTTACCAACAATGATGAACTGTACTGGCAGCACATAATCAACCAAGAGTTTATTTCTCGAGAGAACTGGCCGACAATTATTAAGGATTAGTTCATATTTATTATTAGTAATTAGTTGACAGAGTTGGAAAGGCAGGAGCAGAAAGATAATAGGTAAAGTGGGAGAAAGATAAACGGATAGCTTATAGGTTAATATTTTGCCTCTAAAGGACAAATTGGAAAACTGACAACAAACACCACAACATTGACTATTGACTGTAGTCGTTAGTCTCTATGTCAAGAGGATCTGTTACTGGGCTCGTTTTTTCTTTTTACATCCTTTAATGGCAGTAGCTCCAAGGAGACTTTTTCAATGCGTGCTATAAAAAAAGAAAAAGTTGAGGTCTTAATCGGATGACCTCGAAATGTCGTCAAGGTCACTACATTTTAGCATCAGATATATTTTGCTTCAGTTTTATGATTTACTCTTCCTTAGCCCAACTGAGATGTCAGTTTTATTTTAGCCTCTTCTACTGGAGGGTTATTTTACACATAATTATTTTTTAGTCTTAACTATTACCAAAGTAACACAAAGCTTTTCCAAAGGACCCACCTGGACATATTACCTGAAACTAAATACAAATTTAAGACAAAAATAATGACATCACTCCAATGAAAATTTTATTAACGTACAAAATGTCTCTTCGTACATAACAATGATTTACATAAAAACAATAATTAGCCACAGAAAAAATGTGAGATTCACAAAATCTATTGCTTATTAAAACCATTTCGTTGAATATTAATGGAGTTATGTAGCAAGTTGTAATTTTTCACATTCAATATAATATAACAAATTACAGTCACATTAAAAAACCTTAATTAAAGCAATTTTAATAAAATTATTTAAGCTAAAATTAATAATATTCAAACAAATGATTAAGATGGATCGAAAAGTATTATAAAATGCCTAAAAATTAATTACCAAAGAATTTATTCAGAAAATAGCGTCCGGTCTTAATTTAGCAACTGGTAAAATCTTATAGGCGACATCAAGGGGGTGATTTATAATGAAAAACGCGAGAAAAATTTTCATGAATTTTGCTTGTTTTAAATTAATTACTTTCGCCCCGGAAACTTTCTGAATCTCACATTTAAGTATCTACAGCTGTGCGTTTTCATTACATGGAACAGAAACTACCGCAGGAATTACTATTTTTTTTCTCTTTGCTAACTACAGTTTTAAATAGTACAATGCTCTAAAAAACGTTTTTGTTTATTATTCAAGTATCCCTAGTTTTAATGAACACTAATACACATCACCTTTTTGGTTTTTCAGTTTTACGAACTCACTCTTCTCGAAGTTGCTGTTTAAATTTATAAAGCCTTAACAGTTCACCGAACACTTTGTACAAGTAAATTCAGAGTTCAATAGAAGTTGATTGGCTAAATTTGAGTTATTGCAGAGTGAATTAATAGAAAACATACATAGTGAATTTTAATAGAATTTATGAAAGAACGTAAAAGGTAGGTAGTTATTTAGTTTAACTATATTTTTGTTAATATGTCGTTAATAAAATATAGCCTGTAATGTCTTCAAAAAATGTTGAAATTGATGGTACATAAATCAGATAACATACAACTTATTAAAACTAAGTATTATACTAAAGATATGTAAATACATAATATCAATGATAACAAATTTTAGATTTTCAAATGACTATTGCTTAACTACGTGAATTTAATTATTAGGATACTATACATACGTTTGATATAAGAGACTGATGCCTGACTGGAAATGTTTTTTTTTATTACAATACGTCTGACTTTTAGTGCTAACAGTGTTGCACAAAGTAATTCCTTGCTTAAGTTACATAATCAATAATGGTTTAATTGGCATATTTATGTAGTTAGAAGAAGTAACATACCTTGTAAAAGAGATAGACCACACATTTCCGCATCATTAAGTATAATAAAAAAAAAGTTTATTTATTTTTTTAATATGTTTGGCTTTTGTAAAGTTATCATTTACAAAGCCTACAAGGAGAATTTTACTTAAAGCAAGAAGTTATTGAATTTAAAACACTGCTCTTTCGTTTGAATGTACAAATGTACATTAAGTACTTCACAGCCTTCAACATTATGCTCAACATAACGGAGAAGTTGTTTTTCTTACATTAATGCTAAATATATATTTATTTTATTTGGTAGGTTAATATCAATCATAAACAAAAATAATTTCTTGCGGCTTTGCATATAGGGTCTTCATTAAGTTTGGAACCGGCTTAATATCTTCAAAACTATTAACTGGATTAAATTGAAATTTGGGGTGTGCATTTTATAAATTAATATCTATTGTACCTAATTTTTTCGTTGATTTTAATTTTTTTTGCAATTTTTGTCAAAATGATACAACACGTGTATTACATAATGGTACTCAGAAAAAAATAAGCTTTCAAATGATGTCAAATTTGACCCCCATTGCTATTTAAAAAAAATCAAGTTGGCTGTGTATCTCGTAAAGTAACGATGCAAAGCAGGTGAAAAAATTAGGTACAATAGATATTAATTTATAAAATGCACACCCCAAATTTCAATTTAATCCAGTTAATAGTTTTGAAGATATTAAGCCGGTTCCAAACTTAATGAAGACCCTGACTATTAGACTATAAGATCTCCAAGCAGTTTACTTATAACTACGATTTACACTAAGAATCACTTTAAGTAATTAATTCAACTAATTTAATTAATCTATATCAGTCTTTCAAAACTAGATTTATCAATACTGTTAACACTGCTTGCATACAGTGGCACATTATTTATTATTATCGTTACTCATCATTTAAGTACGTGTTTGCAATTATAAAATGTTGTCTGTGATATACGAGCTCGTATAGTTTTGATGTAATATTTTCGACGTTGGTATAATTAATTAGTATTATTAGTACACTATCTAACAATACTTATTTAAGGCTTATTTGAAAAATATCTTTTAAGGGTGTCTCAAAAAACCTGGGCTAAAATACTAACCCTCAGTTTTTGGCTATTTCGAATTCCTTTTAATAATATAAATATGTTTTATGTGTTATACTCTATACCTAAAATCGTTTGTTCTTGAGTTATTGGCACTTAAAACTGGCAAATAATTTAATCTGAAAAATTAAAGTTGATGTTAGTCCAGGGTATTTGAAGTATCCTGTATAACAAAAAATATTTTTAAAATAGGTTTAGAAAAAAGAATAAAATCAACCAGTCCGAGCAATTTCTTCAAATAAGTATTAAGCGATTTCAAAATGTTGAATTTATTCCTTATTTAAATAATAAATCATGATCACACATAATTTGAGGGTTATCATTACTGTGGAAGTGTGGTCTATCACTTCATTCAAGTAAGTACATATTCCCCTCAGTTAACTGCAAGGCTGTGCTGATCTCGTTTTCAACGCAAGGACAACTTTGCAATCATAACTTGCAAGTACCTCTCTGTTAGCACCAACAAGTACGGCGAATGTCTATTACAATTCTTAAATGAGATTGATGGCAATATAATAACAAGGTAGAAATAGAAAATCTTTCTATTATCTTATTTTTGAATAATGTACAATGTTGAGCAATTAAAAGTAGACGAGCTTTGTGTTCATTACAACAACTTTTAAAATACCTTATATCAATAAATAATTTAATTTAAAGTAGCAGGCGACTTGTTGCTTTTTCTTGACAAACATTTTACATCCAAACATTTGTATTTAGAAAAGCCTGGTTTGAACTATGTAATTTTAAGGAAATTTGAATCAATCAAGAGTCATTTACTTTCAAGTGCTCGGTACTGTACCCTGCAAGTTCTGCGTTCATGCCAAAGTAAATAGCTGTTTTGAACAAAATGCCAGAAGTTGTAACAAACCGTCAGAGGGTCATATCGAGTTGGGGATTTCGTGAATCATGACATGATAAATGAAAGTCAAAAAACAAAGTGTTGTGTTTGCAGAAAACAATTTACGTTTAGTATCATTGGTAATTCTGGAAAAAGGAATTTGAGAAACAATAATAAAAGTTTCTGGTAGTCATTCTTGTCATACGAAAAAACTCAAAAAACAGACAAAAGCGTATGCAAAATATGTTCGTAACGGAAGGAACTCAATGATCATTACAAGAAAATTAAACGGCTCGAAAAGCTCAGTTTTTCTTATTGGCAAAGCACTAAGCGTATCAAACTTTTAATCTGTAATCACATCATGTAATTGTATCACTTTGTAAATTACAAGCTGAGGTTTTATGGCCAGAACCTGAAAACCAGTCTCCAAGACTACATATATTCCCCTTATAAGTCTACTTTGCACAAAACTTTAAGTCAATGTGCAAGGCTGCAATAATGCAGGCTTAAGAACTCCACTGGTCATCAAACAGGCAAATGTCATGTCACTTGTTGCACATTGGTTTTATAAAATCTCTCAGTTCTAACCATCCATGAATACATATTGTCATGATATTTGACAAGAGATTGGAAAGTATGCACTCCCACACAAAAAGATGTTAGTTGGGTTGCGTAATCTCAAGGAGACAAATACATAAACAATTTTTTTAAATAAAACCAAGGAAAAGGGTTTAATTTAATAAACATGCAGTCTAGAACACATTCGGCAGTAAAAGGATAAATTTCAAAATTGATTTTTCTTACAATCTTGGTAAATGTTCATTGTCATCTAACGATGAGGTATCGATACTTATTAATGCTAATTAAAATGAAGTTAGGCCATTTCAAGGCATGTTTTAACCTAAAACAGACAAGGTGCATGGTAGTGATGATGTATGAGTTGGGCGTAAAGCCGAAAACGGCCAATGGTTGATTTTTTTAACAACTTTTTTTAACACAATGTTAGAATTGGACGTTTTAAAGCGACCAAAGCTCGAAGTTCAATTCAATTTTGGGCTTTGACCGTCTCCAAACAGCCAAATCTAGAATTCTGCGATTACGAAACGACCAAAGCTTGAAATAACAGTCATTCCGGTTCATTTCTCGAAGAGAATAATCGAGTGCCGGTGCGCGCGTAGTAAGGGTAGATGGTAAATCAATTCATCAGTGTATTCAGTCTTAGCGTTGCCTTGAGCGAGTATGAATTCAAGAGGGCAGGTGGATCTAATTGACATGCAAACAGAACCGGACAGAGATTATAAATATATTTTGAATTATCAGGACCACTTAACAAAATTTGTTTTTTTGAAACCTTTGAAATCCAAATGAGCTGAGGAGGTAGCTTACAATCTGTTAGATATTTTTTGTATAATAGATGCTCCTTACATCCTCCAAAGTGACAATGGGAGAGAATTTACAGCATCTGTCATAAATGAACTTGCTGATACGTTTGAAGCTAAAATAGTTGGCAAAAATAGCAATGGCAAACCAAGGCACTCCCGAAGCCAGGGAAGTGTAGAAAGAGCGAATCAAGATGTTAGAGATATTTTGGTTTCTTGGATGGCAGATAACAAGAGTACCAATTGGGCTGATGGACTGCGATTCGTTCAATTGAAGAAAAAAATATTTCCATAGAGGTATAAACAGAAGTCCATATGCGGCGATGTTTGCGGTTCCTGTACGAAATGGCCTATTGGATTCAAACATATTTTTGGGGCTTCTCAAACACCCACACCAGGGAAGAAGAGTTGGAAGATATATTGAATGATAATTCGCAAGTAGAAGAAAATCATGTAACTTCACACGAAAGCTCAAGCGATCTAGCTAATCAAAAAAAATAACTATGTAATAATACTTGACCGCTTTTTCAATTCATAGTTGCATGCAAAATGTTCAATAACACGTGTTTTTTTACCAAGGTACCTGTACACCTGGAAATTTATGTGGAATTTGCATTCACCAAGAAAAAATCACACAAACACGTTAAGCATCATGCTCTTCCCAGAATAGGCAAGCCGACGAAATGCTGCAGAAATTCAACAAACAATTTTTTCCTGTTAGCATTGGTCAAAATGTTTTGGTAAGAATTCCAGATGTAGACAGAGGGCGTGTTGCACCAAGAAACGCGATGAGCGTTGTTACAGAACGGAAAGAAATTTCAAGTCAACCATAAGTTCAGGGAAATGGAAGATGTTCCAGAACAAGATATATCATTAAGAACCGCCGCTGCTGTAAACTCTCGATCAAAGCAAGGTTTCGTGAGATGTGACTGTAGAAAGAACTGCGAAAACAAGAGATGCAATTGTTTCAAAAAAGAAGTTAAATGCAACTCAAAATACCACTCATCGTCAAGTTGCAGAAACAAATAATTATCAATACCTTTTTATTAGAATTTTATTTTATGTATTTTTTTAACTTATCCATTCCATACATATTTATGTATTATGTGCTCATTAGTAAATATAAGTTATGTTATATTTTTCCAACTTACTTTTTAGTGTTTTTTAATATTGGAGAATTACCATCGATTCACTAAAAAATTCTGTCAAGCTTTGGTCGTTTCGTAATTGCACAATTCTAGGTTTGGCTCTTTGGAGACGGTCAAGGCCCGAAATTGAATTGAACTTCGGGCTTTAGTCGCTTTAAAAGGTCCAATCCTAACATTGAGCAAAAGAATCGACCAATGGCCGTTTTCCAGCTTTGCGCCCAACATATACAAATATTTGCTACCTTACCTGCGGTTTTAATATGAAAAAAGTATGTTACTAGTTAACGATTTGGTAAAATCGTTAGAATCCTTTTGTTTAATTGGATTGTGCAGTTTGTGGCTAAGTCTCATTGAGTGCTTGACAATAAGCAGTTCCTTGGGCAGAATTTTGAAATAAATGTAAATGTTGGGCTTGTTTTGTATAGAAAATATAGAAATAAAATTCAAAATTCTGAATTTTAACATGGCAATTTGAAATAAGGTTATTTAGCTATCATCTTATAGTTTGCATATCTAAATAATCTTAAATAGGATGTAAGGTTGAATTTTGATAGGATAGGGAAATAATTTAATTTTAATTATTTTATATTTGTATGTGAAAGATGATTTCGTTGGCATGTTCTAGTGAACCTATTTTATGATAGTACAAGTATCATATATCATTAAAAAGGAATTTTTTTCGGCTAGGTATTTAATAAATTTGTTTAAACAATAGTTAATAGTTATAAACAATTATGTGGTTATGTAGTATTTAGTTCTAAATTGTCTTTTGTTTATAACCAGAAATATCACTCAAACAGTCTTTTTTTTTCAAAAAGGATATAAAAACAGCGACCGATTTGGTGACAAACTCTCTGTTATCGGATCTGCATCAAGCAAGCAAAACACATATGCCTAGAGAAAAATTTTAAAGTTTAAAGGTTATGTTGTAATTTAAAAAATGTAAACATACCCAAACGTCAAAATATTAGGTTATATTTTGGTGAAATGTGAAAGTGATTAACAATTTTAGAAGAACGTTGAATTTAACTATTTGTTTTAATATTAATTACTTTTAATTGAAATAATATTCAGTGGTATGAATTTTATTAGTGCAATAATTTCGTTTTTCGAGAAGAAATTTTTTACAGATGATGAGATTAACCTTTGTTATAAATTGGATGTTTGAAGGGAATTTGTAAATTTGATCATTGAATGAACTTACTATATCTCAAGCAAGCAGCTGGATTTTAATAATTTGATGAATACCATTTATTTGGACATTTTTTTCATAAAAAGTGGTGCATTTTTCAACCATTTTAGTTACAAACCATATGGAAGAGAGAGGATTTCCTTGTTGTTACCATAACAGTTGGTGATTTATTGGCGCCAAATCTTTGATATTATATAAATATTTTAAGGTATTTATTTAGTTATAATGTAGTGATTAAGATAATGAGGCTGCAAGAAATATTACTCCTGAAGGTAAACGGCATTAACACTGCCTTAGGATTGATTTTTCTTTTACTCAGGCTATCCAATTTTCAATTCTTCTTTATTTATTTATTTTAATTATTTGATTGTTTATTTTCTGTGTTCGATGTTAAATAAATCTTTGTCATTTCAATTTAATGAAACTTGGTTTATGTTTTTTCTTGTGTACTTTAATTATGTTGCATAGATACATATTTATTTAGTGCACTATATCAAAAGCGACCCGCCTGTGAGTCTCACTTGTGATAAAGTTCAAGCTTCAGGACAGTTATTTAGCCGGAGCAAGCATTTTTTATGGTAAAGGTAAGTGGTTTACATTTTGTATATATCATCACTGTGATTTTACAGAAGTCTGTTTATTTTTAAATGAAGTCTGTTAATTTTTAAGCAACAACAATAAACCGTTACTTTTACCGCCCATAAATATAGCATGATTGTTGCCTGAATTCGGGGCTTTCTTAAATAATTTATTTAATCGTACCATACCCCCCATATATTATAGCATTATGTTGAGGAGAAGGGCCCAAAGAAAGACACATATGTGTGTCAGAAAAGGATATTGTAATTGTTTGTATGAATCTCGTAAGCGTCTTCTCCGCAAATTGTGTCAATTCTGAAATAATTGTGGAATGTGACGGTTTCTACAGAGTTAATTTTTAACCGATATAATCTCAAAGCTTAAATTTTGCGATTTAGTTTAATTCTCCAAAACAATTCCTTTACATTGATATTAAACATTGACTGCTAGGTTTCGCTACAAAATATTGGATTTTTGACCTTGTCAATGTACAACTGAATAAACCGAAACATATTTATTATAGTGTAAGGTAAGTTCTCTACAATTACTGGTATGGATTCACATCAAAAATAGAGTTGTGTAGTCCAGAGTAAAAACATCGGTATTTGAACCACAATATCACATGTTTAGAACATACCTATCTGGTCTGATCTTCTTGACCATATTGTGAGAAGAATTGTTTTAGCAAAATCTCCATCTCAGTCTAAAACGCTCCATTGCTTAGTTCCAACATTCGGCGATTTGATCACAATGGCGGTTTGCAAAGATGTAAAATTTCTATTTCTGAGAGCTTTGAAAAATTACAAACACGTTGCTAATAAAATGTCCATTGCTCGAGCTTGTCGGTTGCTCCAACTTCGAAATTCAGAAAGTTGAAACTCATGAAACTTACAAATCTAAAAGTATTTGATACTTGGAGTCTATAAAATTGTAAAACTTTATAATGTTAATTTTAAAATCAATTAAATTTTGAATTCTTAAATTCTTGACCTTAGACCTTCAAAATTGCAATCAAACAGTATTGGTTGGACCTTACAACCCCGATTCGATGTGTCATTTTCATCGAATTTTGCTGTGTTGAGACCGAATTTAACAGTAAAAACGTCTCGTCTGCTGCATTTAAGACCACAGAAAAAAATTGTCAAAATTTTGACGGAAGCGTAGACTCATTTTTAGTGTCCCTGTCTAAGCTTGCATAGGAAATCAAATAAAAACATCAAATTTGTTCTGTATCTCTCGGTGGGTCAACAAATCAAATGTGAAACCAAGACAGATTTTATCAGCCTTTCCAAACCCATGTTCCATTAAAAAATTATGGTGTGGTCTTCAGGAACTTTCTGAAGAGCTAAGTTACAACAATTAAGAAAATAGAATATTGACTTTTCCTCCACTTAGCGTGGTTTAACAATAACAATTTTTTATGTTTCACAAGTGTCCTCATAATAAATAGGAATTCTTTGTGTATCTTGGAACCACACTCTTGAAGGTCGTGAATGCTGCTGTCACCTGGAAGAAGCAGATGATTGCAGGACTATACAAGTGAGAGACATAATTCATCATGTTAGCTCAGACACCGGTGTCTTGGCCTTTGATGTTATCCAGTTTCAAGGATTCAAAAGCTTTTACTTCAATGTGGTGACGTGGAATGCAAACGACTATATATCGTCGTTCACAAAATCGCATATTTTCTTGGTCCGACTAGACGTACAGTTTTGTATGGATTTAATACCTTTAAGTCACACGACGAGGAGCTTTTTTATGAAACCGTTACTCTGATTTCACTAATCTCTGGGGTTCTTGAGTATTATGAGGCTGCCTACCAAAACGGTCAGGTATGGAAAAAGCAGACAGACATAGCTGTGAGTCTTTTGCTATACTGCTAGAATTAGGCTAGTCAAATAGTAAAGATGGTATAGTTGTGGTGTAGTCCGGTAGTCGGAGCTGGTTACGTTCCGTAATCTAGACAGGTGAGACTGCGGAATGGACTGCAAAATACTGCGGTGCTACTGCCGAAAATATAACTTACCATGCTTTCCGCAAGTAAAATGTGGAAGAAAAAACTATATAAAACAAATCTTATTAATTAAATTCTATTTATATCCTTTACAGCCCAAGACTGACTCGAGATGACGAAGAAAGGACTACATTGCAATTTTTTGCCATGTAACTCAACTATTTATTCTTTGTAAAAATTATAGCATCCCGTAACTGAAACATTTGTACTGTTAAATTTGGTCTCAGAGCTGCAGAAGATGCAGAAAAAATTAGACGAGTATTTGTTACTATTTCGAAAAATCCTGTTCTAGGAACTTAAATACAGCAGATGGAACCTTGCCCGGTGGATTGGTAGCTTCATATATAAATAAAATATTTCATTTTTTTAAATTTGTCAAACGGGGAAAAACGATAGCTTTTTTTTTTAATTGAAAAAAGAATTTCTAGATTTATCTATTACGATAAATATAGGTATCGAACCTAGAATATGGTTTCAATACATTTTATGTATTTTTAATATGATGTTTTTTTTAAGACTATGCACCATCCAAAAGCGATATGTAATCACTTTGAAACAAGACTAATGTGAAAACGCTGATTGCCGAAATCAACCGAAACTACTTTTACAAAGGGAACAAACAGTACCGCTTTGAGAGTCTCAAATTTAAAAATATTGAAATTCAATAAAAACACCAAGCATAAAGCATTAAAAACCAGTAAAATTTGAATACATAAATATGCACCAACCCTTGATTACTTGTTAAAATAAATTCTATTAATAAGATTAGGAAAACTCATTGTATAAAATTATAATTTGAATAAAATAATTATATTTTTACTATACGTTTTAAAAAGTAACAAAGTTTCGGAGGTTTTCACTCTTCAACACACGTTTGAAATTATTTTACATTATAAGTTAAATATGAGTGAGCTATGTATATTTACGTAATTGATAATTATTGTAATTTTATTTTTCAAAATGTATGTTAAATATTTATAAAATATCAGTATTTAAATGTAAATGTTTTGCTCAAAGTGAAATATTTAATGAATGTTTCTAAACATAATTTAAATTTTACATTAAGCTTTATTTGTATATTAAATGTTTATCTAAAATATCTTTAAATATTAATTTTCTAATATCATAAAAACATTTAATATGCACGTCAAATAATTCAACTGATAAAAACTTAAGAATTAAGAAATGTCTTGAATTTATTAATTTAGTATTACTAAGTTAGTATTCAAAATCTGATGTTGATTATGTGTCGAAGAATTCGAAATTTAGAATTAAGAAATGAAAACATGAAATCTAATTTATAAGAATGAAGAAATTTGAAATTCAGATACAGCAGTTCTCGAATTTAGAATTTAATGATTTATTGTGGATTTAAAATCAGTAATGTCAGATTAACGTAAAAACATTTAGATTGTTAATTTATTATAAACGAAAACTTTTCACATCTCATTACATGTAGTACATGTGTATATGTTTCGAATTTGACTTTCAAAAATATTAACTTACATCGCAAATTTTAAATATTTCCTTAAAAATAGTAATTCATAAAATTATACATAACGTAAAATTTTATATGCTAAAATATATTATTAATTATAATTTATATAGGCATTTAATTAAAATTATTGTTATATTACGGCAAAAGTACTCAAAATAGAAATTTTCAATAAACATTTAATATTCATTTTCATTATTAGACGTGCTTAACTAACCATAAAGACAAATTAATTAACAACCTGTTTGAGTTACTTCATTATCAATTTCATAAAAGTAATTGCAACGTTAAGTATACTTTTAAAGTGACTACTGGTGGTGACGCAGAGTTGATTGTGGATGAGTACCCTTTGATCTCAATAGTAGAACTTCATCCTTAATTGACCTGCGCGCTTTCACACCCTACTTCCAATTAATGGTATATTCATTTTCATTTCCCCCCTTATAATAAATTAGAGCAACATTTATATTCAGAGTGTGTTGTGAAAAATATCTAATGCATTTCTGTTTTCAATGACCTAAAAACTGTTCTACTTGCTTATTATTGCCATCAACCTCAATATACTAACAATAATATAAACATTGTTTTTATAGTAAACGTTTCTTAAGTTTCATTTCCAATTGTTTAGTTTATAAATATTCACTTACCCCTATTATCACTTTCCATGTTTGAACATTTATAACTTACAGACTAGTCCTATCCGAAAAGACCACGCAGAATCATTTTGACAAGGAGGTTTCCCGAATTCCCTCCTTGAATTCCAAAATAGCGTCAAAAGTCTGCGTGGTCTTATCTTTTTTTCATAAATCCGGCACGGAAGTGTCAAACATTTTCATCTCTTGCAGTCCATTGCACCGTTCCATTCTAGGAAGTGAGTACGCCCTTTGCAATGCATGCAGAGAAGTAGAAGACAGTGTTCTTTCTAATATTTCTCCCCAATACTTTTCGGATAAGCCTTCTAAGTCACAGCCGTGTGCGTGAGTAATTGTGCCGCAACAACGTTGATGATGCAGCTGCTGCTGCTGTAGCTGCTGTTGAGCTTTGTGTTTGCTGGATTTCCTGCATGTGAACTGAAAATAAAAAAAGGAAAAAATATAATTCAGCTAATTGCATTTTAAAAATCCTGAAAGGTGGAGACGTGTATGAAATGTGCCGTTTGATTTATCTGACGTGTCTTATACAGATTTGCCGTTCGATTAATTGCAGGGCGTTAGGAAAAACAATTCGTTCGAGTGTAAGAGAACGGATAACTTCCAACAAGTGCAATAATGTTTGGGGGTTAACTAATTATCCTATTATTATTCATTAATTGAGAGTTAATTTTCTGCACGGTTACATTTTAATTAAAAGTTTTTATAGGAAATTAATCATCCTGATTTTTAAATTTAAATAAATTACGAGGCATTAAATACCTAGCTGCAAAGTAAATACTTAAATTGAACAAAACTTATTAATTTTATCTGCATAGTTATTCAAATTTAATATATAGTGAGGTGGAAAAGTAAGAAATAAATTCAATATTTTAAAAATGCTTAATATCAGTGGTGGCTCGTGATGATTGGCAGCGGGTGGGCAGTAATGATAATTACTGGTAATAATGATTCTGTGATTCTTCTGTGCTGCGAAGACTTCTCTACCCTGTTAGTCATTTTAATGCTGTTTTATTGCAGCTACGATAATTTGTTTCTAATTTTAATGACTGCATAAGGAATTGTTTTATCTAGAAAAAATTCCCGATATACTAAAATGTCTCTGACCCTAGAAATCCTGGGACACAAGTAACGGAATTCCTCGATTTTTTGTTGTCTGGATTCCCGAGAAAAATAATTCGAAATACGGGACTTTTGTATATAAAATATTCAATTAAAATTCTTACTTTAGAATTAAGGATTTATTTGTTCCAATTTCTTGAGCAAAATATTAGTTAAAACATCAATACAAAACACAATCAATACAGGGAGAGAGATTAGTTTCAGTAAGCAGCTTCTGTTAGGTACCATACCTGGCCAAGCCATTCAATAAGTAATTTATACTTTCTATTCAATTATATTCAAAAATTATTTTAATCCGGAATTTCCTACCTTATTTATTAACATTGTACTAATATTTCTAAATAGCAGTTTTCCTAAAGATCTAAAGAATGTTTTTATTTAAAAATTGCTGTTGAAGTTCTGTTGAATCCCGATTATATTTATTGTACCAATTTGAACTGAAAACCCGACTATTGCCGCGATTGTTAGATACCACTAAACTCCTCATATTCGGACATGGTTTTAATTTGTGAATACAAATTTTATCCTCAAAACTTCCACTGCTGAACTTATTCTTCATTACATAACATACAATGTCTTCTTTATTGTTCACCACATCTCGAATTATACCTGTACTTGCACTGGCCATTTTAAAATTAAAATTACAAAACAGATACAAATACAAAATAAACTGCAAGGGATTAGATTTTGGATTTTTGGGGTTTCTACCGAATGTTACCGAACCGACGCGAGCAGGAGCTGGGGCTCGCCCATGCCAGGTTCCGGTTCTTTTGTCATTTCAGATTTACTATTTTTTAATAATATATTTTGGCTATAATGTATAAATATTTATATTATTATACCTTTTCATATTTAAGTTAAATACCCAATTAACATTATTATAGCCTTTATTATTACCTATTTCACAAATTTCAAACAGAATGAAATAATAAATACGAGTAAACTCAAATTAAAATTTTGCTTGCACTAATTTTAAGGCAGTGCCCACCCTGCCCACTCCGTCGAGCCGCCACTGCTTAATATTTAAAGCAATAGTTCGAAGTTTTTTGGACTTATTTGTCGCAAGAAATCTGGGCGAATATTAACTTAATAACTATTAATTTTTATTAGAAATTTTGAATTCCTTGTAAAATTTGAAACATTTTCTTTTTGTATTATACACTATACCTAAAATTAATTGTTATTGAGTTATTGATACTTACTTAAACTTTGACAAATGATAGTACCTAAAATGATTAGGTGTCTGAAAGTTATCTACACGAAAGCACTTAATATTTTGAAACGATAGAATGAAAATGCGTTAAAATTTACTCCTTTCAGTATTTTGTTTTTTTTACAGTTTTTTACTGTGATAATAGTTTATTGTTTATTTTCAAATTAAAATGTGACACACTGGCACACAGAAAATAGAGGTGTTAATGATGATAATATAATTATTAATCCCAATAAAGTTATGTGAAGGTTCTTTGTCAATAATAAAGCACGTACAGAAACCGTATAAATTAATTTATTAGTCTGCACCGCTTTAAATAGCATTGTATTAAGTTACACTTCTTTGTGTTTTTTAGTTGCGAACGAAATTAGGTTTAAGATAAACCATTTATTCTGAGCATTTATGTGTTGAAAAAGATAATAATTCTTTTAGAAGTTGTCGAGTTTACAATTTCAGATTTATATTTCATTTCGATGAGCACCTTTTTTAAATTAATATGTAGAGAACTTATTTCGATGTTTGTGATTGAATGACATGACGTCAGATTTCGTGCTGTATGGTTATTTAAATAACCCCCTCTCTTAAGTTTAAGAAAAGTCAAGTTGTCAAAAATCAAGTGAATCTGCCTATGACTGCTTACGAGGTGGAAATATAATAAGTAACGTATTGTATGTAAAGTCCCGTTTAGTAATGCGGATCCCGTCAGGGACCAATCTTTGTAAAAAGCGTTTTCTGGTTACAGTTCTATTTCGTATGTTCTAGTTAGAGAACAGTCATTATATCGTGCATATAATTTATTTGTATTCCGGTATTGTGTTATGAAATATAGCTTTTGTGTTAATGGTTTGTGCCATATTTGTGTGAAGTTTTTGTGAAATTAAGAATTGCTAAGGATAGCTGTTATGTAAGTGTCTAAGAATGTTTGGTTTAAAATTGTTTTTGGTTGTTTACAAAATATCAGATGGTCTATAGATTAAGTTCATTTCTGCAAAATATACCCACTTTGAGATTCCGAAAATAAGTTAAATATGCATATACAGATTTAAACAAAATCCTACTTCCAATAATAAACCATATGGTTTATTATTAAAAGTAGATTTCTTATTTTTTACTGAATATACAGACTTCAAAATTAATTATTATTGTTATAGTTCGGTACGACAAACTTCTGATGTTTCTTTTATAAGCAAAATTTTTATTGAAAATTTGTCCAGATCAATGAACGCAAATTCTAAGATAAATCTTTTCCCAGACTGAGGGTCTCCAGATTTTGTTTAATTATGTATCTAATCAGTTTGTGTGCGCTCACTATTTTCTTATTGGTTTCTTTATTCTATCTTCTATTTAAAAGCCTTTGTGATTAACACTCACGACGCTTTGAGCATAATTTGATTTAACAAGATGTCTCTGCCGGAGCAATAAGATTTAACGTAAGTATCGTTGGAGAAGCATAATCTGTTTTAAGAATTTGTATGACTTTTATTGACTATGTGTTTGATACCTCAAAAGCAAAGTGTACAAAAAACCTACAGATATACAAATCTTTTATCGCATTGACAGGAGATAGGATTCTCACACCGAAAATAGTTAGAAATATCAAAAGGAATTTATCAATCGCTTAAAGTTAAATAAAAAATAAAAATAACTTGCTAAAACAATCTTATTTTGTAATAAACTAAAAATAAAACTGATTTTAATAATGCATTTTCCAGAATAAGTCTAATAGTTAATTTTAGCTTTTAATTCTAGAATATTCTCTACTATTAAAACTAATTTTTATTAATTAAGACCCTCACACACGTGAAGTTTACAGTTATAGCATTGTTCTTTAAGTAAAATAACCCCTAAAATATTAAAAATTCTACTACCTACCTGTCAGAGTTCAAGTGTCAATAACTCAAAAACAATTTATTTCTGTACAGCAAATAATATTTAAATAATAAGTCCAGAAAAGAAAAGGAAATTGGAGGGTCTGTAACGGTATATTTTTATCAGTCCTTAATAAATGTAGTTTTGTCTACATATTTACTAAAAATCTAAGTCCGGTTCTGCAAATTTGCATTCTTCTTAAAATATAAACTTGTGTCAGCATTTGGTACAAATAATCCTATAAAAATTATTTTAAAAAAAGGTTGTGATTCAAATCTTCTTAGAATAACAAAAACTATTTGGGCAATAAATTATTTCTTTCTGTATTTTATTTATGCACGTGTATATGGCTAAAATAGCTTCTTTGTTAAAATCCTGGAAACTATTAAATATGGTTCGTGATAAACCTAATTTTGTTCAGTTCCCATAGATATTGTAGTTTGGCGTTCCGTAAAAATATTATAAAGCAAACCACCTTTATCTAATTTTATGTTTGCTACGTGTTAAAAATCTCTTTTGGTTACTTACATATGCGCTTAAAAACAACTTGATGTGTTTGCTAGATTTATTAAGATAACATCTGTGTGCACAATTAGTCCGCGGAAACACAAACTGCGTAGTCTCTAGTCTTTTAAGTTCAAGATCTGATAGCGAAATCAAGAAAACTTCCTCTATCGACTACACGTGGACTCCACAGTCCTGATTTGTTCAGATCAGAATAGGCGCTTTTTTGATTGGTGTATGCAGAACTGCATCCTTCAGAATACTCAGTATATAATAAAATAACATGCAGTTTTTAAAAAACGACACTTGCCTTGAGTTGCGGTTCCTAGACGGTGCAGTTTTTAATAATGCAACCGATGGTCTGAATACAGTACAGTTTATAGATAAAAGTGGCTCTTTATTTCGTGATGGATCATTAAAACAATTATTTCTACCGTTCCAGTTTTAATTAGTGAACTTATGTTATTAAAAATCGAGTGGTTCTTAAAATGCTACGGAATCATTGTTAACAAAAATTACAGATAACGTATCTGTTTGGGATTATCGTTTATTTGCAGACGGATTTATAATATAATTAATAAATTCCCGTTCTATATGTGGATAAGAATAAATAATTATTGATCTTATCGGAAGTAATTAAACTAGCAAGTGCTAAATGGTTTAAATTGTTTAAGATTTTAAAAATATTAGCGTTAGTTATCGGACGCAAGTTATTATAAATAAAATTATAACAGAGACAGGATTGTTTTAACTGTGATTTAACAAAGAAAGTTAGTTGAACCATATGGTTTGTTTCAATGTTTTGTTTGATTGAAATGAACTACCAAAACAAAAAAGTTTCCTTGGACCTGGGGCAGTCAAATGTAATTCATCACAAGTCACATTCAGCAATTATCACCTAATAAGAAGCATTTCCAGTTTCTATCAGTCAATAGTAATGGTCTTTGTGATGCGAGTAATTATTGGCTTAGTATGAATTCGATCTAAAGGATCAACGTATTGTAATTTAAGAATTATCTATTTTGTGTGTAACTTTTTGAATAATTTTTTTCTTATTTATGGATAGTTGATTTTTATCATCTATTATCATAAGAGAGCTCTCTGGTAGGGTTTAATACTAGAACGTTAATTTCAATAAGATTCGAATATATTAACTTCAATCATAATTGAATAAGCTAATTTCGTAAGATTTCAATAAATTTATGTTCAATAAAATTCAAATAATTTTATGTTTAATAAATTTTGAATAATTTTAAAATCTATAAATCCTAAATATTTTCTGTTTAATAAATTTAGATTATTTTTAGTTCAATAAATTTTGAATAACTTTAAAGTTCAACAGTAGATGAATAATTTAAGTTTAACGATAGCATTGTCTCTTATGTTCTCTGGTGTTATATCTGTATTTTAATTTTATTTTTTTCTTATCCAATAAATATGTTTTTAAGTCTAAACCAAGTGAGCTAAGTGGAACCATTGAAACAGACTTTTTTTAGCCTAACTAAATTATCAAAAAAAAAACAAAACTTAAACTTCAAACGAAGAATACAAATTACTATACTTACTGCTACTGATACTTTTATATCAAAATGCTCAAAATTTCCGGCTTGAGATTTAGCTCTTTCTTACAAATTTAAATTTTCAGGTCGCAGGTGTTAAACCTAAAAGCTTCCGATTAAATAATGGGTCCAGGAATAAATAATAATATGTTGGGCGCCACCAAAGCTGAGGATATTTTTTATAAAACATAAATAAAATTTAGAAAAAGCGAAGGTTATCAGCTAAGGAACTAACCTCCTTATTAATTTTGATGTCAATTTAATTAAAACATTTATCAAACTATAAAAGAACTTGATTAGCAAAAGAAAACAAAAAACGCCAGCAGTCAGTTTAGCCAAACTATGTCAAGTAGTAAATTAAATTTGAAATCTGTATATTAAAAACAAAACAAAAAAATAGTACATACAATACAAGTCAAAATAGTTACATATTAAAAAAATAGAGAATTCAAAATACAAAACACATCAAAATATAATTACACAAAAATGAAGCAATTTGTAAATTCAAAATATAAAACCATCAATTTAAATTAGTTATTGTTCCAAAAATGAATAAAATTTCGGGATCCCAAATGATTAAAATTTTATCTAACAATACAATATTAACAAAATTAAATACCTTATCCACATTTTATCGTCCACAGTAGTGTTCAAATCAAAATTCCTTTCACAAGTTGAAGGATTCGAACTCTTGACAATCAAAACACCTTAAAAGCCTTAAACCAGGCTACAAAAACAAAATGCTGGCGTAACGATGCGGGAGAAGTCTTCTGGATTTTGAACTAAATATTATTAACGAGATTCATCAAACATTAACTTAATTGCTTGCAATAACTGCCTTCGATAATAAATTCTTAATTATTCTTCTGACTGGAACGGTACTCGTAATTACTTGAATGTTGCTCAGAGTAATTGTTGAAATTATTATGATTCGGCAAGAACAATATAACGGTATGAAAATCCCCTTTCCTTAAACATGGGAATTAACGCTGAGTTCTACTAACAAATGTCTGGCAACTAAACCATTCTTCAATAAATGAAGAATCACAAAATAACTGTAATTAAGTGCTACTGTAAAACTGTATTTTTATTCGAAGAACTCGAAAAACTAGACGGCACTTTAAATAATTAATTTGTTATTTTATAATAAACAAATTGAACGGTAATAACACATACTCAAACGGAAAATTGTTAAATTCACTTTCGGGATGTATATTTATAATTGTTCCCCGCCGAGGTCGGGGCAAGCCATCGCACAAAAATTTTAGCCGGACTGTATTTTATAAAGATCGAAACTGAACTATATCAGAAGCTCACTTCACGGCAAGTGTCAACCAAAGTCAACTGTACTCTCTGAAATTTCGATTTAAAGTCCACTTAAAAAAAACTCAAGGATCTTTTTTCGCGTAGAAATACATTACCAGATGCAAATCGAAATTAGCCAATAGCGAAGTCTCACTTCAAGAACAAGTATTGATTTTTCTTAGTACCCAATCAACGAATCGCGTGTTTTGGCTTAACCAATCAGAGCACAGCAACTCAACAGCAAGTATTGATTTTTCCTCTAAAACTACAAACGCTTATATGAGTAACCAAAGAGATTTTTTATAATTTTAAGATTTGAAACCAACCTTTTTTTTTAAATAATTTTATGGGGATGATTATATCGAATGCTAACGCAAGTTTACATTATGAAAAGAATTCAAATTTTCAGAACCGGACTTAAGATGTTTGTAAATATGTGGACGAAACCACAATTATTCAGAGCTTGTAAAAATATACCGTTACACCATATAATTATGAATGTTTTATTCATTTTTTCTAATGTTGATACTAAAAAGTGTAACAAAACCTGGTAAATTGAGTTCATTTTCTGATTAGTGAATTCAATATCTTTTCTGGCTTAATTAATGTCATTAAATTTCATAATCAGATGGCGCCCTTTTAGAGTATTTATTTGAGTTCTGAAACCTTTATCTACTCCTTTTACAAATAAGACAACTGCAGAACCAATACCTGCGACCTGAAATTAAAATTTGTAAGATAGAGCTAAATCTCAAGCCGTGGTAATCTTGAGCATCTTTTAACGTAAGTATAACAATTACTATTATTTAGTTTGTAGAGATTTACTCGCTACAATTGGCGCCCAATCGCGGTGCATTATTATAGTTTATTATGTTAAAGTAAAGTGAACGTTACAGGTCCAAGCAATTCCTTTAAACATTAAGCATTTTCGAAATATTGAATTTATTTCTTATTTTTCGGTCTCATTATATACAAACAGTTGCAGAAATAATTTGTTTATCCTTTTCTGTTTTTGCTAATTAAAACAATACTCTGAATAAATGAGAATATGAATAAAAGATACACCACTTCCACCTAATAAAACAATATCAAAATAATGAAGTTTCTAAAGTGGACAAAATAACTGTAAATTTGTAAGAATGGGCTATAACCATACCAATAATTTCTCGTTTTGGGAGTTCATTTTTTTCTCTGTTAAAATCTAATAAATAATAAGAAATGTTCGTCCCGGAAAGCACTTTGTAAAGAAAATACAAAAGTTAGTATCGTGGGCGTTCTTGACACTGTTCCAAATGCTTCTCTCCATGAAAAACTTCCACTTAGAAGTTATTGGATTCGAGCTTTATGAAATTATGTCCTTCCGAATAATGCAATTTTGGTTTCTTCATAATATCACAAGAGGCAGCTTTGAAGGAATGCTACTTTGATTTCGGCTTTATTTAATTTACGCCTTTGGCATTGATAGGAACATTATACGTATGCAACTGAATTTTAGAAGAAGAAAAGAGAAGTATTCGAGACGTACATTAGGAAGCAAACCAAGCGTTTCCCTTATATCGATTTTTGTTATCCTAGCAAATAAATATATGTATAAGTAAAAAGCCGTTTCGAGGAATGTCATTAACAAACTTGTTCCAATTTAATCTTTCTCCTTTTTTTGTTAAAGAAACTTAATGGATTACAGTATGTTAAAGTTTTGACTTTATTCCTAGCTTTTACTTCTGCTCCGGAAGCAACGAAACATTTAGCGACTGTATATACAACACCAATACAAACACTATGTTAGTTTTTAAAAATAGTTGTTAAACTTGTTTTAATAAAGAAGTTTAAATATTTTACTTAAGCAAAAAAAAACTTTAAGACAGGAATACTATAATTTTGCATGACGTTCAACTACGCACTGTAATTGATCGACGATGTATTGTATGTAATAAAATATAGTATAATAAAGGTAAGAGTAATGATATCAAAAAAATAGATAGATATCCAATAACTCATAAAATCTTCAAAAAAAGTTAAAAAAATAACCAACAAAAATCGAATGGAAAAATTCAATTAAAATAATTACAAAAGGAAAATAAACTGCAGTGCATTTATGGATAAATTTGTGAAACAAAGAAAAGCAGAAATAAAATACTAGAAAAACTTCAACGAAAGGTATACTCGAAAAATAATAAAATTTCGAAAATTAAAAGGGACATTAAAGTTCCCAAACATCTACAAAAAATCATTCAAAAACAAAAACTGGAAGCAGAAATAAAAATTATTACTGCACACAAAATATTTGAAAAACTTCTGTTAGCATTTTTTATTTTAATTTAAGTTAAATAGGCAAAATTAAAAAAATAATAATAAACCATAGCAATATGTAACAAAGTAACGAAGACCAAGATCTAAGGAATCGGATTTAAAAATTCTGAAAGTTTCAGAGATATGTAATATATGTATGCTGAAATACTAATTACAGTAAAAGCTCTACATAGTGGCCACTAAAATTTATCCTAAAATGACCGTTAAATGGAGGTGGCCCTTATTGAGAAAGAGTCAAGAGTAAACGAAAGTTTTTTATTTTTGTGCTTTCTTCTGTAACATGAAATTCTGTAGCAAAAAAGTTTTTTTTCTTTTTTTACACACCTCACCTATATCTTTAATGTTTGGCGTACAAAATTCAGATTCTTCTACATCACTTTCACTGTTTTTCCAAGAACACTGCTTCTGCAAAAAATCTTGAAATTGTAGCTGGTGAAACATTTTTCTATGCTGCTGATATCCAGATTAAAGCGCTAATTGAATTATTTTTTTTGTATCTTCAAATAACTTTCGCTGATTGTGAATATTAGAGCATTTTTATTAGAAATTTTCTGTAGGCCATCTTAAAATTATAGATAATTCCTTGATCCAGTAGCTGACAATGAGATATCGTGTTTGGAGGCAGAAAAACAATGTTCACATTTTCTAGTGACACTTCGAGATGCGACGTGGTGGTGTCCAGACATAATAAGACTTTTCTATTTCATTTTTTCATTTTTTCATCATATTTGTTTTAGCCACAAAGTCCTAATTTCTGGTGTCATCAGAGCTTTTTTATTAGATACCCATTCTAATGGCAGTGCATTTAAAGCATCGAGGGTTTTAACTTGTCACCTTGCATATTTGCGCAAAATAAAATTGTCAATCTTTGTTTTGTAGCTTTGTTTGGCATTGTAAGGTAAAAAAGTCCGGTTTCGTCAGCAGTTGACACATCTTTTGGTGAATACTCCTTCAATATTATTTGGAGCATTGCTTTCCAAGCTTTGACACTGTCCAGGTTAACTGACTCTTAGCAAATTGTTTTAAAGTTTTATGTTGCGTCTTTGACAAAAATGTTCAAGCCTCCTATTTGAAGCTTTAAAATTCGTTACTTTTAAATTTTCGGCTGCTTCCAAGGCTTTCTCTTTTATTAAAGGTCCACATAAGCGAATGTCTTTATTTCTAGCTTTACAGAACCAATTGTAAACTACTTGGGCAATCGTTAATCCTTCAGTTTTGGGAATTTTTCTCTTCTGTTCTGTATTGAAGCCTTGTTCAACGAGGTTCTTTAAGTCGGATTTGTCTTTTATAATTTCTTTAACTAGTGTCCTTCCAACACCAAACTTTTTATCCAACTTTCTAACACTAAATATATAGCATAGATATGTTTCCAAGAAAATTCTTGCTGTAGTGGCCGTAACCGTTTTATGGGAGGCGTCGTTATTAGGACGGTCATTCCCGTATACAGTTAAACCTCTCATTGTGGACACTTTTTTACAGTCCCGGCGTTTTCCTATATAAACATAAAGCAAGAAGCCCCCTCTAGTGTGGACACTCTCTATAGTGGACATGGACATCAATTTCTGGTTCCAAGTATTCAGTTTAATCCCTCATTGTGGACACCTCTTGGGAATTTTTAAGTGTAATGGCATTTGTAAAAGCATTTTTATGGAGGGCAATAAATATTCCCAGAAGTTTTAAGTTAAAAATCTTCTGTTGAATATATATTCTTTAATCCTTTACACATGTTCATTTTAAACCTGCAAAGTACCTACCTTCCTATTTAAAAAATTCTTAGGAAGAGGAAAATATTTTGCAGAGGTAAGAAATGTGGGTCCATTTTAACAATCAAATAACAATTTTTAATTCCTTTGTAACAAATCCTTTGCTTCAATGAATATCTACCTGCTCATTCTTTATTAAAAGTTGGAAATACCAAAGGGTCATTTTTACTTATTTATGTAAATAGGCATTTAAATTCTTTTTCTTTTTTTTCTCTCAGTAGTCTTATAACAGTGAAAGGTAAAAGTTGTAAAATATTTTAGGTAAACGTGTGGGTATCTTATCTTGTAAATAAATATGTTAGAAGCTGTTTTTTGACTGATTAAGTACCTACATAATTATATCAATATATTCATTACATACACGTTGTATTATTGTATAACATCATATCCTCTGCATTGTGGACACCCCTCTATAGTGGACATATTGTCTGGTCCGGAGAATGTCCACTATAGAGAAGTTTCACTGTAATTGGTTTTAAAATTTGAAAACTGATCGTTTTTAGAAGTGCCTGCTTTTAAAAGGTGACCAAGAATACTGGTTTTGTTATACAGCGTGGAAATAAATGATTTTCATCAAGTTCCCTTTGGAATTTTTTCACATGTAAATTTTTCTGTACCGCTCTACTCTTTTTGATTTAGTACTAAATTAGTTCTGTCAATAAATGAAATCAATCTGTCAAACAATTCATAGAATTTATTGAATTTTTTATATTTTAAGGTTATGGTACTGCCTTCTCTATTTTCGTAGAGCGGCACGTCGTGCTTTTACATGGGGAATGCAATGGTAACTTGATGAAAATCATTTATTTCCACCCAGTATTATTATTTGATAATATATTTACCAACCCATTTATCATTATAATTTAAAAAAATTAAACAAAATTGACAATGCCAGGGACACTTGTAATTTATTTGCCAAAAACAACATTTAAAAAATTGAACCGTGCAAAAGATAATAATAAATAATATTTTAAGTCGATTCTTGTCGCCTATTGGAAAGAGCACACCTTGAGATCCCCAACCTCACGAAAGTAAAAAGCGTGATAAGAATACATCAATAGCGAATGTATATTTTAAATTGCACATTAGTTTTGAGTGTTGTAAAAGTACGAATCTTCAATTAAGTGCTTTGTTCTTGGATTGTGAAGATAATATTTTGTTTGAATTTCTTTTGAAAATTTAATAAGCAATTAATTGAATTTAATGTTTAAGATCTGAAGATGTAACTTTTATTTAACCTTTAAAACTAGATTTCAGAATTTAAAACTTTAAAAATCTATTTTTTTAATACGAATATTTCCAACACTTTATTATTTTGAAAGTTTACAAACCTGAATCGGATTTTATTTTTAGCAGTTTTGTATTTTCAGCAGATTTACTTTTCAAATAAACTAAATTATTAACTTAATTTAATTAGGTGTTCCGTTTCGTAAGAAGAGTATTTAAAAGTTTGAGAGAAAATGAAATTGATAAATAAAATTATCTAAAATGAATATGCTTTTAAAGTCGAAAAACATTTCAAGAAGAAAAACAAACAATTTTGTATTTAAAATTTTAAATTTTAAATGATACTGGCAAAATACATCAATATCGTTGAACAGTAGATATATACTCATAGACCTGTGTTTTAAAAATATAGAAAAAAGTATTTCTAATTTCGAAATATTTAAAATAAATTGTTATATATCAGTTTAACTCAACAGATGTGTCAACAACTTGAAATCGCTTTTAAATAAGTCGCTTTATTAGCAGATTGAGAAACTCAACTGGTGTACGAGGGATGCTCAGTTAATAGTTAGTAGCAGGCCATGGAAGCTCAATTGTCTAGAAACAATTGCAACAATTGAATGTCGCATTAGTTGACATTCGTTACCCACAATTGTCAAACGTTCCGATTTCCTGTGAAACTTAGTTAATTTTGTAAGATAAGTAGTTGTGCATTTTTAATTCAGTTAAGATGAGCATTCCGCGAACTGCCTTTAGAGCTATGATTTTTTACGATTATAAAAGACAGTTAGGATACCAGCAAAGCCATGAAAATTTGATAGCAGCTTTTGGCGATGGTGTCCCTTCATTATCCGCTGTTAGTCATTGGTTCCGCGAATTTCGACGAGGGCGACAGCTGCTAAAAGACGAAGCAAGACCTGGAAGACCTGCGGAAGCTGCCTGTTCAGAAAATGTTGATCGTGTGGCAAGCTTGATTCAGTCCAATAGAAATATTACTTATTCAGAGATTCAGGAGGAAGTGAAGATTGGATGCTCGGCGGTGAATACCATTTTGCATAAACATCTTGGGGTAAGAAAGCTAGCAAGCCGTTGGATACCGATTTGCTCTCAGAAAGTCAAAAACAGGCTCGAGTAGACTGATGTAAATTTATGTTGCAAAAATTTGACGGAGGAGCTTCCAAGCAAGTGGCATACATTGTAACTGGTGACGAATCTTGGGTATACAGTTACGACCCTGAAACTAAACAGCAGTATAGTGTTTGGGTATTCGAAGATGAAAATTTTCCCACAAAAGTAATTCGTAGCAGATGCGTCAATAAGAAAATGATTGCTGTTTTTTCCGCCGAAGTGGTCCTGTTGCTGTTATTCCACTTGAAGATCGCAGAACTGTTAATTCTGAATGGTACTGCGAAGTGGCTTTACCACAGATGTTTTCAAAATTACAGACAGGTCGCCAAAGGACCGGTTTGCGTAACATCTTAGTCCATCATGACAACGCATCCGCCCACACTGCTGCCAGAACATTGGGTTTTTTGAAAGATACGGGAGTTCAATTGGTAACTCATCCTCCGTTTTTTTGTTTCCAACTGTTAAAAAAATGATGCGAGGTGAAAGATTTTCCAGCGCAGATGCAGCAGTTACAGAATTTCAAAGAATTTCTGAGGACCTTCCAGAAAATGAATTTTCCGAATGTTTTAAAAAGTAGTTTCAAAGAATACACAAGTGTATTAGTCTGAATGGAGATTATTTTGAAAAACAATAAAGATTGTTTGTTAAAAAATGCAACGGTCTTTTTATAACTAACAATTTTCAGCGCAACCCTCGTATTAATAGAAAAATGTAACAAATTTTATATTCAGGTTGTTCGAAAATTAAATTTTAACTATATTTGCGGTAAGTACTCCACAAAAATCTTAAACTTATCTTACGTAAAAAAACACCTTATTCAACCCCATTTTAAAATTGTGATGCATGGTGCAAATTCAATTAGTGAATCGAAGTCACGTTTCATTAGTTTACTGGAGCAATATTTTAATGAAACGCATGGTTTAGAACAACTCGCCTGTTTTTATATCTTAAAACCGGATAATTACTGTTAAAATGAGCTCAATATTTACTAAAGCAGTAAAGACAGATCTGAAATTCTCTAACTAAGCAAATACTTAATTAGTTATACAAATTAGTAAAATTACCACAAAATTACAATTCAGACATAGAGCTTTAGATCTTTGAAATATTTGATGGATATTTGGAAAATTGATTTGTTTGTGAATATTTAGTTTACAAAAATATTTTTGGGAATATTTTGTTTTTGGGATTTTTTAATTATTAGTTTACTGTCGGATTTGTTTTGTTAAGGAAGCTATTTCTGAAAAAGCAAATAACAGGTACAAAACATAGTTCAAAAATTCAATATTGCCTTCATATTCCAGTGAAGATCAAACTTTTCTAAACTGGTTAAGTTGATACAATTCGTTTATAATGCCGTATTTTTTATATATTGTGGTGAATGGCCCGCAATTTGGAATAAGACAAATTTATAACTAAAAATATCAAACGCTTTGTCTCAACTATACGAATGAAATTCCCAAATATGATTATGATATTTACCCCGTAAGTTATATAGACTCTCCAGTCTCCTACCTCTTGTTTTATAAAATACGTATGTAGGTTTATACCTTAAATGAAATAAATTTAATATTTATATTTCTTTTTTGTTTGTTGTTAATTCTCATTCAATTGATGAATATAATTAATTATGATATAGCTGAATGATATAGCTTGAATTTTTTAAAAGACGGGGTCTGCTTTCTTTTTTAACAAATTCAAATCCTTCAATCAAAAATGAAATGATAAATAGAAATGGTTTTTACTACCAAAATGGGCCCCTCTATTGAGAAAGTAGGTTATCTAGCTGAAAATGAATTGTAAACTCATTTTTAATGAAGTGCTAGTTCTGTTTTTTTGAAGTATTAATGGACTGCTTGTTTTATTCTTGTATAGCTTCTAGAAAGATTAATAGATTAATATTTTTAATATGACTTTTTATTGACGTCTGTTTACAACAACAATCATTGATTTTTATAACAACTAGCCTTAATTATAAATAGTAACTAACAATTATTTATAGTTATTTGTACACTCATTTTATTAAATGAATATTGAATTCTGCATTAATTTTTTTATGGATTAATGGAATTTCTAATGATTTCCCTATTTTATACTGTATGGAGGATAAGCTTTCCACTTCGTCCTTTTATTGCAAGGTGTAGCTGGCTACACCTTGCACATCGAAATAGTGTGAAACATTAAGAAAAACTTTTCAATTGATTTCTTTAAGCTCTAAATACGAAATTTCATATCCAAAATAGTTTATTTATTAATCACGCAATCCATGCCTTAACAGCTTTTCCTATTTATACACATGCACTTTTCAGTTTATAATTATTTAAATTTTTATTTATAAAATTCTTAACAAAATTTGTATATGTAATTTTCATAGTTTTGACATTATGTGAAAACATAAAATATAAAAACGTAACACAAAACTTCAATTTTTTTAGTTTCCTTTAGTTTGCTGCAAACCTTGAATGTGCCAAAACTAATAAGGAAAACTTTTGAATAATGAACAAAACTTCTTATGAAGAAATTATAATTGGACAACTAAATTACGTTGATAATTCCCATTTTTTAAATTGAAGGGAAAGTGATAAATTCACAATTAACTCTATAATATCCTTTTCATTTCATACAAATAAAAATATGTATGTACTACGAGTATTATGTATGAATAGCACAACCTGTGAAAATATTATTAAAATATGTACAATTTTATTTTTTACCCATTAAGTTTTTAATTAAAAATAAATAAATATGGAATTTTGCTTCTAACTAACAACCTTTTTCTGTCATATATGTTAGATAATTAATATATGTATTTTAATTAAAGTAATATTTAAAGAAATATTTAAGAATATTTTTAAGAAATATTATAACTTGATTTATAAAATAAGATAAATAACTTTTTTTGATATTAACGGTGAATAACAACATCTTAAAACGCTGACAGCCTGAAATAATAAAATTTTCCAAACTAAAAATAAAAATAACAATAACAATTAAAAGTAGAAAGTAATAATTAAACAATAACAAAAACAAATGATTTATGACTAACCCTTGACAAATCCAACAGTTGATTGGTAATGACGCTGTGACGTAATGGAAATGCGACAGTTGATTTAATAGGCGACGTCATTAAAAAAATTATTAAAAATCGAGATGGTGGAAAAACTACTCAGTATCATCTACAAACTTAAAAGTTAAAGTATGGTTTCGTTCGTAAAGACAAGCTACAATCTTCAAGGTTGGAGGGGTAACACTCAAAAATTCATTTTTGAGATGATACATATATTGTACGTAAAAACCAATTCCATGTGTTGTAACTATGTTAAAGAACTTCTGATTTTTTTGCTTGTAGGGAATTTAAAGAAAAAATTTGTTTTAAACGCCGCTGAATTGTAATTGGAAAATCTTTATGTACGATATCGTTAAGTGTGGCACTAAAGTTTTATTACCCTGGATTGAACGTATTTTCATTTATGTTTCTATAAAATTTTATAATTTACGATAATTACTAAAAATTTATTGCTACCTACGCATACTAAATAAGGTTAGCTAAAAAAAAGTTATAAACTTACCCTACTAAACAGAATTTCTCTGCTAATTCTCCTAAACTGATTGTTGAGAAGCCAATACAGGAATGGATTCCAAAAACTATTACTTAAAGCCAACCAAGTGACTATGAAATCTAAACCTGGAGGTGCTCTTGTTCCGGTACAAGCCACTACTACTTCTTGAATGGTCCATGGAGTTACTAATACTATAAATCCTAAAGACATGGCGGCCATCGTTCTTGAAGCACTGGTGCTTAAGCGACGTTCTTGGGTTACTAACTGAAAAAAATAAATACTGTTAGTTTGATTTGGCTGTTAGTTAGAATTCTACTGAGACATAATATAATCAAAAAAGGTCGGAATTAAAGTGCATATACATATACTTTTTTTTTATTAAAACTCTGCTTCATGTCTAAGTGTTGTAAAAGTTTGGATGAAGACTATTAACTTTTAGAAAATTATTCTTACACGAAAAGCTATACTCTTATATAAAACTTCTTTGAACACATTGGATTCTTCTTCTTGAAACAGATAAGAATTTTTTTAATGCTTTATTCAAAAACGCCGAAGGTCGGCTTAATATAATAAGAAACACGATTTCTCAAATTGCATTTCTCCATATTCTATTTCACATCGCACAGGTATATTTGCGGAACATTTTTGAAACTCTTATACAAAACGGATCTCGACGTACACAACACCCTGAATAAGTACTTCCTCCTACAATCGCAGGATAAAGATCTATATTTCGATTTACGCGTAAGTGGATTTATTGTTGTTGTTATTTCCATTCCGCAGTGCATTATTTTTAGAAAGCAAATCTTTTCTTTTCCATATGTCATGAATATCGCTTTAAAGTAGGTTTATGTTTCTGGAATTTTTCTGTCTACGAGGATAAACATCTCAAACTGAAACCCGAAACATTTCTTTCGCCAAATAAAATTAAATAAAATAAGAAAGTTCAGGTTCAAACTTTCCAAACCCAGAACAAATTATTGCAGAAGCGATAATAAAGTCAATAATAATCAAACTTCCGATGCAGCAACCGGATGCATCGAGCAGCCTAACGATGCGACGCCATCACATTTCCGAGCGGGATCTCTGATGAACTTTCGAATTGCTGACTGAGGTTAACACATCCACCGGAATTGCACTGCTGCTGCTTATGCTGCCACTGCCTGAATTTTAGTTTTTGTTTTAGTGGCTCTGCTGGTGATTCGTGCATAATCCGAATATTACTTCAACGCAGGTCTTCCTGAAAAGAACACCGACGTAACCACTCTCGGTGTTTGGCCTCGTTTTCTGGAATACAAGGTCTCCTTTTATAGGATATATTCCGTTACAGAAACGAGCTTTTTAGTAAAAAGGACAAATCGCATTTTCACGCTCTTGTTTTCTTTCTTGGTTTATTACGGTTCTTCGAGTAGGAATTTCGTTCTCTTAGTGCTTCAGAATGCTTTTTCGGTGTTCTTGCACTAAAAGGTTAAGTCTGTTAGATCCTATCGAAATTGATTTTAGCCATTTGTTTTAAGCAAGTCTAGGTTATGGTTTTTTCCATTTTTTTAGAAGTCACACAACATACAGATATTTCATGTAAATACAATACTTTCTGTTGGTAGTTTTATAAAAGTAATAATTAAGGCAAAAAGAGAAACTTCATACTTAAAATAAGTGAAATTAATTTTCTTGCTAATTAATACAAATTAATTAATGAGAAATTTCTAAAAACCGCTAAATTCTTAAATTTGTTATTTTACATAAATCAATAAAAACCTTAAAAATCAGTTCTTGGAATACTTTTGACTTTTGTGTCCGCAATAAAATTTAAAAAACGATTTTCTAATTGTAATATTTATGATTAGTCTGTTTGTATATTTTTATTATGTATTTTCATATTACCTACTACGCGTTCCTCAAGCAAAATAATAAAAAGTGGCTTACTCAGCCTCTATATAAATTTTCCTTGTAGAAAATCGAGCTGCTGCACGAATACATTCAGTTTCATACTGATTCGCAAGGATGAGCAATACTAAGGTAATTCTTTGTACGTTACTGCAAGGCATGTTCTTGGTATAACGTTATCAACATGGTATTTATAAAATTATTTTTTAATTTTTCTCTATCCTTTCCTATTCGCCTAGTCGTGTTAAATGTAATGGGCCAATGAACGTTCTCAACACGTTCCTTTCGTTTTGGTCTGCTTGCTAGAAACATATTTTGAATCTCAGAGCACTAAAAAAGGCATTCTTAAATAAGGCAGGTTTTTGTTTTTTGACACGATAGAAATTAGCATCCTGGATCAGGACATTCAGATTATAAAGTAAACATGTTAAACATTTCAAATTTATTCTAAATGATTCCAGTGGCTATTGATATTATTTATCTGAATAAGAAATTGAATTAACGATTCTTTTCTTACAAAAATGAATTGTCTCCAGGGCTACTAACTAACATTAAGTAGAATTTGTAAAGTTAATAAGATCTTAACTTTTGTAATCTGAAGAGTTTGAAATTTGTATAATTTGTTGAAACGAACATTTCCATAATTATACAATCATTTGTGGTAGTTGATTCTACTTGTGGCCCCTCATTTCACAACACAAATCTCCGAACTTTATATTTCAAATACTAAAATGTAATCACTCCCAAAAATTATATTTCCTGGATTCATAACGAAGTTAAGGTTTCGTGAAGAAGAGATAGCACACTAAAAATTTGCATTTTATTAAAAAGTTTGTAAAACGAGCTGTTGCTCATAACCGGAATTTTTAAATCGGCGTGAATCAAAATGCAAAAGACATTTGCATTTCAAAATTGTATCAATTAATGAAAACCGTGATGTTGCGGGAAAACCTAGAAATTTGATGCAAAAAAGGAAACAAAACGATACGCATAAAAAAATATGATCGTTGTTTAATCAGAAAGGAATACTAATACAGTTTTAAAATCAAATACAGGCATATGGTACTGGATTTATGTTTGTGTTGATGTTTATTTCATATAATAAAAAAAACAATCTTCTAAAGAATACAGAAGCTATATTGTCTATATATATATATATATATATATATATATATATATATATATATATATATATATATATATATATATATAAAATATTTGCGTTTTATTAAAAATAAAACAACAGTTTTCTTTTGCTGTAAAACATATAAGTTTAAAAACATATAAGTTTAAACCATTTCTTGGGTATAAGCAGCAATTAAAATAATAATCAAAATAATGATTATAATAATAATAACTTATAGATGTCTCCAGTATTAAATGTTGCTATTAATGTAAATTCGGTATTTACATATAAACAAGCGACGGATTTGAGAGGTACAGGGTTTCAGACAAAGCCTCCCCTACTGAGGAGCCCAAAGAAAGGGCGAAACAATTGTCTAGGGGTGTTTTGTTTGAAATTCTGTACCTCTCAAATATTATTATAATCATTATTTTGATTATTATTTTAATTGCTGCTTATACCCAAGAAATGGTTTAAACTTATATGTTTTTAAACTTATATGTTTTACAGCAAAAGAAAACTGTTGTTTTATTTTTAATAAAACGCAAATATTTTATATCTACTTCCGGGTTAAATGGAAGTTTGGATGGCATCTTATAGATGTCTCCAGTATTAAATGTTGCTATTAATGTAAATTCGGTATTTACATATAAACAAGCGACGGATTTGAGAGGTACAGGGTTTCAGACAAAGCCTCCCCTACTGAGGAGCCCAAAGAAAGGGCGAAACAATTGTCTAGGGGTGTTTTGTTTGAAATTCTGTACCTCTCAAATATTATTATAATCATTATTTTGATTATTATTTTAATTGCTGCTTATACCCAAGAAATGGTTTAAACTTATATGTTTTTAAACTTATATATATATATATATATATATATATATATATATATATATATATATATATATATATATATATATATATATATATATATATATATATATATATATATATATATATATATATATATATATATATATATATATATATATATATATATATATATATTGATAAAGGGTACCTTGTCACCTCCAAAGTAGATACCCAGCATACGTTGTCACCTCATATATAACGTTGTGACCTCCGTTTTCGGAGGTCACAACGTTTTGCCCTGTTTTCGACTGTATAAGCATATAGATGGTGTTAGAAGCCTAAATTCAAATTTTTGTCTGGAGGTCATAACGTCATACTTATACTCACAAAATTAATTTTTAGTTCAGCTGTAGATCGCTGGCGTTGCCGTCGCTGTTAGTTGTATAATTGCCAATACGATGTCACCTCCGCCTGTATATGTTGTTTTTTGTATCATGTACGGTACGTTGCAGGCTCCACACATTGGCAACGTTGTGTACAAGACCTAAACCACTCAGGTATATAGAATTCCATCGAAACCAGTACCCCTGGCGTAGTTTCGGCCATTTCACGCTACCTGAATTTTTACAGACACTTTTTGGGTATAGTAGCAGCATTTAAATAAATATTTGTAAACTACTCAGAAAATTTAAGGGATCTCTTGAATTGTACGTCATTTTTAAATAGTTAATGATACTTAAGAACAATAAAATAATAATTTCTATTTCATTTAAAAAGTTTTGAATTGAAAACGACTTTCTTTGAGATATGAAAAAAATTAAATAGGAAATACGTTTTAGTCGTAATTATGTATAAATAAAAAATTCATCTTTTTACAAAATGATCATTTCGGATTTACTGGATTTTTATTATTTGATTATTATTTTAGGAATTGTCATATGACATATGATATATTCATTCTCGCATCCACAAAGAAAGATTTAAAATCTTTAAAATCTTCAATATTTTTAGTATTACAATTAATATAATAATTAATATAATTTTCAAAGAAAAATAATTTTACTAAGCAAAATAATGTAACATTTGGTATGTAGTTTGCAAATTTCACCAAATTACCCGGTTAATAAAGTTTTCATTGACATTCTAACTATGTTTACATTTGATGAAGGAAAGAATAAGTCTGAAATATTCATTTTGTAATATATATTATGTAATTAGGAGATCAAGCGATATTTTAAATCCAAGAAGATGTTTAACGCCGAGGCGCCAGCCGAGGCGTTATAACATCTTTGAGGATTTAAAGAAGCTTGATCTCCGTATTGCATAAGTTGTTTTATTTTATTTCGTATTTCAATCCTAATTTCTCCCTTTTAAAATTCATCCGAATTTATTGTATAAAGAAGCAAGTTGCCTTGTCTGTGTCATCATACGCGTAACTAAGGAGATAAAAAGCAGCATGCATGCATGCATGTGGCTATAATGCAACATCAAATTATTTACGTTGCCAACAACAACGGAGATCAAGAACGTCTTGAACTCCGGTATCATTGACAACGGAGATCAAGATATACTTTATATTACTAATTGTGGTATATAAAGAATTGTTTGAAATACGAAATGAAATAAAAAATATTAACTGTCTATATTTTTACATAATTACGACTAAAACATATTTTCTATTAAATTCCATATTGTAGCGGAAAATAAAACCTTACGTCATAATCTTGACATGAAGCTTTACGTACTGAAAGGCTTAAACAAACGTCAGTTTAACATAAAGTGTCGTATTTTTATTATTAGTATAGTCAATTTTTGCATTAAGTTCTTATTTTTTACTATCTAAAGATAGAGACTTGAAATCTTTTCTAATGCCTTTAGTACTGGACCAATATAAAATGTAATATGTTTAATATGGGGGCACGCCCCCCTGGTGGTTGAGACCCCCATTTTGTACCCCTGATTTAATAACGAAACCAAATTGAGCAAAGTTGTGTTGGGAGTGTTCTTGGGGTCGCTGATTATGAATCCAATGAGAAAATTAAAAGATTCAAATAGCAGACCCAAAATGGCGGCTCTAAAATAACGGCCTTTGATATTGAGAATGCGATTTACGCCATTTCTATTGATTCTAGAGAGAAATTCAAAGAATCAAAAAGTGTTTATAATGTGATTTTGCAAAGGACTACGCTATTTTGGTTACCTTATTATGTAACCCCTTCGCTCTGCCCTAGTAGTAGAGTCAATTTCTGCATTAAGTTTTTATTTTTTACTATCTAAAGATAGAGACTTGAAATCTTTTGTAATGCCTTCAGTACTAGACCAATATCAAATGTAATATGTTTAAGATAGGGACTTCCCATTTTAAATTCCCAATTTAACAACTCGGGAACTTTTCAACCAACTTGAGCAAAACCTATGTTGGAGGGAGCTGTGAGGTCATTGATTATGAATCAAATAAGAAAATCACAAAATTCAAAATGGCGGACATAAAATGGCGGTATTTTAGATTGAAAATGCGATTTACGCCGGTCCTATTGATTTTAGAGAAAAATGAGAAAAGCCAGAAAGTGTCTAGAATGTGATTCTGCATAGGAATACATAATTCCGGTTACCTTATTATGTAACCCCTTCACTCTCCCCTACTGAGAAGCCCACTAGGGTTGATTGAAGGGGGTTACATAATAAGGTAACCAAAATAATGTATTCCTATGCAAGATTACATTCTAAACACTTTTTGACTCTTTGGATTTTTCTCTAAAATCAATAGAAACGGGCGTAAATCGCATTTTCAATCTCAAATACCGCCATTTTGAGTTCGCCATTTTGTATTTCTTAAGTTTCTCATTGGACTAATAATCAGGAACACCAAAACCCCCCCAACATGAATTTCACTCAAGTTAATGGAAAACTTCCCGAGTTATTAAATTGGGAGTGTAAAATGGGGGTTTCAACCCCCCGAGGAGCAAAACCGCCATTTTAAACATATTACATTTTATATTGGTTCAGTACTGAAGGCATTAGAAAAGATCTCAAGTCTCTATCTTTAGATAGTAAAAAATAGGAACTTATGCAAAAATTGACTTTACTACTAGGGCAGAGCAAAGGGGTTACATAATAAGGTAATCGAAATAGTGTATTCCTTTGCAAAATCACATGAATTTTTCTCTAAAATTAATAGAAACGGCGTAAATCGCATTCTGAATCTCAAAGGCCGTTATTTTAGGACCGCCATTTTTAATTTTTCAATTTTCTCATTGGATTCATAATCAGTGACTCCAAGAACCCTCCCAACATAAATTTCGCTCAATTTGTTTGCGTTATTAAATTAAGGGTACAAAATGGGGGTCTCAACCACTAGGGAGGGGGCGTGCCCCCATTTTAAACATAGTACATTTTATACTGGTCCAGTACTGAAGGCATTACAGAAGATTTCAAGTCTCTATCTTTAGATAGTAAAAAATAAGAACTTAGGCATGTTTTTTGCAAAAATTTACTCTACTATATAGAATGACTAGATTATTATAAAGCAGGGGATGAATGAACTTTCGTTCAAAGAGAAAAAATTGCAACACATGAAAAAAAACGTTATAGGTCCTGTAAATGATTCTCCTTAGTTATCGTTTCAAGATTTCAGACGCGACTTCTGTCTTCCTTCAGAGATCAAACTCGTTCTGTAAAGTTTCATTGCCGGATTTATAACATTAACTATAAATCAAAAATGTTTCTTTTTATAACATTCTATTCGTAAAAAAATCCTATACTAACATCCTATCCTATTCGTTTGTTGGCGAAGGAAATGGACATGAGCTCCAGATCTATGTCGCCACTGATCAAGGAAGACCTTAATATGAGGACTGGACACTTGTTAACAGCTCGACATAATGAAATAAGAAGAGTTGGAGACAAGTCTCATTTGCAGAGATAGGTGAAAAATTTTCATCGCCCAATCTTGTTTCCCTGCATTTTATATTTGGATTTAGGATTGATGCATTATGATTACAATTAAAGTAATTGTCAAACAATCCACATAGTTGATTTGGAAAACCCGTTTGCACATCGCAGCTAGGATGCGTGAACTCTCCTAAAGTCATTCTATTTAGATTCCTTATAGGAATCGAGCCCAATTAAGTAAAATACTTGTATTTACCCTATATCGGAGTTGTTCACATGATAAGATTATTATTTATTTATTATTTAGGCGGAGTTATTTATCGCTCGTAAATAGCAACAAACAAAGTCACTTTAAATCCAAATAAAACATACTATTTTTTTCCACTAGGTAAAAGTGCCTCCTCTCTATGATTAGAAGTTTAGTCTAGCAATACCAACAATTTTTTATTAGAAGAAAAAAAATTAAAACAAAGGTCTTTGAATAAACCCCAGCGTGGCTGAATACTGGACAGTCAAATGTCGTTTTCTCGACATTGATCCAAGTGTAGGCGAATTTTCAGATATCGAATCTTGGTTCTCTAACTCATGTTTAATATGTATTTATTTTTAAGCGTTTTATATGTATAAAATGATGATGTACTTCAAACAATATTATTGCTTGGGTGATTGTTAAATCTAAGAAGGCTGTGAAAACTGCTGCAGCGCTATATTTCCAGCGGTGTGTTGGACGCACCGATTTTCACCCACGTTTCAAGCAATTTTCAGATTCTGAGTCTCGGTTGTTTAATTGTCACTCGAGGGTTAATCAACAACCTGATACTAATTTTCGGTTCACTAAACGTTGTACAAGTCGGAGCCAATGTTCAGAAACCGTTTCAGGGTTCCTTACAACTTGCCCAAGCTTCAGCCAATTTTCACCCGTTAGGTCAATGCCAGTTACCCATAGAATATACTTAAGTCAAATATCAGATACTATTTCGCTAATTTGCTTTAGCTAGTCTAAAGCTAAGTACTCACAGCAGCGGATCCGCAGGCGGATGTCATACGATTGGTCGGATTGAGTCGATTTGACTCAAACCGACCAATCGTATGACATCCGCCTGTGGATCTGCTGCTGTGAGTACTTACCTTTAGTCAATCTCTACATATCAAGTGCCGGTTACATACTTATCACCCAAAACCTTAGCCAACTTTGAATCTTAGGTTCGCTAAACTAACTCCAGTTTTAGCAATCTTCAAAATTCAAAATCTTGGTTTCTTACCCTTCGGCTAAGGTTGGGTCAATATTCATATTATATTTTGCTAAATTTCTGTAAATGTGGTTTATTGTAAAGATGGATAGTGGTTGCTAACCTACTGAATTTTTATGAACTTAAACTTACACTGGCAAGACTAAAGTGTAAACTATATTGACTTTCCGACTGTACATATGTATTTGCACAAGAAGACGTACACTATGAAAGTGTTAGGTTTGTACGGTCTGAATATGTGTTGAGAGTCTAAGACATTAATCATTTATACGAATTTTCGATTTCTTCGTATTTATTTTGTTAATGAACATTTTATATCCAACACAAAAATCGACTTTGCATTCAGTTACGGCGAAACAGTAATGGTAGACTTCGTTGCTTGTTTGCACCAGCATTCATTAAAGGAAAAGGATTGTGTAATAGTTGCTTTGTTTCTCAATTACCAGCCTTGGTACTACATTAACATTCAAGATCGGTCCAAGACTAACTTTAGTTTTATTGCGATATCGGTGTCATTTATTGTCCAAAACATTGCATAACGTATTGGTTTTAGCCAATAACAACCAATATTGGGTAACTCTGATCTTTCCATGTCTGAGACCAAGCTTGGTATCAAATTATCATCCCTACTTTAGTCTAGCAGTGGGCCATTTTCGGATATTAAGGTTGTGCCAAGGTTGATAAACATTGTTTCAAACAAAAGCTTATAGTGGTATTTTGTTTTAAATGGAGAGCCGCGATTGCTAACATAATTAAGCGTCAAATAAACTGCCACTTTTAATTCTGATAACGCAATATACCTACTATTTATCTATGGTTTATACAATGTTATCAAAAACGACTACATTAAGTTAAACCTGTCTTTAATGTGGACTTAAAGTACACGTTCCATAAAACGTACATGTTTTGTCGTTAGTAAGTGCTTTATTTAAAACATAAGTTAAAACATAAATTTACAAGAGGTAGGTACATGTATAACAGTGTAACATACGTATTCTGTATTTCGTTAGATCAACAAATGCTGGAAAAAATGTCTTAAGCAAAAATTCTATAAAAATGTTGATTAATTTGTTGTGTTTCGATTTGTTTTAATCTTAATAAAGTTGGTAACTCTTTTTGTTAATCAAATCACGGGAAATTCAATGGTCCTACATGATACGTGCGTGACTTCGGAAACAACAAGCATTTGTTGTAAAAAACACAATATTTAATTTGTTTATATTAAACTCTTATCGAGTTTAGTAAAAATTAAAAGAGTATCTGCCTTTATTTCAATCGAAATGGAATCTGGATAAAAGCATATTCAATTTAACCGTTATTCCCGAGATTAAAAGAAACTTTGTAGAATATCATATTTATACAAATACTACGTTACATAACTGATTTATGTCTAATACATATAAATTTCAAAAATGTGCTATACTAATTATACGCAATATTGGTACTGGTTGCGTTCTTATTGACTTTTATTGACAATAACAAAAGAATTCCCTTTTTCTGGTTTTGTTATATTTTTAATTCATTATAGAAAGAAATTTCTTTCTAATATATAACCGATCTAAGTATTTCTAATCAAATTACTAAAGTTTTCATTTAAAAAATACAACTTTATGAAGTAAGCCAGAAATCAATGATTATAATTAGAAAAGCCTCATTCAACTAGTCAGTGCTACTCATAAAGACGCTTTAATAGTGTCGAAACGGCTTTTTAATATCTTTAATAACAATTCATAAGAAATACAAAAACGACAATTTCCTATAACTCAAAAAATAAAAAATAAGTAAATCGAGAATGCTCGCTTGTTTTCTTTTGTTATCTGGCCACTAAAATGCCCTCGGCGAGCAATTTAAACCACCCGATTTCAACATCTGGAGACCCACAAGAGAACCTTTTTATGAAATGTGCATCTATGGAATGTGGAGTCAACGCTCTGTATATATAACTGCACATAACGGTGGTATCTTCTGACCTCCGAACACTTGGCAGCGCTGCTGGAGGTAACAGCGAACTATAAGTATCTTCTTATATATAAATTTTGGAGGTCGGTTCGTATCTTCTGTATACTCTATATATGACAAAATAAAACAAGGGAAATAATTTCCCCTTTCTTGAGATTCGGATTCTAGAGGTTCCCCTCATCACAAATATAACAAATTTTTAGCAATATATCCACGGGAATACCCGGAAGTCAGGCCGTCTCCTCTGTATGACGGAGGTGACAGCTTAACAGGCATCAATATATATATATATATATATATATATATATATATATATATATATATATATATATATATATTTGTTTAACCGCTTATACATACCCGTTTCGCTATATTCTACCGACTTGTCGGACCATTTTCGACGCTCTCAGACCCGGGCTTGGGTCTGGCAACGTTCTCTTATGTTTTCGAGGTCTACAGGATAAACTTTATCTAAAACTGCAATAAAAAAATATACAATTTGGGTTTGGAAAAGTAGGGTCTGTAAAAAGTTTTATACAATCGTAGTTCATCACAATGAACTATAGGGGGCGTCGCGCCTTTCTCAAGTGTATATCGTATATTTTTATACAAGACGCTATCAAACCCGCTATGTTCTACAGACTTCCTAAGCCCTGGATCTGGCAACATTGCCATGACGCATATGTTAAGCTTTGTTTTATAAACGTTTGGTTATAATAGCTCGCATTTAATATTTGATGGAGAAAAGTGACGTAAGAATTACATCGGCTCGTATGCAAGTTCTTTCCACATTTGTTCCCTGGCTTTGAAAAATTGAAGGTTTTAATATTTATTAATAATAATAATATACTTTATTTATAGCATATAACTAGATAAATTCCATACAATACATTATAATTTCTTAAATATTAATGTAATTTATTACATATTTTTTACAACTGTTTCTTAAATAATGTTAAAGATGTACAGTTTTTTACATTAGCTGGAAGTGAATTATATTAAACTAAACCTTTATGAAACAGATTATTTTGTCCTATATTTGTTGTTACTGTATGAACATAAAAATTATTTCTACTTCTAGTATTATGATCATGAACATCTTCTACGAATAGTAATTCATTTAAAATGTGCTCTGTATATATTCGGTTTTTTATTTTAAATATTATTATCATCGTATTACAAAATATATTTTGCTTAACATTTAACAAAGATGTAATTTGCAACATTCTTCTTATTCTAGTATACCTACTACATTTTAATATTATTCTTAACGCACAATTTTGTTTTTTTTGAAGATTGTTAATTTCAGTATTATTTAGGAGGTAAAGTATACTAGCACAATAATTAAAATGGGGAAGTATTATTGTTTTATATAGTAATAATTTAGACCACTTGCTAAGATTTTGGCTTATTCTACCCATGAAATTTACTTTTTTTGCTTTACTCATAACATAGTTTGAATGACTAGAAAATGTTAAGTGACAATCTATTATTACGCCTAAGTACTTCCACTCATAAACTTGTTCTATTTTTTGACTATTAATTTGTATTCCCACATGACTAGATGTATCAATTTCGTTAAACTTATTTTTTATTATCATGAATTTTGTTTTAGTTACATTTAAAGAAAGACTATTTTTACCTAACCAGTTATATACATTTACTAATTCATCATTGATGATATTTATTACTTTTTCAACATCATCTCCTATAAAATATATTAAAGTGTCGTCTGCAAATAATTGAATGTTACATTTTTTAATTACATTAACAATATCATTTATGTATAGTACAAATAAATCAGGGCCTAATACAGTTCCTTGTGGAACGCCAAAGGTAGGTAGCTGAAGATGTACTATAAAAGTATCTAGTTTTTGAAATCTGTTTTTGAGATATTCACTAAACCATTTTATAACTATTGGGCCGAACCCATATCTTTTTAATTTCAATAATAATAGATCTCTATTAATAGTCTCAAAAGCACGTCTAAAGTCTAGAAAAACTACACCTATCACATTCTTCTTGTAAATAGCATTTTTCCATTTCAAAAGAACTGATTGTATTGCACTTTCACATGAATTATTTTTTCGAAACCCTGATTGAAAAGGTGTTAACAGTTTGTTCACTTCAATGTAGTCACGAAACTGGATATTTACGACGGTCTCTAATAATTTTTCATAAGTTGGCACTCTGTTGATCGGTCTGTATTCTTCACATTTGTTAGTGTTGGTTATTTTCTCAATGGGGATAATATGGGATGTCTTCAAGGTTTCTGGGAAGGATCCACTTTCTAGACTCATTTGAATTAGATGCAAAAATCTCTGTCCTATTACATTGAAAGCTAATTTAGGAATCTTTACTGTAATACAATCGACACTACTATTCTTATTAGGTAAATTGTTTATAATTTTTTAACTCCAAAAACTCTTTTGGTAAAAATTTTTCGAACTTGCATTGATGTAAATTAATGTGGCATAAATCAGTTTCAATTTGGGTTAAATTTGTTAATGTAATAATTTGTTGTATGCTGTTAATAAAGTAAATATTGAATTTTTCTGCAATTTGTTTTCATTTGCATGAAGTTTTCCACATTTCTGTTGAGTTGTTTTTCATATCATCTATTTTTCTTGATAATAATTTCTCTTGTGGTTCCTGATCAAACTAACAATTCCATTTCTTTGTTGCCTATACCTATTCATATCACTTTCTTCTTGTGTAAAGATTGCTCTTTTATATAATCTGTCCCTTTCTTCAATTTCCAAGGCTATTTCTGGGATCCCTTGCAACTCCATTGACATTTAATGGTTTTTTTAACAGTTGGAGCATGCCTGTTTAATGTGTCCATTATGGTTTTAACTAATGTTTCTGCTAGTTGATTGGTGTTTGTACAGTCCGGATTCCATGGTTGATCCATTAGATCTAATTGAAATTGCATTTCATTGAAGTTGCTCATGTCTCTGTGTTGTATTGTATATTCTTCATATTTTTCTTTCACTTTTGCATTTACAGTTATTATTGAGTGATCGGTTATTTTTGGAACATGGTGTACCTGGGCATCAGTGGTGTTTTCATTAGATACAAGAAGATCTATGAGTGTAGCACTGTCCTTAGTGATTCTTGTAGGCTGGTCAATAATCTGATTTAGTCCATTATTTTTAATTAAAGTTCTCAGCCTATTTTCATAATATGAATCTTTTAATAGGTCAATATTAAAGACTCCGATAATTAGTAAGGTCTCTGATCTACTAGCATATCATCAAACAAATTTTCAAGTTTCATTAGAAATTGAGCATAACTGGAGTTTGGAGAGTGATATAAATTTATAAAGTTATATTTGTATGATTGAAAGCATATATTAATACCTACAATCCATGTGTTCATATCAATGGTATCTTTAAGTAGGACTTTATAACTGAATTCATTTTTTATATAAATGATTAGAGTAAGGTTAACAGGAATTTCGAACAAGTGAGACAACGCAACATAATACGGAAAAGTTAATTTCTGGGGAAAGTGGATGGTTTCCAAATAAGGTGGAAAAGTACATATGTCATTTTCCGTAGTAATCAAACGATAAATTTCAAGAACTTGATTAAATTTTTTAGTATAAAAGTACTGTAATATCTTCTTTGTATGTTTGTTTGAAGGATTGTTTGTGGTTAATTAAAGCTTTATTCTTTTACTGTTAAGATGAGAGAATGAATGCTTGAACTATTTGGTTAATGAATTATTTTCTGATCCCTCGTTTACATTCGTTTCCTTGGATACTACAAAGTATCCAAGTCAACGGTGATCATCACATTTATTGCTCTCTTGTTTTTTAGAATCTTTCCAGCAGAAAAAGTCTCCATCAGTTTGCTTGAGGACAGGATTGGAAAGAACTAGTGAATGTACGTATAAGATGCGGTTGTGATTGTAAAGCAACTTGATATATACGTAAAAAACCGCGTTTTTTTCTTTGGCTGGTTTTACAATTGATTAAAGTTAGTACAGGGCTCTTAATGTTAATGTTCGTTACAATGATAAGAACTTAACCTATAGATATGAGCTAATAAGAATAACGTGAGAATTGAATGAGATAATTGAAAACGGTTAAAATTAAGACAGTAGATTCTAAATTTTAGGGCTTGTTGCAAAATGTAAATAACTAAAAACTACAAAACTTAACCTAAGAGGAACGTATTAGGATTCTGTTGGACTTGTAGGTTGTTGGTTGGATAATAATCGTATATGCAACATAAAAGGAAAATAGTAAATGTATGTACACAAATATGTCTAACAGGTAACAAAAAGTAATTGCGAACGTTCTCTACATAAACGGCACAAAAAAAGATAAGAAGGATTTGTAATGGGCTGCATCCGAGTTTATCTGCTATGTATTTCCTGTGTTCCCGATCACACGAAGTAACGAATTTTTGGTACGACCGTTTATTGAAGTTCACAACAACTGATTTGTAATTATACGTTTTGCGACGCACTGTTGTGTGCGTTTCTTGTAGGGTTCTGAAACTTTTTCTGGAATAAATAGGTTTAGCTCAGGTTTAAATCGACAATCTATGCCAACGAAATGGCATAATTCTTGTTGCATTCTAAGGATTGGAAAGTTATGAATAGCTTCTCCTTTTGAAATTTGCGGCGTAACTCCATCACTGTTCACTGTGTGGTCGAGACAAGTTAGTTCTTTGGCTTCAAAGATTGTTTTTTTAATTTGATAGTAAACCGTAATGATATAGGCGTTGAAATACTTTCTTTAAATGCTGTTGATAGTCAGCTTTGATGCAGAAAAATTTAGAAGAGAAAAAATATATACAACCGTGACTTCAGATAGATTATGAATTCAACGATGGAACTGCTCCATGTACTAGTAGTGGTAGTAACCTAGTAACTAGGTAGTGGTGGTGCTGAGAGAATATTGATCCTCTACTGGAATTATGCTAATTGATTTCTCGACATCTGCTTCATAAATAGGATCCTGGTATCTTGAATGGTATGCTTGTAAGAGTAAGTTTCTTGACAGATTGTTGCTTGTTCAATTAAAGTCGGCGGTCACCACATGTAATATCTTCTGTGTTTGTTTGTTTGAAAGGCTGTTTGTGGTTAATGAATGCTTTATTCGTTTACTGTTAAGATGAGAGACTGAATGCTTGAACTATTTGGTTTCTGAATTATTTTCTGACTCCTTGTTTATATTCGTTGCATTGGATACTACACGCACACATACATATCACTGGATCACAGTACTCATACATATCGTCGACGTTAATACATACTAGCGGAACTATTTTCTAGCAATTTTTCAGGAGCGCTGTTTAAATGCTTATCAAAACTTTGTTACAGATGGCATGATGAATTCTTTGAAATCGCAACTAGCAACATAGCTAGTTACAACATTTCAAAGAATTAAGTTCATATGCATTAACGGCGACGATATGTACTATATACCACCAATAAATAACAACGTCGTAGACCATTCAAGGTAAAAATCGTGAGGTGTTCTTTATCAAAAATTAAAATGGGCGAACTAAGTTGAGCATCATTTGTGACTTTTTTGCTAAAACGCTGAAGGAAAACTTTCTCGTCTGTAATTTGTAAGATTACTTAATGGAACTTTTAATGGAAACGGGGCACTCAAAAGGTTCGGAGGGACAGTGTATGTTGCAACCCCCAATTGAATTTCATGAACATTGGTATAGGGTAGATGCAGTAGCAGCACTTCACTATAGCAACAAGAAACGGCTACCTCATAGAACAAAAAATAAACGGAATAAATTCTGTGGGACGTTCTTTAACAAAAATGAAACTGGGTGGACTAATATGATTTGCGCCTGGTATATTTAAAACAAGTGCAATATAACGAAATTGAGCAAGGTTTGAAAAAACTTCTTCTTTTCTTCGTTACCTTTCGACGTTTCTGTTAAAGGCACTTAACCACCATATAGAGTATACTGTTTTGTACCTTCAAATTCATTAAACAGAAAGTAGGATCGAACATTCGATAATTTTCTTGTAACTGTACAAACGCACAGTAAAAATAGAAACTGCTATTTTTTTAATCTAGGTTAAACCAATCAAATGTAGTGTATTTTGGTCAGCTAAACTTGAAAATGACTTTATGCTTGATTTGTTCATGTTTACGAGTAGATAATATCCTGAACTTTGTAAAATATCAATATTAAACCACGCCCCCAGATGGGTTTTGTCGTTTTATTTTCAAAAACTGTTAGGTTTATGGACTGGTTTGGATGGAAGATTCGTATCCTCTGAACAGGTGGTAGTACACATAAAATGCAACAAAAAAGCTGAAAATCATTAGTGTCTATCTTTCATAATAACCGAAGAAATAATGGTTTTTGAAAAGTGGGTAGCAGGTCACTGGTCTAAGAATCACACTTGGAGCTGGATGTGCCTATCTGATACATTAACGCAGCTGCTGCTAGGTGATGTCGCAGTTTGTTTTGACTATAATTTCCAGCAGTTCCCAAAAGTTGACATTTTTAGCAAATTTTTGTCGATTTGCGTAAAAACATAAAGGGTTTTTTGTTACTATTGATGAATACTATCACACATGCAATTTATACGAAAGTTGAGTAAAACACCCTGTATGTAGACCAACAATTTCTACCAATACATTTGACGGAGCAGCTTTAGAACATAACTTATTGCGATCTTGTATTCGTCATCAAGTACTTAGCTAAGAAAAAAAATGTTGAGTTCGCAGTGCAACTTTAGCATCACTTTTGCAAAATTCATGAAGCGATGTTGGTGTTATTGTTGGTTGTAGTATTATGATAATTTTGCAGTAAAAAGAATATCTTTAGGAGAATACCCTGTACTGGACAATTATTTTATAGAAACGTATAGGGCATTTCACCTTGTTTTGAAATCTTTCTTACTTCGTTTGTACGTCATACTGCATGACGTTTTACCTTTATTTTCTTTCTGCATTTTATAGAGCATTATTTAACTTGTCACTATTCGACTTGGGTCAAGTATACCTGTTTTGTAAAGAATTAAATTTTGCATTCAATGGTGTATTCATTAAACATATCACTAGCACAGAATTCCGTATCTAGCGGTAGCGGGTACGTTACAGCTACCACAAGCATAAAATAACACTAATGTATGTTCTAATAACAACTGTCCTTGAACACAAAATTTTATCCAAATTGCATTTTTGACTTTTTTATTTTGAAGGTCTATAGCTTTATAACATTTTATTTTTGAACATGGATATGTTGTTCTTAATGGCCTATTTTGATCAAAGGCATTGACCCTTGACATCATCTGCTCGAGATATCTTACATGTAAAATGGGTGAAGTCCCATTTAATGTTAAATATCTAGCTACATTTTAAAGCAGGCGTGGAATTAAGTCGTGAACTTAGAATTCCAAAACAAAAACCACTCAAGAAAAAAAAAAGAATATCAATATAAAGAACGAAGTAAGAGAGATCCAAAAACCCTGAAGTACCCTGTACGTTTTAGGTTCAGTAAAAAGATTGATTAGTACAGGGTATACCCCTAAAATGTATCTTGCCAATACGAGAATTACCATATGACTAGCCCCAATAATAATTATAATATCGCCTCGTAGATTTTGCTGGAGATGCTGAGATAGAAAAAGACTGAACCAGGATCGCGTTCGATGCTCAACGAGATTTCCATAGCTATTTCATTATGAACATCAAATCACACAAAGTTATGCTCGAAGCTTCTCGTATAATATGTACCGATACAAATTATTTGTCTGTGTGACATATGATCGTTTTTTGATTACACAGAAACAAGACAACATGCACAAAGTTTTCTTAGCTTTTTGGTATGAAAGTTAAATAAAATCCTATTTTACCTAACTGGCTCATTTTGTTAAACCTAATAGTTTCTGAAAAAACAGTAAAAATCATCTGGGGGCATGGCTTACCCTCATCAGCTTCTCTGGTTCGCCACTTTTGAGTAGTAACTTTTAAGGGGTTATTTAACATATCACAAAGAAGGCCTATCAAAAATCCAAGGATCTACCTCAATTCCCCTCTATTTTTACTAATTTGACTGAACTGTTACCGTGGCATTAAAATATACATATCTTAGAAACTGTTCATTTGTGCTAAAAACATAACAGTAAAATGTTCAGGAGGTCAAAAGATTTGGTTATAACATTTATTTTTTCAAAACACATATACATGACGTGTCTTCGAAACTTTTAATTGTATTCTTGTAAACAAAAATAATCATGTTAAAATAAATCATTTAAAAACAAATTATTAAAAAACAATTATTTGCATAAACCTTATGTATTTTAGAACAAAAGAGGCTCAATGCTATTTTCTCACGTTAATAATAATTTTCAGAATTACATCGTTTTACGGAAAACGTTAATTTTTCTGCGTTTAAGGTTATTTATGGAATTTACGAACAAATCATCAAAAATAAAGATCACTTATGTGCTTAGCATCCCGAAATCATTACGTCAATCGTAATTTTATCTCTGATACATTCGGCAACGTTGCTGGGTTCGGTAGGGTAGGTAGGCTTGCTTAAAATTATACAAATGGGTCTGTAAACACTGTAATATGTATCGGGTTCAAGAACGACTGTCAAATATCACCAATACTTTTTTTTCATATATTTTTACCCCTCGAGGATCTTAAATATTGCTTATCAGAAATAGATCAATATTATATAAAATATACACATTTTAAAAATCAAAAAAATGCGGGTCTACTAACGACCCTATTATATAGCGGGTCCGACAACGTCGATTAAACCAATATATATATATATATATATATATATATATATATATATATATATATATATATATATTATATATATATATATATATATATATATATATATATATATATATATATATATATATATATAATTAAAAGTAATAATGCGCGTAGAGATATACAAGAAAGTGTTATAATAATGGGATATCGCGCAACAGAGAAGAAAGAAAACATAAGTTGCAGCCGTCTACACGTGTTTCACACTTATTAGTGATCATCAGGACGGCATAGCAGATGGAATAAATATAAATGCAACTAACTCAGAAATTCTGAGTTAGTTGCATTTATATTTATTCCATCTGCTATGCCGTCCTGATGATCACTAATAAGTGTGAAACACGTGTAGACGGCTGCAACTTATGTTTTCTTTCTTCTCTGTTGCGCGATATCCCATTATTATAACACTTTCTTGTATATATATATATATATATATATATATATATATATATATATATATATATATATTTACGGCCACTTATCAAAGTGAGGACATATCATGAACCATAGTTAATGAGGACCACCCTTATAAATGGTCACAGCTTTGCAAATTTTTTTGTCATCACTTGTTTACTTGTTCTAGTTATGTATCTCGCAAATATACACAGATTTCTTTGAATTTAAAAAAGTTTTATTTGCTGTGTATAATAATACCAAATGAGGCTACACTATACTACTGACGACGTGAGGACCATATAATTAGATACGATTTAATCGCAAAGTGAGCCCCAATATCAAATTATACACAGGTTTTAAGTATAACATGAGGACCGGCGCTGTTGCCATCATTTGCTTTCATTATTATCAGCAAAAATGCATGCTATTCTATTATTGGAATTTGTTAGTTGGTCGGTCGTCAGTATAAAACTAATTTGATGTGGCGGAGACGGGTATGCTTCCGTAGCCATTTTAACAAACCCGTTTTTGAAAACATCTCGAGAACGGTTGGTTCTACGAAAAAAAATATAACAGACTTTTTTGTAGAAAAATAAATTATCTATCTTTTTTATTAAAACAATTTTTTAATTGCTTGCAAATTAATGTTTTAAGAGTTATTACACAGCAAAGTTTTCACTTTTTAGTTTTGCTAAATAATTCGCAAACGGCTAACATCTCACTGAAACAGGAAAACATTGCAGTGTAATAACTCTTAAAATATTAATTTAACAAAAAAATTGTTTAAATAAAATAGATAGATAATTAATTTTTCTATAAAAAATGTCTGTTCTGTTTTCTTCGTAAGACTATTTCTCCAGACTATTTGGATTATTTACTGGCTCCCTAACTTAACTATTTCCTGTTGGCTGTTCCATTGCCTTCTAGAATGTTTAAACGAATGCTTGACCGCTTAGATCAATTAAATTTAGACGAAAAATTAGATTTAACTATTGATTAAGATTCTGGTGTTTCTCATCATTTTAATGGTAATTGTGCTAGTAATATTAACAGCCTGCTATTAGCAGTGGTGGATTTAACACTTAAGGGGCCTGAAGCGTTACAAATTTTTGGGGCCCCATAGTATAAATCAATTACTACAATTTATACACCATTTATTTTTTTTATCAAAAAGTAAGTACATATAATTATTAATATCAGGCGCGAATTCATGGGGGGGGGGATGGAGGAAATTTCCTTCCCAAGATTTTTTAAATAATCCGACTTCGTCTCATGCCGCACTCACACGAGTGTGAAATTGGCGTTTTTATACGTGTTACACACTATACTTTATCTACGACCACAAAAACGTAATAAAACACCAAAATCTAGGAAAAATATTTAACCTAGAATATGATTTGAGGTTGAGATGTTGGGGTGTCAAAAATAGAAAATGCCCTCAGTTTGTGGAAAAAAGGTGTAAAAATTAAGAAATGCGTATAACTCAATATAATAATCGTTTATCATTAAAATTAATACTGAAATTTGAACAATTATTTAAATTAATAATAGTAGTTTTGTTGGTGTCTTCAATTTTTTAAATGTCATAGACACGTTTAAATGTATTTTGGACGTCGGCTTGTTCCGTCGCTTCTTTTTTGTTAATGTAAGTAAATCATAACCTCAATATTACAAATACATTGAATACCTAGTGCTTCATTTGAATGTAATTTTAAATAATAAATTCCCAAAATATTTTTAGATTTCCATGTAATAGACCATCTTTTCTATACGGACTTGCATTCAAAATATAATTTAAAGTAAAATATTAATTAAACAACACAAATTAACATAAATCAAATACAAAATGAACACAAACGTGTTGTAATAAAGTGAGTTTTGTTGATGAACGACTATGATACTCACAATTTTATAGTGATATGTGTATAAATCACAGACGAGCTGCCCCTAACTGAGGAGAGCCAAAAGCTCGAAGCAGCTGTCTTAGGATGCAGTCTGTGATTTATACACATATCACTATAAAATTGTGAGTATAATAGTCGTCCGTTAACAATTTTTAATTTTTAAAAATAAATTAATCTTTATCTAAAAGTTATAACTTTGTATATTTCAAATAATTAGATATATTGCATGTGCTAACATCTATAGCATTTTTTAATAGAACCACTGAAAATGCGAAATCATTTCTCACAGTCATTTCCGTACAGTTTAAAGATTATGAGCAATGAGTCGTTTTCATGGTTACTAGACTGTGTGAAATGTGTAATTTTCTATAGTGGCCGTAGATAAATTAGTTATTTGTATACAAATAAAGTTGTACTTTTTTATCACGAATATGGAGATTGCTGAACAACCATTAACGAGTGATAAAAAATCAGCTTAGTGCTGAGGTGTACATTACGTTTTTTCTGAAATCGTCAAACTGAGAGTTTAAAATACAAAATATGCTTTTCATAACAGTAGAGTAGGCAACTAAGTCAACGTGGCTGTGTGCGACATATGTCAAATACATGTAAAACAATGCAAATAAAAATGACAGATGAGACCGTAAAAATCAGTGTTGACATATGTCATTGTGACAGATGAGTCCGTAAAAATTCTACTTTATGTACTATTTCAGAAAAACACTTTATTCCATAATCAGTTCATTTATAATGGAACTTTTCACTGCTTTTAGAAGCATCAAATTTACCAATAATATTTTCAAATTTTTGCGTAAATTATTGGTTATTTGCTTAAACGTAATAAAGAAAATTTAAAAGACTTTATAATGCCGAATTGTAGCGTTCTAGGTTGTAAAAATCGAACAGAAGAGAAATATTCTAAGGCATAACCTTTCACTGGTACGTATTACAATATGTTAAGATTTCTTTTAAGTTGTTTCAACATTGGGAAATGTTGTCAATTGACAAATGGCATTAAGGAATTTCACCCATTCGAAAGCATGGTACAGTTCCCCTTCCCTGAATGTAAGTCGGACGACTGAGCAGAGTTTGCTAGAAGGCATTGAAGGCAAGCCATTCGGAGCGACAGAGATGATACATTCCGTGTAGGGCTGCTGCGAAACTGTATATTCCGTTACAAAATTTTACCTATCAATCTAAATGCTTGCCTTTTCGCACGAAACTCTATTGCGCCGACAAAGTGAGTTCCCATGCCAATAATTTTTATTTGTCGCATATCCACTGCGATCCTGGGCAAGGGTCCTCTGCGGGGCCCCCCTGACAGACCCCTGAGGGGCCTGGAGCGACCTCTTCCACCACTTGTGCGTAAATAAATTAGTCATCATAGTAGTCGGATGACGGCGCTGATTGTGCGGAAAGACCAAAATTCGGACCGACAGAGATGATACACCCCTCGCAGGTCTGCTGTGAAACAGTACACTCTGTTACAATATTTTACCTATCGCTCTGAGTACTTGCCTTTTCGTATGAAACTCTAATGCGTCAATCGTACACTTTCTTACCAGCCTGTACACGATAAGATCTGTATCTGGTTTCACTTTTTGCGAGAAAGTGAATTCCCACGCCAACAATTTTTATTTGTGGCGAGTCCAAGATTCCAAGAGTGTATTACGCGGAGCACCTGTCGTTAGACTTAATCTCCACGTTGCTTCCCAGAGGAAGTAATTGAGGTACACTCAATGTCGCGTGTCCAGTGCGGTCCTTTGCAGGAGGCCTCTGCGGGGCCCCCTGACTTGTGGGGCCTGAAGCGGCCGCTTTCAGCGCTTGTGCCTAAATCCGCCACTGGCTATTAGTGGGACAGATTAGTGAATTGATAGCTAAGTACCACATACTTTACTTTAAAATCTAAATGTATTACTCCTAATAATTAATTATTATTAATAGTTAGATTAGTTTCACTAATAATTATAGATGTAAATCTGTATAATATGTTAATTATTCTGAAAATGCTAGTAAAGTCAGTAAATATTGTCGCCTAATTTAAAATGCTGAGTTTGTTCCATCTCATTTTTAATTAAATTTAAAAATTTGTCTGTAATTTCCTTACGGTACGTGTTAAAAAGAATATATGTATTTATCTTCCTACCTAAACCGATCTTGGCTTGTAGCAAAGAAAAGTGGTTATTCTATATTTAGGGTATTTATTAGGCCAAAAGGAATGCATATAAAATCTATATTTCCGTGTAAAAAGATATAAGAAGGGGGATTAATATCGCTCTTGGTATTTTTAATATTTAATTCTAGTTATTTTTTAAATGCTTGTAATGAACCGTATGTGAATCTGCCATTTAAATTTAACCAACCAATAATTATTGTGAATGACTTTTCAGCATTAACTGTGCCGTCTATGAACTCAAATCTTACTAATCCTCCAGCTGACATATAGCTATAAATCATTACGCCTTGAGGAAACTTAACATTAGGTTTCAAGCAGTATTTATGGAATGCTTCTTGTTTAGCTCTGATTACTCTTTTGCGAGAGTAAAACTAGAACAAAACTGCTTAATGTTAAGTTTCCTCAAGACATAATGATTTGAGGCGGCTGTATGTTATCTAGAGGATTAAGAAGATTTTAGTTCATAAACAGCATAGTTAACGCTGACAAGTATCTGCAAAACGACGAGTAGCATGGGCTAAAACTAAGTTGTCCTGGGCAGAAATGCTGGTCTAAGGTCATATTCATCAACTAGTTAAAGTCTGGTGTATCCGTTAGTTACTCTCGCAAAAGATTGATCAGAGCTAAACATGAAGCATTCCATAAAGACTGCTTGAAACGTACCGTTAATTCTCCTTTTAAGGCGTAATGATTAGTACCAAGAACTTATAAATAAAGGAAATTAGGATTTCAAAAAAGGCGAAACACCTTGTGCATATTGGGTTAGATTCAAAAATTCAGTAGTGCAGGTACTCTTCTAAAATTAACTTGCCAATACGAATTTTTCAGCCGACTGCTATCAAGAATATCGATAATATCGCCTGATGGATTTTGCCGAAGAGATGCTAAGATAAAGGATGACTGTACCACGATCGCGTCCGGTTCTCAACGAATTTTTCTTAGCTACTGCATGGCAATAGGGGACCATAAAAAGTTACGCCAGAAAGTTCCTTGAGCAAATTTACTGGTGCAAATTGCTGACCCGTGTATGACATATCTCCTTTCTTCGATAACACAGAAAGAAGGCGAAGTACGAAAAAAAATTTTTTTTTCAAACACTTTTGGTAGGGATTTAAATAAGCTTTATCTTACCTAACCTCCTTTATCTCGATAACCCTAATGGTTTCCGAGAAAAACGACAAAACCGGTAGGGGGCGTGGTTTATCCTCATTATTTCTTCGAGCTCACCACCTACAGGTGTTGACTTTTAAGGAGTTGTTTAATAACCCACAAGGAAACCGTATGCAAAAATCCATGGACTTACCTCAACTTTCCGCTATTTTTTCTAAATTGATTAGACTAATTATAGCAGTCCAACATAAAGCTTTGTATGCTACTCGTACCTTAATCTATCTATCTGAGAAATCGCCAACATAAAGTTTGACAAAGTGGTAGTATCGATTGGCTTTATGGTAAGGTCATTTCAACCGAGGATATTTTATTTAACTACAATAGAATTGGTATAGGCACAAGTGAAACATGTAGTTGCTAATAATACAACATATACATACACTTGCTGATCTGAAAGAGCTTCTATCAAGGAATTTCTACCGTCACAAATATCATAAATTTAGGATCGAAAAGTTCCAGCAAAGAATTAACAAACGCATCTGACATACGGATGTTGATACGAGGGATGCTCTGTTAATAGTTAGTAGCAGGCCATGGAAGCTCAATTGGCTAGAAACAATTGCAACAATTGAATGTCGCATTAGTTGGCATTCGTTACCCACAATTGTCAAACGTTTCGATTTCTTGTGAAACGTAGTTAATTTTGTAAGGTAAGTAGTTGTGCATTTTTAATTCAGTTAAGATGAGCATTCCGCGAACTGCCTTTAGAGCTATGATTTTCTACGACTATAAAAGACAGTTAGGATACCAGCAAAGCCATGAAAATTTGATAGCAGATTTTGGCGTTGCTGCCCCTCCATTATCCGCTGTTAGTCATTGGTTCCGCGAATTTCGACGAGGGCGAGAACTGCTAGAAGACGAAACAAGACCTGCAGAAGCTGCCTGTTCAGAAAATGTTGATCGTGTGGCAAGCTTGATTCATTCCAATCGAAATATTACTTATAGGGAGATTTAGTAGGAAGTGAAGATTGAATCCTCGGCGGTGAATACCATTTGGCATAAACATCTTGGAGTAAGAAAGCCAGCAAGCCGTTGGATATCGAATTTGCTCTCAGAAAGTCAAAAACAGGCTCGAATAGACTGGTGTAAATTTATGTTGCAAAAATTTGACGGAGGAGCTTCCAGGCAAGTGGCATACATTGTAACTAGTGACGAATCTTGGGTATACAGTTACGACCCTGAAACTAAAAAGCAGTCTAGTGTTTGGGTATTCGGAGATGAAGACTTGCCCACAAAAGTAATTCGTGACAGAAGCTTCAAGAAGAAAATGATTGCTGTTTTTTCCACCGATGTGGTCCTGTTGCTGTTATTTCACTTAAAGATCGCAGAACTGTTAATTCTGAATGGTACTGCGAAGTGGCTTTACCACAGATGTTTGCAAAATTACAGGCAGGTCGACAAAGAACCGGTTTGCGTAACATCTTAGTCCATCATGACAACGCATCCTCCCACACTGCTGCCAGAACATTGGATTTTTTGAAAGATACGGAAGTTCAATTGGTAACTCATCCGCCGTATAGCCCAGATCTGGCGCCGTGCGACTTTTTTTTGTTTCCAACTGTTAAAAAAATGATGCGAAGTAAAAGATTTTCCAACGCAGATGCAGCAGTTACAGAATTTCAAAGAATTTTTGAGGACCTTTCAGAAAATGAATCTTCCGAATGTTTTAAAAAGTGGTTTCAAATAATGCACAAGTGTATTAGTCTGAATGGAGATTATTTTGAAAAACAATAAAGATTGTTTGTTAAAAAATGCAACGGTCTTTTTGCTAATAACAATTTTCAGCGCAACCCTCGTATTGTACCAATATAAAATACTTTTTAATGTTTTTAATGATAGTGTTGCATTATGTCATCAGTCATATTTATAAATTGTTCACAACATAATAATAAAATAATAAATAAGTACCTACTAAATAAACTATATTTAAAAATATATATGTATAAATATATATAAAATTTTGTATTTCTTAATTTTATCATTGAATTCATAATCAGCAACCCCAAAAACCCTCAAACATGAATTTCGCTCAAGTTGATGTAAAACTTCCCGAGTTATTAAATTGGGAGTGTAAAATAGGGGTTTCAACCCCCCGAGGGGGCGTGCCCCCATTTTAAACAGATTACATTTTATATTGGTCCAGTACTGAAGGCATTACAAAAGATTTCAAGTCGCTATCTTTAGATAGTAAAAACTAAGAACGTAATGCAAAAATTTACTGTACTACTAGGGCAGAGAGAAAGGATTACATAATAAGGTAACCAAAATGGTGTATTACTTTGCAAAATCACATTTTTAAACACTTTTTGACTCTTTGAGCTTTTCTCTAAAATCAATAGAAACGGCGTAAATCGCATTCTCAATCTCAAATGCCGTTATTTTAGGACCGCCATTTTGGTGTCCGCCACTTTGAATTTTTTAATTTTCTCATTGGATTCATAATCAGCGACTCCAAGAACCCTCCCAACATAAATTTCACTCAATTTGGATGCGTTATTAAATTAGGGGTACAAAATGGGGGTTTCAACCCCCCGAGGGGGCGTGCCCCCATTTTAAACATATAACATTTTATATTGGTCCAGTACTGAAGGCATTACAAAAGATTTCAAGTCTCTATCTTTATATAGTAAAAAATAAGAACTTAATGCAAAAATTGACTCTACTATAAAGTTGGGAACGACCTCATCATCCATCATCACATAGTGAATGATAAATATAATTGATATTCTAAATCTGTTCTAATAAATTATTCTTATTGTTAGTTTTATTAAATATTAATTTAAAAAGAAACGTTTTGATTGTAATATTTGGTACTTATAGTTATCAATTTTTATAAGCCTGCCTTGAGAAGTAAGAATTAAATTCATTGCGAGCTTTTATAATACAATGAAAGTTGAGAACATTTAGTAGTTGTGTAGGAAAGCCCTCATCTGATCGTCACCCGGTGATCAGTTTGAGGTTACAACTTATAACAGAATTCCACTTAATATACTATTTTGGGTTACCTACCGTTATTTATTTGTTCATAATGATTACTATTTCCATTTAAAGATTAAATCTGAAATGAAATTTTTTTTCAATGAATTTAATAAATGACTTATTTAATTATTGGGTGTATTAAATGCAGAAAAATAGTCTGCAGAGTATGTTGCGTCTAACTTTTCTTTCTAAAAGCAATAATACAAACAAACTTGCCAGCCTCGGTGGATTAGTGATTTGCATGTTTGCTTCATAATCCAAGGATCGCAGGTTCGGGTCTAGGCCACAACGGCCAATGACCACAACGGCCAATCGCTATTTTGGCCGTTGTGGTCATAACCACAACGGTCTCCGTGACCATAACGGCCAACAGCCACAACGGCCAATTTGACCATATCGCCCAACTCGAAACTTGACCATAACGGCCACCATGACCACAACGGCCAACTAGAAACTCCACCCCATCTGCCATTTTGACCACAACGGCCACCGACGCTTATGTATTGGCGTCGCTGGTGACGACGACCACAACGGCCAACTAGAGTGAGTGACCACAACGGCCAAAATGACCACAACGGTCAACTATGGAGCGTGACCACAACAGCCAAAATGACCATAACGGCCCACTGTGGCGAGTGACCACAACGGCCAACTTTTTTTCATACTGTTACTTTGGTTTAGTTAAAGCTCATTTCTCTCTTTTAACTTAGCGTGTATTTCAATAAGGTACGTCCAGAATTTAACAGCGAGGTCTGATGTCAAAGTAGCGCCGATTTAACGTGACTTACCTATATTGAAAAATGCTTTTTCTATATATGTTACAACTGCAGCCCTTGCAGTTGACGACATTTTTCTTTCTTAGTTTCTCGGCAAATTCTGAAAATTTGATACAGGTACACTATAACTATTTACAGAATCATGATACTTTAGTTCACAGGGTAGTTTATCTTTAACGTCAAAAGAAGTTTTTTTTCTATTACTTGTTTACCTACAGCAATCTTTTCATTTTGGGGACGTTTAAAAAAGTACGAAATAGAACTATAAAACAACACGTTTGACGTTTTATTTATAGATTTCCATTGCATTGAATTTGAAGTACGTAATTAGCTGTTTTTATCAGTTTTAAAATTTAAACTAAATGTAAATCTTCTCCTAAAAAATAAACACGATATCCACAAATCTGCCCAGTACTTAATAAAATCAATCTAGGGAGCAGCATGGGACGTAACCCCAGAAACAAACCGCAATAATCCAAAACAGTATTGCTCCATACGTATCCGAGAAAAAATACAAGAAAACGAGCTCTTAGAAAGTAATGACAGATTACTTACTCGCCTACCGGGCGATAAAACGTAGTTTAATAGGGCCGTCAAAGAGTTAAGAAATTATTAGATGAGCAGAGAAATCAAGATTTCCAGAACTATTTCCACTGCCTAACATCAACTAAAGCAACTGGCTGCATTATAGAACGTCATAAAGATCGTGTTTACGCCTCTCTTACCATTGAAGAAGAAAAATTCATACGGGACTTCCTTCAAGCGCGAAGTTAGGTCATCCAAACTGAAATAAATTCGAAGAAGTTCCCAGGTTTCGACGTAATAACTGGAAAACTCCTAAAGGAACTTTCATATGAGGGATTTCGCATGATAACTGTAATCTATAAAGGGATATTAAGGACGGGATACTTCAAAAAGGCTTAGGTGGTTTGTAAGTTTCTGAAAACTATATCTGCATTAGTATGGGAAGCCAGTATTGCCATGTAGTCCAAGAAGGTTGCTATTGTCGTGTTTCTAGTTGAAGATTAGGTATAATGTCGGACCAGTCGCGCGACACCAGATGTTGTGGATAGAAGGGCTGAAGTGGAGTCTGAATATTTCACGAAAAAGTATCTTTTAGTGAGGTATGACGTGAGGATTTGAAAGAAGGTATACGGTAAATGTCACTTGAGGTTGTAGAGTAGATCTACATACATACCACGCCCTGTCAAATGCTTGGCTTGTGTCTATGAATACCGCTGAACAGAATGTTTTGGTCTCCAGGTCAAACCTGATTTTTGATGCAAGTATGTGTACTTGTTCGATTGTAGCGTATTGTCGACGAAATCCAAACTGTTAGTTGGGCTTTCGCTGATTTTCGTCAATTAGCGGCGACATTCGCATGGCGAACAATTTTTTACAAACCATTGACAGGTAACGACTAATAGGTCTGTATGAGGCCACATCTGATGGCGGTTTCTCCGGTTTTGGGACCATTGCTATTTGGGCCACCATCCATTGGCCAGAGAAGTATCCCGTCCTTAATATCCCTTTATAGATTACAGTTATCTTGCGAAATCTTCAAATTCAATGCAATGGAAATCTATAAATAAAACGTCAAACGTGTTGTTTTATAGTTCTATTTCGTACTTTTTTAAACGTCCCCAAAATGAAAAGATTGCTGTAGGTAAACAAGTAATAGAAAAAAAACTTTTTTTGACGTTAAAGATAAACTACCCTGTGAACTAAAGTATCATGATTCTGTAAATAGTTATAGTGTACCTGTATCAAATTTTCAGAATTTAATCTGCCTGGGATACTTGCCGAGAAACTAAGAAAGGAAAATGTCGTCAACTGCATAGGGCTGCAGTTGTATATAGAGAAAGCATCTTTAAAGATTAGACCATCTAAGTGACCCTCGCCAACTTCAATACACTTTTTACGTCTGGATATAAAATTATTCATTACCCAGTGGAGTGAACCTTCATTTATTGCAGCGACTTCTCTATTGTAAATTTTTCTGAAATTGAAATTCTGGAAACAACATTTATTATGTTATATTTGTATTGTATTAGAAAAAGATACGTACTAGAAAAGATGAGATTTTGAAAGACATATAACCTCTTTCCAAAAAAAGATGAGGTATTGGCGAATGCAGCTTCTGGGAAGCTCGATCAAACAATACAAATCCTACGTCAAAGATTCAATATTGCAATAAAGTATGGTAGCATTTTCTACAAAAAAGGTTTGTCATTAGCAACTTAAAGATTTATATTAAATTACAATCAAATACCTACTAAAAGGTTTGTAAAAATACTCTTATAAACTGGTACAACTTTTTGACAATTCCATAAATCAACCAATAGCGTGAATATTATAAAAATCTCAAACGAAAATTGGCTGTAAAGATTAGAAGACCTCAAGACAGGGATTTTTAAAAAGAAAAAGTAACTAAAAACTCCGACAAACTCAACAAATTTGCCATTTGTAAGACTAGTAGGGAGCAAAGACAAAACATCGCAAAGAAATTGAAAATTTAAACTATAAAAGATTTATAACAGCATTAACCCACAGTAATAATAAAATATCTAGAATTCACAAGTGATACTTCAGGGTAGACTGTTTCAAGTTTGTTGTACTCTCATCAGCTGGAGCTAATCATCTGTGAAACCTAAGCACATCATCCTGGCTTATTTACAAACCAATGACTAACATTAGCACCAAATGGTACCCGATGCGACACCTATAAATAAAAAGCCAACCGCACCATGCAGTAAAATTACAGTCTCTTTTGGTTGTGAAAAAGACGATAACCGAAAGTTTCTAAGGTGTTCATTCTGTTGTATGAACATCTCATCAGTTTAAAAATTTCAACTTATCTAAACTCAATAGTAAAGAAATTAGTTATCTTTCAAATTTGTGCAGATTTCTTTCTCTCCACACACAATATGAAAAAATATTCTTGTACCCTGCTAAATGTATCGACAATAGAAATATATTTATAGTCATATCTTTAACGAATCTACGCTGAACGATGATGTCAAACGAATGCGTTTTCAAAACAGAATAGATTTTACATTGCATGCCCCCACGAATTGGCAAAATGATAGAATCAGATAAACAGTCGAGGTTTAAAAAGTAACGTCGCCACACTACACTAGTACAGACAATGTTCCAGATTTTCTTTTAAAATGTGGTATATGCTTTGTTTCGACTGCATCCAGATAAATCTGGGTGAACGGTCAAGCAGTCGTTCGAGATGTCGGACTTCATTCCTAGTATCCGAGACTAGCCCGAAGACAGAGGGAGGGCAGTTGTTAGAGGTGTCGGGCAGCACTAGGATTCGAGACTAGCTTGAGAGCAGACCACACGGCGTTCACCCTTAGAACTGGTCGTTGTCTACCCCATCCCAGGCTTGTCTGGGTAACGGATGACGCGATCAGAATCAAATGTGTGGTAGAGTTATGCCGAGGTGTTGCGTTTACGTTTCACCGAAGTGTTTCTCGACGATGACCCTAAAACGTTGCAGGGGGAGCTCTGTTAACAACGGGGTCCGGTGTGGGTGGATTGAATCTTACCTGACGTCAGGGTCTTTTAAGGAGCTAAGTATCCCACTGTCTTCTACTGCATTGGGTGAACGGGAGACCACACGACGTTCACCCCTAGAACTGGCTGCCTTCTACCCTATCCCTATCAAGGGCAATGGACGAAGCTGTCAGATAAAGTGTGTGGTAGAGAAATTCGTGAGAATTCTCGACGGTTACTCATACCGATCAGGGGGAGCCCTGGTAGATGAGACCGGTGTGGGCGGATTCGAATCTCGCCTAAGAGAGGAGGTCATTTATGGTCACCAAAGAACCCGCTGCTTGGCCGAGGGCAATCATGGTCACCAGGGAACCCGCTACATGACCTAGGTCATGTAAGGTCACCAAAGGAACCCGCTGTTGCCCGAGGCCATTTATGGTCACCAAAGGAACCCGCTGTTTGACGGAATCTCTAGTGCGGTGACTAGAAGTGAGGTTTATCCCATGTGCTGGGAAACTGCAAGCCGCCAGGTAAATGTGCTTAGGAGCTGTCCTGGCCACCATTTGATCCGGACTGCAGCTGGGTACGGTGATTGGGAGAAGCTCCGAAAGCCATTACACTTAAGGATAGTTGAAGCGAATATATAGCCTCTCACTATTAAGACAACTTCACCAATATCGGGTACGCACCGGGAGTCTATAACGTGTAGACTTTAAAGAAGCTCTGTCGAGGGCCCACCAAGCCTAAAATTGGTAGATCGGGGTGGCAAAACCGCTTAAAAACCAAGTCCTGCCACAATTGAGGTTGGATTCGATCGGGCAGTGGTCCCACTTTGCAAGAGGGCATAGCTGGGGAATAGTCCTATGCTGGACGAGGTACTCCGGTGCCGGCGGGTGAGCAGCGTGTTAAGTCAACTGCTCGGTCACTAGTGAACGCTTAGCTAGTAGAGGGTGGATAGGCAACCTCGCTCCTACCAGTGAGTTAATCTGGGAGCAATTGCACGATTGCCGGTTGTGCAACTTGCGCGCTGATTGGGCGTATCCCAATCACTTCCTCATGGAAGGAACGTGGGGGTATGTTAACACGGGTACCCCACGTAAAACAATCTTGGATCTATGTCTTCTACCCTATCCTTGCTTCCTTGGAAACTGGGTAATGGATGAAGCTGTCAGGTCAAGTGTGTGGTAGAGAAATTCGTGAGAATTCTCGACGGTTACTTATATCGATCAGGGGGAGCCCTGGTATATGATACCGGTGTGGGCGGATTCGAATCTCGCCTTGGATAAGGTCATTTATGGTCACCAATGGAACCCGCTGTTTGACCGAGGTCATTTATGGTCACCAAAGGAACCCGCTGTTTGACTGAATCCCAAGTGAGGAGAATCGAAGTGAGGTTTATCCCGGGCAGATGGGAAACTGCATGCCGCCAGGTAAATGTGCTTAGGAGCTATCCCGACCACCCTATGATCCGGACTGCAGCCTGGTACAGCGGTTGGGAGAAGCTCTGAAAGCCATTACACTTAAGGAGAGTTGAAGCGAATACATAGCCTCTCACAATCAAGACAACTTCACCTTAACGGGTACACACTGGGAGTCTATAACGTGTAGACTTAAACGAAGCTCTGTCGAGGGCCCACCAAGCCTATAATTTGGTAGATCGGGGTGGCAAAACCATTAAAAAACCAAGTCCTGTCACATTTGAGGTTGGATTCGATCGGGCAGTGGTCCCTCTTGATAACAGCGTCAAGTTGGGGAATAGTCCTATTGCTGGACGAGGTACTTCACCCCGCATGGAAGAGGACGGGAGTGTGCTGGCGGGTGAGCAGCGTGTTAAGTCAACTGCTTGGTCACTATGCGCGACTTAGCTAGTAGAGGGTGGATAGGCAACCTCGCTCCTATGTACCAGTGAGTCAATCTGGTAGCAATTGCTCGACTGCCGGTTATGCAACGTGCGCGCTGATTGGGCGTATCCCAATCACTTCCTTCTGGAAGGAACGTGGGGGTAAGTTCACACAGGTACCCCACGTAAAACAACCTTGACATTTCATGTCTGGCCTAGACGAATGAAGGAGATTCAAGTGAGGTTTATCTCGCTTAGGGAGTTCGCTCGCTAACCCATGAGAAACTGAAAATGAGAAATCGTCTAGAGACCTACACTTAAAGGATGCTGATGCGAAGATACATAGCCTCTCACGTTCAAGACAACTTCACCTTAACGGGCACACACCGGGGTGCTACTTTGATGGGCCCTATAAAGTAGCCTCGAAACGAAGCTCTATCGGGGGCATACCAGGCCTATAACTGGGAGATCGGGGTGGCAAACCCATTTAAAAACCAAGTCATGCCACACTTGAGGTTGGATTCGATCGGGCAGTGGCCCCAACTCTGGCTCGGTTGTACTGAACTGACTTAAGTTGGGGGAATAGTCCTATTGCTGGACTAGGTACTTAGCCCCGTATGAAAGGGGACGGGAAGATGCCGGCGCATGAGCACGTATATGTTAATCGCTCCGGTACTAGCCTGGTTAGCTAATAGAGGGTGGATAGGCAACCTCGCTCTGACCAGCGAGTAACTGGGAGCAATTGCTGTGCGATTGCGCGCTGATTGAGCGTATCTCAATTGCTTCCTCCTTTGGAAGGAACGTGGGGGTATGTTGATATGGGAACCCCACATAAAACACATGCAAATCATGCATCCAGATAAATCTTATTTTAGTTTTTGGATGGCAATTCATCGCATCGTCTTTACAAACTCAAATTATCTCAAAATTATTTTACTAGAACATTATCATAATTTTATTTCAGCCCAACATTGTATTAGAATTGCTATTAATTAAATGTGTATTGTAATTATGTAGACTTTTAAAATTATGCTTTAGCGTTAAATTTTAAATTGCATTGACGGTATAGGAAGCTCTAGATCTACAAAAAAGAGGTAATTTACGAATGTCTCAAAAGTTTTGGCACAATGTTTAGGACTTTGTAATTTATTTTTAACAGGTTGTTATCGGAAACGAAACAAGCTTGTTGTTACGTCATTTCAGTTTTGGGGTTTAAATTTGTCATTAAATTTTATAACTGTGATTTTATAAGATAGAAGTTTTATCTATAATCTTGTTGGACGAAAATTTTGTTTGTTGATTACACCATTCTGCATAAATTCTGTGACGCCCAAGTCGGATATTTCTATGACAATGACACGACTATTCAAGACAAAAAGATGCTTTAGAAAATAATTAAATTCAACAGAATCTCTGACAGGTACCTACTGGATGACTGCATGTGAATATAAATCTCAAAGATATACAAGATATCCATACATAAGGTTGTGGGGAAAAATCTGCAAAATTTGGTTGCAACTCTAATTTGCTTGCATTCATCTAGAATGCTATGATACTTTCTGGGGTTTTTTATTTAAAGTGTAGTTTACTTAGCTAGTAGAATTAATTTCTAATGCATAAATAATCAAGAATTTAAACAAGAATTAACTCGAAGATAAAATTGACAAATTTTATACTTGGCATGTAATTTTGAAAAACTTTTCTGCTGTAAACATGCAGCTTCTGGAAAGCTTGCTCAAACAATACAAATCCTCGGTCAAAGATTCAGTATTGCAATAAAGCATGGTAGGATTTACAACAAGAAAGGTTTGTCATTAGCAACTCCAAAATATATACCAAATTACAATCAAATACCTACTAAAAGGTTTGTAAAAATACTCTTATAAACCGGTACAACCTTCTGGCAATTCCAGAAATCAACCAATAGCATGAATACTGTAAACGAGAAATTGGCAGTAAAGATTAGGAGACCACAAGACAGGGATTGTTAAAAAGAAAAAATAACTAAAAACTCCGGCAAACTCCAAATTTGCCATTTGTAAATCTAGTGAATCAGCAAAGACAAAACATCGTATAGGAATTGACAATTTAAAATATAAAAGATTTACTAAGACTATTTAAGACTATTAACCCAGAAAAATAATGAAATGTGTGGAATTCACAAGTGATATTCTAGGACAGACTGTTTTGAGTTTGTTGCACTCTCATTAGCTGGAGCTAATCACTTGTGAAACCCACACACAGCATCCTGGCTTATATACAAGCTAATGACTAATATTAGTACCAAATGCTAACCGATGCGACACCTATAAAATTACGGTCTCTATAGGTTGTCAAAGAGAAGATAACCGAAAGTTTCTAAGGTGCTGATTCTGTTGTATGAACATCGCGTCATCTGTTTAAAAATGCAGCTTATCTAAACTCAATAGTAAAGGAATTATTCATATTTCAAATTTGTGCAGATTCTTTCTCCCCACACACTTAGAAAAAATATTCTTGTACCCTACTAGATGCAACGACGATAGAAATATATTTCTAGTCGTATCTGTAGCGAATGTACATGTTTGGTAAGGTTTGTCATTAGCAACTCCAAAATATATACCAAATTACAATCAAATACCTACTACAAGGTTTGTTACTCTTATAAACCGGTACAACTTTTTGACAATTCCATAAATCAACCAATAGCATGAATATTGTAAACAAGAAATTCGCTGTACAGATAAGGAGACTACAAGACAGGGATTGTTAAAAAGAAAAAGTAGGGGAGAGTCTGGAACATTGACCATGCAGGAACAGTGGCCACCTTCCCGCCTTTTTCTTATTTATTAGGTGCTGCTCAAGATTAGGTGTTGTCATCTAGCACAGAATGTACCAATAGGACACTAAGTATATTAACAAAGTAATTCCATTTAAATCTCAAGATTTTTATTTTAAAACAAACTCAACCTGAAATTTTGTACTTGAAGTAAACTACAACAGGCAAGTGAAATAATAATTGTTAGTGGCTAAATAAATAAACGTCGAAAGGAACTAGCGTTGGCCGCTTATACCTACTTCATGTAAATATTTATTGGTATAATAATATTTTGATTGTGTTGGATAGTTTTTGTTTTTCCCTACTTTTAAAAAACATGAAGTTGATGTTAAAAACATTTTATTATTAAATGATTAAAAACATGTAGTTGATTAGTGGCCATGTTAAATGTAGGTACAGTGGCCACTTCTTTGTTATGTAGGTCCCTGTACTATTATTTAGTACAATATTTTATTTATTTCAGATATTATTTCCTAGATGTTCCTGATGATTTGTACATTATTTATATCAACCTGTAAATATAGTCGGCACTCTAGAACAGCAAATCTGTTTTTTCCATTAATTTATCTATGTATAATGTTAGTTAGCTTTTGCCTGGTTTTTTAAATTTAAGTTGCCTTCTTTTAATACAAACTATTTTTTACAAAATAAATCATTATTCTGTAAATGGCTGTGTACTTGTCTTTACTATTCCCATCTTCCACACAGTAGTGGCCACAGTACCATACTCTAATGGCCACTGTACCATCACTGTAGGTACAGTGGCCACTTTTATCTTAAATTCTTCCAACTCCAAAATCTTTGTTATAATTTTATTTTTTTCAGTTTTAGAATGCAATGGTGTAGAAGTAAAAATAGTATTTGTTATCTAATGGTAACAGATTCTATAAAAAAGGGTTAATTTTGATTGTTGTTGATGTTATTAAAAAAGGTGGCCAATGTTCCAGACTCTCCCGGCTCCTGACGCTAACTAAAAACTCCGAAAAACTCCAAAATTGCCATTTATAAATCTAGTGAATCAGCAAAGACAAAACATCGTATAGGAATTGACAATTTAAAATATAAAAGATTTACTAAGACTATTTAAGACGATTAACCCAGAGTAAAAATGAAATGTGTGGAATTCACAAGTGATACTCTAGGACAGACTGTTTTGAGTTTGTTGCATTCTCATCAGCTGGAGCTAATCACCTGTGAACCCCACACACAGATTCCTGGCTTATATACAAGCTAATGACTAACATTAGTACCAAATGCTAACCGATGCGACACCTATAAAATTACGGTCTTTATAGGTTGCCAAAGAGAAGATAACTGAAAGTTTCTAAGGTGCTGATTCTGTTGTATGAACATCTAGTTATCTGTTTAAAAATCGCAGCTTATCTAAACTCAATAGTAAAAGAATTATTCATATTTCAAATTTGTGCAGATTTATTTCTCCCCAGACACTTAGAAAAAATATTCTTGTACCCTACTAGATGCAACGACGATAGAAATACATTTATAGTCATATCTGTAGCGAATGTACATGTTCAATGATGTCAAACGAATGCGTTTTCAAAACGAAATAGATTTTATAGTGCATGCTCCCACAAGTTGCAAAATAGCATAATCAGACAAACAGTCGAGGTTTAAAAAGTAACATCTCCCTACTACGCTTGTACAAACACCGAGTCAGGTTTTCTTTAAAAATTGTGGTATATGCTTTGTTTCCTGAAATGAACTGGTTTCTTGTAAATCTACAAGACAAGATTCAACAATGAAACTTTCATTAGACATTTACAACTTTTTCCGGAATGTGAACGACTGCACCTAGATAAATATTATTATAGTTTTTGGATAGCAATACATCGCATCGTTCTCGACAAGCTTAAAGGTTCTCATAATTAATTTACTAAAACGTTGTCCTAATTTTATTTCAACCAAACATTGGCCTTCAAATTCGCCAGACCTTAATTCTTTTGATTACTAAGTTAAAGCTTTACAGAGAAAAGTGAGCAGTATCCTGAAACCGTTTAAAAATAGGGAAGAATTGAAAGGGAGAGATTTAGATTTTCAAGAAACTATTCCGTGAGCTATTGTGCAGTGGAAAGCACGATTGAGAATGATCATAACTGAAAATAGGGAAAATAGTGTCATTTTATTGGTGAAACTAGTATATATAAACTCTAATACAATATATCGTATTAAAAGTGCTATTAATTAAATATGTATTGTAATTATGTAGACTTTTAAAATTATACTTTAACGAACGCGCAGCTATTTTGAGGTTGGTAACAATCGTCATTGAACTCCAAAGTATGAAGCGTTTTATCTAGGCCATCCGGTATATTTTTAAAAATTTTAAATTCTATTGATGGTATAGGAAGATATAGATCTACCAAAAAAGAAGTACTTAACGAATGTCTCAAGTTTTGACACAATCTTTAGGTCTTTGGAATTTATTATTAGCAAGTTATTATTGGAAACGAAACAAGCTTGTTGTTACGTCATTCTAATATCTTCTCAATTTTGGGATATAAATTTGTCATTATGTTTTATTAGATAGAAATTTTCAAGAGTTTCTTCAATCTTGTTGATCGGTTCCAAAACCTCAAATTGTACTATTCTTTGCGAATTAGTTTATTAAGTTTTTAAGTAGTAGTTTCAACAACTCTTGTATTATTCAAACAATTATTTAAAAAAGTTAATAAAACTAAACGTTGTTTTCTTGTAAATTGGAAAATCGCCAAAAAGTTTTATTTTGTTTTTTGATAATTTTAATATTTGTCAAAAATACCTACACCATTCAATATTATTAGAAAATATGCTCTGCAATTGTTGCCTTCCTACTCCTTTAAAGCATTTTTAATGATTTCAAAATAATCAGTAACGGGGGTGTATCAAAAAATGTTAAAAAAGGAATTTTTCATGTCGGGATATTTCTTCAAGCCCGGTTTGTGAACGTAAAATGTCATTAGGAATATTTTTTCTTAATAAGATTTTTCTATATTTTAACAAATAAGGTCATCTCGATTTAAACACCTATTGTCACTTGTAAACTTTGACATGGCGTATTTCAAGTATTTTTGGAAGCAGAAGTGATTGAACAACAAAGTTTTTTCCTTTAAACAAAGAATATTAAAATGTTTTCCCATATGGATCGAACTTTATGGGACACACTGTATAGTTGACCAACTGCAAAATCTGCCGTTTCTCTTCATAATTATCAATTTTCTTAATTTGTAAGAGAATCCTTTAAAATAAGATGTTTTGTTAATTTTGTTTGCTGTAGAAATTTGTGTATCCTATTATTGTTTATAAAAATATCATATTTGATAAAAACATTTGCTTCGTATTGTATATTTCTTTATACAGAGATTTGCCGAAAAACATTGATTTTAATGTTTGAGTATCTTAAAAACGAATGTTTTCCTGAATCGTTGTGTAGAAACGTTACTGTTCATAACTCTCAATAAATCAATAATTTTATAAAATCACTAAGCATTAGCTGTTGTTAAATTGGGTCCACTTCACGAATTTTGTCCCAAATCTAAGATTTATGCATTAAAAATAAATTCTTATTACTGTAATAAGTCCTAATTTCGTAATAATTTGCAAGAATTTTAAATAAGAGTACAGTTTTAATATAATATAATCATTCTTTCCATTTAAAAAGATGTAATTATATTTACTAAGAAATACAGACAGAAACGTGATACCTTAGATAAGGAAATGACGCGTTTTTAAACGGGCTTCAGCAAAACAAATCACGAATATAAACTAAAAATATGGTAGGCAGTGTTGCCGCGAATTCGGAGGCAAAAACATCCTTTGAATGCTTTTATACAAGCGGAGGTAAACACAACCGCGTGGCGTATACATGTATATCTCGCAGCGACTCTGCGGCAATCGCTGGAACTAAAATGTATATAAGTATACGTAAATAGGTCCCGTTTGACTCCGGCTGAAAATAGGTGGAAAATGATCCTGGAGGTGTCCTGATGCCGAATAACATGGTTAGCGCGTTCGACTCCGATACCGACGAGTTGCCTCCGGATTTTGAGTCCGACTCGTACGCTGTATATAGCGTTCGGAGGTGTATAAGTACTAAAAGCATATATATATATATATATATATATATATATATATATATATATATATATATATATATATATATATATATATATTTACATCATTCTAACAAATGGACGTCCGTACATTACGCATTTACCATCAGTTGGACGTCCGTTGTAATTGGACGTCCGTATATCGGACGTCCGATTGTATCACTTGTTCTTTGAATTTTTTTGGGATTACTAAAGCATCCTCTATCGTTTGGTGAAAATTTGTTTTAGACGTCAAATTACTGATTTTTGCCGGAGATTGTGTATATCGTAGTTCGAGCGAATTCCGCTAGATGCGCTAAATTCGACAAATATATACAGCTAAGTATATTGTAAACGGAAGGATCTACGTGTATAAGACGTCCGTGTCCATCACGAGACCTACATTCTTGCTGGCAACATCGCTTTTGTATATTTCAGGATAACTTTGGCATTATTCGTGCATTTGACGTCTCTTTGTCTCGGTAACAAAATACTGGTGACCTAACTGTTAACACATGTTTTGAAATATTTACTTTGCCGTTAAACGTAGTACGAAAAGGTAGAAAGTATCATTGCAATAGAAACGTAAATTTTATCTAAATACAGAAAATCTCTGAACTACAAATTTAGATTTAATTTTTGTTTTTGGGTTTTCGAAGAATTATCTTAAATCCTGAAGTCAATAGCTTTTCGATTTTCAAGCCATACAGCTTATTTGTTTCTTGCATTGCTATTAATTACTTTTTAGTCTGAAGTTTAATTAACACTATGTTGATAAACAAAAGCAAAAGATTATTATTCGCATGTGTATTTTGAATAATTACACAGTTATACACAGAAAAATATTAATAAAAACAATGTTTTTCGAGAATTTCAATCAGGGTTTCGTAAACATTATCGTTGTGAAACTACTTTATCAAAAATAACAAATGATGTTTTTTAATGGTTTAGATAAAAATAAATCTGTGTTTCTTATTCTTTTAGCATTTACAGAAGAGTTTGACACTACTAAGCAAAGTATAGTGCTATCGATATTGCTACTTCATTTGTTTTGGTGCATCATCTATAGCTTTAATCGGTAACAGAATGTATTAAAGATAACTATCTTAAACAAAGGCTCCAAGTTATTACTACAAATGTTTTACTCGTTCAATAAATCGTGGAGTTCACATCAATTACAAGTAAATTGTGGTGTGCCGCAGGGCTTATTTCTCGAACCCATTTTATTCAGAATTAACACAATAATTTTATTTAGATAGGATTTTGTAATTGTCGTTTATATGCATATGATACACCACTTTACTATTACTTTTGTAAAGAGGATAATATAAAAATTTAACAGTTGAACAAAATAAATAATATCATAGCCACCAGGCTGCTGACCTTTTTTAATTGTCAATGATCCAACTTCGGACTTATGTAAGAAGCTTATGCTTCTCCGAATTCTCGCCAATGGTTTATGTTTTGCCCTGTTTTGAATTTGTGGTCGTCCACTCGTTCTGTGTCTGTGAATAATAGTGTTCCACCTTTCATTTTGTTGTCATGCATTGTGTTGTGTTCTGTTTCATTTTAATGTTGTGATGTTTTCTTCAGCTTCCTGAACTCTTGTACTGTTTCTGATCCATGTGTTTATTTTCCTTTCAGTTAACTTTATTCCTAAAACTGATCTTTTCACGAATCTTTGCGTTGTAATGATTTTATCCATGTTAACATTAGTGACTGTTACAATAAAATACATACACAAATAAATAGAGGGGTTGAACATTCGACCTTTAAATATTGTGAAATTTTGGGATTTCTAAAAATCAATTTTAGTTTGCTAAACATTACCCATTCCAATCGTGTTCTTCTAGTTATTTCGGTTGATTGTTTTCTTTATTCAAGGCTTCAGGATTCTCAGGATTCAGATATACGTATTCATTCACCCACTCTAAGATGCAGTCGTTTTTCGTTTTACACTTTTTAATTGGTTACTACTGGTCTTTAGCGCCAATTGTATTTTCATTGCGGCTCTTCCATAGATGTTACGGATTAATTGTCTGTGTTGAGAATCTATTTTACAGTTATTCATGGCTTGTTCCACAACCTAAACTTTGCCTTTTAGGAGAGGATTTGACGTGCTATATTACTTCTTGAATCCAGCTCGTTCGACCGGTTGATACGAATCTACTTTAGCTATTAATCTGTTATTTATCCACTTTTATAAAAGAACATGTAGATTTAAGATGCATAGGAGACGATTTGACGTCGTATATTACTTCCTAAATCCAGCTTGTTTGACGGTTGATACGAAACCATTTTAGGTGTTAATCGGTTATTGATGATTTTTATGAAAAACTTGTCTATTTAAGATAGCAAAGAAATACCTCGATAGGTTTTTAATTCGTCGCTATTTCCCTTCTTGTTTAATAAAACATTATACTTTCATGTCGATCAGTCTGCTTTATGGAGACATTTATTAAACATAATAATAATTAGTTATTAAACATAAATAATAAGGATCTTTAATATAAAATTTTTGTCTGAGTTTCTAGAATCCCATCTAGGTCGGGTGATTTGTTGTTTTTTATTTGTTTTATAGTTGTTTTATAGTTATTTCCTAGATTTCTATGTCAGTGTGAAATTTACGTTTCTGTTTCTTGTGAGTTTTTCCTGTATATTAAGCTCCTGGTGCGTTTTGGATGCATACAATTTTTTGTAGTTGTGTATAACTATCTCCGATATTTTACTTTTATCTTTTTCTTCCTTTCCGTTTTCATTTTTTATGGAAATTATGCTAGTTCTTCCTGACGTTTATCTAAGGCACTTCATACCTCTATTATTTTCGATCACTTCTTCATCTACAATCTTTACTTTTTATATTTCCTTATGTCTTCTCTGATATTTTTCTTTATAATTCTATTCTGCTTTCTGCATCAACAGATTCCTTTTACTAGTAAGTTCTCATCTTTTATACATTAATTTCTTTGTTTCATCGCTTATCCTGTCTTCCCTAAGTTTAGCTTTTCATGCTAGATATTTTTATACTTGCATCTAAAAGCTATTTTGTCTGTTGTTAGTTTTGTTGATATTTTTCTAGTTTTTTCTTGTTGGGCACTTTCCTCTAGAGCTTTTATAAAATTATTAGCTTTCATTCTTATTTTATATGGATCCACCTATACTGACTTTCTAAACTGTTTAAAAGTTTAGGATTTCAATGCGATTTATGCGAAACATTAAATTGGAATACACCGGCTGGCGAGGGACACAAGCTCACGTTCTGACTTGTAGGAATATACCCATATTTCATATGTTACGTAGATTCCTTTACGTAAAATTCCTTATTCGCGAGATGCGAACAATATTTTATAGAATGCATATGACGGTCGTTGTTAAAATACAATACAATTGTATGTCATATGTCCTTATCAAAGCACGGCGTTTGGGTTTTTTGCGGACCTACTTTTTATCATGTCGCCGTAGTAAGAGTAACATAGTATAACATAACAGAGTACTGATTAAAACCAAAGTAGCTATTTGTGCAACAAGCTAAGAAATGGGGATATTTTCCATTCTGAACGAGATCGAGAGAGATGGCGGAGCCCAGATCAAAAACACTTCGTGAATGGAAAAAACACTTTTTTCTAGAGAGTTAACGCAAAATAAACGTACCTACTTGATGTTTAATACAATTAATGAAACTAATGATTAAATTGGTTTAAAGTTTAAAACCCATTTTTTAACAAAATTAGAAACAAATCTTGTAGGATACACGTTAGGAAATGCGATTTTGTATAACTCCTGTAATTTTGAATATACGACTTTCATAATAACCATAATTATCGTTCGACCAATAGAAATCAGTTTTCGTGACCTTTGACCTTGTATTACTTTCGAACCCAACATGATATCGACTTTTTGCACGTTACTTCTAAAACCTATATAAAGGTGTGTGCGAAAATTTACATTGGTGCAAATCTCTCAGAAGTAAAATGCTAATGTTACTGGGCTATTTAGAAATTTAATTATAATAATATACTAAATGAGATTCGGCTTCGAAAAGTTCAAGTGTAATCTGAAGTACTGCTCCCACAAAAGACGCATGCACATTTCGCTGCTTAACTCTTGTGTAACCAGGTTCAACAGTGAATGGGTACTCAAATGAATTTACTTAGTTGGGATTACTGTGTTCATCCGACGTTGGTAGTCCCAAAAATGACAAACACGCTTTAGAGGACTCTAAAAATTCAAATAAGATCGGCCCGTTGATAAAAGAATTACAGGTGTACAGTTTACGGTAGTATTCAAGGAGATAGTGGGCGATTGTAAATAAAATGTATGTCGCATTTTTACTCTAATATGATTATGTATAGTTTTGGTTATCGATAAAATGCTAGGGACTGGGTTTTTGATTAACAATTCAGAGAATCATTAAAAAACTGTCATGTCAAAAAACTCTTATATAACATGTCACATAGGTTATTTATTGTATATGCATTTATTTATAATAAAATATACTTACACTAACTTTTAATTTATCTATTAGAATTTAGAATCAATTTAAGATGCTACAATACGCGTAAGAACAAATGAAAGAAATAGCGAGTCTTACTTTTCATTCTTGTGTTCCCGGGTACGGCGTTTAAAGAAAATGTTTTATTTCAGTATGGTACATCTATAGTGAACCCTCAAAAAAATAGTATTATTAATGTACTGATTTTGTTATTAGCTCTGATTATTAGATTATATTATTATTATGTGATAATATTATAAAAGATGATTTATTTTAAAATTCTAAAAGTTCCCTTGAAGAAATGTGCGAAAGGCAATAAATACATGTCAGAAAGGTTGTAAAACGATTTCGAGGGTTTGTATTTGTTCTGACCTCGAAACAGTAGTTGTTGCTTTCAATTTTACCCGCCTTTTCTTGTTGAAGTATTATAAAGAACTATTTGAACCATGAAAATATTAATGGCATTTGATTTTTGACTTTTTATTATATTAGGGACCGTTGTTTTATATTATAAGCATAAAATAATACTTAATTATGTTGATATTATGTTTACTAAAAGTATAGTAAATTTCTGTTTCTTACTAAATGTAATAAATAATTATTTTAGTTTTGTATGAAATTTTATGTCATTTACACGTTAAACAATTCATATACCTACCTTCCAATCTAAAATAAGTTTTATTGCAAGCAAACATTTTAAAATTATATGAATTGTGTTTCAATTAATTTGTACTTACTTTGTTATTTAATATTAAATAATAGAGAGAAAAAAGGACTAGTTTAAATAGTCTTACCATAGTTTAATTTATAATATACCGTTTATTACTACATTACTCATCTTTAGTTTTAAATTTAAATTGCATTTTTTCTTTGTTTTGATTAAAGGAGAAATAAGTTATACAAATTCTTGAATTGTAATCAAATTTTCTTCCGTGATTTAATTTACTTACTCAAATAAAATAAAATATACAATTCTTTTAAATAGATGCATGAATCAATTTATTACGGATGTAAACTTGGTATCAATTGAAGCAATTGAGATCTATGATCCATTAGCATTTAATAATATATTTCCAAATACTGAGATATTTAATTTATATCATATGAATATTCGTATCTAAAAATTTCGACGAATTAAAAATATATTTAAGTCAATTACAAACAGAATTAGATTGTTTAATTTTAACGGAAACGTGGAAAATACATAGAATTCTTTTGTCTGAAAGAATATGATATAATTTATAATGAAAGAGATTTTAATCAAGACGATGGGGTTGTAGTACCCATAAAAAATTTTATTAATTATAAATGTTCAGTCATACATTTAAAACATAACCGTATATTGCAAATCAAAACAACAAGTCAGAATAAACATATACTAATTACAGTTATTTATAGATCACCCTCTACAAGAGTGGAATCATTTTTAATAGATTTAAATATTTATTTAAATTCTATTAGAAAAGAAAAGAATGATTATAATATTAGTATTATTGGAGACATCAATATCGACTTAATGTCCGAAAATAAATATATTGGCAGAATTTGGCTTTGTTTACATGATCAATAAATACACCAGAATACAAAAAAATAGTAAAACATGTGTTGATCATATATTTTTGAAAACGAAAAAGAATCTTAATGACATTATATCAGCTGTTATATTTAAAGCACTACTGATCATTTTTCGGTCTTATTACATATTTCTATAAAAAACCTATACAGTATTAAAGTTTTATATAATACTTCTTTAAAATATCGGAAAACTGTAAAGTATGAGCAGTTAAAAATACACATTAAAGACATAAATTGGGAACGCTATTTAAAAATGATATATGATATGTTAAATATTGATGTGGATGAAATGGCTAATGAACTTACAGATTTGATAGCAAAAGCAGTAGATTCTTGTACAACTACTACAATAATTAATCATAAAGATTTTAAAAGAAAAGCTTGGATAACTGATGGGTTAGTTAAGGCTGTAAACAAAAGAGACAAAATGTATCAAAATCTTCTAAAACATCCTTATAACGTTAATTTTGTAACCAATTAATTTAAATGTAAAGTTTACTTTAAAGAATTGAAAATCAACTACATAAAATCCTTTAATAAAATGAACCAATACAATAATCTGGTCTACCCAGCACAGCGGGCTCTATAATAGACTGCCCTCATAAACATATTTTTAAACATTTCTTAAAACTACATAATCAGTTAGGTCCTTTCTTGTGAGTCTCCTCCATAATGTTTTTCTGTTAATAATAACTGGCACCCTTTCGAATGGGCAATTTGACCCCAACCCGGCCGTGACGCCAGTCTACAAGAACAAACATCCATTCATCGGCGATATATACTTCACAATTTAGGAATTGAATTTAAGGTATATTGAAATACGAGAAATTATTTTGCCTCAAAAGTTCAACAAATTGATAGAAATTATAGCAAAGCTTTACAGAATACTGTCAACTAAATTACAAATTCGTCAAAAAGTAAAAATGTTCATATAAAAAAAGTTAAATCGGAAAGCGGAATATTAACATCAGATTTATCTGAAATAATTAATACTTTTAATAATTATTTTATTAACTTTGGTAAAGAGTTAGCTAGTAAAATTACTGTATCATCCATGGCACCACCTAGATCTTCATTACCATCCTCCATTTATCTTTCACCCAGTAATAAGAATCAAGTGGCAAATATTATCACTTCATTAAAAAAATAATGTTTCTCCAGGTATTGATAATATTACAGCAGCGATCTTAAAAACCGTTACCGAGGACATAGTGAAACGAATTGCAATAATAATTAACAAAATATTAGAAACCGGTATTGTTCCAGAGATATTGAAGTTTGTAGTGGTTAAACTGATATTTAAAAAGGGGATCGAGCTGCTACAACAAACTAGGCCTATCTCGGTATAACAAATTTTACAAAAAAATTTGAGAAGATGCTGAATGAAAGAATAAATAATTATTTAATGAATTTTAAAATTATATCACATAGACAGTTTGGATTTAAGAAAAATATTAGCATACAAGATGCTATAGCATATCTAAGTTTCCTAATTAATAAATCACTAGAATTTAGCAAACCTTCATTATGCAACTTGCAGTGGTACAGTCTCTGCAAAATATAGGTTTTAGTGGAGGTAAAGGTATATTGCAATTTTCAGATCTAAGAAGGGTTTATTTCGCACTAGTAGAAACTCGACTATCTTACGGAATTAATGGATTAATTAATTATTCCAGGATTGATTAATTTGGGTTAATAATTACGTAAAACAATTTCAAATCATTCAAAAAAATTTGTACGTATTATTTTAAATAAAGAACCCACTTGCCCATGAGAATGTTTTTACTAAGAAGCTAAAATACTACATTCTCGTCAGATATATTTTTTAATAGTAGTCTTATATGCATGACAAAACTTGATCATAATTGATCATAACTATGAAACTAGAACAAAACTATTTACTTTTAAGACTCCATTATCAACTAAATCCGGAGGACAAAGAACTTATACTTATCTCACTCCTAGACTTTTATAATTACCTACCGCACGAGATTAAATATACATAATATTAGGAATAACAAAAAAAAATTTTGTTTGAAATTGGCGTAAGAGAAATAAAAAATTATTTTGTTAAATGAGTGATTTTGGCTGCAACATATTCTATTTAATTTAATTGGATATCAATACTTCAGATTGATACATGTATCTACTTATATTTAATATGTACTTCTTATACATGTAGTTAATAATACAGGCGTGCAATATTATAATTTAAAAAAAATTCATTGTGTTCTTGTATTTTTGTGTATTGTTTTTAAAATGCTAAAGTAAAAATGTTTTTAAGTTCTCTAAGTGATTTAAATTTAAGGTAAGTTAATATTTCTTTTTTAATAATGTATCAATCAAAAAGTTTACACTTTTATTTTACAATGCATTTTTACAAACGAAATGAATTATTAAGAATCAAGACTTTCTCAGGGTTAACGTGAAATATAATAAGATAAGAAAGGAATTCTAACGATTCTTCCCTACTTCCATAACAATATTACGAACACCAGATTTTTAAAGCGTCATAAATATGTCTAACGATTCGTTTCGCCTTAAATTCAATATCAGCGAAAAAGAATAAGACAACATACAGTAAAACAGAGTAAGAAAGAGCCAGATGTTTATTTTACAGCGACAACGTTGCAGGACGTCAAAATACCGAATTCCACATTAGTGTATATCTCTGGGACGTCCTTTAGTCGGAAATACTTATATGGATATACAGTGGACGTTGTAAGACTGTATTATGTGCGGACGTCGAATGGCGGTGTATATTAAATTCTTTGTTTTTGATTTTATTCAAAATCTAACTCACACACGTAACACTACTATGATATATATATATATATATATATATATATATATATATATATATATATATATATATATATATATATATATATATATATATATATATATATATATATATATATATATATATATATATATATATATATATATATATATATATATATATATATATATATATATATATATATATATGTACCTATAGTAAAGCTTTTCTCATTGTACTGTCCATATTTTTATCGTTAAAAAGATCATTTTCATATAGCGATATGTATTTTATAATAATTATTGAATTATTTTAATAATAAAAATATTTAAATATAAAAGAAAAGTGTTAATAGCAACCCGCATAGCTTATTCTTTTGATAGTTTTATTTAATACTTAAAACAAGTTTATTTTAATAACGATAATTAAATAAATTGTATATAAAAAGGACCAATTAGTTAAAAACAATTTTAATGGTAACAATTCTTGCTTATTTTTGCAACGAATAAAATTAAATATTTCTGTTGCACCTGAAATTTATTTAATTTAATAAAACTTCTAATACTTTTGGAGATATTTTTTATAATATATTCTACAAATTTCTTTTCATACATTTATGGCAACCCTGCATTCGAATGTAAAAAATTAAAACAAAAATGCTACATCTAGCATTTCCGTTTAATTAACAGTGCAGTTGTGAGATCAATCTACTGTTTAACTGGTACTGGAGTTGTGAAATCAATGGGTAGGCTAAGCTGGAGGTTCTTGTACCTCACTTGCCGAATTTCCTTGTGCTGCTAGTTCTTGTTTCTGGTTTTGTGAATTTTCCTGGTCTTGTTCCTGAATTGGTGAGTTTGCTGGTCAAGACACTTATTCACTAGTCTATTCTGAGCTTGCCAAAAGCTTTAAAGTGGAGTTGGCAATTTAGGTCCTCACCAACTTATTTAATCAGTGAAGAAATTCGGTTTAAACAGATACCCGTCGTGAACGGTTCTCTCTTCTACACGAGCCTGCATTAGCGTTTAGTTCAAAATTAGGAAGGACTAAAGCAAAAAGGTCAAAAACTTCACTTTTGAAAAAGCCTGAATCCGTACACTGTATCACTAAGACAAAGCAAATATAGTTAGGATACAAACTCAAATCGTTCACGTTGGTTTACATAAGACATAACCAATGCTTAAAACCAGGGCCGATGCTAGGTTTTTTGCCGGTCCAGGCAAACCAAAATTTGACGCTCTTACATCTAGTAAGTAGTAAGTACCCCTTATAGGTATTTATTAATCCCGACATTATACCGCACCGGGCGGAGGCCCGGTTAGCCTTTAGAACCGGCCCTGCTTAAAAGTAAAGTGGGACACTAAGACAGCAAAAAGGTCCAAAAAGCTTGGGTCCGTGCACTTTAGTGTATCTCAAAAAAATCAAAATATTTTTAAAAAAGTTCTGGTTTGACACCTCAGAAAGTTTCTATGTGGTCTTATAATAGGTGTTATTGAATAATATTTGGAAGTCCCTCAAGCTCTTTAATAATATTGGTTTCGCTCTCCTTATAAGACTATATTAAGGCTACGTAATTCGACAATAAATTGCTGAAACTTATTTACCTTTATTAAAAACATTTATATATAAAACCCTGAAATCATTAAGCAACATATTTTGAATAGGCTACACTTACTTCTGAACTGTGATAAACTGTAGTTAGCCTATATTTGCATAACTTCTTTCTGTGCTCTTCCACTATTAAACTCACACCACGCTCTGCTACGTGGTTTATGCAGGGAAGGTTTCGCAGCAAGGTTTCTACATCTTTGTAGGAATTCAGAACTGGCCGGGTTTCAACAAGCGAGTTGAGGAAGCTGGAGTTGATTTTAGTAATCTCGAAGAATGAACAAGAGCTGTTCAAGTCAGTTACCATCTCTGATAATGTTTGCACAAGGTGATAACCTCCTCCTGTTGTCACACACTTTAGTATTTAAGGTTTTTCGACAGATTTTGCTTTCTTAGGGAAAAGATCAAGTGTTGTTAGTTCGGGGTTCAAGTACCAGGAATGCCTTTCCATCATCAGGAGACCTACTCCGGATACGTCGGTATCATCATAGGCTTTCAGCCTTTGGATTAGCAAAATGTCGTTCACAGGAGCGTCGACAGTAAATTGGTAGTAAACCAGTACTGAATGTAGATAAGAATGACGAATATGTGAAATCTCTGTAGCCCTTGGAGTTCTCGAGAAATCAGGCTAATATTTTCCTCATTTCCTTCGAGAAGGAGGTTCATCTTCATGCTGTAGATGACTTTGAACATTCACCTGGCTCTGTGCATAGCACCAGGCTGTCTTATGGTTACCTTAATGTGGATGACTCCACACCAACCATTAAAGCAGCGAAGCATATTAATCCTTTGTAGTCTTCACGGACTTCTGGCACTTCCAGCTGCTCCTTTATGAGGGATTTTAAGCTTTCTTCCGCTACAATTATTAGGCATTTGCAATTAATTAGGGTATGGTGATTCAACTTATCCCACTTTTCTTTGAATTGTTTAAACACGAGAATTTCTGGTTGAGTGGATGAACATAGGCATACATTGAAAACGTCGAACAAAGGTATTTCAGCCATGTGGCTGGCCTGCAGACATCACATAGCCATCAGACTAGAGCCTATGATGATCCTTGAGCCCCGAACTAACAACACTTGCTCTTTTCTCAAGCAAAGCAAAATCTGCCAAAAAACCTCAAATAGTAAAGTCCATGACAACGAGACGAAGTTCTCACCTTGTGCAAATCTTCCAGAGAAGGTAACTAACTCGTTCGATCACGCTAACTTTTATGATCTTGCTCATTAAATAAATTATAATAAAATTAAAATTTTCCTATCGGGAAATGCACTTAACTAATATAATTATTTATAATATGGGCGCTCATAATACGAACCTTGAATTTAAGTATGCTGTGTTCGTAGTAAAAGAAAGTTTTTTTAATATCAGGTTTTGTTTTCACTAAAATGCACTTTTTAATGTTACACCGCGCAGTGGCGCCTGCTGGAACGCCGTTATAAAGACCACTTAAATTTATACTAGAGTCAATACATCAATAACCTACGCCGGGCTGGTAGATCAGAGTACTGCAAAACCCAGCCATATTGGGGTAGAGAAGGGTGATCTTAACAATGGACAAATTAAAACCACATTTTACGTATTTGACATATTAGACGTTTCAAAATTAGAAAAACCTTTTAAACTAAACGTGGATTTAATTAAATTCAATACTGATAAAAATAATGAACAATTTCGAGCTTCTTTTACCCCAATATGGTGGCGTTTTGTGGTACTCTAATCGGCCTAGGTGACTAAATGTAGTGACTCTAATTTATACCGCGTAGTTGCGCTTTTTGTTGGTCAATTTCCAATGTAGGACACATATTCCGAACACGCTCGTTATATTATTCCAAAGTAGGACACATGCTCCGAACAAGCTCGTTATATTATATGTAGCGAATAAAGCCGGTTCTGCGAACCTTGACCAAGCATATTTACCAATTCAGGAACAAGACCAAGCAAATTCACAACACCAGAAACTAGAACCAACAGCACAAGGAAATTCATCAAGTGAGGAACAAAAACCTCAGCCCAGCCCACACACTGATATCACAACTCTAGTACCAGTTAGGAAATGCTAGATGCGGCTGCAACCCTGCAATCCACATTAAAAGAAATTGCAATCATATGTATATGTATACGACAAATATAGATGGCACCATAGCCACTTGTCGCTATCAATGTTAATTCCACGAACGAATATACAGGGTGTAAAAAGAAGGATGGTTTTACTATACACAGGCGTCTTCTACTACTGAAAATGAGGAAAAAAATTTGATAAATTTATGTCTTAAAATGATTCGTTACTGAGTTACAGCTACTTGGGGTTTTTCAGTTTTCTATTTAAAAAGATAACCAAAAACGAAGTTGTTTAATTGAAATCGTAATAAATGTTCAAAATGACCTACATGTGCAGCAACACGCTGCTGAGCTTGTCGAATCATGAACTGCCTCACGCGTTGGCGGCATAGGCACCTCAGAAGCCGTTGATAGTTCCTCCGACATATTTAATGAAAACTGCTATTGATGTCTGGACTGAATAATGGCATGAGGGTTTTCATCTTGCCACTGATGTAAATTGTGAAAATTGACTCTTGTAAAGGCAGTAAAGAGGAATGATGGCCAAAAGATCGGCGGCGCATGTTTCTAACAACCATGCTCAATAAGATTCTCGTGGTGGGAAGTCATTCTCACTAAGTCTCTGCACTCTTTGCAGGTAGTGTGGATGCAGTTAATTGGTACTTAAAATTCGCCAAACGGTCATATGATCGACATCTTCCGCCAATCAATTTTTCGAATACTTTCACCTGCACTTTTCTCAACACGATCCAACACATGTTCTTCCAAGTCCAAAATTCTTGTAGTTCGTAGTCTATCGCGATCTCGGACTACGAAGATCCTGTTTCTATTAATCTAATATGAAGCCTTTCGAATGTTTTCTCGTTTGGTAAAGGTCGGTTTGGGAAATGGTCTGCGTAAAGTCGTCTTGCTTCCACCCTATTATAATGTACAAATCGTACATTAAATGCATGCCAGACATCTGTTCGAAAGAACAATCTGCCATTTTTGTGCAATTAATTAGAAAACAGTACTAATGACTTAATCAACTGTCACGACTGAAAACAAGAAGCAGGGATTACAGCTGAACCATTTACCACCCTAACCATTTACTGGTCTGAAAAGCTTAAATGCGTGTAGTTCTTCTAATCAGTGATTTTTTTTAATTCACTGCTGTAACTCAATAATGAACCATTTTAGGGCATATGTTTATACAAAGTTTTTTCTTATTTTTAGTCGTAGAAACCGCTTGTGTTATAGTCAGACTACCATTTTTGTTACATCCAGTATAGCGGATTGGCAAGAGATGCACGCATTCAAATATGGCCTCCTATTACGTGTGACTTCTTCGTTAGCATTGGAACTAATGTATTTTGATTTATTGCATTTTTCTCCTGTAGATTAGGCTACACGTTACATTTTTATTCCAACCTTGAATGATATTTTTGCTTTAAAAATTTTGTTGTGGTGATACTGCATTTTTCTAGTGGAATGTTGATAGAAGGTGATTAGTCGTTCTAGTTTTCCGGCGAATTTTTGGATTTGGTTGTTGTAAAAATTATATGACGCAGTTTTAGTGCTGGTAAACGGGAATTTTTTTTAGAATATTTTAGTAATTATAGTATTTTAGAGACTCTGTTAGAAGATTTTGATGCCCGTTAAGCAATTCCACTAATAACCTAATAGAGTTTTGAGTTTGGCGTCAGATTTAACCTATTTAGGAGGGATCTATTGAAAATATCGGCACCTGCTGCGGAAAGACTTATAGCCGTTTAATTTCTGAGTAAGTTCGTCGATTACCTTTGTGTTTACTTTCCATTAATTCAAGTTGGTTATTACAATATTTCAGATGCGTTACTTTTTCTCTTCCTTGTCTGTTCCGTTTTCCTGGTTGAGTTTTTGTCTACTCGATGCTAGTAGTATTGGTTAGATCCTCCTTATAATCTGGTTAAGAATACAGTAGCTGCACCAGACGTGGATTAAATTTAAGATACCGTTAATCCAGTAATACATTAACACCATTGTGGAAATTAAAGAATTGTTACTACCAAGTTACCTTTTTTTTGTAGAATTTAAGCAAATTATTCAGATCGCAACGCATTAATTTAGGCGTAATCCATTATTTTGTTTTGAATTAAATAGCCTTTAAAAATCAATTACATTTATCTTTTCTTTTGTGAGTGAAACGACTGGATATATCCAAGAGTCCATCTGTAACAATCAACACTACAACAATATAATGTAACGTTCTTTTTAAAATAATAACAAAAGTGCTGTTTAAATCGTCTATTCACCAAGAAATATTTATTTACAAACACTACTGAATACTATAAATTAACGCTATGATTATAAACCATTAAAACTATTATTTACAGACTATGAGTTTCTAATACAACATTTATCTTTACATTTACTATTTATTTCGTGAAACACAGTTAATGACTCGCTGTTGACTGATCCTCTTTTATCCGCGAAGTCGATTTTATACCCTCATATAATCGTACCAGAAGCCGCTGGAACCTACTATGTATTTCTAGAAGGCACTAGATAAACCGCGTCTGGTTTACATGCTTAGTGCGATACGTCATTCTCTCGAATGCTGTAGAATATTCCATTTGTTGTGTGAAGAAGAGGTTCTTTCTTTTTCTCTCTTGTTACAATAATATCTTTGGTAGTTTTAACTAATGCTTAACTGCACATTAAATAATATTTATCCACAACCGATATATTATGAGGCCATAATTCTACTGTTTTGCTTTATATTCATAAAACACTAGTGTCTTATAAGTCATAAGACACTAAAGTACTTACAGTCGCAAAACGAATTTATTTAACTAACAAAATTAAATAGCAACTCTTCCATGACCTCATAATACCGACTATTCCGGTCTAGGACATTTGGGCGCGGACGTTTAGACGCGGCCTTCAAGTTTTTTCGCGGCAAATTAGGAGATATTTAAAAAAAACATTTTTTGGACAATTAGTGTAATGTTTTGGGACAAGCTACCCTGTTATCAGTGTAACCTTTTTTATTTTTATCTACACACATACACCTCCTTTCTTCCAGCATTTCGCGTGGACTGGTTAAATTGCGTTATTCCTGTGCTTTTTGTCTATAAGCACACGGCCGTGCTTATAAAGAACTTCATACCTACAAAAACTGCAGTCCAGAAATATTGTATGTCAAATCATTAATGGGTGCTATTAAGAATTTGGTATACTTCTAAGTTGCTGTTGTTTTAGACACTGTCTTCTTTCTCCTGCAGTATCCATATATAAGTGTTACTAAGACAAAGTTCGTGATGTGGACGACCTATTTCGGTTTGGACCAATTTATTAGTTTTATAATTTTTTAACTTATTAATAATGGATTTTAGAAAAATTCGTTTTTTAATCTACTAAAACATTGCAATCAAAGTTCTTTCGCAAATCTTTGCATAAGGGAATAAAGATTAAGAAGAAGTAAATACTTATATTTTATCAAACATGATTCTTATAAACAATAAGGGATGTAAAATAAATAAATAAATTTATTTAATTGATTTCTCTTAGTCCAGTCAATTTAAAAGAAATTTTCATGTGGGTCCTTGTGGGTTGCTGAATAACTCCCTAAAAGTCAACACCTGAGGTGGTGAGCTCGTCCCCTAACCGGGTGCAATCGTGGTCCAGTCATCTTTTACCTTAGCATCTCTTCGGCAAAATCCATTAGGGAATATTTTCGATATTCTTGGTGCCAGTCGGCTGAAAAATTCGTATTGGCAAGTTAATTCCTAGGACAGTACACTGTACTAGTCATTTTTTTTATTCGACCCATTACGTACAGGTGTTGCGCTTTTTTTGTAATCCTAGCTTCCTTTATTTATAAGACCTCGATAGCGCATAAATTTTTAATTTTTACAATATTTAAAACGAAACTGTTGCCTTGTGGCGCCCGTACAATTTAAAGAAAGTTGGTAATTAAATTGTGTATTTTAATTTTACATCAAAAATCACCCAAGAAAAAAAAATTGCTCAATATTTAGGTATAACAAATTCTTATAGTTAAATAAAGAAAATTAGAATTACAAAAATGGTGAAACACCCTGTACGTAATGGGTTGGATACAAAAATTGACTATTACAGTGTACTCTCCTAAGAATTAACTAGCCAATACGAATTTTTCAGCCGACTGGCACCAAGAATATCGATACTATTCCCTAATGGATTTTGCTGAAGAGATGCTAAGGTAAAAGATGACTGGATCACGATCGCAGCAGGTGCTCAACGAATTTTTCTCAGCTACTTCATGACGAATATGAGACCACAAAAAGTTACATCCGATAGTTCTTTGAACAAATCTACTGTGCAAATTGCTGATCCCTGTATGATATATCTTCTTCTTTCGATAACACAAAAAAAGCATTTGGACATTTTTGGTAGGGATTTAATGACTTAGATGTCCCTGTGCCAAACTGTTTCCGCATTGAAGTGTCCTACTTCGTGACTATATCTTAATGTTACAAATTCTGAATTCTAATTTGAATAGTTTTTCTTTGTCTTTATGTTGGTTCCGGTTTGGATTAAGTTTTAGATTGCATTTTGTGTCTTATTGGCAGTAAGAATACTCAAGAAAACACTGTCGTGTCTTATCTGTATCTTCTTTCGTGTCTTAAATACGTAATAAGATACTTATACAATTAACTATAATAATTTATGAAATAAATAAAGATTATTAAAAGTTTCACAGTTTTATTAAAATACAACCTGGCAATATTGTTTCGACAGCTATGCTGTCATTATCAAAGGTAATATAATTATAAACAAACACGTCGCTAAGGTAGATTACAAAATAGGTAACTAGATAAAATAATAATAATAATCAGAATTAAATATCTAATACTTCCAATAACGGCGAATTACTGAGCTCAAGTTGTTCATTCATTAAAGGTACCCTGAGTTTGTGTTTGTATATCTCAAAAGCTTCTAAAATGTCTAATTTGCGTTTGTTATTACAAAAATGTAGGTATTTAATATTATTTTGAGGAGTCATTGTGTGATTTTGTTCTAAAAGGTGTTTGGCGTAATTCGATTTTTCAGGATGTTTATTTTTGTAATGACGTACATGTTCTTTATATCTTATGTCAAAATTTCGAAGTGTTTGTCCAATATATACCGAACTACAAAAAGAACAATTTAAACGGTAAATGCCCGATTTCATGATATCATGTGTTCTGTCTTTAGCATTAAATAAAAATGAAAAAGTGTTAGTGTTGGTTTTAAATGTTATTTTATAATTGTTGGTTTTTCTTAGTATATGTGCAATTTTTTCTGATATTTTGCCAAAATATGGTATAGATATGTAATTTGTGTCTTCTGTTTGATTGTCAATGGGATATATTCTTTTGATAGCTAACCTATATAAGTGTCAATCATGTTCGGATTATAATGATTTGCATGTGCTAGTTGTTTAATGGTTGATATCTCTGTTAAAATCTGATTTTGTTAGTGGAATAGTTAAAGCTCTGTGTACTAATGATCTGTAGGCTGCTATTTTATGTGTATTATGGTGACAAGATTCATTTGGTATTGTTATGTCTGTTTGTGTTGGTTTTCTGTATATGGAAAATTCAAATAGATTGTCTGCGTTAATCTTGATATTTAAGTCTAGAAAGTTTATAGCCCTATTTTGTTCTGTTTCTAGTGTAAATTTTATATTAGGGTGGATACTGTTTATAAGAATTAAAAATTCATTGATAACCTCAAAAGAACTGTTAAAACAAGCTAAAATGCCATCAACATAACGAAACCAGAAGATAATGTGTTTAGAGAGGTTTAATTCAAATATTCGATCTTCAAACTTGTCCATAAATATGTTAGCTAATAGAGGACTTCGAGAATTACCCATAGGTAAACCATCCTTTTGTAAATAAATTATGTTATTAAAAGTGAAATAATTTTGACTTATACAAAGGTCAAATAATTGAATTAACTCTAACCTTTTAACTAATTCTATATTACTATTGATCAAGAAACTATCTAATAAAGGAATACATTGTTGTGGGGGTATTCTGGAGAACATGTTGCAAATATCAAAACTAACAAGTTGTGAATGTGGTGGAAGATGTATGTTTTATAGTAATATAGAATTAGTTAAAAGGTTAGAGTTAATTCAATTATTTGACCTTTGTATAAGTCAAAATTATTTCACTTTTAATAACATAATTTATTTACAAAAGGATGGTTTACCTATGGGTAATTCTCGAAGTCCTCTATTAGCTAACATATTGATGGACAAGTTTGAAGATCGAATATTTGAATTAAACCTCTCTAAACACATTATCTTCTGGTTTCGTTATGTTGATGGCATTTTAGCTTGTTTTAACAGTTCTTTTGAGGTTATCAATGAATTTTTAATTCTTATAAACAGTATCCACCCTAATATAAAATTTACACTAGAAACAGAACAAAACAGGGCTATAAACTTTCTAGACTTAAATATCAAGATTAACGCAGACAATCTATTTGAATTTTCCATATACAGAAAACCAACACAAACAGACATAACAATACCAAATGAATCTTGTCACCATAATACACATAAAATAGCAGCCTACAGATCATTAGTACACAGAGCTTTAACTATTCCACTAACAAAATCAGATTTTAACAAAGATATCAACCATTAAACAACTAGCACATGCAAATCATTATAATCCGAACATGATTGACACTTATATAGGTTAGCTATCAAAAGAATATATCCCATTGACAATCAAACAGAAGAAACAAATTACATATCTATACCATATTTTGGCAAAATATCAGAAAAAATTGCACATAGACTAAGAAAAACCAACAATTATAAAATAACATTTAAAACCAACACTAACACTTTTTCATTTTTATTTAATGCTAAAGACAGAACACATGATATCATGAAATCGGGCATTTACCGTTTAAATTGTTCTTTTTGTAGTTCGGTATATATTGGAGAAACACTTCGAAATTTTGACATAAGATATAAAGAACACGTACGTCATTACAAAAATAAACATCCTGAAAAATCGAATTACGCCAAACACCTTTTAGAACAAAATCACACAATGACTCCTCAAAATAATATTAAATTCCTACATTTTTGTAATAACAAACGCAAATTGGGCATTTTAGAAGCCTTTGAGATATACAAACACAAACTCAGGGTACCTTTAATGAATGAACAACTTGAGCTCAGTAATTCTCCGTTACTGGAAGTATTAGATATTTAATTCTGATTATTATTATTATTTTATCTAGTTACCTATTTTGTATCTACCTTAGCGACGTGTTTGTTTATAATTATATTACCTTTGATAATGACAGCATAGCTGTCGAAACAATATTGTCAGGTTGTATTTTAATAAAACTGTGAAACTTTTAATAGTCTTTATTTATTTCATGATTATGGAGTTCCACAAAATAAGGCTGCAAACAATAAACAAAAATATAATAATTTAGTTTTAAAAGTTATATTAGAAGCCTAAAGTTAATAAGTGTTTTGGCTTTGGCTCTCCCGTCCCACCGATTTAGATTTCTCCTCTTTTTTGCGACAGTGCGGGGGGCCCTAATGAATATCTTGCCCTGGGGTCCAATGTCGTCTTGTTACGCTACTGCTTCTGGGCTAGTGAATACTATCTGGGAACAATTTCACACCTTGCCTAAATATTTCCAACTTTATTTTAATAAAGAAAAAGGGCATAACACTCCCTTACTGACGAGTCTAGGTGAAGACGAAACAATATTGTCTAGGGGTAATTGTGTTTGAAATTCTGCATCTCTAGTAATATATTTTTGGAACCTTATACCCAAGAATTTTACATCTTATGTATTTTTATTATACATTTACAAGGTTTAAGACCAAGACCATAATTAGTTAATTAAAATGTGGGTGTCCGTAAAAAGAAAGCTGCTTTTATGTCAACTTTTTCCTCGCTAGAATGCACTTTTTTTACTGATACACAGAACATTATAAAAGTAAATGCACCAAATATTAATTAATTAGTTAATGCAATTTGGGTTACTACATATTACTACATTTACTTTATAATTTATTACTTTTGTCATATTCGTTTTCAATTACTGAGTGAGTCTTAATATATTCTATATATTAAAACCTTTAGTTTTATATTTTGTGGTCTAATAATTAAGACGTTAAAACAAACAAGTGAAAAATATCTATTCTACCGTGTACTATTAACAATAACAAGAAGTTCTTTATTTTATTAAAAACTAATTTCAAATTTACACAAAGAAGTTTTATAACTTTTAAGAACAAAGTATGCATCTCAAGCATCTGCATTCTCATTATTGTCTACAAAATTCTCCGATCTTCTAAAAGTACCTATTATGTCAGTCTCAAATGAGTTTTAAAGAAGTTTTTAAAGTAAACTTTATTTACAAAACCCAATATTTTACTAATACTAATAAAATGAAATTTATTCCGCCCTTCTTATTGATATTCCCGAAGTAATAAGTTGAAAACTTTAGGTCGTTGATATCAAACGCCACGATCTTCGTTTTTCGTGTGCTTAAAAAGAGGTTTATGTTAGATCAAACGAAGCCCTTCGTGCGTCACATTAGCTTAAGGTTTTTAAAGAGATAAATTTAAAAAAAGTAAGGTACTATGTTCCTGCTAACAAATTTGTAGTTTTAAATCACAAAGGTAGAAACTCGTTTTTTTTCTTGCTTATTCCCTCCATTAGTCATGAAGGGGGAAAAGTGTGAAAAGAAAGTTAATACATTTCAGTTTAAGACTCAAGAAAGGAATATCCTGTGTCTGTTCTTTATTGAATTTCAACATCCAGGTTTATAATGGCGCAAGCAAAAAAAATAAATATGGAAGTAGAAAATGTCAAAAACACTATACTACAATTCTGTTGGTTGGATTTTCATTAATCTTTGATAAATTGCAACAACGCCACTATAAGTAAAAACATCAACATGGGTATTATATTTTAATTTTTGCAATTTATACATGTAAAAAATGTCATAAAAATAAAATACATTTTAGATGTCAACGAGGGTTCTTTTAAAATGAACTTTTTGATAGCAAATTATATACATCACACAGTTTAGAATGTCAAGTACTGATAACCACGGAAACATTAATGCAGATTTCCTCGTAAAATGTAAATAGCAGCGTTTGTGTACTTTGAACTTTGTGTGGAAAATATTAAATAAATTCTCCGTGTGCAGTTTATACAATTTTCAGCCGCTTGTTGTTTTGGGGGTGATTTGTTTTTATTTTTCCCCTTCTAACTTTTATGTAAAATGGTGTTGTATCCCCGAAATGGAAAATGCTAACATGCTTAATAAGTTTATGTAAATGCAAACTTCCAAACAGCAGTTGACTTTCTAAATAACAATGGTTTAGTTAGCATTAGTTTGTTAAGGTATTATAAATAAACATGAAAGGGTGGTATGAATACAATAAAGATTCTAAATAAAACTATCATAGAATAAAATTTCATAAATCCGTTACCGATTAATGTGACTTGTTTAAGGCTAGCTTTTAAGCCCGCGCTACTGAATGTTTGGGTTAACTAATTAACGTTTATATCCTTATCGATTAAAAGTACCCATCGCTTACCTGCTCTAATGAGCTCTGATTCATTTTAAGGATATCCTATAGTTTTATTGAAGGCCAAAGTATGTCGTGGACGTGCTATTTAACAAACACCACTGACTTACCCATTCACGTCCAAACTTACTTACCACCCTTCTCAACTTGACCTCCCTACCTTACCCCAATCCACTGAATATACTCCCCTCCCCGACTTTTGGGATGGATTTCTTTAAAACCTTGTTTATATCTTCAAAATATGAATTAATACTTGCTCGGTTGGATTATTATATTAGGAAAAAATATCGAAAATTTAATTTCTGAACCTGCTGTGGCTTTCATTAAATGCAGTTATTTCTCAATAGTAGTTTTTAGGAAGATAGTTATTAGAAGATTAATTAAAGTGATATTAGCAAACGAATATTTGAATTTTTGTAGATTACTTTGTTATGTAAAATTACAACCCAGAATTCCGGGACATGTAGAGACTCTTATCCGATATAAAGAAGAGCATTCAGCCGTTTAAAAAAAACCAAATAATAAATATATCTATAAACTTTTATTTCTTAAAACTACCTCTCAAGGGATTAGAAAGAAGTTTTCCATTCAAAAATTTTGGTAGCAACAATTTCAATAATTAGTAGCCAGCTTTGGTGGATTAGTGATTTGTATGTTAGCTTCATAATCCAAGGGTCGCAGGTTCAATATCCTGTCGAGCTGATAAGTTTTCATAGCGGAGAAAAATTAAAAACATGCCTTCTTTTTGGATAGGAAGTAAAAGTGTAAGCCCCATGCGAACGCTATGTTTGCGAGTAAACCCTCCGATGGAGTTTTAGATATTTTGCTGCGAGGCAATTCCGGCAAATTGATTTTTCTCGTAAGGACTAAATAGGAAGAACGTATTTACTATGTAGGTGTTGCTCACTTCAGTTGTGGCACATCCATCCTAGTTGTAATTTGCCACGGCCAGATTGTCTACACCTACACATTTGCTAGCCCTTAACGGATTTCCCAGCTACTGAGAATCGCAAGAACAATAGTATAAACACTAAAATCGAAAACAACGGTTCTTGTTAAAACCAGTGAGACTAAAGGACATAAAATAAACCGCCTGATTATATTGTCTTCATTTCAACATTTAAACGGCCTGGCGTCAAGAGTGGGCAGCCTAATCCAAACCAGCTTAACTTAATGCTTGACCCAGTAATCCTCCTAAGATTTCGATCTCCCAAGAAGTACTTGGGCAACATGCAACCGGATCTGGATCAAACGCAGAAGATTTCAATGTCAGAAGGGAAACATAAATTGGACCTGGTTCATAATTCTAGCTACAATTGTAAAAATGACCCTTAAACTTTACACCGCATGCACTCTAAAAAGGTTTCCAGGCACGTTACAAGAATACACTTTCTCGAGAGAAGCGCTACTCAGCGGCTATCTAGATAACCACTTATAAAAGTCTGATCACTCTAGTTTTTATATTTAATTTTTTTTATATTTACGTTTGCTTTTTGACATTGACCTAAACGGTTGTTTCCTTTCTTTCCTCCTTTGCTCTGAAGCATGCAGAATCTTGGTGCTCTTTGAGGGCGTTCGAGAAGATTTGAAACAAAGGGCTTGGAAGTAAACCCCTCGTTTTAATTCCTTTTTAAAATTTGCCGTATCTGCCATAAGATTTCTAGCTTAAATTCAGCTAGATCAGTTGTGCACGTCAAATAGCATACTGTATTTACTCGAACTATTTTAAATACAAACTATACATTCTATATTACATACATTCTAGTCTTTTTTGAGGTTATTATCGTCCGTTTTGTCGTATCTAGGCACGCAGGGAATAGAAAACCTTCGATGTCTCAGTACTTACTTTCTGGCAATTTTCAATCGTTTTGGATAATCTATGAATATTTAATTGCAAATAATTGCGATGACATGAAAAGTGTAGAATCCTACACCGATAGGGAATTATTAAATTTACAATTTAAAATAAGCAATAAATTGATTAATTACAATTTTAATAACACAAACTAAATTAAAGTAAAGAAAAGATTCAGATTATCAATTTAGATAGATATGTTTTAATTTTCACATCTAGAAGGTAATGCAGAAGAGAATTTGTAATTTAGCCGTAAACAAATTCAGTTTCGGGTTGAGATTCACCTGAAAGCTAATAACACAGATTATTATTTGAATATTTATTATTATAAAGTTAATCCTATTAATATAGATCTATGATTCTATAATAAATAATAGAATTAACTTAGCTGACTTTAAACTTTGATTTATTCGAGATATTTTTCTTTTCAGTAAACGATGCGTTCGTTAGCAGAATTCTTAATTTAATTAATTTGATTTGACCAATGTCTTATTGGAGCTCTCTGAATTATTGTGTAAAGTATAGGAACTGTATGAGATTTTCTTAGTTTAAGTTGTTTAAAGGCATCCAAAACATGTTCCAAGGTAACACTATCAACAAGAAGTTATCGATGAAAGAATTTGTGTTTTCTCTTATGTAATTGTTTGTACATGACGTAACTTTATTCACGAAAATTGCTAAATGGTATAATGCAAATGCACTATGTGATGTTATAGCTAAAGATCCTATTTTGGGGAAGTTAAGTACGCTTTAGTAATGTGTTTGACATTTGCCGTCGACATTCATTTACGGGGTTGTATGTTAATTTAATAGGTATATGTGTTATATATCATTTTGTTTACAATTTTATGGGTTAGATTTCTATGTAATTACTTATTAACTATGATTATACAATTAATTATAATTCGATAATTTCTGTAGTTGTTTCAATTTTTTGACGTCACACTCCTTACATTTTGTTAGTTCTTTAACTGTTATTTCAATTTGTCGCTAGCTCATGTTGTAATAATAGTAAAGTTATGAAACTATATTCGTATAACATATAAGAAACTTAATTAATTCAACTAAGAATACTTACCGTATTATTTATTAAAACAAGCTAGAAGAAGATTTACCAATATTCAAGTTATTGGAATGACTATTTCATTAAAATTATAAGAAAGATTGATTTTTGTAATATAAATCGATCAGCTTTTGTCGAATTATTTGGTTGACAGTTTTTAAAGTTCATCAAAGCGAAGGACGTGCCTACAATTTTTCTTTGATTTTGCTATCGCCTTTACAACGTAAGCCTAATCAGAGGTTATCAAGGCAGATCCAGAACTAGTCGAAGTTCTTCTTCTAACGCCTTCAAAGAAACCAGCGGCAAATCAACAATTTCCAAGGCTATTATTTTTAACGTGATGTTTTTACTCGACACGTTTTTTTTGTAAAAAGTAAAAGCTTTGATTGTAATAATACGTTATAATGAAATAATAAAATTGTCAATGAGTCAACTTTCACTTTGTTGTTTTATTCCTCTAACTCTTTCTCCGATACCACAATATAAAAAAGTCAAATAATAGTTGAATAACGTTACGCTACGGAAAAGTTATTCCATTAATGTATTTGGAGTTTTTTCTTACTGACCATTTCGTTCTGAAGTTTTATGAAAAACTTCCTTTTAGGTTTACTTAATTGGTTTATACTCATTCTATATCATTTTACTTCAGATTTGTAACAAGTAATAATTTCTGTTTCCTTCTGAATGTTATTTTTGACTGCAATTACTCTGTAAATCTAATTCTAGAATTAGATACTTAGATTGAGTGAGTTTGATCTACTTTTTTTAGATTATTTATTGAAAATAACCCTATAAACATGTTTCTATACCGATTGAATATGAAAGCATTAAGACCTATTTTCAGAATATATTTACTGAATATTGTGTTAATAATCAAACAGAAAGATTGTCATTACTCATAAGCATAACATATTTATATCTTCTAATAATAACCCTCTTTTGAATATTTGAATTGTTTAATGTGATTTACAAGTATTTAAAATTTGTGAGAATCCTTTGTTTCACTACTCAATTATCATGAACGAAATTATCTTAAGGCAGCAGTTAATACACGGAAATACAATTTCCGCTATTCAGCTTCTTAATATCCTTTCTATGTCTTTTATACGGCAAATTTCAGGCTGCTAAAACAATAATTACAAAGTATCAGTTAGGCAGGGATATATATATTAGTAGTCCTAAAACTGGTTCCTTTCCCGTATATAATAACCACATGTTATATCCACACGTTTCAAACTCTAGTATTTGCATATTCCGTAAGCATTTCAGTACTTAGATGTATGAACATACTGATTTACATAATAGAAACTTATTTTCCTTTGTAACAATAAGACCATATAATTTTAGTCTTGTCCAAAATACAGTAATTCTATTCTTGTACATCCTAGACCCTTAATTTCATCTTTACACAAGGCTTGGCAATTTTACTACCAACTCAAAACAACACAAGAGTTGTTGCTAAAACTTTTCAGTGGCCAGACTGAAATTTGTAGTTGTGAATCATTGTTCTTTTAAGAGCACGTACAGCATGTATTAATTAACTTTTGTAATTAAGATAGCTTTTAATTCCTTTCACTACATAATTACTCTAAATTATTTTCTAACTAATACAAACAAAACATAAATTTAATGTTTTTAAAATTTCTTCGCATACTTAAATAACAGATTATTTACAAAATACACCAGACAGCCAGCAACTAACACGTAGACAAATACGTAACAACAAACTGAAATCAAATTGAACAGCTATTAACGTTCACTACAAATGCAAATGACGTTTAAAAACAGCAGTTCTTCCCATAAAATTTTCACTGCTGTTACAATTCCTGGTTAAGGTTGGCCGTTTCAAAAGATTTAAATGTCATCAAGTAAGATTTAAATGTCATCAATTCTCATTTTTTAATTTGTAGTTAACTTTTAGTTAACATTTAATACACTGTAACGTTCTTTTTAAATTAATAACATAATGCTGTTTAATCGTCTATTAACAAGAGAAATATTATCTACATACACTAAATTCAATCTTAACTATATATTTAACACTATAATTATAAACTGTTTAACGAACTTAAATGCTAGATATTTACAAACTTAAAGTAGATTATATAAGGACCATTTTTTTATTATTACGGCAATTATTAAAAATTTATTTATTCACTAATATATTTGATTACCAGTTACTCAAAGAACATTTCAATTCGCCGGTCGAACACTAATTAATTCTCTTCATCACGCGGCAGCCCGTATATATGGATACGGAAATACGGGAATACGGAAGATACGGTTTCCCCATTCGTTACAATACATAGATAATCAAGAGTTATCCAGAAATAAATAAATGTATTAATACCAGAGGAAGTCAGGAAAAATTAAAATCTATTACGGTTGAGAAATCGCTACCTACCCGATTTTTTGATTATTTTACGAAAACATATCTTAGTATTTATAAATTTGTAAAGTAGTACGTAGAATAGAAATAAAATAATTAACACAAGTTTCACAAGTCAATAAATAATAAACTCTATAACTTCAAGCCAGTTTAATATCTTTGTTAATTGCACACGGAATTTAATAAAATTTGACTTAAATTAAACTCTTCTTAAATTTTAAAGGTGTTCAGGCAGACCTCTTTGTGCTAGGTAATAACTTAAACCTCTCATAAAAACAATTTGACAGCGTATCATAACTAAGCTTTATGCAACCGGCCAAAGGGATTATCACTAGGAAAATTACTATACCTTGTCTCAAAATTAGAAGTAGTAGCTGGGATAGACAGGTTTACATAGCTTAATAGAAAACATTTTAGACACAAATTTGATCACACTACATAAAATACACGTTACATACAGTACAGAATACATACAGTAATATCAGAGCCAAAAATTGTTGGCAGTACTTCAAAAAAGAGACCAATAAAGATTAATTTGCATCACTAAGGACAAATTTTGGCATACAAAATCATTAAGCTTAAATAAAACAACTGCAGAATAAAACTAAAATTTTTTTGCGGGAATAATTCGAATACTCTTCCTAATTTGAGATAAAATATAGTCGTTTACAATTCGTGGTCATTTCCGTATAAAACAGAACTTGTATGCCCAGTAGATACATTTTTGGAAATCAAAACCAGTACTTCATGTAGTATGTGTGACAATCTGTTCCAGAACGCGGTTGCCTAGACATTCAAATACTACTATAATAAACGGGATTAACCCCTATACGCCGCCGTTGAACATTCGAGACTGTATGACGCATCGACCGCTAAACAAAACCTATACCTGACGACCTATACCTGACGGGGTTTACGTCGCATCTACAATTTTCGAGACTGACGGTGGACTATTCGAGGGTCGGCGGATTGTTCTAGAGCAGGGGTTCCCAAAGACTTCAGATTGATGAATTTATTATTTTTTCGTTTTTTATGTGAAAATATTTAGTTTCCTTGTTTAATTATTTTTGAAATGTATTAATAAACAGTTTATAATAAAAAGTAATTATAATCAAGGTAATAAATCAAGAACAATTATGTTATAAAATTACTAAAAATCTTTCCCGTATGTCTAACTTTTTTTTGGCCCGCCAAATATTTTGGAATTTACGATTTGGCCCACCTAGACAAAACTTTGGGAACCTCTGTTCTAGAGCGCGGACGTAGGGATGTATAACGCCGCCACACAAGAAGAAGGGGTTCAGTCAACAAAAAGTAATTAGACTCGCTCAAGGTGTAATAGTAGTATAATATAAATATCAGTGTATATAAAATAAATGTTTAAATAAATATGTGTGTAATCCAATTAGATTTAGTTCTTTAATAGTTTATAATTGTGTTTGTAATTAGTGTAAATATTTTCTTTTGTTAATAAACGATTAAAACAGCACTTAACAAGCAAGAGAACGTAACGCTACTAAGTCGTTTCATCATGTGTTTTAATGGTCAACTGTTTACTAGAAATATGCACTAACGACTTTTACCTACCGAACTCCTAGTTTCTTTCAATAACCAAAATTTAAAATCGGTTTGCCAAAAACGTAGAGATAATAAACGGATAGTACAAAAAATTCAAAGAATTATTATTTATTTCATCTCTGCTAGTTTGATTATCTTACTTCTGAATTAATTTATTACTGCTTCTGAATACTACTGCTTTCTTAATATTTTTCTATGTTTTAAGTCCTCGTGCAGACAATAGAAAAGCATGGACTATTACGAAATCATGTAGCAGTCCACGCCAGTGTAGAATGAAATCGGAGTAAATAGCGCACCCTTCCTTATTTTACATGGAACGTTTCTAATATCCTCACTCTCGTACATACATTCAGTAATGGTAGAAGAATTTTCTTAAAGAAAAGATCATGTTCAAAATATGTTTTATTTTAATGACAAACAGTATCTTTACTTAGGTAACCACATTATTTCACACCAGGTTTTTTTACTATTACATCAATTGTTTGCCTGACCGCTAATTTGTTCATACCATTTGATCATACCAATGTTTATTAGAAATTGCTTGCATTGAGATCAGCTTCAGTTAGTAATTTCCTCACTGAGCGAATACCTGCTTTGTCCGTGCGTCCCAGAATGGATATTTTTGCGGGCGTCAGATTTATAGTCTTCTCTCCTTTGAACCCAAAGGGGTGTTCTTACACTCTATTGAAACAGAGGTATGTGACAGTAGAGACACGGCCATAACAATCAGAACAACGCGAGCTAGAACTAGTCCCAGGTGCGTTCGGGTAACCCCAGGCAAATTAGTAGTAGCAGAGGAAGGAGGAGGAGGGACAGGAATAAGGAGATCTTAGGGTTTGGTAAAACACTAAAAACTTTCCTTAGATCTTCTCAGTGTGTTTACAGCAAAGCTACATATAAGGCAGCATTTGGCATGGGGAACAGTCGGTCAACCGACGGTAATATAGACGTGGTATACCCTGACAAGCGTGTCAAATAAATCTCAGGTTCTGAACCTGCCCACGCACCATTTCCACTTAGTCGTATAGTGCAAAACGTATAAGATAAACTTATATTTGCTAGCACTGCAGGAAAATAAGTGTTTACTTTATTTTTATAAGAACGCGCTGATTGAGCGTATCTCAATTACTTTTATTGTTATAAGCTAACGCAGGTGACGCACGTTAAACATTTTGTGGATTTGTGCTGCCCAAGTAAGAAGATTGACGTAACTTCTGATCTCAAAGACATGCTTATTCTCCTCCTTCCTCATAGTCAACGTTTCATTGGGACCAACCAATGCCTCAACAGCCCCGATAGACTTGCGTTGAGGTTAATCAACCTCCTGACAATCTCTCCATGTGTCTTCAGTCCACCCACCACTCCTACACCAATGACACCCTATTGAACCGGATCATTACATCCTAAGACGTGTCTTGTTTGTTTCCAGCTCTTCCTATCTGGTTTCTCCCATAAGGACCCTTCTACCTCTGTTACTTTCTGCACTGTAACCGAAATCCAGTCTCTTTGGCCACCCAAAGACTATAACAACGAAACTATAAGAACACACTTTTACATATTTATACAGCCTTGGTAGTGTATTGTCTAGCGTGCTGGACTTTCACCAAAGAGGCCCATGTTCGACTCCTGGTACCGGCAGATCTGGTTAATATTTTCTGCAATTTTTCATTAACTGTAACACAAATGCAGTATTTGGGCTGTTCCATCCGACTCCAGCAGACTTACAGGTTGTAGCCGTACGTTGGACCTGCGTAATGCGTCATAATTGACCCCTCCCTCCTGCACAAGCTTCATAGCTGGGCCTGGTTCACAGGTGATGGGTTGTAGCAATTATTATTATTATCAATCATCTACAGGTGGATATTGACACCAGAGGACGTGATTGGGATGCAGTGCGGATAGGACAATGTGCAGACGTTCAGCTTACTTGATACTCATGACCCCCTTTGTACAACTAGGAAGCGCTATCCTTCTAACCTCTGACTGCCAGAGGAAATCAAAACTAAATGCAGGGAAACAAAAAGGGTTCCTTCTTGTCATAACTTCCAACGCAATCGGTCCCGATGGCACCTCTGTGTAAATGATTTACAAAATCCTATCTTTCCTGCTTCCTCTGTAACTAATATAACTAATTTTATAGGAAACTTTGCTAGGAAACAGGCGTTCATTCGAGCATTTCATTTCAGACCTAGACGCAGCACCGCTACAGCATTACTAGGTCACGAAGGACATTCGCTCGACAATGGTATCCACAAAGCTGACTGCGCTCGTCTTCCTTGACTTGAGTAATGCCAGATCCGTGGATCTTTGACGTTTTGTTCAAGCGACTGGGTTGTTTTAAATTATCACGAGTCTGCTCTTATATGACTGAGGTCATACCTAGAGGAGAGGAAGCACAGGAAGTGACAGTACAGAATGGTCTTTTAACGTAGCAGGAGGTTAATTGTGCGATTTCAGATAGTTCGGTGCTTGACCCTTTGATGTCCTTCCTCTATTGTTTGACTTGTTTGATTCTATTGACTCTTTCTATTGTTTGCCGGTATTACTTTTACGTTTAAGATTTACATCATTACATGCATACAGAACTGGGACAGTTAGATTTCACTATACAGCAAATGAGCGGGATATTATATTTAATATCAATCTAACTGGACTCTAAATAACGGACTGACAGTAAACGCCTCCATGTCTCAAGCTATCATTATCGACAGTCATCCTTTACTACGTAAATTTGACTGGATCCAAATTCCTGAATTAAGAATAAATAATGAAGTAATTCCTTACTCAACAACTGTAAGGGACCTTAGGTATTAACATCGACAGTAACTTAAATCCAAAAATCCGGTAAGAAACGAAGTGGTGGAAGTGGCGGTTCTGGGCCAAGTTGTTGTCGACACACTACAACATACACCAGAAGTTTTATCCCTACAAGATAAGCTTGCTATTAGAAGTCAATGAACACGACTTTTATCGCCGTTTGCAACCTAGTAAGGCTTTAAATAAACCAGCGCTAAATAATCGAAATATATTTTTTAACATCTGCTTTTCCGACAAATGCAGTACTTATCAGAAAAAGGCACAAAAATCCACAATTTTTTTGAGATGTTTTATCATTTTTATTATTCGGCGTGAATTTGTAGTTACGACGGGAAATAATTTTTCAGCATGATGGTGCACCACTTTGCATGCTAAAACTGTAAGGAAATACTTGAACGTCAAGTTCACTGTGTGGGTAGGAAGAGGTTGGAACGATACAACGGCTACTCCAATCTCCAGACTTAATACCTAGGACTATTTCTTATGGGGTTAGTCGAAGAGCAGGTTCACAGGAATATTCTAAAAGATATAAAAAATAGAATAAGAGGTGCGTTTGTGAGAATTACTCCAGCGATAATAAAATGCATGATATAGTAATATGGAGCATTATCCAGTAATACATTTGCTTGTGAAATATATATAAATGTTATCTCTTTTTACTGTGCGATTTATTATTATTTATTATTAACAAATAGATCAATAAAGAAAAACAAATAATGAATAAATTGGAATAATGACCACCAGAATGTCTATACACAATAGGATAAAAGCAATAGTTGGTGCTAATTCATGTATTTTGTACCTACTACTGTGAACTGTCAAAAATTACAAAAATACGCAATATTTTGCTTATAATTAAATTAAATTTGATCATAATTAAATTATGCATTAATTCACGCATAATTGGTCTTTTAAAGCTCACTTAAAATTTAACGTTTATTTTCTACAATTTAATTACTTGATAACACGATGATTACCTTAATCATTCAGCTTTAATAGATTGAAGGTAATAGCATACCACGAAGTGTGTACGTTGACTTTGTAGTTTCAGAAACATGAGTGATTATATTTCGAGTAAAGTCGATCTTCAATTTTTTATCAATCATAAAGAAATTTGTAAGTAAACAATAAAAATCATACTTACGTTAAACAAGAGATGCTCAAAAATTACCACGGCTTGAGATTTAGCTCTTTCTTACAAATTTTTAAGTTTTCAGGTCGCAGGTGTTAACCCTAAAAGCTTCTGATTGAATAATGGATTCAGGAATAAATAATAATATATTTGGGCGCCACCAAAGCTGAAGATGTTTTTTATAAAACATAAATTTAGAAAAAGTGAAGGTTATCAGCTAAGGAACTAACCTCCTTATTAATTTTGAATACAATTTAATTAAAACATTAGTAAAACAATAAAAGAATTTGATTAGCCAAAGAAAACAAAAAAACATCAGCAGTCCGTTTAGCCAAACCATGTCAAGTGGTCAATTAAATTTGAAATCTGTATATTAGAAACAAAACAACAACTGGTACATATAATATAAATCAAAATAGTTACACAACAACAAAAAACAAGTTCAAAATACAAAACACACCAAAAATATAATTATGCAATAATAAAAATTTTGTAAATTCAAAAATATAAAACCATCAAAAAAACATATAAAACTATCGATATAAAATAATTATTGTTCAAAAGAAAAGAATGAAAATTTCGGGGTCCCAATTAATTTAAAAAAAATTAATCTACCATTACAATATAAACAACAAGTAAATACCTTAACCACATTTTATCGTCCAACCAAAATTCCTATTGTAAACCGAAGGATACGAACTCTTGACAATCACACACCTTAAAAACTTTAAAACAAAAGCTGCAATAACAGAATGCTGGGCATAAAGTTGCGGGAGAGGTCTTCTTGGATTCTGAACTACATATTTTTTATCGAGGTTCACCAAACATTAACTGCCTTAGATAATACATTTTTAATTATTCTTCTAACTGGAACTATACTTGAAGTTACTTGAATGTTACTCAAAATAACTGCCAACATTATTATAATTCGGCACGAACGATATAACGGTAAGAAAATTCCCTCTTCCTAAACATGGGAATTAACACTGTATTATATTTAACAAATGTCCGGCAACTAAAGCATCCTTCAATAAATGAAGAACCAAAAAATAACTGTAATTAAACTGTACTGTAGAACTGTTTTATTTCGATCAATTCGAAAAACGAAACGGCACTTCAAATTATTAATTTGTTATTTCACATTAGACAAATTGAACGATACGAACACAAACTTAAACGGAAGATTATTAAATTCCCATAAAACTCATCAACGGGATTATATATTTGTGCCTTGCCGAGGCCCAAGGCACGACAAACAAAAACTTTAACCGGACTGTATTTTAATTAACTAAAATAAAACGAAAATTCAATAATATCGACCAAAGTCGACCGTCTTCTCTAGAAGCTGAATCAAAAAGTGACTTGTCTGGACCACCAACTAAAGGCAAGTGTTTTAACTTTTTGGACCCCTGTTTTAGCGCGAAGTAACTATATTTTCTACACAATAAGGAAATTTCTACTAGCATTCACGCGTGATTCTCGACCTAACAAACAAAAGTAAAGATCGAAAAATAACGCGTCACATGTGCCGGCTAGACTTGCGGACGGTGCAATTTTCAAGTTAAATACGCAGAAAAGCCAAGCTGAATTTTGAACACGTGTGAATATCACCTTTCGAACAAAGAGAAAAGTTGATCTTTCACTAATCCATTCCCGGAATACCGACGGAAATGTTTTTATAGAGCGAGACGACTTGAATACATTTTATATTTTATCAAGGTCTTTTCATTTTTTCAGCAACGCAACCATTCCTTCGAGGGGACAAACAAAGCTCTAAGAATATTATTTATTACCTCCACGTCCATTAAGTTTATAGAAGTTCTAAAACAATCTTTTGAGATATTCGTTATAAGTGTGATTATACAATAAAATTTTAGCTACAAATAAAATACAATTTTAAGGACCGAGCTTTAAGTTTTTCAGTAAATATACATACACAATTCACATACTTGAGGCCGATAGAAAATATACCGTTACAAAGTACTGTAAAAATATAGATTGGAATCCATATCTCATGTATGGTATGTGCAATACCATTTGAATAAGTTATCTATGCTTGATACAATTTCGGGTAAGAAATGTATCCTCAGCTGTTTGACCAGAGAGAGGAGTGAAAAGTTCTCCAACCATTACACAACTAAGAAACTTGTAATGTTGTGCTCAAATAGATCAGTATCAAATTTAGTTGAAACTTGGTTGGTGTAAAGAAAAATTTATTTTACTTACCAGCGCATTATTGGAAGTTATTCTTAATTAATAAACATCATGTCAACTGCAAAGTAAGTTGCAAACTTGATTAATTATAGTGGTTTAAAATACCTAAAATAAAATCAACAATAAAATCAATTATAAACTTTAATATTTATATGTTAAAAGGAGGTAATACTTTTTTGTTGAATACACTTTTTCTAATCGAGTCATTAGAGAGCGGTTTATTTGGTGTGCGAATAGTTTAAATTTTCATTTATTGTCGATTGGTGGAAGGATACAGAACCACCTCCGTTTTTAAATTTATAATAGGTGGGGAATTCGGTGCTTTCATATTATTTATATAATTGAACAATGAAGACTGTTAAACACCTCTAAAAATGAAAATAGAAGTGGTTTTTAATTACTAGGTAGAATAAATAGTAGTTTAAATAATTGACAGTAGATTTAATTGAATCGGGTAAATTCAAAATTCGTTTAGGTTAAAATGATAAATAATATCCAGCACTGCTTGTTTATAGCGATAAAATCATACTTAAGTGTTTATTTTTGATGATATATGATTATAGTTGGAATACTAAGCTTCATGGATGGCGCGTCTACTTCTTTGGATGCCGCATGGGACAGCATACAGCGCTATTAACTTAAATTGCAATATGCGCAATTTCCCTATGTTGCATTTGAAAATAATCGAGTCAAAGCATTATGCACACATAGGCAACCAATTATACAACACACTCTTTTATACGATTTACATATAAATATTGCATGGTAAATAAATAGCACTGTATAATTCCAGTAACCGCTAAAGTAAACAGCATAGAAATATCTAAGCTTGGCTGATCTAAATGTAGGTATCGAGTAAGTATTTGAGCCAAATGATTAGAGTACATAGAAGAATAATTCTAGCACCACGTCTTAACAGTTACGCAACCAGTATTCCAGTACTTTAATTCTAAAGGTCGAATAAAGTTTAATAAAACACTGAACACTCTAGTTCCTAAAAACTCTTTTATGATAAAGCAAAGTTGAATAAAACAGAATATAACTGTTTATTAAAATCCCTGTAGAATACATTTTAATGAAGTTTATTTCTTTCATATTTCAACTCTTGGATAAGCTGCTACACCATCGTATGTAGGTATAGGTTTTTAGGTGGGGAATTTTAACGTGTAACCATGTAACTTAAACATCCACATGCACATTCAAAAATCGTAAAAAATGTATAATGAAATCTTGACAACAAACATTTTCCGCTATGCGAGCTCTCATTAAATTAACTTTTTAATAATGTAAAATTTCCTCCCAAATTTAACAAAAATTCCAGGATCCTAATTACATTTTGCGCTTAAATTATTTTGAAAGCACGAAATTAAATTAACTTTAATTAGAAAAATTAATCTTCGTTAATTAATTCTGTTCAAACACGTCAATTCATTATGATGCAATAAAACTCACTTTTCGGAACCATTAACTGAACATGCTCTTTGCCTTTGAAACTGTATTCTTGAGCATATTTTAAACCATCTAATCATATAGACGGTTAGTTTAATTTTCTCTTCTTCAACAGATTGAATTTACTTAGAAGTCATAAATTTACAAACACCTTCCAAGCTTTCATTTCTTTTCGGAATCGACTTCATTTTCCTAACTTTACTCCCTCAATTTACAAACATGAAATTTAAATATGGCTTTCAATCCGTTTTACTAGTTTACTGATGGAAGCGTCACGAAAATAACTTTCTACACTGAAGGAATGTAAACACATTATTAATTCTGAGGGTGCACTAAACTCGTGTATTGTAATATTCACAGATACTTTGAGTATTTAATTTTAAATTCCCTTCATTTATGTCATTAATGGAATAAATAAAACTGATAGGCATCAGTTTAAAACCCAATGGAAGTCACGAACGCAAAACAAACAGATCAGCTGACGTACTGTTTCTAAGTAACATACATGATAAATTATTATGAAAACATTATTATACACATAATACTGGGGAGGTTTCAATTTGCATAAAGCAAATTTTGTCAGAGCGGTTGTGTTGAAAACATTTATTTTAAAGATTTACGAAAATTGACACTTCAAACATTTGATGTGATTACGAGAAAAATAAAATTAGAAACTCCAGAAAAACTCATCCCATCCAGATGAAAATCGAATACCATTTTCAAGCACGTATTTAATTCTATTAACTGATTTCATTTTCAGGTTTCACGGTTTTACAAGATCATTTATGTGGCTACTGAAGACTCTAAACTTCTGAATGTCAAGTAATTTGTTCTTCAAGTGACAGGAGCCTACTATCAAACCTATGTTTCTTGTAGAATAGGTCTGTTTGAAACTTATGTTTTAAATCATCAGTTAACTGACATATTATAGAGAAATATAATAATCATTTTGCTGAATCGTCTTTGTTAAAATTTAAATAAGCAGCAAACAACAAAGGTCGTAAAACTGTCCCCTGAGGCACACACATGTAATTTCCAGTTCTCACATTTCTCGTTGATTTTAATTTCAATTTTAACTTCTTTTCCGTTTGTTAAATATTTCTCTAGCAGATCATGTGCTGTCCCTTTAATTACTATATTCTGTATCAACAATACAAAATATATGTATTAGAAAAAAATTGTGAAATGTTTAATTAATTTAATTATTTTATTTAAATATAAGAAAATCTATTTTCTATACATTATACATTTTGGACCCAAGTATCTACTATCTTGCAGATCAGAGAATTTATTTCTACTGCAAAATTTTAAACGAACTGGAAATTATATTATAAAATATATTTTCCTTAGCTTTTTTGAATTTGATGAAATAAAAATTATATTTATTAAAGAACTAAGTTTTTAATGTTTAGAGCAATATAATTAATAGAAATAAAAATATTTTCTATATTCTTTCTTTCTATATAATTGTTCTACATCTATATTATGGATTTTTAAAGTTTTTACACTCTAGATTAATTAAATTCTATCAAATGTCTTTTCTAGATTAGTTACGTTCTGTACTATTGAATCTATTGAGATGTCTAGATTTCATCTCATTGAAAATTTATTGAACGATATGATCGTAAACATAAAAATAATTATTTCATGCAATAAAATAAAATGAAGGATAGACATGCTAGGATGTTAGGTCTATTAATCTAAAGGCTACATGTTAGGTCACAGATTGATTCATCAATTTTTAAAATAGAAATCAAGCAGGATAAAAAAATCATGCAAACATAACCTCAAATTTCATATATAAAAACGCCTGATTTAAAAAAAAAGATATCAATCATTTAGATTCTTTCTTGATAATACATGTTATATGCAACCCAAGTCACATATTAGGATGGTTTTTCATTTTGTCTGGAAGATTTAATTTTCCTGGTTAATTTAAGGTCTACGATCATTAACGTAGGGAGGATTTTGTTTTCCATTAGACTGACTCAGTTTCGGGCTTATATTTAACTAAAAATATGTAAATTAGGTCAATCTTGTAATGACTAATCTAGCACAATAAATTTACAAACTCTTATATAATAAGCATTTATTTAAATGAAGGTTTCGGCTTTGTTGATATGCTTTGTGTTTTACAAATATTGATTCTTATACAACATTTCTCACCATTGTTTGAATGCAAACACTTGGAGGACTGTATGCTGGATAATTTGACTATAATTTGATTTCATTTAAGTTGATTTGAAAATGGATTTTTTATAAAGCATCGTTGCGTTTATCTGATCGTAGAGAGGAATCTTAATTTGTGTTTTTCTTTTATTGTAAAGATGATCTTATGTAAATTTTATATGTATCAGTTACATTGTGTAATTATGTATTCATTTTGTAAAGGAAAAAGCTGGATTTATTGAGTTTTGTGTATAATTAAGCTATAATAAGATTTGTTCATCATCAATCGTTTTTGTCAATTATCTTCGGTATAGTAGACTTTGGAATATGAGTATCTTATATTGTTTTAATCGTTATTTTGCCAGTTACAATCCTATCTTTGTAGAATTAAGATCTGTGGTAATTATAGTCAGCTGTGTTTGAATAGTGACGTCATATAAAACATTCGCGAGGCGTTGTAAAAATTGACAGAATTTTCATTTGTTTCGCCAAATCATATATAAACCCCAGCTAAAATTAGCAATTTCAGCCGATCAAAAAGCACTTGGAGAATCCATGCTCGGCTCGAGACCCAAAATCTGTAAAATAAGTGTGGTTATGTAATAATCATATGGTTGGATGTCAACAAAAGAAAATACAACAAAGTTTAAAGAATAATTTACCTGGATATTTTAAAATCAAAAGAAGATTTATTTGTTATCTTACAATTATATGGAATTGTGAACGAGTTGTTTATTGGATAAATTCAAGAAGATTTTATTTCCATTATTGACTTAAATAATCGACGTATTTACAATACAAAACCATCTGACAGACTTGAATGCAGTAGTGCCAATATAAAATAATATTGGAGTGAATCTCATTTACTTTATATACAAGGTTGGTCAAAATAAAAGGTTTTGATTTAATTTTTCAATAACAAAATTATAAAGACAATCTGAATAATTTCAGAATTCATTTTTCTAACCTTAAAGGTTTTTAAATAATTAAATTCTTATGAATAAAACAAATTAAATTTCTCTATTAAAATTTAATTATCATAAATTAAATTTTTTTGAACATTTATAAATATTTTTATTTGATTACATTGATTGATGTCAGTTTGCTCAAGTGGAGAACTGTTATAGCCCTAGGTCAGGTTATTAACGACTAATTAACACACTTGAGCAAGATCAGGAAAGAATTTCCTATTTTACTTTATTGTTCTGTTTTTAAATAATTTTCCTTTATTTTTCTTTGAAGTTGATTTTCATTTATTTTCATTAATAAAATAAAGACTGTGTTTTTAATTTATCTATGTGTTTATTTGATGTGTATACTCGTACAAGCATCCATTTCTTTTTCTTTTCATATTTAGAGTTTAGCTTGCTGTTGTCCAGTTGCGGAAGTCCAAGTGTCTTCATTGTAAGTTCTTTTCTTCCAGGTATAAGAAACAATAAGATTTTATTATTTTAACTATTTTATGCTCTATCGACTTAAACCTGAGTTAGCCGATTGCGAAAATGAAAAATATTGGGGTGTATTTTATTTTATTTTATTTTATTTTATTAGATTTCACCGTAGATATTTTATGAGTTACCCTGATCATGGCGCAGATTAAATATCACCTCACTATATATGTAAAAGGGCCTATAAAGTATTACAAAAATTAGGAAGGTACTAGCAAATAAGGATTGTAAACATTTTAATACATGTACAATGTACATTTTACTAATACATCCACGTATACTATAAAAACATAAAAAATTGAATTGTCATAAGAACTGTTTCAAGTAAGAAAGAGACAGCTACACTTTTAGTCAGCGCGTAAATAACGTAACGTTAATTTCCTGAAAGTGTCAATATGATATGTATGACAAGAATGCAAAATATTTAGTGTTAGAAGTTGTTAATTCTTTTGGACCCTTCTCAGGATCACAACTTTTATTAAATTGAAGCACTGGAAGCTCTACAGTTATCATTTTATGCTGTATTTATAAACCGATGTCAATAAAGTTGCATTTCGTTGCTATAATTTGATTTATGATTGAACAGAAGCACTTTCAAACACTTTCGGCACTTCAAGCACTTTCGGTGTGAATAACCAAATTACTTAATCTTAAAATATTAAAAAATTTATTATTAATAAGCATTAAACAAGTAAGCCTTCTAAAAGATATCTATAGTACAAATTATGCAACATTTGTAACGTAATTTACCAATCCTTCAATAAATTGTTCTAAATAACATAAATTATGTAATGTTTATGGTACAAGTAAGCAAATTACAATAGTAAACTTTTGACAATCAAAAAAAGTTTATTAATAATAATCTAACGCCCTTAAAATTATAAAAAATACTAACATATCCAAGCTTATTATTGTCCTCTTGAACTGTTTAATCTCAAATTATTGTATCAAAGTATTAGTACTTAATGCCACTACTCAGCAAGTTGTATTTTTAAAAATATTTAATAATTCTCATTAGGGGTATGAAGTACTGCTGGCATCCCAATAGTTTTCGATTCGACCGCCACTTGGAGTTGCAGAAATTATTTAAATTGGAGAATTCGGCCGCTTTAACTATAGGTGTGTGTGATTGTGTTACACGTTAAATGCAACTAACCACCAAAGAAATCCAAACTGTGTGAAATAATAGTAAATATAAAAGGTCAATTATATTAATACTTTTTATTTAAAATATCACATAATTACTTTGCTATAATATTTTCATAGATAGTATTAGTGTTGTTGATTTTAAAAATTATGTAAATTGGATGACAAGAAGTAGGTATTAATAAGTTTTGAAATATTGCATTTAATTAAAAGATCGTAAAATAAATGGGATTTTGTGAACTCATTTAATTTCTCATATATCAGTTAGAGTATAAATACTAACAGCTTATGTAAAATCTGAAAAACACGTACAATGGTTATTCAGGTAAATAGTCGCCCTTACTCAACATTGGAGTAGTTTCTAATTGCGTCCATCATATGTTTATAATCATTATGATCATTCGTACACATGTGATTAAACTTAACTTAAAGTGTATTTGTATATTAAATAAATACTACTACGCACTTTTTGTTGATTTTATCTTCATTAATTTAAGATTTACTATCTTCTAGTAGAGAGTATATTTTTATGCAGGATGGTGCCCCTTGCATCAATCATCAGAAGCATCAAAAACTTCCTTTAACAACATAAAGTACATGTTCTGCCGTAACCTGGAAATTCATCAGACCTTAATGCTAGCGAGAACCTTTGAGAATTTGTGAAACAGAATTAGCAGGAAACATCATTACCAATAGGAGCTAATTGAAAAGTTGATAGACATCTGGAATAGCAAACAAAAATGTAAACTTTTTAAAAACTTAAAATTTCTACACAAAATGTAAACTCCATATATTAAAAGAATTAAATTATTAGAGTTTTCCAGATTAAAAGTTATACAAATTATCACCGATTTCAAACGACTTAAGTTCTGGAATTTGGTAAATATGTGAAACAGTATAAACATGTTTTTAAAACCATAAATAATTGTTAAATTTTCCTGGAAATCACAATTCGATCATTAACAATGAATCAAAAAGGGTTATCTCTATCCTAATTATTAATACCTAATTACGTTTTACCTATATAGTTTATAAATATTTAAAAAATTTTGAAATTTTTACGAAATCTTATAAAAATTAGGAAAATGTTTCTTTTATGAAGATTCAGTTTTTCTCATCACGATCTTCCAAAGGGCAGAATAGATGTTAATTCGTATACATATTTAGTTACTTTTTATTACATTTATTTCATACTGTGTCACATTTGTCAGTTTTACGTTAAACTTTTTAGTCCAGAACATGCGATTTTACGGTCTAGTATGCTTGTAAAGAATTTTACAGGACTTGTGACTGTAATAGTATATTACGTTATAAGTCCGGTAAACCCAAGTTTACAGTAGCGAGTTGAAAACGTTTCGGGACGAGGCGACGAAGGAGCCGAGTCTCGAATGTTGAAACGAGCTACTGTAATGGTTTACCGGAAGTATGACGTAAGGCGTTTTATTTCATACTGCCTCACATTGTTCATTTTTTAAAAAAATGCATTTAAAATTTTCAGTCCGGTAAAATTTTTTACCGGACTCAAATTAGATTTTCAGTCCGGTAAAATTTTTTACCGGACTCAAATTGGATTTTCAGTCCGGTAAAATTTTTTACCGGCCTTGTAACGTAATAATTCATTTACCGGACTCAAATGAGTCCGGTAAATACCCTTTTACCGGACAGTATGAAATAAAAAATTTTACCGGACGCAAATCACCTGGACAACGTTTTAGTACGTAATCAGTTACCATGGAAACTCGTTCTTCATAGATGTCCATATTTTGCATTCGGAAATTTATTTTATATAATTTTTTTTAAATTAAACCAATATTCCAATAATTGCAGTATGAAATAAAACGCATTACGTTATACGTCCTGGAAATGGTCTTACAGTCTCGTTTCGATGTTCCGGACTCGGCTCCTTCGTCGCCTTGTCCGTAACATCTTACTCGACTGTAAAATTCCATTTCCAGGACTTATAACGTAAATTACTATTACAGGCTTTTATGTAACTAAGTAAATACAGCCACAGCCCTGTAAAACTTTACGGGCTCCTAAAAGAGACCTGTAAAGTTTTTCAATGCTCATCAACAAAAAGCTATGTGTTGCTTAACCACAATACCATGGCAACGCCTAGCTACAAATTATGCTACTGCCTTTGATTCCAAAATGTCTTTTTATAAAATATATACAATTCATAAAAAATGCTGGTGAAGTGGAAATATAAGTTTGTACGCGACACGCTTTGCAATTAATCGTTACTGGGCTCTCTGGATTATGGAGGCTCGCTCCTTCGTCACTCACCCCACAAACTTTCCAGCTCACCCGTAAAGATTAATTTACAAAGCTTGGCACGTAAATAACTATTACAGTTACGGATCGAAATAATATGTCGGTATATTATAAATCATATATTCTTGACTATGACACAATTAAACATCTATTCAACTTTGTTTGATCCACAGACGCTAATTTCTAAAATCCTATTACAAAGACTACTTGTATAGTACTAGAATATGAACATTTTCAAATCTTCAAAAAAATTTACTCCAAAGTACTGAAAGACAAAACTAATTTATTATTTAAGAAGGAGAAAGATTTTCCAGAAATAGCGGTATCTCTTATGAGAATTAAACGTTCGCCCTATCACTTACTTTTGCTGTTTATTGAACATTTCTTTATATATCTATTTATTTTAACAGTATTACTTTACAATTGGAAAATACTTCAGATAGGTTTTGTAAATTATATGCTTGACTTAATCGTGTCTCGTAACATCATTAATTTGAATATTTTCTAATAAGGATTTATATTCTAAACATAACCAAGCAATGTTCCAATTAGTTATACCGTTGAAAATCCTAGCGTTCCTGAAAACGTAATTTCACACATGAACTAAATGTGAAGTCATGCGGGTGCGACATACACGTGATGAACACCCTTCTAAAATCTGGCGTAAGTCACGAAACATAACACGAACAAATCGACAGATGTATTATCCCGTAAAACACTCTTACATTAGCCAGACGAAAACCTATAAAATTTAGGCTACCCTAAAGTACACAAAATTTAACAGAAAAGTTAAAGTGGAACGACAAAAGGAGATGATCTGTATGTAATGCGCCTGCTGCATTTAATGCACAGATTTAATGCTTCTATTACTCCAAACTGCACTTTGAAAGTTGCTTTCGAAAGTTTTGTTATATATTTGGTTTGTTTGTTTACAAACTCTTTTTAATTTGTGTTACTAAAATGGATTTGTAAATATGGATGGAAGAAAACATGAGAGATCATGGTTTATTGAACAGATTGCGGTTATTCCATGTTTTTTAAGAGTAAAAGAACGCAAGTTTCTTGGGAATTTCAACGAAATCCCTTGCGAAAATATATCGAAAGAGAATTTTTTTTTGAAATTTATAGATGATGAAGAGGAAACATTACTAACCGTATAGAGCTATAAAGATGTAAAAAGAAAAGTTTTCAATGCAAGTTATAAGTAAATAAGACGTGGAATGTGTATTCAATACTTTCACTGTTTTGAAATTTTTCAATCGCATTTTAGAAATTGACGTGATTAATTATAAGAAATTTGAACGATATAATAAGATAATAATAATAATTTCGAACTAAGGATTTTGATAACTAATATTTTTGAATTAAAGACATATCTGAAAATCTGTAGAGGTCAACCTAAAAATATTTATAGCAAGACATGCATTTCTCCGGAGGTTCGAAGAAAATGCCGCAAACCAGTGAACGTCATAAGAATTCTTTTGTGGTAGCAAAATCTAATTAGCCATAAATAAACAAATAGTTACAGTTATTAGTTTAACATATTTCATTTTTAATAAATTCCCGTTATATTTATTTGAAATACTGGTTTACCGATTATGCATAAAATTGTAATCAGAATTATTATTCAAACCAAAAATAACTTGGTAACCATGCAATTATTCTTGTAAATTATTTACAATGTTGAAACCAACGTTTACAATGATATACATTAAACTCATCAGTGTAAAGTGAGCCTATCAAAATCTGAATTTTAAGAATTGGAATATTCGAAATAATTAAAAGAAAACCTATAGAGGAGCTTGAGTTTTACACTTTTGGGGGCTTTTCAAAATCAAACCTTACAATTGCCAATATTTAGTACTGCTAAAGCAGCCAACAATTTGTAGTGTAGCCATTTCTTTTTAAATTAATTACCTATGAAAATTTAATTTAAAGTATGATTCATATTTTCTTAAAATATATACACGCAATGAGGTCTCGAAAAGGGGAGTAGGCATAGGAGTAACTAGGGGCGCCCAGGGTGGGCCCGGCCCCCCCTAGAATGGCCATGCCCCCCCCAGGAAAAAGCCAATTGAGCGCCTGGATGTTTAAAACCCGCCGCGCTCTATGGGGTCGTCCATAGACCTGGGGCCTGCCCCCCCCAGAGAAATCCTCTAGTTACGCACATGGGAGTAGGGTAGGTATGCGGAGCGGAACAGAAATTCGGGTTATGCCCGAAGGGTTCGGGTTCGCCGAAGAAATTTCGAGGACTTACTCTTACAACTCCTGGTTGCTGGGTAGTTGTGCTGGTTGCTTCGAGTTCCGGGATAAAACAGAATAAATTACCTAGTGCATTCTCTTATAGAGATGTTCGTAGAGCGTGGGGGAAATAATGATAGGAGAAAACCGCGCGGCGCACGCCAAAAAACGTTTAGGGAAGAGACGCGTGCTCTTGCTTGGTTCGGAGACTTATCCGAGCGGCTATAGATCGCAACGAATGATAAGCATATTTATCCCTACATCTATACCAATTAAATAAAATAAAGTAACTTCGTCACAATATCTTAAAGTATTAAAGTGTAGTAAAGATATTCGCTACACATGATTTACTACCTTTTAAGTTTCTGAAACATGAAATATATTAGGTACATGCATTTAGCGCAGCCGAACAAACACATATTCCTGAGCATCTTTACAAATAAGATAAATATGGAGGTAAAACAGGTTCGTTATATGAATTTGGTATGTGTTGCTACATTCTATAAGTGTTTTTTTTAATAATGGGAATTCTAATACGAAGAAAAGGTTTGTAACATGTTGAAATAATGTTAAGTTGAAATAATTTAAAATCAGCGATTGATCTCAAAATCTTGGGTATTGGGAGTAAATCTTTCTGTATAATTTTTGTAATTCTAGATTTATAAGATTTATATATACTAATTAAGCACCTTTAATCAAAATTATTAAATAATTTGTTAATCTCGCAGGATAATATAATTCAGTTGCTTAGTACAGAATTTCGTCAAAACTTATTGTATGTAGAATCTTCTGTGAAATTCTAAAAATAAATTCAGTAGGGCATTTTGAAATATATTAAAGGTAGTCCTTTTGCTCGTGTATCTAACATTGATCATATTTTCATGAATAACAATTTTTTGATTCATATGTAATTGATTTATAGTTTCTTCGTACTTTCTTGTACCACTGCCGATTATAAATTAAATCACACTACCAATTCCATCAAATAATGCTCGTTTTGATTCTGTAGTAAGGTATAATTTTTTTTATTTATTTATATTAATAAAAAAATAAGTTTATGAAATTTATTTAAACGGATTGAAGTTTATTTTCAATGCTTTTAAAATTTACAATTTATAATTATACTCAAAGTGTTATGAAACGAGATATGTAGTTTCCGGTGGATTAATATATGTAAAACTTAAAGTTAAATAATAGTTCAATATTTTATTATATTTTATGTGACACGATCCGGTAAAAAGGAGTTAACGTGCAAAAACAATATTTCGAGATAATCGCATTGAAAGTTATGCGCTCCAACGGGTAGCAATGAACCGTTTTATTAATAATTATTAATTATAGAGACAATATTTATTCTAGGAAGTTGGAGTTAGTCTCATTGAAAAGAGCATACTTTTATCTATAGAAAACATGCAAAAGTCAATATATTGTAATACATGAATTAAATATTACCTATTATATTAATCGAGATACACCGAGAATTTAAAAACCACAGTTGGCTCCGGTATCGATCATCAGCCTACAAATAGGGTTGTTTAAAATGATGTAACGCCAATTATTTTGGTCTTCGAAATTATTCATTTCAAAGATTTCTGAGAAAGATTTTTGAGTTCTATTACACCTTGGAGTTTAATCTGTAGGGTAGAAAATTATTTATTTATATTCTAGTATTGAAGTATTGATTACATAACGCTCGTACTGCAGATCGTCTTATAGAACTCATATAATAATATATTTTATTTCTGTGGGCTAGGTAGAACACTAAGGCTACCTAAAAACAAACGCTCTATAATATATTTACCTTGTAACCTGTAACCATAAAGAAAAATATGAATAACAACACAATTCGACTTATTTGTATTAAAAAAACCGACAATATTCCTTGATTATGAATAAATTAACCGTTTTTGAAAATAGAAAACTTCATACCCCAATGGGCATACGTCCAGAGTTGAAAATAAAGTTGAATTACCAAGATTTTCTTAAGTTGAATTAAGCCGAGAACCATGAGCACTTGAAGAGATGGTTCTGATTTCGTTTCTCTTCTATTTTTATTTTTCTTATATTATATTATATTACTTTTAATTAATTAGAGGCAATTCAACACTTATAATTAATAATAATAATAATTGCTACAACCCATAGCCTGGAAACCAGGCCCCAGAAGCTATAAACTTGTGCGGGAGGGAGGGGGCGATTATTATTATTACGTAGGCCCAAAATGCGGCTGCAGCCGACTTACGGATGGAACAGCGCAAAACCCACATTTGTGCCACAGCTAAGGAAAACTGCAGAAAACCTTAACCAGATCTGCCGGCGGGAATCGACCGCGGGACACTTGGGTGAAAGTCCAGCACTCTAGACAGTACATTACCAAGGCTTAACTAGACGGTTAATTAGACGCACTTAACAAGAACATAATCCCGAAATAAATTAGAAAGGAGTTAGAAATAAACCACCATTTACTAGTCAAAAACTGCTATTTCGGGGCAGTTTGTTTCCTTTTAATTGTTGATAATCTCATTTATCAATAATTATATTCCACGTAGAAGTGAATTCTTTTATTTCCCATTAGATAGATTTAAGCTAAAGCGAGCGATGTATTTTGCAGTTTCTTAGAAAAATTTTGTAGGCCGGGAGCGTATTTCAATAATGATTTAAATTTTGTTAAACATTCTTTTGGTACAAAGGAGGGGAATAGGCACCCCAAGACTGCCCAGTGATCATCCAGGGCCACCAGTGTGATTCTAACTATAGTCACCCAGGTCGAGGTCGACTTCGAGGGTCGACGCCCATTTCTCCATGCAAACAATATACTGTGCGGTTAATTTTACAGACCTCAATCAACACATCAACACAACAATAACAGCAATGCCACAAATTGCTAACAAACAACATAAAGCCAATATAACACATTGGTCAACATTCACAATTCAAGCAACATCTCATGTTGCCTAACAACAACCAGTTAACAGGTACCAGCACCTGTAAGTGCCATTTTACAAACACAGTAAATATTAGCATTACGCATCTGCGTTGTTGGTCTCAATACGTGCACTACACTTGATACCGTTAAGGCATTTTACGTTCGAAACCGACTGTTCATTTACACCACCATAATGCAACTTTCCGTTCTCGCATAATATCAACGACTGATTCCCTAACAACCCTAATTCTTGTAAACTTTGAATATGAGTTTTCTCTAGCTTCAGAGGGTGTGACAAAAACTTATTAAGACGTAGACGTAGGGTCAGAGGGGTGACTAATTTATGGTTACACATTCTTTCGTGGTTGACGTGGTTGAATCCAAAATGGGGGAACAATTTCTAGGTAACAGATACGTTGCAGTAACCTCTCTGCAACTTGTCCAGCTACGTAGCAGAACGTGGCAATTGCTACTTTCGTGGAACTTCTTTTCTCTTTCACAAATCGTGTCGCGTAGTTGTTCTCTCTTACTCTTGCAACTTAGCAAATATTCTATCATTTTCTATACTAATGCTGCGATCGTATCACAAAATGGATTAGTGTTTTATTTGTAATACGTACTTAATAATATAAATGTTTAATTATTTTGTCATTCCAGTATACCTAAATTATAAACCATTGTAACTTTTCTGTTAAACGTGATGATGCTAGATTGAAAAATAACAACGCGCCCTTTAAATATATTTTTTAATAAAAAATGTTTTTAAAAAAAATATGACGAAAACATTTATAAGTTGATACACGTGATAGAAACAATTTTTCTATTATTTCTAAGGCACAATTTGGCACCAATTTGTTAGTTTTATTCAAAGTTGTATAGTAAAACATCAATTAACAATCATAACAAATTGCAAATTATTAATGGCCTCCTATATTTTATAAGTAAACATGGAGATGGAGTAGTTTACGAAAAATCACTTTAAAGTGATTTTCCTAGGTAGCAAAAACGTAAGTGTTACTTTCAATACTACTGTAAGGTTCCGTGACTTTAAAAAGGCTAAGCAATTGTTTCAGACTGGTGGCAGGAACTTTCAGTACAATTTTCAGGTAATTATACTAACAATGGAAGCTTACAGCTGACCTGTCGCTCATTTCAAAAATTCTGTTTTTCATACGGCTTATTTAAAAAAATAACGAAGTAACACAAACAAGATACATCGTATTTACTTGGAACAAAAACGTTACTCGTAACAGACAGGGTGCACGCGTGGTTAACGTAGTAGGTTTCTATCCTACTAGCTCCGTTTCTTATTTTAAATTAGTTTTTTAGTAAAAATGCATCCCTGTTTACAGTTGATATAATATTGTCTAGTATTTATTGCTTTTTAAATTATTCCTAAAAAATGAATCAAAAACCATAAACCTGCGAATTTACATTTTGAGATCGGCAACACGTCAACTGTAAGGTCCCCTTGTAAGTGGCAATACCGTTAGTTCCAATAAATAGTAGAAACAACTACATAATTACTAAAATAATTCGAACTGAAGTAATTAAACCTATAAAGTCATAAACTTAGTTGTAGTTACGTAACAATTACTCTACTCTACTGTATTTTGTAAATACATTTTAGGTTCAATTCAAGACTGAACTTATTTAGGACATTACCTATTATCATTTACTATTCAGTAGTCACTAAAGGTGCTAAATCCTTATACAGAAAATAAATGTCCCACAATCTAAAACATGCAAAATTTTACTTTCAAAGAAATAAAAGCAGAATTGACCACATCATACAAAATTTTTCGGTTTAGAACAAAATAAATGAAATATACTATTTGGTGTAGACATTAAATGTTTTTTTTATCTAATATGTTACCTGACAAGCACTGCATTGTATAATTTTGCTATAAATAAAAAATAATTAACTTTTATTATACAAATTCGCAATAAATAAGTCTACTTTAATTTATGTACGTTTCTAAACTGGCGAAGCTTAAGTTACGCCATACTACCGCCTGCCGTCTCCAGTCACCCGTCTTAAAATATGCATAAAATAAATGATTTTCCGTAAAGCGGAGTTACTGCGACACAATGATATATAATGCATGGGCCTGTTCTTCAAAATTCAACGATAGCTCGCAATACCTAATTTGTTTCGGGAGTACATGAGGAATGAATGAATACAGCTGTCAACTCTAGGCCTCCCTCGCATAATATGTGACTGACATGCTTGTAAAACGAATTTCCAACGTTTGTCATGTTGTTTCGTGTTACAACACTTCAAAACATGCAAAGAGGGTTTATCGTTTCCCTTACACATTCTATGCAACAATTGCAACGTAATAACAGTTGATAATTAACACGACCTTTGTGTATTGTTTGGTAATGTTAGTCCACTTGAAACTACGAGTGTAAGCTCTGCTCTTGGATTCAGCTCAAGGGCTTTAATTTGCACTATTTATATATGTGAAAAGTTATTTTGCGTATTTAAATATTTGTATAATAATAATTATAATTGCTACTAGTCATTATCTGGTGAACTAGGCCCCAGAAGCTATGAAGCTTGTGCGAAATTTTATAAGACTTTTTTATTCTGTAATCGCGCTACAATCACTACAATTTATTTAACCTGCATGAATTTACAATTCATTACCATCCGCGATCTTAACTAGTTGTTTGATAACACACTTTTCTACTTTTATGTTTGAAATTTATCTTAATAATAAAATTTTAGTAATAAAATGACTAGTCCGTTTTGCAGGCATTACGGCAAATTTTATGTTCTTTTTCTTTGACCTCTAGTTTTCCTGATGTCAGCTGGAAAAGTGAAAAATAATAAATGAATAATCGTAGTAATTCCAAATAAAAAATATAATTAAAGATGAACAATCATGAAGGTCATTTTAAAGTTTCAGATGTTATAATTATTGGCTACGTACAGGAAATCTTCAATGAACTCGGCTTTACATTCTTAATCTTAAGTCGTCTACTATAGAAAAATACGAACTTAGTCACTATAGCGTTTACTGTCTCCAGCCTTACTTTATGGAACTCCATAATCATGAAATATAATATAAATACAAAGATTAGTTATACAAAGTTTTTATAAATCCAAAGTTTCACAAGTTTTATTAGCAGTGGCGGTCGCTGCATACGTAGTCCTGGGGCACTTGCAGTGCAACACATGATGATATACTGCTTTAATGTGTGCGTACGAATATGATAGCGATATACCAGTTTGTAGTGTGCCCCGAGTTTGACGTATGCAGCAACCGCCACTGTTTATTAGTATCTTAACCTGACAATATTGTTTCGACATTAAATGTCATTATCAAAGGTAGATAATATTATCTACTTAAGATAATAGTAAAACTTGTGAAACTTTAACTAATGTTTGTATTTATAGTATATTTTATTAATCACTATATTATTGCAAACGTCTATTCAAAATCGCAAACAAGTAACAGAAAAATCAAGGGCTTCAAAAAACCACCCTGTATATGACAAGTCACTGTTGAGATCTAAACAATACATCGATAAATCAACTACACCTATCCTTTCTGAATACACATTATTCCATACCAAATCGGTAAATTGGAAAAAATTAAATAAATTATCAAAGCAACCCAATCAAAATGGCCTCTTTTAGGACGGTCAGCTACATATTACATAGATGGCCGTGGGAGTAATCAATGTCAACGGGTTCATTACTTAGATCGCAGTCATAATCACAATACAGGAAACCTTTTTAAGATAAATCTCTGTTAATAAGTAGCTTTACAAACAGATGATACTTAACCTTGCTTGTTTTAAAACGCCCAGAAACATTTCAAACGTTTCCAACTAAAAAGGCAGCAAGATGGAAGTTTTGCCCTCTTTCAGATAATTGACTAGCAGTATTCATGACAAATCGTCGCTTCTTGCATACATGATGACACCATATACATTTTATTATTTCAAACATCGTTTGCATATGAAATATATGAAACATGATGCAGTTTTGTCGCGTCAAACGAATGTTTTTGGATTTTGCACATTAAATAATACAATGCATATTTATCTAACTATTTCATTTTAAATTGCTATCATAACTAATTGTAATTATTGGTTTTGACAACAAACTGATTAAAGATATTATAAGAGGAATTTTGCATAAGAGGCGAAATACTGTAATCGAACGCGAACAGATGCTATTAGGTTAATTTTGATGTTCTACAACAAATTAGTTAGTGAAGAAAGGGTATTTTAGAATAATTTATAGGTTATTTTTAATTGTCTTTATTACAAAATTGTCATCTTTATTATTCTCCGTAATGACCTTTAGACTATTGTACTGGATTTATAGTTTCGTTGGCGTTTGTTATACCTAAACAAAACAATTTTATACGAAATTTTTAAACGTTGAGTGCTATATTGTCCGTATATAGTAATGCTTTACTCATTGTAATTTTCTGAATCTGTTTAGTTAAGATATAATAATTTTCATAAAGATATTCTTTTAAAATAATTCATGAAAGATGTTAATGATCGTAAATAATTGCTTACATAAAGAAGAAAAGTTTTAAAACTGAAGATTTTGTTTGTAGTCTCAATTCAATTAAATCAAGTTTATATTGGTAACCATAATGAAATAAATTGTATATAACATAAACAAATTATGTTTGTTCTTGGAATTAATAAAACTAAAATATTTTAGTTGTGTAACAAAAGTTGAAATAATTTAATAAAGATTTTTAATACTTTTGGTGATATTTATTTGGAAGAAATGAGCAAGGATAAGAATTATGGAATAATTTCACTTGCGGGTACTTTAATTAATTTTTACAATAAATAATTTTTATAAAATGGATATTGTTAAAAAATATTTTTTCTTCTACTTTTTGCTTCAAGCAAATGCTTTTGCTTCTACATATTTACAAGCATTTCCTTCATGTTTATTCTTACCGGTCATATTATGATTTAGCAATAATAATGAATTATATTAATAGATATTAACAATTACATTATTAAACAAATTAAATTAATCAATTTTACGTTAATTCCGTAGAGTTATTTCTTTTAAATTTTGCTCATTATTTGACTCTCGAAAGACCTTTTGAAAAATCTTGATATAACTAAACATTCTCCTAAAAACAAGCTATCGAATGGTGAAAACGGCATTCAAATCTATTCAGTGATTCTCGAATTACAATAGCTTTTACGAAGACATAAGGTAATTGTAATTATTTGAGTGCGTGTGCACCTACGAATGATGCGGGGCATGTGGTATGCGCACAGATTACCGGCGGCAGCGTTGCCAGCAGCTAAAATTTTGTAAATCGATCTCTTTTCCTATTGCATTGATAGCTGAAGCGACCAGAGACGGGTCCCGTTCAACGGGAATTATGCTAGTATAGTAGTAATAATAACTTTATATACAGGAAGTGGCCTCAGTAGCTCAGAGGTAGAAATGACGCTTGGGAAACCGAAGGTCTAGGGTTCTATTCCCATCCGGGATAATAAACTTTTCTATATGGATTTACATTCAAAATATAATTTAATGTAAAGCATTAATTAAACAAAATGTTAATTTATTTTTTTATCTAAAATTTATAACTATATATTTTTCAAACAATTAGAAATTTTGCATGTGCTGACATCTATGGCGTTTTAATAGAACCACTGAAAATGCGAAATTATTTCCCACGGTCATTACCGTACAGTTTAGATATTGTGAGCAATGAGAAATTTTTGTGGTTAATAGACTGTGTGAAATGTGTAATTTTCTATAGTGGTTGTAGATAAGATATTTTAATATCAGTGAAGTGCCTTAGTGAACTTTTTAAAAATACTTGAAAAATTTTGATAAAAGAGTGTTTATTTTCAAACGGCATATAACAAAGGACTTATATGATTTAGTTGACAAGTTATAAGTGGCATTTCTATGACACTTTTCTTGAGCGAAGTATACTATACTAGTTTTATTCACAATCATATTGCAATATGTACATTTCTATCATTGTAAAAGCCTTGGAAACTGAGCTATTGCTATAGCAACAGCAAAGTGGTTAACAATTTCTTTTACATGTCTGTAAAACTGATCAGTAAAGTCTTGGCCAACCTTTATTTGTGAATAATTTAAAACAAGACGTTTTATCCGATTTAAATTTAAGTTTTTATAATTGTATTTAACGCTATAAATATTTTTTTTATTTAATATTAGTTTTATTTTTATTTTCCGTATTTTATATTAGTTAAATACGATGGAATTAATTAATTTCCAATTTTTAAATACTGAGAGCATACATTGCCATCTAGCGGCAAACAATGAAACCTTACTTAAAATTTCTTTTGGTCGATAGATGTTTTATGTTGAGAAAAAGGTAACATTGTTACCGAAATACGTATTAGCAATTAGTCAAATACAATGTGTGGTAAATATTAAATATCGTCAAATGTATTGGCTTCTAGGAAGGAAATCAAAGCTGTCCCTAACCAACAAACAATTAATCTACAAATCCATATTAAAATGGTGTTCAATTGTCGGGATGTGCTAAGCCAACTCGAAGAAAAACTATACAGCAATTCCAATCCAAAACTTTGCGTGCTCTTGTGGACGCTCCATGGTACGTCACGAATCAAACTCTACACGAAGATCTTGGTATTCCATTCGTCGAGGAAGAAATCCGCAGATTTGCCAAAAACTACTACGATAGACTACAGGGTCACCCCAACGATCTTGTTCATCAGCTGACCAATGCATATCCACCCTTAAGAAGACTAAAGAGAAGCTGGCCTTACGACTTACGATCACCCTAACATAAAAAAATTTGCTATAGGAGTATCACTAATGAGTGGTTTCTCCTAACAAAGTCTGTTCTATATCTATGTCTCACATTTGCTTAATACTCCATGTAGAGTAGATTGTAAATTTACTATTAACAAAAAAAATGTGTGGTTAGGAGACACCGTTAAATATAGTGTAGTATTATATTTGGAATATCTTTTTCTTTCTTCTTTGATCCTTAGCTGGCGGCTGGAGGAGGTTGCCCACGCAACCAGTACGCTGCTGTAGGTGCCGCAGGATTTCGGACTTGTTCTACGATCGCTTTCCACGCTTTCCGGTCCATAGCGGTGGTTCTAGCCTGACTGAGGTAGAGACGCCGGTTCTTCAAATCGTCTTCTACTTGCTTTGTCCACGTTTTCTTTGGCGCGGTACGTTGAACTCTCCACTGGACGGGTCGCTGTTTCCAGAGGAGTCTTTGTGGTATTCGGTTTGCGCCCATTCTGCAGACGTGGCCAAACCACCTCAATCGTCGTTGCTGGATCTGTTCACCGATGGTTGGTTGTTGTTGACATGTTGTCCAAATGGCTTCGTTGGTAATGCGATCGCGTAATGAAATTCCCAGGATCTGTCGCAGGCATCGCATTTGGAATACCTCGAGTTTGTCCAGATCCAGTTTGAGCAGGGTCCAGGTTTCCGATCCATAGAGGAGAATTGGCAAAATCAGCGTCCGAAAGATGCGAATTTTGGTCTTCGTGGATATGTTGGTCCTCTTCCACAGGCACCATTTGAGAGAGGCGAACGCCGCCGCTGTCTGTCCGATCCTGCTGTGGATCTCCGCTGTAGATGCCACTTTCTTCTCCTGAACCATCGACCCAAGGTACTTGAACTCCTGCACTTGCTCGATCTGTACACCCTCGAGGTAAACGGTGGCCTGCGATCCATCCGTCGTCAGCACCTTGGTCTTGTCCACATTGATTTTCAAGCCGTACGATTGAGCGATGCGAGCAATATCATAAAGGGTGTTCGTAGCGTCGATGTCGTTGTCTGTGAAGATGGCGCTGTCATCGGCGAACATGAGGTCGGTCACTGAATGATCGATATCAAACTGTACTCCTCGTCTGCCCTCGAATGCATTCCTCATAATAGCGTCGACTACGATGTTGAAGAGTAGTGGGGAGGCCACGTCTCCTTGACGAACTCCAGTCTGAATGGTAAACTCCTCAGATAGATCGTTCCGGATTCGCACGTGACTGGTTGAACCGTTGTATGCTGTCTGAAGGAGTGTGATGACTTTTTGGGGGACATGTTCGATCTCCATAGTGCAGGCCAATGAACACAGTCAAATGCAGATTTGAAGTCAATGAATAAGATTACTGTCCGTTGCCCATATCGAATTCGGTCCTCCATTAGCTGTCGAAGAGCAAAGATTTGATCGCAGCATCCTCGCCCTGGTCTGAATCCGGCCTGCTCCTCTCGACTGGTTTGTTCTCGATGTTTTTGCAGTCTCGACTGGATGATCTTCATGAAGACTTTGCCGACGATGGAAAGAAGACTGATGCCGCGATAGTTCTTGCATTCCCGATTGTCGCCTTTTTTATGGATGGGCACGATGATGGCTTTCTTCCATGCAACCGGAACCTGTTCCTTACGCCAGATGGTTTGGAGGAGTGAATGAAGGCGATGCAGCAAGGTATTTCCTCCAGCTTTGATCGCTTCTGCAGTAACCTGATCCGCTCCCGGTTACTTGGAATATAGGTTACTCTCTTATATTTGGAATATAAGTGGAGTAACGCTTAGCTCGGCGTTTAAACTTCCATACTTTGTCACATAAAGTTTGACTTATAGTCCTAATAAAATAAATACCTATTTTTGATCATTTTATTTTGATAAAATTAAGCGCTGAAAACACTTGTATTTATGTTCTTAGGGTCGTTAAAAACGAATTTGATAATATTTTTTCTCTATTTCAATTTCGTATTAATATTTAATAAAAAATAGTTCGGATATATAGTTAAGAAGAGGCTCCCGTTGAGTTTACTTTGTGGGAAATTTTTGCGATGTCAAAGGAGACTCAATTAGCTGTAAAAAATCTAGAAATTGCTATTAGTCCTTGAAAAGAAAATCTAATCTTTGACAAAATATTGTTTGAGACGTACACTTTAAACTCGCATTACAACTCATATAAATCATTTATTCAAAGGTAAAGTAAGTATTACGATATGTATTCTAAAGAATTTAATTCACTATAAAATAAAGACAAACGCCTTATATATATTTATATATATTTATATTATTTATATTAATAAATATATATATATATATATATATATATATATATATATATATATATATATATATATATATATATATATATATATATATATATATATATATATATATATATATATATATATATATATATATATATATATATATATATATATATATATATATATATATATATATATATATATATATATTATTAATTACAAACCAATCTAGCGTGCAATGACGAACACAATAAGAGAAATTGCAAAGGTAAACGATAACAGGAGGTGACAAACGGATTTAGGGATCAAATACATCATCTAAATGGGATAAAAATATATCCAAGGAGGTAGAGCTGTCAGGTTCGGTGAAACGAAAAATGTTAATTTCTACGTTTTAGAAATGCAAATCCAACGGTATTCAGACGAACGGTTCTGATAGATGAAAGGATTTTTAAAATTTAGTTTAACATCAGTACATGTTTTTTAAAAGTTACAATAAACTGGATTACAAAGAAATGGATATACAATAAATTTGCTTTTGTAGCGTTCAAAACTATTTAAAAACAGTTAAACTTTGAAAGCCGAATGTTTTGCATCAACATATAAATAGATTTCTAAACATTTAAAATATAACTATATTTAATTCAACTCTATCGCTAAACGTATATGTAGCTGGCATAAGCAACACCCTTTATGCTACGCAATGACCTGAAAACGTGTAAAATTGAGCGTCCTTTCACCAGACAGGAAAAATGCACAGCAGATAGTTCTGGAAAGGTTTATCATCAATTTAAAATTTTAGCACTACCGCTTTCCAATTCATAATGTCGCTATTTCAAAGTCTGTTATCTCAAATTGTTTTCCGATTTCTTATTCTATTTATTCTTGACTTACCTTGTTGACAGTCATAAAACTTCTAAAAGTTATATTTGTTATTTCATAAATTTTAAAATACAATCTATTTCTGTTGGTTCTAGATTAAGAACTATATTATAAATATTGTTATACTCAATTTATCAAACTATAGCCAAGGTTTAATTAATTAGAAAAACTAATAGGGGAGAGCACATGGGTTATTTTGGCTCCTTTCCCCATCCACCTTGTTTATTAAACACTGTAACAACTATTTTTTTAATATTTACCTGATTTGCTACGTTTTTAATTCAAACAGGGTTCAAAAAAAGATTTCCGTCTTGGTATCTATTAAATTAAAATTACCACTTATCTAAACATATTTACATTTCCATAAGTAAACCATTTCCCTTTTGGTATTTAAACGTATTTAAACCATTTCTGTTTGTCATATTATATAAAGTGGGACAAAATAAAAATTAATTTTAAAGCACACTAATAAATTTTGTTTTAACAAAGGCAGATAGTATTTTATGACCCCTTTATACGCAAATATATTGTTATTTTGAGCAAAATCTTTGATATTAAAATGCACACAAAAGAACAAATTACTTGTAGAACTATATTTCACGTTTTACAAGATATAATTATAGTTTAGATAAAAGTATATTCTAATAACGGGTTTTTGTTCTCATTTTAGCATCGATTTTTTCGAAAACCAAACTGGTGTTTGTCCAATACGCCGCTATCTTCCAATAACCAAACTAAGCGCGTGTGGACTATTCGCTCGAGCAGCTTGCTCATGGCGCACGTTAACGAAATTGGTCTGCAGTTAAACACTTCGTGGACTTTATCATTATTTCTTGAGAGAGACACAACGGTTGCCTCTTTCCAACCAGACGGTTACTCTCGCGTAAAAAGCGTTTTGTTTCCTCGTCGGTGGGATATAATTTAGCATTTCGCAGGACCTGTAGCAAAAACCTAGAGCGTGCTCCAGTTCTAATGTGAACGGAAGATTATAAACTTTTGATTCCCCCTACCAGCTTGGATTGAAGGTTTATTGAGTCGCAATTTGTCGAACAAAACCAACAATAAGGAGCAGTAGTTAATTAGTCATCACATATAGTTATACACATTAATTCCAACTTATGTAGAAGGATTGTCATTTCCGTAGGAATTGCCTTTGATAGCTCAGCAGTTAGAGCATCTGCCCGGCAAGCAGAAACTCCTGGGTTCGATTCCCAGTCGGGGTGATAATTTTTCTACATATTTATAACATAATTATAAAATGTTAGTAACTCTTCAAATATATTGGTGGCATAAATAAACTATTTAAAACCCAACAAACAATATAATGCTTCTAATTGTTTATGATACTAAATTCATCATGCAGTCGTGCCACACTAAATAGTAAACAAGTTAATAATTTTAAAAAGTAGCAATAATTACAGTGTGTAGATTTAATTAAAGCAGAAAGTTCAGAGTTCAACGGTAGGTGTCCTGTAATTTTGGTTGTTTCAACACACAAAATACTTACTGTTACGATAATAATTATTACTATATTAGTTTAAAAAAGCTATCAGACACAGACATAGATGCTATCGCAACGAAGATGAAATATACGATACAATTCAATAGTTGCTTACTTTTAACTGAGATAAATGCTCCGGCTAAATATAATGTTGTGAAAAGTATAACTTTCCACAAATTGAGACTCTCTCAGGCAGGTCGCTTCAAAGCATAACACTTAATTTCTTATTTCTTCTTCTTATGTTAAATTACTATATTTAGGGCCACAGTAATATATAACACATACACAAAGTAATTTTCAAAATAATAACAACACAACTTTAGTTTTAATTAACATATCCCAAAGAACGACAAACAAAAACAAAATGAAAATTGAAAATAAATGCAAGAAAAATAGATTTTCTTTTATACGAAGTTAAGAGATATTAGATAACACTTTACTTAATTATGAGTTTATCTTTAAATATTTAAATGCAACAAAAACATCTGCAATGATCTTTTGGTATAATCATATTTCTTAATTACTAAAAATTAAACTTCTATTAAAAACACGTTTTTATTTTAATTCCTGTTTAAATATTTGGCGCCACAAGAGTGCCAACTTTATTTTTATTAACTCCGTTGGCAACTTTTATTAGCCTTGACAAAGAATTCAAGAAAGTTTGCCAACGACCTGTTTCAAATACTTTCAAATAAAGGGCTTTACTAATTGGAATTGCAAATCCATTTAAGTGAACGATAGTATGTATATTAATATTTATTGAAGTCCAAATTCATTTATAATCCCGTCAAATTTTTCATAAGCTTTTCTTAATTAGCAGTAAATAAAATCATCGAAGAATAAATTAGATACTTGTTTAACTTTAAGCACTTGTTAATTAATCATTTAGATTTCCCAACTCTCTGAAATCTCTAACACTTTTGACTTCTGACGTTTCACAAAAGTATCACTAACCTCAAAATCTTGACATTGATTTGTTTATATAGTATGATCAAAAAGTCTTTGGATCAAGGTTGCCATGAAATTAACACATTTGAAGAAACTGGTAATATAAGTGATAGAATTCGATCTGGAAGAAGAAGAGGTAGAAACGAGGATATTATTGATCAGGTTAGGCAACGCATGCAAGAAGAACCTACCTTGTCTTTGCGTAGACTGTCGCAAAAAAACAATTTAAGTTATGGAACATGTCAAACCATTGCTAAACATGACTTGAACATGTTTCCTTATAAAATGCAGATGTATCCAGAGTTACTGCCACCAGATTGTCAGAAGAGATGTAATCCAATTGAAACGAGAAGCAGTCAAAATTCATAGCTACATAAATCATAAGCAAACTATATGGATTAAAAAACAATTATATGAGTAAATTCTGTTATGGTTATATATTTATGCATTAAGTACATTAAAAGACATTAAATTATTTATAAAAGCAAATACATATTATGAAACAGAAATTTAAAAGAAAAGAAACAAATTCTATAAATAACTTGTAATGAATAAATAGACTTGATTCGTTGGATTTATTATAACAACTATTTAAAAATGTAATTTCGCTGACGACGTTGGTCTTTAGAGAACGTGTTTTTGTTAAGATTGAAGATGATACATACTTTTATTTTGGGTTTTCAGCAAAATAAATTGAATTAATTAAAATTAATCATTGTATTTATTTACACGTGTTTCGACAGTAGTCTTTCTTCAAAATACATTATAAGGTATAAATATAAGAAGCTGAAATAATAATTAGGTACATGAGGAACTGATTCAACTTCAATTATTGATTTTAATTTATTTTATGTACGTCTCATTCAATGATTGTTGGCCAGTTCAACAAATCTGCCTTTAATTTCTTTGTAAGAATGATCAAGCAACTTCGAATTACACTCTAATAAGAGCGATAATGTTCGACACTAAGAGTCGTGACACTTCAAGTGTCACGACCACGACACGTATCACGACACTCGACGCCCAAGTTCCCATTACTACTTATGAATAATGATATCCTTGACTTAACATTTTTTACAGACACATCTTATTTTTACCTTTCTGGATACATTAATACACAAATCATGCGTATGTGGAGGGAGAATAACCCTAATTTTCATCGTGAGGCTCCTTTACATAGTCCTAAGATTGGTGTTTTTGTTGGAATGTCCCGCAGACGAACAATAGCGCCAATATTTTTTCAAGAATCAATTGCGCGATGATGAACTTAGTAATGGGTAATTTCAACAAGATAATACCAGACCCCATGTTGCTCAAGAAGCTCTAGCATATTTAAGGCAATTTTATGACGAAAGGTTAATATCAGAAGGTCGTTACCAACCTAGGTCTTTTGATTTGAGTCCTTTAGACTATTTCTTGTTCCAACTGCTTAAGAATACAATCTTTTAAAACTCCAGTTCACAGGAATTACAATGAACGAATTGTTAAATCCTGCCGTTCAATAACACCTGATCTTTTAAGAAAACTTTTTAATAACATGGGCCGACGTGTTAACCTGCGTATTTAAGAACAAGGAAGACATTTCAACAACTTTTGTAATTTTTTTTATTGTAAAAGTTTACCTACCGAAATGTTATTGTTACAAGTTCTTTTTTTTCCTTTATAAACCTGATTGTTTTTATTCGTTATTAAAGTATTGTTTATTCCTATAGTAAAATGTCCTTTTTATAAATGTTATTAAGTTATACTTGAAATAACTGCAAGCACAAGAAATAACCTAACATTTTCTATGTATTATTTGGGGCTCTGTTTATCGGTGTCGGCGCGTCGTATTTTCTTGACACAGAGGCTGTGTCTCCATTAGCGCTACTCAAGATACATTGGCGCTACTGTACAGTACACAAAAACTACCGGCAGTAGAAGTAAATAATTCTATAGATGGTTTTTACATTCCATGGCTATTACGATTTAAAGACTTTTTGATCATACAATATTTTAGCTTATAATATGACCTTAAATTATCTTATGGTCTCCAAAAGGTTGCGCACTTGAAAAATGAAATTAGAAGAGAATTTGTTACAAAAATGGCCGTGCTTTTATATCCTTTTGTTGAAGTAACTAATTAGATAAACTTATAGGAAATTAAATTCCGAATTCAATGATGTATAATAGTTGTATGAACAACCAAAATTAACCTTGCAACTGAATAGCGATGGCATCCCTATCTCCCTAACACTTTAATTGACTTAATTATCCAAAAATCCTTTTTCCCGCCTTACTATCTTCACAATTTTAAACAATATGATTTTAATAACATTATTTACATGTTTTTAGATTACCACAAATCCATCTAATAACCCAATTACAGTATTTCAATGAACGATCCAAAGGTGCAACATAATTACATGTTGTCTATCATTAATAAAAAGCAGTCCCTACATTTAAGATTAAGTAGTAATTATGTGGTAATGAAGCAATTATACAATCTTTCACCAAAATTATTAACCAAGAGCTGTAAAATTTTGAAATACAAGAAACTTATGCAACTGATGAAATCGTTACCATGAAAATTCATTTTTAACTATGAATTGATGAGTTAAGATAGTAAATACTTGAATATCTCCCTATGTGATAAACCCCTTGTTTATCCGTTTTATTGGTTTTATTGATTATGGATGTTAGTTTAAATAATACACAAATTTGTATCCCATAATAAATTGGTTTTATTTCTTATTCTTATAAAATTTGATGAGCTTTACGCAATTGAATTTATTGAACTTTATTACCTAAATATTTTAATCTTCCAAAAACACATAATTTCTATATTCCTTTACACCTATTACAATACACCTTGTCTCTTTTAAGTTAAATCTTACATTAAAAATTGGCCTAAAGGAAAAGTTTATCAAACTAAAAAAATAGATATTCGTCTCCCACATCGTTAATGGACAAGGAAAATTAACTAAATTTGATAGAAAAATCAGTTTTCCAGATATTCTTTATCTAACTATAATGTACTAGTATGCATGTTCATCATAAATAACCATAGCTTACTTTAGAAAAATTACTCAAAACTATTGTCTTGGAAATTGAGGTTATGCGTTAATTCATTCGACAGCAAACTAAATAAATGTAAGCAAAGTCCAATAGATATTTACTATATGTATATAAATGTACAATTAACTCAGCAAATATTTTTTAAATGCAAAATAATACTATTAGAAATAATAAAACAGAAATAAATAAAAGTTCTACAAAAGCCAGATAAAAGTAAGTCATAGGGCGATCGTTTAATTCTTACAAAATATTTCGAAAATAAAATCGTTCTTTTATAAATGATAACACACTCTTTCAATAAAATCTTTTTCATTTTAAATTGATTTGAATGTTTATTATAAACTTAAATTAATTTTAAAAGTTAATAATAATAATAAGACCTAGAAACGTGCCAATAGTTTTACAAAGGAAATCTTAAAAGGAAAACCCAAAACTTGTTGGGGATAATCTTAAAAAGAACCAACATGGGTAATAAAAAATGACAAAGGAGCCTTTTTAACAAGCGTAAAATCGAACTATAATTCTTAAGTCCAAAATTAAAGTAGACGATTTCTTTAAATTACTTAATTGAGGAAGACTTCCGTTAACACATTAAAATCTTTATTTTGTATGCATTGGTAGCGGTAAAATTTCTTTCGTTCTTTGCATTTACTCTCATTGTTTACATAATTCATTAACCACTATTTTAGATTTATTAGTTAGTGTTCGAACGTGCCATTAATAGTGTGTATTTTACCAGTACATAATTATAATCATCATTATATTATTAATGCTATTATGTTTAATTAACCATATTTTGTAACACAAAGCTACTACGTGCAAATCATGTTCGAGAAACCCTATTTTGCGACAAACGCAATAACTAGTAAACATACCTTTATCAAAAAATATTAAACTGAGAAGCTTTACATATTTCCCTTTTTTTATTTAAATAGATATGTACATCCCGAGTTAGATCACATATGGTGCCTGAATGCTCAAGAAAAATTGCTTCCATTTTCGAAGCAAGACAATTTCCCTGAAAACAAAGTTCGTCGCTGTCTGTGACCTATAAATGAAAATAAACCTCGGGTTGCGTTCCTCTTTAACCCAAAGATATGGTGCTCGGGGGTATGTAACCGTAACGATGTGCGGAGAGAATGGAATTGTTTATTGCATTGCATATAATGCAGACACAACCCACATACAATTCACTGAATTTCCCTATTAACTCGAAGAGCACAATCCGCAAACCTCAACGAGAATATTAATTAATTTTCTGCGGCTAGGACATATTAAATGATGGTTTTTATAATCAAGGATAAACAGAAAAGCCGTTATTACACGTACAGATGGCAATATTAAAAGTGGTGATTTAAGGTAATTTATTTTGATTTTAGAACCTCTTTTAAATGGTGCCAAGGTGTGAAATAAGTAGGCGTAGATAAATAAAGTGTTGAACAAGAATTAATTAAAAATTTAAATGTAACAATAACCACAGAAATTACCTTACTGGGTGGTTATTTAAATATTACTTACTTTGAGAAAAAATCAAACAAAGCAATATTCGTTCAAAAATAGCTCGATAAAAGCAAAATGAAAGCGAATGGAAGCCAATTTGTAACATAGATAATCTAAACAAAAAAAACTTACTTTAAGATGGCTTAATTGTGCCTCGGTTTAGCTTCAACGGTGTGAGCAACGGCTCTCCCTTCTCTGTTAAAATTAATGCAAGTCGTGGGTGAGTTGAAGTATCGGTAGATTGTTTGACGAACTATGGAGATGGGCGCCAGTATAGTTGATTTAGACTAATGAGCGATTAATAATAACCCTCCACAATAGAGTTCTAGTTCTTTAGAGTGAATCGGCTTCAATTACGCAAGAACTGAATTTCCTTAACTTCGATATCATATAAATATACAACACAACAAAACAGAAAAGATAAAAAAAGGCAGGTACGACAAGTATATTATTTATTTATTTATTTATTTATTTATTAACACAGGTAAGATAAATTCATATTCGCATTGTAGATTGCTATGCAGGAAGGCCTTCACATGTCTAAAAAAATGCCATACAGAACCCACCTGCTAGCGATTTAATAAAATAAACCTGGCTTTGTCAGCATACTCTTGGAAGTTGAACCAAACCACCAGGTGTCTATTTGAGATAACCTTAGGTTACCAGGAGTAAGTACTCCAAAAACTTTAAATTACTTGATTACCATTTACATCCAGTTCCTACACTAAAAGTCCAAACTAAATCCAATTAACAAGATTTTACCATTGTCTAGGTTGATAGAAAACAGCGTCCGCATGCAGTCACCAGGAATAACAAAAACATGTTGACAATAGCACTAAAATGCGTAATAATTTCCCACCGAACAAGGGTTTATCACCAAAAATTTATCACCACAATTTTAAAGCATGATCAAATATGACGTACTTACTTTACACAAGATTAGAAGAGAATAATCTGCAATCCCATGACGCCTTTGCGTAAAAGCGAAGGGAGGTCACGGTTTAACCAACGCTTCTATTTTATTGGACGTTTTTAGCTATAGCCTGATACAGATTCCCGTAAAAGCTCAAAAAGTTTTTAAGGCCCTTTGACGAATGAGAACGCCAGAAAAAGTTATGCCCAAAAAGAATCTTGAATTAGAAAAACTAGAATTAGATGGCAATATTAAAAAAAAAATTAAATTTGAAAGAAAAATATTAATTGAGCTAATATACAAGGTCTATGAAGTACGAGACATAATAACATAATGTCACAATACAGAGTTTATGTTAAAAACAGGAAACGTTACCTATCTAGCAGGGAGAGTTACAACACTTTTTCTTTGCAACGAAATCTTATTTGATTGGAAATTATCGACGCTGCCCGGTAAGAGAGGGGCTTTTTTAACAATAAAGTTTTATTGTGCTCATTTCTACATGTTTCGCTAGAACCAGTCCAAACTTAAATAAATTTTACTTTAAGTACGATTTAGGAATAACCAGTATACAATTTTTAATGTTTAGATATTACCAACCAGTCTGAATAGGTTTTAGCTAGTCTATTATAGTTTCTAAACATATTCTAACTGATACACCATGTGCCCTGGATGCAGGGGGTGCTCTATTTTTTTCAGATGTTCTTGGGTTGCATATTTGAGTAACCTTTCGGCATTCTCCAATACTATAAAACTTGTTATTTCCTAATTTGCATTTATTCCATGGCCAAATATCACAAGTGTTGGTTGAATAAAAATAATGATATACAGTAGTTATTGGGTCACAAAAATTTCCCACGTCTCTGGCTATAGGAACTCTTTCACGACAGTCTGAAATATAGTTTATTATATTTTGTATAATTTTTGTAATATACTTTCATCTTACCCTTTTTTGTGAATGGATGACTTTGTGTATAAAAAAATAAAGTTAATAAAACATAAACGGCTGGAAAAGCTAAAAGCATTTTTGAACGTTATATTCAAATAGAATTTATTGCCAGTGTTGGTAACAATTGTGCTATAAATACAACTAAAGAGCAGTTTCATTGCGGTGTGGTAATAGCATTTATGCATTTTTATTACTTTGCTATTATTGTTTCAAAATATTACAATTTAACGAGAATATAGCTGCAATTTCAACAGCGCTATTTATACCTTTGCAGTAGTTATTATCACATATTGTAAATTTTAAAAGTATAAGGATAATGCAAACGATAAGCGAGTTTAGTAAAAATATTCATCACAATTGGTAGGAATAACAAAACCAGATACAATTCATTAGTTAATAATCATTCAATACAATAATTCCGGTAAAAGTATTTATTTGAAGATACTTTCTGAACTATTACTAATTTTTTTATTATTTAAAATTACCCACATTTTCTAATAATATAATAATAATTGCTGCTACCCATTACCTGGAGAACCAGGCCTTAGAAGCTATGAAGCTTCTGCGGGAGGGAGGGGCGATTATTACTATTACGCAGGCCCAACTGCGGCTAATACTAACAAAAATATTTATCACCTGGTGGGCAATGGACGATGGAATAATAACTACTTGGATATTAAGAACGCAGTGATAAATTGATGATTGAGAAAAAAAAGTGGGCTCTATCTCTCGACAGTTTCTGATAGAAACACAGAAAAGAATGTGTCTACTACAGACTTAGCGAAATTAAATAAATGTCAATTTCTTTATCTATCAGTACAGTAAAATAAGAATTAATAAAGAAGAAAATTAATATAAAGGTAAAAATTAACTTAGATGTTAGACAGTGGCTAAAATAAAGATTAGGTAATCTGTTAACTTCTTAGGGTCATTTTCAATGTCAAATGAAAACACTTACCCTTTGCAACCTCCCCAGTAGTATACTATATTTAATAAATATTTGTTACATGTATTTTAAATATTAAATATTGTATTAATATAAAAAATATTTATTAAATTTTTATTTTACGTCAATTAATTTATATTTAAATCTTTATATATCATACATATTTAATATACATTTAATATACAAATATATAAAAATCTAACATACTAAATATTTCAGTAAATATTTAATATGTTCACTAAATATTTAGTTTTGAGCAAACAATCTATGTTTAGATCTTCATATTTTATAAATATTTAACGTGCATTTTGAAAGTAATATTTTCAATTTAGGATATATTAAAGATTATATAAATATAATTAATTTTGCAATTAAAATATGTAAAATGTGTGTTGTAAATATAGTCCGTTAGAATTACATCAGGCAAGATAAACTGTATGAAGTTGTTCTCGTAATACACGCTTCAATGGTGCAAAATCAAATAAAATAGTGTATTTAATGAAATAATTAATAAAAATAATTAATTTTTATTAAATGTTTTATGCAACCTTATGGATATAAATTTGTGTTATTAAGTTTTCATAATAATAATAATAATAATAACTGCTACAACCCATAACCTGAGAACCAGGCCCCACAAGCAATAAGCTTGTGCGGGAGGGTAATGTAATATTTCATAATATTACATCATATTCATTATGTTGAAGAAAGTTTTATTTTTTTATATTTTTGTAGATTTTCCCCAGGCAGTAAAGCAAAGAAAAATAATTTGTTTTATTTTTTTAATGTAGATTTCAGCCAGACAAATATGTACTCAATATTTATGGGATATATTGAGTATTTAAGTATTGAGTATTTAAACAGCATTTTAAGTTCAATTTTCATATATTATTAAAAATCAAATGTTTTTAAATAAAAAAATCTGTCGTTTTCAAATGTTTGGCAAATATTGAGACTTGAAATATTATATTTTTATATGATGATGCATGGGTTGTGATACAAAAAAATTTGATCTACCCAAAACTGATCATTCGTATTTTTCTACATGTTTAAGCCACTAAATAATACCTCGTAACAAATATGTTTGTGCGCAAGGTTATTGGAACATATTGCCATGTTATTTAACATACAATATAAGAAGACACCCACTCAGTAGGTTTTACCAAGTTTAGAAATGAATTTTCAGACGAGATGTTAGATGTGTTGCCTAACTTCACTTTCAATTTCATTATTTAAAAAAATGTATCTATTATGAAGCCAAAAAAGGGTTTATGTTAATCAACATGAACACTAGCCCACAATTTGCAGTAAAAGGATATTTGTAAAGCTGGTTTTCCTTAGAAAGCATAATTAAGTTGAGGCCATATTTAAGGAAAACTTAAGTGTGTTGTAATGGGGTTGTATACAAGTATTTACTATCTTACATAAATTATTTATAAGAAAGAATTGTGTTTCAAGTTAAGGAGATCTTGATATCGTTAAATTGCCTTCTTTTGCAAGATTTTACAGCTCTTAACTAAAAAATTCTGATGCAGGATTGTGGGGCGGTTAGTGGAATAAAACACAAATACGTGCGATTTTGAATCGTAGGTTAAAATCATGTAATTTATCTTGAATTTTCATTTTGTTGATATGTGAAAGTATATAAATAATGTTTTTTAGTGTAGAAGGTTTAGTTTTGTCAAGATAGGAAGGTGTAAAGAAGTAATTTTAAGTAATTAAGTCAATTTTAATTATGCAAGAGTTGTGTAAAGGTTGGGTTTGATCGACATTCGGTGGTGGCCTTATTTTGCAATGTGAACATGAATGCTATACACCAATAGATAAGGAAGTTTTAACTTTCTGTTTAGCTAATTAGTTTAAAGAATAGTTAAAATTCATAAATAATAGTTTGGTTTTGATATATATAATTTGTGAAAGTTCAAAACTTTGTTCTTATTAAAATTTCCATTATATTTCAAATGTTTCCGAGAGGGTTATAAAAAGCCGGTCAATTTAGTAACAAACTCTCTGTTATTTTACAACTTCCAAACAGTGCACACCTGTTGAGAGCAAAAATTTAACTTTTAAGGTTATATTGTAAGCAGAATTATGTAAACAAACCAAATGTCATTATTTTTAGCTTATAATTTTTGTTAAAACCTCAAAGTGTTTATTAATGATAGGAATTCAGTGTATACAAGTGTTTTTAATTATAACAACATATAATTACAATAATTAACAAGTGCATTAAATTTATTTATGCAACATAAGAAAAAGAAATGGATTCTTTTTAATTTGATAATAAATTTTATCAAATCTTCGTTAAAATTGACGCCAAATACTGGAATATTTAAAAAAATAGTTATTAAGAATTCTGTTCATGCCAGAAGTATTACTCCTCAAATAAAAAGCATTATCTTTTTGGGATTGATATTTCAAGTTACTGGTATCGAAAGTTTATTTTCTTTTATATTATAATTTTTGTTTGTGTTCATAATTAAATAAATTTCTGTCATTTTAAATTAGAAAAATTGTTTTATATATTTTTTGCATATTGTTATGCATATTTTATGATCTTGTGTTGAGTTTGAAGCTTCATACATAATCCATTCCCTTTTACCGCATTTGCAGTGTCAGGGTTCCACACAAACTCATGGGAGTGCAACGGAAGTAATGGAGCTATTGTAGCGAGTACATTACGCTCCCCCATACTTTATCACTCATACAACTTTCATACATTACCCTAAAGAGCTCAAATACGATTGTACTAGATTTTTAAAATTTAGTCGCAACCGCGATTTGAACCCCTGTCCCTCTAAACGAGAAATAGGGTCTCTACCACTCATAACAATTTTAATTAGCCGGAGCATTTATTTTAAAAGCAAAGATAGGTGATGGTTGTATTTTGTATGCATCACCGTGTTGCCATCGCTGCAGTATGTTTATTTTTTGTCTCCTCTATATCGTAGCAATATGTACATATTGCTTTACACACCAAAAAAACACCATGCTATCGAATGCAAAATAGTTAGACAATTTATGTTGTATATAACAGTAAATTTGTAAAATTATATGGATTATTGGGTTTAGCATTTTCGCGAATTACGTTACAAAAAGTCCGGTGTTTGGTGAGTTTTGAAGTAAAGTGTGTCATTAATAATTAATATTTCAATAACTACTCGACAGAATTAAATCTAATTTTATATGCAAGTACCTGTGAAATAGAGGGCAATGCATTCTGGTGTTCTAGTGCCTTTATCAAAATCTTTTTTACAAAGGATAGTATTTTTTAATGAAACAACAAATACTTTAAGAATTTTTGAAAATATTCTCGAATTAATTAATAAATAATTCTTTAGCGAATTTTTATGAATTAATTCGTGAATATTTTAAAAGAATTTATTCTTAAAGACTTATATTTATTAATTAATCCATGAATATTTTTATAATCTCTTGAAGCATTTGTTTTTTATTAAAAACACTATCTTTAGTAAAAAAAAATTGATTGAGGACCAGAACACCAGAATGCATTACCGTCTATTTAATAGAATAACTTAAGAAATAATTACAAAAATTTTCATATACATACAACACTACGTATTAACTACTTGCATATAAAATTACATCCAATTATGTCGAGTTAGTTATTGAAGTATTAATTAGACACGCTTTACGTCAAAACTTCCCAAAACTCGGACTAGTTGTAACATAATTCGCAAAAATTCAAAAACTAATTATCAGATAATTTTAGAAATTTATTTTATTACAAAAAAATTGTCGATAACTGTTTTGTTCGAATTAAATTGAGCGGTTGGTTTTTGCTTTGCACATTCAAATTCAGGGGTTAGAAATTTTGCATTCGATAGTAGTTTAATAATTGTTCCAGAATTGCAGTCCGTGTATTAGTAGATAAATTCGCCAGAACACAATAGCACTTTCGCGTTCGTACTGGATAAATATCTATTACCTAATAGTAAAAATCAACAAAACTATAAAATAAAACACCATACGTTATTCTTGACAAGTAGTTTTCATATTATCTGCTACATGTTAAGTAAGTGCGAGTAAATCACAAAAAGGGTTAAATCTCTTTAGTATTTAATTTGCGAAAAGAATTCTAGACTCACAAATATGCGAGTTCACTGCCTTTTCGCGAACAAACCCACCACTTCTAGATTTTATTTTCAATTCCCTTAAGCTGCCATATCCCCCTAATTAGGAAACTTTGTGCAATTTGGCACGCTTACGGGGGTCTCACTGCTGTAAGTAGTTCACACACGTGTGTGGCAGGAAAGCGTACGCGTTCAGCCTTATAATTTGAAAGAGCTTCCATTTTTTCAAATTTTATTTAACTGGTTTTGAGGAGGCCGTCGTCTATGCTAAAGAACAACCGCACGCGTGGTCGGATGGTAAAAGAGAAGAGCGACGGATTTATGAAGGAAATACTACACAACGCCTTGCCATGGATTGTTTTACCCCTATCGTGTTTCACATCTATCCCCTTGATCCGATCAGCTATGTTGTACAACAGCCGCAGACGCGATAAAATGGTTTTATAGAACAAAGCCAAATGGAATACTATTCTGCGAGGAAGGAATTGATACTTCATTTACGATTTTACTTGGATTTACATTTTGTTGCCTCAGCGCTGCTGCAGGGTTTTCCCTAAATGGCTTCCAACGAAAATTCTAAATTCAACTTGAGACAGAAAAGTGTAGAGTAAGAGTTTTAACTTTATAAAAAAATCGAAGAAGACCGAGCAAGTAATAAGGCATAGGACTTTTCTTTTAGTTCTATATTGTCTTAGTAATAATACTACAGGTATGTACGTAGCAAATTGAAAACATCAAAAAATCTAAATGCTAAAAGCAAACAAAGAAAATTAAACTTGTAAATAGCAAAAATAAACAAAAAGGTTAGCAAACAAAAAGTGTTACACAAACTCTAATGAGGACAAGCTCTTTATGACTAGCTCGAAAGTAATTATAAGAAAATGTATTTTTTTACAAACATAATCATCAAAGTAATATTAATAAGTAGGTATCTACTTATTTTCTGACTTAATGGAAAGGAAAACCTAATGGTTATTACGTAACCAGTAATGCCTTTCTTGAGTAGCTTCAGCCAACTTTATTATTATGTCAATGCATTCATTGTTCCTTGTCTATTCACACTATTAAAAAAATTCGACGCTTATTGCTTAAGTAAAATTTTAATTATTAAAAAATTTATATTTCTAACCTAGTTCATGTTGTAGTTTATCCCTAAGTTAAGCAGAATTTAGTTGTCGTCAACGAATTTTGGTAAAGAAAGGTAAAATTGAATTTTTACTTGTTGCAGGACATCACTCGCTATGTTGAGACAAAATTGTGCATAGTTACATAAATATTTAAGTTATTAAAAACATTTAAGAACGTAAAGAGTACCGCGTCTCGTTTTTGTTGTTGGTAAAGGGTGAAAAATGTTAGCACGCTAATAATGCATAAATTACATAAAGCTACATCTCACCCACGATAAACAAAATATATTTTCTTATGTAATTTACACATTGCATACTATATACAGTGGCGTATTTATTTATTTTTCGTTTTTCTTTTAAATTTAAATTTTTCTTTCTGAAATTTATACAACTGAAGCTATTCATCAATAAACAAAGCCCCTCCTAGGGTATTCTGTGGTTTTACATACTGACAAATAGTAAACTAAAACCATATTTTCATATATATTTCTATATTATACAAGATAAATATATTCACGATTTTTTTAAGAAATACATTTAAATTAAAGATGTAATCTTTTTATTTTGCCTTCTCTTAGTTAACATATTTAACTTATTACCTACACATTTTGTGTAGTTACATACAAAGTAGTGCTATAATATAGTTTTAGCGTACCATTTGTAAGTATGTGAAATCTCAGATGATATTCTAAGACGTCTTTTATTTATTGATAAATGTCTTTGCTAGCATTTCTTCAAGTCCAACAACAACACCAATCTCGATGTCCTGCGCAGAACCCAGCGAAAGATATATCATATGGTAGACCAAGTTGTCTACCAAGTGGAAGAGTTCCTGTGGCAGAAAATACGTCTTAAAATCGTCACCACTGCACCACTAAATCGAATGCAGGAAAAATACCGATTCAAATATCAATTTTTCAGTACAAATCTCCAAACGTTTCCGTTCATGCAACAGTACGAGCGCCGATATCATCCAGATGTGTATAGGCACAACAATCTAAATTACATGCGCTCTAGTCCGTATTGAGGTACAAAATTGGGTCGATAAAAGTAAGAGTGGGATAATTTCCAACGTAGAAATAACGAAGGCGATGAATTAACAATTCATCAAATCCGGCACCGACGTTAAAAGCTGAAATGCAAAAACTACCTAAAGTAGGTCAATAATGAGGTGAAGGTGGCAGCATTGTTGTGGCTGCAAGTTTTACAAGACTAAGCGGCTTTAGGCTGTAACTGGTTCCTCCTCTTGCATATCACCATATGGGCCTACATTAGCATAACCACTTGTATTACAAAATTCAAGATCATTTTTCTCCGACACATCCTTTCCTCAATTTCATTTCATTTCATTTATTCCATTTATCCCAGGGAACCCCGAGAAAGAAGATAATGACTTCCATTCCCAGCCAAAGATAAATGGGAGCTCCGTAAACTCTGTGTCACTATCGCTGCTCTTCAAACTCCAACTCATCACGCCAGAATACTATCAGGACCAGCTACCAGTGATTCTCCCATAGCTACTAAAGATAACTGGAATGAAAAGGAGCGTACTATAACCTACAGAAACACAAAGGCTATTTTTATATAGATAAATACCTAACCTACCAAAATATACCTGTGCTGGAAGTATCAGCTTGATCTAAATAACACTGCTTTAGTTTTTGCCGGCTAACCCCAATAAGCCGGAGAGGGGCGGGGTAATAGAAGATATAAAAGATAAAAAAACAAGCGCCACTTCGTTTTAAAACAATGCATACTACTAAAGCTTCAAGCTTATCAGATAAACGAAGAAATAGATCTTTTACTAAAATATAGGCAGCTTCCACAATTTTGGTCGTACAGTGCATATATACTTACAATTGACGAGCTGGAAAACAATATTAAAATCACACAAATAAATAAATAATAAATAAATAAAACACACGTAGTGAAATGTAAACTTTCTAAGTAGGGCTTTATTATAATTATAATTATTATGCTGATCCAAAATTTTAATGTCTAATAAAAAAAATGAATGAATGGTGATTTGTATCACAGCAGGTTGTAAACTTAAAAACTACCCTAGGACAATTTCACTACTCGAGATCTCGTGTTAACTAGTTCTTAAAATTAACATGCATGGATAAATTGTATACACGTTTAATAAATATATATAAACATAAATAGAATGACACAAAATACATACAATTTTAGACAAACATCCCACTATTCGAAGACCCACGGCTGTTTTAGTGCAATTTAAAGCCTTGCTTAGGGGTTTTTGCTTCACCCTTCGATATTTTCTTGTTTTGTTACGACCCGGTACATATATAGATGCAGGTACGGATCCAAAGGGTAGGACTTTCTAATTAAACCCAGTCAACGGCAAGCAGACAAAAAGACACTGAGCAGCAAAACCCAAACGAAAAATACAAAGAAAAAAAAGACCTACAAATAAGACACCCTGTATATGGTATTGATGATAAATATTTAAAACAGAATTTTACCTTTCTATAAACTAAAAGGTCTTTTACAATACAATTCCCTCAAGGTGACTGTTAGGGAAATATTACCTAAAATAGAAAGACATTTTGTGAGATTTTAGCGCATGGAAATTAAATGAAAAGAATTTACCTAAATGGTTAGCACCAGAACGTAATCCGTCTAATTTGACGATTGATCGCATATAAATAATCATGCGATCATTCTGTTGAATGCGAGATTTTCTCCGCTGAAGCGAATTACACCCAAAATCATTTTTTAATACATCTCGCACATTCAACTTCTAATGCCAGACAGCCATTTTGTTATATCCACGGCACTACCGAGCAAGCGCTTCAACGCGCAGGTACGACTTCACGATAAACAGAGGGAAAGGGGCAACCAGTGACAACCAAACGAACGCAGAAGCTTGGTTTTAAACAGTGACCATCAAACAAACAATGGGTTGTGAATTTCAACGTTATAGTACGTCCGCGTCAACTTCCATTAAATCAGTTTCACTTCTAATGATAATGTTAGTGGCAGTGTCAAAGTTAGTGTTATTACTAGTGTACAATTTGATAGTCTTAGAGCTGGAGATTGAATCATGTCACCTGCAGTTCCTCAGAATGTATCCTACCAGAAATAAGCGAACTTTAATTCGTAAATTGAGGTTAGATCAACAGATTTTGCAGTGCTTTTCATACACCAAAATTGAGTTAGCTGCATGTACGACATGCGCTAGTACCTGAACGCTGTCGAGTTAGCCAAACAGCTTTATTGTGTTAGAGTAACACAGTCAAAACTTAATGCACTGTAAGTAGATAGAGCCAAACGGAGCTTTAGCCGAATCGACCAATTACATACATAAATTGGTACTGAGGTTAGTTTGAGGTCGATCCCTAGCTTGGAAAGATATCGGTAAGTCTACACATAGATTAGACAGTAAGATACAGACCGTTGCGACCTATCATGCACGAGCCACTGTAAAGGAAGGATAAGTTTCACTTAATTCTCCACTAAAAGGATCTGGAGAGCTATCCACTCATTTTCCAAGTTGTCGCCAAGTTCATTCTGAGTAATATACGGAATGACCTTAGGAGAATGGGTCGGGAGCATTCATTGAGGACTGATACAAGTAAACCAACGGAATCCAAATCTATTTAAAAAAAATTCTAAATTCATTGAACATGTTCTACACTTTACTAGTTCAACTTCGTCTTCTGATACTGAAACTATTTACACAATGAACGTATCTAAGGTGAGTGCAAAATAATCGGTGTTAGTACTCAAGAGACGTCCAGATACACTAGGAAGATTTCTTCCATCTGTTTTTGTATTTGATTTTATAAATTCAATCTAGCAGCGCGGGTAATGCTGTGCATTTTATAAGCAAGCTCTTTTTATACTTAGTAGTATATTTCTATTATTTATAAATATATACAGGGCGTAACTAAACTATTCTACTCCTGATTGCCCCATAGACCGTGACAGTACGACATAATAGTCTATGAAGAAATTTGATAAATTTGTTTAAAGTCATGTAAATGCAATCATAGTTTGTAATTGTACCTATTAGAAACTATTAAGGCACAATTTATGTGCAACAAATAACTTAATATATATTATTTATTTATGTTACTTCTTGTAACTGATTGATAAACTGGAATAATTCAGACTACAACATAAAGTTTATAAGTACAATAAAGCAGTTACGATATGTTAGTGGGGTATCGATAATAATTAATTAAATTGTGTAAGTTAAGCTCACAAAACTACTTAATCAGTAACAGCAAACATGTAGTTCAAATTTAAAAGGATTTGCTTCGCTAAGCTACATGTATACCTACTACGAATAGCTGATAAAACACTGTTTGATAATTTAATAGAAAGTTAACTAATCAACGTTTATTCGAACTATTATAGGTAATTCATGTGGGGTATGTATGGGAAAGTATAAAACTTTAAATTGATTTGAATTGTAGGAATTTCATTTAATTTTAACGACGTTTAATTGCAAATAGTGCAATAATGATTTTCAGGTACTTATAGGTTTCATAGGTTAATTCAATTACATTAGTGTGTTAGAAATGAATTAAGAAATACGAATAACTTGTACAGTAAAACCTTAATTGGTTTACAGAAATTTATTAAATTACTGTAGTTAGGAGTATTTCAAATTACTCGCTTTGTAGGAAAATATTGCATGCAAAATACAAGAAGCGGAATCGTTTTATAGAGGACCCTCATTTGGCTATACTACCGAAAGCCGCAGATCAACTGTTCGGTACGCCTGTGTTTATTGCAAACAACCTTTTGATTAACTGCAGAATACTCTTTAGGCTTTATTATTTGTACTTTTGGACTTTCCCCCTCTTTTTGTGATAAACAACGGACTGGCATCTAGTACAAAGCAAGATCTTAAACCATTTCAAGGTTGGTAGATGGGAATGTTTACGAAGTAATTTTATTCTTTTACTATAATCATTTGAGGACTTCTATCATATATTAATTGTTTAGTATAAGGTACTGAATTAGGAGTGTGCTTTAAAACAAAGCACTTGGTTATTTTCCCTAATTTTCATAACTATTCTGCAATTTTGCTTATTACCTTAGTATAGCTTTTATGTGCATTAAGTAAGGCTTGTTTAGTAATAAAACCTTCAGAATGTGTTATTTAACGTTAAAATTACATTTGATATATTTAAAACATTTGTAAAAATTCTTTTTAATTAAGATCAACTTGGTGATGTTACATCCTTAGTTGTTACATACTGCTGTGATTCCAGCACTTATAGTTGAATATAAGTCATTTGGGTTGCCTATATATTTAGGGATTTGGACTCAACATGAACAAATCTTAATTAAATAAATGTATTTATTACTTAATAAGTAAAGGATACACTCTATATCACTTGATAATAATAAGAAGTAGATCTTAAACGGATTTTCAACTTAAAACTGAAAAATTATTTTGACAAGTTACGATTTGCATATCATTAGGTCGTTGGACTTGGTTTTTCATAATTGAAGCCAGTGTACGGTGTAGTTTCACCTGGAAATTATAAAAGGCATAGATGGAAAGGTGTATGCAAGCAATCACCACAATACTCACAGTTTTTGTTGTTGAATTTCAAGTAAATTCCATGCTGGTTTAACGATTCATCAAATTTCATGATAAATGTATAATTTTCATTAATCTATGCACTTGCAGCCAAAATGTTTTGCTGCAATATTCTTAATTAGGTTCTAGTGCACCTTTAGCAATAGAGAATATAGAGAAGGTTTAGCCTGTTGAAGCTTAAAATTTGTATCGTTTGAACCTGATCCGTTAAAATAGTAAAATCTAGTTAATATTTAAAGTTTTGATACCAAAATTGATGTAAGTATTGTGTATATATATAATGTCAGGATTCATTTAATAATAAGAAAAGGAAGTAATAAGGTGTGAAAATGTTATTATCTGTAATTTTATAAAACAATGTTTGTCAGGAAATTCAAGATGGTTGCCATTAAATCCTGGAGTTAAATTTGCTTTTTGTTAGACATTTAATATACCAAAATATAAAAAAATTATCCTTTTTTCGATTATGTAAGTTGTTTAAACATTTAATTTACTTTTTTAACAATAACTTGGTTATGTAAATCTTGTTAGGTTTGTTGTTCAATTTTTCTTAGTAACTTACCAGATTTTGTTAGTAACAAAAATGACGTTTGGAGTTTGGTTTTGAAAAAAATGTAAAGCAGGCCGAAAATCTGGTCACTAGCTTTTCTTCTTCTTGATTTTCATGCAAAGCAGAAGCCATGTCGGATCATGCAATAGTTTGTTAAAATTTTGAGGTTATGTGTGTAAAGTTATGTCAATGAAATGCCAAAAAAGTGAGGTTGCGACAAATGTCCTTCAAATTTAATTTTTTTTAAAAAGTGTTAAATAATTTTAAGTAATGATAATAATAAAGAACAGTTAATGTGGATTATAAAAAAAAAGGAAAGTGAAGTATTAATTTGGTTTTTGGACTATTTATTTATAAGAAGAAAATTTCTGGAAAACGTATTAGAACTTTATTTCTGTATGGAAGGAATTTTAAAACAGAATATAATAGAAACTTGTTGGAAATCCTAATTGATTTGATGTACTCACATCTTGTAGGAAACATGTCCAATGTTTAATAATGGTAATTATTTACAATACAATTTTCACTGGAAAGACCACTTTAAAAATGTGTGTTCACCATCACAACAAGTAAACAGGTAAATTTACCGACTATTAAAGAAAACTGCCAAATAATATAGTGTGTTTAAAAATTTTTAATTTTATCCCTTTTAAAAAAAGGGAATAGACTGTCTCTTAATTCTTATTTTGGTAAATCCAATTGACACCAATAATTAATTTAAATTATTCCAAGTATGTTAATTGAATCCATTTTAGATAGTAAGAAATTTTTTTGTTTTAGTTTCTCATTCATAAAATTTCAGTTTTCATTCTTGTTATGTGTTTATTAATAAAATAATATTTTTAAATGTTCAAAAGGAGATTTATTTGTGCATTTCTTTTTTTGTTTTGTGTCCATTAACATAATTTCACAGGTATAGGTTGAATAATATTTTATTATTTTGTCAAAGAGCGACCCGCCTGAAATTTTCTCTTGCAATTTTTCTGAGCTTTTCTTAGGATTTTAAAATCATAGCCGGTGCAAAATTTCTTTTCATCACAAAGGTAAGTGGTGTTTGTTTTTGTATAACTTTTCAGTTTGCCTTGCTACCTTAAACATAAATGATAGTGGTCTTTAATTTAAATAAATCTATGATCAAGTGTTGTAAAGTGTATACTAGTACAGCGCTTATCACGATAAAACATTTATCACGCCTGAATTTGATGCTTTCTATTTTTCTTATTAAAATTCAATCTCTCCATATTACATCAATACGTTCTTTACCTGCTTAAGGTTTTAGTCTCCAAGATAGGATTTTATCTGGTTTAACTTTTAATAAAACCGTTTAAAATGTTATTATTTCATGTGAAGAAAGGTATTACCATTATAGGAACAATTACATAAAATTATGAATAATAATATTTGCAGTTTTTCGAGAATATCGTGTTTATTGGATTTAATATTTTAATTTACAGGATGTAACTATTAGTTAAGAATTAGTAACCTATATTGTATAATCATTTAACATTGTTACGATTCCGAGGGTTAAAGAATTAAAAACGGACGGTGGTGGCAATAATACAGATGCATACACCATACAACTCACCACTCTCTGACCTTTTATTTAAAATAATTGCTCCGGCTAAATAAAATTGTTGTAAAAATTCTAACTCTCCATAAATTGAGACACTCAGGCGGGTCGCTTCAATAGGACACTAAATAATTATATAAATCTAGGAACACAGTAATATGGAATAAAAGCATTTTTTCTTTTTTTTATACAGCACACATTTATTTAATACACTTAACACACAAAAATATTTAAACTTTGATACCAAAATACTATGAAATATCAATCCCAAAATAGTCTGGCAATACCGTTGCATATACTTTAAAAGTTTCTCAGAAGTAACGGAACTACATACTTCCAATAAATAGTAGAAACAACTATATAATTACTAAAATATTCCAAACTGAGGTAATTAAACCTATAAAGTCATAAATTTAGTTGTATTTACGTAACAATTACTCAATGAAAGTTCCGATCTCAGTTACGTCAAGTTAAATGTGCATAAAGAGTTGCATCACGACTGTCTTTTTCTTTCCCGGTCGACATTACTCAGCTATTTGAGAATTACCCCTTAGAAACTGCATTTCTAAATAATTAATTATTAATCATTACTGCAAGTAACATTTATGTTCATTAATAATTATTATACTCCACCTATGTATACTCAAACGGAGCAACATGAAATAAGAATAAGAAAACTTTATTAATCTTTGATGGAATACCACTACGCTCCAAGAGGAATTTAAACCTTACATAAACAAACTGCAATGAAATATTCAAGCTATACACACTGTATTAAGGAAGATACCTGGAACACTGAATAAATAATACAAATAAATAATGGATGTTTACGATGTCTCTAATTATTACAGCAAGAACAAAGAGGGAAAAATATACGTTAGAATTCTTCTTACAAGGTATAATAAAAAAAAAGAATAAATTTAAGGATTCATGACAAAGCCATCTCCTTAAAACAGAAGTTGCATGGTTTTCCTTTTAAACGCCATTATCCTTTTACGTACATGTTTTGTTAAAGATCACTATCTTTCGTATAAAAGGCAAACATAAATTAACTACGTTTTACTTTTGTATATACTAAATCTTCCCATAGAAGTGAAAAATTATAGCGATAATTTACTAAGCAGCATTTATTCTTATTAATAAATGTTTCGTAAATTATGGGCGGTCATCGTCTTAATGTAAATGTTTTCACAAAAGATTAAAGATTAGAATAAGTACTAGATCGTAAGCGTATATTTAACGTATTCGACAATATTAAATAGTTAAGCTGGCGTTAAAGTCCTTATTCGTGTAAATCTTCCAAAGGCCGTTAAACAAAAACCTCAAATTTTCAGCATAATTTTCTTCATCCAGTAGTAGTTCACCAAAACTAATCGTCATGTTCATTAACTACTCATATCAATAAAAATTACCAATGCAGGCACGCATTAGAAAACACCAATTTTCTTTATCGGTGGATTCCTTGGAAAATTCTCAATCGACCAAGATCTAAGCTAGCAAAATTAAAGTGAGAAGATAAAGCGGAGCAAAATTGGAACCTCTACCATTTATTGAGAGCAAATGATTTTATTCTGTAGAGAATTTTACATACAGAAGAAAAGCAATTTCCGAAACTGCAATCACTAATTTGTAGTTGAAAAATATATTTATTATAAGGAAGAACTGCAGAATATGCTTACAACATGTGTGAGTGAAAACGTATTTAGCGAAGAAACAAACGACGAGTAAGAATTAAAAAAAATTAACTACGATTAGGTAGTCAATTGTACACACTCTCCTCAAGAGCATTTTAGTTTTATCAAAATGCCGACGAAAACGGTTGGTAAGATAACTTTCTACAATCCCTATAGAGTCAAAAAAACTTCCCAATAAATCGGGCCAGCTTATATTTTAGAAAAAACCCCATTCTAAAATTAAATATTAAAAAGCTTTTATTTAGTCTAGTCAACGAGGGAAAAATAGCGAAAATAATTCGTGTAATAGCAAATTCTGGTACAGTGGGAGGGGGGGTGCCATGAACAGCATACTAAAAATCCTGACCGGTGGCGGTGAGCGGGGGAACGGGGGAGCGTTTAAAGGTCATTTTTCACGTTTTTCTAGAATAGTTCAAAAACCGCGACCTCTCGCGAAAAGTTTCCATGTACAAAATTAAACTACATGAAATTTACTACAAAAAAAGGTCCTATGTATTTTTTGTCTACGATGGATAGTTTGCGAGATGCCGGGGTGGAAAATCCTCGAATTATTAAAATAGAGTCTTAATGGTATAAAATTAATGTTTGATGTTAAAGGAAGTGGGTTCGGACCGAATATTAAATGTCTGTACAACATGTTAGTGCAGTAGCTCTGAATAAAGGGATAGATCGATAGATTGTGTACTGAGGATATGGGTGGAGGGGGGTTGGAGGGCAGTAGCGTGAGGGAACGTCGATGGGAATGAGGCCAAGCACCTCGTGTCTTCATTTCAGCAAAAAAAGTGCAAAACAAAAAATTCGAAAGAAGCTAACATCTATATCCTATGCCCTCATTGCTGCCATTCATCCTCGATCTTTCATATCTCCTATCCTACATGCTGTCGCTCTGTTTATTCACTGAATGTTTGGATCCAAAAACTTGGCCAATCTACTTGCTGGTTTGAGATTCAGTGCAACTTATCAGGAAGCTCAACAGCTGGACCTATTAACTGTCTACCACACTGAAGAACCTGCCTCTAGTGTAATGTTCTGTATATAATATGTATTCAAAAATGTCGATTTCAATGCCTCCACTATCGATGGCTGGAATACTTTCAGAGCATGGGAGGCATCAAATGCATTACTCCAGTCTCAGCTCTCCCACCATTTGGAGAGCCCCACAGGCTTAAATCGGCTTCCCCCCCATCAGGCTTCCTCTGACACAGAAGTAGACCACCTAGTATTATGGAACTTCAGATATTTGAACATCGGGCAAGCAATGCATTACGGCAGATTACTCAAGGGCAGGGTCTGGGCTGAAAGAAGTGTTATGCCTAGTTTAAGCTGCAAATTCAGTTGACAAAATTTTAAACGGTGCACAAACTTTTTATCTGTTTTCTTGGCAGCAATGAGGGTATGGGATATAAATGTTAACATCTCAATTTTTTGTTTTGCTCTTTTTTTGCTGAAATGAAGACACGACCCAAACGACCTTCCCTCACGCATCTGCCTTCCAACCCTCCTTCCCCCATATCCGCAGCACACAATTTAACCCTTAATACAGCACTACTGCTCTTAGATGTTGTACAGACATTTAATATTCGGTCTGAACCCACGTCATTTAACATTAAACATTAATTTTATAGGTACCATTAAGACTAACTCTATTTTAATAATACGCGGTTTTTCCATCCCCGGCATCTCGCAAACTATCCATCATAGACAAAAAATAAATAGGGCCTTTTTTGTAGTAAATTCTATGTAGTTTAATTTTGTACCTGGGCACTTTTCGCTAGAGGTCGCGGTTTGTGAGTTATCTAAGAAAAACGTGGAAAAATGACCTTTAAACGCTCCGCCATCCCTCCGCTCACCCCGCGGTCAGGATTTTTAGTATGTTGTTCATGGTACTCCCCCCTCCCACTGTACAAGAATTTGCGACTACACGAATTATTTCCGCTATTTTTCATTCGTTGACTGGACTAAATAAAAGCTTTTTAATATTTAATTTTAAAATGGGGTTATTTCGAAAATATAAGCTGGTCCGATTTACTGGTCTTTTCAACTCTATAGGCATTATAGAAAGTTACTTTACCAACAGTTTCCGTCTGCATTTTGATAAAACTAAAATGCTCTTAAGGAGAGGTGTGTGTAAGAAGCCGATTTTAAATTTTGGAGATTTTTCTGTTAAAGTTTTCAAATAGATTGAATAACCAAAAGAAAAACGAATTTTTATTTTTATCTAACCCTTATGTACGTAATTAAGTCAAAAAAACTATTACGGCTAATCTTTTTGAAAAATTGCTACCAAGCGTGCCTCAAAATATTGCTGAGATTATTTGGCATTTATAGACGCAAGTTATACCAGTACAGAATTGTGAGTATAATATACTTTTGAAATGGGATTTAAAAAACTGGTTTGTTTAGTGTAGATAAATAATTTTAACTAAATTACATAGGTAAACTGGTGTTAAACGTCTGGTGTTAATTCGTATAAATCCTCTGGAGGTCGTTAAACTTAGATTTCGAGAGGTGCAAATTAAAAGTGTAATTGCTTAATACACGTTGTTAGTAAGTCTTTATGTGTTGAAAGCCTAAAAGAAGACGAAAAAAATCTTGCTAAAAATACCGTTACTTAGTATTTTACAAGATTTTATTAATAACAGAAATATCACATTTTCTACTCAAACGCTGTTAGTATACCGATTCAGCTTCAAAAGAAGATAGGGTGCTCTTTAGCTTCTAAGCTAACAATTAAGCTTAGATAGTTCTTTAGCTAACAATTAAAAATATCTTACCAACAACCAATTATTTGACAAGCTCTTTGTAGAAGCTCACCTGCAACAAAAAAAATCAAAATTAATTCCTGTAGCAAAAATAGAATAAGTAATATAAATTTTGAAGCCAAAATAAAATCAATTCCAACAGCTATAAAAACTGTAGTTCCGCTGTGTAGTTAAATGTTAAAAGGTATAAGGATTACGTAATATTCTTAGTGTAACCGCTCGTAACGGAGCGGTACTTTAAAAGTTATAATTATAATTTAATGAAGGTTGATTGCGAATTTCTTATGTTTACCATAAAGAGACTCAACTGAATCACTACTGTAATACCGATCAATAATTAAGTGCAGTTTTTCTTGTAATATACGAATAAACAAGTAGTGTTCAATTAAAAGAAAATTAAACGTTTGGTTGGTCGTGCTGTTGAATTAAAATTTCAAATAAATCGGCGAGATAGCAAATTAACAGCCTCAAGAGCTGCTGCTGATATACTATTCACTGCTAGCAGACCTCTTTTTCATCTATTCAATGCATGATGATGCCTGAATGGCTTTAACTTTGGTGGTCTTTGTTGATTCGAAGCGAAATAGGAAAATAGGTATTTCCCCAATGAAAATGTTTACAGCAAGATCTCTTTTCACCTTGAATATTTTCAAGATATCTTGCACAATTCCATACTTATTTTGTGTATTGTAGACTAAGTATAAGTATAATATAATAAGTCGTACATATAATTTTGTAAATACGCGATGTAAATGGATTTTGCTAATATCTAATCTAATGTACAGAATTATCACAGCTGCGGGTAATTGGCACTCTACATTTATTTTATATTATTGATTATTGAATAAATTATTATTATTATTATTATTATTATTATTATTATTATTATTATTATTTTTAAATTAATAATTAATTTTAAGGTTAACTCGCCTTTATAGGGCACTTTTACTATTCGATATATAACTAGTATTATCATACCTCTAAAGCTGTTCTCATATTTATTACGATAGAAGTTTTATACACTATTTAAAGTACAAAAATTAAGTACAGAAATATCTAAACTCTTGGTTACATTTTGTTTTCATATAGTATTTAAATACCTAAATGTCAGAAAGTGATGCAACACCGTTCACCATTCTTCAATTTGTTGTAACATCAGGAAAAAGATAATGTCTAAAAGATTACAATTTAACAAGCCTTTTCAGCAACGTAAATATATACTTATACATATACGAAAAGTTCTTAAAATTTTGGTTAAACTTCTAAAGTTTCACTCAAAACTTTCTCCCGTTTATAAAATTCCAAGGGTTGTTTTTTCTAGCTGGGAGGATTCTGCTAGCAACTGCCAACAAAAGTTTCCACTGGTTTCGCATGGTTTGTACGAAATTTCTTGTTTGTTGCCTTGAGCGAAGTAACTTTCTTCATACTTTAACAGCTTTAATTCACACTTCATCATTTAATTGATGTAGCACTGTGGTAGACCTGAACATGTGATGTTTAGGTTGAAAATAAAGTTTGTATTTGTTTGGAACTTCTAGAAATAATAGTGTACTAAATTTATTCCAATATTAATATAAAAGTGTTCTGTGGCCATAAGATCTAGAACATTGTTCCATGATTAGTACACATCAATGTAGGTTTTCACAGTTACGCTTCTTATGCTTAAAGTAAACCGAATTTTTTTACTGCGTTCATGTTATCTACACGCCGATAATTGAATTAAAATGGAACTTATAACGTTATAACAACAAATTTTAGCTGAAAAATACAAATTTGTATTAATAAGGCATGTCTATAAAAAATAAAAACGTACAAGTTTTAAAAGCTACCGCACACTATCGTCCCGGCTGTAAACCAAGTTGATAGACAGTAATGACGCACGCTTTATTTTTGCAGTAATCTATTGCAGTAAATACTAAATTGTACCATGTGAAATTGTGATTATTTGTAATTAATGTATAGAGTATTGGAAAACTGTCATGTCATGGAAAACCCAATTATCATGTCCAATTATGACCCTGTAAAAAGCTATTAAAATGTCATTAGCGTCGGGTAAAAAATCAATTAATAGTGTATTACATTACAAGTCATGAAAGTGAAACTTTGCAGAAGAGGAGGCTTATTGAAGAGTACGAGGATGCGTAGCATCCGAGTATCTCTTTAAAGCCTCCGAGTCAAGCAGAGACACTTTCATGACCAGTGATGTATTATATTTTTTCTGAAATCGTTTTTCAAAACTAAAAATAGATTTAAACTGAAAAAATATATCAACATCAGAGTCGTATGAGAAGTTAATATCCATGACAATGAATCAACAACAAATCAAAAATATTTTGTTGTATTTGATTGTTAGTGTTTTTAATTATATTAAATAAACGTTTCATAAGATAAGTGACGATTTCTAATTCAATTGCAGTCTAAAAATGACAGATGAGTCTTGTAAAGTGACAGGAGTCTTGTAAAAATCATGAAAGTGACTAGTCTTTAAAGTGACACTTTCATGACCAACCTGAGTTCTGTCATGACAAGCTTTCTTGACGATTTCAGAAAAAAAACAATTATTTCTAGTGGCGGTGAGTGTATTCTACTCACAGACTTTGGATTTCCATAGTAAATTTGTTTTACACAGGAATTTTAACAATTGTGCAATATTTTGTTGGTAATACGATATGTGTATACTATATTATAAAACATTATTTACGACATAATATTATTGGTTTCATATTTTAGTTCTAAATATTAAGTCAGAGTTATTGGGCCAGCGGGTGAAGTAATGAAATGACGTCAATACTAAGCAATCTGTATCTGTCATATTATAGCTATTAACATATCTAGGATGTAATGAATGTCATAACTGCCGCAGATGTCAGGTTGAAATCCGAGCTCGAAGAGCGAGGATTTTAAGACTTCTAAGGCTGTTATGACATTATTACATCCGAGGTATGTTCAAGATTTAATCGGTTTCAGGTGGCTAGCGCCGAATTTGAATTTACTGTGAAAATTAATGAATCAAAAATTTGTAGCAACTTTTTCCGTAAAAATCAAAGTCGTTATGCAAGTTGGTTGCTAGGTAGTCACAAAGATGTTTATTTGTCAACAAGCATTTTATTTTTACAAGACTTAATAATTTCTAAAATGAGTGCCGTTGATTTGCCTGAAAACGTGTTAGAAAATGCTGAGGAGGCTATACGAGCACTTATTCCAAGCAAGTTAATAGTGAGATACGAAAAATGTTATACTGACTTCCAACACTGGCAGCAAAATAATAATTGTGCAGAAATAGTTAATGAAAATGTTCTTCTGGCGTATTTTCAACAACTGGTAGGCTTATTGATATTGCACGTAATGTTTAATTATGTTTTTCTGATTTTCAGTCAACAAAGCACAGCCCTTCATCTTTGTGGGTCTATTATTCAATGCTTAGAAGCACCATCGCTATTAATAAGAACGTAGACATAAAATCCTTTGGCAAACTATTTGCGTTTTTAAAAAGAAAGAATGTTGGACACGTAGCAAAAAAAGCAAAAGTTTTGAGGAGTGATAACCTGAAAAATTTTCTTAGGAACGCAGAGGATGATCAATTTTTAATGTGCAAGGTAGAAATAAGTAAATGTCAAAAATACATGCCTGACGTTTAACGTTGTTTTTAGGTAGTGGCCATTTTCGGCTTATTTGGGGCTACCCGATGCGATGAAATTTACAATTTGAGTGTGAATGATGTTAAAAAGGAGGGAAATGTTCTTGTAGTGACAATTAATCAAACGAAAACTTACAAATCGCGTATGTTTACTGTCATCCCGGAGGGTTCGGTTAATCATGTTGATATTGTGATGAAATATAAGAATTTGAGACCGCAGCACACTTTATATAATAACTTTTTTGTTTTCTACAGCCGTGGAAAATGTAGTACTTAGAGAGTGGGTATACATAAGATTTCTTCGGTTCCCAAATTAATTGCTACGTTCTTGGAACTTCCGGAACTTGAAAGATATACGGGTCACTCTCTTAGGCGTAGTTCAGCAACAGTTTTGGCCAATAAGGGTGGCAACATTATAGATCTGAAGAGATTGGGTGGGTGGAAGAGTTCCAGTATCGCCGAATCATATGTGGAAGAATCCGTGCAGCGTAAGATTAGTGTTGCCAGAAAAATGGTTGATGGCGACACCTCTTCTTCTACCTCAGAAAATAATTGTAATAGTCCAGCAATTATAGAAGACACTGGTGTTAGCAGTCATACTGAAATTGCCATGAGCAAGGGGACCGAACAAATTACTAGTGCTTCTATTTCGAATTGTTCTGATTTAACGGTGAAGATAAATAATTACTATTATGGAAAGTATAATTAGGTTCTTGTTGTAAGATGTTCCATTTTGTTACTTAAAATTTTCATAATAAAGGTTTATTAAATATTTTTTTCCTGTATTGTAAAATTATTACAATACCTTTACCTGTATTGTAAAAATATTACAATACTCATATGTCATTTTAAATTACTAATACGGTTATGAGGCACATTACAAACCAACTTTTGTTGTTATTTTGAATGTTAAGAACCTTATTACATCCTGAAACCGATTAAAAAAATTAACTCCTACGTTGCAAAAACAAACATTTGCGAAAAAAAATTATCTTAAATATCTTCGTGTAAGTGTACGACTGCATGCCAGAATATTCTCCAGATAATCCAAATCGAACGGCCACTAAACGTAGAGTAGAAACAACTTATAATTATTAAATGGTTCGAAGGAAGCTACCACGCGAAACAATGGCAACGAACTCTTTTTAAACAGTGAAGTATTTAAGAGACTATTAAATGGTGGATAAAAATACAGTTTTTTGCCTAATTGATCAATAGGGTGCGACAAAATAGCGCTCAAGCTAGACGATACAACACTCCCGAACCTTTATACTAAGAATAATTACCAGCAATACGAGATAAATTAACCATAATATAATAATAGCCAACGATGTCCACCGAAAAATATCTCGAAGATTAGAAGACGTAGTGAGCTGAGATTTTACAGTCTAAAAAGTTTAGAACACGAGGCCACATTTCATTCAAATGTACAAAAGTTCAGGTTTAAAAATTCTTTTTTTTCTAAAATTTATAAATATAAAAAGAATCCGATTTTACGCGTAAACGATAGATCATGCGAAAAAATGTTAGTAAGGTTTTTTGTTGTGCTAGATGCACTTCTGATAGAGCCCCATAATTAAACCAATATTATTAAGGCTATACTTAAACAGTCCTGAACGATCTGCTGGAGGGCAGCGGTAAGGGACAACGTGAGGGGAACTTCTCGAACTATGCCCCCACCACACATTATTTTTGGAGAGGGATATATTTAGAGAAAGATTGAGATTTTTGGTACCAGAAACAGCGTGCGTAAATGAATTAATATTAATTGTTGATTAATTAATATTAACCAATTAATAAGAGAATGTACAGTAATTAGTAATTGTAAAAAAAATCATCAAAAACTAATAATAAATAGATTAATAATAAAAAAGAAACAAACAAAAAAGGATGATAAATGACATTCATTAAAGAAGCAAACAACGTCAACAGATAGCATAACCCCATAGATGAATAGCTGGATTTCAGACTAGAAAACCACAATTCAAATCCCATGCAGATCGTATAATTTATTTTTAATAAAATATTTAATATATTTCATAAATAAACATTTTTTTAATAATTATAATATTTATAAAACAGAATAACACAATTAAATACTAACACGGTAATGTATAATCAATTAGTTTTATTTTTAATTAATATAAATATTATACATATTGAGATTATATAGAATCATCAGGTTGAAAATGTACTTAACGAATTGTAATTTCAGACCATTTTAAAGGCTACGATTTGAACGTAAGCTCAGATTTAATAAATTCATGCAATAAAAGAAAGATAGACGTGCTAGAATACGAGATTTATCTAAGTTAATTATGAAGTTAAAATAGGTTTTAAAACTAGGAAATTTATCACACACACATAACCTCAATTTCATATAAAAAGATTTAGTAGCAAAAAGGGTATAAGTCAATTATGTTGTTTTATAGTAGAACATGTTGTATGTAACCCATGCTACATGTTTTGAATAGTTTATTCACGTTTCTAGAAGGTTTTATCTTATTAGATTTGAAGTTTGTCGTTGAGTAACGCAGTAAATGAGTTTTCTTTCCCAAATAAGGATAAGTCAGTTTCGGTTACATATTTCACTGGAAATAGTACTAGATCAGTACTTTGATATTTATAATATCACAATTTACTTACGGATTCCTGTAGTTGGTGGAAATCTTGTCACATAAATGGAGATTTTCGGCCGTATTGATGTTTATTGTTTTTGAAATTTAAGTATTATTGTGATGATTTTCGTCATTGTTTTGTGTCTAGCACCTTTAGTACTGTACTCTGGACGAGAATAGTTCCATTAAATTTATGTTGGTATATTGTTTAAATTTGAAGAAGCATCTTTTCATGTCTAACACGTAAAGGTATATACTTTACTTAAGTTTTTCTTTGTTATTTTATTATAATTTGTGTAAACTCCTTATGTTTGGAGTACTTTGTGTAACTATGTACATATTTCATATACAGGAATATTTGAGAGTGATGGGTTTTCAATGTAATTTAGTTTTTATGAGATCGGTGGCGGTAATTGATTTTCTTTGTTATTGCTTAATTTAGACCATACGTGTCTTATGTCATTTTATTCGTCTCTTTACCAACTATCTTTCTGTCTTTTTGGAATTAAGATTAGTGTTTTCGTGACGTCATGATATTTTGTAATGTTCAAGTTTTTTGAAAACTTTCGTTGTGTCTTCAAATGTTTCTTGAAAACATATAAAAGGGCTTTGAAAATTTAACAAAATCAGTCGATAAAAGTAATAGGGTGAATCTATGCTCGACTCTTGATCGAGACTTAAAAATAAAGTGAGTTTATGAAGAATCACAGGTTTTTTGGGATTGTAAATAAAAACCTTTTATATGGAATTGGATACTTACCTGTTATACAGGGTGTCCCATTAAGACCTAATCAGCCTTTTGCCAGTGGTTAGATATAGTTAAAGAAAGAAAATTCCTATATACCATTTTTCTCGTACTTCTATACTTTTGGAGAAAAACGGCATCGTAGTTCAGCCTAATGTTTTCAAATTTAATAGTAATGCACATGACACATATTTTAAGGTGACAAACAATACTACTTACTTATTTTCGACAATGTGCAAGCTATCATAATAAAGTAATAACCCGTCTTTATTTAGCCAAATGTTTCGTGGAATAAGAACAGATAAATAAATAAGAAACGTACTCGTGTTGGATATTATGTTTCAAAAACGGTATTTTTGTATTGTGATTACTGCTTTGTAAGACAATTCCATATTCTTATAATAGGTACGTTAACCCCTATTATGTGTAATACAAGCAGGTCTGTGAATAATAGTATATTAAGTATCAAGAACAGTAAGGACAGTTTACCGATCGACGACAATGTTTGGCGAATGAGCGAAGCGAAGTCACCAATATTGGAGGAGATCGGTAAATTCCTTACTGTTTGAGATGCTTATACTATTTTTTGTACGACGATTATGAATACAAAGATATTAACTAAGGAAATATCCCCGAAAAAAATAGATTTAAGATAATTTATTTTTGCCCTGTATATCCACCAAACATTAAGTAGGTTTTGTCGTTACCATGGATACGTTTGTAATTACTATTATTTTTGAATGTCACGATATTTGTCAAACTCGTGAGAATGAGTGAATCTGAAAACGAATATAATTGGGATATTGAAGAGGCCTGAGCAAATTTAAATAAACAACATACATTTTTTTAAATAGTCCAATTATTTAGAAAATAAATGATTTCTCGCGAAAGAGACATCTAAAGATCATGCATTTATTTTATAAATTACATATAATTTACTTACCGTTCTGTTTTTGGCAGAACTGAACGGTAAGTAATTACTTACCGACGCGTTTTTGCTTAGCAACCAGTAAATATAACCTACTGTTCTAAAACCAAGTATGGTAAACGATCCGAAATAGCATGGTCGTACAAAAAAATATTTTCGTATTAATTTTGTTTACAGTAAATTAAATAAGATATTTTCGCTGTAAAGGTAATTTAGTATTCTATTATGTGTTTTGATTATTAGATTTTTGTTTCTGATAACCGCGTGCCAGTTGTGTTATTTTTTTGGGCATGCTGTACTGTATTATCTCCTACTATTTTTTATTTAAAATAATATTTATTTTCACAAAGTACATACTATGTAATAAATAAAGGGTACCGATTTCTAGTGAAAAGCAATAAAATCATCAACGTAGATACCGTAAATATTCCTAAGAATTGTGACTAATAATTGGACACAGCTGCATTAGTACTAAAATAATCAAAACAACCCCGCAGGCAGCTTTTATTTAGAGTACATATTATGTTTGTAAATACTCGGCCAAGGTAGGGCCTAAAATTTGCAAATCCCTTACACTGCAGTTTTTAGTATAATAGTATAACAGTATTTACTTAACAATAATCAACCTTAACAATACCTATTGATGGATCGATTAAATTATCATCTTTACTTAATTATGTTTATTAACAAATAACAAATCAAATTTAATATCATTAAATGGGTCAGTATTAAAATGATGTAATTTCTGTCTGCGTTTCCTATTAGAATATAGGGGAATCCCCCGGATTAATAGAACCTTTTAAGTTCTTTCAACATCATCCAAAATGGAATTTGCACCGTCTGCATCCTTGTGCTAATTTAACAGATGTCACGTTTTTACTGATGGTGTCAATTTCTAAACAGCTTGCATTTAATCCTATTCGACTTAACACCTGATCAATTATATGTACTTTTCTGAAAACGTCGTTTTAACATAATTATTAAAAATTTGAACTTTAATCAAAAAACTTTATTAAGATTTTTTGTTCCAAATGCCATTAGAAAAGCGCTGGTAAAGTCTGGTGTGGGGGCTATGAGACACCCTGTATAAATTAAAGAAGATTTATTTTTATTTTCCAACACTATTATTTGGAATGGTGATTGATTTATTTTAATCAACCAAAGAAAATAACTTTATTGTTTTCATTTTTACAATTGATGCTGATATTACCGATGGCGCTCAACGCAATTTATTTCAAGAAGTGATTGCATTGAAATGTCAATTGAATTGACACACCAAATGTGGTGTGTCAATTCTTTTATATAAAAGGTTGGTAGTAATAAATATTGTTACCCATTGCTAACAAAGTTATAAAACAATTTCTATTTAATTTGTGTACGTTAAAAGCGTTCTTTGTGAACAAAGTTTGTTGTTTTAACAATAATTTCAAAGTTTATTTATTTCAATTGTAAGCAATTTATTTGGTTGAATTTGATTTATTTAATGTTAGTATCTTTAAATGAATACGGTTGTAACCCCCATGTCAAGTTCACAACCACCAAAATTTCACTTAGACAAACTAAAGGAAGAATTTTCCTTTTACGATTTTTAAGAAACTTGTTTTTCCTATTTGATAAAATTTTTATTTAATTTTAATAAAAATAAAGATCTGTGGTTTTTAATTTGTAAATGCGTTTATTTTTATTTGATGTGGATGCGAGTATTAAATGTTATATACAGAATAAAAAAAATTTCTCGTCCAAATACAGCAGTTCAGGTGTGGCTTCTAGTAAGTTCTTTTTTTCTTCCAGATGCAAGAATCAATAAGATTTTTTTTATTTGTTCATCTCATGCTCAAACGATATAAAACTGAGTTAGTCTATTGAGAAAAAGAAAAGCTATTGGGTGGTTATATTTTGATTTTTATTGATGCTAGTCAAAATCAGATAAAACATTTATCTAATTTATTTAGTAAATATCATCCCATACTTTTATGGCTTGCCCAGAACTTGGGGCTTTCTTTTAAAATCTTAATTCATTTATTTATTGGGTTATTAGCATATAACATTTCAATATATTAGGTAGTTTAAACAATGACTATAAAATTAACGGATAATTTTATGTAATTATTCTTTTTTATAAATATTATAATTTTAAAAAATTTATTTATAAAATACGTTAAATATTTTATTGAAAAAATTAAACCAACTGCATGGGATTTGAACCGTAGTATTCTAGTCGAAAATACAGAGATATTACCACGGGGCTATGATGTCTGTTGGCATTGCTTGCTACTTTAATGAATGTCATTTATCATAGTTCTTTTTTGTTTCTCTTTTATTGTTAATCACTTTTTGATGATTTTTGCAATTATTAAATATAGTACATTCACTTAAATTGGTTAATGCTAATTAATCAACAATTAATATTAATTCATTTATGCATGTAAACATGTTTTGAAATCTTAAATTTTGCGCGTTGAGAGAGAGGGGAAATGAGTTGCCATGGCGAGGCAGCCACCTCTCAATGATTAATTCATTTTTCCGATTTTACTTCTAACAAAAAAATGGCATATAAGTAATAGTAATTTACGTTATAAGTTCTGGAAATGGAATTTTACAGTCGAGTAAGATGTCCCGACGAAGGAGCCGAGTCCGGAACATCGAAACGAGACTGTAAGAGCATTTCCAGGACGTATGACGTAATGCGTTTTATTTCATAATGCAATTATTGGATTATTGGTTTAATTTAAAAAAAATTATATAAAATAAATTTCCGAATGCACAATATGGAGACATCTATGAAAAACGAGTATCCATAGTAACCGTACTAAAACATTGTCCAGTTGATTGATTGTATTTGCGTCCGGTAAAGTTTTTTACAGTCATACTAGACTGTAATAGTAGATTACTTACCGAGGCGGGAAGTAGAACATTACGCGGAGAGCAATGTTGCTGCCCGAGGCGCGAAGCGCCAAGGGCTGCAATTGCTCGACGCGTAATGTCTTCCCACCGAGGTATGTATACTATTTTATTCACAATCTTACATAATTATGTTCTTACATTGATACCTTATACTTGATATATGTAAAACACAACACCAGCGTTTTTATTCAGGTGGCGATAAAATGACAATTGTTGCAACAATTGTCAAAGTAAATTCGTGTCACTACTAAACCATATTTAATTACATTGCTCCTAATTGCAATTTACACGATTTAAAATGTCTAATAGTGAAACTGATGTAAGTTGCACACCACCGGAATTGCGAGAAGTTGCTACTAACAATGATTGACTGTTTGTTACCTGCTAAAAGTAAAGATAGATACGAAAACTTCTGCCATCTGTTGAGAATATTTAGAACGAGCAAAAGGTAAGTAATGGATATTACTAACCAAGAGAACTCATTACTAACCAAGAGAACTTATTATTGACTATGGTGTATAATAAACTACTTTCTAACTTTTTAAACATCAGTAATAAACACATTATGTATCGATTGTGAATAAAAATTTTTACAATCATCCTAGACCGTAAAATCGCATGTTCTGGACTAAAAAGTTTGACGTAAAACTGACAAATGTGACACAGTATGAAATAAAGTATATTTATTTCATACTGTGTCACATTTGTCAGTTTTACGTCAAACTTTTCAGTCCAGAACATGCGATTTAACAGTCTAGTATGATTGTAAAAAATTTTACAGTCTAGTATGACTGTTACATAAATTAAATTACTATTACAATGACGCTACAGAGTAAGTTGGCTGGAAAATCTGCTAATTCAGATATTCGAAAATCTGTTATGCCGGGCATCGGCTTTTAAAATATTTTGATAATATTATCTACAATAACTAAAAAAATTCGATGTACATGGTTTCTAGAGTAACTATCCCTTGAATTTATATTAGAGTTAAACTCATGTATAGTATATGTAAAAAGAACCACTTCGCGAAATTTCGCAAGAACCCTTTACGCGACAAAATGATATAAAATTTTACAACTATTATTTTTTTAGACTTTTTCTTCATTTTGATGTCTTCTATCACCACTTAAAATTAACGCATAGTAACCCCCTTCCACTCTGTATACAGCAAGCTGCTCTTTACGTATTTATTCATTGAAAATAATAATTTTTCTAAAGTATTCTATTTAGAAAACAATTTAGCCGTTTGAAAAATAATACATCTACACTTTTCAAAAGTACTACACTTGGTTGGCGTTAGTTGGAGTTTCGGCTGCCTTTAATGGAGATGTTTGATAGTTTTCTTTTGTTCAGGTTAGACTGTGAACAATATCAGATGTGTACAATTTTCACGTAGGCAATATTAAAGGCACTTTTAGCGAGTGCAAAATTATAGCAACAGTAAGAATGGTGAAGTCGACCGGAAACAGCGAAGGTCTTAGACTAAATATAGCTTGTGGTATGTTATCGAAGCTTTAATATTACAACATAGAATGCTAAAGAGATAAAATATAAATATATCATTATTACTATTATTAATTAAAATAGTGCCTTTTTTAATCCAAAGTATTGGTTTGCGTAATTTTCGTCTTCGTCGGCTGTTACTACCCATAAGCATAGTAATACATTATTCAAATTATTCAATGGTAATACATACCCGCCTGGGTAAGTCGGTGTGGGTGGGTGAGTAAGTTAGGAGAATTAAGTCGGGGATATTTTTTAAAGACACGTCCAGGCCGTGTGACAATGCTAGGCTTAGCATTTTAGAGTAAGTTATAGTATACGCTTTGTATAATAGATTTTTAAAATAAGCCTAATACAAAAAGAAAATCTTTTTTAGAGAGTTTTAAAGGATGCAAAAACAGCTAATTTTAGGTATAGGGTATAATACATGAAATAAAGTTCAGAATTTTACAAGGAATTCGAAATTGCCAAACAATTGGGGTTACTATTCGAAAGAACCAAGTTGATACTAGTCGAGATTTTTTGAGATACTTTGTATAACAAAAGTTGTTTTTAAAATAAGCCTAGAAAAAAAATCGACAGATCTGAGTGATTCTTTTATATATTAAGCGTTTTAAAAGATATAATTTATTCTGTACTTTTCGATCTCACTGTATAAATAACTATCTTAATATAATTAACTATTTGGTTTATCTGTAGTTTCTATTAATTAATAGGGGAGCCGCGGGAAGTTTGGCTGTGCGTGCGTAACCGTTCCTCTTTGTAAAGAGACAACTTTACTATAAATTGCCACAAAGAATTACTTTAATATTAAGTGTGATAAAATCAAGAAAATGGAAATAATTTAAGAAAATTCAACTCCATTGACCTAGTTTTAAAAAACATTTTATAATTTAATCATAAGAAAATACTGTTTCCGGAGATAATAAACAGGTTTATTACTTTTTTATTTTCAACTCGGCTACTTTTCAATACTGCCTGCTTCTGTCTGTTGGTTTAATGTATTAAAATGGTAGAAGTAGTATTTTTAAATATGAATTTAATATTATGCACATAATTAGAAGAATATTTCAGAAACAAATTTTCAGAAAAATCTTATTGTGGAATTTAAAACAATTATTGTACTTTAAGCAGTTTATGCTTTTAAATTCTTCCTGTAAAAACTTTCCAATACCCATAGAACCGTTCAGGTTTTATGTTTTCCGGGGTAATAATAAAAATACAGCGATGTTTTTCTTCGGCAAGTCTTATTGTTCTTTTGGTATAGTATATTGCAAAACAATCTGAAATTCAATTCCGTCATTTTTTCGGTTTCTTCGTTCCTTCAACTTGTTAAGGTTAGATTAAACTTATAAATCAACTTTCTTGTCTTGTGTAAAAGTATGAAAAAAGTTAAGCACTATAAGAAAATTTTTTGATTTAGTGCGTGTTTTTGACTGCAGTCAAAAGTCGTTGAATATTTTTACTTTCTAGATTTCTATCAAATCGATACAGAAACTATTTTAATATTTCTTCTATAATTAATTATATTTAGTTTAATTATTGGTTTAATTTAAAACGAGTATAAAAGAGTACTTCAGCTTTTATTTATAACGAACTTTACTATTGTACTAGCGGCAAGCCCCACGATTGGTCGCGTCAAAAATATTTAATGTAGTGTACAAAATAATTACAAAAACTTAATACTTCTTCTAAATAAGACGTATGTAGGTAAAACCAAAACCAGAGACCTTTTATTGCTTTTAAACAAACTACTTTTAGTTCGTCACGTGGCGGTGGTATTTAAAAAGGTTACTGATTTCAGATTTAAGAAAGAATAGGAATAGGCTGTTTTACGCCTAGAAAAAGAGTAACATGCTTACCGAAATACTTATTGGCAATTAGTCAAACACAATGTGTGGTTAGGAGACACCGTTAAAATTTAATGTTAAGAATAAAACTTATTTCAAAAATAGAGTATTTGAAGCTTCCAAATTGTATGTAAATGATCGTAATTTACATGATGTTAAATTCATATCCGCCGACAATTTGGAAAGATTTAATACCGATCGATTTTTTAATTAAAGGTAAAGCAAAAAATATTATAAAAGTGTCTGACAGTACAATTTGACGTTCTCAAACGTCGCATTGTTATTGTAAAATCTTTATTCGTACCGTTGTTGTACGTATTGTTGTTATTCAGTAATAAAATTAAATTTTTTGAAATAATAACAAAATATAAAATTAGATTTAACACTGAGCTTCATCATATCCAGTTTGGAACTCTGATGTATAAGTCTTTAGATAATTATCAGAAGTCAGAAGTTCTTGAACAAAAGCTTTGCTTGCTCACCTCTAATGTTATTTATTATAGATCCTCGAAGCAACCAAATCCGTAAGCTTCTGGTCCCATTGGCATTTTCTTGTATTACTCGTTGTCGAAATAATTTTGTATCGAAGGTGTTATTACCCCAAACCAGAATAAGGCATGAAACACCACTTCTCTTAAATTTTCACACAAAATACAATTTTTATTTTTAGCACTTAACTTACCTCTTCTAAGCAACCAGACCAGAATTAACTTAAAACTGAATTTACGCTTAGAAAAGTAGGAAAGGCGAATTTATTAAGTTTTGCACTCAACCAAATAGTTTCAATCTAACAGTTTCTTTGTTACGGTATATTATTATTATTAGCATAACATTCCTAGGAGGAATATAGCTGTTTCATTGAAACTGTCTAGATCCATTTAGCGGGGAGGATCAGTACCCTAGTTTGTTACGGTATAAATTTGCTTAATTAAATTTATTTAACAAAGCAAGACACAAATTCGAAATATTACGATACAGAGTTTGTATCAACTTTATTATAATTAACGAAGAACATATTCGAGATATTATAATATGGATACCATCTATTAAATCCCAATCGATTCAAGCTCGCCAAACAAGTAACACAATAAATATTGATATGATAATAAGAAGTAAGGCTAATATAATAATAAATTAATTTTTAACTTGCCTCTATGTTGGGCCAGGCAAAATGTTATGATATTTATTATTTAAAAATAAACACAAAACAAAAAAATAATAATATACAAATAAATTACCACAATGTTTTTTTATTAAATCTTAACATCAACTAATAAACAAAATTGAAATTATACCAAATATTTTTAAATGATTTTATAAGCGAAACAAAAAGACTGGTTTATAATTTGAATTCGATTTAAATGATCGATGTTTGATCAATATTTCTTCTTTCTTAAAATTCGTTGAAGATAAAAAATGATGAGTTTAATCAATCCAAACAAATAATTAAATTATAAAAATAAGAAATTATACGTTACTAATCTTTTTGTCTTTTATCTTACTTATGGTTTGAAATTTATAACATTATCTAATTAGTCAAATTTAATCACAAATCAATTTTTTTAATTACTAATTAATACTAAATGGTATTCAAAAGCTTAATAAATAAATCATAGATTTTAAAAACTTATTTGTTGTGACTGTTTAATAATCTTCTCTCCAATAAGCAGTAAGTATTATTAAATTATTAATCTTGATGTAATTTTCCAAATAATGTTAGTTCAAAGCGATGTTCCATAACCTTTAAACTTTGATTATGGACATTTTACAAATCAAACTTTGTTTACAAGTTTTGACATTTCTTCTAACCTCAATCTCTATTTAACCTCAAATTTAATTGTTTGTAGCAACCAACCAATACGTGTTGTTCCTTGCATGTGATATAGCTGCTTGACTGTGTTTTCACGTCGGTCTTCCTTATACTTAAAATGAAACAAATAATTTTCTTTTTAAAACAAAATAATTTTCAATTTTCAAAATTTACATAATCAAATTGTTTTATAAAATTTTTCATTAATCAGAAAACTAAAAAGTTTTTACAAAAACGGTTGTACAAACTTTTAGCCCCACTTTTATAGATTCTAAAAATATACAACACTTTATGTTAATTCTGCATGATAAGACCCCTATAAAATTTTGGCAAAATACATTTCAAACCGTATCTAATATGTAACTCAATTTTATAAAAACACCTTTACAAACTGCTCTTTATTTGGACATTTCTAGGTGGGTCACAACATCTGCAATCCATTTTACATGAAACTATCATTTTCATTGATACAGTTATACTGAAATCCCAAAAATAACACAATTTCTTTTAGGTAAGTTGGTTTACCTTCGCATACACCTTAATTGGAATATTGTTTTAACTATTTCAGATAAAATTTTACCAGAATACCACCTAATATAATCCTACATTGAAAAAAAAATACGTAAACATGTTGTATCTCGTTAAGCTAATGATAAAACTGTCTTTGTTAAAGAGAAATTAAAAATTACAGTATCCTTGATATGTCTTAAGTGTATTTATACGCATGTTAATTTTAAATGTTTACTTTAATTCAACTTAAGAGACCCTTTTTCCAACTTTATTTTTATCATTGATATTATGTGAACCTGTAAATCGAAAAATTGAAATGTATGCATGAGACTTTTATTAAATCATTTATACACATTGTGTCTTCTTAGGGACATCTAAACATCATCACAATATGTATTTATTAGAAAAAAATGGTGCTTTTTAAAGAACGTGAGTTAACATTTATTCATTAAGTAAAGATATACACATAAGAGAAGTATCACCTTGTTATAAATTACCACGTGCAAGATAATGCTCCGCAGCTGCGATATAAATACCGATATAACACAAGTGCAGTATATCTGAATGCATTGTTAGAAATGATACGACGAGCTTGAAGGCTAGAAACTAGTATCCAGGGATATTGTTTACCTGCCTTACAAGCTAGACTCAGAAGCCGTAGAAACTGGTATCCAGAGATACTGTTTACCTCGGCCTTCTGAGCATTATTACTCGTTTAAAGTTAAAACTGTATAGTGATTAAGTTTTTATGCAAGTACATATTATATATTAACAACGAATAAATACTTATTGTACTTAACAGTAAACTGTGTATATTTTTGTAAGTTGGACTCCGTCTTTTGCGTTTCTAAATAAAGTATTATTTTAAATACGCTTTTCCACGTCAAGAAAAGTTAATTCGTTAAATGAATTTTATCCAAAATCCGTCCGGTTATTCAGGTTTTTTTTATTGGCCCTAAAATGCAATGCATTACATAGAATGCATTAAAACTAAAACCAATCAGAAAACTATAACATGCACAGACGAAAAAGAAATGGAAAACTTTTACTTAATGCAAATCACATAAAAAAATAATTTTTAGAATAAATAATTAGTAATAAATGTGACGTGAAACATTTAATTAAAATCAAATCTCTGTGTATATAAAAACAAATTCAACGACCCTAAAGGGGTTGAATTGTGTTTTTAAAGGTTCCTTAATATCTGTTAGGCCCAGTAAGATTACTTGGTTTTTACTTAAAAAAGTCACCTATACATAAAAAACATAATTTAGGTGTTTGCCCTAATCAGCCTCTAAAAGGATGACTCTAGATTCGGAGGTAAATTATAAAATTTTTTGAATATGTAGATGTCTTTGAAAATTTAAGAAAGCATTGTATATTTTTGATACGAGAAATTTCAAGCGTGGTTTGAAAAACTCATTTTGTTTAAGATAAGTCTATTGATTTTATAATAAACGGAGTAATCTAAATACGTAACCAAAAAAGTAACTTAATACATGTGTGAAACCAATTTATATTTACACAAGCAAAACCTTCGTTTAGACAGTTTGAAATAAAACATTTTGTTTAACTATTTTAGGGACGTAAAAGGAGTAAGATTAGTGACAATTTACCTACCAAGCAAAAATAACCTTTTCTATACAATAAACTAAATTACCGTTTAAAATGTGTTTCAAACTTGTTTCTTGTGGGGGGGGGGTTAATGTAGTGATCTTGTTCTTATTGCTCACCATGTGTATCACTACATCCCCAACTTCCATCGGGAAGGCATTGGAACATATGCATTGCCATAACAACATAATAAATAAGCAGTGATAAATAAAGATTCAATAAGTATACACGCTTTTTTATTGAGCTTGAGCTATTCTTACAAGAAATCTTAAAATAACATATGTTAATCGGTAATATGTTAATTTAATTAATTGATAAACAAACACCCAATACGTTATAATCAATTTATTAGAATTTAACATTAAAATAAAGCAAATTAAATATTCGTACCAACGAGCTCGTTAAATCTTTCTGTTATGAAAATTTTATTAAACACAGCTTTTCTAGTGTTTGTTTTATTTTACTTTTGCGTCATAAACCTGAATATTTCCTCTCATAAGCTGAAACATACTCTCTATACCTACCAGCTAAATTATGGACTTATATACGCATCCGCTTAATTTGCTGCTTAGTTGATTTAATTGATTAATTTGCGTATTTGCTGCTGTTTTACGTTTTCTCGTAATACCTTTAATCTGTATCGACAACAATAAATCTTTTTCAACCAACAATGCAGTTAATTGAATTGTTATCCTAAAACAATAAAAATGGAAACACTTTCATTTGATTGCCTCTTATTAGAACCACTTAATTTTTTCCACACAGGAATGTTGTGTCCTTCCTGAAAGATTTGTCACCGAAAAACAATCGTGGCTAGATTGTAATCATCGACACAGTCACTCACATCCTAGTTACTGTAATTTATTTCAGGTATTTCCAGCTTTATGTACCATACTGTGTTATCAACGATCAAAACCAACAAACACGAAACTTAATGACGCGCGGTTCAACACACATACACACACATGGAAGCCCAGCAGGGCGACGTTAATATTTTATAAGCTAACGCGAAAATTGATGGCCAGTGAGGTTGCCGGGTAGGGATAACAGGACCTCATACGCGAGATAACAGTGGTATATGGATATCTCCTAATTCCAAGGAGGACGCTTTGGTATCATAAAAATAGATATATCTATATTTAATCAATAAGCCATAAGAAGAGAGCAAAAAACGGAAGATCGATCTAAGGGCTACTGGGAAAATATAAAATAAAATTATAACATTCTCTCATGATCTCATCTCTCTTCGTATCCTGCAAGTTTCAGTTCTGCGAATACTGCACATAACCGTTTGTTTTGTGCATCTAGCTTTTTAAAGAATGCTTAAAAGTCTAAAAACATAACTCAAAGACTATGGTTTATTCATAAATGTGTGTGAAAGTATAGCATGGCAGCAAGTCCTTTCGCTGAGTCTTGAATTTTGTTAACTTACGTTGTTCGCGGCCCGCTTACAAATTATCCTTATTCAGGATGTGCACGACAAACGACCCGTGTCTGCAGTGTAACTAACGTCGAGTTGTGAACTTGCCTAATGAAACTGTAATAAAAATTAATTGCTTTGCCAGGATTTGCTTGCTAGCCATTGTGCGTTTTTTGCACCTTTAAAAAAGCTCTAATTGTGCGCGATTTGTTAAAGCTATTTGCATAAAAGAAATTTTCCTTTAATTTTTAAATGATTTATATACAGTAACTGTTTACGTGAGGCAATTTGAAAGCATGTCAGATAGCATTTGTATATATAAAAAAATATTATCTCTAACTATACAAAAACTGTGAAAGGCAAGTGTATCACTGATAATGTCGACCCTTTGAAGAGTTAAGATGACTTGATTAATAAGATAATTCATAAGTACTTCAAACTGTTCCTGCAACAAATTCAGTAATGTCTAAATTTGTTCCATTAACTTTGCGAGCTTTACATGACATACTAAAAACCCAAACAAAACAGAATAGTACTGATGGAATAGGTCTTGATGTTATAAATAATTTGTTTAACGTTGTTGGTTACCCATTACTTAATATAATCAACTTAATCAAAGATAATGGTTATACAAAATGTTACCCTCAAGTATCCTTTTCTATTTTGTTGTTGTATATTTGTATGTTAGAATATAAGTTGTCTAGTTTCAAATATGTATGTTAGAATATAAGTTAACTAGTTCTATAATATATATATATATATATAATATTTATCTGTTTTATTTCTCCAGGTTAAGTCTTCAAGGTTCTCATAACTATAGATATTGTAAGAGGAAATCACGTAGAGTTTCAAAGTTATAAAGACGTATTACAAAACATATGACATATGTTATAGATATATATTTCGAAGGTGCTGAAAATAATTACAAATTAATATTAATCATACGAGTTTACTATATTCAACGATGAATATCCTACAAGAGTATATAGTATATTATTACATATCTGCGTATTTCGAAACTATTGAAAATGGATGATATATTGTAAAATAACGTTAAAATATGAGTTTACTATAGATACGACGAATATCTACATGGGGCAAAATTATACACAGTAAGAAGGCATATGTAGAAATCGTTTACAAGGGTAGTAGATACAACGAAAAAGGTTAAAAATCAGTTCAAATTACATTACGTCTAGAAAAGTAGAAAAAATTGGGGTTAGAATTGTTGAATATTTGCATTTTCACCATATATCATAGGTTTAATTTTTTATCTCTAATTTTATATAAGGCGTTTTGTATAGATCAGGAGTCTCACGATAATTTATTGTCATATACTGCCTTTGAATATTCTAAAACAGATAAAGCTATCCATGTTAGGAATTTTTAAATAACGAAATTTTTATTGAATCAGTTAAGTGGAGTGAACTTATAAGTGAAGCTGGCTAGCAGAGCTCAGCAGCTACATTAAGGTTTTCCCCAAAACACTCTTCACTGTAAAAGAATAATTTTATTTATCAGGCAGTATATTATTTTCATATATTAGTACGACTTCATAATGTCACCCTATAACGTCATCGGTATAAAAGATGATCGTTGATGAGTTTCAGTACATCATAGTTAAGTCTAATGCCTTTTACTTTACATAATGGATGCTTGTATAGTATAATTATTTTGTCAACGCAGGATATATATCGATATTTTTCTAGTTTGATTAAATCATATAAGTTATATTCATTTCACCCTTTTTATCCTGTTAAGACATTTATAATAATCATAGGGAGCCTGGTATGGGCATAAACCGATTGCACCTATTCTTTCACCTCGTCAGTAGTTAGACTCGAACTTTATAATTTCATATATGAAGAATACGTTTAGTGATGAATACTCTGTGTTCTAGAATACTTGTATAGGGGCTAGGAAGCTTGATTTGAATACTACAATGTTGATCACGTGGTTCGAGTGTACTGATACCTCGATTGTGTGCATAGAAGTATAATGAGTACCCGTTATCGTATATTCAAATTAGTTGAATATATGTAGTACAACTTTAAAGATTCTAGAAAGTTCCTATCAATATTAGAACAATGAATGTAGACTGATGTGTGTGTTATATAATACCGATTCTCGTATATACGAACTTAGGCGCTAGCTGCTGACTCTGCATGACATTAGATGATTATGATAATGATAGATAATCGTGATAAAGAATGTTGTTATTTATAGCAGTGACTTTATTACAATTCTTACAAGAATATAATTGTATGATATCATATCATGATATGTACCTACAATTCGATTACCTACAATTTGACTACCTAAATTAGACCTTAGTCTAAGAATAATCATGTGTTTTATCGTTATCTTATGATATCAGGAATGCATTACTTCTATTAATCTTTAGTTTACCGTAGATATAAATCTCTTTGTATAGCTCAATAAATGATAGTTATAGGGCGGTATTGACTTATATAACATTTCACTCATATATGAATTTGTATATATCGAGTTAAAGTTAATGAATGAATACAACATAAATCATTACTCTACGTTTAAAATATAGTTTAGTTTAATCCGTGTATGTATTTTATTCTTGCATTTTTTATTTCACAATGTATAACTATATACAATTTATTTTAAAACCGATTTTCTGAAATTTCTAGATTTTAATACAACACTAGAATGTTGAATGTTATTGTTCGTACTAAAGAGATTGTAATTATTTTTGAAAATTCTATTGTTTTCGTCGAAATAGCTTAAGCTTGATTGCGTTTAGGGATTACGATGCCTGTCTATTATACTATTCACATAACAGGGGAAGAATGTTTATTTTTTAATCGTTTTGGTTCATATAGCCCTGAATATTAGAATATTTAAAGAAACAATCTTTTGAAAACTGCGGTTTTAAAATTCATTTATTGTATTTAAGATGAATAATACAACTGTAATTATTTGTTAGAAAATCTAAGGCTTAAAATTCCTTTGAACTTAGTAATAACAGAATGATAATTGTTTTGAAGACTTGTAACGAGAAAATTCAAAATTCTATACGATAATTATCAATTATGTTGCTCGGATGTATTTTAAATGTTAGCCGTATGACGTTTACATTTCTAATTAAGTATACTTTCATTTAAGAACGGCAACAGTTGAAAAGCGTAAAATTTAAAACGGTATAAGCTTTTTGACTTTAAAATGGTGCTACACAATATTCCTTTCTCTAAGTTTGATTTATAAATATTTATCGGAATTATTTGAATAAATTTTTAAGAAATCATAACGACCCTAAGTGTTTTCTTTCAAATTAGAATTTGCTTTACTTTTTAAACCGTATTTTAAATGTTTATGACGTATATTTAAACATGTCAGAATGCAGTAGAGATAATCTGACTGGTGATTGACAGTAATCTTTAGAGATACTTTGTATACTTGTAAGCAAATTTTTATTATTACCCTAGATGTTTCTACATGTTAAATTGTTTTCGCAGAATTACATGATGACCTATAGATCTATATTTAAATATCAAATAGGAATGACAACATAAGATTTATTTTAAAATAAATTTATGAGAGAGAGATGAGAGATGACAAATAATATATAAAAATGAGATGTACAAAATGAGATATGAGTTATGTAAATGAGAGATGAGATATGTAAATGATACCGTGAATTAATTTAATTCGAGCATGCATATAAAAAATGATAAATGTAAATGAGAGATGAGATATACTAATGGTACCGTGAATTAATTTAATTCGAGCATCCATATGAGATATGAGTTATGTAAATGAGAGATGAGATATGCAAATGATACCGTGAACTAATTTAATTTAATTTAATTAGATCAATTAATTTAATTCGCGCATGCATTTGGGAAATGATATATGTAAATGAGAGATGAGATATGTAAATGATACCGTGAATTAATTTAATTTAATTTAATTAGATCAATTAATTTAATCATCCAATTAGCCTAGTTATAAATTTTTCTGGCCCATTCTTTCTTATCCCTTGCCAATGTGATCCCCTCATTCCAGGTCAAACCCTTTTCTCGGAGGTTGTCTGTTATTTCTTTGTCCCATGCCTTCCTTGGTCTCCCTCTTTTTCTTTTTTTGAATGGTCTTGCTTGCCATACTTTTTTCGTTGTTCTTCCCTCGTTCATTCTTACTAGGTGACCAAACCATTTTAGTTGCTGTCGTTTGATTGAATTCATTATCGGTTCCACATCTAGCTCTTCTCTTACTCTGTCATTCCTAAACCTGTCTAGTCTCGTTATTCCCATTACTCCTCTTAAATACTTCATTTCAATTGCTTGGATTTTACTTTCCACTTGTTTTGTTACAGTCCAGCTTTCACATCCATACGTTAAAATTGGTTTAAATATCGTTTTGTATACTGTCATTTTCATTTTCTGTGAGATTTCTTTTTTTCTAACAAATGTACTATTTAAGGAGTAGTACAGGTTTGTTGCATTTACCATTCTGTCACTTATTTCAGCATCTAATTTACCATTTTTCTGGATTTTCACACCTAGATATGTAAATGTATCAACTTGTTCAACGTTGTTTCCATATATTACTATTGTTGTATTTATGTCTTCCTTACCTATCACCATCACTTTTGTCTTTTCAACATTTATTCTTAGATTCCTGTCCATTAGTGCTTTCGACCATACATCTAGATTATGTTGTAGATCTTGCTCATTTTTTGCATAGATAACCAAATCATCAGCAAAAGCACTATCTGCTATCTCTACTAACCTCAAGTTCCTATATCCCACTTTTAGCTTCCTAGTTTTTCCTTTTATTTCCTTCATTATATCGTCCATAACTAAGTTAAACAGTGCTGGACTCAGTACTCCTCCTTGTCGTAAACCTTCTTTGGTAATGAACTCTTCAGATTGTGCGTTACCAGTTCTCACGTAGTTTCTGGTGTTAGCATACAAACTCTTTATGCAATTTCTGAGTTTATTGTCAACTCCTCTTCGTTTTAGGCTGTTCCACACTAGAATTCTAGGTATGCTGTCGAATGCTTTATGTAAGTCTATGAAGGCCACAAATATCGGTTCACTAGTATATTTTTCTATTAGTTGTTTTAGTGTAAATATGTGATCTTGCACCCCTCTTCCTTTCCTAAATCCACATTGTGAGTCTTCCAGTTGTGGTTCCGTTATTTTCTCTAATCTTTTTCCCAGAATCCTTTCATACACCTTCGTTAATATGCATGTCATGGTAATTCCCCTATAGTTTGAGCATTTCCGTCTATCCCCTTTTTTGTATATTGGCATCAATATACCTGTCTCCCAATCTTTTGGTATTATTTCATCTTGCCAGACTTTGTTTAACAATTCTGTTACCATTTCTAATCCATTTCTTCCCAAATTCTTAATCATCTCGGTACTTATTCCGTCATGTCCCGCGGCTTTTCCTCTTTTTAACATTTTCACAGCCTCCATTACTTCCTCTATTTTTATATCACTTTCTTCGTTAGTATCTAGGTTAACTATCTGTTGATCTTCTTCTATCATTATGTTTGTGTGGTCTGTTGTTAGCATTTCTTCGAAGTACTCCTTCCATCTCTTTATGATGTCATCTTCTTCTGACACTAATATTCCTTCTTTTGTTTTAATATGCTTAAAGTTCTCTGTTTTTCCTTTCCGTAGTGATTTTAAGACTTTGTAAAACAGCTTTTGATTTCCGACAGCGTCACGTTCCAACGTTTCTCCAAATTCTTCCCATGTCCTTTGTTTTGCTTCTTTCACCATTGCCTTGACTTTATTCCGTTGTTCTTTATATCTGTCAAATTTTTCTCCTTCTCTACCATTTAGGTATTCTTTCCATCTCTGTTTTTTAATTTTTATTTCCTCTTTTATTTCAGGACTCCACCATTTTGTTTGTTTTTTTTGTTCACTAATTTTCACAACCCCACACACTTCTCTTGCCATATTTTTCATGCTCTCTTTGATAAATTGCCATAGCTCGTCTGTTGTTAATTCTTCTATTCCTCTTTTGATTTTACTTATTTCTACTTCCGTTCTAGTAGTATATTCTCTTGCCACCTCTTCCTCTTTTAGTCTGTATGTTTTCATTTTTTCTATGCCTCTTTTCCCCATATTTCCATTTATTCCTGTTACTCTACATTCTTCTGAATGAATCCTCATTTTTGTTATGACTAAGTAGTGATCGGAGTATATTTCTGAACCCTTATACACCCGCGTGTACTTAATTTCTTTTCTATAGTTTCTGTTTATTATGATATAATCTATTATAGATTTCTCTCCTCTGCTCTTTACTTCTCGTGTATATTTATGTATATCCTTATGTGCATAAAAAGTGTTTGTTATTACTAAGTTATTTAGGATGCAAAAATCAATCAGTCTTCTTCCGTTATTATTTAAGGTGTTTTCGCCATGTTTTCCTATTGCTTCACCAGAATCTTGGTTCCTTATACCTACTCTTCCATTAAAATCCCCTATTATTAACAATCTTCCCCTTATCTCCTCTATTATTTCCGTTAGTTGTTCCCAAAAGTCATCTTTAGCTTTTGCCACTTCATTCTCATCTGGCCCATAAACTACTAAAATTGAAGTTTTATTTTGTTTCTCTATATCTAATTCGATGTGCAGTATTCTCTCTGTAATGCTTGTCCATTTATTTATGTATTTTACTTTGTCCTTTTTTATAATGCATCCCACTCCTTCTCTAGCCCTGCTTTTGATCTGTACACCACTATAAATCAACATATGACCACCATCTAGTTCTAATTCTCCTATTCCTTTTTTCTTGGTTTCTGTTATGCCTAGAATATCCAAACCTGCTTTCTCAAATTCTTCCTCTAATTCTTTTTCCTTACCCGATATACTTCTAACATTCCATGTGCCTATTTTCCACGTTAATTTATTTTGTTCCTTTTCATACTTTCTTAGTCTAACTTTTGTCGTTTTATCCTGTCTTTTGTCTATTATCTCGTTACTCATGTCCATTTCCATTGCCATAGTCGTCCTTTTATAACTATCTATTTTACTATTTAGTTTTTTGGAGTATTATCAGGTACCTTTATTTTTATCTCTTCTAATTTTTCATTGTCTTTGTTCCATTTCCAGACTACTCCATCTATTGTGATCTTGTTATACCCCTGTTTAACGATTTTACCACTATTTCTTTCTTCTACTGCTTTTTTCCTTAGTTGCACTTGTTTTTCTCTTTCTTTCTTTGTTAGGTCATCATTTATGTAAATTCTTTCTGTGAAAATTTTTCCCAATTTTGGTTTATTCTTCATAATTTTCTCTTTATCCTTACCATTTTCCAATTTAACCAAACATATGTTTGACCCTATTTTGAAGGCATCTTTTACTTTAATTCCCACTTCCAAGTTATCTTTTAGAAAGTTTTCTATTTGAGTTTTTATAATGCCTGTATCGTTTGTATCAATCTTCATGCCGCTAATAACTATATTATTCTTTCTGTTTTCTTTTTCTATCACTTCCAGGTTACTTCTAATCTCTTGTAACTCCTTTTTTATCACCTCATTTTCTTTCTTAATACTTTCGTTTTCTCTTCTTAATTCTGTATTTTCTTTTTGTATATTTATCATATCAACGTTGTACTTATCTTGTTGGGTTCTTATGTGTTTAAGGTCTTCTGTAAGCCCTTGTACCAGTGTTACTAATAGATCCAATTTCTTATCATCATGTTGTGTTTTAGTTGGCGATCTTGGCGTTTTTTTTGATTTCTCAAACCCATCCTCCCCTAATTCTGCTCTTCTTCTCTTCCTTCCCTCATCAGTAGAATAATCATCACTGTCAGTGGGTTCATGCTGTTTGCTCATTTATGTATTGTGGTTATAATATTTCTCCTATTGTGTCTACTTCAGTTTGTACTAGTATAAGTATGATGGGTTGCCTATCCAATTTTTCGCGAAACGGCCCAGTGCTTTTTAAGGTCACTGTTTTCTTATCTCTAATCTCTAATGTGAGGTTACAATGTATTTCCTTAATTACTGCACTAACCTGCTATACTGCAGTTCTTATTTTTACTTCTGTACTTCCCTTATTTATTCCACTACTAATTTCTCCACTTTGGTAAAATATTTCGCTCGAAATAACCAAAAATTTGCATTTATTTTCGGAGTAAATATTTCACCTTGATCACTTCTAAAACTCCCCCCTCTTATTTATATTGTACATAAACGACCTTGGAAACGTGTTGTCTAAGTGTAAGATTCATCTCTTTGATGATGATACTTTAGTCTATTTCTATAGCTCTGATTTTGTCAACATAGTACAAACTTTAAATGCTGAATTAGACTTAATTTGCAATTGGTTTAAAAACAATAAATTAAAAGTAAATGAATCGAAATCCAAGTACATGTTTATTGGAAATAATTATTTGTATAATAAATTTACAGCATTAGGTATGAATATTGTATTAAATGGCCAGATTGTTGACATGGTACAGGAAATAAAATACTTAGGGTTTGTTATTGACAGGGAGCTAAAATTTAATAAACATATTAATTATATTTCCAAAAAGATCGGGAAAAAATAGGTTTCTTAAGGCGAATATCTTCGTTTTTATCTATATACAGCAAACTTGCAATTTTTAATACATTAACCTTACCACATTTTCTCTATTGCTCTACTCTGATGTATATATGTTGCTCAAACTTAAATCGATTGCAAATACTTCAAAATAAGTCTATGCGGGTAATATTGACATGCAATAAACATACTAGTATAACTTACATGCTTACTATGAAATATAATCAAATTAAAAGATTAATTCAAAGTTTCACAAGTTTTATTAGTTTCTCTTAACCTGACAATATTGTTTCGACATTAAAATGTCATTATCAAAGGTAGATAAGATTGATAAACATAGGAGTATTTATCCTTCATAAGAAGGATAAATACATACAGAAAATAGGTAACTAGATACTATACAGACAAAAACTAAATATCTAACACTTCTAATAAAGGAGAATTACTATGCTCAGTTTGTTGTTGTTGTTTTGAGGTGTCATTGGGTGGTTCTGTTCTAAAATGTGTTTGGCATAATTCGATTTTTCTGGATGTTTAAGTCTATAAGAGCGTACGTGTTTTTTGTATCTTATGTCGAAATTTCTAAGTGTTTGTCCAATATAAACCGAGTTACAAAAAGAACAATTCAAACGGTAAATGCCGGATTTCATGATATCTTGTGTTTTGTCTTTAGCATTGAATAAAAATGAAAAGGTGTTGGTGTTAGTTTTATAGGTTATTTTGTAACTGGTGGTTTTTCGTATTATAGTTGCAATTTGTTCTGATATCTTGCCAAAGTATGGTATTGTAACGTTCTTTCTAAAATAATAATACAAGTGCTGTTTAAATCGTCTATTCACAAACAAATATTTATTTCTATACACTAATGAATACACTATAAATTAACGCTATGATTATAAACCATTAAAAACTATTATTTACAGACTATGAATTTCTAATACAACATTTATATTCACTATTTATTTTGTAATACACAGTTAATGACTTGCTGTTGACTGCTCCTTTTCTCCGCGACGTCGACTTTATACCATCCTATAAACGTTCCAGAAATCGCCCGAACATACCATGTATTTCTAGAATACACCAGAATAAACCACGTCTGATTTACATGCTTGTGCGATGCGTCATTTTCTCGAAGGCGGCAGAACACCACCTGTCGCTCGAAAAGAGGTTCGTTCCTTTTCTCTCTTGTTACACTGCCCCCCTCTTCAAGTCTGTTCTGTCCCAGAACAGGTTTTATGCTCTGGTTCCTGTAGAACGGGTCATGACGATATCGACAGTCTTCTCCTCGACTACACGTTCCATTACGGTAGAAATAACAGTCTACACTCTTCGTTGGCCTTAATGCGGGTTGTGGGTCAAAATTGCAGACGAAGATCTTGACGTCCGTACCTCTAAAGACAACTTCCAGCATGTTTCTAACGATTCTCCAATCCAGCTGGTCCCGCCCGCAGCCGAGTTTGGGAACTGCCAATTTGTTAATTCCCCTGGTAAGCAACTCGATCCTCAAATTCCATAGTGCCCTCCACAAGTCGGCGTAACTCGGTTTCTGGTAGTAAAACTGCTTGGTTACCAAGTAGTAAATGGATCGGTCATGATCAGGCAAACGTAAGGATTTACCAACAGAGGGATTTTGTTCTCGAAGTTCATTCAGCCGTCCAAATTTATTTCTAAACACTACTGCGATCCCCCTGGACATACGGAGATCCGCGGAGACACAGTGGGCAATGGAATAATTACCAGGGACCCGGAAGAGATCTTGTTGCATCTCAGTCGTGACTCCGAATCGCGCTTTTCTAGTTCCAGAGAACGCAGCCATAAATTCACTAAAGGTTGGTTGATCATCTTCAGGCCTTACGGTATTGATAGTCACCTCAGCCTCATCTTTCCGATCCGGGACTGCGTCATTATTTCCCTCATAGTGCGCCAGACGATTGGAGTGTACCACCTTTGGTTTCCCCCTTGGCAACTTCTGGATGCGATAAATCAAGTCATTTATTCGTTTCTTCACCTGGTATGGACCCTCCCAATTTCGCTGTAACTTTGGAGAATAGCCACGACGCCTTTGCGAGTTGTATAACCAGACAAGCTCTCCAGGTTGAAACCCTCCTTCTTGGGCTCTCACATCGTACGTAGCCTTCATCCGGTCACTCGCGATTCGACTATTATTTCGGGTTCGGTCGTGAATATCCTCCAACTTCTTCTTTAAGTTGATGACATAATCATTCCCGGCTACCTCCTGCTCTATAGGTGGAGACCCAAATTCCAGATCACACGGTAACCGTAACTCACGTCCAAACATTACAGACGCTGGTGACTGACCGGTTGTTTCGTGGACCGATGCACGATAAGCCATCAGGAACAGATGCAGGTATTGGTCCCAGTCTCGTTGATGATCGGAGACGACCTTGGCCAAATATTTGCCCATTGTCCGATTCATGCGTTCTACCATTCCATCGGACTGCGGATGTAACGGTGTGGTCCGGGTCTTACGAATGCCCAACAATCGACTTCTCCAAAGAGTACAGACTCGAAATTGCGGCCTTGATCCGAATGCAGCTCCATGGGCACTCCGAAACGACTGAAGAACTCTTTGACTAGTACGTCAGCAACAGTCGCAGCTTCCTGGTTTGGTAGGGCATATGCTTCTGGCCATTTGGTAAAATAGTCCATTGCCACTAAGATGTATTTATTTCCATCGTCGGTTTCGGGAAATGGTCCGGCAATGTCTATAGCTATTCTCTCCAGAGGACTACCCACATTGTACTGCCTCATAGGTGCTCTTCGCTTCCCCAAGGGTCCGTTGCCAGTGGCACATAATTCACATTTCCGGCACCACTCCTTCACGTCTTCTTTACAATTGACCCAATAAAAACGCTCCCTAACTTTCTCCAAGGTCTTTTTCACACCGAAGTGTCCTCCGGAGGCACCGTCATGAAGATGTCGCAATACTGTAGCCACTCGGCTTCTTGGAACCACGAACTGAGACCTAATGGTGGTGCCATCTTCACTCTCCAGTACTCGCTTCAGGAGATCGTCTTCCACCTTCAAGGACTCCCATTGGGCCCAATATGCTTTGAGCGTTCTGTTAAAAGGGCTGACGGCCTCCCAGGCAGGCCTTTCTCCCACGCGCTTCCATTCCAGTACCATTTTTAGTTCGGGATCAGCCTCCTGCTGTCGTTGCAATTCTTCCGGCAACCAATTGTCGTTGACGATGGTAGTCCTTAATACTTGGCAAACCCTCTCCTCCAAACGAGAGCAATGACGGCAATCCGTTGGACAGGGTCTTCTTGAAAGAGCATTGGCATTTCGATGACTAGTGCCCGCTCGATGTTCGGTGTCAAAGTCGTATCCTTGTAATCGTTCGATCCACCTTGCGACCTGGCCTTCAGGATTACGGAATTGTAGAAGCCATTTCAACGCTGCATGGTCCCTCCTCAATAAAAACTTCCGTCCGTACAAGTATTTGTAAAAGTGCTCAACGGACTTCACGACGGCCAATAGTTCTTTTCTGGTCACACAATAATTCCTTTCGGCTTTAGACAAAACCTTACTAAAATAGCCGATGACCTTTTCTTGTCCATCCTGTATCTGAGAAAGTACACCCCCAATGGCCAGATTACTTGCATCTGTGTCAAGTATGAATTTCCCTTCTGTCCGTGGATAGCTCAATATTGGTGCGATTGTCAGGGCACGCTTCAGCTGTTGGAAAGCTGTTTCACACTCTCCGCTCCAAACATACTCGCGTCCATCTTCAGTTAGCCTTGTCAGAGGCTTCGCTATATTGGCAAACCCAGGAACGAAACGCCTATAGTAGGTACATAACCCAAGAAAACTACGAACTTGGTGTTTATCTTTCGGTGTTGGCCACTCTTGAACTGCACGAATCTTATCGGGGTCGGCTGCCACTCCATTTTGTGATACGACGTGCCCGAGGTATTTCACTTCCTTTCTGAATATGTGGCACTTTTTCGGACTCAGTTTCAGATTGGCTCCACGTAGTCTTCGGAACACTTCCTCTAGATTTTTCAAATGTTCGTTGAATGATTTTCCGACTACAATCACATCATCTAGGTATACCAGGCAGGTCTTCCACGACAACCCTCTCAGGATGGTCTCCATTAGACGCTCAAAGGTGGCCGGAGCGTTACATAGACCGAAAGGCATAACTGTAAACTGCCATAGTCCGGAACCAATAGTGAACGCGGTCTTCTCCCGGTCTTCAGGTTCCATTTCAACTTGCCAATAACCGCTCTTCAAGTCCAAAGTCGAAAACCATCGTGAACCAGACAGGGTATCTAACGTGTCGTCGATGCGTGGTAAGGGATAGCTGTCTTTCTTGGTCACGTCATTAAGCTGCCGATAGTCCACACAAAATCTCGTTGACCCGTCCTTCTTACTGACCAGGACCACCGGTGATGCCCATGGACTGCTGGATGGCTCGATGACCCCTTGTTCTTCCATATCAGTAATAATCTTTTCGGCTTCTGCTCGCCTTGCTAGAGGTAGACGCCTCGGCTGCTGACGGACAGGCATAGAGTTGCCTGTATTGATTTTATGTTTTACTATATTTGTTCGTCCCTTCTGGCTATCGTCAAGAGCGAAGATATCTTGGTATCGGTGAACCAAACCCTGTACCTCTTTCACTTCCGTTCTGTTAAGGTCTTCGCACGAACTAGTAACCATACCCACTAATTTTCCACCATGGTCTTTGGGCACTGGTTTTGGAACATCAGCCATACACCTGGCTACTCGGAATACTGGCACACACTGTCCCACAAGGGTACTCTTCTTCAATGTCACCGGATCCACATTAACGTTCATAAGCCTCACCGGTACAGTCTTTCCAACCTTGATCAGCGCTTTTCCCACCAATATGCCACTATGGATCTTCTTATCACAAACAGGCTCCATCATTCTCACACATCCTACCCGAAGATCTCCATCCAAACCCGCCTCGACAACCATCTCGCTTTGACCCGGCAATATCACATCTTCAGTCAGCAAAACCCTTACAACCGGATCTTCTCGTGGGTGCAAAGGAAGTTCTTCGTTACCGACCTTCAAAACACCCTCCTTCAAATCCAACGTAAAACCAAATTTTCTCAGGAGGTCCATTCCCAAGATGAAGTCATCAGTGATATCGGCTACCAGCACCTCATGATCACGTTCTTCACTTCCAATGCCAATCTTCATCTTCACCACTCCGCGTGTTGGTATCACTAAGCAGGTTCTTAAGGAATGTTGTTTCCTTAAGAACCTGCTTCCTGTACACCACGTTGTTGGTATTACGTGCTATTAATTTTATTAAAATTAAGAAAATCACATTAAATATAATTGTTGCTCAATATTATCAAACATATATTAAAAAAATCATCATAAGTAAGTATTAATTAACAAATGTTTATAATTATTTAAAAACAAATTTTAACCTATGATAACATTCAGTGTCAATTGTGTAACTGTAATTAACCTTTTAACATATATGTAATGTATAAAAATTGTTTGTAGATCTTGATAAAGACAATGAACCTATTGTCGAAACGTCGATGAAGTGGTGAATTAGACAAGTAAATAGTATAAAGACTGAAACCCATGAAGTTTTACTTAAATTTCTATATTAAAACAACTAATAAAGCTAGTTCTATGAAAAGTTTATTTCTTAAAGGTTTGTCTGAATTTAATTTTCTTCCTCAAGATATAAAATGCAGCCCTAGTCTTGCTGTTTTTAAATCTAAATTAAAAAGTCAAATTAAAGATGATCAGATATTATAGTTTAAGTTTGTGATTTTATTTTATGTGTAATGTTATTAGTTTTCTTATGTTATTATTATCAAGATGTATTTTTCCTTTGTAGCTTATTATTATTGTTATTTAATTATCCTTGTGATAAATAAATCATTCATTATTATTAAGATGTAAATTATTAAATCAGTAACCTACATGCATTCCTTATCACTAAAAATTACAATAATTCTCTTTCTTTTTAAAAAGAAAATTGTCAAAAGGGTTGATATTGGGCACCTTAAACTACAAATTATGTAGAGAGGTCTTATGATATCAAATGATCCTTATATTAGAAGTATTAGAAGATTTTACTGATTATAGTCCAAGATAGGTAGTGTCCTTATACCCGTTGAAAGCACAGTCGCCATTACTTTTACATTATCGTCCACTAAGGATGCTTTAGGTTTGGTACCCTTTACTTTCCTCTTTAGGGCATACACATCAAAGCCGATACGAGTTTTAGGCTAAAAATAACAAAAGAGTTGCTGTGTGGTCCAGAATATCATTTAAATTATATATTGCAGATATTATGTATGAATGTTAACTGACAGATATTGTATCAGTTTACTGCCAGTACGGAAATTGTAGAATCAAAAGAAGTGGTAATATGATTACAGAAATTAAAAATCTTATTTAACAGATTGATTCTGCTTTAAGTTAAAAGAGTCACTATACAACATGGTGCAGTGTATTCTTCATATATTTAAATGTTGGAAATGCTTACAATATCCATATGGGAAATTTGTTGCGGGGCAATCACTTCTGCTTCTAAAAATACTTGAAATACGTCAAACCAAAGTTGACAGGTGACATTAGGTATCTGTCAAATTCGCCATTGTTTTTTAATATCGGCGAAAAATGACCTTATTTGTTAAAATTTTTAAAACTTTATTAAGACAATCCAACTCGAAAATTTTTAACCAATCAAATTACAGAATTTTTCAAATTGGGACTAATGAAATTAGTTTTATAGTGAAAAAACCACTAGTGGTTTTTTTCACTAAGAAAAAACCACTTGTCAAAATGAAATGTCAAATTTAATTAAATTAATATTAACTACACACGCTAAATAAAAATTTGCTCGGTGGATTGTCAAGCCGAATACAACTCGTGGTCTAATTTTTTCTTCCAAAATTTATCGTTTAAGACATTCGTAGCTTTTGCTTTTGGAAAATTACACTCGTCTCCTGCGTCGACTCGTGTAATTTTCGTTGCAAAGCTACTCATATCTGAAACGACAAATTTTGTCGGAAAAAATCAGACTACTTGTGATATTATTTATGAAAAAATGTTTCTAATGACATTTTAGTTCGGATACCGAGTTTGAACGAGATATTCCGACATAAGAAAATTTTTGTTTTTTAACATTTTTTGACATACCCCGGTAACTGATTATTTTGAAATCATAAAAAACGCTTTAAAAGAGTTTTTCTAATAATATTGGATGATGTAGGTATTTTTGATGAATATTAAAATTATCAAAAAACAAAATGGACTATTTTCCAATTTCCAAGAAAATCAGCACAATTTTATTAATCTCTTATTATTAAGTTTTTAAGCAGTATTTTAGTATAAAGTTGTTTAAATTATGATTACAATTCCTGCATTATTCAAACATGGCTTAACAAAAAAAATTATAAAATTATGAGTTATTTTCTTGAGAATTGGAAAATAATCCAGAACCTTCCATTTTTTTCCTTGATAATTTTAATATTTGTCAAAAATACATACACAATCCAATATTATTAGCAAAATATGCTACGCAATTGTTGCCTTTCTATTCATTTAAAGCGTTTTTAATCATTTCAAAATAATAAGTTACCGGGGTATATCAAAAAATGTTAAAAAACAAAGTTTTCCTTATGTCGGAATATCTCGTTCAAACTCGGTATATGAACGTAAAATGCCATTGGAAACATTTTTTCTTAATAAATTTCTATCATATTTTAACAAGTAAGGTCATTTTTCGCCGATTTTAGAAAACAATGGCAAATTTGACAGATACCTAATGTCACCTGTCAATTGTGACATGGCTTATTTTAAGTATTTTTGAAAGCAGAAGTGATTGCCCTTACAAAGTTTTTTTCTAAGCAGAATATTAAAAAAAATCCCCATATTTTTTTTATTATATACAATGCAAATTTACAAGCTGCTCAGTAGGAGCTATAAGAAAATAGGATGAAAGCTATACTTTGAGAGGAGAAGCTGCTCAGTGACAGCACTCCAGTGAGTACACGAGGTAAGGATGAAAGTCTGCGAATTTCGTCTGCTACGAGTGGGATGTCTTAGTCGTAATGTAGAGTTTTGTTGCTGACATACCATGGGGCGTTGAATATCATCCTGAGGACCTTCGACTGAACTCTTTGGAGAATCTTGGTGTTTGAAGGCTTTGCACATCCCCAAAGCTGAACGCCATACGTCCAGATTGGCTTTAGTATACATTTGTAGAGCAAGATTTTATTTGATGGTCCAAGCTTTAACTTGCGTCCAAGGAGCCAATGCATCTGTTTTAGTTTTAGGTTGATCTGAATCTTTTTCGCTGTTATATGCGGTTTCCACGTAAGTTTTTTATCGAGTATGAGGCCCAAGTATTTAACTTGATCGACGATCGGTAATTGAGTCCCATTAAGTGAAACGGGTGGACAGTTTGTTTGTAAAAGTGATTTGGGCTGATTTGGTTTGGTTGACTTGGAGGCGCCAGGTCTGGAACCAATCTTGCAGGAGAGTAAGGTGGGTTTGTAGTTTCTTGGTGGCAAGTTGGGGGTCGTTATCAACAGCGATGATTGCTGTGTCATCAGTAAATGTGGCGAGGGAGGTTTTTTCCCATATTTCCCATTTTTTCCAAATTTCCCATATGGATCCAACTTTATGGCAGACACTGTATATTAAATATTTCCTAATTTTATTTCATCCATTTACATCCACGTGCGAAACAATATCGCAAGCGTGCCTTTAGAGTAGGAGGAACCACGTGTGGTATTTAGCAAATGTAGTGACCACAGTGTCTCTTTTGATACCAATAATGACTAAAAATTGATTTCCAGTTATTCGTCTTCTGATCTTATTCAATCATTTATTAAAATAAAGCAAAAAACAAAGTGAACTACGATTAATCAGATTCTCCCGCGTTTCCGATTTTTTACCTCAATACTTTTTTCTAAAATTCCTATATTTTGGTTCAAGTACGGTATCAGAATTTTAAGAATTTATGGTCCCCCAAAAAATTTTAAGGTATCATAAATTCCTACATACTGTAGACCCTAAAAGATGGCTTCCAACATATAGAGACCAAGATTTAAAGAAATAATCGACAGAGAAGTATAAAGCAAAAAGTATTTTAGGGATCATAAATTCTTACGTACTGTAGTGCCTTGGTAGTGTAATGTCTAGAGTGCTGGACTTTCACACAAGCGGCCCGCGGTCGATTCCCGGTGCCGGCAGATCTGGTTAAGGTTTTCTGCAGTTTTCCTTAGCTGTGACACAAATGTGGGATTTGCGCTGTTCCATCTGTAAGTCGGCTGCAGCCGCATTTAGGGCCTATGTAATAAATAATAATAATCGCCCCCTCCCTCCCGCACAAGCTTATAGCTTCTGGGGCCTGGTTTCCCAAGCTATGGGTTGTAGCAATTATTATTATTATTATATTATATTGAAAGATGGATTCCAACACATACAGCTAACGACCAAAGCTACTAATTCAAAGTAACAAAGTAACAAAGATCAAACTGGAAAACGAAGATATGTATTCAAACATTACTTATCAGTCATTTTTATTAAATTAAAACAATTACTTTTTAAACTTTTTTTAATTTATTCAAAACTATAAAAGCATAGTAACCATTGCAATTTAAAATTTACATTTAAATTTTAAATTGGTAATTAAATAGTAATAATAATAACCACTTAATTGATTGATGTATGTGTAAAATAATAACATTGGCATGTTATTATTGACATAACATAATAATTTAAAAAAACTAAATATGCTTTACATTCGCGTATACTAACAAATTTATACTACAATGTTCAGAAAAACTTTAAAGAATGAATTTAATTTAATTTTCAAGAAATTTCAATTTAACTTTAAAGAAATTTTATATTAAGAACTAATGACTAAGTTATTTACTTCAATATTACTGCATAAGCTTTTCGATTTTAGTAAAACGTTTTATTAAAATTCGATTAAAAAAATTAACAATTTAAATTTGCAGCAATGTTAACTACACTTTATTTTATTAACTTTATCATATTAAGGTTTAAATCAATTAATTTATTATAAATTTGAAAACATTTAGGTGGCTTACATACACTTAGATGCAATTATTATTAAAGAAGATAAATGTAAAATTACAACCTTATCACCAGTATTGCGGCATTTTATTATTTAAGATAGCTTAATTTAATGACAATGTTTATTCTTAAATAAAATAATTTCAGATTTTTACTATATGTAATAGCATTCCAATAGTTTCTAACGAACAAAATATAACTGTATTATTATTTTGAATCTATTTTTTACATTTGTAACAAATTTAACAAAATATAGATAACTCTGTGATTATTTAAAATAAAATAATATAATTAGAGACTAAAATTATATATATTTAAACTTAACATTCTGGCGTGTTTTTCTTTTTGTTACGAAATGTTTTTATGAGTTTATGTTTGCTTTATATGGTAAATATATTTTTAAGTCAGAATATTTAAATACCACAGAAATAATTAACAAATTTTACCTATAACACATTTCAATATAAGGCTGTATTAAATAGAAAATCTCAGTTAATTAAATTGTAATCCATTGTGGCTGATATTGATTGTTTTTAATATAATTATCGCAATATTTGGAGGATTATTGGCGATTAATAGACTTTTTTCTGTTGGAACCTTTTCTTGAACGAATGATAAATAAAAAACGTGATTAATTTATGAAGCTACGTATTGTAACAAGAGAGAAAAAGAAAGAACCTCTTTTCGAGCAACAAATGGTGTGTTCTATCGCATTCGAGAGAATGACGCATCGCGCGGGCATGTGAACCAGACGCGGTTTATTCTGGTGTATTCTAGAAATACATGGTATGTTCGGGCGACTTCTGGAACGTTTATAGGATGGTATAAAGTCGGCTTTGCGGAGAAAAGAAGTAGTCAACAGCAAGTCATTAACTGTGTATTACAAAATAAATAGTGAATATAAATGTTGTATTAGAAATTCATAGTCTGTAAATAATAGTTTTTAATGGTTTATAATCATAGCGTTAATTTATAGTGTATTCATTAGTGTATAGAAATAAATATTTGTTTGTGAATAGACGATTTAAACAGCACTTGTGTTATTATTTTTAGAAAGAACGTTACAGTATTTTTATAGCTACTCAGCTAGTCTTTACATTAAAAAAGCCAGTCAGTTTAGTCAATCTTTGTTTACTTAATAATCTAATTTACATTTATTTCACTAAAGGAGTGCATTTTTGAAATCTGCCTTTGAGTAAAAGGTAATTAAATTGTCTTCAAGTTAAGCTAACTTAGTTCTCACCTCGGAGTCTGATGTAATGGAATTCCAAATAACTTCAAAAATAAATTTAAGAATTTGTGGTTTGTGCAACAAAATACACTGGAACTTGTTTTCAGCAAGCTTTTATTATTACTTGATGAAAAATAAAATCGTAATAGTCTTGAATTTGCTTCACATTTATTTTGTAAAAAAATTAAGATACTTTGCGACAATTAAAGAATTAAAATTCATAAGAAAAGGAAATTTCATAAAATTCAGTGTTGACATAATGAACTGCAAAGTAAATTTAATTTAATTTTATTGAAGTTAAAAAGTAATTTGTAATATTCAAACAATGTAGCTTAATCCTTGTAATACACCTAGTGGAACCAAAATAATTTGATTAAATATTATTTAGTAACAATTAATTTTAATTTGGTCATTTTCCATTTGTTTACATAATGTATTTATTTGAGAAATAAAATTCATTATTCTGTCTATCGCATCGACAGTATTTGAATAAACCGTTTTATGTATGATTTTTTTTGTATGGTACATTTGTTTTCACTCGTGATATTTCAATGTAAAACTAATTTATAAAAATTCAATATTTTAAATTTTCACATACGCCAATTGTTTTCATCTCTAGCTATACTCATGTTTTCTTACAAAACAAGACAAATATTAATTATTATCTGAGCATATACAAATCTCGATGCAATCAGTGTCTAGAAAGTCCCTGAGTTTTAGTATCATAAAATAGATTTGTATTCATATGAACTGCACATATCTAACTGGGACAACGATTTCTGGTCATTATCATCTGAATGATAAAGTGTTATTATATCCGCGTTATAAATCCTGAATTAAATATGTTTTCGATCCGACACTGGAAAAGAGCCAACGAACAGTCTGCTGCGCGCTCATTGTCAACAGTTCTAAGCGCTTTTCAGCGTTATCGTTATTGAAACGTAATCTAAAATGTTATCGATAAAAAAACGACATCGTTCAGTTTTTCCCAATTTTCATTACGCTCCTTGTACCGTTTGATTGAACACTTCCCCTAGAAGATACGTAAAATCCATTTTAGTTGCCTGTAAATCGTGAACAGATCTGTGGGAGAAAATTTGAAGAAACCCATAAAAATAAGTGGTTCGATACATATCGATATCCGGAGCTTTTTCTGATTTTTATTACAGCTTTTGTCCTCGTAAACTGCACATCTTTGTGTATGTGTATGAATGTGTGAAGGAAACCTAAAATTTGATTTTGAGGACGCAGCCCACTTTACAGAAATGTTATTTTCTGAATAAAATAACAACATGAATGTAAGAGGAAATGAATTTTCCTCTAGACATATACTATTTTTTTAAGTAAAGAACAAAATAATGAAATGTATCATTTGTTTAAAAATCTATGCAGAATTTTCTATAAAAACCGGATTCACCAAGACCATAAATCATTTATGTTTTACTAGACAAACTTCATATTTTGTGATAAAACTGCAATTTATTTACAGTGATAAATGAGGGCTAAGCATAAGTTACTATAAATCTCGGATTTTTATTACATGTAAGTTCTGAAGAGTCATTAATTAAGTTTGAGCAGTATTAGTTTTCACTTATTTTTTCGTTCATCTAACAAATAATGATCCAGATTGTTTCACTCTATTTTCGAGTGAAATACAAATATCCAGAATTCATCAATGGCGTGAATGAAACAAGCCTAATTTATACCTCTTATGAAAAAAGATCCAACCAAAAGCATTATATTTTCTATCGATTGACCTTAACATGATGAAAAACACATTCACAGGGTAAAAAGCATTCCTGATTATTCATTTCTAATCAAAATTAATAGAAATAGAACAGGTAGCTTTTAATATCAACAAAAACGAATTTTATAGGCAAACTTGGATTAATAGTTTATATAACCTTTCAATATTTTTACTGGTAATAGAAGTAGAGTCTTATTAGATAATTTCTATTGAGGTGAAAAAAATAAATTGTTACTTATATAAATTATATTTCTATTGAAATTGATTTTTAAGAAGTTCAACGTTTGCAATGAACAAAGCCTGATTTACTAAAATTACTAAAACGCACAAGCATAATACCGAGAGACTTGTTTTAGACTGTAGACTATCTGTAGACTGTGACTAGATTCTAGAGTATCTATGTTTGGTCATAAAGATCGTGCAGGTCTTTGAGATGATCTTGATCCTCCGCATTTTAAATCTTCGCTAAAGTGATCCCTCTCAATCAGTAATGAAGATAGGGACCATACTGACGAATTGCTGTGTTGTCGAGCAGTCGTGCACAGCGTCATAGGGTTACCCTTCACGTATATGAAGTAAAATGCTGCGAAAAGAATAAAACTTTGGGGCAGCACCCATGGAAATATATATTCAACAACCTAAAACATCTCTTTAACTTCAATATCCCGCACTTGAAGTCTCTTAGTCATCCTTCACGGTCATGAGTTTGCGCTTAATGAGCAATGAAGATAACAAATTGGTCACGCCTGCTATGGAGGGTTTTCACATATTTGGTGCACAACACCGAGAAAAACAAAAGACCTTTGGGGAACACTGATGGTAGTCTGCATTTTCGAATAGAACTTTACGTTTTACACCTAATATCCTGTTTTGAAAGATTAAGAAGCCACCGGCTGTTTGAGTATAGAAGGAATGTTATGACATACCTACATGTAAATCTATATTAAATCTTTTCATTCCGAATAACTTATCTAGCTTTCTCTTACTCCGCTGCAACATATCGCTACTAAGCTGTATAGTCGCAGAATACCCGCTGGTTTATTCACAATCACTTTTGGAACAGCAATTCGAGTCTCTTTATATCAGCGATAGTGCAATGGTATACATTCGATAGAGAAACAGTACACTTTTGCTGGATAGCTTTTAGTTGGAGTTGTGCTCAAGCTACTTATCAGCATGTACTAAATCAATTCAGCCGTGACTGTAGACTGTGGGTAGAATACTTTTCAGTAGCGCTCCATTTATGATACGATACAGTGACTATACAGCAAATACTTAACTGAGAGTGTTTAGGCTAAATCGTAACTGTATGCAAGTAGAAGCATTTATCTTATCTTTTACTGTACCCTGAGTGTATCGTGAGTAAAACGCTGGTATAAAGAGTGCCTAAAACTTGCACATCGCTAATATCTCAAGAACTTATAAAAATAAAATGAAAGGTTAATAATACTGATCAAAGCTGAGTAGGTTCAGACTACATGATTTTAAATAACGGTTTTCTTTTGTCATCGGGGCTTGCTGCTTTTCTGCCCTTAATGGTCTTGATTAGTCTTGGACTTATCTGTCTCCAAATATTTTGCCTTTTCCAATTAAATATGTGTGCACCAGATTGTGCTACCGGTGTATAGTAACTGTATTTGATGACTTTTTCCATGAAAAGTTGATTGCGTCCGAAGCTTCTTGATTGGCTTCCCATCTCTCGTAGCGGTGTAGAATCTGTGTAGTGGCATACATTGAGTGCTGCGTTCGATCTTTCGATTGAATTCTTTTCTTGAATAACATTTTTGACAACTTCGGGGATGGCCATGCTGCGCTGGTAACAGCCTCAAAAACATTCGTCGCAAATCAACAAACCTCGTTAAGCATAACATAAGCCAATTTACAACTTTTCTCAATCGTCTGTATTTAATCTCGATGTAGCATTATCTTGTAATCAATTCTTTGAACACATGTTAAATAATACTAATCTAAAATAATCAGTGAAAAAAGGCGTTTGATTTCTTGGAACTAGTATGAAGTTTGAAAATTGATAAAAAAATGTGATTCTGGATAAAAATGTGTTGAGGTTAGCACATGTTTAAAATGGTCTTTTCTGCCTATAGTAATAAAGTTAAAATGCTCTTGTTTATTTTGATCCCTAGTTTACGAAATCAGCAATAAAGTTCATTTTAGAACATTTGCTGGTACCGGATAGGGCGTCATCGGGATCTTTTAAATAGGCACAATAGTTTCTACGTATGAAAATCTATAGAAATGTGTTTTTAAACAAAATAAGTATTTAAGTACTACAGGTCTAAAATGTATACGATTTTGTATATATTGACCTTTAGTTTACGAAGTCAATATTAAAACTCATCTTAGAACATTTGCTGGCACCAGAGAGGGCATTATTGGAATTTTTTTAATAATACCATTAGGTTTTAAGTAAATCGATAGAAAGTGTGACTTTTAATAAAAACGTATCAAGGTACCACAGGTCTAAAATCTTCTGGCTATAGCAATTAAATTAAAAGGACTAGTCTATACTTCGATCTCTAGTTTACGAAGTCAGTATTAGAACCTATTTTAGAACATTTACTGGTACCGGATATGACGTCATCAGAATCTTTAAGCAGGACAGAATCCGTTAGTTGGTTCTAATAGCTCCAATGTTATGCGTTTTGAACCTACGGTATCTTAACACTTCTTTATTCAGAATCATATGTTCTATAGGTTTTCATACTTAAAACCTAATAGTTAAACATCATATCATATAATAACATCCTCTGAAAACGTGAAAACCCACCTAAATCTGCTTAACGAATGGTACAACAAAAGGCGAATTGAAATAGATCACTCTACTAAATCTGTCCAAGTAACATTTACTACTCGTACCAAAATCTGCGCTCCTGTAACCGTTAATGGAGCCCTTGTGTAGTTTTTTAAGCTCAGACGAATGTACCGAAAATGAAAACTAGTCACCAAGGATAAAATCCTAGTATACTACGCTGAAACCTATCTGATTATATGGCCTTTAACTTTAGTGGTGTCCCAAACCTACTCAGCTAATGAATACAAATATTCCAAAACAAAATACTTCGTGCGATTGTCAACGCACCATGGTACTTAGCAATTTAATGCTGCACCAAGACCTACAAATCTCATACGTTACGGAAGAAATAAAAATCGCATCCACTAACTATTTATCAGCTGCGACTTGTGGGACATCCAAACGATCTTATAGAAAACCTATATAGGGATAGACCTCTCCATAGGAGACTTAACAAATCATAGTCAAAAGATGTACTACCTCAAGGACACTAAACGATAGTGATATACGATAGCATAATGAGAAAAAATGTCAGTGGACGTTCCCTTTCAAGTCAAAGGATTGTAACACATTTCCTTAATACGCGTAGTGAAGTAAATAGATTATAAATTTTAATGTTTAAAAAAAGGATTTAAAATTGTGTTAAATAACCTTAAATAATTTTCCTATAATCTGCAATTGGAATAAGGGTAAAATATTCACCGCCTAAATTAGGATATTGACTAACTCTGAAAGTAAATGATTATTATCGGTATGTTTATTTGTGGATTGTAATAATTCGTTCAAAAATGTTTTATCACATTTTGTCTTTAAATGTCCTAACGTACTTATGCCGCATTGAAAAGCTACTGGAAACTATTTTCAAATATTCAAATATAAAATAAGTTTTAATATCGGCAAATGCTGCTGAGAAATGTAATCGATGTACGAGGCAGCTCGCCAACATTTTAATGATCGCATAGCGATAATAAAAAAAAGCAAAGACAAGCTTATCTCTTTTACACTTTGCTTCACGGAAAATAAAACTTCAAAGGCAAAACATCTTTTAAATAAAATCCGTGTAACAAGCAGTTTTCCTCTTATTTGTTCCTAGAAAATTTACAAATAATAAAAATAAACTTCAGAAACATCCCTGTTTGTTAAACAGAGTAAATAAGACCTGAAAAAAAAGGATCAAGGATCTTTCTACGTAACGTAAAACTCGTCTTTACGGAATCATCAGGGAAATCCTGATGATGAAACAAAAATAACTATTTTAAGGGCAAATCCCAGAAGTACACATTAAATCAGTCTCACCAATAGATAATTCTTTTAATGGACGAATATTTCAAAAATAAAAAGACTATTGCTTGCTGTTACTCGTTACCGTTTATAATAAAACGGTTATATTATTTTTACAATAGGCAGAATTGCACAATTGGCAAAAATTGCAGCCCCAAAGGTATAAAATGTGGAAGCGATAAAGGGGAAAATTGGCTTGAAAAAATTGCGAGCAGTAGCCAACGGTAATCCTCACAATTACAATAAAAACATCCCCCAAGTTCTAAAAATAAAATTCTATTATAGTTAAATCCATAGGGTCGTTTCTTATTTTTTTTGTGTTTATTTGTTTTAACCACATTTTAATATTTGTATTTTTACTTTATTAGTATTTTAGTTTTTAGATCATCATAACTCATCTTGCAAGTGAACAAAAATAATAAAAAATGTAGTTAGGAATAGATTTCAAAGCCCTTATCTATTAGGAAATTTTCGTTAACATTGCTCATTCCTTTGTGGAATGAAATTAAAATCAAGGTCGATGTTTTCTTCCAAAATAAAACTCAACCACGTAAATTATTTTTAGATTTAAAAACAAAACAAAAGTCTCGCATTGAGGGAGGTAGATTATCAACAACTGCGATGTAATTTCCTTCAAAAAATTTAAAATTGTCTCAGTCGTATGAGAAGAAGAAAACGAATTGTCGTAAGGATGAAGGATTATTGTGTTTACCATGATGCTGTAACAGTCTTCTGACTTTCCAACTTAATGGCATTCATAAGTTCTACACTTCTGAAAAAAAACATCGTACATGGTTTTTCAAGGTTCACTGTTTTTCCAGAGCGGTCGTCGTCAAAACCAATCATCTTCAAAACTAATACTCTACTTTTTTCGACGTGTCGGCACAATGTAAACAGGAAAAAAGGTAAGTGATGCTTACTTGTAAGTGCAAGTAGTTTTTTAGTCAAGTATCCAATCTATTTGAATTAATTTCCATCAACTAATCCCCAAATTTGAGCAAAATTAAGTTTCACCCAATTTAAGTATTGAGACCAATAACTTTTCTAGATTATTCCACCTTCAGTCTAGAGACCTAGTTGAAGATTCTCTTCAAATTATCTTATTATTAGTATTATTATCTTTTGGTTTAATTTAAAAAATCAAAGCTTGTATTTTAAACCATTTTAGTAAAAGGGATGGTAGTACTACAATAAAAACGGTTAAGCAGTATTCTGCCCTGCTAAACGAAAAGGTTGTATCTGCAAAACTGCCATGTAGAAATATACTATATAGAATGTTAATGTGAGCTAAGAGAAGATATGGTATATTTCTGAGTTAATGTTTTGCAGATAAGACCTTTTCGCTTAGTAGGGCAGTATTATTCTGTAGAAAAAGTACAAACGCCAATAAAAAGACTCCTCCCACGGAGAAAATGATAAGCTGAGAAATTGCAAGAAGTGTGTGTTACCTGTTGAATCTAATCAATTAATTCGATGGGAAGCAGTTTAATATTACAAACCGATACGACAGCTTTATTCTTCCCGATAATAAGTAACCAATAAAGCGATTTCAGTGCCTCGGAGTTGAAAAGACATCAAAAAAGATGTTATCAAACAGTACCTAAAGCTACAGTAGTTTTACATCCTTATTGGCCGGTTTCACAAAGCTTGATTATATTCTAATTAACTTGGTAGTTATTAAATTCGAAATTAAGAAATTTCACTGGGTAAGATACCTAGAAACCTGAAATTTTATCCAATTATATTTTTAGATTTCAAATTTAATCACAATTAAGTTAATTAGATTAAGATTAAGTTAAGTTGTTTGACAGATTGAGGAGTTAGTACCGTTTAGTCCAAATAAGACTGATTTACTATCGAATGCAAATCTTCTGACCCCTGAATTTGAATGTGCATAGCAAAAAAACTAACCGCTCAAATTAATTCAAACAAAACAGTTAGATAGTCAATGTATTTTTGTATAAAATAGTATATTTGTACAATTATCTGATTTTTGGTCTTTTAATTTTCGCGAATTATGTTACAAAACGTCAGGTATTTTGGGAGTTTTAACGTAAAAGTGTGTCTTTAATAATTAGTATTTCAATAACTAACATACTTGCGACAAAATTGAATGTAATTTTAAATTACATAGTGAGAAAGTTTTTGTAATTTGATATCTGTATTATTTCTCAAGTTATTCTATGAAATAGAGGGTAATGCATTCTGGTGCCTTAATCAAAATCTTTTTTTATAAATGATAGTATTTTGTTAATAAAACAACAAATATATTAAGAAATTTTGAAAATACTTACGAATTAATTATTTCGTGAATATTTTCCGAATAATTTTTAGAGAATTATTTATTAATTAATTCGTGAATAGGTATTTCCAAAATTCCTTAACTTATTTGTTTTATTAAAAAATACTATCTTTTGTAAACGAAAATATTTGAATCAAGGCACCATAACACCAGAATGCAGTAATAAAATGCAATATAAAATTGTAGTAAATTCTGTGGAGTAGTTATTGAAATATTAATTATTAAAGACGCGCTTTACGTCAAAACACATAAAAAACAGACTTTTTGTAACATAATTATATAATGTTATATAATTGTTATATTATATTGTTATATAATGTCATATAATGGTATATAATTGGTATAAATGGCATAAAAGAAGTCATAGGGCTTAAAGTAATTAATGTGATTACAAAAAATATTTTTAAAATCGACAAACATTTCAATTTATTTAAATTTTTAAATTAGCGATATCGTGATTGATTATTGTATCATCATTAAATTGTAAGTAGTCAATGTCATGGAAAACCCCATTCAATATGTCAAAACATATCTATGGAAAAACCAATTAATATGTTATTATCCCCTGTAAAAAATCAAATGACGGTGTAGCTTATACTATTTCAAACTTTATAGAGAACTCGATCATTTCGAGATTCCTATCCAGGATTCATTTCGAGGAGGTAAGCATTATAGGTTTTATATAGGTTATTTGAAGAACACCCAGAAGAAAAGAAAACCGATTGCACAAACAGAAAAAGCTAGAAATGAAATCAATTTTGTAACCACACAATATTACGCAATTTTTAAATGCTCACCTAAATTAGTGTTTTTCGTTCGTATTTTAAAGGTTAAAGAATAACGATATAGGCTTTTATTGTTAATCCGGGAGCAACTAAAATAAAAGGCACATTCTTTTACAACAAAATATTAACCAAAATAATAACCTCAACTGCTCAATTTAAGAAGAAATGTGTAGATACACGAAATGAATAATTTTTAAACCATCTTTTAGATAAGAATGAATAGAATTAAAAAAAGAAAATTAGATTTTTCTTTGTTCTTTTAAATTAATAATAACATTAATTAAAATTGAAACTCTCTCTCTCGCTAAACAAAAACAATTCAACAGCTGATCTCTACTTATAATGTGTGGTAACGGTATATAAAGTCCCAAATTTCTATTACTCTAGAAATATCTATGGGTAGTTTATGGTAACCTATAGTTTGATTATTGTAAAGGATATTCCCAGAGTAATAGAATTTTGAAACTTTTATACCGCTATCACACTAACCCCGTTACCACACTAACCCCGATTGACCCTACTTTATTAATCACTATAAACCTTTTATTTTTTTTTGTGAAATAAATAAAGATTATTAAAAGTTTCACAGTTTTATTAAAATACAACCTGACAATATTGTTTCGACAGCTATGCTGTCATTATCAAAGGTAATATAATTATAAATAAACACGTCGCTAAGGTAGATACAAAATAGGTAACTAGATAAAATAATAATAATAATAATCATAATTAAATATCTAATACTTCCAGTAACGGAGAATTACTGAGCTCAAGTTGTTCATTCATTAAAGGTATCCTGAGTTGGTGTTTGTATATCTCAAAGGCTTCTAAAATGTCTAATTTGCGTTTGCTATTACAAAAATGTAGGAATTTAATATTATTTTGAGGAGTCATTGTGTGATTTTGTTCTAAAAGGTGTTTGGCGTAATTCGATTTTTCAGGATGTTTATTTTTGTAATGACGTACGTGTTCTTTATATCTTATGTCAAAATTTCGAAGTGTTTGTCCAATATATACCGAACTACAAAAAGAACAATTTAAACGGTAAATGCCCGATTTCATGATATCATGTGTTCTCTGTCTTTAGCATTAAATAAAAATGAAAAAGTGTTAGTGTTGGTTTTAAATGTTATTTTATAATTGTTGGTTTTTCTTAGTATATGTGCAATTTTTTCTGATATTTTGCCAAAATATGGTATAGATATGTAATTTGTGTCTTCTATTATTTTTATTTTTTGTTTAAGTTATTGATTTTATTATTGATTAATGATTTTTATTTTTACAAGATTGTTACAAAACCTCTGGGTTTGGACACCTCTTGATATCGGTCGATTATGAAAGTCCCAACTCCGCCTATATGTAGTTTGTACAAAATTAATCCTCCCATTACCGGAACCTCCCATAAACGTATCCGTACACACCAATTTAGACTTGGCCTATTAAATTTTAGCTAAATTTAACTCTTTATATCGGACACGATCGGTGTCGGTATCATATGCAAGTCACGTAAAGAATCACTAACTGTAAAAAACAAGAGCATGCCAAAAAGCAAACTAAATTTTTAAATTATTTTAATCCAAAATAATACCGATATGGAGAAGTTTTACTGTATTACAAATATTTTAATATTTTTGATAGAATGTAAATTTTTGGTGACTACTACTTGTTGTATTAGTTTTGATCCATTCAAAATCATTACTGCATAATTATTAGCATTAGTATTGCTTTATTTTTTATTGGCTGTAATTCTTGGATGAATACTATTTTTTCTTATGCGCATGCTTACACCGAACCTTTTCAACTGTGTAACTTATCCAACCCCGTTTTGTTGTTCATAAATCTAAATATAACTCGTTTCGATTGTTATTTTATATTATTATAAAGTTAATCGTGGAGTCTTATCATTAGTAAGTGCTAAAGTAAGAAAGTAATGGTCTCCATTAATCTAAAAGTTTTATAAATCAACATCGAGAATAATACTAAAAATAAATAACCTTGAAGACATCAGACCTCCTCTATTTTTTATCTTCTGAAGTAATTACATATCCTTACTTGAGCTAATTTTGATGTCCCTTCAGATGGGGCTTTCTATTCAAAATGATTGCCGCCAGACGACATATTAAAAAACGTTAGTAAAGAAATTCTCAAATTTGAATAAAAAGCATCTTCTGAATGGTATTCTATTCATACCAAAAAATCCTGTGTTTATATTTTCAGACATGTGAAATTTAAGGGTCCCTTTCTAGGTTGAACTCACGAAGAATGTATAAAGTGCTGCATCACATTTAAACTTGAACAATTTGACTCGACTGATTTCGGCTTTTCAGTTACCTAACTTATGAAATCTGTATGCACATCGCTGAAATTCCGAATAAATCTGCCACCAATACAGGTCTTTTGTAAATACATTTCAAGTTCATCTTACTTTATTAATAAAACAAAATCGTACAACCTGCACTTTTTTACAATAGATACAAATCATTATTCAGCCTGAAAACTAGTACTTATTTTACGTAAAAGACAATACTATGTCGAGCCTTATTTATATACACTACCTAACCTAGAATTAGATTCAACTTGAACACATTCTTCCTCCATTTACATATATCTTTCGTACTTTGAAAATCTAAACAAAAACCGACCTTTTCACTGGAAATTTAATTTATAAATTGAATAACTTTTTGCGTCCCAGAAACTACCTGTAAGGCATGCCAACATCTGAATAAAACACATCCGTTTTGACCCTTGTAAGTTTGAGTAAGGTCTGATTGCTTCATATCCTGTATTTAACAACACACATACCTCTTTTATACCAGTTTCTTTTAGTGCTCTTCAATTTTCCATTGTTGTTCTGTAGTTTTTTCGTATAATCGCAAAACAATTATTTTAAGTTACTTAGATTAAATTAAATAAAATACATTAGGTATGTATACATTAATTAAACAGATGATTTAATAAAGCTCTCGTTTTCCATAATTTGTAGTAGATCCTCTTGCCAAATGTTATCTCTATGCTATACACAATATCGCCTAATTGGATACATTAGATTGGATTAAACCTCAACCCTTATCGAGACAGTTCACTAACTTCTAGTATGTTGTAAATCATTAAATGTTTAATAACGTTTAAGTACCGCCCTACCAGTTTAATTACCTGACTAATTAAATATATTATATAAGATACTTGCATTCAACATAAAATGTTGTATAAAATACAACAGTTTAACAAACATTTTACAAATGTAATGTTTACACATATAACTGCAATAAATTACTGGTTTGGGTAAATGTAATTAAATAAAATAACACTTCCTTTGATTAAATAAAAGTTGAAATAGTTGTGGTGCAGTCCTTAGTTTATATAAACGCGTTAATTAAATTTATTATGCTTATTTTATTTCATAAACAGTTAAATCAAAGCAATTAATCAAAACTAAAATCTGGGTTGTTACTATTTTTACAAAAATAAAAGCCCCACACCTGGGCGACAACTCAACTGTAGCAAGCATAAAACTCTACTTTTACTTGGTGATTACCGAGTAAAAGTAGAATTTTATGCTTTTTTTAAATTTGATTAAATTAATCCGAAACAACTAAAGTCACAGAAAACCATAAATGCATAATACTTACGTTATGATACTTAATGCTCCGACAGAAGTATCTTATTAAATCAGATTTTACTCAGGGGTCGTGGGTGTTAATCACAAAAGCTTCTGATTAGATAATAGATCCAGGAACAAATAAAAAAAATAGAGTGCGCCACCCAAACTGAATAGATGTTACATCATTTCAAAAAATACGGGTAGTCCACTGTTTGGGAAAAGACCTCCTTTTTCAATTTACTTTGAATTGATCTAGACAAATTTTTTTAATAATCAAAAATTTTGTGAATAAAATAAACACTAGCAGTTTGTTGAGCCGAACTATATCCTAGATAATTAAATTTAAATAACTTCCAGTTTAAAAAGTGTTTAGGATAACTGTATCAACGATTACTAAAGTTGTTTTTATTTAAGTTTCCAAAAACGTTTAGTCCAGATTGTCTTTGTTCATTTACGAAATTTCAAGTTATCTACAGATTAGAATTTTAAATAAATTACTTGTCTAAAATTTATGTAGTTTTGCATCCCGAAATTAAGTAACATGTAGTAATTATTATTGTATTTAGGAATGATGAATTTAAGTAGTATGGTTTTTGTGTAATATACTTTCAACCTTTATTTTTCTCAATATACAATTTTTAAATTTAATTATCAATGATATAGTTCGGCTCCACAAACTGCTGATGTTTATTTTATTAATAAAGTTTTTCTCTATTAAAAAGATTTGTTCCGATCAATTCAAAGTAAATTTCAAAGGGAGATATTTTCCCAAACTGTGAACTTTTTTAAATGATGTAACATCTATTCAGTTTGCCTGACGCCCTCTACCTTTTTTATTTGTTACTGGATCTATTTTCTAATCAGAAGCTTTTGTGATTAACACCCACGACGCCTCAGTATAATTTGATTTAATAAGATGTCTCTGCCGGAGCATTAAGAACTTTAGTAAGTATCGTAACGTAAATTGTCATTATTTGTGTTTTGGAAATTTTAGGTTATGAATTTCGTTGCATCTCGTGACTTGATTATGGGAAAACGACTTTGCACAACAAACTACAAAAGATTTAAGCAAGCCGTTTAAAACCTTGAGTGAGCGATTAATTTTCTATTTTATCAAATCGTTGGCAAGTCTATTTTTGGAGATTTTAGGTAAATGTAGTTTACCAGATTTTCAGGGTTTTTTCCTTTATGAATTTCTGGTCGTATATTTTTCACCTTTTCTATTAAATTATTTACGAATCATTCAATTTTCTAATTCAAAGAACAAAGCAAAATAAGTAAACTAAAACTCAATAATCCACTAAATATTTTTTTATTACATTAAAATATTTTTAAACTAAGAAGAAAAAAAAAATAATACAGAAAATTAAATAAAAAATAAATACTAGCTCCTATATTTTATCTGATGACTAGTTAGACTTACACAGTTACTTCTTGGAGAAAATTGTTTCTTAGGTTCTCTTCTATCCAAATACGTATTTTATTTCTTTCTATATTTCTGAAAATCGATCTATTTCAGGAAGCAGATTGTTAAATTCGACACCGCACTGAGCAATTTACACTAACGTAAGATAGACAAGAATTAACCTAGCTGTTAAACAACAATAAAGTTTAATTGTAAAATCAATGAATATAATTTTGATTCAAATTACACTAGGCAATAAGGAGGCTTATGAATAAGATTAAAACCAGCAGGATTAGTTGTATGATACCAACATAAGGCTTCATATAATATAAAAGACAAAAAGTGAAATATCTACAGAAGAAATGGAGAGCGTCACGATAACGAAAGTATTGAAAGGTGGGCAAAATCTAAGTTTCTCTCTATACAAACTGGATATAATTACTATAAACCGTACCGAACGCGGTAGGAAAACGAAATTTATGACTAGTTCTAAATCTGTTAGGAAGTAGTAGTGAAATCCTTTACAAACAGATACAAAAAGATATTTACAGTAGAGATAAATTACATATAAATTAATAGAAAAATGTTCAAGATATGAGAAAGGAATCTTTTTTAAATTACAAGCGCAGAAAGCGAATTGTTGAATAGGCAAGGGATAGTAGGCAATGGTAGACTTTAATTGTATGCCTATTTTAAACTCTATTTAAGTTTGTTTGTAGCTATTTATTTGAATTCATTAGATATATTTATGTTAATGCTTTATACTTTTTTAAATAAATTAATAGGTATAACAAATAAACATCTTAGATGTCCATTTACCAAAGCTTTTATACTATCGGAATTACATGAGTTACTCCATTTGTGGTGCATTGATTTCTAATTTCAACCAATCCATATACCAGACCACCTTCTGAGTGCTTCATTTGCGATGTATTCGTCAGGTTTCAATTTACAGACATCATGTTACTATTCGAAGGTAACATAAAGGGGCCCGGTGCATTGGCTTCAAGTTTCAATCTGCGCACACATCAGGTAGCTCTTTAAATGAAACATTCTCGGTTTTCCGTTTGCAAAGCATTGGTTTTAGGATTCGATTTAAAAATGAATCCGTTTTATTTGCTTAAACCGAAATAACACTTGCAACTATTTCTTAGCATATTTTTCAGAAGAAAAAGTCTTTAAATTGGGATTTTATTCATAATGACATGCCATTCTGTTTGCTTATAACTTAAAATTATATTTAAAAAAATACATTACTAATAAATGAACATATCTTGTACGTATATAGGGTTTATCTAAAAGATTCATTTTATTTTTCGATTAAATATGTCATCCCATTTTTAACTTTTATTAAATCTTAGCACTTCTATTTTATTAAAATTGTTTATTTTTAATCGTCTGTATTTCCTTTATTCAAATTACTTAATAGCAGTAAATTTTTTTCTTTATTATCATTTGTGACTGCAAAATTAATTGAATTTTTAAAAGAAATTACTAAAAGTATCTCCTAATAATTTGTCTAAACTGAGAACCTCACCTCAGTCTCCCTGAATACCCTAAACATCCGATTTGTATTAATATTTTATAAAGTATCACTTATAATATCCTAGTTTAAAAATCAGTTGCCTTTGATTATGTCTAAAATACTATATTGTGATGGTTAGATATTAAAATTGATATAATATTGTTGTGAGACTCTTTAAATTGATTTATAAATATGAATTCTGATTATGTAAAATTCTCAATAACAAATACAATCTATTTATTAGGTTTAGGGATATTTTATATGAAAATATAAAAGTCTAGGTATTCTTATTTTATGTTGAATGTAAGTAAGAATAATTAACTGCATTGGAAATACTTTATGGTGAAGACTAAAGATAATTTGCATTTACCAAATTACATGTGCTTTACATAACTATTTTGTATTTAGGTTTACTATACCACACCTTGACTGACCTGTTATATGGGATATTTTTATTGCGGAGAAAAATAAACACACAATCACAATTGATTATCTACTTATCTTCTTTGTATGTTTCAAAAAAAAACAAAACCTTAGCACGACATATCAGCTCTCTCGATAGACAGGTATCACAATCGAAATCATATCAAGAGTGCATAACTTCACCTGGACACAGTATTTCTACTCCTGGCTAATTAAATTCACTTCCTTCTTATTTTTCTTGTCTATGTAATGAAATATTGGGACTATTTGCTTGCATGTGTTTTTTATATAATATGTTGTAACCATTTAATTTTACAGTTTCGCAAAGAGAAAGTTTTATCAATTCAAATTTTCTTGTTATTCTCGTTCAATTATTATCATTATTATGTATCTAGGTTCTATATTTATCTCTTCCTTTAATCAATAGATAATAAATTATTTTGATTGTATATGCTAAGAAATCTTTATTTTTAGTGTTCACTATAGTAAACTCTGTATTACAATATTTTCCCTTATAGCAGGTGGTGGTATGTAATGATGCTTATATCTAACAAGCATTTTCTCTGTTATAGCATATGTAATTTAGATGTTTTTGATGGTCATTTGAACAATGAACACAAATTAATAAAATATCTCAGAAAGGTAAAATACCCTTTTCTATGAATAATATATGCGCTTGGCAAGATACCATAGCAATATATAAAACCATATTTAAAATTATTCCATTTCTGCTTATAATAGTTTAACAGCCGCCCTTTACGTAAACCCCATAAACATGTTACAGTAATTATTTACATGAGATGGTTGCTATCACAATACGACAGACATAGTTAATAACAATGAAACAGTTCCACTAACCTTTTCATTTAACCCATTTTAACACCCTAAAGTTTAATATTTATCGATGCTACAATAATAAATGTTACTAAATTTATTTGAAATAGCTTGCTTTCTCAAGCAGAAGAGGTTTTATAAATCAAATTTAAAAGAATTATAAACCATGTCAAATTGAAAGATAAGAGGATTCTTTACTTTTAGAATACCATTTGTTTAAATTCGAATCTCGAATTGTCAACAAACCTCTAGAAACAATAAAGATCCTCGGTAAAATCCATTTCTTGGAAAACTTGTAAAATTAGGTTAGTAGTTGTTAGTTGAGGATCAGTGTAGAAAAAAGACGCAAGAGTTATTTTAATAAATAGAGATCGTTAAGTATACTTACATTAAAAAATTGTCACTGTATACTAATACAAATTGCTATGATTTTTCATGTTAAGAAGATATAACCAGTATTAAAATATTTAACAGACAAATTTTAGGCAAATTTAAGAAATCCCGTTCTATGAGTAACATAACATCACCTTTTATAAATAATGGGAAAAACATTTTCTTAATGTAAATAAAACTAGTGCATTTAAGACAAACATGCACATTAAAACAATTTAAACATAAAAAGGATATAGTGAAATCCTGCATTGGAAAATTGTGTTTTTATAAATTTATGTTAATAATTTAGTTTAATACAATGTTATTTCATCGGCGACAAAATTTAGATGAATATTGCATTATTTATGCCAAATGTTATACATTGACAGATTCGGAATTTTGTGGACTATAAGATGAAATCACTAGTTTTTCTGCAAATAAAAATTTGTAAAATAAATAAGGGTTAGTGGAAATTTGTAAAAGTCATATTTCATTGTTTTATGTAAAAAATTCAATTATTTCTTGAAAAAGTATCTAAAGGAAGCAGTCTTTTAACGATGAAGTAGCTCTAAACCATCGAAAGGGAAACATTCACCTCTGGAGCGCTTGAAATTAAAATTTTTGTAAGGTTATGTCAAAAAGAAAAATAAATGAAATTAGTTTGTCAATTAAAAAAATTTGAGGTTATAATTTATACGTCAAACATAAAAAGTAGTTAATCGAATATAAACAAAATGTTAATAGTTAATTAATTAAAAGTGTAAAACAATAGTATATTGTGTCTCAAGGGCAGAAAATTAGCATTTGTAGCCCGCAGTTGTTTGATGCCCGAGCGAAGCGTAGCGTAGCGAGGGCAGCGGACAACTTAGGGCTACAAATGCTTTTCGGTCCGAGTGACATACAAAAGTTTTTCGCCTACCTGTTTGAAAGTTTAAAAAAGAATTCCAAAAGTTAAACAGTAACGTAACTTATTAGTAAATTAAATAGGCATATGTTAGAGGGAATGAATGAAAATGAAAATAACGCCAGACGTTTTTAGTAATTTATTAACTAAATTAACCTAATAATCATTACACTACATACAACACGGCCGTATAGTAAATGTTTTCATTATTATTGGTAAATAAAAGGAACAGGATATGACTTTTAATTAGGATGAGTAATTAATCTATCATTGTATAATTTATTGAAATTACAATTTTCTTTTTATTAATTAATTGTCACAACCTCCATTTATACATACAATGACACTGTGAAAAGAAAAAAACAAACGACAAATTTATCGACGAAGACATGAAAATCAAAGTTATGATCTAAGAAGCCTACAAAAATTTGACGTATGTTTTTTATATTTTTAAAGGTTATGTAAAAATATGTTTGAAATTACATTTTCCGTCATATTCTGTTGCTAAAAGATTTACGAATGAGTTATATTTTTAATGTTAAAAACTAATGATTTCATTTTTTGATTAAAATCTTTTTAGGATAATGCACAGGAGTGGTCAAAGTATGACAATTTAAAAAACAATTACAATTTTTACAGTATCTCCAACTTAACATAAATAAATCGTGGTTTCATCTAGTAGTAGTGTAGAGGTTATGTATTTGACATAAGAGGGCAGTAAAAAGTTTGACATAAGAGGCCCGCAAAGAAGCCTTAACTGCCCTCAAAACAGGACATTTAAAAAGCACTTTCTGATCAGGTAGGCGAAAAAAATTATAATAACATCGAAAGGTATTTCTCAAAGAAGGGAAAAGATTTTATTAATTGATAAAAGTGATCAAAATTATTGGAAATTTGGACTTACCGATTGTTAATAAATAAAATCTGGTATTGGAATTCAATTATATAACAATATTTTGTATGGATTTAGATTATTACAACTATGGATCTGGAATCTTCATTCTGACACTTTATGTTGATCTTGATATAAACAAAAGCAAGCAGCTCACTGGAAATGTGTGTAGAGATGATTGCAATTGACCTCACTTTTAAAATATAGAGATGGAACATGATTATGGCCAAAATTAGAACAAGTAAAATAATCAGGTTTTAATAAAATAAACTTCGATTAATATTAAGACTACAAATTACAAACAAATTATAAGTTAAAAATAATTTTTATAGTTAATAAAAAATTATAAAGTTAAGTTGTTTATCATATGAATTCCGAAATAGAGAATTAATACAGAATTTTGGGATTGATTAATTTAAATAAGAAGCAAAATGACAGATTTATGTTTATGTCATTAAAGGTAATTCACAAATTAATAATTCATTTTATTTATAGGAAAGATTAGTCTTTTTGAATCTAAAGAAGAATATTTCACTTGGTATCAATTATGTCGTGTTTATTTGTTTTTTGTTGTTATTATTATATAGACATTTATTTGTGTGTTGGTATGTTGGTATTTTATTATATCTTTGTAAAAATAAAAACTTCATATCGTCAAAGTGACCGACCTCAGAGAGTCTTACTTGTGGGACATAAAGTTTATTATATTAAATTGTTATTATGATTACAAGGTCGTTTAAATATAAAGGAAAGCCATGCTGCAAATAGAAAACAACGGAATATACCATACCAAATCCGGAAAAGTTTTAAGACTTTATCTCTGCTTCTGAGAAATTCATTACCAGCAAACTTTCACATTAGTAATCCTTGGATAGTTTTAAAATTGTTATATAAAATCAGTCTTGTTTCATTTGTTGATTGAAACCATTGTGTTAATTAGTGCGATCAAGATGACCTAAAAAAAGTTTACAAAGAACTAAATTTGCAAGAAAAACAAAAGGTGTTAGAGTTTTTAGAAAACCACAGTAAAGAAAAACAGCGGAACATTTTGGTATTAGCAAAACAACAGTAAATAATATTAAAAAAAAGAAAATTAGAATATCAACAATGCTACGAAGAAGATGCTTTAGACTCCTTTAGAAAAAGACGTTTAAAAGAATTTGAAGTAGTTAATCGATTAACTTTAAATGGGTTTTTAAAAATGCGCAGTGTAAATGCAAGACTTTCAAGACCAATGTTACAAGAAGTAGCATTAAAATTTGCTCATCAGTCAAATTTGTCTAATTTTAAAGCATCGTCGGGTTGGCTCAAATTATTTAAGAAACGAAACAACATTTCCCAGAAAAGTTTAGTACAAATGAAATTGATCCCGCAATAGTAAGTGATTTTCGTATTCGTTTTACAGAGTTTGCAAAGGGCTTTAAATCAGAGGATATTTTTAATGCTGACGAATGTGGGCTGTTTTGGATAAATTGTAGTACATAAAGAATTTACACTTTTACAAAGTGACCATCTCCTTAAATTGACCATTTTTGGACAGTCCCAAAGGTGGTCACTTTAGGCAGTTTCTACTGTATTTGCTTTTTATCCATTTCAATAACAAACTGAATTGTTTATTTATTAACAACCACTAACTTGTTTTTCACTACTAGATTATTTTTATATATACCCCAGCAGCATACTGTATTTAACAAATATTTGTTAAATGTGTTTTAAAAATTAATGTGTCTTAATAAAAAATATGTTTTAAATATTTATAAAAAATATTTATGCTTTTCTTTATATTATATCGAATAATTTATATTTGAATCTTAACTAATATAACTAGAAACCTCGTAATGGGTAGTTGTAATGATTTAGAACATATTATTGTTCCTGCTAGTTTTCGAGAAAATTGCATTTTCAATTTTAATTACGCCCATTGTACTCACAATACATTAAAAATAATAAACAAAAAGAAATCTTTTTTAAAATTTTTTAACGCAGCAATTAATCCAGTAAAATATTTTACAAACACTAATAATATTAAATATGTAGATGTATATAATATATATGTTTTAATCTATATATTTAAAACACAAGGCTTTTTTTTGTTCCAGTTCGTTTGAGAGATCCACCAGGCCGATTTACGCGTTTCTTTTTTTAAATTATAGCTTTCGCTGTGTAGATTAGTCAACACTACTTCATTTTTATATATTTTTTAATGTTTATATTTTTAATTTGAAAAACTCTAAAATGTTTAATTTGAGACGGGCGAATCGGACATTCACTAGGGGCGCCCCTTCTACGGTGGCGCGTTTCGTAAGTACTCTTCGCTTAATATAAAGGGTAATGCAGCCGTCCACTTCCATCATTAATAAGCGTAGATGAAATCCGCATAGTTGAAAATTATGAACTGACGAATTATACAAATAATAGCTGATGCCAATTTCTTACTCAGAGTGGTTTCATGTTGTTTGTATTGTAACGTTCTTTTTTAAAATAATAACCAAAATGCTGTTTAAATCGTCTATTCATAAGAGAAATATTAATTTACATACACTTAATTAAAAACACTATAACTATAAACTATTTAACAAACTATTTAAATGCTAGGTATTTACAAATTTATATGAGGACTATTTATATAAAAACTATTTGTGTATTACAATAATTATTAACATCTATTTATTCACTATTAACTAATTATTAAGAGTACATTTCACTATGCCGGTCAAACATTAACTTAGCTCCTTCTACCCGCGACCTCAATTTATATCTCTCATAAGTTCTAGAACATTAATCATGCATGCAGCTGTTGATGAGTCACGTCGATGAGTCGCGTCGATGAATCATACATGCAGGTGTGATTGATGAGTCATACATGCAGGTGTTATTGATGAGTCATACAGTTGATGACTCATACATCTAGAATGTTCGATGACGTCGTATGTGGGTTTACTATTCGTTACAGTATAAAAGGCAGGAAATTTGCCAACACTATGTTTATGTCATGTTTTTCAAATATGTACTAATAGACGTTTTCAAGAATGTTTTAAACAAGATCGATTTTTGATTTTATTCTTATCATTTCGTAAGGTAGAATTTCCGTATGTATGTATTTATGTAGAATAAACCATCGGGAAGAGGTAAGCCAGAGAGGCATATACGTCGGAAGAGAGGAGGATAAGCTGGGAGAGAGGAGTAGGCTTAGAATGTTCAACTGGTTATGTTTGGTTGCGTTTATTTAAATAATCGCTTATGAAAATCCAAAAGATTGTAATCACACATCGAATGTTGTATATAGGGAAATCCTTCAATGCTTTTGACCGTCATGTCTTCACGAGGTTTCCCTAGTCTACATTAAAGACGAATATAAACGAAAGGACATATTGTGTATTAAATATGATTATAATTTTAAAAAATGTTACCGCTCTTGTAAATTTTCAATAATAAAATTCTTAATTCAATGTTTTCCCCTATTTGGAAAATCTACATAGAAATTAATTGGATTTCTCAAACGTTACTATGTTGATATGAAACTTGATAGCACATTTTCGATAGCGTTGAACCCTACAGAAAAGCGAGCAAGAGAACATTCGCGACGTTTTCAAACACATCCGGTTATCTGACGTCGTAAAACCATTTCGGTGACACGTCGCGACGCTGACATTACCTACATTTTGACAAGTAAACTCATCTTCTCGAGCGATTACTTGTCATTAAGTCTCAGCTCGCCTCTTTTATATTTATCGAGCGAAAAATGTCGAGTGTATCCATTGTTTGAAATAAAATGTGTATTATAGCAAAAGCGTTCTATAATTTTTTGCCACTTTAAAGCGAACCCCCCGGTTTTTGCATAAATTTAAATTGCGACCCCAACGTTTATCACGAAGACATAAAAGCGGTATGTTGAATTAAGTGTAGTGTGTTGGTGTTCTCAGTTAATTTAATTCGAAAACTGGTGCTGTTAGGCATACATAAAATATTTCTTGCGTGTACATTAGTAAAATCGTTTTTACTAGTTTACACAGTTAGGTGATAAGGTCTAGAAATATGCAGGTAGTAGTGGTAGAGTTATTTAATTAATTTACGTTAAATGATCGTCCTACATAAACGACTTATATAAAACTATTTTTAAAAACAACAAGCACATCACATTATAAAAAATAGTTTTTAAATCATTCTAATAGGATGCGATAAACCATTGAAAGTTGTATATTCAATTAAATTTTGTGAAAATTAAAACTCATATTAGCAAGATAACCTCATTACTGTATACTTTTTGTTGTTGGATTCTTTCTACTACATTTCCATCTACCTTTCTATTCGTGATATTAACTTCATTTGCTCCTAGTGCATTTCCAATATTCATTTTAAATTTAAATGCAATTCAGCTACGGTAAAAAGAATTATTATGTTAGCTTTACAAGCTCTCTACAGGGCTGATAGCCCTCTGGCCAGCTAAGGTTACAAATAAATCTGTTTAAATACCTAATTATTATCAGCCGAAACTGTCCTGGAAAAGAGAGCAAAAGGTAAGGCCGAGATCACACAAAAGAAAAGACAATTGCCATTTACTGTTATTTAAAATAACAAGTACTTATTTAATTAATGATACATGATATCTTCGAAAAAGGCCTATAAGTTAATCAACTCAAGATATTATAGTAACATACGATTCCCACATTAGCCTTTTACATTTTTATCAATAAACACGATTACTGAATATACAGGGTGGTCCAGACCACCCGTACACCCCTTTTAAAATGTGGGGAATTAAAAGTTTTTAAGAAGACGATGGGTAATCTTACTAATGTCGATGTGCTCTTTCGAATGATCCCAGAATGGAACCCCTCTGATTCCCCCTTGTAGGGGTAAGAGGGGCAACTTTGAAAATTCAAATAGGAACCCCGAAATTTTATTGAATATTTAGATTCTACTCATCAAAATATGAATAATTTATGTGAAACATTTTTTTATCTTGGCAACAGGTGGCGCTGTAATCGCAAAAAACCGACTTTTTACATTTTCGCCGTCTCTGGCATATTTACAGGTGCAAATAACAGTTTTTCATATTTTTTACTAAATAGTGATGAAAAAGCTTTGCTAATGTGTACTTTCATGAGAAAAAATTTTACGTTACAATGAAAAACGCAAATTCTCTACCTAAGGTGTTGTCGACAAACAGATTTTTTTCTAACGTTGTACGTGATAACAATATTTTTTGCCTTAAATGTTGTTAGAATTTGTGTTCCATTCTAACAACATTTTTCAAGATTCTACTGGGGAAGATGGTTTTACTTCAAAACATTACAAGTCACGGTGCATTACAAAAATCTGCCGACGAGAATTTTACTTTATAATTCACTATTAAATTTCGGTGGTTATCTTTCTTTTAGCGTATAGCAATGAATGATGAAATATGGATATCTCATCCATTCAGCCCATAAAGTAAGAATAATTTGAACGAATAAAATTTTAAATTGTGAAATAAAAATTATTTATTTGAACAGTTGATTTTCAACAATTACATACTATTTAAATAGAATTGCGAAGTAAAGAATTGTAGCAAGTTATTTTCTGTTAAAATTAAATATTAAATTAGTACGATTTAAATATTATTTTGCCATATGCAGAGCAGATAACAATTTACAATGTTTTGTCGATCATTTGTATTAATTACATATGCTTAAAATAAATATTCAGATAAAGATTAAAAAGATTAAGCAATATCTAAATAAGTAGACGTTAAGGTTAAAAACAATCTAAAAATTTCAGAAAAAAAATTGTTGTCACGTACAACGCAAGAAAAAGAATCTGTTTGTCGAAAACACCTTAGGGAGAGAATTTCCGTTTTTCATAGTAACGTAAAATTTTTTCTCATGAAAGTACACATTAGCAAAGTTTTTTCATCACTATTTAGTAAAAAATATGAAAAACTGCTATTTGCACATGTAAATATGCCAGAGACGGCGGAAAATGCAAAAAGTAGGTTTTCTGTGATTACAGCGCCGCCTGTTGCCAAGATAAAAAAATGTTTCAAATAAATTATTTATATTTTGATGGGTAGAATCTAAATATGCAATAAAACTTTGGGGTTCCCATTTGAATTTTCAAAGTTGCCCCCTTACCCCCTACAAGGGGGGGTCAGGGGGGTTTCTTTTTGGCGTCATTCGATAAAGCAGATCGACTTTAGTAAGATCACTCGTTGTCTTGTTAAAAATCTTTAATCCCCCGAATTTTAAAAGGGGTGTACGGGTGGTCTGGACCACCCTGTATATCATATTTTTGTTTTTGAGCAAGTTGTAATAACCTGAGCGTTACTACCAAACTTCTGCCGGGTAGATTACTTCGCTGCGTGCACTCGAGAACGAATGAAATGTATTTCCTGCTAATCAGGAGACAGAAAGGATGAAAACAAAATTTAAAATTTATTAAGAAATTATAACAAAGTGAGGACTATGTTAATGGAGCATAATAATTTCTAATATTTTACTCTCTAAAGCGAATCAGCAAACAAATAAATATGAAAATATAAGCATGAGGATACAGAATTAAACGTGAGGAGTAAACGTAATATTCTCGTGAAATTAAATAGCTTTCCAATTCAGTTTACGACACTCTTGAATTAATCAAGGTTTAAGGTCGGTTCAGGTTAAACAAAGTGTAGGTTAGGTAAGGTAATTTAATCTAGATTTAATTAGGTGGTATTGTTACGAAGCTTGGCTTGCTTCGTTCTTACTTGTCTCCACCATGCTTGTCTTTTTGTCTTCCCTTGCATTACATTTACGACGTTACCAAGTCATGTAGCATTAAGTAAATACACTCACTCTTTATCTAATCTATTTTATTTATTTCTTAAATTTACCTAACTTATAACTAAGACTAATTCTACATATAATTAACATAATTTATGCTTACCCACTAAGAACAATTTGTAGGGCCATTTCCCTTACTTTAATTATTACAATGGAAAAGACTTTTTACTTCTTTTGTGTTCACAATACCACTAACTATCCTTTTGATTATCACTTTCCATCTTAACTCTTAATCCCTCCTACAAATCTCCTTTGCAATCAAGGATCACTCAACCTGTCCCTATTAACCAAGGCAGTTTCATAATGCTAGAGTCAGCATTACTTACTTTTTGTGAGCAACTTTAAAAATTGCAGAGTAGCTTCATGTCATACTTGAAATCAATTTGTTTATCTTTATTACTGGGTCAAATAATTTAGAAATGAGTTTTGTAATAATTGTTGTAACATCTTTTTGGAATAATAAATTTTTAGAATAATGAATTGATTTAATTTTGTTATGAGTTTTTTCTTTTATTTTATACTTCGTTACAGTATCTAACATCAATTTAAGATAGAGTTCATTTTAAGCTTTGCTAGGTTTGGTTAGGTTGGGTTTAAGCTCTGAACTTTGATTTAAGCTTTGTTTAAGTTCGGTTTATGCACACTTTCAGTTAAATTTTATCTTATGATTTGCTAGGTTAGATCAGGTTAGTTGAAGTTCAAACTAAGCTCGTTGAAAGTGTTGTTTTTCGTGTAGGTTAGGTCGAGCAAGACTGGTTTAAATTCAATTTAAATACGATATAAGTTCAGTTTAAGTCCGGTTTAACTAATTTTAGGTTAGATTTATCTCAGTTCAACTTAGGTTTAGTTTAAGTTCAGTGTTTAGCGTAGGTTGTTTTAAGTCGGATTTGTGTTCATTTTAAACTAAATCTACGTTATATTTGGTTAATTTTGGTTTGAAGTTTATTTCCAGTAATATAAGTTCGATTTAAGTACCATGTAGATTAGGTTAGGTTAGATTATTTCATTACAAGATTAGTTCAAACTCAGCTTAAGTCGACTTTAATTTCATTTTGCGTTTGTTTATGCGTTTGCGAATGCGTTTTAATTTAGGTGAAGTGCAAGTTGAGTTTAAATTTGACCAGTTTAAGTTCTGTTTATGCTCGGAACGAGCTTGAATTTGTTTTAAACTTGTGAAGTTTAAGTATGGCTTATGTTTAGCGCAGTCTAGGTTAGATTAGTTTAGTTTAAACAGGATTTAAGTTAAGATTAGGCTTGGCTAATAGGGTATGTTAGGTTAGTTAAATAGGGTTATATTCATAACTTGGATATATGTTAATTTTCATTATGGTTGTGGTGCACATTTGTTTTAAGTTTAAATCGAGATTAAGTTCAGGGTGAGTTCAAATGTTACTTGAGTGAGTTGAAATCTCGTTTAAGCTTAAATCCAGTTCTTAAGTTCTTTTCAAATAGAATGATGACCTTTAACTAAATTGTAGGTTTTTGAAAATTTATTAAATTTTGCTTACCTTTGACTTGATTATTTATTGCACGGTTTTGTTGCGTTCTGTTGTGGTCTTTGTAAACTCCTTAACTACTAAATTTATCTAATGTTACATCACAGTTAATGTGCCATTAGTTGTACTAGTCAAATATGCAAAAATAATGTTTTTATTGATGTTTAATTGGTTATTTTGCTATAATAAATCGTCTGTTTTTTCTTCAAAAAATATGTGTATAAAAAACTTAGCAATAAATAGTTGTGTTGGTTAATAATGTAAAATTTATTACGAAAATAAAAGCACTTCTAATAAAATAAAACTAAACAAAAGAAGTGCTTTAACGCAAACATTACTGACAGCATAGGGCTTCTGCGAATTTACAACTTTATTTAGCAATTCGCAATGCTTGGGATCTCTTAGAAGTAGAACGCTGTATGTAACAACTTGTTCTAATTACGAGGTAAGGACTGCTACAAACGTATGTTTAATTCTGGTTGCGCTATAACCAATGTTGTACTACTACTAGCCATGCCTTTAAGACTGTAGTTAGAATACTACATAGTTGTAATTAGTAGCAAAAGTTAGCTCTTTTAAACTTATGTAACTATAGAATCCTTTTGTAATGTGCCTTAAGAGAGATTGTGAATTTACTATTTACTCAACTAACTTAAACAAGTACATGTATTTTCAGTGAAATTAAAGTCTCTGACGCGACTTGAGCTTCTATTTTCATGTTAACTGTCAATTTATTCACTCAACCTAAAACTGTATTTACGTATATGGTCACGAGTTTCGTTAGACTAAACAAAGCTATAGTAAATATCATAATTTGGGCCTGAAGATGTTAGCTGTCATTTACTATTTGAAAGGTATTAATTTTAAAATTATCATCGACTGTAATCTTAAACAAACCTTACAAAATAATCAGATTAGAAAATAAAGCAAGAGATTTAGGACACCGTCTTTCTGAAAATATGAATCTCCAAACTGAACGGAAATGTTCAGTAGTTTTATTAAAACGCCCTAGATGTCAGCGCATGCAATATTATAATATTGTTAATTATTTGAAATATAAAAGGTTAATTAATGTTTAACACTAGATTATATTTTGAATGCAAATCCATCTAGAAAAATTATCAATCCAACGCGGCGAGTAATCAAACCCTGAACCGTCTGCTTGCTAAGCCAGATCTCCTACCGTTGACCAATCAAGGCGACTTGTCATAATTTAGTTATTATTACTATATAAAGTTAATTTAAAGTAAATTATAAAATTGTTATTCAAATACGATAACGTAAAATTAATTAATTTTTTACATTATTATACAATTGTTAATATAATATCATTCATTGTTTTTGCTACATAATAATTTATACTTATAATGATTTATACTGCCCCAAGAGCAGTATAGCCGCATTTTATTTGAGAAGACTTTTGTAATACCTTCGTTTGTCAGATCTAGGATGTAATTAAACTGAACAATGTTGAGCCTAAAAAATTCTGGAAATTTCTTCGCGTCTTGCAGTAAATGACGGTTGCTCAGTATTGTAAAAATCTTCCTCAAGTCTTGTTTTAAGCAATCACTTATGGTATGCGACTGACGTATGTCAGAGAAAACAGTCATTAAGCGTCGGCCGCATACGTCAACCACATTATGGCCGCCGCTTCATAGAAAGCTTCGTCGGTCATTTTTGGATACCTCCTCTTGAATTTGAAAGGTAATATATGACAGGGACTTTTTTTCCGCACGATAAAACAACAATACAAGACCCCGCGATTGGGCAACAGTGAAACAAAGCTTTTCAACCGGACTAAATAAACAAAGCTTAAACTTTCAAATGAAAAGTTAACTTCACATAAACTAATTTAGAACACAAAATGTAATACTTACTGTATATAGAATGCTCCGACTTTCTTTAAGACGTCTTTTCTCAAATTATAGCTCAGGATGTAGGTATTAATTTCCATGACACACAGATTATAAGGAAAAATAAGGTTTTTAAAAGTCACAAAAAGAATGGGCACCAGTTATTCGAAATTAATCTAACACGCCCCCAAATAACAAACGGCTAGATTAAATTGATTCAAAATTAAAAAAAAGAAACTAATTAACATTAGTTTGATTGACGTTAACACAAATTAAATTATCAAATAATTTTAATTAATGCTAGGTCTATTTTCAATATGGTAAGGTTTAATTTATAAATTCATTTGTTCAAAAGTAAAAAATATCGGATTATTTCCGATGACAGTAAAGAAATTTTGATGGTTATAATCTTAATAATAAAATAGAAAACCTTGATAAGAACTCTTATTGAAAAGGACCAAAATACATAAGATTACAAAAACATTTGATGAAACTAAAACAATACAAATAAATTTCACAGTTACATAAACTTACTCTTATCAAACAAAAAATCCTTAATATCTTTGATGCTGAAGTAGAATTTTACAATTCTTCAAAATGTCACAAAAACACCTCACATTAAAAGACCTTATTCACTAAACTTTAGAACTTTGAAATTTGGTAAAGATGCTGCAACGATGAACTGAAATTTCTTGAATGGAGTTACTGAAATTATGTCTATAATAGTTCGGCACTAAATCACCATAATAAAATTCTTAAACTGCAGTAATTCCAGAAGTTTAATTATTAATTTCAAATTTTATCAATAACTGAAATTCGTTATTAGAAGGCTACACTTTCAAATACTTTAAATTATTTTCTTCTAGTATTAACTAATAATCTTCTGCATTATTCTTTAATGCGTTAACCGAAAAACAAACTTTAGAATTCAATAATAGATTAATTATTTTTTTGTTTCACATATGTAAATGTGAGAATTTTAAAGCGATTTCTTTTTATACGAATAGTTGGAGACTTGTTTTGTTTTGGACAGGGGGTCATACTTGAAGAGGATATTAGATCTTCATACATTTTGGAATTGGTTTTGATAAATGGTGTTGCAGATCCAGAGTTTTTGGAAATGATTTTTTGTAGCTGTCAAATTATAAGTGAACGCGTAGAATAATTATTTTGGTATAGTGTATTTTGATTTAAATTTTCTAAATTGTGTAATCCAACAAGCACAAGCTACAGCTTCTTTGTTGATCACATTATATGATTAATTGAAATGAAATGAATAAAAAAGATTTTTTCGTTATAACTTTAACGAACGGGAGCGGGATTTGATTAAATTTATTAACACAAAACTAAAACGATAGATCGAAGCCAATAAGATTCCTGTATTTAGTGAAAAAAACGCAAAACGGTAATCACACAACTTGGTTAACTTTATTCGATAATAACGCTGGAACTAGAATACTGGAAAAAGCCCGCTGACTCGAGGTAAATACCCATGGTCCGAACAGACGCCACTTTAGGATGCGAGACCCGCTATCTAAATTGAAGCTCTCGTGGAGACTTGCTTTATTATTATTTTCGTCCTTTGACCTATTAACTTCATTATTATTAAATATTAGCACGAGATTCGAACCCGGCTTTGTCTGTACTCTTGTTACTTACTATAAACTGTAAATTTTAATTAAAAACTGAAAACTAACTGAATACTGAAAAATAACTGAAGGCGAAACGCCAACTCTGTAGCTTGACTAAACGTCAACTGTACTGTCTGAAGACGTAGTTGAGACTGAACTAAAAACTCAGGGTTATTTTACTATATGCGGAATATTTTTTAGCGGGGTGCAATTTAGCATTAGCCAATAAAAGAATCGCATGATTTCGGGTTGACAAATCAAGATTAGTGCTTCCAACACAAAGGCAGTCTGGAACGCAATATTCTTTATAACAAAAATTGCCAACGGGATGTATTCCGAGACACAGATGGCCTCGTTAAAAGATACCATTTAGCACGTACAAACTATAATTCCTCTCAGCAAAATAAATTTTGACAATATTTTCGGAGAATAAAATATTAAAATGTTTATGAGAAAGCTTGAAAGCATGATTTCACACAAGCTAAAATGTCAGTATTTTAAATTTTAACAATGGAATTGTTTGGCACTGCAGGCACCTGGCTAAACAGTATTCTTGTTTTCAACAGAAACTACAATTCTTTATTTTTCTTTTATACGAAATAACTCCACTAGTCTAAAAGGATTTTAACAGATGACCTTTAATGTATTTTTATGAGGTTTACTTATACCGTATGCCGATATAATTTAAAATACAAGAAAGACGCAGATCTACAGGACCGTATTTAAGATTTTTTTAGCAACTTCGCGCCAAAATTTCATTATTTCAAGACTGGTAAAAAGATACCGTTACATATTTTTATTTAATTAAAGTTTCTGCTTGTTTTAATGGTGTGATCAGCAAGCATTTGTTCTAAAATTTAAATATTCTTTATAGCAAAATCGATCCAGACTTTAACTCAATTTGGCGTTTAAGTTCATTGTTCATTTTAGATGATAATTTAGTTTAGTGTTTGATCTGCGTAGTCGAAACTACGAGCTTTTTACTCTTGTTCGTTTGATGCTAATGCCGAATATGCGTTTTCAGTCCTGTTAATTATAAAAAGATTCGTTAATCCTTTACTTTAGTTTCTGAGAGCCTTCGCTAAAGGATCTTAACAGCCTGGTGATCATCTACTACGAGTTACCTGAAGCAACATTACTTACTTAATTTGTTCTATCAAAATGTAAGAGTGAATTTTAATTGATTGATCTATTTAAATGTTCCTAAAGATACAATTTAAGGAAGATCCATATAAGAAATCAAATTTTATAAGATTCTGAATTTATTTTCTTAAGTAACTATAAACTAAATAACGGTCAAAGTATGATTTTCTAAGTATTTTTTATTTTAGTTGTAACATTATTATTATTAACTATAAGACATTAGCTAAATTATGATTGAAGGCCTTCCAGTTCATAATCAATCCACTGATTAGCTAACGATTCTTATGTAAGAATAAATAAATAAATAATATTACTGGAGTTATTTTATTTGTAGTGTGATATTTCATGTTATAACGGAGTAAAGAAATCCGGTTTTGGCATTGTTAGAACCCATTCACCTTCAGATTTTCAGCTTTGTTGTTGCGGAGAACTAATGGTAACACTTCATTTGCTTAATGTAACCATGCTGGCGCCCATAATCCATAGCTCTGGTAAATCAGCAGGCATTCCAATTCACCTACGATCTATCTTGATTTAAGTAGAGAACGGGTCATGCTCATTTCTCAGGCTAAGCCAAGGCCTACTTAGGCATAACGTAACTACTACTGTTTAATAGTTTGGTATATTACAAATTGGTGCCCAGGCGATGGACTTTTGTTTTTGAAAATAAGAGCAGTTTTGAGTTTTGTATGCTACAGATTGGCGTCCAACAAAAGGGGCTGCACCAGCAGTCGGGTTACCAACATCTTCAACAAATGAAATTAAATCAGCAACGGGTTGAGCGTATCCTCCAGGAGAAATTAATTGAGAATGCCCCAGAAGTTTAGACTGATGTTCTTCAGTTAACATAATGTGTTGAGTAAGTCAAATTACGATAATCAAATACTAGTAAGTAACCAAATAAATATAAATCAGGGGTAATCAATAAATTCAATTATTTATCCAAAAGTAACTAGTAACACCGAGTTCCTGATAGGAAACCCAAACTACAAACTAAACCTACATAATACAATCGATAATAATACTGCGATGATTAAAGCTAAATAAATAAATTAATAAGATGTTAAAGGAAAACCCCACGTTCGGGCAACATTAAACTATGATATGTTATATTCATTAAATAAATTAAATCAGATTGCATGAGATTTGGATAGCTTTAATAAAACTTGAAATATAACAACCCAATATCTTTTTTTTCCCAATAGGCTAACTCAGGTTTAATTCGAGTGAACATGAGTTAAAAAAATTATAAAAATCTTAGTGATTCCGGTTCCTGGAAGAAAATAACTTACTACAAGTCACATCTGGACGAGAAATAATCTTTAACCCTGTATATAAATTGGGTACTTGCATCTACATCAAAACAGATAAACACTTTTATAATTTTGAAACACAGATTTTTATTTTATTAAACATAAATAAAAATTTATTAAAGGAAACAAATTCCTAAAAATCAATATTTATTCCTAAAACAAAAATATAAAAATGAATGAAAGGTGTTGTGTCACAAACGGAATTATTTTAAATGAAATTCTTTTTGTAACATTTCAATTTGCATTCATTTAGTACAATTATTATCAAGGGTAATGCAATTACTACCCACGTCTGTGCACGCGTTTGAATCTCATTAGACGTAATTTATACAGTCTGCATATCCTTGACAATAATTTATACAGTTTGCATCTCATTAGAATAATTTATACAGTTTGCATCTCATTATGCATTCATGTATTCTTTCGCATCCCACTTAATTTATTCAATTATTCAGTAAAGCTTCCTCCTTTAGCAGTATATAAACCCGCTTGTTTGGCTTGAAAATCAGTCTGTGCCAGGACTCACCAGAAGCCTCATCAAGAAACAAGCGGGTAAGTGTCTTTTGATTAATTATGGCTTAGACGCCCACTCTCTGCGAAATTATTGGAAGTTGTGACCAGGCTCCCACGCTTAGTTGTAGATCACTAGGAGTTTAACTCCTACGCTTAGTTTATAGACCTAGTGCTAGAGCAGGGTTGGTTCCGACCACCCTCTTGATTGTATTCGTTTTAGGAGGACATGTACGTCCTCACGATGTATACTCTTTATGTATGTAAACCTTGTACTCTCTTTATTGTTATTAGTATATAGTTGTTTTCTATGACTTGTGTTTATTTTCCCTCTACCTCTGACTACGTCCTCCAGTCACGAAAACCCCCACGTGACAGTTGTCAACCTGACATGGGGATTGCAACTGATTTCATTTGAACAAACTAATGTCAAAATAAATTTATCCAACCAAATTAAAATATTTACAGTTAATACACAAATTGAAATTTGACAAACAACAAACTTTGTTCAAAAAGAACCTCTTGTTTACAAGAATGATTTTAAATTTGTATAAACAATTGTTCCCAATGAGCAACAAATCTTATTTATGACCCACCTTGTATATAACAAATTTATTTTAATTCGTTCCGCACAATCGGTAATGACAGCTTTAATCCAAATCAGCTGTGATCCAATCCATACAATGTCGATATAAAAAATGTTCCAATATTAATTATTGAATTGGAAATAAATAAGTCTTCTTTGATTTATCAAAAATAATTCATTCACAATTCCCAGTGATTGTGTTTTAAAAACGAAAACAAATTTTCTTTGTTTCACTAATATAGGTAAGTATCCAATTCGAATACACTTTGACGTTTGTTTACAAACGGAAAAACATGTGTGGGTCAACCTAACCCTATTTTCTCCAAATTTTTTCATGAGCCGAGCATTGAATCTATGCTTTTATGGACTAAAATTATTATTTTTCCGGAGCCCTTTTATACGTTTGAGCGAAAAACAATCCCAAAACACCGAAGCAATCACAAAAACAAACATGTGTACATAATTAACACTAATCTTAATTCTAAAAAGATAGAAAGATAGCATTCAAAATGAGGATTAAAATAGCACATATAAATAACACAGACACTTATGGTCTAAATTGAACAATAACAAAAAAAAATCAATAAAAACGATCAGCTGTCGTCAATGTTATTAAAATTAATTTACAATGAAAACCCATCACTCTTCAGCTATCCCTGTACATAAATAGTTGCATAGTTACACAAGGTAAACCAATCACATGAAGTTCACACAAATTATATTTACATACCGAAAAAAACTTAAAAATCTGTTTAAACGTTTTAGAAACCAAACGATGCTTCTGCAACTTTTGAATAAATAACAACATAAATAAATTCAAACATCAACTAAACTTGTCCAGAATGCAGTACTCCAGGTGACTGAACCCAAACAACAGTACAAAACAATAAAATGAAACCAACATTTGTAAAAATCAATGAATATCTACAAAACTGCTATCTCCATTTATATGACCACAAATCTTCCACATACAGGAATGAGTAAGTTAATTGTAACCTTATGTACACCAAGGTAATGACCTTTTTTAATTATTTCCAGTGAAATATCTAACCGAAACTGATTCAGCTTGGTGGAAAAAAAGATCTGTTTTACGTTAACCTAGCGTCAATCTCAAACCTAATGTGAATATAAAACAATCAAGAAAAGTGGATAAACTATCCTAAACATGTAACCTGTATTATATGCATAAAACATGTTTTACTATAAAATAGCATAATTGACTTATATCCCTTTTATAAACTCAATCCCTTGTATAAAAAGTGAGGTTAAATACCGACGAGAGCTATCGTACTCCTATATTTATATTCTACCCAAGTAGAACAAAATATTGGCAAATGATTGGGGCAATATTGAAACTATATTGCATAATTGGGGCAATATTAGCAAGATTTAACCAATATTGGTTTTTGAGAATATGTTTTAACAATATTGTAATAATATTGGCGGAATATTTAAATGCAATATGGCGCTTTACTATAAAAAACCAATATTGCAGGATCATTTAAATGCAATATCCCATAAATGTTTACAATAAATATTCTAACAATATAGTTTTAGAGCATTTATTTTTAAATTATAGAACCAATATTGGCACATTACTGGCAGAATAACTGTAGCATTTTTCTTTTAAATATGGTATAGCAATATTAAACGATTATTTAAATACAACATCGCATACATATTTACAGTAAATACTCTAACAATATTGTTTTACAATATCTATTTATCTATTTATATTTATAACATTTTTTCAAATTTATTTGTCTAGTTTTCTCAGTAAACGATTTAAACTATATCGAGGACAATAACCCCAAACACAAAACCGAGAAAATCAAAGCCTGGTTAGTTCGTAAATGTCCAAAAGTTATTGAAACTCATTTCAATAACTACCTCAAAAGTCCGGACTTGAATGTTATTGAAAATTTATTTCAATTGAAAATTGCAATAATGATTATAAGGAATCATGAAATTTTAAACAAAGAACAACTAAAACGATCGCTTAGAGAAAAGAGGTCAAAAATTTTAAAAAGATTTTAGAGTTAGTTTTAGTTATTTTTTTCTTTTTACTGCTTTACTAGGTAGAAAATTTTGTATGAGTGTTAAAAGATACATATTTGTAGTTAACTAAAAAGGGCAATTCGTTCCGCTACCTACCCCTAATCGGAGAAACCTGCATTTCTAAGAAGTCCGTTCCGGGTGGATGTTCACAGGTCAAGCCACGAGAATTCACAGTACGTTTTAGGATGCATCGCAACAAGTTCAAAATAAATGAGTGTCTGTGTGTACGACTTCATTATTTTGTTTAATAAATAAATTCGTGAAAGTGTTAACATGTATGAAAGTGATAATTCATGTGATTATTTAATTCAATTTATTCATTTTCTGTGATGACTGAACATTGGATGCTGCGAACATTTGTCAGTGTTGAACCAGGTGGCCAGGACCAATGCCGTTATTTTGTGTAACACCATTATTGTATGCATGTATTGTAGGTAGGTTTACGCACAGTCATAATAAAAGTGTAGTTACTGCATCGGTCAATACCCTACTTATTGAAACGTTTCTCATGCTGTTTATCTTTTATTACAGGAACGGACCAGTCAACCAGTTTTGGTGTGAATAGCCATCCTTACTTTTATTAGAAGTTTCTTCTTATAAGTTCTAGAATATTGTAAGATGCATGTTCTTTCAGGTTAGATATTTTATTTTGTTTATAATTTCATTTAAATAAGTTTCCGTCGTTTCTTTTATTATCTATGTATTTTTAAAAATTAACATTTGCTTCTTTCGAATAAACTTTTGTATTTATGTATGTAGTTTTCAATTTTATTTTTTTATGTTTTAATAATAAATATGATGCAATTAACTCCTCTTTTTTTATTTATATTACCTTTATTTCTCTTGTTTTCTAATATAGTGACAATGTTGTCACTATATAATGTTATAAGCAATATTTACAATCAACATTTCGTCAACATAGCATACTATTATTGAGCAATGTCGAATGATCATATTGGACCAATAAAGTAGAATATTATTGAGCAATATTTAAAATCGACATTGCACCAATAATGCAGATTATAATTGAGAAATATTTAAAATCAACATTGCACCAATACAGGATACTATTATTGAGCAATGTTTAAAACCCATATTGGACCAATAGAGTAGAATATTATTGAGGAATATTTAAAATCAATATCGTACCAATAAAGCAGAATGTTCACATTTCTATATTGGGTCAATATTTGTTAGAAACATTGTACCCTTATTGCCGCAATTTCTAGCCAATATTGCACCAATATTTTGTGCTGCATGGGTATGCTAATAATCCTACACGTAACCTAGCATGTAACCTTTACAATGAATAAAAATAATATTCTGGCATGTCTATTCTTTATTTTACGAATTGATTATGTCTGTGCTTCCAATCCAATCGTAGCCTTAAATATCCTTAGTGTTTTATAAATGTGTTAAATTTTCAATCGATGATACAATATCATCTCAATACGTTTGATTTTATATAAACTATCAATCAAATAACGAATCAATAATCAATCAAAAACTTTTGTGGACTATTACACAAACTGAAACAGACCAAGCATAGAAGCTAAAGCAAGCTAGCCGTACGTTGTGGGAGACAAGAAGTAGTTGTTACTCACGAAAAGATTGTTCATAGGACAATTGATAAACAACTATTATCCGCAATTAATTATGTAGCTGCTGAGTAACTAGCCTGAGGTGGGGACGAAATGTCGTTTCTAATAGGCACAAAGAGTCGACTTCAATAGCATCTAAATCCAACGCCAACGTATTATAAAGTTCCAAAACACATTTGTAAATGCTGCCAATGTGGTTCGTAAGCTATTTCCAATAAAACGTATCTGCAAACTTGAAATATTTTGTACAAGAACAAAACCTCTATTATATAAATTGAGTAGAGCAACAATCTCAAAAATAAATTTTTACTAAAATTTGTTGGGCACCCGAAAAATTAAGCAAACTGAAGACTATGCTAATCATGATCATTCATTTAATTTAGGTCAAACAAAAAGATGTTTAGTATTTAAACTGTTTATAGGTAGTGATAAATACATAAATTTGTCAAGTAGACTAAACAATAACAGCACCTTAATAAATAGAGTTTTTTTTGTCATTATTACAACTACTGCATTTCCATATTAGGTTGCAAATCGTTAATAATGATAATCAATTTGAATTGTATTTAATCTCGGACATCGTTAAAAACAATAAGTAAATCGGTAGCTTAATAAAATCAATTAACAGTTAAAATTGCTGTAAAACGGAATATTAAAAACATGACATGTCCTTATCCCGAAAATATGCATTTGCATAACTGGAAGTAAACTACTAAAAACGTACAAGATCGTTCATTTTAAAAATAACAATGGTATGCTAATGGTATAATACGATCATTTCTATCGATTAAAACACCGTAATAATTAATGACGTGACGTAATAATTCATTCATTCAGAAGATACTTAGTTCGATGTAAAAATTACTCCAAGTCTCACTAAATGCATAAATCTATTTTATTTTCTTAAGAATAAATAGTAAGTGACAAACCCAAATTGGTTGCAATACAGAGGGTTAATTGGCAATACTTACCATACTTTGCATGCTTTTAAAACAGAAATTACAAACATATGATTTTTCTGAAAGTCTACCGCATTGAAAAGAACTTCCTATTAAATTATTAAACAAAATACGTATTAAGAAGTCGCAGAAGGGAAAGTACAGCATGCCTTTCAATGTGCCGCGATCTGTTGATCGAATTACCAGTTTTCAGAAATTATTGCCATCTGGATTTGTATAAAAGTTTATTAAATGTGTTCTTACATAATCGTTGGAAATATGACACCACTCGTGTAAGAATTAATTAAACACCCAATTGCGGTAAAAGACGAATTGAAAAACCAACATAACAATATGTAATTACTAATTACCGTTAGGTGTAAAAAATTAATGCCATACACTTTTCGTGGACTAATTTTTTGTTGGATGGTGCCCGAAGGTGTGACTTAATTGCCTGATAAAGAAAAATGGCATTACCATCAAAGATAAAAATTGTCTGTTGGCATTTTTGGGTGTTTCAGCGCCTTACACCTATTGTTTTTCAAAAACTGCAAAAAACAGCAAATTGTTATTTGAAACATGTTAAAGGCTTTGTTCTTGTAAAAGAATCCCTAGAAGCTGAAGAGCGCTAGTTTAATAATTTAAAAGATATTAAGCAAAACATGGTGTCTGGGGTACCGAAACACCTCACGATAGTACTTGAGGGTTAACAACACCTAATAGGGTATCACATTTTTAAATTAAATTTGTACAAATTAAGGTAGGTTAGTGTTACAGGGTCGGACTCGAAATTTAAAAAACTTTAAATTTAATTTTCTCGAAAACTATTCGTTTGAAGAACAAACTTTATAAGGAAAATTTGCTCTGCTATATTCCAACTAAATATCTACCATTCATCCAAAACCCTTCAATTAAAATACACCCTGTATTAGTACACTCTGAAAAGATAATTGACATTTATAAAATAATTTATTGGTGCAGTGAGAATTGGTGTAAATTTTTCCCATTTTAATTTCTGTATGTTCTGTGGGTATCAATCAGACACCCTGTACATTTTACCTCGTATTAATTATTGTTCGTTATTTTTGGGACATCTTGTAAATTTAGAAAATCATTAATGTATTGAAATCTGCAAATCATATATTTTATGTACTTTCAGTGACAGATAATGCAGCGGGTATTCATAGATATAAATTGAATTGGGCAGATGTTTACCGCATGCAAGAAGCCATGCAAGCGTATAGGAATACTAAACCTCAGAATAAAAGTAAACCAAAAGCATTAAATTTTCAATTTTATCTTTCCATAAAATTGCTGACCTAGTTGAAATCGTAATAAATAAACTTGCAATTTGTTTGTACAGAAAGGGTGAAAAAACCGCCACGTGCAATTTTTCACAGTCATTTGAACAATAGTTTGCATTTCCTCCGTATGGCAATAACTTTGAAAATGTAAACTACGTTTCCTATTCCATCGCATAAATTCAATAGCACTAAACGTACGCCCGAAGCAATTTTCTATTATTGTACATATAAACCTCGCCACCAGAGTCTATTTGACAATACGAAACCCAATAGCGCCTGTTATATCGGCAATAAAAGACTAAACCAGCCCGGAAAGTTATGAATAAGTCGCAAAGTTCACACATTTATCAACGGACAAAAACGACGAACTGAAGGAAATAGATAACCTGTCAATGCAGTGACGTGGAAACATCGGCAACTGAATGTTTTTCCTATGGAGTGAAAATACTGTAAGAAGATCTCGAACGAAAAGTCCGCGAAGAAAAAGTTAATTCTTAGCTCTAAGCTTAACCACCTTAAAAGCAGTGTAAATACAAGCCATTCATTAATTTAGGCGCTAAAAGCTTCTAACCTGGGGAAAAATACAGAAAATACAAACCATTCAACTACGAGTAATCGAATTTTATAAATACAAGAAAGCACTTTCTTTAAAAAAGAAAAACCGCAGCTAAATTTACTTTACAGATTTTTCCTGTTAAATCAAAATAAATGTATAACGGGGTAATGGATTTTTGCTTTTGCGTGTTGGTTGTAATTTTATAATGTGTATATGCTAAGTTAGAAATTATTTATTAAAGCAGACGTATGTAATATAATACCCTGAAAATCCAGTTTGCAATATCAATGACAAAAGCTTGTGAGCCTGTGTAAACATAGATTATAGGAGCAAGATAATCTGTTGAAAATTGAAAGAAGATCGTGGTAAACACGTCAAAGCAATGTAACATTATAGGACTTCAGAAGAGTGTAAGATATTATAGTGCAAAATGGAATTGGTGTAAGAAATATTTATAGTCAATTTTACATTGGCTTTCCCTTCTGAAGTAGAAATATTTAAAATAACTGTACAATTCATTTTGTTGTAAATTCACTTTCAACCCTTGAAATTTCCGTATATTTTAGTGACGCTCGTGGGTTGAACATTTGGAAAACTTACCAAGCATTTTATTTTCATAAGAATTAATTTATTTAAGTTTCAATTAAGTTTACATATATGTACAATTTTGCAACAATAATTCATTTTAGTTTTTACTAACATTTACATCTTAAAAAACTCTTTTATAGTTATTTATAGGGCGTTAAGATGATGATAATGACAAGAAGTCCCTAGGGATGGAAGTCGCCCGCTATGGGCATTATCAGTAACGTTCGTGGTGCATACAAAATTTTATTTTTCACGAGAATGTATCGTACAAGTAGGAAATTAGTTTTAATTTATAATTGTTGGCGTTGTCAAGGACGTTGATTATATTTATTTATAAAGCTAGGGATTTTTATGTTTGTCGGATGGTAACTCTTACTAAATTTACAAAAATCAAAAAGAGATATGACTTTATATAAATTCAAATGATTTTGTTGCTGTTACCAACATGAAAACAAAAAGTCCTAGTAGCACTAATGGCATCTAAAGAATAAGTTAATTTTATTTAAGAAATTTCTGCAGCAGTCAGTACAAAAGAATTCGTGGATCACGCGCCCAGAAACTACGTTGCAAGTACTCGATATTTGTTGTGTTGCAACACACTCGTACGAGTCGTACGCAAACATAGTATATTATTATTTTTGGCCTAATGATCCAGATTACTATTAAACATAACGCCGGCTCCAATTGCAAAGTAAACGATATGCGGGTGTTGTAGACTATAAGGCCCGCTTATAATGCCCTGGTTGTTATGGAGTTGTTTATATAGTTCGTATCACAGGTATAATCATCAAATAATATGCAAGAGAAACATAAAAAAAATTTATGATTGCATATTAAAATTGCTCTAGTACTGACAGTTGAGGTTCAGCAAGTAATAATTATAAAAATAAAAAATATCCCTTAACTGTATCGATAAGAGCTTTTGTTTAAAAGTATTTTTGTTTTGTTCAATCATGTATTTTATTATATTTATGTTCTTATTTATTTCTTAATATTCATAAAATAAATTAATAAAATAAAATATTACCTTTGACAATGACAGGTTATAACTTAATAAATATTGTGAAACTTATTAGTAATCTTTTATTTATTAATTTTATTGATTTAACTATCTATTTCATGATAAAATAAATACTTGTTTCAAAATTTAATTTTTTTTGATACGTACTTAATAAACTTTTTGGTTGGTCAACCCCCCCGAACCAAGTTCCTGGGTGCGCTACTGGGTATGTGTAATGGGTTACGGTATAGAGGACACATAGAAACCAGTAGCATATTTTCACCACCACCCGTTATGAAGCAGTGGAAGGGCCACTTATGGAAGGGGGTGGTAGGTGCACTTATTAGCAGGGCGGACTTCCGAAACCTACATGCAACCTTATTATCTTCTTACTAAATCCTCTTTTATTTAAAAAAAAATTGTTATCCAGTGATAACTCTCGAATCTATTAACATAATTGTTGACTGAATTTTTAAGCCTATTCTTATAATATAACTGACCACTGATTTAGAACATCTGTAGGCCACTGTCTTTTTAACCTTCTTGTGATTTCAGGTTGCTGGTAAAGTTGTCTTGCTTCCTCATTGGGGTGTGCTGGCAATTGTTCTAAGTAGTTTCTTGTTATTCTATTGATTTCATCTCCAATAGGCTTTATACCAGAGTCGTCGTGCAAGGTCTTATTACTGACATACCATGGTGCATTGTAGATCATTCTGAGTATCTTTGATTGGATTCTCTGTATTATCTGCGTATTAGATGGTTTTGCGCACCCCCAGAGTTGAACTCCATAGGACCAAATAGGTTTTATTATACATTTGTAAAAAAGTATTTTATTTTCTGTGGAGAGTTTAGATTTTCGCCCTAATAGCCAACCCATTTGACGAATTTTTATATTTATCTGCGTTTTCTTTGCTACGATGTGTGCTTTCCATGTGAGTTTTTGGTCCATTGTCAACCCCAGGTATTTCACTTGACTGCTTACTGGTAATTGTGTGTTATTTAGGGTGACAGTAGGACACATGGTATTTCGGTTGGTGAAAGTGATTTGTATAGATTTAGTGTGGTTTACTGTGATTTTCCATCCAATCTTGTATCAGGTTGAGATGTGTTTGTAGGTTTTCAGAAGCTATTATAGGGTTATCGTTTACTGATATTATGGCGGTGTCATCGGCGAAGGTGGCAATAGTAATAGAGTTTGTGGTTGGGATGTCGGCTGTGAAGATTAGGTAGAGGTGGGGACCCAGAACGCTTCCTTGAGGGACACCAGATTTGATAGGGTGATAGTTGGAGGTTTTAGAGTTGTATCTTACTTGGTAGTAACGGTCTGTGAGGTATGACTTGAGGATCAGATAGAGAGGTGTGGAAAGAAGCGATTTGAGTTTATACAGGAGACCCCTCATGCCATACTCGGTCAAACGCTTGTTGGATGTCCAGGAATGCAGCCGTGCATAGTTTATTTTCCTCTAAACTTATTTGTATGTTTTTAACAATCCTGTGGCATTGCTGTATCGTTGAGTGGCTTTGCCTAAATCCGAATTGATAGATTGGTATTACTGAGTCTATGTCGGTATCTTCAGTCATTCTTTTAAGCAACAGTCTTTCTAGGGTTTTGGACATAATCGGTAGCAGGCTAATTGGCCGGTACGAGGAAGCTTCATTTGGAGGTTTATTTGGTTTGTTGATCATTATTATTTGTGCGAACTTCCAAGCAATTGGGTAGTACGTTAGTCTTAATACACTGTTATAAATTGTGGTTAGCAGAGCTAGCGCTTTTCTAGGTAGTTGCTTTAATATGAATCCGGTGATTAGATCGAAACCGGGGGCCTTGTGGTTATTACATTTTGAAATCTCTTGTTTTACTTCTTTTGGAGAGAAAGGTTTGATCGGTAGCATCATCGGGCAGGAAGCGTCTAAGAAGTTTTTAATCTGTTCATCGTTGTTGTTGTTGTTGTTAGGTGCTGGTGCACTGAAAACTTGTGAGAGATGTTTTGCAAAGATTGTTGCTTTTTCATGTTCAGTTTTTGCCCAGCTTCCATCTTCCTTCCTTAAGGGTGAGGTGTGCTGTATCGGTCGTTTGAATGTTTTGGTGGCTTTCCAGATGGTATTTTCTTTTGACAGGTTTGTGATATATAGTTCAAACGTATCATTGCGGATATCCTGCAGGACTGTCTTCTATATATATTTTTATCTATGGGATTACTTCTTTGCCATGCACGTCTTGCTCTTCTTTTTTGTGCAATTAAGTGTTTTAGATGTATGGGGATGTTAACCACAGGTTCTTTCCCTATATTAATTTGGGGGGTAGCCACGCGTGCTGCTGCATGTATAGTTTGAGTGAGGTGGTGTATTGTGCTATCAATTTCATCTGGTTCTTTTATGCGAATATTTAGGCTAAGGCTTTCGTCTATGTAGTTTTTGAATAAACACCAATCTGTTTTTGATGTCGTTATTTTGGGAACTGTTGGGCGATGTATAATATGAGTGCTAAGGGTGGTTATAATGGGAGTATGGTCAGTGGAGAGATCCCATGATGGTTCTATGGTGACATAGTTAGGAGATATGCCCCTTAGGACGAAGAAATCAAGAAGGTCAGCGATTTTTTGTGGATCTGAAGGCCAGTAAGTGGGTTGACCTGTAGATAAAGATGAACAATTTACGTTGGTTATGGCTTGTCTCAAGTTTCTTCCTTTTGTTGTACATATTCTGGACCCCCAGTCTGTATGCTTTGCGTTCCAGTCCCCTCCGATTATGAATTTGCCTGATAGATTTCTGAAGAAGTCGTCATATTCTGCTGTACTGATTCCATGCCTTGGTGGACTGTACATAGCAGCAATGTCAAATGACCATGGTTGGGCAATTATATGAATCACAGCAGCCTGTATTTTATCTGTTTGGTATTTGATTTCCTCATGGTGTGATATGGTGTTTCGAATGATTACCGCTGCACCACCGTGCGCCGTACCATCAGGGTGTATGGTATGGTATATAGAGTAATAAGGAATTTTGAACATTGTTCTGTCCGTGAAATGCGTTTCCGATACCAATAATATATCAATTTTGTTATATTGGATGAAATTTATTATTTCTGTTTTGTGGTTGGTTAGGCCGTTTGCATTCCACTCGGCGATACGGATTGATTTAACTGCCATTGGTGAATTTGGTTATTATTGTGGAAAGCATGCTTAAGATCATGCTATTTTGATTTATGAGCTGTGAGAACATTGTTTTAAATTCATTTAAGAAGGCGTTCATTTGAGTTCCTAAGTCTGAGGTTTGATTATTTGAGTTTGCGTTGCCTGTAATTTGAGCATAGGATACATGGTTTGATGTTTCTTTGGGAGGATTTGTCCAAACTGCATTTTGATTTTGGAGTGTTCGGCGGTTCGTTTGAGTGTGTGGTATTTCTCCGGTTGCTTTTCTTTTTGCATTAAGTAGGTCTTTATATACCATACACCCTTTGTAGTTAGCGATGTGATCTCCATTGCATAGTGCATATTTAGCGGCAGTAGTCTTGGGTTTTTTGCAGTCCGCTGATATATGACCCCCGCCACATTTTACACATCGGTGTTGTCTGGTGCAATATTATTTTAATATGAAAAAGTTTTTATATTCGACTCCTGAGATTGTTAATCTTGCATTTTTCAGAAAACATATGATTAAAAATTCTGAGAAGAATTGGACAAGAAATTGTGTTCTGTAAATATGTGTTCTAAATGTCAACTACGGATCTCAATAAGATCATTATGTAACTACTAATAAGTTTTTCAAAAATTTTAAGGATGTCCCTTGATCCTGTATATAATAATAATAATAGTAATTGCTACAACCCATAGCCTGGAAACCAGGCCCCAGAAGCTATAAGCTTGTGCGGGAGGGAGGGGGTGATTATTATTATTACGTAGGCCCTAAGTGCGGCTGCAGCCGAATTACAGATATATACTATGTATGTAATTGAGGCTTGGGTATATAGATGAGGTGGGTTTTTCCATCAAAACATTTTCAAACACATGATTTCGTGCATCAAACTATCTCGAAGTTGAAGATCCCATCGTCCCCCGACTTACGGTTAGGACAAAACGGCCTCCGCAAAAATCAAATTTCAATTACTTCTTGAACCAGCACTGTATTACAGGTTTATTAAAGTGGCCAACAACTATCCCAGAAGGCTCGTACCAGTCGAAACAGCGACAAGAGTTGGAGTTCGGGTTAAACAGGTGAAGTAAAGTAAGAAAGCTGCATAAACCTTATTTTATTTGTTAAACTGTTTCATGGCCGTTTTTGTAAAATATATGTTCATGGCTTAAATTTAAGTAACATATACTTTTTTTACTATCTTTTATTTTATTTACTATGAAAACCTATCTTTCTTCAAGTGATGACGTACTAGTCAGGTGGCTTAGTGAAATTACCGTTACCTGGCGGATAAAAGCACCAAATTTGGTATGAAGGTACATTATGGTAAACTAATAAATGTTAGCCTAGGAGCCCTCTGGAATTTCCAATAATTTTCATGTGCAGCACTAAAATCCAAAATGGCCGACAAATACGAAAAACTATCACATGTGAGTCTTTCTTTTCGAAGCACCACTACTGCAAAAGTCATAAAAAGTGGGATTTGTGATGTGTTGTAGATGTTGGCCATCTTGGATTTGATTCCTGTTTATGTAGTGTTTCTCACTTTGATTTTTGATCAGTTTGAGCGGTGTTCTAACTGGGTCATTTCAAAAACACGCAATACATTTTCTACAATACCATTCGATTAGACTCACAAACAAGAGAACAAGATTTTGAAAGGTTCGGGTGGTGTTGTTGGGATCACAGAAAATTCTGTTGCTTTCCGACGATGGATGCTCTCAGGGCCTGAGATAGCTAGAATGGTCATTTGAAGAAGAATACATTCCGGATAATCATGACACAGATAATCCCAAGAATTCCCAACATCATGAGCAGGGACTTTCATCCCAGAAGAACTTTCAGCAACAGGTTGTTAGTCTATGTAAAACCATCAATGAAATGGACAATCCCTTCTTGGATGATTTTCTTGATCTGGAAAGTCTTCACAGTCGTAACTGCACAAGTGAGTCGGTGGTTGTAGCCTTAAGCACCTTGGTGGACATAGGCAAACGGTAGTATCAGGACTTTGTCAAGAATGTGCTTGAAGAACGTACCCTCCTCTCTATACATGACCCAATCATAAGAAATTCTCTTGAACTCTTTAGGGCCATTCGTGTGAGACCAAACATCAAAAACAACTGGGTGTTGCATCACGATAATGCGCCTTGTCACACAGCAATTTCAATAAACGAGTTTTTGGACAGTAAAAACATTCCTGTGGCTCCTCAGCCTCCTTATTCGCCTGACTTGAGTCCTTGTGACTTTTCCCTCTTCCCGAGATTGAAAAATCACCTCAAGGTAACTCATTTTGGGACACTCGAAAACGTTCAAACGACTGTAACCAACCAGCTGAAGGCTATTCCAATATCCGAGTTCCAGCACTGCTATAAGGATTGGAAGAACCGTCTCCAGCGCTGTGTGGCTTCCCAAGGAAGTTATTTTGAGGGAGACAATATTGAATTGTAATTCTATTAGAATAAAAAATTGGAAAAAATCAATCTCATTACTTAATTTACACACCTCGTAAATCTCTGTAGGACGTTAGTTTTTACATGAGATACAGGAGCACATACTTAGATACCTAGAAAAGCAAGAAAGGGTAATAGGTACAGAATAATAAATATATCGCTCTCACGTATAATAAATATGAACCTAGAAAAAACCGGACCAGTGAGATCTCCCACTAGTATCTTAGGTCCCATGGTATATTATTTCCAGTACGTTGTAAAATCAATCAATAATCATTATGTATTGACTGTGAAACAGATAATACAGTAACACATATCATTACATTTTGACTTGTATATAATTTTCAAACGAGAGATTTAGGTTTCATATTAATTAATAAATAGGCACAACTTATTCAACATAAAGGAGAACGAATAGAGGTAAACTTACGTGAAGAAAAATACTTGTTATAGGCAAAAACAAAAAATGGCTAGCTACTTCTTATTTACATTTCATAATTATCTTAAAACAAAAGCAAATTACCAACTTTAAAAAACTACAATAAACATCCCATTTTACATTTTACATTTAAACCAAACAGTTATTATCCTTGTAACGGGTACATTTTACGACGGCATTTAGTACATAGAATTTTGTATTAATTCTGGATAAAAATCTTAAGTTCGGTCCTGTAGATATCGCTTTATTTAAATATGCAGTTCATCAGGCAAACATTTCCTACAGAAAGCATTTATAGGAAGGGAATGTTTAATATTTGCTATAATGAAATAATGTAGCGTCATATTGATGTCGTTTTTCGTATCTTGCGACCTGGTATTTTAAAAATAATATCAATTTCTTCAAAAAGAAACCTTAAAAAGAAACCATGAGAAACGCTTAGTCAACTCATTGAAATATTCCGGTAAACATTTTGAGTGTATACGATTCGTAAATACACTTTCCTTTGTCTGTTATTTGCGTTTTAAAAATTTTAAGTCAATGCAGTGTATGAATATCGTCTACAGCCAGCGTTTTAGCTCACACGTGTGTTTTGGCGGGTAGAATTCTGGTGTTGCTTTTTACACGTAAGGTCGTGAATCCTATAGTAGGCCAAATAAAAGCGCCCTTGCCGCATAAAAACAGATGTCGGTCGCGCGTAGCTAAGGGTTGAGAGTTAATATAAGGCGAGATGATGTTGAGACGGGCGGTCTTCCAAAATCACACGCCGAGAGCATACGTTCGATCTTGTGTTAAAAATGCCATTTTGTTGTAGTAAAATGGAGTTTGAAAGAAAACTCTAAATTCAGTTTTTCATATTGTTTGAACAATTACCGGCTTTCGGATGGCCGGTGCATTTAATTAAAATCAACATGTAATAGTATTGTTTAAATAAGAGTTCGGAAATTAACCAATAATTAATTCGTGGTTAACAAAAGTTAGTTACTCCGTTAAATATTTTTGCGGAAGTTTGTGCTTCAGAAAAGTGGGAAATTCAGTTTCCCTTATTACTGTGTAACATATGTTATGACAGTCTACAGTACCGTACTCTCGTCTAAATAATTATTGTTCAGAAATAAGTTAATAATTACAGACGCTTTCTCTGTAATCGAAATTTCGGTTAAATAATAATTCGTGCTGTGTGCCTTCTAAATTCAGTTCAGAATTAATGTTTATGTGTATTGTTTTATTGAAAACAATAAAATTATAAAATGGTTATCAAAACTAATAGCCAAATCTTTTATGGAACTCTTTGGTTGCATTTTGTTACTGCCGTTTGGGGTGAATTTGCAAATTATAATTCGCCATATCCAGTTTCTACGAGGGTTATCTCGTACATCTCTAATGTATGAAAGAAAAAGCCCAATATTCCAGTTTCCATTTGCTGTGACGTTGTCGTCAAATTTTATGCAGTTTATCGTTGATTTTGGTTTGTGACTTACCAAAAATAAAAGGTATTGTGACTATTGTTTTTAGTGTTATTCATTTAGATAAATTTCTTGCTTGAATTTGCAGTCATTTTTGTTATTGTTTCTCAATTAATAGAAGTTCATTATAAATGTTTGCTCATTAAATTCTATTATCAATAGAACTCTCGTCAGTTGTTAAAAAGCTTTAAACTTTAATGTAATTACAAATCATTTGTATTGATACTGTCGAATTGATTTAATTTGTCTAATCTCATTTAGATTTTTGTGTATAAATTTTTGTCCAGGAAAAGCTCAGTCAATACAAAGGTTAATATTTAAATTAATGTGTTTTGAATAATTTTTATGGTTGATCTAATCGATTCTTTTGAAATATTTTGCGATCATGATCAGTCAATGTAAATTTCAAATATTGGTAGTAGGGCTTTTGAATAATTTTGTGGTCAATCCAATAAGTTTTCCTGTTTGTTTTCTTTATTAAATGAAATGTTCTTGGTGAATTTGTGTATTGATTAACTTTTGGACATAATTATAATCCAATAAATTTAGATTGGATTAGAAATAAATATACAAGGTGTGTTTTATTTGTTTATCTTTGTATGTGTATTTTACCCATTCTTTTGTTAATAAGTGTTATTAATTCAAACTGATGGATCTACAAAACGGAACCATATTGGTTATGAATGCTTAAGTTCATTTCTTCAAAATTTTAAGTAAACAAAATTTTGTTTTAACTAAATATTCTATTCATTTTCTGGTTAATGAATTTAATAAATTTTAATGCTTATTCAATCAACATCTTTGAATGGTTAATAAATCATTAACTAAGCTCAGAACCAGATGGCGCCCTTTTATGTTTTTATTTGTGTTAAACCCTTATCTATTCCTTTTCACAATTTATACAGCTGTGGAACCAATACCTACGACTTGATTAATTAATTTGTAAAGAGAGAGTTTAAATCTCAAGCTGTGGCAGATATTTTTTGAGTTTTCAGTTACAGTAAGTATGATGTATTTTCATAGCTTTTATAGTTATATTTTTGTGGTTTTATCTCGGCTGAAAAACCCGCGTTTCATCCTGAAGATTATTTGTGCCTTTTTTCTGTACAAGTGTACTTGCATGTAAGAACAAACTAAATAAATTGCTTAATATGCAATTTGTTTTGTGACTAAATAACTTACTATAGTTACTTCGATTTATTCTTGGTTTACCCACAAATCAAGAGTGAATTGACACAAATTATGTAAATTAACAACCTACCTAAAGGTCTTGCATAGCCTCGAAATTACTACGACCACACGGCCCTTGTAGAGACGAAGAGGGTAATATTTCTAAAAGAACGTGTCACGGTAATTATGGAAGACACGTCCACGTTGATCTGGTCATGTAATATACTGAACTCCGCCTACTGCGTTGTTTGCAATCCCACGCAAGGTACAAAATGTAAACATCGACTAACGATCACAAACTATTATCAGGATTGGATAAATTTCCTTCGATTAAAGTTATAAATACATGCGTAGAATGTTCTGTTAATTATGCAAACCGATAGTTTGCTACACCAAAACCAAGACAAAAGTGACCAAAACAAACACCTACAAAATACATTCTTGCATACAAGAAAAGATTAGGTGCCAGAGACCTTTGTAGCGAATGCACCATCGCGCGAAGCGAGCGAATGAACTAACGCACTGCAGAATACCTACGAAAATATTTGAACTAAAATTTGAAATTCAGTGCTAGCTGTCATATCTGGGGGTCTCTCTATAATTTTAATTCATGCTATATTCAAACTATATAACATCATTCAAATAAATTTTAAAATTCAACCAGTAAATAGAATTTAAATAGTAGATATTATTGGTAAAGATCACCTTATGTTACTGGTTGCGAGTAAAGTTGTCAACTGAAACGGTTTTAAATTCCGTAAGAAATAGGAAACCACTTAGATATATGTATGTAGGACGAACGAAGAGGGGAAAACAAATCTTACAGGAATTGATTACTATAATATTTATAACACTTTTTAGTCTTTACATAAATCTGACTAGTACAATGCATAGTTATTTTGACTACATCTTGTAAAATAATCCTGGGTTACTGAAGTGTGCAATCATACATAACACTCGGGAAATTAGTCCGAATTTATCCTCGTTTGCGAAATAAAAGCGCACAATCTGTTCAAAAGCGGTCTTAATGCTTTTAGCATCCGCGATAATCCGTCAGCCGGAAGAACAAAAGCTTAAAAATCGTTTAGTCGTCATTAACTCTGAATAAATCCTCCTCACATATTGCGACAAAAAGAAAACTATGTCGCTTTTGGTTAATGAAGGCTTCTAATATTTAATTAAAAACATGGAAAACTTATCAATCCCTACATGTAAAAAGGTTCACAATTTTAAAATAACCGCCCTGCCATGAATATGTCGCAGCAATTCTTAGTCCCTAGAAAAATATATATGAGCTGTCTGTTTGAAATACTCTTCTCATACCGTCAACTTTCTGATGCCATTTGTCATGACTAATATATACAAGAAAATCGTTATTCAAAATGTAAACTAGAAGAATGATTTTCCCGACAGTGTGCTGCAACACAAAACCAGTGAAAGGTCGGTTTTCTTTCCTTATTCTGAAAATAGCTTCTTCAGTATGAATAATATTTAAAGACACTTGTCTTTATATACTTGTTTACAGAAATCATACGCTGTTTACACTTTGTTAAACAAATAGTTTCCAAGGGAGCTTCTGTTGTGGAACTTTAATAGTAGTAAAATACCCTGCTGAGAAGTCGAAAATTCTTGTTAACAAAAGTGGTTTTTATTATACATACTGTAGAATATTTTATTTTCCAACCAAGAATCATTGATTCATAATCTTTTTAAAGAATAATTAGAAAATATGTAAATATTGGTATACTACAGGCTAATATTGAATTTATAAGAGTTTCCTGAATTTTAATACAGATATTTATCACAGTAAAATTTATTTTTAGACAAAGTTTATTTCCTTTAATAAAATGTATTTAAAAAAAATTATTTAATTTTTTTTTTAATTTAATTATGATTTTATTGATCACGTTAAATCTTATTAAAGAAGTTCTTCTGTGTATGTGTCTAGGGGCATAAAATTGTGAACTAAAATTTGAAAACAAAATTTCAGAATAGATAAGATAAGAACTTCTTGGTTAATTTTCACATCAGTGATAGTCCCTTATCTTACGTACCTCGGAGACTAGGAAACACCACCTGGTCTCAGTCGGTACGGATTAAAGCTTTTAAACGATAGATAGCGGAAATGCATTCTGCAGAAAAGGGTCGAACTAATGGCAGTGCAAGTATTACCTTTATCTCCATGGATGGACTTGGAACCACTCTCCTGTTCCAAGAGGTGAAAAATCTATATTTACATTTATACAAGATAATAAATACCTGAACAATTTTAATTCGAGTCTACAAAATTAACAGCCGCCTTCCCACATAATAGAAATAAAACGCAATAGTCATAAAATAAACTATTGTAAAAAATTTATATTATGATATTAATTATATTCGAGAATGAACCATTACATAATAATAATAATGTTTAATGTTTATTCAGGAACGCAATTACATAATTTATATGTTACATAGAATTATAAATAGTTCTATACACAATTAGCAAACAAAAATATATTTTTTAAGAAAGAAAAAAAAACAGAAAAACGAATATACAATTAAACAGCCATATTACAAACTAAACTGAATAACCTGAAAAAGATCACCCGTTGAGGACCGGTTTGGTTGCGCACATAATTAAAGTAAATTGCTCAGTATCGCTATGTTTATGCAATGCATAAAATAAACCTTCCGTATCACCAAAATTAGCTCAATATTATTGTTTGTCTGTACAAGTTATGCTTGTTACAAATAAAATATCGCAGGGTTACTTAAATTGTAAATTTTGCGAAAAATTTGTTAAACAAGTATTATTGTTTTATTTTAGTTTACTTTAATAACTTGCTCTAACTATAAACTTTTATCTTTTAATTTGTTAAATATTAAATTTCACAAATCAAAGTCTATCATTCTGTGTAGAGTTACAAATAATATTTTTAAAATTAAGTTAGTACTTCCAGCTATTAAGAGTTGCCAGTGGATTTGGTATTACAGGAGTCTGTAAACATTTTAATGGCATGACCTCAATAGATGACCTATTCATCTACTATCAAGTACGATTTATCTCAATTTTATCCATGTTTAAATAAATAAATTTATTTATTTCCAGAAATGAATTTTATTAATAAATAAAACCACTTTACCTGACAGACCTCGACTAAGCTTCAAAAAATACTTTGCAGTATGAATTTTATATTATTAGAAAAATTAACTCAGGTAAGTTTGATAGCTTTCCAAACTGAATACTTGCTTCTTACAGATTTGGATAAGTAGCTGAATGCAATCCAGAATAGATACTTTATAATAGTCCCTTACCAGGGAAAATTCTCCTAACGATTCTTGTGGACTCAACTTTATTTATGGTAAGAACACTTCGAACACACCACAATCCTTCCACACGCGTTCTCCTGATTCAAACAATGATGTTTCTACCAATATTTTAGAGTTAGATTTTATTGCTTTATGCCTTATGCATTTTATACCACCTGATAATTAACATAAAAGGTAAACTGTTAATAATATTGTTACTCCTTTTATAATAGTCTTAATTATAAAATGTTGTTTTAGGACAAAGTAACGATTTACAAGTAATAAATTTTATTATTATTTTTCTATTCAGTAATTTATCTATGGTTAAGTTTTATAATTTTGCATCGTCACAGGAACCAAATTATAATTGTTGGTCACTATGGCTTCATTCTAACAAGGTATGTACTACTTCACACCACATACCAAGAAACAGTTTTCATATATAAACTTGCTCTAAATCGTATTAAAACATTTTCTTAGTGCTGAAAATTTTACCGAAGTGTCTGATATTTTATTGAAGCATTTTAAAAAGAATAAATAAAGGAAACAAATCGTACTAATTAAAATGTAATGGGAAAAGAAAATTGTAACATACTTTCAGTTTTAATTTGTATATAAATTGAATAAACCGTTTTTTAAAATGAAGTTAAATTGTATGAATAATAACTAAATTGCACTCAATCATGGAATAAACATGATCTAATATAACAATAATGCTTTATCGAAGAAAATAATATACTTAGACATTCCAAAATTCGAATAACTTTATAACGTTAATAATATTAACAAAATAAATTGCTGGGGAGGTTTCAGCCTGTACAAAATCCTCCTATGGAAATCTTGAAGATGACAATATATACACAGAATCAATGTAAAAAAAGCTAGATCAATCAATAAATTAGTCAGTAATTTATCAGTACATAGTATACAACTAGAAATCAAAATAATGTTATATGATTATTATCTAGTTTTAATAATAAATCATAAAAATAATCATTTATCAATTAAAAACAAGCAAGCTCTAACTTACTTTTAAATTAAACAGAAGAATTCAGTAGTACTTTCTTACTATATTATTTACTAGTCGCATAACCTAAAACGTGAGAAAAAAGTAAAAAGTAACTAAGTAAAATTGTCTATCTTTTTCCTGGTATTAATCCCTACGTAACCACTCAAATTAACGAATTAACAACCTTGAATTGGTTAACGGTTATGGTTTTTAGACTCCGGTCCGGTGTTTACAACGGGAAGAGTGGAAAAGTTTAGGAAAAAGCTCAAAGATAATTCTACAGTTATTCAAAAAGTTTCACAATAAACCAAGGTCTACCGAACAGTTGGTCTACGGCTTTAGTATACAGGGTGTAGAATCGCTTCATGCACAATACAGTTTTACGTGAATTTTTTCAAACCTTTATATTATCTCGCGTAATTATTATTTTACAGATATGAAGGAATGCTATAAAGAAAAGAAATACGAATCGAATGATGGCTGGATGTTACGGATTGCATTTGACTGCAAAAAAGAAAACTTCCATTTATGCAAAAATCAGTTATGCCTTGAAAACGTTTTGGAAACTAGGCAAAATACTTGCTACCTAAATGTTATTTTTAAGGTTATATCGTCTGTCAAGCAGAACAATCTAACCTTAAAAATGACATTTAGGTACCAAATATTTACCTTTCATAGTTCCAATGTTTCGAAGACATAACTGATTTTTGCATAAACGGAAGTTGTATTTTCTTTGTTTTTCCCGTTAGAATCAAATGCAATCCGATTACGTAAAGCCCAGGTTATCAAATGCTATATAGCTGTTTTTGTGTGTATGACATATCGAACTCGTCTCTTCCTTAACAACATATTCGTTTTTACTCACTCTTAAACGGTTTATTTCCAGGCGAGGCAATCCCTCTGTGAATGAAGGGAAGAATACACCCATTACAACATTGATATCGAATTGTTGATAATAAATTGATTATTGATAAATTATCGCTTATATATACACATCCTATCATGCGAATATCGCGTCATGGTATATTATGGGTAGTTTGTACCATTTACCTATGATTTTTTTAATTTATCCAATGTAAAACGTCATTTATTAGTTTATTAACCCTGTTGATTGATTCGTCTCAATGAGATGAAAAAACTTTCAGCAAAAGGAAAATTTAAATGTTCTTGTAGGAAGATTAATCAAAAAAAGCAAGTCATCTCTATTCACAAATTAATAAGGGAAGTACCAATTGTCTGGACAATGACAAAAGAAAGATTTCCCATTAAAAAGTTATTCAAAAAACAGTAGAAACATTATATTACCGATACATTTACGAATGTAACACAATACTGGCGAAGCATATATTATTAGATATTTTAAATATCAATCAAAGTAGCACCACCCCTTCAACTAATTAAATCCAGTAAATGCAATATAAGCTCCATTAAAACGGCGGCATTGAAAAAAAAAACGTCTCTTAGGCGGCCGGTCGCGTTGGAAAATTTCTGTTTTTGGCAATTTCAGTATAGTGGCGCCATCTGTCGACTCCTGTAGTAACTATTCTAATAAATAATAATGGTGCTATTCTCTAAAAATTATTTTACAGTATGTAATTTAACAGTATGTTACGAACATAGCTATGTAAAATTGTGTCATAACAGAATGTTTACATTTTACTCAATATTGGAATTCTGTAAATCAAACTGTAAGCTTCCTGGTAACATTTTCTCATTTGACCCAAAATGTTATTTCGCTTTTTTGAAAACTTCATAATTTTGACGTTTTATTCATTTACCGTCAAGTGTAGTGCCAATCGAGCATTTAATTTGTGTAGAAAAGCCTTTTGTTATTAAAATCAACAACATTATGGAAGCAGAACCTACACAAAAACGAAAAAGATCACAAAAAACAAGTCACAGCCAATATGAACAATACCTGCAGTTTATGGAAGATGATAGAATTTTTAGAAGCGGCACCATCAATCCTACGGTTAATCCAAATTATATTCATGAAAAGTGGAAAAAACTGGCAAGTATTTTAAATAGTGACGGAGATGGACCAGTTTTAACGCGTGATGAGTGGAAAAAAGTAAGTACGGCAAAGCTGTTACTATTTACTTCAGACTACCTAATTTGTTGTATTCTACTAGATATTTAACGATTGGAAGAACACCACTAGGGCAAAATATAGAAAAATAGTGGAACATAAGAAACGTACGGGTGGCGGTCCATGTTCTACCACAATTTTAACACCGATAGAAGAAAGAGGCATAGCCGTCTGGGGTAAAGTTGTTGTAACGGGCAGCGTAAAGGTGGATGTAACTGGGGGTCTTCAATGTATATCTGCGCCAGATCAACAAGACACCCCCGAAGATGTGATTGTCTCATATAGATTAGCATAAGAAACATTGTGAACCTACCTTTAATAGTAAGACACGTGAATGTACCATTATTATTGATGTTGATGTAATACTTGTGTTATGTGTTAATAAAGATAAAAATAAATGTTTGATCAGTTGGCTAATATAATATATGCTCCCTAATAACAAGACATGGTGTCAGGTGTAAAATAAACCAATTTTAAAAAGGAAACAGAAAGGAAAAAAAAAGGAAAAGAGGAAAAAGAAGAATCCTAACCTAAAAAAAAAAAAAAAAAAAAATAAAAATAAAACGTGCTATGGACGTAGTAAGTAAAAACGAGAAGAATTTGTTATTGTAATAATAAAATTAATAAAAATGAGTCAAACAACCTTTAAAACACCACCAAATCTGACATTTGAAGGAGATCTAAACAAAAGTTTTGAAAAATTTATGCAATCGTTTGACATGTATTTACAAGCAACGGAATTAAACAAAGCTAGTGATGAAAGAAAGATTGCCATTTTCCTAAATGTAGCAGGTGAAGAGGCTTTAGAAGTGTTTAATACATTTCAACTGAGTGATGAAGAAAAAAAGAAATATGATACAGTAAAACAAGCTTTTGCAAACTACTGTAAACCCAGAAGCAATGAAGTTTATGATCGATTTAAATTCTTCACGAGGAGTAAGAAAGATGATGAAACTTTTGATTCATTTATAAAAGATTTAAAAATATTGGCGAAACCTTGTAATTTTGCAACTCAACAAGAGTCTCTAATTAGAGATAGATTAGTTCTAGGGATTAATGACAAACATCTACAAGAAAAACTCTTGAGAACAACCGATCTAACACTATTAAAAGCTGAAGAACTTGTAAGGGCTGCCGAGGCAACAACTATTCAAGTTAAAGGGTTACGAGGAGATCCTGAAGTAAACATCATTAAGAAAAATCCAAGAGGAAATAAGTTCAACTTTAAATCAGAAAATGGAAAAAGCAAGCAAGGTAACACAAGTGAAAGTGAGTATGATTGTTTAAAGTGTGGAAAATGTCATAAAAAAGGTGAATGTGGTGCATATGGTAAAATATGTAGAATATGTAATAAGTACAATCACTTTGCCATAGGGTGTAGATTTAATAGAAATAAACAAAATAATGATAAGAAGCAGAAATATGTTAAACATCACAAAATTAGAAATGTTAATAGTATTAATGATGAAAGTGATGACAATATGTTTATAGATAGTATAGAAATTAACAGCGTAAGAAATAATAGTAGACAAAATAACCTAGTATGGGACGAAAAGATCCTAATTGGAAATAATTATGTGAATTTCAAACTTGACACAGGAAGTCAATGTAATGTACTACCATTAAGATGTATAAAATTATTAGGTTTAGAATCTAAAATAGAAATAAGTAATGAAAAAATTTTAGCATATGGAGAAAATGAAATTCAGGTTTTAGGTTACATTATTTTAAAATGTTTAGTAAGGCATAGGAACTATAATATAAAATTTGTTATAGTAGATGTAAAAAGTAAACCAATATTGGGTCTTAATGCGTGTAATAAATTAGATTTAGTACAAAGGGTTAAAGATTTAAACGTAAGTAAAAGTCAGGTAAATGACATAAATTTAAAAAAGTCAGAAACAGTAAAAGTAGGAAAACAAAAAGAGATAAGTAGGGATACAGAAAAAATAAAATTTTTAGAAAAAAATAAAGATTTATTTGAAGGAGTAGGAAAAATTCCGATTCAGTATGAAATAAAATTGAAAGAAAATTATATTCCTTTTTCAAGTGGATGTAGGAGATTACCAAACAGTATAAATGATAGGTTAAGGGGAACGTTAAAAGAGCTTGAAGAGAAAGAAATTATAGAAAGGGTCGATGAGCCTACAGAATGGGTTAATAACATTGTAGTTAGAGAAAAAACTGATAAAAAATTAAGAATTTGTTTAGATCCACATAAACTTAATCAAAACATTTGTTTAGACCAACATCCAATACCTACTAGTGAGGAAATAAGTCTGAAATTAAAAGACAAAAAGGTTTTTAGTGTTATTGATATGAAAGATGGGTTTTTCCAAATTCCGCTAAGTAAAAAGTCATCAGATTTATGTACATTTATAACACCGTATGGGAAATGGAAATTTTTAAGATTACCATTTGGTTTATCAGTTAGTCCAGAAGTATTTCAGAAAGTAAATGAATCTATATTTGGAGATTTAGATATAGGTATTTATTTTGATGATTATATAATTGCAGGAAAGACAGAAAAAGAGCATGATGAATTAATGACAAAATTTTTAGACAGGGCTAGAAAACATAACATAAAATTTAATAAAGAAAAGCTACAGTATAAAGTAGATAAAGTAAAATACATAGGTAAGGAATATTCTGAAAAGGGAGAAAGACCAGACTTAGATTATATAAATGCTGTAGTAAAGCTAGAAGAACCTAAAAATAAAAAAGAGTTATTATCAGTATTAGGTATGGTAAATTATTTAGTCAAATACATTCCGCATTTAGCAGAATTGAGTGCACCTTTAAGAAATTTGACAAAGAAAAACATTGAATTTGTTTGGGACTTAGCTCAAAAAGAGGCATTTAAAAATATAAAGGAAGTAATAAGTGAAATGCCAACTCTAAAAATTTTTGATCCTAGTAAGAAAATAATAATACAAGCAGATGCAAGTCAAAATGGTCTAGGAGGATGCTTAATGCAAGAGGGAAGGCCAGTAGCATTTTGCTCTAGAAGTTTAACAGATTCAGAAAAACGATGGGCACAAATAGAAAAAGAATTTCTTGCCATTACTTATTGTTTAACAAAATTCCATCAGTTTGTATATGGAAAAGACATTATAGTTCATTCAGATCACAAACCTCTTGTAGCAATACATGAAAAAGAAATAAATAAAGTAAGTTCTAGATTGCAAAGATTAAAATTAAAAGTTTTAAAATATAAATTTCAAATTCAGTACTTACCTGGAAACAAAATGTTTATCGCAGATCTTTTATCAAGGTCATATCTAAAGGATAGGGTCTCTGATGATCCAGAAATGAGAGAAATAGTACACTCAATTGAAACAGAATTACCAATAGCAGATGAAAGGATAAACGAAATAAAAGAAAAAACAAAGCAAGATCAAGTTCTAAGTAAAGTTTTAGAATATACAGAGTCAGGTTGGCCTGAAAATTTCAAAACTGATATTAAAGAATTAAAAGGTTATTATAAAATCAGAGAAAACATTATAAATAAAGAAAATATTCTGTTTTTGGAAGACAAAATCATAATTCCAAAAATGTTGAGATTATATATATTAAAACAATTACATAAAGCTCACTTTGGTGTAGAAAAGACTAAGAAAAGGGCTAGGAGATTATTTTATTGGCCAGGGATAACAACAGAAATTGAGAATTATGTATTAAGTTGTAAAGTATGTGAAAAGTTTAGGAGGTCAAATGTAAAAGAACCTTTAATACCTTATGAAATACCAAATCTACCATTTCAAAAGGTAACGGGTGATATTTTAGAGTTTGATTCAAATTCATATCTTGAAGTTACGGACTATTATTCAAATTGGATTGAACTTAAAAAATTAAATAATAAAACTATACAGGAAGTTATCAAAAAATTAACAGAAATTTTCACTATACATGGTTATCCATCTGAATGGGTATCTGATAATAATCCGTTCAATAGTCAAAATTTTAGGAAGTTTGCCAAGGACATTGGTATGAAACTAACTTTTATTAGTCCGAGGTATTCACAATCTAATGGGTTGTCTGAAAGATCAGTAGGCATTTGTAAAGACATGTTAAAAAAGAGTAAAGAGACAGGGAAAGATGTATTAGAATATTTGTTAGAGTATCGAGCTACTCCATTGTGTTCATTAGGAGTATCGCCATCAGAATTATTGTTTAATAGGTTAGTTAGGACAACATTGCCTATACATGAATCACAACTTAAACCAAAAATGAATAAAACTACTAAAAGTGATTTTAAATTAAAACAACAAAATCAAAAAAGACATTATGATAAAAATGCTAAAACAAGACCTGATTTTGATTTATATCAAAATGTAACATTGAAAAAAGGGAATAAATGGGTGCCGGGTAGAATTATTGAAAAGTGTAATACCCCTAGGTCTTATGTAGTTAAAGATGAGGAGGGTTCTGTACTTAGAAGAAATTCTAGATTTTTAAGAAAGTCTAGAAATATACCAAATTTTGAAAATATAATTAAGGATTTAGATGTAGACTTTGAAAATGTAGAAAATACTAAAATTGATTGTCAAGGAGAAGTAAATGGAGGACAAGAGATTATAGTAAGTAAGGAGAATAGTTTAAGAAAAAATGAGACATATCCAGAAATCGAAAATAAGTCAAATACTACACGAAGTGGTCGAAAATGTCAAAGACCAATTTGGTTGAAAGACTATGAAACATAATGCTTTGGAAAAAAGGAGATGTCTCATATAGATTAGCATAAGAAACATTGTGAACCTACCTTTAATAGTAAGACACGTGAATGTACCATTATTATTGATGTTGATGTAATACTTGTGTTATGTGTTAATAAAGATAAAAATAAATGTTTGATCAGTTGGCTAATATAATATATGCTCCCTAATAACAAGACAGTGATTGAATATGAAGACTTGGCCAATGAACCCTCTGAAGATGCATCAACAGATCAACAGATGCAACAATCAGAACTTCAAACTAGCAAAAAAAAGGAGAGCGCTACAAAAACTATATTTCGTAAAAATTCGCTTAAACGAAAAAGACAAACTGAAAAGAAGTCGTTGAAATCTGTTGGAGAAGAATTGCTGGACACCTTTAAAGAAAATAATGAACCAAAAAGACTAGCTCTGGATATTGCAAAATTTAAATTTGAGGTAGCCAAATATAAATTCGCAAATCCGAATTTTGATTTTGAAGATCCCATCTTAAATAATAGTTAGATTTCTTGTTTTCTATAAGTTCAATAATTAAAATAAAATGTTTATAACATTTTTATCAAAGAAAAGTTTATTAATTAATATTATCAATATTTGCTCGAACGTAATTATCTCTTGCGTCTCTTCCTAAATTAAAGTAGTTAAAATCAAGTGCTTCATTGTCTGCAGGATAATTTTCATCATGCCCTCCTTCAAGAATGTCCCCCTCATCCAGTTCCTCGTTGGCCCATAGTGAGATGTTATGAAGAATGGCTGCAGCATATATTATAAATGCTGCGTCAGCTGGATGATACAATAACTGACGATGTCTAGAGAGACAGCGAAACCTTCCTTTTAACACCCCGTTTGTTCGTTCTATCACATTTCTTCCACTTCTAAGCAAAACGTTAAATTGACTCTGCGGTGTTCCTTCTGCAGCTATTGTATAGGGGGTGAACAGCCAAGGCTCTAATCCATAACCAGAATCTCCAATTAAGTGACTAACATTATCACCATTCTCATATTGACGACGCAAAAAAGCTCGGATATCTGAAGTTCTAAATATGGCAGCATCGTGTACTGATCCCGGAAATCGTGCATCACAAGCCAGATTTCTGCAGTTAGCGTCACAAATAAGCATTACGTTAATACTATATTGTCTTAGCCGATCAATGTATACATGAGGCGGATGATCCTCATCAGTAATCGGTGGTGCTATAATGTTAACATGAGTACCATCAATCGCTCCAATTACACCTCTTAAGCCATTTTTATCATAAAATCCTTCTTTGACAATATTCTTTTCCTCTACAGTTGTAGGAAACTTTATCCATTCAGGCATACATAATCTTGTAATTAGTTGAGTAATTTGGCATACAGCTCTACTAACAGAACTCTGGCTCATGCTTGTCCATGAGCTAGTACCAATGCATCTTTGAAATGAACCATGACCAAGAAAATTTAAAGTACACAAGACTTTCAAATAAGGAGATATTGCAGTTTGTCTTCTGGCTTGGTTTATATGTGGTTCTAGAAGATCTACTAGGGTAGTTACTAGGTTCTTGGATAACCGAAATTGTGTTCTAAATTCAGGCTCTGGCATTTCAAATGGATTTTTAGTATCACGCAATTGTCGTCTCTCAATTCTCATGTAATTTCTAGAACGAATTTTTGAACAAAAATTAATACTTCTATTAATTTATTGGTTTTTATAAAAACTCAATACCTTCTTTCATCCTCTTCCAGAAGATTATATATAAAAAATAAAAGACCGTTATTAGCATTCATTTTCTAAAAGTAAACTTGAATATTCTTTGCAAAATTCGTTGACAATTCAGACGTTTGCATTCTGTTAATTGTTTATGGTGACAATATTTGGCACTATAATTTTACAGAGAATGTTACTAACAGAATGTTAGTTACAGAGGTTCAAATGGCATAGTGAATAGCATATTCTATATAGAATGTTATTTTACATAGTTGTCTAGGAGATAACAGATTTACATAATGTTAATATTTAGAGAATAGCACCATTAGTTTAATAAATTTATGGTGCTATTCTCTAAAAATTATTTTACAGTATGTAATTTAACAGTATGTTACGAACATAGCTATGTAAAATTGTGTCATAACAGAATGTTTACATTTTACTCAATATTGGAATTCTGTAAATCAAACTGTAAGCTTCCTGGTAACATTTTCTCATTTGACCCAAAATGTTATTTCGCTTTTTTGAAAACTTCATAATTTTGACGTTTTATTCATTTACCGTCAAGTGTAGTGCCAATCGAGCATTTAATTTGTGTAGAAAAGCCTTTTGTTATTAAAATCAACAACATTATGGAAGCAGAACCTACACAAAAACGAAAAAGATCACAAAAAACAAGTCACAGCCAATATGAACAATACCTGCAGTTTATGGAAGATGATAGAATTTTTAGAAGCGGCACCATCAATCCTACGGTTAATCCAAATTATATTCATGAAAAGTGGAAAAAACTGGCAAGTATTTTAAATAGTGACGGAAATGGACCAGTTTTAACGCGTGATGAGTGGAAAAAAGTAAGTACGGCAAAGCTGTTACTATTTACTTCAGACTACCTAATTTGTTGTATTCTACTAGAGATTTAACGATTGGAAGAACACCACTAGGGCAAAATATAGAAAAATAGTGGAACATAAGAAACGTACGGGTGGCGGTCCATGTTCTACCACAATTTTAACACCGATAGAAGAAAGAGGCATAGCCGTCTGGGGTAAAGTTGTTGTAACGGGCAGCGTAAAGGTGGATGTAACTGGGGGTCTTCAATGTATATCTGCGCCAGATCAACAAGACACCCCCGAAGATGTGATTGAATATGAAGACTTGGCCAATGAACCCTCTGAAGATGCATCAACAGATCAACAGATGCAACAATCAGAACTTCAAACTAGCAAAAAAAAGGAGAGCGCTACAAAAACTTTATTTCGTAAAAATTCGCTTAAACGAAAAAGACAAACTGAAAAGAAGTCGTTGAAATCTGTTGGAGAAGAATTGCTGGACACCTTTAAAGAAAATAATGAACCAAAAAGACTAGCTCTGGATATTGCAAAATTTAAATTTGAGGTAGCCAAATATAAATTCGCAAATCCGAATTTTGATTTTGAAGATCCCATCTTAAATAATAGTTAGATTTCTTGTTTTCTATAAGTTCAATAATTAAAATAAAATGTTTATAACATTTTTATCAAAGAAAAGTTTATTAATTAATATTATCAATATTTGCTCGAACGTAATTATCTCTTGCGTCTCTTCCTAAATTAAAGTAGTTAAAATCAAGTGCTTCATTGTCTGCAGGATAATTTTCATCATGCCCTCCTTCAAGAATGTCCCCCTCATCCAGTTCCTCGTTGGCCCATAGTGAGATGTTATGAAGAATGGCTGCAGCATATATTATAAATGCTGCGTCAGCTGGATGATACAATAACTGACGATGTCTAGAGAGACAGCGAAACCTTCCTTTTAACACCCCGTTTGTTCGTTCTATCACATTTCTTCCACTTCTAAGCAAAACGTTAAATTGACTCTGCGGTGTTCCTTCTGCAGCTATTGTATAGGGGGTGAACAGCCAAGGCTCTAATCCATAACCAGAATCTCCAATTAAGTGACTAACATTATTACCATTCTCATATTGACGACGCAAAAAAGCTCGGATATCTGAAGTTCTAAATATGGCAGCATCGTGTACTGATCCCGGAAATCGTGCATCACAAGCCAGAATTCTGCAGTTAGCGTCACAAATAAGCATTACGTTAATACTATATTGTCTTAGCCGATCAATGTATACATGAGGCGGATGATCCTCATCAGTAATCGGTGGTGCTATAATGTTAACATGAGTACCATCAATCGCTCCAATTACACCTCTTAAGCCATTTTTATCATAAAATCCTTCTTTGACAATATTCTTTTCCTCTACAGTTGTAGGAAACTTTATCCATTCAGGCATACATAATCTTGTAATTAGTTGAGTAATTTGGCATACAGCTCTACTAACAGAACTCTGGCTCATGCTTGTCCATGAGCTAGTACCAATGCATCTTTGAAATGAACCATGACCAAGAAAATTTAAAGTACACAAGACTTTCAAATAAGGAGATATTGCAGTTTGTCTTCTAGCTTGGTTTATATGTGGTTCTAGAAGATCTACTAGGGTAGTTACTAGGTTCTTGGATAACCGAAATTGTGTTCTAAATTCAGGCTCTGGCATTTCAAATGGATTTTTAGTATCACGCAATTGTCGTCTCTCAATTCTCATGTAATTTCTAGAACGAATTTTTGAACAAAAATTAATACTTCTATTAATTTATTGGTTTTTATAAAAACTCAATACCTTCTTTCATCCTCTTCCAGAAGATTATATATAAAAAATAAAAGACCGTTATTAGCATTCATTTTCTAAAAGTAAACTTGAATATTCTTTGCAAAATTCGTTGACAATTCAGACGTTTGCATTCTGTTAATTGTTTATGGTGACAATATTTGGCACTATAATTTTACAGAGAATGTTACTAACAGAATGTTAGTTGGTTTATGTAATTCTTCAATTACTTGATGTTTTATACTTATTGGAGAATACCGAAGTCCTTTGAGTTAGGCTTCGTTGCCAGAATCTTATCGCCTCTTTTGAACGACCCCGACGAGTGATAAATGATTGTATTCTTTACTATTTAGAAAGATCTGCACATCCGCAGGTACTATTTTACGTGTTTGATTATGTTTTTGGTTAACGTTAACACTCAACATTGTCTCATAGCTCAAATAAGGTACATTGTCGAAAAGGAACACTTCTGTCGAACATCGACTGACAGGAGACACAGGAATTTTGTCAATTTGTTTACTGAACTTCTTTAGGGTAATGATAGTAACAGCAATGACTACAGTATGAAATGGTGCAACGCGTTCCCAACTTTTTATTTGATTATTAGAGTTGCTCTTAATTCGTCGCCTGTATCTAATTACGTCTCAAGGCTCAATCTTCAAGCACAGGCCCATAATAGTTCGAACATTTCTGTTTCTCTTAACGGACACTTCGGAACATTTCCTTCTAAATTTTTTTGTGGTCCACGATACTGCTGTTTCTTGTTGTTAGGGTCAAGTACTGCCTCTAAACTTGCTCCATGTCAACTTGCATGAAATCTTATTAGGGAATTCCCTATTCGCTCCCCAATAAACACTTTTCTGGTACACTAGATGGCTGTTTCTGGTTGCTAAAGTCAAGTAATGGCTCTACACCTGCATCATGCCAAGTTTCGTTAAATTTCATTGGTGAGCTCCCTCACACCGCTTCTTTTCATGTTCGCAAATTAACAGGGTTCCCAAAAACTTGAAGAGGTGGTGCAATTTAATAATTAATGATTAAATTAATTTAACTCACTTTAATAATTCAGTGATTTGGGCTCTTTCCTGGATTCAAGAGTTGTAGTTCACAAACTTTGGCATTATCTATGTTGAAGTAAGTGGCGTCCAGAATCACAGCTTATTTAATGTGTGCCAAACCTTTAATACCCGTTGTCTTGTACAACGTAATTAAACAAAAATCATTTTTTTATGTTTTTCTATAAGATACAACATTTAATCGTAAGTAAAGAATTAGATTTAAATTAATAAAAGGTCGCAATATTTAGAATAAAAAATTAATACAATTTGTATATGGAAAATATTTAAGTAAAAATGATATTTAAGTAAAACGATTCAATTATCCATGCACGTGTCCAGATGAAAAGCAGTAGAGCAAAAAACTTGGTTTTGGAAGTAAACAAAAAATACGCCAAAATATTCTTGATGATAATAATAACAATAAATACATTGCAAATAATGTAACGAGAAGTCAGCTAGAAAGATTGGAATAATATAACTATAGGGTGTTTTAAAATTTATTAGGTATATTTAAATTATTAAAACAATATGATATTACAATTGTCATTAAGTATTTTCAGGTTCTCTTGATTTTCTCTTGTAGGTTATTTTTATTAATAATAATTATCTGTGCATAATTCTGAAATCCGAACTAAATAAATATGTTTATTTTCGCTTGATTGTAGAGAATAGTGTATGTACATCCTTGTTTTGTTCTATGTAGGATCAAGTGTTTACACCACATCGTGTTTCCTTTCATGGTTTAATTAAAAGTAAACAAAAGTATATTGCATTTATAAATATGTCTATTTTACGTAGTCTAACAATAATACTCAAGGGACTATATAATATCTTACTGAAAAATACCTAAAAATAATAAGTTTTGTATAATTATTACTCTAGCCGGAAGTAACTATTTCTTAATTATTTATATTACAATTAAAACAGCACTGAAAGAAATACCTAACATTAACATTAATCTTGTTTAATATTGTTGCATCAAAACAGAATGCCAGCTCTAATACAATTTACAAAGGTATGCACATAAAACTACCTGCGGTGCCCCTCATTTCTGCATAATACGGACTTTTAGGTGTATAGAAGGTTAATGTGTTGTAATTTGAGCAAAATACGTATACAAAATATTTGCTTTCCTCAAATTATTGAATTTTATTTTTTTATTTAATCATGTCCTCAAAAACCGCGAGCACTGATTTGATATTCTGGTTTACTTGATTACTTTACCGTAATCGCCCCGTAAATATGAAGTTTTTTTTAGTTGACGAAAAAATAGAAACAGTTCAAGGGTTCAAGGGATCACCGTTACTGTGACTATTTTATTAGTATATAGTTTACAGAGCGTTCTCCAGACGTAAAGGAATGTATGCACGTCACTCTTTTTAATGTTGTCAAATCAATCCACTAACAAGCTTTTTAATTTATACTGCTTTTGGTTTTCTTGCAGTTACACCAATAGACGTTCAATTCGAAATGGTACTATAAGATCTACTGGATGAATAGGAAATTATGATCACAAATAAAGCTGCTCATGTTATTCAGCAACGGCATCTATCAAGTCAATAAGTTTTAATAATTTTATGAGACTTGTAAATCTTTTTAGTTTTCGAACAAAATTGTTAAAGTCAAAAAATTTACTGAGAGCCGCTAATAGTGTAAAATTCACACGCTGGACTAACTAATTAAACTAAACTTAAGCTCAAGGGGCCTTCGACGGGTGAGCACCTAAATAGCTCCGGTAGTAGCCTGGTGAGCTAGTAGAAGGTAGACAGCAACCTCGCTCCCACACAAGTAAGTGACGCGCTAACTGAGTATGTCTCAATTCCATATATTACTTAAATCCGCAACACAGAAAAATGACTTGTCACTCCCGTTTGGATGATTGTGGAATACCAAAGAAAGGCCTTTAGAAGATAATGATCAAATCAACGAACTGACTAGTTCGTGCTACAATAATCTACAATGATAGCCTTGGTAGTGTAGCGGCTAGCGTGCTATAGTATCCCACCCAAGCGGACCGGGATCGAATCCCGGTGACGGCAAATCTGATTAAGCTATTCCTTAGCTGTAACACATATGTGGGATTTGTGCTATACAGCCGCACGATGGGTCTGCGTAATAATAATGGCCCATAGCTCCCACGCAAGCTTCTTGGGCCTGGTTTACCAGGCAACAGGACGCAGTAATTATTATTATAATATTAACACAGAGTGCAAATAGCAGCTGTTAAGATGAAAGGAACCTGTTAAGATGAAAGGAACCATATTTTTCGGTTTCGTCTATTATTCGTCGTCACCGATTAATTTCCAAACAATTTTTACGAACTGTAAATGATGGTGGTACGTTCCTTGTACATATATCGACAATATATTATAGATAATTTCAGAGGTCTTTTCATGTAGTTGGTTTGCCCAATTTTGACTTTCTGTAGTTATGGTGTAGGGAGTAGCAGTTATTATTATTGTTTGTTTGTTTGTTTGTTTTTGGGCGAGGAATCAGGATGGCGGAGCATCCTTCGTACCTCATGGCGCCGGTTGCTATGATCATTTGGCCGACCCTACTAGAATTTAGCCGAATCTCGGGGAATTCCACCCCCAGTAGGGACTTTTAATGTGCCAAACATCGCATTGACACGGGACCTACAGTTTTACTTCCTATCCGAGAAGAAGGCATGTTTTAATTTTTCTCCGCTATGAAAAATTACCAGCTCGGCCGGGGATCGTACCTGCGATCCTTGGATTATGAAGCAAACATGCAAACCACTAATCAACCGAGGCTGGCAGTTATTATTATTATATTATTATTTGTTTAGAAGCTATGGATGTATTTGCACTGTCATAAGCTGCTTAATTTTTTGGCCATGAATATGACTATTGTCGCTATTGACTTTTCTAAACCACCTTTCTTAACTTTATTTTTTAATTTATAAGCCCAGCCTCTCATTTCGGGTTAAGTTAGGTAATTCCTCTTTTTATTCTTACGCAACATGAATGTGAAACGTGGGAACAGATTCTCACAAGATGAAATATGCAGCCCGTCAGAATCACCACCAATTTAATTTAATTTAATTTTGAATTTTATTTATTTACGGTTTCCCATTACAAAGCATAACAACAAATAATATAATACTACTACTACTACTATACTATTTTTACTATTTCTTAATATTATTTTTAAATGACGCAAATGAACTATTAGAAAAATCGATGTTAGAATCATTTCCATATCTCAACATTCTCGGCAACGCCGAGTAAAAGGTGTAGTTACTAAACCTGCGTTCTAGTAAACCTTTTGGGAACAGAAAGAATAAAGAAAGAAAAAAATTAAGAACAGTATGGGCGATAAAAGACTGCGTGTTTCAACGTTCGGGACAGATCCAGACTGTAAATGTAAGGCTAACCAATCTTTTTAGTAGATATCGCGAGGTTGTTACCGAAACGGGTCGCTAATAGAAAAATCGGCAAACAACTATCCATTGCAGTTATTTATGTCGGCTTCCAGCTAACTCATTGCGAGGGCAAGCTTCTGACGAGATATCTTTACAAAGAAAACGAGCCAACTGTAATCAAGTCTTGAATTGTACGCCAACGATACCTAATATTAGGCTTAAAACACATTACTAGAATAAACGAGATTACTAGAATATTATTGTAGCTCCCAATTACAATTATGTTTGAATAATATCATTCATATGGCCGCCGTGGTTAACGTGGCATGATGTAATGGACTTATAATATTCAATTACATAATGGCACGAGTGGATATGGTGTACATTTTTATGTAGTGGTAACAAAGTTGTCATCGTTTTTTTTTCAAAGTTTTCATCATCACAAGAAAATACGCCTTCAGACCACAAGGCACACCAATCCGTCAGTTTCTGAGAATGCATCCGCTTCTCGAAAATCTTTCTTGGATTTTCCAATACCCAAATACCGCAGTTCTGCTTATTTACAAATCCACAGAGATGGTAATTCGTCTCGTTACTAAAAATTCTACTTGAAATAATATATTACATGTGAGTTGGTAAAGGACATCTTTACAAGCCAAGCGATATTGTTTGACCGAGACGGTACGTCCAGGTCGAACAATATCGCGAGGCTTAGAAACTTTATCAACAAAAATGTACCCTTTTTACTCAAAACCATTAAATTTCAATAACCAGAGAAAAAAATAATTATAAATTTTAAAATAAACTATCGACCAAAAGAAATCTTAAGTAAATGCATACTCTCAGTATTTAAAAATGGGAAATTAATTAATTAATAATTATTTATAATTGTCATATGGAATATATCAATATGGAAAATATCACCATATTTTCTCAAACCAGGATCAGGAAGTTTTGAAATTTTAAAAATTAGAAAATAATATATACGTGAAAACCAAAAGACCTTAAAATGCAAATATTACTGAAGAGTAAATAGAACAAAAATTGCTTATATATTCAGTGCGAGGAAACTATCGAAATAAATATTTTATTAAATGTTTTTGAAAAAATTCTAGAATACGTCGATTTTTATCTCGAGTATTATTTTAGTGTAATTGTTATTACTGAGTTATGGCGATAGCGAAGGTTTTTTAAAATCGAAACCCTAATCTTTTATGATGGATTTGGAAAGATAATGAAATTCTAAGACCAAACATGCTAAAAAAGTATGATACTGTGTTAAGAAAATTTCGAGATAATTGCTTTTAAAGTTTTAAAACAAAATCAAATAACAATCAACAGTTCCAAGTTTTTGATTAAAAAAATCAAGTAGCCATGTAACAACTGACTTAGCGTTCAAATTATGACAGCTTTTCATAGATTTTTTTTTATTAAAACTTGGAACTTTTGATTGTTATTCGATTTTTGTTTTTTGCTATGATACTGTATTAAGAAAATTTCGAAATAATTGATTTTAAAACAAAAATCGAATAACAATCAAAAGTTCCAAGTTTTAATAAAACAAAATCTGTGAAAAGCTGTCATAATTTGAACGCTAAGTCGATTGTTACATGGCTACTTGATTTTTTTAATCAAAAACTTGGAACTGTTGATTGTTATTTGATTTTGTTTTAAAACTTTAAAAGCAATTATCTCGAAATTTTCTTAATACAGTATCATAGCAAGTTTCGTCTTAGAATTTCATTATCTTTTCAAATCCATCATAGAAGATCAAAGAAATCTTTGCTATCGCCATTAAAGATAAAATAAATTTAAGATAAAAATCGACGTATTCCAGGATTTTTCAAAAACATTTAATCAAAGATTAATTTCTATAGTTCCAGACTTTATACTTGTACTGTATATGTAAGACATTTTTGGTTCCAGTTACTCTTTAGTCAAATTTTTCATTTTAAGGTCTTCTGGTGTTCGCGTATCTATTATTTTTAAAATTTCCAAACTTCCTGTTCCTGCTTTGAAAAAAGATGGTGATATTTGTCTGAGGTGTTTTCTATGTGAACCCATGTTTTTGGGATAATCTTGAAAAAATCGCCTAAAGCTTAGATTATTTTTGATTAAATTTTCAATACACCTGAAGAATTTCGGATTAATTTGTTTTTCAAACAAACAAAATTTGTTTTATTTACAATTTGTTTCGGTGACGCTCTTTCGGAGACTTTCTTGCGGTGACGGCGTTTCGGCGCAGAATCGTTTCAGCTACGTCTTTTTCGGCGCTAACAGTCATAATATCAGTGTTAATAGTGACATATAATTAAATGTATTAGATAATAATCAATAATTCTTTCATGGTTTCATTAAACATTTACGAAAAACTCATATTTTGGAAATTTTATAACTCTCAAGATCTAGCCTATTTGATTCTAACCTAAATCTACATCATCTATCGAAAAACAATTCAAATTAATTATAAGTAGGTCAGCATGCTGTAAATATTTTTCTTAACATCCGTAGTTTTCTTAAAATAACTTTTAGAAAAAGGTTTGTTGCATGCATTTGATTTAAAATATAAATACCGTATACATTTCGAAACAGTAGCGGATTCAAAATTTTGCAAAATGAAGGAGTTTTCTTTTCAAGTTAGGTTAGGTTAAGTTTGTTTAGCAGAAAATCTTTACATTTTGGATTATAATTTGGTAAAATATATAGAATAGTCGGTGGGAGTGGGGGATAATTACAATTTACAAAGCATGTAAAGGCGTGTAATAAAGAAGTGGTATGCACTTTAATTAGTTTAATTACAAAAAAATCAATTTGTTCTTGCCTACAAGAACTCCATTTCTATTCTAAGAAAGCACATATTTCTGATTATGGCAAGAATATTTTATCCGCAATACAAAAATCTTAAAAATTAAACAATGGCGATTTATTTTATTTATTTATCTATTTTTTAAGAAATGCAACACTCACAAAATTATAAATACATACTGTTTTATGTATGATTACTATGCGAAGTCCATAGGTGGAATTTACATTGATAAAATATTAATTGAATTTTTCCTTGTAATACTGAGCGGACTGTATTGTACCGAATAGTAAACCCACATATGACGTCATCAAACATTCTAGATGTATGAGTCATCAACTGTATGACTCATCAATAACACCTGCGAGTATGACTCATCGACACGCCTCATCGACGTGACTTAACAACAGCTGCAAGTATGACTCATCAACACGTCATCGAACATTCTGGATGTATGAGTCATCTTATGAAAGATATAAATTGAGTCGCGAGTAGTAGGAGTTAATGTTTAACCGGCGTCGTGTTGAAATGTACTCTGAATAATTAGTTAATAATTATTGTAATACATAAATAGTTTTATCTAAATAGTCCTCATATAAATTTGTAAATACCTAGCATTTATTTAAATGCTTTAGTTTGTTAAATAGTTTATAGTTATAGTGTTTTTAATTAAATGCGTTGTAAATAATCTTTTCTTTATTAATAGACGATTTTAAACAGCATTCTTGATTATTATTTTAAAAAGAACGTTACAGTATATTGTGCACAAAAGATCAAACTATAAAATTTTGGGTACTTACCCATAAAACGGTGATTTTCTCTTCTTATGTAGTTGGCGGCGGGAAAATAGGATAGAAAGAAAGGAAACCACCTTAAAATAATGTTAGACTTCTCATCATCATTTCATGAGAATATATTGGCTAAAATATAATTTGAACTTCTGTTTTGAAATTTGCTAGTTTTGAAATTAATTGGAGAATAGCAAACACTATAATGCAAAATAACTATAATACGAAGCACGATGTGAACTATACGAATATTTTTAATATTTGGAAATCCATTTGAATTTTCTGAAAATGTTTTCACAAACACCTGCGTGAATTTGTTACAATACGCAGTGCACCATCTCAGTGACTCCATATATAACTTTAAAAACTACATACACATTATACATATACAGTGTGATTATATGCACAAACCAAACTAATTACTTAGTCTGCTAATTAGATTAATTACTAAAGAGGGCAGCGGCCCGAACACATACATAGAAATAACGCGAATAACAGAATTGGTGCCGAAACATACTTTCGCCGAACAAGCCAGTGCCGTAACAGTCTGTCACCGAAACGGCAGCTTCAAAATGTTCTATACCGAAAAATATTGTTTTCTTCGTTCGCTGGTCATGATTCAAATATCAAATATGTTACATTAAATTCTGAAACCCTTTTAATTTGGAATTACTTCCATCATTAATTTATTCTTTTTGCGTTTACCCTATTTGGAGCCTTCTTCAAGTGGGTCCGTAAGCATTACCAAGAGCAGATTAATGTATTGGAGACCAAAGTGTTATCAAGTAAGGAAGTTTTAATAGATGAAATTTAAATAGGGAAGTACGTACATTATTCCGCCCAAAGCGAGTGATGTAGCCAGCTGAGAGTCAGGATTGTGCGAACACGGCTTTTACAAATCGCTCGCTGTATACGTAGTTTCTGCTTCACACTTCTGGTATTTCAATTATTATGTGTCAAGTACATATATTCTCATGAATTAATCGGCGTGAAACTAAAGAAGTTATCGCGTTGAAAATTTTAAAATAATTTTTCTCAATGTTTAGCTATTCTTCTTTAGACTCTTCGTGTAATGACATAGAGTTATTTTACATAATTTTATCCAAATGTGCAAGTCGTATAAAAAACATGTAATTTTTGATGAGGGTTAAGAAAATTGTTTACCTGGGCCGAAACAAATCTTCAATCCACCAGATCTTGCCTTCAGCAACATTATTCCATCACCGTTACCAAAGTACTACATAGATAACCTAAAACAATTTCCAAAAGAGAAAACATAAAAATAACGCCCTAGTTATAAATTTGCATAATAGTTTTGATACTAAATTCAACCGAGAAGCTATTTTATGTCTATAGAATAGAATTTCACTAGTCAGAGTGAAAACAACGAATTCTACACAACCACTACAGGAACTTTCGTTATCTCTTTAGAATTATGGCTCACGTATCATTTGTCTGCATAATCGAGGCAGATTTCACCATTTTATTTCTAGACTGAGATAATGTCGTAATGTATGCATATGTGTTACATTTGCAACACTGCTGGCGGAAATTTCAGAAAGCTCAATATAGAGCAAATCTCTCGCCTTTCCAGCTGAGAATATATTTTCCCCTTGCGTGCGTCTAACAATAATAATTTTCAAAAGATTTTCATTTTATAAGGTTTTCTTTAATGGGTGCTTATTTGTTGCTGATTCCCTAATAAATTCTTTATTATATTTTTATTTAACAAAGTTGATTTTTAACTTTTTAATAAAGACTAATATTAAAAAGCTCAAAAGAAAATTACAACAAAAGAAGTTAATTATATTTGAAATGAAACCGGGAAACAGTGAAATATAAATATTTTTATCTTTATGATCTTACCTTTTCGATGCTGGCACTTCCACGCTGCTCCTCGGGACTCGCTATTGTGTTGCACCCAGTCTTTTTCAGTCGAAGTTTATTGACGTGAAAAGCAGAACCGTAGCAATACATAAGAATCATTGTCGTAGGAAAGTAGAAACCGCAGGCCGCTAAAATACGAATCGCTGCCTGCGAGTAAAAAGGTTCGCACGCCACCATCCCGGACGCATTGAAATAATAGCCTCCTCGGGGCAACACCAGAATAGAAAAGAGTGTCACTGACATTATCCATGTCATGCTTATTATTGCAACACAGCCCTGAAACAAAGGAGAGGATACAATAACAAATATATTTACTGCTGGGAGTTTTCATCGTAAGTAAATACACAAAAAGCTTAATAGTTATCTGGTCATGAAGCTTCCAACTAAAACGGTTCTCATTGTACTGTTTGCTACTAAAACAGTAATGGTTTTAGTAGTTACTAGTTTTGAAGTAACCGCTGTAAGAAGGACTGTAGTATAAATTACACTTCGTTCTTACCAACTTTGGTTTTTTATCAAATTTGCGGGAAATTTAAACAAGCGATTGTATTTCTGATTCACTTAGTATAATTAAAATGTGTACATTCTCTTTGGCGTACTAAAGCTCGCATGTCAAATTCAAGATATAAACTCTAATTAATAAGTAATAAATCTACAGTGGCAAGAAGCTATCTAAAATTTGCAATAGTGATCGCCTATTGATGTAATATATTAAAAGAACTTAAAGGAAATAACGATAGCCTATAAAATTATAAGAGAATAGTTGGGGTTTAATGTATTATACAAATTAAAACTATTGTATACAAGTAGATAATATCCATGTCAGGCTTATTATTGCAACACAGCTCTAAATCAAAGAAAAGGACACAAATAAATATATTTACTGCTAGAGGGTTTTCATCGTAAACAAATACACAAGAAAGCTTAATATTTAGTTATCTGGTCATGAAGCTTCCAGCTAAAAAGTTTCCCATTGTATCTTTGCTACTGAAACAGTAATGGTTTTAGTAGTCACTAGTTGTAAAGTAAGTCGTTATGAGGACTGTTATTGGAATCCTCGTCGCAACAACCACAACATAAATTATACTGCATTGTAAAGTGGGCTCTAATAAAAGAAATCTAAGAAAATATATGTAAAGATTGTAAAATAAAATGTAGAGTGCTTCGTAAAGTTTAGTGTCAAATAAATTTATTTCTTCAGCTTAAATAAATGTTTGAGTTTTTTAGAATAGTTTATTTAAGTAGCAAATGTAGAAAAGCTGTTGTCTCTCAACGTAATTAACCTTATTACCTAAACGTAAATTATTATAGATTTAACAATCTCGAGCGCATCCATTTTTAGCAACTAATAGAAATTAAAATTCTTATCTAATAGAAAGCAATATGGATTTGAAACAGTTCATGTATGTATTTAAAAACTCTGTGAGGGTTGTTTTACACTACATTCAAATTAAACCTTGATTTAAGTTGTTGTCGCACTTAACATGAAAATTGATTGAAAATTCTATTCGATATTTTAAAGACCTTGCGAGACGAGAGAAGCGAGGAGTGTTCCAAAGAAACGAGTGCTACAATAGTCTTATAAAACAAGTATAATATACTATTTTTTTTATTCTGTGCGTCATTGATTTTCTATAAATTGTATATTGCAACTATTAAAAACATTGCATTACAATCTAGTGATTTTTGCGTTTAACATGTTTAACGCGTTTTGTGAGGTTAGAATGTGTTAAAATTAAACGTGTTTATATGTAATAGCTATAAAGCAAATGTTACCAATCTTACAAAACACATAATTTCCAAATACGATGTTATAATAGCCTCTACTATGAAATCGTTTTCGGTGTCTCAGTGGGCCCATTGTGAACGCAAAGTCTAAAAAATATTTTTATACTTGTGCGTCATTGGCTAATGAAGCCATTAGGACACGCATTTTGCGTGTTCTAAAGAAATTTATTAGAGTACTGGAAACAGTAACATTTTATTTTTTAAAGTTGATGTCACTGTTAGACAGCTGTTCTTCTGTCAAACTTATCTTATTTACGCAGTCAACTTTTGTAAATAGAATGGAACGCTCGTTAAATTATCATTATCATGGCGTAGCCCCGTTACTGCCTTAATAGTTTTTACTTTATTATTAACGAAATTGTAAATGTTGATACTTTCATCTTGGGATGCATTATGTTTTATGTATAAGTGCAATATGCCCACGATGAAGATAGACGTAACGTAATAAAATTTAGTTTTGTAAAATTTTATATTTTAATGATTCCGTCTTTCGTGTTTTTAAATAAAGTCAACCTTTTTTTAAAAACATCTTTCAACGTCAAGAAAAGTTAATTAGCAGGAAACACATAAAACATTATCAGACCGCTTTTTTTAATTATTTTAAAGACAGTTGTAGAATTTTTTTAAATTTTACAAATTTTCATATTTGATATTACAAGTTGCATAAAAAATATTTGTTGAAGTGTTATATAAAATAAATAATTTAAAAGAAATTTATACATGAAATGGACCATTTTGCAAGGCCAATAATTTGTTTGAATCGATCATGCTGGTGCCCATCTCCATAGCTCGATAAACAATCTGATAATACTTCAGCTCACCTACGACCTGCCTTAATATGAAAAAGAGAGAGAGACAGAGACGCGGCTCACATTTTTCAACCTAAGCCGATGCATATTTAAGTTATCATAATGTAATCATTTGTTTGGAGTAATTTAACAGGTTACAATTGGCTAACTCATCCGTGCTGTTTAATTTGTTTGTCAGAAAAGCATTGTTACAAACTGACACCCAATCGAGGAAAATTTTAAGTACTTGTTCTTTGCTAGATTTAAGTTGTTACACCACCCACCCCTTGATATTTATTTTTATTAAATTAATTTCATCCACAAAATGTTTAAGTTTTGTAGACTAAGGAATCTACAATCCATTTGCAACATTAAAATAAATGTCTAATGCTTATGGTTCTTTTCCAAACCACATTTCTCTGTAATTTTAGAATTTTCTGCAACTTATTTTAGTAATTCAACCGTTGTTAGTTTCTTGATCCCCACAAAATATATCTTCACATTTATTTGATTACCGAGAAAGTTTTTTATCCAGTTATTATATCAGCGTTGACGATCAAATGTGTTGTTAAAGCTTAGAGATACTATTTGTGGAATGAAGAATGCGGATTTCAGAGGAAAAAAGTAAAATCAGATTAATACGGATCATTGTTTTCCAATTCTCTATTTTATCTGTTCTGTAAACTCGGTTTCGTATTTTCACAGCATCTTGCAAAAAATGCCATCGTGTAATTGAATATTTTAAGAAATGTTTGCTGCATTTTATAAAATATCGGTAATATAATTGAATGAACCACCTAATTTTGTTAAAGATTTTTTTCAATAGACCACAATTTCGCATTTTTTCCTTTTGCTTGATTTATTGATTTGCAAGTAGAAGTAGATGCGCGGGGCTTAGATTTAAATTCACAGCACTATGGTGGGATTTCAACATTAAATTATCATTACCAAATTTTGCTGTGATGTCTGACAATAATGGTAGAATTTAGCTTTGTTATTATACCTATGATACAGAGCATCAGTATTACTTTGAAGTAAAACTGAAAAAATGTAAATGTTATGCAAGCATTGGTTAATAATTAATATGTGATCTAAGTAATGAGGAAACCAGGTGAAAAAGGTTGTGAAAAATAGACCTCAATGGCGACGACACATCCAGATGAGATGTGTTAGTTGTTTTTTAATTTTTCATCGTATGATGTTATAATAAAGTCAGTTGTTGCGTGCATGCTAAAGTATTAATTATATTGCCAACCGCTTTATTCTAATCGGAGATAGTACATTATATAATTTTAACCCCTTATAATATACACTATTATGCGACGATGATTTTGTATGAAAAGATTCCTTTACATTACAGATATTGTATTCATATTCATGCTATTCATTGTTATAGATCACGAATTTTGACATGTAATGTAGTAATTGCTCGTTAACTACTCTAAAAATGAAAGAATTTATAATAAATTCTTTGCTTTTGTGGTAAGCCAATTTAGCATATCCAACACAAGGGTTATTCTAGTTCTTCTGTTACAACTCAGATAATACTCATAGCTTTCTTTTGTAATTTTTTTAACTATCTTGAAACAGCATACATATTCATAAACCACAATTTTTAAATCATATGTTTAATCTATCTATAAGACTATTTTCTTGCTTGGTTTATTTACAATATAATCCCCATGATTGCTAATTTTTACGCTTTTATATATTACTAGGAAAACCCCCTCAAAACATGACGGCCAAAACGCTAATTTATTCAAGTACTTCCTTATATACACCGTTCGCTGTGTGGTTACAATCCGTCGGATTTCCAAGAGTAATTATTTAATATTATTATTTATAAAATAAATGCAATCGAACAAAAATAGAAAATACTGAGCTTACCATTCACAGACAAACTTTTGAACGTGTTATTTAACAAACATCTCCGACTTACCCCCCTTCCACCTACCCCGACTTAGACTTCGTTAGTTACCCCCGTTTTACTACTTTTCCGGCTTACCTCCCTCCCAACTTATCTCTCCCACAGACTTAACTCCTCTCTCCTGGCTTAGCCTCTCCTTCGGGCTCCTCTACATTAAATTCATATATCATACGCTTAATTTACCAGCTTTTTAAACTATTCGGTCATTTAGTCCATATTCCTAAGACTATAAGACCTAAGAGATAAAACATTAGTTCTTAAGACATTCCTATTTTACTTTTTCATCAAATATCTCAATCTACAAAAACGGACACACTCACAGAGACAGACGGAGAAATCGAATGCAACACATCAAATACTATAAATCTCGACTAAGAATTTTTGGTGGAATAGTAAGTAGGTATAGGATGTTTAGTTCCTAAACGTGACGAAGAAAGGACTGTAAGTGGACGGCCTTGGAAATATTGAAATGCATGGAACAAATAATGCTTTTAAATTAAAAATATAAATAATTAAAAATCACAAAACTGGAACTCCACAGACAGTTTTATAAATATAATATAATGAAATATAAAATATATAATACAAATATAAAAATATAATGTATTCACTATAGAAGGACATGAGATTTGTTTGTAATCTAAAGTAATTTTAATGGGAACACAATAATAAGTGCGATGGCCAATAATGAATTATTTATAACAAGTGACGCAGTCATTTATAACAACTTGCGTATCTCACGATTATTTGTTTTGTTCAAAACTGTAGGTTGCAGCAAACTGAGAAAACTTTTATAATCGTGAATAGTTAATAGTTCTCAGCTTACCACCATAGAAAGTGAGATGGCGCTGCAAGAGAATGTCGGATCCGTGTATCTCGAATTAAACATTTTAGTATTATTTAATTCAAAAATATAAAAATTAAAAACATATAAATAGTGTTGACTAATCTACACGGCGAAAGCAATAATTTAAAAAAGAATCACGTAAATCGTCCTAGTAGAACTCTCAAACGAACTGAAAGAAAAATCTATAAGTCTTGTGTTTTAAATATATAGATAGTTCCTAAATATTTCGATCACTAATGATTCTTATATATATATGCTTCAAAACAATGTTTGCCCCATTTGAAATAAGAAAAACCTTGTTTGCTGTTATCATACACCTTTAATTCTAATAAAAGCGCTGGTTAAATTAAAGCTTCTTTCTGCACATTCAAAAGAATTATCGCTGTTTGTGAATATTGGACGCCTTTTGATTAGAAGTTTTCCGAAGAACATCTTGAAGTTATGGATAATTCCTTGATCAAATGACTGACAATGGGATGTGGTGTACGGAAGCAGAAAAACAGTGCTCACATTTTCTAGTATCACTTTTTTCTAAAACTTTTCTATTTTGTTTTCTTCTAATTTTTTGGTTTCAGATTTTTTAGCCGTAATCTCTGTTGTCATCCAAGATTTTTTATTGGATACCCATTCAAAAAGCAGTTTGCTTGTGTACACATTTGTTGGTGAATACTCCTTTAGATTTACTTAAAGCTTTGCTTTCCAAACTTTAACACTTTTCTATGACAACATCAGCCGAGTCTCCTCAAATTGTTTTTCAAGCTTATATTTAGGTGTATTCTGTAAGCGAATTGTTGAGATTGTTAGACTTGTTATACTTGATATGCAACAAGCATAACAATTCATGTGTCAAAAACGGTATTCTGTAAGGATTTATTTTAGTCAACTAAATGATATGGCCTAACAATTTATTGAAATCTATATCAATGGTTGGATAACAATTGATATGAATAACAATTCACCACTTCCAGGTTTTGATGTTAGATCTTATTTTAAAAACGTATCGTATATGAACGAAAACATTTGGAAATTATTTAAAATACAGGTGATTTTAAAATAAACGCCGTTACAATTCGCCTTGTCGTCGAAGAAATAATTTTCCTGTTCTAAAAACGTTAAATGCATTTCAATTTCGTACGTTGCGTTGAGCGGAACTGTTGTTATTAGTATTGCTACTAAACATAGATTTTTTCGTGATTCCCGTTTATTCTTACAATAGTAATGGATTTGGAAGGTAACCTGTTCCTGGGTAGAGTACAAGAAATGGAAACAGCAAATAAAAGGTAAAAATAAATAAATAGTATAAAAACTTTACTTAACATTCTACACAGAAACCGTGTTTGTATATCGCACAGGTAGCTATGGAATAGCAGTGATCCTTTCTCTTTGCCTTAATTTTCCAGATGCACACGAGGTATAAAAATAAGAAACAACATAGAAACCCCAGTTCTTATAGAACGAGGTAATATTTATTTTATGTGACAAACTATCGAAATTATCACTACATTATTTCCTATTTGTTTTTTAGAAATTGTAGCAAAATTGGATACAGTATCTATAGCAGCAGCCTTTTCACACATTGCCGATGCTAATCTCCTTATGACAGTAGTATCCTTGCATATGCAGTTGTATGTTGTAGTTCTCGTTGCAACAGAGAGTAGTGTGTTAGTACGACGAATGGTTCTTCAATGCCACCGCTTGACCCCTGGATCATTTAGTACCCTAAGAAATCTAGCTGGTTACTTGAATATCCGCTACTTTGACTCCCTACTTTGACTTTCATCGTTGGAAATTGCGAAGTATGATTTCATTACCTTCCAAAACATCTTGTATATTCATAACATCTGTTGCAGTAATCACTTCTGCTGATGATGTTGACGGAATTGGTGGTTCTAACAATTGGTTCTAAAAATTGCAACCCTGGTTCTACAACAGTTTCTAATCAATCGATAAAAACTGGAGAAAAGAGTCCTAGCAACTGTTCCTATTTATTCGACAGATGTTTGATCTTGGGTCCACCACTACCTGTTTTTGTCTGTTCCACAGTTAAAGTTCGATCTATGTTTCTAATGTTGTATTTATATTCATTTGTAAATTATTATAAATAAACTGTAAAAATGTTGATGTAGAGTTTTTTAAATGAAGAATTAAAGTATTTTTTATCTTTAAGTTTAATATCTTGGAAGTATTTAATTGCTGTTAAATAATATTTTCTCTTGATTATGAATTCGGCAGATGAAAGTTTTTACCCTTAATTTATTAATGCATAGTAATACTTAGGCATCTAGTACGTTTTACAGTTAATGTTTTATATAAAAACAAATCATTTATTCAACTTACGACCTAAAGATATGACTTTGGCTTCAGATTCCTAAGAAATTGCATTAAATCTTTATACCAATTGCGGTTCTTTTACACAATTTTGCAAAATTTAAATATGGATAATAATAGGTATTTTTTCTCAGTAACTTATTTACATTATGAAACTGTAAGTAACATAATATTGCTTATTACTTTCGAAAGAAAACACTGTTACGACACAAAGTAATTTTGTACGTTCATCCAGGCATCGCCACAGTTTTTGTAATATTCAGGACCTTTTTCCAGGCCCAATTTTTCCGTAGGCAATATTTTTTGCCGGCCATAAACTTCGGCATTACATAAAATTGCTTTTCGGAAGTGTCTGGTTTTCTTCTTCATGTTTCAAATTTGCGCGCCAAACTATTCGATACTATTTCAGTCGTTGTGATGCATTTAAATTGAATCATAACAAGTGCAGTTGCAGAATACCAAATATTGCGCGAATTGTTAATATTTATCACGTATCAGTCAGGTTCATAACAATTATTGTTATGAAATAAATAAAGATTAGTAAAAGTTTCACAGTTTTATTAAAATACAACCTGACAATATTGTTTCGACAGCTATGCTGTCATTATCAAAGGTAATATAATTATAAACAAACACGTCGCTAAGGTACATACAAAGATAGGTAACTAGATAAAATAATAATAATAATCAGAATTAAATATCTAATACTACCAGTAACGGAGAATTACTGAGCTCAAGTTGTTCATTCATTAAAGGTACCCTGAGTTTGTGTTTGTATATCTCAAAGGCTTCTAAAATGTCTAATTTGCGTTTGTTATTACAAAAATGTAGGAATTTAATATTATTTTGAGGAGTCATTGTGTGATTTTGTTCTAAAAGGTGTTTGGCGTAATTCGATTTTTCAGGATGTTTATTTTTGTAATGACGTACGTGTTCTTTATATCTTATGTCAAAATTTCGAAGTGTTTGTCCAATATATACCGAACTACATAAAGAACAATTTAAACGGTAAATGCCCGATTTAGCATTACTTTAGCATTAAATAAAAATGAAAAAGTGTTAGTGTTGGTTTTAAATGTTATTTTATAATTGTTGGTTTTCTTAGTATATGTGCAATTTTTTCTGATATTTTGCCAAAATATGGTATAGATATGTAATTTGTGTCTTCTGTTTGATTGTCAATGGGATATATTCCTTTGATAGCTAACCTGTAATCTTTTTGTTTAATTAAAGTGTCAATCATGTTCGGATTGTAATGATTTGCATGTGCTAGTTTGTAGTATTATAAGGCTTGGAAAGGGTATTACGTGAACAAAATATAAAAAACTCTATGAGGGTACCGCGCCAACGTTGGTCGAATCGGCGTGGAATGTATCTAATAGACAGATGGAAAAAGAATTGAATAAAAATCTTTATCCAAAATCGTGAATAATTAGTGAATTACTATGGTGATTTGAAGCATGGAATGTTGAACATTACCCACTAGTGAGAGAAAAATTAAGACTCACGGAACAATTATCAAATTGTAATATTTTTAATAAAATAATGTACTCAACACTAAAAACAAATTATTTATTTTTGTAACCGAACATTAACATTTATGTTAAAACATAGCGTTGAAGAACTAGAAGAGTTTGCAACTACATCGAAGCTTTTTTCGACGTTTAGATGTGGAGAAGATGATGTTGAAGGTAGATTTAATAGTCCTTCATTTAGTGCCTCTTGGATCCGTTTGGCTGTTGCTATTTTAGTACTAACACTATCTTCAATGTATCCTTCGGTCGTTTGCGACGATCTCCACCCACCTAATCTTTTCACGCTTAACAAATCGCCTCCACCGTTTGCTAACAATGTGGCAGATGAACGTCTTAGACTGTGACCAGTATACCGTTCAGATTCAGGCAACTTTAAATATGATGCATGTGTGCAGATATTCTCGAAAGTGTGTTTATACCCACAGGTTGTCTTGTGCATTTTCCTGCTGAGTATTTAACGAATAATCTCCGATGACAGGTAGTGACAGGTAGCAAAGCCACATACTTTCTATATGATTCAAGCGGATTTACAGGGTATCCTTCTGAAATTACACTAAAACTTCGTGGGACGTATGTCTTACCCATCAAATACCCATCAAGAGAGCTACCTAGAAAATTGTCACTTAAACCTCATTTAATAAACTTTATGTATATAAATTACCTTCTTCATTAAATAGTCAAAATCCGGAGCTTCCTTCAAAAACTGTTCAATATGGTGCCTTTCCAAGACTTTCGCCTTTTTTGGTTTATAACCCCGGGATTCATTTTTCAAATATGCAATGAGTTTGGCATATCGAGAAATGTCAATATTTTTATAAACTTTCAACGTAGATTTCAGAATCGAGTATTTCTTCCACAAAGACGATAATGCACTTTTATTTCGGGCATTGAAGAAATATGACAGGAGATCATCTTCACTGACACTACTCACTCCTCTTTTTTCTCTCCAATCGTTGAAATTTTTGTACTCTTTGTCGTACACATCTTTCGACTTGAAGGGTATTAAATGTAATGAAGCTTCTTCAGCCTCACGCAGAATTTCAGACGGTACTGTCTCGTTATCATCCATCTCAAAGTTCTGCACCGCTTTTCACGGTTTTTCACAAATTGATTGTGAAAAAAAAATTTGCTATAGCAACCATCCCGCAGTTCTTTTGCAATATAGTTTGGTCAAAAATTTATAAATTTTATTTTAATGTTTTTAATTTAATTACACGCGATTTTGGATAAAATATTATATTACACGCGTGTGGAATTGCTTCTTAGGCACTTAAGAAAATTACCCCCTCGCTCTGCGAGCTCGGTGGTAAACTTTTTCTTGCGTGTCTAATCTCGCACATTCCACACTTGTATAATAAATATCTAATATTTTGAGTGTGTGATCACAAGTGATAGAGTCATAAAAAGGAGCTTTGTGGGAACAAACGAGATACTATTATAGGCTTGTTCCAACAGTAACCATGGACTAGTTTAAAACCGTAAAAAGGGGGGGGATCAGCTAAGTTTTTATTTTGACATAATAAAATACAAAATGAAACATAAATTGGTCAGCTCGTTTTTGCGGTTTCAAACTAGTCCGTGATTGCTGCTGGAACAAACCTATAATAATAACATCTCCGATTAAACCAGATTGTCTAACAAGGTCACTTAAAAATAGCTATACGTAATTAATAGTATTGGCAGGCACAGAGACACACATAAAATATTTCACAAAATACAGTAAAAAAACTGATTTTTATCAGAATGAATAACTATTTGAAAAAATAATCTGAACACAATTCCAAGCAGTTTTAATTGATATGTTTCAAAAGGTAATGGAAAATGTTCAAATTTAGCTTTCTTTAATACACACAGGACACGTGTAACAAATTATGACGAGGAATATCAGGATGTCATGAAATACCGGTTAAAGTTCACTTCGAATGTCCATACAGACAAAAAGTTGAATGTGTGTCAGAAAAGATTGTCATTTATCCAATATCCTACAAATTAACCTTACAGAAGGCAGGAGGGTTTCGATTAAATGTTGTTAATTTATAAAACCAACTCTCGCGTGTTTACCTCAAAATTATAGAGTGCAAGTGGTAAATCTAATTAACGAACATTTTCAAGTTTCAAGGAAAAGTTTCAAGTTCCACACTTTCAAAGTCATAAGAGAAGTAGTGTGTTACCCTCTAGCTCTATTTACCAATGTTACATGCACGTAGTGTTATATATTAGATTTTTTGCAGTTGTAAATATGCCCGCCGCGCCAAGAAGATGTGTCAAGGGATGAGCTGCTTTACGTATTGACAGGGCATCGTTGGAGGAAACCTTGACGCCAGACGCGGTGAAAAGGCGTCTGTTGACGAGTGCAAACTGTCAACACAATTGTCACCAAGAAAAGGTCAGTTATTTAGCTTTCTCGCTCAATTCATCATTGCGCAGAAATATGCGTCGAATCAGTAACCACAAATAGAATTTGTGTGTGCCATCAAAAGACCTAGGATTCAATATCCTACTTTTACAAGGAATGCTGATATAAAGTGCCACTAGTTGAGAAACATTAGCTTTTTCCTACGAATAACCTTGTAGGAACCCAACCATCATATCAATCCATGTTCCGTTGTGTTGGCAATTTTCGTTTTTGCATTTAGTGGCAACTATTTACATAGAATCACGATAGAAGTAATTTCGGGAATCCTAGGAAATAACAACAAATAAGAGATTGTTGAACAATATAACAGTCAACGTTCGGATCGCCATGTTGAGAGTTTTTATTCTTGGAGCTCAGGTTTGAACTGAATTTATTTACTCAGCATCTTAGTTTATGCATAGCACTTGACAATTTCCTTATTATCTCGCAATCCATTCGTGTGCACGTGCTGTTTGTAAGCAATGCTTCTAAATTATTTTTGGAGGTGCATTATCCACGCGATTTATATATTTATGGATCGGAAATAACGATTTTTAAACGTATTTATTTATAAAATACAATTGTCAATTTGGAAAATTATCTAACTACACTTTGCAAGAGTTTTGTTACACTTCGAAGTATCTCGTATGCTATTGACTTGAGATCTCTGGCGTTGATTGAGCTTCGGCCTGTTTTACTGTTTTATTGAATATCTTCATCACGTAGTTTTCCGTTGTTCGGTTTTGACTTTGAGCAACTACTATCTAGAGAAGAGAGGGCTTAGAACAAAAATAATCATTACAGAGGATTTAACATAGTATTTAAATGTTGCAAAATTGAGAGATACATGCACATGTACAAATACCTATAATAGTTACAATATAATATATGTGCTTATCCTAAAGTACTGATTGCATAACACGGTGATATACGTATGAATGTTTCTAGCTTAAATTACGCTTTAATAATTAATTTAACTTATACAGTCAATTTAATTGGAATTATTATTTATAACAATTGAAGCTTTATGAACAATAGGATTAGCAAATGAAAATAAAACGTGCTGTTACGAGAAAATCTTCCATATTCAAATCCATAATCGTCTAGGACAAGAGCTAGACATTTCTTTTCTGAATGGAATTGGCTGATTCAATAACGACAATCTAAAGAGATAAAATAAATTAAGTGCTCCTATTTTAACTTAAAACTCTTTAAAACTGTAGAAAAATTGATTGATAAGGATATTTATTTTTAAAAAGCTTTTAAAATAAAAAAATCCGTTTATTCGAAAAGTAACTTTACAAAATAACTACTTGAAATAAATTCTAGTTAAAGAATTTCACGGATCACTTTGAAGCAGTGGTAAACTTACTTGAAAAGTTTCGGTCGGATGAGTTTCGTTATTGCTTGAAGTTTTACAATTGTTTTAGTTTATAGTTTTAAAAGCTATACCTGCTGAAAAGAATTGTGTTCGTACCTGGCAAAATGAATTATGTTTACTGCCAACTTGGTCTGAACAACATAAATATTATATGAAATATTTTGTTTAAGACTAACTCTAACAGTAGACAAAATATTTTTATGTTCCTTTAAAGTATGAAAACTTAAAAATATTATTATAAATACTATATATATTATAAAGAATCTAAATTGATAAATAAATTGAATAAAAAGATTACATTTCATTTTTTTGGGTATTTTTGAAACGTAAAAGCATCCAAATGTGAAATAAATATAACTGCCCCATATAACAGTGTAGCAATCACAACCCGGAGTCATTTTTCTCGTGGGATTTTTCGGGGACATTCAAGCACTATCTGCGGGTAATGTCCTCATTTAAGACTCCAACGAGTGCAAACGTTTCAAATAAGAGCAAAGGGGCCAGATAAGCAGGTCGTAATTATGAAATAAACTGAACGTTTTCTCCATTCGCCCGTGATTTATGTCATGTCAGTTTATAGGGATTTTATTGAAATATTTATCTGCCAGTCATAAGCACTTTTTTTATAATGCTGCAATGAAAATGTACTGTTGTTAAAGTTCTCTTCGAAATTTCGCAGCCCCATTTTTCTCCTATTTGCGTAACAAGTTCGATTTTGTCGACCGGTAAAATTTAGAGCGTCGGCTGTTCTATAAGGTAGCAGTAAACTATAAACGTAAAAGACCCGTCTCAATTCAATTGAGTTAGTGAAACTATCTGGAAGAAAGTTTTCGGAAAGTAAATAAAAATGTCAGTAGTTGCAACTTGTTTCAAGAAACTCTGTGGATTTTGTTTTAAGAAATTTAATTTTGTATTTTATAGCATATTCATGTAAGAAAATTGTTGAGAACTTATGCAATAACTGGTAGAAGTTCATGTCGAGTAGGTATGCAAATGCATGTACTTGTACATACTATTCATATCAAACATGAAAATCTATAAAAATTTTATGGATGTTTTGCTAAAAACTCGAAATTTAATAGTAAGAAAAGGTGGATATATTTCCAGGGTGGTTATATGAAAATTTCTACGAAATTAAATTAAGTTAGTGATACTTAATCTATAGGGCATTAAAAATTATAACAACGATTTTTCATTATCTTGTTAACTTGTATTCTCTGAATATAAATGAGTTGCCTGTCAATTTTTATACATAACAGGACACATATGTTACAGCCAGATTAATCTCCGTAGATTAAAGCCTGAATTTGGGAATAATAAAAGTCCTATTCTAAAAAATCTGGACATTTGAAAGGTTGTGAAGTGAATATGTAAAACATTAGGTTGTCATAAACAAATTGTAGCTTGTAATACCTCTTGAATACTAGGTGATCGAAAAATTGTTTGTAGTAGTTTCTAGATTAAACTATTTTTTAATAATAACTAACATATAGGTGATTTTACAATTATCTACCAAATTTGCCTCAGAAAAACAAAAAATAAAAAGTAATATTGGATTTTATATTCTTACACCATTGCCATTTAACTTTCATTAAAATAGGTAAGTGCAGTGTAATATTAATTTAAATTTAATTAAATAAATTTATTAATTATTAAATTTATTAATTATTAAATTTAATTAATTTTAATTAATTTATTAAAATTTAAACATATTAAGAAACTGTGATATGTATTTTAAATACAAAGATGTTTAAACATCACAAGCAGCTTCTGCTTCAAAAACAAAGACTTGTATTGCTTTTGAACAAATTATTTTCAGGTCGTAAGTATTAACTAAAAAGCTTACCGATTTCATATCGAACGAAAAATAAGAATTATTAGCGCCACCAAATCGTATGTAAAAAATATCGTGGTTAAAATGATGTTTAAATTAAAACCCCACCACAATCTGGAAAGAGTTGATATCGATGCATTTTTAAATTAACTCAGTATAAAGCCAAAAAAATATTCTAGAAGCGTCTCAAAAATTGTACACGTTATTAATTAAAATACACAATTAGTTAAAACACTTTATTAAACTTTAGTCCTTGTTGATACAGTTCAAAAATAAACAAACACGACATTTGTAAAAAAAGATTTGTAAACAATATTAGTTTATTGCAATAAAACAGCTTTAATTAGATTATACTAAGGAATTTCAATGCATCGACATCAATAAAATGCTACTAACTGCATTTACTAATTGAAACATGGTGACAACAGGCTAATTTTGTAGTAGGATTAAAAAATCGTTTATTAAATTGCAATATTTATTCACTAGAAATAACTTATAAACTTTTATTTAGCTATTTAGTAATGCTAAAACCCCTAAATTGCAATACTTTTAGTGTTTATATGAGATATGCATAACTTTAATTTATTAATATTGTTTTATTAAAAACGTATCTTAAGCTTGGATAAAAAATATTAATTTTATACCAGATTTTATTGTTTATAATAGATGTAAAATATCCTGTCAAGTAAAACGAATCTGATAGTAAATCATAAAAGTGCTCACCTTGAAAAACGCATTATTACTTTTATATTAAATATTACGGACACTTAATTTTTTGATGAATACATTCAATTAAATTGACGTTGATAAAAACTCATGTAGTCTATCTTTAGAGAAATACATAAATGCGTTAAACGTGCAAACGCGGAATTGTAATAAAATAAAGCCGCTGCTGACCCACATTCGATTCCAGATGACAAGTAACTTATTTTTAATTTATTTAAAATTTTAAATTAATTTATTATAATTAAATAAATATTTTAAAAGGACAATATTCCATTTTTCCCGAAATTCCCATTGCTTGTTCCTTGTTCTAAAACTTATTAGTTATTTACCAATTTGATCCAAGATGCACACATAGACTACTATACAAAAATAGTTATCTATGGTATTTATGGTGGTAATAAAGAGAGCTAATAAACATTTATCCACGAGAAGATAGAGTTAATACACAAGGCGAAAAAAATAAGTTAAACGCTCTTCTTAAAATACAAATAAACCCCAGAAGTAATTTCCTAACAAATAAATTTTATTCAAAATGTATATGTCACTGACGAAAAACCTTGATGTTGAATGGCAAACTCTAAAAGCAGACATCAGAATGTGATATACGTATTTAGCTATTGTTTAGTAGAGATTGTGGTTTTTTGAAGAATAGCTTACACAGACGTTTTGTTTATTTTTCATGTGATTTTCGTAGTTTTGCTAAATGCATTGTTTTAGTGCCTATTAAAATGTCTCGTATTCTCGTTTGCATTTTATTGGCCTAGTTAATTCGATAATAAATATAAATGCCTAAGTTAACTGGCAATAATTGAATTAGGAGTGTGATGTTGTAACGTCTGAAATTACTGAACTGGAGACAAATGCCCCACGATGGGACTGTCAATTCGTAACACTAACTAAATTCACAGCGACATAAAACAAGGTCCCCGCATAGGCATAAATTATAATATCTGAAAAAGAACAATGATGCTTACTGTACTTTATGCTCCAACAAAAGATCTCTTATTCATAAATTATCCTTCAGGCGTAGGTACTGGCTTCTGTAGCTTATAGATTGTAAAGAAAAATAAGGTGTGTTGAAATAAGAAGGAATACGGGCGCCATTCACTCGAAGTCATTACAACTGGTCTGGTGTGAACCCCCGAATAAAAAAAGATCACCATTAGTTAAATTGACGTTAAAGCAGGTAAGATAATTGAATAATTTTAATTAGTGTTCGGTCCAATATTATCACAATAAAAGTTAATTTATTACTCATTTATTCGTAGATAAAGTAATCATTTGTATCAAATGACAATAATAAGAACAATAGTAATAGTGTTCTAATAAGGATCCTTAGCTAGAAAAAAATGTTTGCCTAATTAACAAAAAGTTTTCATAGAAATGGTACAAATAAGTTTTAAACACAGAACTTATCATACAGTTTATCCGTTAATCCTTGATAGGTCGTTAGAGTTTTACAATCCATTAATTTCACAATTATCACTTACACAATAATGCCTTTAAATTCACTTAACATTAGCTACACAGTTCCTCACATGTAATAGAAAGAAGACTTTGAATCTTTGTTGTCGATTCTGAAGTTAAAACCATTGCTTACGAACTAAAGTTTATGGTAATTATGTCATATTTGAGTTTGCAATATTGTTTCATTAATAAAGAATTGAACCCATATAATTTCAAAAGAATATTTCATCATTTAAGAAAAATTATCCGTTGACACAATTTTATTCTTCAAAAGGTCTTATCCCCAATACGGTATTATTATTAATCCGGCACAAAATTTATACAGTTTCCTAATACTAGCACTGCAATATGGAACAAAAAGGTAATTTCTTTATTTTTAAAATTCAATTTACTATTGAATTCACTTCACAAGCCATAAAGTAACAGCACACTGGATTAATTTTTGTCGTTACTAAAACAAAATATTAAGGTTTAATTTTAAGCTTTTAAATTTCTGATCGGTAAAACGGAACGGAAAAAGACTCAAACTTATTTCACTTGGCGGTCGATAACAGAAGCTCGCATCATTTGGCAAATTATCCGGAACCTTCTGTATGTGCACTGCTTGCGGACGAATCACCCTACTCGGTGACTTTACGTCACTTGCCCAGTCAACACGCTAGGCTAAACCCTACTAGACTGACTAACTTGGGGATGCAAAACTTATTTTTTTCTAATATTTTTAAGAAAGGGGAATTAACCACCCTATCAAATCCAGCAATGACAAATTTTAAGCCAATGAGAAGATTTTTTTCAGAACATTCTACGGGGTTTTACCGGAGCAAAAATCTGATTCGTAGCATGAACTCTGATATTTGTATATTATAAAATTTGTTGCAGACTGTTTTTTATGTCTGTTCTGGAAGAATTTATTCATCAGAAATAAAAGTTGTCTACAAAATTTATTTGAAATGTATTTATTTAGTACATTTAAAATTTACACAGAGTACATTTTAGTACTTTTGTTGGAGTCAAAATATAATTTTTTCACAATTCTCAGCATATGAGTACTGTTTAGACTAATGTACCGAATGATAAAAACTAGTAGCAACAGTACTAACTTCGGATTTTACAAACGATTTTTTGAAATTCATAACGGGACATGCCATGTATAATTTACACCTTAAAGAACTATTTAGCAAAATGTTAACTTTTAGTAAATCGTTTAGAAAAAAATAGCTGTATGAAATTCTGGCTCTCTTTTCCGATTATGGAGCAATCCGCTTTGGAAGTGTGGCAACGCTGAAAGCCAACGAAATAAGGCTAGATACATTAGCAATTTTCTAAGGTCCTTTGTTTTTATTTGACGTCGAGGTTGACTGTGAAACATTTATTATGAACATACCGCACAACATTCCTAACCTACTTTTGTAGTTTTGTAACAAATAAATGACAGCGGTGATGACAAAATTACAAAAGTAAGGTTAGTATGTTTTGAGGTACATTCACAATGAACGATTCACAACCAAAGTCGGCAAATTTTAGTTTTCATTGAAATCAATAATTTATTAACTTATTTAATTATTAAATTTTAAAATCATAAAAAATTAATTCATTTGTCGTAACAGGGCTGATGGTAATAGTAAAGGGTGGAGGTAATAATGTCCCGCGAGAAATCATGAATAGCAATCAATAATTTACTTAATTTTGGCTCTGTTGTTTTGTTAAGCAATTCTTTTTCATAAGTATTCTTAGATACTCGTTTTCTTTCCAACGATAAGTTGTTTTTGGCATAGCCGTACGTGAGAAACTCAATTATTATAGATGCCTCACGAAGCAAAGCGTCAATTACCGTTGGTAGGGTTCTGGTGTCCTAGGGTAGTTCATCTAGGCTTCTAGGCCATCTAGGATATTACGGACTGAGTATGCGTAGAGCTACTAATTTATGAAGACCGACAGTGTTGTCACGTTTAACAGTTTCTAGTAAGCACGATTATTATCAAGATTAATCAAAATTAATAATTTTTATAAATATATTATTATATTTACTTACTTTTGTATTAATCTTGAAACACGATTAATCACTTTCTATCAAATTAACTTATGATTGAAAAATTTTATTTGCAAGTTGCATTCAAGGAATATTTACTCTCAAAAGTTTCGCTATATACGTAATAATATCAACTAATTCAGCCAAGAGAGAGATTTGGATAGGAAAGTTACATCTCGATATTGAAATTTAGCCCCCCACTGGCCTTTCAATTACTTATGGCTTTATTTCTGACTTTAAAAATGCAAATATTCGTTATTTTGAGTACTTTATACACAAAAACATTGTTAAGTTCTAGACTATTATTAATAATATTCTTATTATAATTTATATTTTTTATCTAAATTATATTCTTCAATAATATTTAATTTCATATCTATAATAATTTACCACACTGATTTACTGTTACATCATAGTATTATTTTCCCTTGTAATACGATAATAGGTTTAAATAATTATTCATACAGATTATTATTTTGTTCTTTAAACTGCAGTATTTGCCTATAGTGCAACTGCCTGTGCAATCACATATCTGGTCTCTCTGTACTGAATGCAGACTTGTTCTGTGATTGCCCATAAAGTGGTTGTGGAGGCTCGCGACCAATCCAGTAATGAACGCGAGTCATAGTCACCCTTACCCAATACAGTAATCAATTGTAAGTACTTTTGTTAGAAAACTTCTCATTTTGACAGAAAATGTATAGCGAGGTTGCTATTGAAAGAAATTGCTAACTAATATTAACTTGAATTACAAGAAAGGCAAATAGTTACATCAACCTCAATGCTGCAATTCTCGCTTGTTACTTTAATACGAGTAGTACACTTCAACAAGCCAGAACGTTTATTATGAAACCATGTAGTTAAGCACGAAAAGTATTTTATGCCATACCTAGGTAATTTACAATTAATAAATTACTTTTAATTCTAGGAGGTGGTCATTAGTATTCATTTGTGTGTTGGTCTGTTTTACTGTTTACATTGAAAACGAACCGCCAAGTACCTGACAAGACTAATAAATTACAATGCTTTTGCTGTGCTCCCCCTTTTAAAATCCGGTCTTCGCGTTTTATCAGTTACTGTTTCCATTTTATTCTGTTAATTTAGGCTTTACTTCCTTTCAATATCACAGTATGAACACGTAGTACATTTTAATACAAGAGAGATAAAATTTAAATATCCCGAAACAAAGATGATATCTCTGGATTTCGTTTTTAATAAGATTTATGAGACTCGAATTAACTCTTCGGTCATGTGTATTTAGTGCATATATACATACTATGTTGCGTATGTGTAGAAAAGCAAACATTAAATTAATATTTATTCAAGATAATTGTGAAATAAAATGGGGATAGATAAATTCTAAGGTATTTCAATTCATCAAACGTTTCACGTTCAAACGAAATAAAACTCTTTAAATGCAAGAACTTAAGTTACAGAAATTTAAATAGATAAGTGAAAAAATGTCTTTGTGGAACACCTTCAGAGCCGAAAGGACAAAATAATTACACTTCGTTAAAAGCTTGAAATTAAACAATTTAATATTGGTCGTCACTACTTCAACATTAAAATATTTCAAATGTATTTTATAAAATTTCCATTCCAAACACAAATTTTAATGAGTCTTAATTGCCCACGCCAGGTTGTAATTAATTTTAAAATTAATGAGGTGTTTAACGAATATTTTCTTGATTCGTTCAAAGTAAGTGAGTGAGTGAGTGCTTTTAGGGTAAAACCCATTTAGAATTTTAGAGTAAGATCTGAATTTCCAGTCGTATTTCTCAATTCATGATCACGACATCATTAATCCCTTACTTAACAACGACCTGAATATCAAATTGAGCATTAATAAAACGCGTACTTACAATTCGAAATACGTACAAGCCCTTTGGCTAATTAAATTTTCAAATATTATCTTTGTATTTTTCCCAGTGGGAATCAATAGATTAAATTAAGTCTTTCACTAAATAAGAAATCAGACAGAAAAAGCTTATTTAGATGCGTATTCTAGAACTATTTGAACAGATTTTAAAAAGTTTGTAGAAATAGACTAGAAATGTATTTATTTAATCTAATTAAAGATTTACGGTTATGATTATTGAATTATTTGCGAGTTATTTTATTGTTATTATGATATAGTAGAATTGGAATAAATTTATAATCTGACCTGTAGTACTATTGTAGACTTGAATGTTAGCTTAACATGTTTTTTTTTAATTTTCAGGTATATATATCGTTGTATATCTACTTAATATATAATATCAAGTTTTAATTTGATTAATGAATTCGCCTTTTATAATTTTTATAGTGCCTCTTCTATTGTTTTTTAAATGTATAGTCTGTGTTTACTAGTTAATGGAAATGATCCCAAACTACTCCCAATTTTTAGTGCTTTTGAGATTATCAGGTGTAGACTATATAATATTGAGAATTTCATAATATTATTTTATTAATCTAATTTTTAAGAACACAGTAATTTTGACCCATAAAATCCAAATATCCAAATCGATACAGAGATTTGGATATTTGGATTTTATGGGTCAAAATTACTATAATCAGGTTGCCAAATTAAGTTTTTGACTAAAAACTTTTTTATGTTAGAAGGCCGAAAATGATCTGATCCCAGGAATGGTAAAATACAATTTTAAAGTCGTTTATTCTTTCTAGCCTTATTTGGTAAAACTCCAGAACATGTATAACGTTGAAATTCGCAACCTATTGATTGTTTGACGGTCACTATTTAAAACCAAGCTTCTCCGTTCGTTTGGTTGTCACTGGGTTTCCCTTTCCCTCTGTTTATCGTAAAGTCGCACCTGCGCGGTCTAGCGCATTCTCATATAGTGCGGTTGATAGAACAAAATGGCTGACTGGCATTAGAAGTTGAATGTGTGAGATAAATTAGAAAATTGGTTTTAATATAATTCGCTTTAGCGGAGAAAATCTCGCATTCAACAAAATGATCATTTGATTGTTTATATGTGATCAATCGTCAATTAGACGGAGTAAATTCTAGTGTCAACCATTTAGGTAAACCTTTATTTTCCATGTGCTAAAATCTCATAAAATCTTTTTCTATTTTAGGTAATATTTCCCTATCAGTTGCTCTGAAAGAATCGTGTAATAAAAGACCTTTCAGTTTATCGAAAGGTAAAATTCTGTTTAAATATTTAAAATTAATACAACATACATACATATACATATGTTTTATGTGTAGGTCTTTTCATTTGGGTTTTGTTGCTCGTTGTCTTTTTTTTCCTGTTCCTGTCCCTTTGACTTTGGGTTTAATTTGAAAGTCTTCCCCTTTGGGTTCGTACCTGCATACATACGTACAGGATTTATGCAAGAAGATAAGAATATACCGAAGAGTGAAACGAAAACCCCTAAGCAAGGCTTTAAAACCGTACCGTATCATCCGAGGATCATCGAATGGTGGGATGTTTGTTTGAAATTGTATGTATATATATTGTGTCATTTTATCTATGTTTATATATATTTATAAAACGTTTATACAATTTATTTATTCGTGCATGTTAGTTTTAAGTGGTAGTTAAAGCGAGATCTCGAGTAGTGAAATTGTCATAGGGTAGTTTTTATGATTTACAACCAGCTGTGATACAAATCACCATTCCGTTAATTTTACTAGACATTAAAATCCTTGATCAGTATATACCGTTTACAATTTGCATTTAACAATAAAACCCTACTTAGAAAGTTTACATTTCACTACATTTGTGTTTTATTTATTTCTATTTATTTATTGTGTGGTTTTAATATTGCTTTCCAGCTCGTGAACTGTAAGTGTATATGCACGGTACGACCAACCACCGACCAAAATTGTGGAAGTTGCCTATATCTTAGTAAAAGATCTATTTCTTTGTTTATCTAATAAGTTTGAAGCTTTAGTAGTGAGGATTGTTTTAAAACGAAGTGGCGCTTGTTTTTTTATTTGTATATCTTGTATTACACCGCCCCTTTCCGACTTATTGGGGTTAGCCGGCAAAAACTAAAGTAGTGTTATTTAGGTCAAGCTGATACTTCCAGCAGCCCAGCTATATTTTGGTAGGTTAGGTATTTATATATATAAAAGTAGCCTTTGTGATTCTGTAGGCTATACATGAAATAAATAAAACAAATAAGTGAAATTTTCACAAGTTTATTATAATCTACCACACGATTGTTTTGACTGCTAAGCTCTAATTATTAAAGGTAATATAAACATAAACAAACACGTCGCTAAAATAAATATACAAAATATATAACCAGATAAAAAGAAAAAAAAATGGAAATTAAATATCTAACGCTTCAGCCAGTAACGGAGAATTACTGAGCTCAACCAGCTCATTCATTAAAAGTACCCTGAATTTGTGTTTTACTCTCAAAACAATAACGTCTCAAAAACTGTAGGAATTTAATATTAGTTTGTAGACACATTGTGTCTTTCTGTTTTAAAAGATATTTGGCGTAATTAGATTATTCAGGGTGTTTTTTTTTCTAACCACGCACGTGCTTTTAATATCTTATGTCAAAATTGGAACTACAAAAAGAACAATTCAAACGGTAAATGCCCGATTTCATGATATCGTGTGCTCTGTCTGCATTAAATAAAAATGAAAGTGTTAGTGTTGATTTTCTGATATTTTGTCAAAATATGATATAGATATTGTCGTGATTTTTGATCATGCATAAGAGAGAATTCACTTGCACAATAATAAAAACTAGATCTATGCAATTTCACACTGCAATGCACACTTAGCCCGATTGAATGGTTGCATAACCGCACTTTTCAAATAATATATTTTTATAAAATTTTCTTTTACGAAATAAAAAATCTAGTTAATTAACTTCAACATGTACACTAGAAACTCTTTATAAAGATGAAGGATATTAAGAAATCTAGTTTTTCATAGCATCTAGATGGTATTTCTTATAACTTGACGATTTAGTTGTCGCTTTGACATTTTTTTTAGTTTATTAAACTATGATCCTATTTCAAAGAAAGAACTCGTCTGGAACAGGCAGAATGTATTGTATTGGGGATGTATGCAAATATATAACAACTTACATTGTGGAATTTTAGTTAAAACTTTGTTTTGTTATTATCGATTATTTTCAGATTGCAGTTTTGATGCATTTCATAATTTTATTAAGGTGTTTGCTAGCTTGTTTTTGTGGGAATTTGTAGAGTAACATTATATCCACAGAATTGATACATTTTTTATGTAAAGGCTGAATTTTGTTGATAGTAGTACATAGAAACATATTGTTGAGCTGCGCTTTTCGAGCGTTCAATTAAAGTTGTAAAATGACTTGTAAGTCAAGTTTTTGATAACTAAACACATTCAAATAATGTTTTTAATAATGTAAAGTTTAATTTTGTGAAGAAAGGATTATGTAAAAATGTGTTATTAGATAATTAAGGCATTAATTAAAATTAAGAGATCTCATCGACATTAATTGTGAAAGGTTAATTTTTTTATTGACTCAAGTGTTGTATATCATTAAATTCAGATCATATAAAAGGACGGCAATGTTTTTCAAGAAATCCTCTTTTTTTCCATCATTCAAAGGAGCACACATCTTGTTGGAGCTTAAATAAATTTAAGGTTATGTTAAGAAATGTAAACAGGTGTCAAATATTGGAGGTTAGAATTATTTTTGAAAAATGTCAAACTGAATTAATTTGAAGTTTATAAAAGAAAGTGTTACTTAACAAGTGATTTTCGATTGATTTGTTTTTACCAGTAAAATTTATGGAAATTTTATTTAATAATACTTGGAATTCGATTTTGATAAAAGTATTTTACTTACCATCAATTTATAAAAATTATCTGGATTAGGAATTCCGATTTGTAAAATCTTTTTATATGGATTTATAATTGTATATGGATCAATCATATCAACCATCACTGAAAGCAAACAACTAGTACAAGGGAATTTGGAAAATAAAGTTGGTAATCAAGTAGTAAAGTTATTTTTAAAAGAAAATAAGAATTTGGCACATCTTCTTGGATTTAAATTATTATAAGCTAAATTAGTAAAATAAAAACGAGAGTCTTTCATATTAGTTAATTTTTGTATTAGTTTAAAAAATACTACTACATGATACCAAAATAAACAAAAATTATAATCCTTAAACAATAATTTTCTTATAGTTTATTATATTTGAAATAAATTTTTTTTTAATTATGAATCTCCAAATAAAGGAAACTTAACTATTTTTGGATTAATTAAATTTAACTAAAGAATTGAAAAAATTTTATATTAAGATTTTTCCTTTGCAAATTAAATCAAAAAGTTCATACATAAGAGAAATTTCAGTCTTTTTCATTAACATAGAAGAAAACAATTCTTCTGATATCAGTAATATTTTTTGTTTCGTTATTTATGTTAATAAAAATTGTGTTATTATTATGTTAGAGCTTTATTTGTGTATATGTTTTTCTAGTATTTTTTCTATAATTCGTAGGAATTTAGAAAGTCTTTAGAAAGCGACCCTGAGAGAGTTTCAATTTTCAAGTTTTCCCCATACCATGGTAATCTGTAATTTGTGTTTTTTGTTTGATTGTCAATGGGGTATATTAATTTTATAGCTAACCTATAATCTTTTTGTTTAACTAAAGTGTTAATCATGTTCGGATTAAAATGATTTACATGTGCTAGTTGTTTAATGGCTGAAATATGGCTGTGTGAGTGGAATACTTAAAGCTCTGTGTACTAAGGATCTGTAAGCTGCTAGTTTATGTGCTTTATGGTGACAGGATTCATTTCGTTTGGTTAGGTCAGTACGTGTTGGTTTTCTGTATATGGAGAATTCAAATAGATTAATAAAACCTATTTTGTGCTCTTTTTATGTAAAATGTATGTTTTAGTGGAGGCTGTTAATTGATAACCTTAAAAGAAGGACACCAAAAGGTAATGTGTTTAGAAAGGTTTAATTCAGATATTTGATCTTCTAAATTATCCACAAACATGTTAGCTAACAGAGGAGTGATTAAATTTCTCATAGGTAGACCATATTTTTGTAGGTATGTTAAATTATTATTGACGGCAAGATAGTTGTGACTTAAATATACATAGATCAAATAATTAACTCTAAACCTTATAACTAATTCTATATTACTATTAATCAAGAAACTATCTAATAAAGGAATACATTCCTGTGTAGGTATTTTAGAGAACATTCTAGAAACATCAAGGCTAACGAGTTTTAACTGTGGCGGACGATGTATGTTTCGTAGATTATCTACTAATTATAATTATTTATAACAGAGTATTTCGATTTGTAACCTATCGTATTAATAATCTGGTTCAGTTTTTTGGATAAAATGTGATTAGGTGCATTGATATATGATACAACTGGTCTTACAGGCATATTCTGTTTATGTTTTTTGATGAGTCCATACAGTTTAGGTGGTTGTAGGTATTTATTTATGATTTGTTGCTTTTCTAATTCTGAAAAGCAGATATTGTTGCATATACAGTTTTCTAAAGTTTGTTTAACTCCTTTTTTAAATTTTGTGGTTGGATCTTTGTTTAAAGTTTCTAAATTTTCCTTATTAACCTTTAACCGCTAACGTGGCGAAATTTGACGTAACCGCTAACGTGCGGTCTGGTAGACGGCGATTTTCGTATTTTTTTTTATAAAAAAAATTATTTAAAAAAATATATATAATAAATGTTTATTCAGACAGGTTTACAGAATTGAGAAATTAACAAAACACACTTAGATTCTAATAAAATCAACGTAAATTCAGCAAAAAATAAATTGACCCTTTTTGCGACTAAAATTAGTTGACTTTTTCTGCAACACATTTTACGCATATTTTTCTTGCACATTGGAGGCAAATCGGTTTTTGGCAGCATACACAAATATATTGGGTTTTTCTTTTCAACTTCGGTGGACATCGATAACAAGTTCCTCTTTTTTCAAGGCGCTCTGGAGGAGGGTCATTTTCAGCAACAGTTTCGTCTGTGATTCCACACAATCTCGAGATTGTCATGCGTAGTTCTCTCGGAAGTTTTGAATTTTCTATTCTTCTTTTCCACTGAGGCAAAGTAAGACTTCTAGCCAACTGTTTCAAAAAATCTGCCCTTTCTATTGTTGGAATATCTTTGTAACTACCATACAAAACATAGGCATTTACCGTACTCACATCTAGTAACGCAAAAAATAGCCATCGGCCATCTCTTTGTTCTTCGGCTGGGGCTATAATTGGCAACTTTTTTATCTAACGTATCTACCCCACCTTTTGTTGAATTGCAGAATTCGATTATTTCTGGTTTTCCAGAAGTGATATCAGTTGATTTCGTATGGTGCATGGACGAAATCAAAATTACGGATTTTGATGGCTTTGGTACATAGGAAACTAAGGTCGTATTGTTACTAAATCCATATAAGCTGCTTTTTTCTTCTCGTTTTTTATTTGCTTGCAAGCTCAATGGAATTTCTGCTTGATTCTTTCTAAGAGTCCCTACATATGTTAGACCTCTGCTTTGTAATTCCTGCACAACTTGAATAGAGCTGAACCAGTTATCAGCAGTTACGTTTCGATTAGTCTTCTGAATTGGTTTAGACAGTCTTATGACAGCTTGAGTGGGAATTTTCAGCTTCTTCTCACTGTTCTATAATGAAATAGAATCTGAGCCTTTTCCGGAGTAAATATATGCATTGAAAAGATAATTGTTTCGGGCATCAGTGAGACACATTATTTTGATGCCATATCGAGCGGGTTTCTTTGGCATATATATTTTGAACTTACAACGACCTCTAAAACCAACAAGCATTTCATCAATAGTTACATTTGTTCCGAGAGAGAAGGCACTTTGCGAATTTTCAATAAATTTGTTGAATATCTTCGATATGTGGGGTACAGGATCTCCTTGGTCTTGTTTTTCCTTTCGTATATTTGCGTCGTCAAATCTGAGAACTACAAGTAAAAATTCGAAACGTCGTTTTAGCATAGTACATCGAAACACATCGCGTCCAGTGCCATCAGTAGCAAACAAAGAATCGATACTTTCGTTTCCAGATTTAAAAACGGAAGTATAAACCAAAAGTCCCAAAAAATCTTTCATTTCTATTTCGTCAATTGTGGACAAAATGGGGCTGTTTATGTTTTTATACTTTTGTCTGGCTTCAATTATCTTTACATTTGTCCACTGAATTATTTCATCAATTATATCTTTCGAAAAAAGAAGTTCCCAAACATCTTCAATTTTTGGATTAGTACCCAATTTTTTGCATATGCACGTAAGCCAGGTAAAGTAATTACAATATTGTGCTTTCGAGTTCTTACATTTGTAGGAGGCTCCCTTTTACACCTACAGCAATAAAATTGAAAACTTACATCAATTCTCTACAACTATTTTTTTCTTACTATTTAAATTTATTTTTTCCGAAGTAAAAGTTGGATTCGTCTTCTACCAAATCTTGTGATTAACTTTCCAAATCTTCGTTTGCAGAATTTCTATTTATCAAGTAATCTGAATCGGAATCTTCTTCAATTACTTCCTCAATATCATCGATATCCTCAAAATCATCATCACTTTCTACAAATTTTACATTCTCATCTTCTTCATCAAGGAGATTTTGGGCCCATTCCGCAAATTTTGGATCATCAGGACGCATATTGGTCAAAACGTGATTTTTATCCATGTCAAAAAACCAAAATTTGAAAAAAACTTGGAAGTGAGTTATGTCACGTAATCGCTAACGTGAGGTCTCGCAGACCGCTGACAGACTAAACTGCACATAAAAAATAAACAAAGCGTCACATCAAGCCAACCTCTAGCATACGACTAAATCAGGGGGTGTCTGAAAGGTACATGACACCCCACCACATACAAGCGTCGGAGTTAAAAATTATACTTAAAAGAATAGTGGAAGGGGTCTCACAGACCGCACGTTAGCGGTTAAAGGTTAATAAATTCATTCACTTTTTGTATGTAAATCTTTTGAAAGATATATCTTTTACCACACGATATAATGAAATCTGACATTAACCGTTTGAATTGTTCTTTTTGTAGTTCGGTATAAATTGCGCAAAAACTTTGATGATGAAATTTTGCCATATGAAATAACGCACGTGCGGACATTAAGAAAAATCTAATTACGCCAAACACCTTTTAAAACAGAATCACACAATGGCTCCACAAAATAATATTAAATTCCTACATTTTTGTATTAACAACCAAAAATTAGACATTTTAGAAGCTTTTAAGATATGCAAACACACACTCAGGATACCTTTAATGAGTGAACCAATTGAGCTCAGTAATTCTCCGTTAGTAGAAGTGTTAGATATTTAATTTCCATTTTCTTAAATCTTTTTATCTAGTTACCTATTTTTTGTATTTATATCTCAGCGACATGTTCATTTATATTTATATTACGTTTGATAATGACAGTTCAGCTGTCGAAATGATTGTCAGGTAGATTATAATAAACTTGCGAAACTTTTACTAATCTGTTTTATTTACTTCATCATTTCATTGACTTTAATCAATTAGATTTCCAGGATATGTGCCTGTTTCACTACATTGTACGTCTCAAATTTTAGCTTTTGGTTCATCAATTCATCATATAGATTCAATTTAATTTCCTAACCTAAAAGATTAACAACAATTCAATTTAGTTTTGATATTGACATTTTCAAAATGTATAAACATTGTTTTTATCAGTTGTAAACAAACCGCTGTATTAAAATGGGACAATCGGACGAAATTGTGTAGTTATCTGTGCATCGTGTGTTATCGTTTTAAATGTGCGACTCGTGAGCATAGACGAATTTAAAATAGTTCAACAAACTGAATGTTTTTTATTTTCGTTGGTGTTTATTCTAAGAGGTAATTAACAAACTCTCGATATCTGTTTTTACCTCATAGAGACGCTTGCTGTTCTTTACCATCCAGTCATTTGTATAAAATAAAAGCGTTGTATTCGTTTATGGTAGTAGAATGAAAGATTTGTTGAATCATGTGTACTAATAAGAGGAATAAGTTGTAAGCTTTGAGCGTTCGCAGTACAAAGGAATTTGTCTTATTTATTATTTTATTTTTTATTAATTAGTGCTGTAATTCTGGATGAATAAATGAATGAAGATTGGGGTCATTATTAGACGAATTTATTCATTATTTGTGTTGTTTTTATCTTTTTGTTTTATAGGTGCCCGTTCCCTGCGCCGTGCTCCGTGCAGGTAGTTTCAGAATAAAAAAAAAGTATTTAGGATCTTTTAAAAAATTAACAATAATCATAAAAAATTAGTAAAGAGTTTTAAAAATATTAGACAGTCGTAAATAGTTCAAAATGTTGCTAAAATGTTCCTTAATTAAAAATTACTTTTACATCCTTGAAGAATTTTATAACGTCTAATCTTAAGAAATAAAAATTTCTTTTTATAATCTTTATATTCATCTAAGCCATTCATTAACAATAATATTATATTACTGTGATATTTATTTATTCAGCTAGTTTTGTTAATTATTATTTATATATATTTGTATTATTGTACGCCACTGCCACTAAATATATTTTCTATTTACTGTTCTATTTACCTAAACATTGATTTTTATACAGAAGGTACTATAAAAGTATGTAATAACGTTTATTATTTCTTTTTGGTTTACTCTTAAGCTCACACACGTCAATTTTGTTTTATTATTTTGTTTTATCATCACTTTATCAGCCATGAGTCATAGGCATAGGCTATTTTTTAGTTAGAAATCCATTTTTTCTGATTGTTTGGGTGCACGAATTGGATGAACAAAAATTATTTATTTAGGTACATCAACCATTGTGTATTTCACTTACAACTGATTCTCTCTTTCGTAATAACATCAGTTTGGTTTCTTGGTAAAATAAGTATTGAATATTTCTTCGGATAATTATTCATTCCCATTAAAATTTATTTTTTGTGAACCATAATATAAACGTAAAATATGCTCGGAAAGCCTAGACCCTGTTTTATAGACCATTTTATTTGTTTCATTTGCGTCGCTTGTTTCATTTGTTTCACTTTCTAGTTACTTATGTGTTTGTTAAAATAGGTTATGTGTGTATTGTTTGTCAATCAGTTTCTGTATTTCGGGTCCTTTATATTAACGACTTGATTTTGTTAAGTATTTTATTAAAACAATGATTTGTTAAATTTAATTATTTTATTTATCGGTAAAACATTTGGAAAATATGTTTCAAGTCAACCATCGTCTAAAAACACAAAAACTCTATTTTAATTCTGTAGGTTAAAAAGTAAATTCTCATTTAAAATAAAAATATACAACTAAGCAAAGTAATGGGCACCTAATTTTAAAAATTAAACGCATTCCAACGTTAAACTTCGACAAAAACGTTGTTTCCGTCAGAAATATTCGTAGGTAATTATTTTTTTATTAAAAATACTCTTATTTGTACAGAGCAAAAAGTCAAATATAAAACAAAAAATTCACGTAGGAAAATATAACGAAAAACAAGATATTAAAATTAATAACTTCATGAACAACGAGATAAAATTTAAAAAAATATAATTTAGAAGCATGAACACAGAAACGAGATTTAACTCATTTAAAAGCATTTTCAATGAACTTAAACGACCGTGCTTACTGTTTTGTACAATTTCTAAAGTTTTACTTAATCGTATTTATTTGACCTTTCGTGTTTTGCTGTGTTAAATGTCAGCATTAATCAGTTGCTAAATACTAATTTTAATTATTAATGATACAGATTAACTTTAAACTAATTAGGAAAATTCAATTGTTGCTTTGTTCACATCAATGGGCGATGAAAAGGTTACGAAGAGAAAGTCCCGGTGAATAATATCTTTTATCCCTCATTTAAGCTATATTTTGTTCTGCTAGCAATCTAAAAGGATTAAAATTTGGTATTACAACAAAACAAACCAACAGAGTTGACAACAAACTTGAACATAAAGCATTCTGTAGGTAATAATAATTCATATGAATATGAGCCATCCTTTTAGAATAAAGCCACCCAAATCCCGTCTTAAATCTAACTCCAACAGAGTGTGTAATTATAATGCTACTCTCCAAGATAGGATATACTACTACACGGTAGCAATGAATTTCATATCTGGGTCCGTAGCCTCAAGCTACAAACTTAGTCAAAGCAATGGAATCCTTATAAAGCTTCCAGACACTATCAGTTCCAATATTATTCTCGCCTCTTCTCGTTGTAATGAAATTGAATAATGTTTAGTTGTGCTATGTTAATTGAGACGGTTTTCTTATCTCTCTGTGATGGTTGTTATTCCACTTTTTGTTCCGTTTCAGATAAAACTATATATTGTGTGCTTGTGAATGCACCGTTACGTTATGTATTGTTCCGATTGACATTCAGGAAAATTATTATTAATTACTATTAGTTCTGCCTATTTAGGTCATATAGACTGGGCTAAAAGACATAATGGGAGCAAAATGAAACTTTCTATAATCCTCGTACATGAAAATAAACTTTTTAGGCAAAATTTTTCATTGAATTTAAACATGTTCACGTCTTACGCAGCACATAGGCTTTTTGCTGATTGTAGAATATTGAACACAATCTATTGTGCACTCTCAAGTTAAATATGAAATGTGAGAGAAAAAATAATGTGAGATGACGCGAAATTTTATCTTCCTGCGGCGTTCTTACTTGATACTACTAAACACAGCATCCAGCCATATTCTGCCATCAAAGTGTCATTCTAAAATCCCTGATATTGTTTTGCTATTTTGGTAAAACCTCACAACACTAGTCACTTTACTAAAGTTGTCTGGAAAAAAATTGATTGATCTGGAAAGGCAAGTCATCAACCTATAAGATGATTAATTTAAATCAATAACGAGCTGTAAATCTGAAAAATTGCAGTATGTGATCCATAAGTAACAATTAAAAATAAGAAAGAACAATAATTGATATTATAATTCAGTTTACTGAATAGGTAGTTACCACACAGTGGAAACTTAGTTGTCCCTATACTAGAAATTATTTATTATCACAGTTAACATTAAAAAAAGTTAAATACAAACAGTCTAATAATTACGAAATAATTTAATCATAAGACAATAATTATGAAGAATGTGAACTTATATGTTAAGGAACACGTCAGTGAGGATAGTAAAAACACACCCATGTCATACCCTGACTCTTCGGCGCGGTGACAATTCGGGCATGGATACTTCGGCGCCGGGACAGGGACATTTCAGTTCGGCGGAAAGGCGCATCCATGCGAAGAGATTCTGCCGCAAATATAAGTAGCACTACGCCTTTTTTTGGAGAAATTTTCTAATATTATTGCAATGAACAAATCTGTAGGTACTTAAAGTAATAAACACAGTATGATCGATTGTAACGGTACATTTTCTATTGGCCTCAAGTATGTAGAATTTTATATTTATATTTACAAAAATCTTAAGTTCGGTTCTGCAAATTTGCATTCTTTTTAAAATATAAGCGTTTAAAAAAAATGATAATTCAAGGCGTTCGCAGTTTTAGAGGAAAAATCAATACTTGCTTTTTAGTTGCTGTGCCCTGATTCGTTAAGCCAAAACACGCGACTCGTTGTTGATTGGGTACTTAGAAAAAATCAATACTGTTCGTGAGTGAGACCTCGCTATTGGCTGATATTCCTATGCGGAAATAAAAACGCGGAGATTGGAGTTGTAGCGTAGCGTCACTTACTTGCTTCCGGCCTGTGCCTCGTGGCAGACGACTCTCGTTTGATCTTCCAGTAATGAAGGTCGATATTATTGAATTCTCGTTCTTGCTTAAATAATTAAAGAAGAGAATCTCCCGCTCAAGCATAGAGTGTGGACGTCTTTCGATTGAGTTCCGATAAATAGTGGTTGATTTCGAATCAATGTTATCGAATTACAGTTTATTAATCCTTTAGAATTAAAATAAATTCTAAATACAGTACAGTACAGTCTTAGTGTTATTTTGTTGCAAAGTGCAAGTTTTGAAAGGATTTACGTTTCGTTAAATCGTGTTTGAAAGATTTATAATTTTGTATCGCGAATAAACAATAGTGGTTCATTTTATGGTGAAGAACTACTAAAAACAATTATTTCGTTTCGTTTGGTTTTAAGACTAGTGCAGTTTATCATAAAGAAAAACCACTTAAATTTGATCCAGAATTTAAAGACGGATTCTCGTTCTCCTATAAATTAACACAGTAAATTAGAACTTCGCGCAAAGAATGTAAACGCATTAAGTGCTACTTGTGATTAAGATTATTTAAATTTCTGAGAAACATTACCGTTTTATTTCGTGAATAAAAGTGAATACGTTATAACTTATAAACATTTTAAAATCTTGGATTGTTTAATATGTGCTCGATCAAACTTATTTGTGAAATCATATGCGCAAATCGCAGTAATTAAATTGAATCTCATCCTTGGATTCTGCTACTGAAAATCAACTTTTGGAGACCACGTTAATGTTAACAACGATCTTCCGAAATAGAGTCCATTTTCCAATTTCTAATGGATTGTTTTTGTTTCTCTTCTACGAGTTTAGTTGGATAAAAACGAAAGGTATTGTACTTTATAAGAAATTGTTTATTATTGCAGTTTAGTTTAAGAATCCTTTATACAAGGAACTTTGTAATTTTTTATTAGGAAGAGAGCTCTCTATAGCATTTAGGAAATTCAACTCTTTAATGTTAAAGAATTTTAAAATAATCAATGCTGATAATATTTAGACTAATCCAATTTTCATAATATCCTTTAAATATTTGTTTGTCGATTTTTCCGATGAAGTCAAGTTTACATAATTTTAATAATTAAATAAATTTTGCTGAATAATTCTATTTGACCAATCTAATAATTTTCTTGGTTACTTTTGCTGATTAAAAGGTTTTATGTAAATCTGTTTTGAGTTATTTTGGTGTAATTATCTGAGAGAGGTTAATCGTTATTAAATGAATATTAATTTTACTTGTAATGAACCTATGTCGTGTGTGTTTTATTATTCAAGTGCTTTGTTATTTTTTTTATCTATTTTCTTATTGTTTAATAAATGTTTTCAGTTTATACTAAAGATCTAAAAACGCAACCATATAATTATGAACATTTTATTTCATTTTTATTCCAAATTTTAGAACATAAACAAAATATTTTTGTTTTCAATCTAATATTTAATTCATTTTCTGGTTAGTGAATTTAATATTTTTTTAAGCTTTTTTAATTAACATCATTGGTTGTTTATACTAATAAACACGTTTAAGCTTCATAATCAGATGGCGCTCTTTTTGAGTTATTCTTTGTGTTCTGAAACCTTTATCTACTCCTTTTCACAATTTATACAACTGTGGAACCAATACCTACGACCTGAATACTAAATTTGTAAGAGAGGGCTAAATCTCATGCCGTGGTGAATATTCTGAGTATTGTATGATAAAGTAAGTATGAATAATTTTATAGTCTTTATTGTTTATCTTGTGTGAAAAAACGAAAAGTTACACGATGAAATGCAGTTTTAGATAAATACGGTATGCAAAGAATTTATTTTGCAATATTAATGATTTAGCGAAATAATTATTATTTAAAAAAGACGGATTGATGATAGAATTATTATTAAGGATGAAAATTGTATGAAATTTCATATTTGATGTAAATTTTTGTAATTTTGTAAAAAATGTGTACTGCATCTACACTACGTTTCAATTTTAAATTAGGGCGGGTTGTCCTATAATTAAGTTGTAACTAGTATGGATCTAGAAATTTAAAATTAGTGATTATATCAAAAATGCCTGGTCCAATATATTTTTACAGTAGAGACAAAATTCGTGAAGTGGGCTGCGTATTTATCAGTGGCACGATATTCAATGTTAATATGAATTTTTTGTCATTTAATGGTAGTAACCTAATCATTAATTTATTGATTTTCTACAATTTTTTATTTCTTAAAAGTTATTGACAATAACATTTTTGCGTTACGATTTAAGCAGCATTCATTTTTCTAAGCTACTAAAACATTAAAATCAAAATGCTTCAGCAAATTGTTGCCTAAAAGAATAATTTGCAATAAGAATTTAATTTGTTTATTATAAATCCCTTATTGTTTATAAAAATATTATGTTGATAAAATAATATTTACTTCTTCTTAATCTTTATTCCCTTATTGCTGAAGAGTTTTGACTCTAATGTTTTAGTAGCTTAGAAAAAGAATTTTTCTTAAATTGTTGTGCAAAAATATTATTGTTAATAACTTCTAGTGTATTACTACCATTAAATGACAGAAAAATTTATGTAAACTTTGAATATCGTACTACTGATAAATACGTGGCCCACTTCACGAATTTTGTCTCAGTAGGTAACACTTATAAATGGATACTGCTTAGTGCTTGAAGTGCAGTACTTAAATACACAAAGCACTGGAATAGCGCAATTTAACCAAGCCGATTAACCATGGTAAATGTGTGTACATAAAAGAGGTTACACTGATAACAGGGTAGCTTATCCCAAAAAATTAAACTAATGGTCCGAAAAACGTTTTCTTAAACATCTCCAAATGTTTTATCCTAATTTGGCGCCGAAAAATGTACATGCATCGAACTGTCTTTTCGTCGAAGTGTGCCTGCTTCCAAGCGTCTGCTACTAAGTGTCCCTGTGTCGAACTATCTCGCGCCAAATTGTCCTCGCGCCGAAACGACCGTGCCGAGATGACCGCCCCGAAATATCCTAAAACGCATATCATACTTTGCCATGTCCTATGTTGCAACTTTGTCAAGATCTGCTTTAGCTGAACGTCTAATGCACAATCCAACTATACTTACTTAACAACAAATACTTAAATTTCAAGTTGAAAATGGTGTTAAGGTTATTACTTAACCAAACATACAAAAAATACAATTTATTATTACTTTAACTTCATTTAATTATTTTATTATTTAAGCAAACAATAAACACCAGATATTATTTACTAGGTATAGAATAATTTTTAATTTTTCATAATTTAATTCTTTCAACTTGGATTAAATTTATTTAAGCTGAAATATAATTTATCTTCACGTTCATAACAAAGAAATAGTCATCAAACCTTATTATCCAAGTTTTTTTTCTACATTAGTACAAGTATACCAAAAAAAATAATATAAAACCAATGTGCAATGTAACTACATAAACTAATCGCTTTAGCTTTGTTGCATTTGTATAGTTTACAATTTTCTTTGTGTCTACCTTTCATACTCTGTATTACCTTTTAACTCCTCTTTTGTAAATAATTCGTAATTGCTTTACAATAATTTTATTTATTTATAAATTTATTTAATTTACCTTTAATGTCGTTGCTAACGTACGAAAGCTTCAGAGCACCTCCAGGATTTCATTAAATGTTATTATGTAGTTTGAATTTTCCTTTAAGCTATTTGTACAAAAGGAAAGTTTATTAAAATATAACTTTTAGATTTCGCGTATATGATTATAAAACGACTTGAAATTCCGACGACTTTGAATTTATTTTAAATTTTTCTGTTTATTTTGTTCTAAAGTCTATCATATTAGTTTTGATATTTTGTTGAAAATACTTTTACTTCAGTTCTCTCAATTCTTAACATATCCACGAACTAAGGCATGATTTGTAATGTGACTTAGTTTGGAGTTAGGATCTGGCACAAATGTGATGCCAACATGAAACTTAATATTAAAGTAAAAAAATACTTTGCTCTATATCGTCATAAGACAAAATTTGCCGCTGCTATTATTTGTATATTGATAGTGAATCCATCACATCATTTCACACGTTTTTCTAGCCAGAAATTTAAAAATTAGTATCAATTCTACATTTTAATTGAACCTTGAAGAATTATGATAAATATCTAAGGATCTAGTTATTCTATATTTCCTAGGTCCAAATTTGCTCAAAAATGAAGAAAACGAGAATTTCAAAAGCCAATATATACCAAAATAATGAAGTTTCAGGTTTGAAATATTTTAAACATAAACTATCCTTAACTGTGTACTTAAAAAAATAATGAGCGTTGATACTTCACCATTGTCTGGAAATATGACACTCTAAAAAGCCGAAATTTTGCAAAAAAAGCGTTAAACGTTGGACTTAATTTGCACCCATAAGGAAGCATCTTACAAAATTTATGTTTAGAACAACAAATGTAGTTCGAAATGTGAACAATGCAATGGTTTTTACCGCGACTTTCTACGAACAACTGTTCTTGAGATATCAAGATTTTCGTTTACATAGAAAACTGCAAGAAACGTCGTGCACTACGAAACAAATATGGCTGCTGTATTTAAACCAAAAGGAATAAAAATAAATTAATAGTGGCTTCGAACTACCAATACATAGATGTGATAACACACCAAAAATTATCCTGTTCTGAGATGGTCGAGCAACCGGTGCGGGATCACTTGGAAAATTTTTAGGTTATTCGAGTTTCACCACATTTCCCGTTCTGAGCTTCAAGTTCTAGTTTGTAAAGGTTTTAGTATTTTATATTTACAAGACTTTAAAAAAAATTATTCAAATCCAAGTAGTTTGGACCGGTTCCGAGATGACGCTCTTTTTTTGCTTAGCGTTACTCCATTACTAGAAGTGTAATGGAAGTAAGGAATATTTTAAGAAGAAAAGAGGGAGCAGCAGATAGTGGAAATAGGAAGAAACAATGGGAAGACTTTGTCGGAAATGATCCAGATGATCCAGGACCGTAAAGCATGGAGGAAGTGGACAAACAGTTAACAACTATTTATCCGACGCTTCGAAAGGGGCATTAACGATCTCTTAAAAGAAGAAGAACAGTAATGGAAAAAAGTAACTTTGTTATACTCCCTCTTTGTACCCCCTCTACCACAAAAAGACGTTATTTTTCTAACTGTTGTATCAGGCTTCTTTGGATAGAGGCATTCCTTCAATAAATACATTTAACGCCGCACAAGGCATCTCCATAACCTTAAGTAAAAAAAATTTGGAAGCTTGTTTCTTCCTTTTTTTCTTCTTCGAAAGCTTTAGATACTTTGACATAGACTCAACTTCAAAATTTTTTTGAAGTTTCTGCAGCCTATTGGAATAATAATACTAATAATAATTGCTAACTACCTGCAAAGATTTGTATGTGCACAGAGTCCTCGGTGTTAGCACCACCAGCTTTGGGTTCTTGCTGGAAGATGGCGCTTATTGTTTCTAATTTTTGACCAAAATTAGGAAATACGGTTGCCATGTTGTGTTGTTCATTGCAAAGACCATTGCTGGAATCTTAGATCTATTGTGTCATCATGGTATGGACGGTTTTGTTTGTTCTTTCCACGGGTTGAATATTGCGGTTTTGGGGCATACAAACAGGATAATAATTTCTTCATGCAGTGCTTGACTAGTTCCTTTGGCTGAGAAATCTCTTAGTAGTCGACACTGCAACCGTCCCTGCATTATCAAGTAGTCTTTGCCTTGCCTTGCCACTTGTATACCTTTAAAGGTGGGTTCATAGCAAGAAAGCTCGGCGAATAATTTGTTGCCTAACGATTTATGATATTTAGAAATATCGGTAATAGAGTTCTAGTGCTTAGCGGACCCATCGATCGGGTTATTGTTGTACAGGTTTCCGTCAGTATACGTGGTGGCAGTTGTGCAAATAATATGGTAGTCGGGTGGCGTGAAGCGCGTCTATCATGCCTCCTTTTTATCTTCCGTTATAAAAAAAACTGATAACAGACTACTGTTATAAACAAAACATGCTAGTGAAAGTGGTCATAAGTCTATAACAATACGTACTGTTGATTCCTATGTAGTAGTTATTCTCTTTATGCATTTAGGAACTTATTTTTTTAATTTGTGGGTTGGTTGTAGTAGTGACAAACACCAAAGGCTACTGCCTATATATTTATGAGTATGCTAATAATCTTGATGATAGTAGATTATTTTACAAGTTTTAAATCTTAAAAATGTAGGTTTTACTAAAGAGCAAATAGAACCAAAAATTTCTTATAACTATATATAGCAATAGGGTGCATCGACTACTTTACAAAATTTTTTTTTTAGTAATTTAAAAGCGGCGGGTGTGGAAAACTTGTGTATTAGATTCATAAATGTTGGATCGAAATCTCAGACCAAAATATTAATACGTAGGGGTAGCGGGTATAGGTTATGAGTCAAAAATGTACAATTTTTTCATTTTTTTAAGTTTACCGGGACACAAGTAAATTTTATCGAAAAATGTTGTTAATCAATATTATAGCTAACAAAATTTACTACTTTACAAAAAACTGCGATGTCCAAGTTTTTGTCTATAAACTTACCTTACAGATAAATTTTTCGTGATTTTTATGTTCTTCTTATTTGAACTACATAGCAATTATTTTTTCAGAGGAATATCTTATTGCAAAGCCTGAAACGTATTGCGCTTTGCAGTGCACAGTTGCGCATGCGCAGTCGCAGGCTAGTTAGATTTTTATTTCGCAGCCACACACAGTTGCTTCTTGCGAATGTAGTCTGTAGCATGTGCTTTTGACATTCTGAAGTGTATCCTGTAATTAATTTTTGTGCTGTATGAAAATGTCGCGAAATTCTGTAAAAATTACCAGAAGTGTGGTTCATAATGATGTCTTTGGAACACCTAAAGATTTAAGTGGATTAGTCCTACCAACGTTAAGCGATGTGATGAAGTGCTTCTTGTTTGAACAAAACAAAGAATTTGAAACAAATCAATTAAGATAAAAAGTGCTGTGAAAGTAGTGGCTGAAAAAGTTGCAAATATCTGGCTTCGAGCCTCGATACCTACAATCTCTTTGAAAAGAATTGGCGAACGCATTGATAATTATTATTAAAACTATAAAATTGTCATGAAAACCAATCAAAATAAAAAGAAAATGCAATATTTTCAAATAAAACTGACAAACCTAAACAGCGAAAACAAGAAGTTTTTTGATGTTGCACCTTGCAAATGTCTTTTGTTTCAAAAGATGTGATTGTAGTAGTGCTAAAAAGGTTCCTATAGAGAGCGACAATTCTTGCAAGACCAAAGATATTTCAGGAAAATGGCTATTGGAAACGTTGATAAAGTTACGTCGTCCAGTCTAAAAAAGGAGGGAAACAGAAGCAGCTCGACTAGCAAGACTAAGAACAAGTTCAACTTCAAAATCAAAACTTTTAAGTAATCAAACTAAAGTAAAACCTACCAGCACCATTACTAGTGCCCAAAGCATCCTATCGTCTCCTGTTAAAGATGCAACTAGTTCCAAAACTGTACCTTATCGTAATAAATACAGTCGCAACGACGTTCCAGTTCCGTTCCTGGCTCAAACTTTGGACAGATATGGAATTTCGGATAGGGCAGGAGCACTAATTACTTCTTCAGTGTTTCAAGACTTTGGATTGATAGATGAATCCACTTCATTGAGAGAATTTTACTTTGATGGTCGCAAAGACAAAACCATAACCACAATAGATAATCGACGACAAACAACAACCGAAGAACACATTGTGTTAATTGGAGAGCCCGGTTCATCGTACTTAGGACATGTTACGCCTACTACAGGATCAGCTGCAAACATTGTGAGTTCTATTGTCAAATTTCTTGACAATTTGGGCATATTAACAAATACCTTGGAAGCTATTGGATGTGACGGAACCGCAACAAATACCGGCAGTAAAAATGGCATTGTCGTACTTCTACAAAAATATTTGAAGAAACCATTTCAATGGTTCATTTTCCAGCTGCATGCCAATGAACTTCCACTAAGACATTTGATCGAGCATCTTGATGGAAATACAAGTGGACCTAGAGCATTCTCAGGAATACTAGGAACTGTTGATTAAATGTGAGAAAATGCCAGTAATTAAATTTGAGATTATTGATTCCGAAATTCCTGTTATCCTGAAGCAAGATTTAAGCACCGACTAGTTATATCTTTATGAGATGTACCAAGCAATAACAAGAGAAACTGTTTCGCATAGTCTTTCAATGATGTGTCCTGGCAAGATGGTACACTCACGAAGGCTGACAACCGCAAATAGAGTTCTCCGTTTATACGTTTCTTCTCCTTCGCCGTCACAAAACTTGATTATATTGGCGACGTATGTTATGAAAGTTTATGCACCCATGTGGTTTTGTCTTAAAAGTCAACCATCGTGTTTGTATGGAGCTCGAAATGTATGGACGACCATTCAATTGTCGAAATACTTGCCAGAAAATTAAAAAAAAAATAGTTGATCCCGTCATTCTACGAAATGCATATTTTGGTCATCCAGAAAACATATTACTGGGAATGTTGGGCGATGAAAGGAAACAGATCAGAATGTTGGCTGTGTTAGCTAATAATGAAGGTTAGGTTTAAAGTCAATCACGCTTTAAGGAAGTTTATGGTTGGCGTTGGTGATGGTATTCTCGGTCAGCTAAACTTGAATGCTAACGACTACTTTGAAATGGTTGATTGGCAAAGAATTAGCTACAATGAACTACCAATAACAGCGACATTATCAGAAGAAGAATTTAATGAAATTATAGATATTCCGGAATCGTTTGCGTTAGCTGAAATACAACAATTTCCAAATTACACGCAAGCAGTAGAAAGGGGTGTAAAACTTGTGACCGAGGCGTCTTCTCTTGTATGTGGTTCAGAAAGAAGAGATGGCGTAATCAGGAGCAAAATCAGATCGCGCGATGAAATCCCAAAATTTAATACCAAAAAAGGTTTACCTTGAATTCTTTTTTTATGCTTTCGTATTGTATTAATTTAAACAAATTACTAAAAATAAAGTGTTAATAGCATTAAATAAATATGTTTGATTTCGACTGTACAATTTTGTACCAAAGATTTACTTAAAAAAGGTGGTGAAAAAGTTGAAAAACAGCAAAATATAAGAAAACTTGATTTTCAAGGTAAGTTTAATGAAGGAGGACATGAAAATCGCAATTTTGTGTAAAGCACTTTTTTGTAGGGAATTATATGGGCTACAATATTGGTTCGCCTTATTTTTAAATAGCATTGCTGTTTGACCCTTTAAGTTTGTAAAACCAGAAACATTGCCTAATATTGACACTTGTTTCAAACCCGCTACCCCTAAATCTTAATATTTTAATCTAAGATTTTAACTATATCTTTATTAACCCATGCCACCAGTTTTCTGCTACCGCCTTATTTAAATTTCTAAAAAAAAGTCGATGCACCCTAATAGGCAACCGAAATTAAATTTTACTTTAATCTTTATGACTAAAAAGAGTAACATATATTAAACAAAAACCATAAGAAAAGACAGTAATTATTTTGAACGAAATGCAAAAGGCTGAATTTCAACCGTAACAACTCACAATCAACTTTTTAAATAACTTTCTATCATAGACCGATTTATTATCAGTGAAATCCTAATCCTAATCCATTTCATAAATGAAATGACAGTCAAGACTTGGACAGTAATAAAAAATTTGTTTGTTGCAACTATCCTAATTTTACATGCCTAATATAGCTGGTGTTCTCTTTCGCAGTCGACTTCTAGTTTTGCCCTTCACAATGGTTTTTACTTTATTTCATTTAATCATACACACTAGCATCAACTACATGCATTAAGTCAAAAGAAACATAAAGAACACCACACAAAAAAAAGAGATGCAATTCGAAAACCAGAATTTTTAAAATACTTTATCCAATACTTTAAATTTGGTCCAGTGGTATGGTCGAAATCGACGGTCGAAAAAACGACAATTTTACAAATTTTCGATTTTCCGTCAGACCGGACGCCTAGAAGCTTTCCATATAAAAAACCCGTTGGATTCATTCTGATTGTTAATACAAGTCAAGAAATACCTTAGCTTTGAAATTGTAGAGGTTGCCGGATTAAACTAATGGATATTTCTTTGTCATCCCCCATCACAGCAATTAGGATTAATCCATATGAAGTGCTGCAGTACTGGTCGCTCGATCATTTCAAAAAAAAGTTTTTTGTGTGTTATCACATCTAAGTATTGGTAGATCAAAATCATTGTTATTTTATTTTTATTCCTTTTGATTGAAATATAGTAGCCATATTTGTTTCGTGGTGCACGACGTTTCTTGCAGTTTTTTGATGTAAACGTAAATCTTGATATCTCAAGAAAGATGTATTCTAGAGACAAGCCGTAGAAACCGTTGTATTGACCACATGTTGGACTACATCTTTTAATATAAACATAATTTTCGTAGGATTCTTACTTATGGGTGCAATTTCACTCCGAAATTTACTTAATACTCTCATTTATATATCAGGATTTAGGTTTACACCAAAAAACTGCGTACACCACGAAACAAACATGGCTGTCATATTTCAATCAAAAGGAATAAAAATAAAATAACAGTGGCTTGGGTATACTAATACTTAGTTGTGATAACACAAAAAAAATTTTTTTTTCGAAATGATCGAGCGACCGGTACTGCAGCACTTCATGTGAATTCATCCCAATTGCTGTGATGGGGGATGATAAAGAAATGGCCATTAATTTAATCCGCAAACCTCTACAATATCAAAGCTTAGGTATTTCTTGACTTATATTAACAAACAGAATGAGTCCAAAGAGTTTTTTTATACGGAAAACTCTCTGGGCGCCTGTCTGACGGAAAATCTAAAATTTTTAAAATTGTCGTTTCTTCGACCGTCGAATTCGACCATACCACTGGACCAAATTTTAAGTATTGGATACTAATCCGACGCAGAATTTAATGCTCTTTTATTCTTGTTATAGTGAAGTTTTCGTTGGAATGCACCGCTTTGGAGTTATAAGCGAAAAACTAAGAAAGGTCCGAAGATTTCGTGGTTCTTTTGATGCCCTCAGGTAAGCTCGCGTCGAGGGACCGTGCAAACCTTATATTTGACGTGAAATGAAGCGATCGAAATGATCTCCCGCTTTCCAACATTTATTTCCACCAACGGATTCTATTTTACTGGCCTATGAAACAAATACAATTATATGTAAATATTCTTGTTATAAATATATTCTAAATATAAGTAGCGTTATTCAATAAAATTTTTCAGAATGTGAAGGAAAATAAGTCCGTTTTTACAATCAGAAAACAAGAACTTTAACGACATAATTATGTACATTAACTTAATGCTCAGTGCACTACATCGAAACTATTATTACATTTAATGCTTTAAACAATGCACTCGCAACTGAAATTGTTTGTGGAAATGGAAATTGTGAAATGGAAACATTACAACACATTCCTTTATAACAAACAAGATGAGATATTACTCATTTTGTTGTCATGTTTTGATATATTTAAAACAAAACGAATAACCTTTCTTTTCTTACATCAAATTATTTGCTCATCCCCTTAAAGTAGAGTATTAGTGTAATTCTGTAGACTAAGTATTAGATTGCTAATGTTGGGATTTTCGGTTTAAATCCAATTCTGCGAGTGAAAGAATATATACACCGAAAGATCAAATAAGATCGCGGATTCGGGCAGTCAGTTAGACGGAACGCAACAATTAAAAACAACTTAATGTTTCGCTTCCTTTAATCGCTTACTTTCTTTAAATGAATTCCAGGAATGGTACTTTAATAACATTCAGAAGTTGAATAAAGCTGGCTAATTAAAAGAAAGAGGGTATAAAGAGAAAAATGAGTTAGAACTTTCAAGGGATTTAGAGAAAAAACTGAAAGAAAGTATTTTGTCTCATAGTTAAAGCTTAGGTTTCTTTACGTATGTTTGTATAACCTTTAAATATTTATCATTAAATAATCAAATAAGTATAAAGCCTGATTAAGCCTGCATTTTGTAATAATTACTTTTCCTTTTGTTTAGTAGAATAGATATTAGGTGTTTATACCAATTTTTCTAAAATTTGAAATAAATACTTGTTTAGTTTTAGTTGTATTCTTGTTTCGGCATCCCCTACTTCGTGAATTAATTCTATCAAACTATTTATACTCGTTGCTCCAAACGCTATCTAAAAAGCTATACAGACAAAATGATTTCGGACGCCAGATGGATGCACGGACAAATTTTGTTTTTCTACCGATATTCATTTCATAGAAATTCTTTATTGTCAAGGTTTGTGACCACAGGTGGAACTATTAAATTTTGCAAGTTTTTATACTAAGTGCACTTTTACCAATTAAATATCATCAAAAATATTAAAATTCTTATTAAACTAATTTAATTTTTGGTGCACCAACAGGCTATTTCATTTGTATCCGTTCCAAAAATAAACATGAATTGTTTATTTATTAACAACCATTACCAAATTTGGTTTTGACCGCCTGATTCTTCTTTTGTTAGAAAGATAGAACCCGTATTCAATATACGTAGCAGGCATATTTCATGCAAATTTTAAAAATGCCGTTCTATAAGTGGCTTAACTTCACTTTTTGATATAATTAAAGGAAAATATTCTCTTAATATAAATAAAACTAGTCAGTTAGGACTAATATGCGCAATAAAACACTTTAAACATAAAAAGGATACAGTGAAATCCTGTATTTCTAGGTAAAAATTAGTTTCCACTGATAAATTTAACGATGTGGGGATCCTTAACACTTTATAAAACTTAATGATGTTTTGGTGTTTTATCAAAGTCAAAATTTAACTGACAGAACAGGTTGTGTTTAAGATGTATGCAGGGATATAACTATTCACCTGTTGTATTTATTACTGAGATATGTGTTTCATTCTAAGGAGGTATTTTGTTTGTGTAGTACCACTGCGTAACATTCTAGTTTGATATTATTAAAGCTTTTTGATTAGACGTTTTGTTGGAATTGCTACAGGTTTTATGTAATTCGGGCTGCATACTATTTTGTAGTATCTAGAAAAATATCTTAATAAGATCATAGATTTATAAACAAGAAACATTGGAAAATTGTGTTATTTCAATTTATATTATTTTAGTTGAATACAATGTTGTTTCGCTGACAACAAAATTTAGATGAATAGTCTATTATTTATGACAAATGTTATATATCAGCAGATTAGCAATTTTGTGATCTACAAGTTGGTATAAATAGTTATTTAGTGGAAATTTGTAAAATAAATTAGGGTTAGAGGAAATTAGGAAAAGTCATTTCTATTGATTAATGTTACAAATTCAATTGTTTTATCAAAAGATATACACAGAAAGCCATTTTTTAAATTAAGCAGCTCTAACCATCAAAAGGAGAACCTGCATCTCTGGAGCATGTCAAATTACATTTTTGTAAGATTTTGTTGAATAGAGAAATTATCGAAATTTAGTTTATATCAGTAGAAAAAAAATTAAGGTTAGATTTTAAGAGTCATACTGAAAAAGTGATTAAAACAATACCGGGTGGAACAATAGTGTGGGGAGGTCCGATATCTCCTAAACGGTAACAGCTAGAAAAATCGTTCTAATACGGATGTAAACAGTGGATAGAGGCGCATCTAGAGAAATTATTTTAGAATGCCCCAAATATTTCTGCACATTTAACACCTCTCTTGGCAGGTTTATTCGTATCTAGAATTTTAGCGCCATCTAATGACCGGTTTAGAAGTTATAAATTCTTTTTCAAAAAAATTGAGTTTTACATTATCCCACTTAACAGATTACCGCTTTTACGGCCGCAACTGTGAAGACGAACTTAAGTAGGGATTTTGTTGCAGGGGCTTGTAGGGTGCTCTTTTTTAAAAGAAAGTGGACCCACCATGCACAGGGCGTTCAAAATTAATTTTTAAATTTAGAGAACTTTAAAGCCAAAATTCACAACTTTTTCATATGGAACACCCTGTATATTTTGTATGTACGTCCCTATAGCTATCTGTAACCACTTTTGATTTATTGAGAAAAAACTGCAAGAAGTACACAATTAAAAAATTATTTATTTAAAAAATCAAGGTTTTTCAAATAAAACAAAAGAAAAAAACTATAACAAATGCTCCATTATTTGCATGGACACATTTCGATGCGCTTTTGGAACGATCTTTGTACGTTTCTTAAATTTGCCGGCGTAATACTTCTAAAAGCATGTATTATTCTTTCCTTCATATTTTGGATTGTGGTTGGTGTCTCTGTATAAACAATTTCTTTCCATATCTCCATAAAAAGAAATCCACTTTTGTAAGAGCAGGAGAGTAGTATAGCTATGTGAGTCCTAGCGCAAAATCCCATGTATTTTTAAAGGGGCCTCAAAGTTGCATTTCAAGGTCATCCGCGGTCCAGCCAGACTCGCGACCTCGCTCGCGAGTAAGATCGTCCGCGATCCTACCAAGCGCGCGTCAACGTTGCTAACTTCAGACTTAGTAACTATGGAATTTTATTGATAAAAGTAATTTCATAATATTCTTCCAATAATAATAATTTAAGATAATTGATATAATTTTTTTTAATAACAAATTAAAAAATTCCTGAAAACATTTGAACATATATCAACATTATCATATATTGCCATTAAAACGTAACATTTTATTTTAATTACATAAATCTAATTAATTATATAATACCCATAAATAACATTCTATTAATAATGAATTGAAAATATACACAATTCAAATTTAAAATACCTTTCACGACTAACCGATACGAACGATATATGAATACTACGTTTGGCAATCAAGCATCGACACGATTCGGAGGGCGACCTTCAAACTTTTTACCTACATAATAATCTAAACGATATTTAATTAAAATACTTCAGAATAGTTAGCTACTCTCTTCTATCCCAAGGAGTTTAATACAGATATCTCTCATCATAACACCTCCTCGGTATATACTTTCGTACATAAAAAACATAAAAAACTCAATCTTGCATCTTATCAAAACTACCAAGATATACTAAAGTTTCTCAGTCGATATGCAGCAGGTAGAGAAAAAATGGTCAATAACCTGTAGGCAAGTAATAATAGCTACGGTAATCTTAAAACTTTTTAATATATTATTAAATAGTGATAGTTACAAATTCTTAAAAATTTATTTCAACATTTTTAATCAAATCGCACCAAATTTTATAGTATGGAAGCTAAACAATTGCCCCGTATTCCAATTGAGAACGTACTAATGTTTTATTTAATAAACAGAACGTATCTAAAGAAAATTCTCTTCCAAAGCGATTAATAAATCCAAATAGTCATAATGATGTACATACAACTTTTATATATACAATAGAGGTTAAATTAGTGTCGAATCAAATTCCTAAGTCTTTTATACATTCCATATGTGATATTACCTATTATAGATTTTACGATTTGGATTTTGGATTTTCTTCTCTCCTGCTTGTTGATGGTTAGTTAAGACGATCACCAAGTACATTTATACGTTTATTTATATTTATTTAACACACTAATTATATATATAATAATATATAAATAGATACACAGTCCGCAAATTAGATGTACGAAACAAATATGTAAATTAATTAATAAAGAAAAACAACACACTACACTAAATAGATACGCAAATTGAAAATGCTTTATTTGAACTTTAGAACTATACTTGAAAAGATTCTATTTCATACTGCTGAAAATGACACCCCAGAGTGTCAACTCCTATTTCGCAGAGAACAGAGCTGGTACCTGGAATATTTATTCTTGATTCAATGATCAAAGCCATATTACAATTATTACGGTACAAATTATAATATACATATTACAAATAACTTTAAATATTAAGCACCTATATTGTAATCCTCAATAATTAGAGATTTAATTCTATAGAGCGATATAATTGAATATATCTTAACATTAAGGAGTAATTTATTCATTATACACCACCGCTGCATAATATCCAAGTCCTTTTATAATTTCAGCAACAGTATTATTGATTATTCTAAATATTTTCATATGTGCTATTTCCTCTATGTATGTATATATTCTTATTAGGTATATAGTTTATATACGTATCGTATATGCAAGAACGAGTTTCGACTTTTAAGCAAAAATTTATTCTAGAAACAGATTTATTACGATATTTACGTAACAAGCGTCGAAAAAGAAATCTACGATAACAAGTGACCTTTGCTGTCAGTTATGTAGAGAAAAGAATATGTACAAAAGGCAACTCACGCAGACAAATCGGAATAAACTTGTTAATGTGTAATCAATAAATGCTAGTTTAAAATGTGAGTTTCATCAAGTCTTGAGAATTTATTCTAAAAAACAATACGTAAATTGTTTATAACAATTATCAAGGTAAGCTTTTTAAATACTTTACATATTTAATTGTTTGATATTTTAATGTTAAGAAAAAAAAACGTATAACAAATTATTATTATTTTATATGATTGATAGTAATATCTCTCCAGCTGTTTGCTTATAACGATAATAAATTATGCATTTAAAAAATATAAATATCAGTAAATTCTTCCCAAAATGATTTATTATAAAAACCTGTCACAAACGGAAATATTTACAATTAAATATTATATACAAAACTCAACTTCTCTTCCGTTTGTACAATATAGCGTGCAAGGCCACACTCAGTTGCCCACGCTAGTTAAGCAGCTGCGGTCTCGCCACCGACAACTTGGAGCCATGTGCGCGGACACCTGCGAGGTCTTCTCAGAAGCGCGCTCGCTTCGCCCACAACTGCATTAGTTGGCATGCAACTTGTCCGCCTACTTACTCCGTATATGCGAGGTAACCCACACGATTTGCAAGCAGGTGCACATTCCTTAAGGAGAATCTACCAACACTTCCGCACAGCTGCAGATTCGTGCCAGGCACCAGCAGCGCGAATGCAAACTACCCACAAGCCTGCAATCAGGAAGCATGAACTTCCTTAGTTTCTTACTGAGAACTCCAGCCTACTGATTCCCACTACGATGCTAATTACTTCCTCGTTCAGCAGTATATAACCAGATTGCTTGAGCTATTTAAACCAGTCAGCGAATTGACTCCAACACTACATCTACAAGCAAGCTGGTGAGTACTCTTTAAATTATGTAATGCTTAGTGGCTTAGTTGAGTGGGTAGCGCTTAAACGCCCACTCTCTGCGAAATTATGGGTAGTTGTGACCAGGCTACCCAAGCTTAGTTGTAATTCACCAGGAGGTTATCTCCTACGCTTAGTTGTAGACCTAGTGCTAGAATAGGATTGGTTCCGACCTCCCTCTTGATTGTAATAATTTAGGAGGACAAGTACGTCTTCACACAATGTATTATCTTTATATATGTAAACCTTTGTATTTGTATTCTCTTATTGTTAATTAGTATATAGTTGTTTCTTACAACTTGTGTTTATTTTCTCTCTACCTCTGACTACGTCCTCCAGTCACGAAAACCCCACGTGACAAACCTATCAATTTGGTCGTAAAATATCTATTTAGAAAAATAATTCAACAGACTACAATAATAGTTAGAAAATCAATTAATTATTAATCATTTAAGTAGTTTTAAAGAATTATAAAAACGTTTGATGATCAATGCGCTTTACACATGTTATTATTATTTCGTTTACAGCATATAGCATCAAATTATAAAAGAAAAAATAATCTTTTATATTAAGCTAAAAATACATTTTTTTTGTTTGCTTTTCAGCAAAACTGTTTTCTCGGCGGTACGTGTAAACGAGATAGAGAACGAAGTTCTAACGCCAAATTTCAGTCTCAACGCTGCAACCGAACTAGTAACACTTATCTCTCTTCACATCCCTATTTAAGCTTTTATAACAAAAAAACATGTCTTTCGCAAGCGGACTTGTTGAAGAGTTAAGAGGATTCCGTACCCAAACTGGCGTTGAAAATCGGAACTCTTACACCGCTTGTCACATTGACAGTAATAAAGCAATAAAGTGTCGTAAACAGTAGCTTCGAACCCTTGTCCATAAGTTATAGTTTGAAAGAGCAGGTACCTGGTTAAATAAATCGGATTGTTTCGATAAATCGGATAAATCTTTCTAACATCGTGGTTACGTTAGTAATTAATTTTTTTTTATCAAAACGCTATTTTCCTTTCCAAAAAGATATTTTCTATCGAAACTCCGACTAAAATGACCGTACGAACTTTAGAACTTTAATTTTTAATTTTAATTTTTAATTCTTTAATTTTTCCCAATTTGTTATCACCGTTTTTCTATTTCAAGTTTGCAAATTCAAAAATTTAACACGGCCATTTTGTAGAATTTATTATTCTCTTTAGAACTGTATAAATTTTATTATTACATTTTTATTAGAATATTTGCTATGATGTTAGAATGTTACATTGGAAATCCCATAAGGGTGATAGGTCCGGATGGCTCTTAAGGAGATTTGTGTACAACCCACAGACAGATGATGACAGTAATGCTATCCACAGAGTCTTAAAACAATGTACCATGACGATAAGAAAACTTAATAAGACACTAGATGAAGCGTCATCATTGGGAGCGAAGAACCATCTATTAGCCTGCTTGGCTCAAGCGAAATCTTATCGAGAGACAGTCAAAGCCTTACAAACTGTAGGCGAGGGATATAACCAACGAAAAGAGACAGCCTGCAGCCGAGTGTAAATGGTCGGACATGAAATCAGCATTTAAGGGACGCATGCGAACTGCTGTAATAACTAACACCAAGCATATCGAGCCGAAGACTTTCATGGAGGACTGCTCAACCATTTTTCAGAGACGTATTCTGAATGCGTTGAAGAAAGATGCGTCGTTAAAAATAAACGCAATTTTAACTGGATTATTCGAGATCAAGAAGAGAGATGAGATCATAGAGGAAATAAAGTACTTGAATACAAGAAATGCGGCCATATACCAAGACAGTAATTTAGCCCAATGGTTCAAGATCAATATTCAAGATCCTATACTTAAAGATCTCGAAGAGTTTCAAGTAAGTATAGAAATTGTAGAAAGTTAGAAATAAACTAACGCGCATATTTCTTTATCTAGCAGAAAGCTATCGGGTGGACGCTTAAATTAATGCTTCGATAAATAGCTGAGAAAAGTTCAAAATAGAGATTGATGGAATACCATCAGTACGAGATTCCTGTAATCCAAGATGGCTGCCTACAAATCACAGCGTAGTAGGTGTGGTCCAAGATAGGTCAGGTTAGAACAGTTGATGTTTCATTTACTAGCATGATTAATGATGAATGATGAAGTATGAAGGATGAAGGGAGAAGGGCGATCTACATGTATAATTTAAATGAAACATCACGTGTTCTAACCTAACCTATCTTGGACCACGCCTATTACGCTGTGATTTGTAGGCAGCCATCTTGGATTACAGGAATCTCGTACTGATGGTATTCCATCAATCTCTATTTTGAACTTTTCTCAGCTATTTATCGAAGCATTAAATCGTGTCAAGGGTGAATTAAGGATGATCGATAAGATAACGGGCATCTAGCCAGGGTTAATTAATGATGGAGAATGATCGATAGATGATGATAGACGTAGTGCTAGGGTTAATTAATGATGAAGGCGTGTTGTGCCATGATGAATTCATGCTGAAGGACGTCTAGCCAGGGTTAATTAAGGATGGAGAATGATCGATAGATGATGATAGACGTAGTGCTAGGGTTAATTAAGAGTGACCTGAAGAACATGTTATATAAATAGGAGTTCATGATCAAGTCGATATGAACGGGCGACGCGAGTGTGACATATGTTGCATGAGCTTTTTACGATCAGGGTTTGCTCGTCATTTGAAGATACACCAATATAAAGTTCAGTGTTCTATTTGTTTATAGTATATTAAGTATCAAGAACAGTAAGGACAGTTTACCGATCGACGACAATGTTTGGCGACTGAGCGAAGCGAAGTCGCCAATATTGGAGTAGATCGGTAAACTCCTTACTGTTTGAGATGCTTATACTATTTTTTGTACGACCATTATTAATACAAAGGTATTAACTAAGGAAATATCCCCGAAAAAAATAGATTTAAGATAATTTATTTTTGCCCTGTATATCCACCAAACATTAAGTAGGTTTTGTCGTTACCATGGATACGTTTGTAATTACTATTATTTTTGAATGCCACGATATTTGTCAAACTCGTGAGAATGAGTGAATCTGAAAACGAATATAATTGGGATATTGAAGAGGCCTGAGCAAATTTAAATAAACAACATACATTTTTTTAAATAGTCCAATCATTTAGAAAATAAATGATTTTTCGCGAAAGAGACATCTAAAGATCATGCATTTATTTTATAAATTACATATAATTTATTTCTTTATCTAGCAAAAAGATAGGGGGTGGACGCTTAAATCAATGCTTCGATAAATAGCTGAGAAAAGTTCAAAATAGAGATTAATGGAATACTATCAGTGCGAGATTCCTGTAATGCAAGATGGCTGCCTACAAATCACAGCGTAGTAGGTGTGGTCCAAGATAGGTTAGGTTAGAACAGTTGATGTTTCATTTACTAGCATGATTAAGGATGAATGATGAAGGGTGAACGGAGAAGGGTGATATACATGTATAATTTAAATTAAAGATGAAGGGTGAAGGGAGAAGGGCGATATACATGTATAATTTAAATGAAACATCACGTGTTCTAACCTAACCTATCTTGGACCACGCCTATTACGCTGTGATTTGTAGGCAGCCATCTTGGATTACAAGAATCTCGTACTGATGGTATTTCATCAATCTCTATTTTAAACTTTTCTCAGCTATTTATCGAAGCATTGAACCGCGTCAAGGGTGAATTAAGGATGATCGATATGATAACTGGCATCTAGCCAGGGTTAATTAAGGATGGAGAATGATCGATAGATGATGATAGACGTAGTGCTAGGGTCAATTAACGCTTATTAGCCGAGCATTGTGTCTATAGTCTTTCTTATGAGCATTAGTAAGTGATATTATTTTCATATAGTTGTCGACATCTTCCTCTGTTGGACTAGGAGAGCTTATTCGTTTAAGCGTTAGTAAATTAAACAGGTCGGATGTTTCATTGAAAAGTTTGTTTTTAAAAAATATATCTTTTCCCTGAAACTGTACGCGCGAACAACCAAATCGCCATTCATCGATGTCGTTATATAGAGCGTACCTAGTTTTGTCTACGTTTTTGTTTTCTCCGCTAGCTAATAATGCTCTATAATAGTTAGAGAATTCGTGATAATCTTTTAAGCTAGAATCGCATTCTTCTTCCTCATCAGCAGATGTAACGGGAGATGATTGTTCAAGCTCTGGCGAGAGATTGATAGCAACGGTCTCCGACCGCGGTATAACACGATTATCATGAGGTTCTGCTATATCACAGTGAAAGTAGGTTAATTTCTTACGTATAGCATTACGAGCGTTTATTATTTCATCATCATTATCATCGTCCTCGCATCATATTTCTTTATTGGCTTGGTACTATGGTATTATGAACTGTTTTCAAATGACTTCTATAGTTATCGAGGCGTGTAAAATACTTTTTTGTACGACCATGCTATTTCGGATTGTTTACCATACTTGGTTTTAGAACAGTAGGTTATATTTACTGGTTGCTAAGCAAAAACGCGTCGGTAAGTAATTACTTACCGTTCAGTTCTGTCAAAAACAGAACGGTAAGTAAATTATATGTAATTTATAAAATAAATGCATGATCTTTAGATGTCTCTTTCGCGAAAAATCATTTATTTTCTAAATGATTGGACTATTTAAAAAAATGTATGTTGTTTATTTAAATTTGCTCAGGCCTCTTCAATATCCCAATTATATTCGTTTTCAGATTCACTCATTCTCACGAGTTTGACAAATATCGTGGCATTCAAAAATAATAGTAATTACAAACGTATCCATGGTAACGACAAAACCTACTTAATGTTTGGTGGATATACAGGGCAAAAATAAATTATCTTAAATCTATTTTTTTCGGGGATATTTCCTTAGTTAATACCTTTGTATTAATAATGGTCGTACAAAAAATAGTATAAGCATCTCAAACAGTAAGGAGTTTACCGATCTACTCCAATATTGGCGACTTCGCTTCGCTCAGTCGCCAAACATTGTCGTCGATCGGTAAACTGTCCTTACTGTTCTTGATACTTAATATACTATAAACAAATAGAACACTGAACTTTATATTGGTGTATCTTCAAATGACGAGCAAACCCTGATCGTAAAAAGCTCATGCAACATATGTCACACTCGCGTCGCCCGTTCATATCGACTTGATCATGAACTCCTATTTATATAACATGTTCTTCAGGTCACTCTTAATTAACCCTAGCACTACGTCTATCATCATCTATCGATCATTCTCCATCCTTAATTAACCCTGGCTAGACGTCCTTCAGCATGAATTCATCATGGCACAACACGCCTTCATCATTAATTAACCCTAGCACTACGTCTATCATCATCTATCGATCATTCTCCATCCTTAATTAACCCTGGCTAGATGCCAGTTATCCTATCGATCATCCTTAATTCACCCTTGACGCGGTTCAATGCTTCGATAAATAGCTGAGAAAAGTTCAAAATAGAGATTGATGGAATACCATCAGTACGAGATTCCTGTAATCCAAGATGGCTGCCTACAAATCACAGCGTAATAGGCGTGGTCCAAGATAGGTTAGGTTAGAACACGTGATGTTTCATTTAAATTATACATGTATATCGCCCTTCTCCCTTCATCCTTCATACTTCATCATTCATCATTAATCATGCTAGTAAATGAAACATCAACTGTTCTAACCTGACCTATCTTGGACCACACCTACTACGCTGTGATTTGTAGGCAGCCATCTTGGATTACAGGAATCTCGTACTGATGGTATTCCATCAATCTCTATTTTGAACTTTTCTCAGCTATTTATCGAAGCATTAATTTAAGCGTCCACCCGATAGCTTTCTGCTAGATAAAGAAATATGCGCGTTAGTTTATTTCTAACTTTCTACAATTTCTATACTTACTTGAAACTCTTCGAGATCTTTAAGTATAGGATCTTGAATATTGATCTTGAACCATTGGGCTAAATTACTGTCTTGGTATATGGCCGCATTTCTTGTATTCAAGTACTTTATTTCCTCTATGATCTCATCTCTCTTCTTGATCTCGAATAATCCAGTTAAAATTGCGTTTATTTTTAACGACGCATCTTTCTTCAACGCATTCAGAATACGTCTCTGAAAAATGGTTGAGCAGTCCTCCATGAAAGTCTTCGGCTCGATATGCTTGGTGTTAGTTATTACAGCAGTTCGCATGCGTCCCTTAAATGCTGATTTCATGTCCGACCATTTACACTCGGCTGCAGGCTGTCTCTTTTCGTTGGTTATATCCCTCGCCTACAGTTTGTAAGGCTTTGACTGTCTCTCGATAAGATTTCGCTTGAGCCAAGCAGGCTAATAGATGGTTCTTCGCTCCCAATGATGACGCTTCATCTAGTGTCTTATTAAGTTTTCTTATCGTCATGGTACATTGTTTTAAGACTCTGTGGATAGCATTACTGTCATCATCTGTCTGTGGGTTGTACACAAATCTCCTTAAGAGCCATCCGGACCTATCACCCTTATGGGATTTCCAATGTAACATTCTAACATCATAGCAAATATTCTAATAAAAATGTAATAATAAAATTTATACAGTTCTAAAGAGAATAATAAATTCTACAAAATGGCCGTGTTAAATTTTTGAATTTGCAAACTTGAAATAGAAAAACGGTGATAACAAATTGGGAAAAATTAAAGAATTAAAAATTAAAATTAAAAATTAAAGTTCTAAAGTTCGTACGGTCATTTTAGTCGGAGTTTCGATAGAAAATATCTTTTTGGAAAGGAAAATAGCGTTTTGATAAAAAAAAATTAATTACTAACGTAACCACGATGTTAGAAAGATTTATCCGATTTATCGAAACAATCCGATTTATTTAACCAGGTACCTGCTCTTTCAAACTATAACTTATGGACAAGGGTTCGAAGCTACTGTTTACGACACTTTATTGCTTTATTACTGTCAATGTGACAAGCGGTGTAAGAGTTCCGATTTTCAACGCCAGTTTGGGTACGGAATCCTCTTAACTCTTCAACAAGTCCGCTTGCGAAAGACATGTTTTTTTGTTATAAAAGCTTAAATAGGGATGTGAAGAGAGATAAGTGTTACTAGTTCGGTTGCAGCGTTGAGACTGAAATTTGGCGTTAGAACTTCGTTCTCTATCTCGTTTACACGTACCGCCGAGAAAACAGTTTTGCTGAAAAGCAAACAAAAAAAATGTATTTTTAGCTTAATATAAAAGATTATTTTTTCTTTTATAATTTGATGCTATATGCTGTAAACGAAATAATAATAACATGTGTAAAGCGCATTGATCATCAAACGTTTTTATAATTCTTTAAAACTACTTAAATGATTAATAATTAATTGATTTTCTAACTATTATTGTAGTCTGTTGAATTATTTTTCTAAATAGATATTTTACGACCAAATTGATAGGTTTGTCACGTGGGGTTTTCGTGACTGGAGGACGTAGTCAGAGGTAGAGAGAAAATAAACACAAGTTGTAAGAAACAACTATATACTAATTAACAATAAGAGAATACAAATACAAAGGTTTACATATATAAAGATAATACATTGTGTGAAGACGTACTTGTCCTCCTAAATTATTACAATCAAGAGGGAGGTCGGAACCAATCCTATTCTAGCACTAGGTCTACAACTAAGCGTAGGAGATAACCTCCTGGTGAATTACAACTAAGCTTGGGTAGCCTGGTCACAACTACCCATAATTTCGCAGAGAGTGGGCGTTTAAGCGCTACCCACTCAACTAAGCCACTAAGCATTACATAATTTAAAGAGTACTCACCAGCTTGCTTGTAGATGTAGTGTTGGAGTCAATTCGCTGACTGGTTTAAATAGCTCAAGCAATCTGGTTATATACTGCTGAACGAGGAAGTAATTAGCATCGTAGTGGGAATCAGTAGGCTGGAGTTCTCAGTAAGAAACTAAGGAAGTTCATGCTTCCTGATTGCAGGCTTGTGGGTAGTTTGCATTCGCGCTGCTGGTGCCTGGCACGAATCTGCAGCTGTGCGGAAGTGTTGGTAGATTCTCCTTAAGGAATGTGCACCTGCTTGCAAATCGTGTGGGTTACCTCGCATATACGGAGTAAGTAGGCGGACAAGTTGCATGCCAACTAATGCAGTTGTGGGCGAAGCGAGCGCGCTTCTGAGAAGACCTCGCAGGTGTCCGCGCACATGGCTCCAAGTTGTCGGTGGCGAGACCGCAGCTGCTTAACTAGCGTGGGCAACTGAGTGTGGCCTTGCACGCTATATTGTACAAACGGAAGAGAAGTTGAGTTTTGTATATAATATTTAATTGTAAATATTTCCGTTTGTGACAGGTTTTTATAATAAATCATTTTGGGAAGAATTTACTGATATTTATATTTTTTAAATGCATAATTTATTATCGTTATAAGCAAACAGCTGGAGAGATATTACTATCAATCATATAAAATAATAATAATTTGTTATACGTTTTTTTTTCTTAACATTAAAATATCAAACAATTAAATATGTAAAGTATTTAAAAAGCTTACCTTGATAATTGTTATAAACAATTTACGTATTGTTTTTTAGAATAAATTCTCAAGACTTGATGAAACTCACATTTTAAACTAGCATTCATTTATTACACATTAACAAGTTTATTCCGATTTGTCTGCGTGAGTTGCCTTTTGTACATATTCTTTTCTCTACATAACTGACAGCAAAGGTCACTTGTTATCGTAGATTTCTTTTTCGACGCTTGTTACGTAAATATCGTAATAAATTCGTTTCTAGAATAAATTTTTGCTTAAAAGTCGAAACTCGTGCTTGCATATACGATACGTATATAAACTATATACCTAATAAGAATATATACATACATAGAGGAAATAGCACATATGAAAATATTTAGAATAATCAATAATACTGTTGCTGAAATTATAAAAGGACTTGGATATTATGCAGCGGTGGTGTATAATGAATAAATTACTCCTTAATGTTAAGATATATTCAATTATATCGCTCTATAGAATTAAATCTCTAATTATTGAGGATTACAATATAGGTGCTTAATATTTAAAGTTATTTGTAATATGTATATTATAATTTGTACCGTAATAATTGTAATATGGCTTTGATCATTGAATCAAGAATAAATATTCCAGGTACCAGCTCTGTTCTCTGCGAAATAGGAGTTGACACTCTGGGGTGTCATTTTCAGCAGTATGAAATAGAATCTTTTCAAGTATAGTTCTAAAGTTCAAATAAAGCATTTTCAATTTGCGTATCTATTTAGTGTAGTGTGTTGTTTTCTTTATTAATTGAAAGAATGTAACATCGTCTTGCATTTTACCTATCCCCAATTACAAAACTGTAAACGTTTTAGAAAATCGTCATCACTTAATTCCTGGTGCATTTGAATGTGATATGCATGAAACTTATTTTTCTTTAAGATTCGACCAACAGAACGTCTACTTATTCCAACAGATGAACTCACTTGTTCCATCCTCCGTTCAGGATACCGTTGGTAGTAAATTCTGCGGGCAAGCAAACAATTTCTTTACGACTCGTCCAAAACAAAAGTCATGTCTACAAGTTCTTCGTTACTAAAATTCATTTTGAAAAACTAGAACTAAACACTGATGGTCGATAACTGCGAGAAATGTACGTTTTGCATACGTGCACAACAATTGCTAGATGCTTTAATGTTTTATTGAACAAAAACAACCAACACACTTGACAACTAAATAAATAATTGTTTTTAATTGTGTACTTCTTGCAGTTTTTTCTCAATAAATCAAAAGTGGTTACAGATAGCTATAGGGACGTACCTACAAAAAATGTTCGTTATTCTGCATCACAAAGGTACAAAATATACAGGGTTTTCCAGTTGAAAAAGTTGTGAATTTTAGCTTTGAAGTTCTCTAAATTTAGTAGTTAATTTTGAACACCCTGTACATGGTGGGTCCATTTTCTTTTAAAGAAGAGCACCCTATAAGCCCTTGTAACAAAATTCCTGCTTAAATTCGTCTTCACAGTTGCGGCCGTGAAAGCGGTAAACTGTTAAGTGGGATAATGTAAAACTCAATTTTTTTGAAAAAGAATTTATAACTTCTAAACCGGTCGTTAGATGGCGCTAAAGGTTTAGATATGAATAAACCTGCCAAGAGAGGTGTTAAATATGCAAAAATATTTGGGGCATTCTATTTAAAAAAAAAATTACCTTAAGAGTGTCATACTTTTCTGTAACACCCTGTATATTTGAAAATAATTTCACTAGAGGCGCCTCTATCCACTGTTTGCATCCGTATTAGAACGATTTTTCTAGCTGTTACCGTTTAGGAGCTATCGGACATCCCCACACTATTGCCCCACCCGGTATAAACAAAGTGTTCAAGTTAATTGTTTAAAAGTGAAAACAAAAATAATAATAACATCGAAAGTTAATTTCGCAAAATAAGGGAAGAATTATTAATTAACAAGAGTTTATGGAAATAAATGAAAATTATTGAAAGTTTGGACTAACAATTATATAATAATATTTTTTATGGATTTGGATCATTGCAAATATCGATCAAGAATCTTAGTTTTGACATTTTTATGTTAATGTAAATGGAAGGAAGCAGCAGCAAATTGGTATAGAGATGGTAGCAAATGGCTTCACTTTTTAAAATAAAAATAGAGATGTAACATGTTTGTGGGCAAAATTTAAAACAACTGAATAATAAACCGTGAGTTTTTAATAAGTTAAACTTTAACTAATTTTATAATCACGAAATACCAAAAGAAAGGAAAATTATAAACAAATTATCAGTTTAAAAATAATTTTTTTACTATATGAATTTCCACACAGAGAAATATTAAGGTCTTTTGGGATTAATAAATCTAAAGTAGGAAGCAAAAAGTCACATTCATGTTAATGTATATATAAAAGGAAATTTACAAACTTAATAATTCAATTTCTAATTATGGTAAAGATCAATCTTCTCAAATCATAGTAAAAGATATTTCAGATTGGTTTCTATTTATTATTGTTTTTAATTGTGTTAAATAAAAGTAAAGAATTTTTTAATATTATTATATGAAAATTTATTTGTGTGTTGGTATTTTAATTTATTTGTATGCCAATATAAGAACTTAAAAATCTTTAAAGCGAATCGACTTGAGATAGTCTAAATTATGTAGGATATTAAAGTTTATCTAAACTACAATTAAAATTTTCATGCAGGAGCAAGATCCAATACAAGGTAAGGTGTTGTATAATATATATATGCGCGTCGTTTAATTACAATCTGCTTGTCTGTATTTATCGTTTATCATTAATACAAGTCCTCCATGGAAGAAATGGTTTTTTACTGCAGATTTGCGAAAATCACATCCTAAGATTTTTCTTGCGGTCTTACATTATATATTCTATATTTTGACGATTCACTACAGGGTATTGGTGACGTACGTAAGAATAATATGAAACTGCTCTCCGCAACAATTGATAGAGAACATCTTTTTGGAGAAAGTGAGTACGATTCTTTACTGTGGACCGATTTTAATAATAAAATTAGCAAAAATAGAATTTTTTGCGTGCTTTGATAGCAACAAAGTAGTCAATCACATTTGCAAGATCCACATTACAACATTACAACATTACAACTAACTCTTTTCTGAAAGATGGTACAAAGTAGTTACCCTGATTTATCATTGAACTATTTTTTGCAATAATATCATGCTGTCCATTGGTATGTGTTTTAGCTAAAGAATGTTATGTGTATAACATAATAAGTTATTTAATTAAATTTACTTAAACCTACCGCCTCCCTATCTACACAACTATTGGTTGAAAATGTCTTCGGCTTCTATGTAGTATCATTATCGTGAACACCATAGCTGCATTTATTTGTAAGTATTGTAATTTATATCTTGATTAGAAATAGTGTAAATAAGACGATTATATCATCAATTATGGTTGTGATATAGATGGAATCACCTAAGGGTAAGCACAAATTATAATAACTAAGTGTTATTAACCGGTACAAGAACGAGTGCAGGCTTAAAATAGTGACAGGTTGAAATAAACGATAAAATTGACCATTTTTGGTTAGAAACAAATGAATAAATTTAAAACTAAAATTACAAAACCATATTATTTATAAATATTAAACTAATTGTTTATAATAATATTATAAAAGATAGAGGGGATTTTTATCTCTCTACCGACACCAACCACTTATATTGAAATGCACACATAAACATGGGATTTAATGGCAACCATCTTTCTTTAGATTGATACATTATTAAAATTTACAATACTGGTTTAAAAACACACTGTTACTTCTATTTCTCATTATAAACTTGATCCTAATATCCTATAGAGTAATTATTACACAAGTCTTTTTATCAAAATCCTAAATAAAAGCTAATTTTTTACTTTCAACAAACTATGACAAAACGCTATAATTTTTGTTTTTAATGCCCATATCTTCTACAACAAAACACCCCTACATTAGCATATAAGTCTCAGATATACTCAAGAACTCACTTGACCACATTACAATAAAATATTTCAGTTCAATATCCGATTAACATTGAACACCACACATTTATTATGAAAATACTCAAACTGTTGATTAAGAAGATTTTTTTTCAGTAAAAACAGTAAGTAAATTAATAAATACCTGTCTACATTTTCACAACCATACCTTTAATATGTTCTAGGCGAGAATAGACCTTGAAATAGCTTTAATACCTATTTATGTGCAAATTTTTAAGCTATGCTAACTATGCAAATAAAATTAAGAAAAAAATCAATTTAAAATTTATGCTATTTTTTATTTACAGTATTGTATAATGTGTTTATAACAAAATGAAACATTTTTTAAATTAATATTCATATTATTTATATTCAGATAAATGCTTCGCCTGGAAAGTTATGCAACCCAAATCACATGTATATAATTTATAATGCCTGTTGCATGTCCTATCATGACAATATACATAATGACTTGCTATAATAACTTTTCAATTAAAATACTAACTTTGATGTTAATCGTATAAGTACTAGGTATATGTACTCATTATTCAAACACTAGCAACATAATTTAGCATTATTAGTATTCACGTTTGATAATTCAAGATGAGATACTTTAAAATCAAATGTAAAACATAGAAAGTAGCATTGAATGTCGAGTGCTAAATATTTACCAATTATTAGGTATCATCGCACAGTTAACGCTTACGCTACAACACAGTGGTTCTTAACGTAATTGTTTTAACTTTATTCAATGTTTCGTCGTAATGAGCGCCACCTAGGTGCAGGTAGCACATTCTTTATAATATATTTATTTTATTAAAATAGTTAATTTGATAAATAATTTATTTACTTATAATGTGTACTGTAATCTATTTGTATTGTATTTTCAAAATAGGACATTCTCTAATCAATTTCCAAACTACAGTTACACAGTTATCTAATTAACAAATCCACAGTTTGCATGTTTCGGTGCAACCAACTTACTGAAAGACATTAATGACGATTCGAATTGATGAATCTACCATGAATACACACGTCTACTTAGTACCTACATGCATACTAATATATTTTTATTATATTACAAGATATCTATTGCTGTAAACATTTTGTCCTTCCAGCAAAGGTTTGGTTAACCCATATTAGGTCTCAAAATCACTGAAAGGAAATTAAACAAACCCAACTTAATTAGCTAGTCAAAACCAGGCCTATGCTCGCTCACACTGGCGCGTAGTAAAACAGTTAAAAGTTCAGTAAAGAAGATTTTATAGTGTAACACATTAAACTTCTGGCAATTTGTTTGCTTTAGTATTCATACCATTGCATTAGTTAGTGCGATGAATATCCGTTTTCATGATTTTTAGTTAACGATCGATGCTGTAAAAGCAACAACGTTGCATGTTTTATATGCTATTTACTTTGTTTATTGTAGTCGAAAGCTTATAGGACGTAATTGATTTGCTGTTACAATCTAACGAAATTAAATCTCTTACGAACGCATATACTCAAAATCGCTTCTGGATGAGCAGTAAGCTAGCTATTCTCTTTTCATGTAATGAGAAAAGTAAATATCGATTTCGGTTAGTATCAAAGTAAATACAACACGTGCTTGTGGTGTATTTTAAAAGTTAGAAACATCTTTTATTTCTACGTTATTTCATTCTAGCCAATATTTCAAAAATTTCTTTCTGTATCATCAGAGCGCTAGAAAGTATTATAGCAGTAAAATAAGAAAACAATTATTTATCTACAAATTATTACAAAAATTGACATGTTTAAATCATGAAAAGGTTACCAAAATTATAGAAATTCGAATAATATTAATATCCTTTAAATAAATTTTCTTTAAATTATCAAAACTTAAAAAATCTGTATATAGGAATAATGTTAGAAATTTAAATTTTGAGAGAATTTGGATAAATAATTTAAATTTCTATATTTTTACTTTGTATAAATCTAATAAAGCCTACTATTCAAAATATTATTATAATTAAATTTTTTAATAAATATTTAATTTATATATTTTATTTTTTTATTTTATTTTAAATATTTTGGGATCCCAACAGTTTTATCCAATTATAGGGTTCCACTAGAATACAAAAAAAAGTAAATAAATAAGATAGCGGTCTGACATAACATAACTATTAACACAACATAATCTAAATAACTGTTATAAATGCAATTATTAATAGAATACAATATTTTACATTTTGACAATAATCAGATAAATTAGAATTAGAATAGTATATTAGTATATTAGATACGTTTGTAATTTGTAAATTAGTTAATGTATATGCAGATAATAATTAGTAATGATACGATCTAGCTTCGGTAAATAAATAAATGTCACCCTGATTGCTTTAAGATGTTTTTAAACTGATTAAGAGATATAGTGAATATGCCCAACTCTATCTTTCCCAACAGATCATTGAGTTCTACCGAAAAACGTGCAATTGGCGAGTTAGAAGCAGAATTTGTTCGATTAAAACGTAAAGAAGAATAGTTGAGTATTTCTGGTTTGCCTTGGTGGAATGTGAAAGTAAAACAAAGAAAGTAGTCTAGGGCAATCGATTACGTTATTAATTATTTTAAAAGACATAAGTCTGTCAAGATATATTCGTCTGGTTGCTAATAAAGTGAAGTTAAAGGTTTGATTCGGAAATTTGTATTGTAAGCGATTATAGAATTTGTTTTGAATTGCTTCTAGTCTATTGTTGTAAGTGTTGTAGTAAGGAGACCATATAACGGAGGCATATTCGAGGTGGCTTCTAACCAACGAATTAAATAGTGCAATGTATGTTCGAGGTTGTCTGAAGTCATTGGAGTTACCTAGTATAAAACCGAGGGTTTTATTAGTCTTTTGAGTGATAGTGTCTAAGTCTAAGTCTATGTGATGGTTAAAAACTAATTTGTTATCGAATATCACTCCGAGGTCCTTAATACAGTCCTTTTTTGTGAGTTGAATGTATTTGATTTTGTATGGAAAGTAATGTATATAGCGATTTCTGGAGAAAGTTATTGAGTGACATTTGTCTGCATTAAGAGTCAGTTTGTTATTTTTACAGTAATTTTCAAAAGAAGTTATATCTAGTTGAAAATTAATGCAGTCCTGCATGTTATTGATTTTCATGAAAAGTTTGCAGTCGTCAGCGTATAACAGAAACTGTACGTGTTTGAAGCAATTGACTATGTCATTAATAAATAAGTTAAAAAGCAAAGGACCTCCTGAGAGAGCACTGTAAGGTTCGGACCGATACCCCTTAATAACCACTAGCTGCCATCTATTTGAGAGGTATGATATCAGCCACCGCAGTAGGTTCCCACACACTCCGCTTTTTTGTAATTTTTTTAAAAGAATGAAATGGTCTATTTTATCGAATGCTTTGCTGAAATCAGTGTACACTGCATCTACCTGTAATCGCTCATCCATTGCTCCTAGCACATATTCGCTATAAATGATCAAGTTTGTGTTTATAGAACGTTGTTTATAAAAACCATGTTGTTGGGGGATTATATGATTTTTTTATTGAGTTAAATATGTATTCATGTACTATGAGCTCAAGGATTTTACTTATGACCAGAAGTTTAGATATAGGTCGGTAATTTTCAATATTGGACTTGTCACCAGACTTATGGATAGGACTGACATGAGCTAATTTTCAAACCTGAGGCTTGGCTTTTTTTATTATAGAGGCTGTTCGTAGTTATCGGCGCTATATTGCTGTTTCCGTTAGTATTAGAACTACCAAGACTGTATTTTTCTGCAATGATTAACATGGCGAAGACAAAAAAACAACTGAAGGTCGCGTGTTCGAGTTATTCAGTGAATGACAAATAAGAAAGGTGTCCTATATCTTCCTTATTTTTCATTTTAAAAAGGTAATAAATATAAACGTTTATATTTATAATGCCGTTGTCCTTCCATTTCTACAAAAATAGGGTATCCGAAAACGTTACCTTTTAAAATAACTCATATACGCGACGTTTAATTGCATTTGTGTCTTCGCCATGTTAATCAACAAAAATACTGCTAATTTGCTGTTAACCGACTTCGTAGCTTTAATCATAACGGAAATAGCAATAATGCGCTGATAACTGCTAACAATCTGTATATAGGCTATATAGTAGTTCATACCGTTCGGTTCTTTTATATACAGCGAGCTTTACATAATACTGTACATCAGATCACCTTATAATGGTGGTTGTTATAGAGTCTTATAATTAATCCTTATATTTTAACATCTTAAAATTATTAAATTACTAAATAATCTAACACTGAGCATTGGGAATTTAGTTAAGGTTGCTATGTTATGTTTATTTTCAAATTAATGTTGATATTTGTCGAACAATTAAACTAACAGTGAATAAATTAAAAATTGCACATAGGAGTTACGTAGAAATACTGCTTACTATCAGCAAGCAGATAATATCATATTACATTTTAAGATAAGAACAAAGTATTATCTTTCGTGGGAACTGCTTAGTATGCAGTATTAACTTTTTCGTGAGAATTGCTTATCATGCAGATAATATTGTATTACCTTTCTCGTGAGAACTGCTTAGTAATATTTTATTTAGATAAGAGAATCATATATATATATAGTGTGACAGTAGATTCATTAAGTTTTGATCAGTTCATGGTTAAGTTTAGATCTAAGCGCTAACGAGCATTTATATTCTTGTTTTGTAATTGTCATTACTTCCGCTGGTTTAAAATAAATATCCAGGTAAAACAAAAAATCGTTTTAAAAACTCGTTTCATTTGAACACAAACGAAACTTAGGGAAATTACACAATATAAATACAATAGGAGTTTGCGAAAACTGATTCAGCTCTATTAGATCACTATTTCTACATTTTCCTTTGTAATATCAATAACAGAAATAGAGTAATCTCATCAGCCCAATTTAATATTCGTAAATGCCTAAATATTATACAAATAAAAAAAATTGCTTTTACAGGTTATAACGTACAGCCATAAAATAATAAAAATTATTTTTATTTTAAATTCCTTTATAGCTAACGAAATGGTCAAAGTTGTTTACATGGCGACAAATTTGGTTTGAGTCATTTACTTTAGTCACAAATTTTAGTTTAAGTTTCTGTCCAGTTTGGCCAATCTATGTTTGGCTGCAGTGTAGCCAATTTAGTTTATATATGACGTTGGATAGGTGTAGCGTAGCAATTCTTTCTGGAAGCTGCGTTGTAAATAATGTGCTTGGGGTAAAATATAAATAGTGCTCGAAATTTATATGTTGTGATTTTTTAATGCAGTAATTAATGTTGATATTAGATTTTCAATATAAAAAAGTAAAAAAGTCCTGTGTATGTTCTATTTAGTCCAGAAGTAAAATTTATTTTCATTTCTATGAGATGTTGGAGAATAATAATAATAATTTAACTCCAAATTCACTTCTTAGTACTTTCAAGTATAAAAATTCTACAGAATTATTCACTTATACTTTAGTCGTTAATTGGATGTCTTTACTGAAGTTATTGAAAGCATTAACAATTTCATCAGTCAGATTGTATACATTTTTCGACTAAAGAAACGTGAATATTTAATTTAGAAATGCAGTTGTCTAATACGAAATCCATTAATAAACTAGTTATGCAATACTGAAAGCTAAATTACTACCTATCCGAAACTAAATATTTAAGAGTAAAATTTTGATTCATATCGAAAGATAGTTCGATTTAAAGAAAAAGTTAATAATTTCTAATAATAATTAATAAAAACGTTATTCGATAACATAAATTTTAACTTCCAATGAAATAATAGCAAATTTAATCAACAAAGAATCGGCAACAGAAGATGTTTAATTATAAATGATCATAACGATTATGAATGATACATAATAGTTAGTTGGATGTTAATTCTCTAAAGTTAGTTAAATGGAAAAAGTTCATAAAATGATTTTCAGATGATCTATTTGAGGTTCGTGTTGGTTAATTAAGGTTTTAATTATTATTTTCATTCTGATAAAAAGGTAAAATTTTTCTTTTCATTTTTCAATTATTATTTATGTACGTACATTTATCTGATACTTATTTAATTATGATTCATATGAAGTCATAAATTTAAAGTTAGTTGCAATTACATATGTAATTGGGATTATTCATAGTAGTATGTAAGCCAATAAGTATAATGTTCCATCTATTTTAATTTATTTATGTAATTATTTAATGGTTTTAAATTTAATTTCATATAAAAACAATTTTTTAACTAAGATAATGAAATTAATTCATATTTGTGAAAATGTTTTTACAACCATACTACTATATAGTTGTAAGATATATAAATTAAGATTAGTTTAAATTTTTGTTTACTAGGTAGGTTGTGCAATTCTTTTTGTCTAATTTATTTGTTCATGTATAGTTTCTTTCTATTGTATAGTGGGTTAGAGAATCCTTTTGTATATAAAAGGTTAAGTAATACTTTTAGTTCTAGTTGTGGATGTAAGTTAAAATTTTGTTCGTTTTAAACGAGAGTGAAGTAAAGTCATTCTATCATAAGCAGTAGAAAAGTAATCTGCTTTAAATAAAAGACAAGTAAAGTTTAGTATTTGTTTAAATACAAATCACAGTAAAATGTCTTATAGATGCTTATTACAGAAAGATACGCGTTGTAAAAATTTGATTGTGATCTCATTAATTCAAGTGTGTAAATAAATTTTATTTAAAAAAAAGAAATAATTAGGTAAAGTATTTGTACACTACTGCATACACTTAAAATAAGATGACAAAGAATATATAATTTACAAAGTATTTTCAAAATGCTTAAAGTAATTTCATATTTCTCTTAATTAACTGGGAATGTCGATATTTATTGGATTTACCACAAACACTAAAACTTTATGGCAATTGGTGTTGAAGCTTCGGATGGTGCTGGTGCTAACTATGAAATGGAAATTTGTTTTCGACAAAAAATCGTTGATTTTTTATGGCTCATTATATGAGATATATAAACAATGTTGTGTTTTATCAGATAAATATAAAATCTACTTACCATTTTACTAACTTCGTAATCTTAGTCAAAATATTTTTATTTACAGCTTAACTAAATGTTTGCAGCTTATTGGAGGTTGATTGTCAGGTCGACTTAATACTTTACAGTCATCATTAGCTATCCACCCACAAAATACAAATTTCTTTATTTTTTGCTCCCGACTGCCTTAAATCGTAGAAGTAGGGCTTAAGCAAATTCAAAAATGAACTCACGTTGAAATCTGAAAGCAAATATAAAAGCTTCTGTTTATCTTGCCAACAATTCGCGTTTCTCCGCGTTAAAAGTTTTTTTTTCTAATGTAAATAAGTTTTTCAATATCGGCAAGAAAGCGTGAAGTGTATAGCTCGGGGACGATGCCATATTTCACAAAAAAAAGTGGTCGGGACGATGAAGGATAATAAAAAGATTATTTTGAAAAAGACTGAGGGATTATGCCAAAGCTTGTGCCCAAATAAAACTAAAATCGGATATAAAGCGCTCTATAAGTAGAATGGGATTAATGTTTTACTATACGTAGATAAAAATTCATATTTTATGTAGTATAAATCTTTTTATAAACGCACTGGTGAAATGCATGCGGTCGAAGGAAAATTTTAGTTTATGCTTTTGAGTTATGATCGCTTATATTAAATTAATATCAATTTAGATTTTGTTTGCATAATACATACACCAACCTTTTTAAGATTATTTGTAATTTCTTTATAAAAGTATTGACAATTGCTTGTTGTGTAGTAGTTTATATCACGGTATGAAGAACGAAAAAATTCGATTCGCTCGTAAAAGAATAATTCTTATTATAAGAATTTAATTTGCATTCGTTCACGAATTTTATTTTTTAATTCTGTTGTATACATAAATTTTCGTCCCCGAACGAATCATACACGGAGAGCAAATCTGTATGGCGCTGTATGCGCGCGGTCGAATTTTGTTTCATAATTCTTAATTAATTGATACCCTGTTTTCAATTTATTTGTTTGCATCAAGAAATTTTAATTCATTAGCATAATATCGCTTAATATTTCAACTTAATAGATTTCTTTTTAAATTCTTCTCACACTCTAAACAAGTGGAAGTAGTATTTGTTCCATTATCATAATTAGTTAATAATATTTGGTTAAATTAAATTGTTTGTGTCGGCCTATATTGTATGAAGTTGGTTAATGATTTTATATAAATAAAATTGCAGAGTAGTAAGAACTAGCTCTAAGTAGTACAAAAATAAAAACTGAAAACGAATTTCCGCTAGTATTCATTCACGAATGGAATTTTTTAAACATTTTATTTTGCATTCGTTTGCGAACAAATAAAACTACCTTCATTAAAGGACCCCACACTAATCTTATGGAAACTGGCAGCCGGTTAAATTGGCTGAATTTTTTATATGTTAACTGTAACCCCAATCCACTAAAAAAAATGTCTCCATTTTAAAACCAGTTAGTCGAATCCTGTACGCCCCTTTCAAATTCATTACGAAGTATTGAAGAATCATTGTAGCGACGTGGATAGCGATCTTAGCGCATCTCTCACGTACAACGAAAACATTTAAAAACAAAACTTACCGGGACGATTCTTCTTGTCTCTAGTATAAAGAACAGCTTCTTAATACCAAAAAGGGAAAAGGGAAAAAAAAGGAATAGAAGGATGAAGCTGGCGTCTTCGGAATTCTGTCTAGTTGCACAAAACTTACGAGCACGCAAGTAAGCCAAACAACAACGACTGGGGCAAAATGATAAAATACAATAAAAATGATAATAAAAAGGTAGTCGATACTACATATTCGTATAGCTATTTAAACGCGACTATCTTTTTAAAAATACTTTATTAAGGAGTGCAACCAATCATTATTGCTAGAATTTGAAAAATATGGCCCTAAAATATCCATCAGTTCTGACTATTAATGTAGGTTTTGGTAGATGTCTTCCTGACCTAACCTAAAAAAGACTGCCGCAGTACTTGAAAATTACTGCTTTTGTGGATATTCGTATAAGTAGCATCACATATGACAATATTTATAAATTCTTGTCTATTAATTAATGGTGTACAAACCATGGGTTTTTGGACTATGTGCCCATGAGAACTTTTGATACGGGAGTCAATAACTATAACATATCAAAATTCTAGCCAATTTAACCGGAGACCAGTTTCCCTACGATAAGTGTTAAAAGTTTGAACGATTTCAAAACACGCAACTTTTAGCACCTGTGGTGGGCAAACCATGGGTTTTTGGACATTGTGTCCAGGAGGCCTTTTGATCCGGGAGTCGATAACTATAACATATCAAAAATTCAACCAATCTAACTGGGGGCCAGTTTCCATAAGATTAGTGCGTGTCCTTTAATTTTTGAAACAATGAATCATAAATTTTTAAATATGAATTTCGTTCACAAATGATAAACTAAGAAAAGAATCGAGTTTTTGTTCATTTGCTAGAGTTGATACCCTAGAGAAATAAATCCTTAGGAGAAAAGTCTTATTCTCGCAAACAAGACTTTAATATACAATATAGCTTAAATAGGATCGCCTTAGAGGTCATAAGACGACTTATAGTTTAAAAACCCTTCAAAATTGTCCTTCAGCTACTATTTGAATTATTACTACTTAATTAATTGCACCGAACTGAAATAAACTTCTGATTAGACCAATTTAACGGCAAATAATTATGAAAATCGGATTTAGCATTTCGCGTATATCCCTGATGTTAGCTTTTATCGTAAGTATACCAATATTTTATTTGTGCAGATTATTCTTTCCTAAAATAATTATTTGCTTCGAATAAAACTGTTTTAAAACGTTATATCAATGCTATTGTAAGCGTTGTGTGTCGAAAATGGTTATAAAATGTCGACATACTCAATATTCTCTATAGCTTTCATACTGATTGTTTGAAAATCGCCCTGTTAATTTTTTATGTCTGTAAACTTGTCTTTGTTCATAAAACTTTTACATAAAAAACATAATTTGAAAAATTTACAGTATTTTATAATTTTTATATTATTACATTTGAAAATATTAAAGTGTGTTATTTTATAAGAATATTTTTTGTTTCATGCTGTTGAATGTTTTTTATCAATTTGATGCATTAACGATGCAGCTTTTATGTTGTAGTTGCTTCATTTAATATACATACATTTTTGAAGCATGTCCACTTTAACGGACTCTTGGTTTACGTATCCACCGCTTACTTATTTTTTAAACGATTTTCTCTTTTAATATTAGATAAAAATTTTTAAATATCATATTGTAAAATTGGTCTTGTTTGCTTTATTTATCATGTTCGCGTTGTTTACAGGCTTTGTTCAAAAATTTAAAGTTTTAAGTAATTTTCCATCTCACAAAGTGGGTTACTGACACTAACATTCTAAACACAGTGGCGCTCAACAAACGTTGTGAAATAAGTTGGGACAGCTTCTTCAATTCCCAACTTTAAAATCAATTTCTTGGAAACCTTTCTTTAATTATTCTTAAGCTAGACGTTTTTGAAATCGTCGTTTCTATTATAAGAAACTTCAGTAAATATTTTAATACTACGCTTTTCCTAAAAAAAATCAAAGTTTTCCATGTTACATTAGCTTGTGCAGTTTTGTTAAACATCAGAGTCAAACATCAGTTATATTTAAATTTCATATGAATGCGAAACCCAGAAATGAGCCAAGGACATGGCAAACACCAAACTAAAAAATATAATAAATAATAAAACAGTTAATAATTGACTATATACAAGAAAATTAATAGTTCGAATGACTAGAAATATATCTTGAATTAATTTACTCCGTACTGCTAATGCAGGTAGTAAGTAGTATTATGTGGAATCTCATTTAATATTTATATCGCAGAAAAGTTTATCTAACATGTATTTTAATTTAATTATGTTTTTGCAAAGTTGGATTCTCTAGTAGAAGTGACTAGAAAATATGCAGCGTATTAACTTTTGCTATTTAATAATTAACTTCCTCGTTAAAATCTCAACAATAGTTTTCATGTTGTAATTTTCTCTATTAGTTAAGTACGGTTTTAATTAAAAGTTTAGAATTAATCTACGTCATAATTATAAATAATAAGTTTATAATACAACATAGAGCTTTTTTCGTCAATTTTCCTCATTAACATACTTTTTCTTATAAATTAAACAGAAATATGTAGATTCAAGATATTGAATAATATCTTCACTCTCATTCTTTGTTAAGGATAACTGGATACCGAAAGGCATTACAGATTTATTTTATAAAATGACGTTGAGTAAATAAGCTTTCCCAATACAAATGCCTGGGTTACACTTATGTGTCTTGTGTTCCACTGAAAAAGACATAAATCATTGACATTTTTTTTACAAATCGAAACAAATTGCTACCGAAGAGTGCCACATTTGTGGTATAGATGTTGACAAAGAGCACCGTCTTTTAGGAACATACACAATTTATATTCGGATTATCGATTGGTTTAACTTACAAATAGGAACCTTTTTTTCATATTCCTAGTTTGTTATGCACACACGAAGATAAGCGGGAATTTTTAATAAAACTTAACAAACTTGTTTTCTAAAATAAAAGAAACTTCTTTGACAGCTGAAAGAGTCATTATTTGTGTAGTTCATTTGAATAACATGTTTTTGCTGCTTTTGAGAACTTCTGTGTACTTTAAAAGGGCGTAGTATCTTTAATTAAATTCTTTCTTTTATTAAAATAGTAAAAAGCATTCGTGTAAACTAGATACGGAATCCGAGTAAATTGCGAGTTGTTAATACTATATTTGTTTTTGAAATGACACAAGTGCTTTCTTGTTAATTATTAAACTGAAATGGATTAAGCATGGTGGATTGTAATCTTGTTATAAAATTGAAATAAAATATGAAGCTTACACCTTTTTTCTTATACTGTCATAATCGATTAAACTATGGCTACTGATGCTCATATTAATTTATTCAACGCCACTAATAAAAAAATAATTATAATTTTTAGAAATTTATTTGCATCATCAACTTGTTTTGCATTAAAACTGATACAAGTAAAGCAGAAACTACCTTTTTCCTTATTAATCTTTTTAACAAGCACTAACATAACCTGCTTGTATCATATTTTAGTTTGTTGATCTTGCGTTCGTGATACTAACATTTTCCCAATCTAATAATTTTATTTTGATGGTTTATTGCGGTCCTATAATTATGCCATGATGTATTTTAGTGTGTGTTAATCAAGCTAACGAACATAAATCACTCAGCTGACTTTGAGATCCGCGATATACAAGTTGTTTTGCTTAAGCATTGTTATTGCTTCGAATGACTTTAAACTAGTGACAAAGTTTTGTGAATATTTCAGCAAATCAGGTGTCAATTAATCAACATTGTTTGTGCTTTTAAACTCACATTGCCTTAATGACGTAAAAACTTAAAAAAATCATCTTTATTATATTAAATTTCTTGATAATGCTGAAATATCAGATACGGCTTTCCATTGAATTTCAGATTTAACTTACGTACAGCATTAAGACAGCACCTTTTCATTACTTCTACATTCTTTGAAACAATCTGGCCCGCTACATCGATGACAATGTTTCTTTTCTGCACTCACTTGTCTTATGGCCGAAACGATTGCAATTATGGCATTTTGGCAACTGTACATCTGTCCCAGTCAGTGTTTGCTTTACCTTCTCTCAATGACAAACTGTATCTCTCGCCGTCAACTTCCAATTACTGCATCAACTTTCTTAATCACTTTCGGTATTATCGGGTTTCCAAACCTTTCCGTTTTTAAAGAAAATTTTTTATAGCTAAAAGCACATTTTTAGCAGTTTCTTTAGCAAGTGTTGAAAGGAGAATAATTTTGTTTTGAAAAAAAAAAGAAAAATCTACATTTTCTTCTGATGTAAGTATTCTTCTTTAAACGAAGATTTAGAAATTTAAGTTAATATATGTAAGTATTTTTATTCTATATCTAGGAATTTCCTCCTACGAAATAAATATTTTTTATACTAATTTGTTTGTAAGGGTTTCCTTTAGGCATGTAGATTGTAGGGGTTATTTGCAATGTATTTTTAATGAAAGAATTCCACTGAAACATCTGGATTACAGGTAACTTCTTTTGAGCTCGTTGAAGTAAACGGATTTAAATCCTTTTACTTTAGAACCCTTCTTATTTCAACTTCTAGAAATAAATGTACGTTTTTTTTATTTATTGATTTGTTAAATATTTTAATAAGTACAATACTCATCGATTGAAGTATTTTGTATTTCATTACTCATTTATTTATTACTTAAACTTTGACCTTATTAATCGATAGAAAATATTGAGTACAATTTTAAATTTGTGCAATTTAAGGCCGCAATTATAAACGGTGACTACAAATAGGATTCGGTCAAGAATTTCAACAACGGTTTTTACAAGAACGTTTTTAGCACTGTCTATGGTATAATTAGCAAATCATGTATTTCAAGTCCTCGAATATAATAGGTTAATCTTGTTGCATGTTCTGGAAGCAATCCTTGAAGAACTTATAGATTCTTTATTTTCTTAAGTTTTTTAGTTGTATTGTATCTATTGTTACACACGGAAAAGAATTATTTCGATGTGTTTCTATCGATTGAAAGGTTTTTTTTGTAATACCTTTGTATTGTCCCTAGAGTTCGAGACTTTTGCTCTAATCTTTGGAACTGGTCTACGGCTTTCAGCCAAAAATAAGGTGGAATTCACCAGCAAGTTGAATCTCGATTTCTGGTAAGCTCTGTATTTGGTCAAAGACAACCCAAAAGCTGATTATTAAGATTTATTAGAATAACCATAAAATTAATTAGCCATGTCTGATGGCTGTATGCATTGCTTGCGTGTTCAGAACTGCACAATTAAACATTTATTTGAGTTTGTATTGCAACAGATTTTTCAACAAGAACATGTTATCAGTGATAAATAATTCTATTTTATCAATCTTTTGTGAGAATTAAACGCGCGCCCTGTCACTTACTTTTATCTGATATTTATTTAGTTCCCTTTTATCAATCTTAATAGTATTATTTTGGATTTAGAGGATATTTTGTCAATTCAAATTTACAAGGTGATAATTTATTCGACTTTTTGCGTTATATATATTTATTATATGTTTACTGTCTAATGAATAAGTGCACTTTATTTTGTGTATTTAATATACAAGGTGGTCGGTGAAGTAAGTAAATATTTTTCCTCTTTCTGCATTAATGTTTTATTAACTGTTTTCCGTTTTACCTTCCAATATAGGATTGTATTACAGTAGAAATCCGTTCAAAGTCAGGACCCATAAAAGACAGAATTTTCACTTCCGATTACACACAGCGAACTTCGCAAGGTCGATGGCAACTACTTCGAGTTTAAGCTTCCAGACTCAAATTTGTATAAGTTTGGAATTCAATTACTTGTAGTACCAACTGTAACTGAACACTAAATTACAACCATCGATTTTCTTAATTAACCCCTGGGAATCCGATGTTTAGTGGCTATCGAGGCCAGGTTTGCACCCTCTTCTCATTCGATCCCTGAAGTAATTTCGAAACAGTGTAATTAGAACTGTGAAACTACACTTGAGAGATACATCTACTGATAAAATACTCGCGGCGACCGTCTTTTAAAAAACTCACTGATAAAAGTTCGAAGAGCCAAGAACGTGAGTCGATACGCATTCTAATCTTGTGTCGAGTAAAACCTTTTTAGGAGGTGCCCTCGCAGGTTTTTGTTTCTAAGTTAAATAAACCTAAACGTCATGCTGGAGAATTTGTCTAAATATTGAAATAGAATATTAATTCCGGGATCTGTGCAAATCTGACGTGAAATCTTGCCAAATCACTTTTCTAATACTTAATGTTTCGTGATGTTGGAATATTTATGCATGAGTAGATAAAAGCGACAAGTTTAACTATTAAAAACCTTTGTTCATAATTGGATACTATTCTATGTATTTGAACCATACTAGAAATACATCTCACTAAAACATATAGGTTTCAATTAAACTGTTGGTTCATTGGCCAATAATTTAGTCATTGAATGCATTTATTAAACTGATGTTTTAAATTAATCCACCTATATTATAGACCGAGTACTAACAAAGTTTTAATTAATTGATGATTAATTTGCTTCAAAATTAAATTTCAATACTGTACTGTTGAATTGTACAACAAAGGTTGGTTTTATTTGTGTTTTTAATACATTCTCATATTCGAATTTAATTCATCATGTCATTTAAATGTATACTTAAATATAATATTGTTATTTATTGTTTTTACAGTAGTGAGGTTGAATTTAACACTTTAAATTATAAAATAATTAAACAGGATATGCATTTATTTACATGAAATTTTTAGGCCTCAATTTTTCATGCACCTTAGCACCAACTTACGATTAAAAGATTGTTAACAAATTAAAGATTATCTACTTATCGTAAAGTCGTATGTGCATGAGTAACTGCTATATACTATTTTATGATCCTATAAAAGTACCGTGCTTATAAAAAAGCGTATGCAAATATTTTTTTTAAAGTTTTTATATTACCTTTTTTATTCTTTATATTTCGAAATGATAGGGGAGAGAACTTATGAATTATTTCTTTGGTTGTATCAAATTATTACAAAAATTTGTTAAAGTAACTATAATATTAAATTGTAGAATCTTTGAATAGTCCAGTAAATGTAAGAATTCGGTTTTGATTAAATTTATTCTTTAAAATAACTATTACCTAAACAAAACACTTTGCTCGCCATAAACACATATATTCAATTTGGTTATGCTAACCTTTATAAAACATTTGCAGTAATCTGAACCTAACAAAGAATATTCTATACTGTCTGTTATTCAAGACAGATTAATCTTCACTACTTATCCAGACAGAGTGACTTTATTTGACTACCGTTTAAAATGAACTGATGAAATGTAAGTTACCTTTAAAATTACACCCACTATAAGATGATTACCTAACCTATTATATACAAAATGATTATAAAACATACTATACATGAAAATAAACTATACACCAAACAAATTACATAGACGACTAAATTACAGAAAAGTGTTATACAACCAATCGTACACAAAAATTCCGACAGTATGGGGAGATTCGTGAACAAGGTGGTTAAAGGTCGCCGTAAGGCGGTATCCGCCGGTAAGGCGGATACAGTTGCTATTTTAAATTTGTTTCAAGTCAACAAATTTTATAATTGTATTGGCAACATGTTAGATTTGTGTTTTACGGACATCATAAATACAGACGTAGAATTAGCCAATGAAGTTTACCTTCCACTGGATGTATATCATCCTGCGCTACTTACCAAGTTTTCGATCAAGGAGGACTTTACACCGATGCAATTTGACTATCTTAGTTATGATTTTACAAATGCTGATTTTTGGTCTATTAATAATTATTTAACTGCCATTGACTGGGATGTTTTGTTTAGTAAAACAAATTTTGTCGACAATGTCAATATTTTTTATACTATATTGCATGAGGTTATTAAGATTTTTACACCAATAAAAATAATTAAAAATAGAAAATTCCCGGTCTGGTTCTCCCTCGAACTTAAGGAATTAGTTATACAAAAAAAGATTGCTCACAAGAAGTATAAACAATCTAGAGATATAGTCGATTACGTATATTTTAGTGAACTTCGGGAAAAATGTAAAACAGTTTCATTAGATTGTTTAAAATCTTATAACAACCATATTGAAAAAGAATTATCGGATAATCCAAAGAAATTCTGGTCTTTAATTAATAATAAACGCAATGCTGCTAGCATTCCTAACAGCTTATCTAATGATACTGTTTCTTCAAGTGATCCACAACAAATTGTAAATATGTTTGCTGATCATTTTGCTCATGTCTATTCAGCTTCAGATGTTAATCTCCCTGATACTTATAATAATGATAATGCTTTATTAGATCTTAATAATGTATGTATAGAAAGTGTAGATGTTTTTAATAAGTTAGCCAATTTGAAAATAACAAATAATTGTGGTCCAGATGGCATTCCATCAACATTTTTGAAATACTGTAGATTTGCGTTAACTAAACCGCTTACTGTATTATTTAATATGTCCTTATCTTCAGGCCAATATTATGATAATTGGAAGATAAGCTATATTACCCTTATATTTAAATCTGGCGATAAACATATGGTCGCTAATTATCGACCCATATCGATATTATCTTGCATACCTAAAATTTTAGAATGTATTGTAGCGGATAAGATATCCTATTGTTTTAAAAATATTATTAACAATAACCAACATGGGTTCACGAAGGGTCGATCTGCGGATACGAACCTTTTATGCTATCAACATGATATTCTCGAGGCTTTTGAGAATCGGTGTCAGATTGATGCCATCTATACCGATTTCTCAAAAGCCTTCGATAAAGTTAACCATCAGTTACTTTTGTTTAAATTACGAGGTATGGGCATAGCGGATCCATTTCTAGCTTGGCTAAATGGCTATCTCAGCCTGAGAACTCAGATTGTCAAAATTAAAAGCTACACATCTAAAGAAATTCAAGTAACTTCCGGTGTCCCTCAAGGAGGCCATCTCTCCCCCCTCCTTTTCAATTGTTTCATTAATGATATTACTAAATCCACACAGTATTGCAAAGCGTTGTTATTTGCCGATGATTTGAAATTATACGGTAGAGTAAATTCCATTGATGATTGTTTTAGAATTCAGCATGATATCGACCATCTAATTAGTTGGTGTGACAGAAACGGGATGGACTTAAACTTTAAGAAATGTTTTATTATTTCATTTTTTCGTACACAGGAACAAATCACATACATCTACAAAATAAATAATTATATAGTCCAGCGTGTTGATAGAATAAAAGATCTCGGGGTTATATTTGACAGAAGACTATCTTTTAATAATCATATACAAACTGTAATTAATTCAGCGTTGAAGATGTTAGGGTTTATTTTTAGGCAGTGCAAGGAGTTTGGGGTCTGGACTCTTAGAATGTTATATTGCGCATTAGTTCGATCTCGTTTAGAATATTGTGTTGTTGTTTGGGCTCCATATTATCAGACTTATGTATCCAAATTAGAAAAAGCTCAAAACAGATTTTTTAGGTTTGTAGCCTTTAAAATAAATATAAATTATAGTGACACAGGTTATAGTTATGTATTAGCTGTTGTAAATTTGCCTACCCTGGAATTCAGGAGAATCATGTTATCTCTGTGCTTTCTATATAAAATAATTAATGGTGTTATAGACTGTTCTGTTCTTTTATGTAAATTAGATTTTCAAATTTCTCAAAGAATTACACGTTCTAAAGAATTGTTTAAATTAACTGCACATTCTACCAACTATAATTTAAACAGCCCCATGCAAACAATGATGCGCTATGCCAATATTTATTATAAAGTCGATTTATTTAATAATTCTTTGCAATCTTATAAGCGTGCTCTAATTAGTAATATTACTGCTTAGAAGATGTTTATGTCATCGTTATGTTTATGTATTATTGTTAGTCGGTGCCTGTATTTTATCTTTACATTATTTTATTTATACTTTTACTACTTAGAATACTTTATGTTATATGTATATTGTTAAATGGATATCCGTCAATAAATTATTATTATTATTATTATTATTATTATTAAATGCAGGAGGCATCCGAGTTTCTCAAGAAGCTTGTTTGGTATTCTTGGTGTATTTATTTCTAATTTGACAGCTTTCAAAACATGGGCTACAGTTCAGACACATCAGAGATATTGGAATACGTTTGACCTCAATATTTCCCAGAAGTACTTGATATTCCTACTCCTGAGATGATCGAGTACACGACGAACAAAAATGTACTGATGTAAACTGTTATGACTCTTCTACAACTGTCTGTTTAATTGTCTGCTGGGACTTTTACGATTAGTCCCTTAACTTGTTTGTCACTGATGAGAACCTCTTTCAAGAACGAAGATGTTATTGTTCTTCTCTGTAGAATTGGCCAAACCAATCCTGTTTCATATTGAGACGTTTGATGTTGTCGTCTTATCTGATCCTTGACGAAACTTGGTTGCCTGGTCCGAATGCTTCGAAGATAAACCCATTTGTTAAGACAGCCATTATTGGCTTCACAAGTTTAACTGACTTGTGAGCAGAATAAATTACGCGCTAGAAACTGAAGTTGTTGCTCCTTGAATTGAATTGAATACGAACGACATCATGCACATCTATACGCATAAAACATGCGTAAATGCATCCGCAAGCACACGCACAAGAACACATGCAAAAGCACACTCTAACGCACGTACAATGACACGTACACAAACCCGCATCAGTAGAAGAACAAAAACACGCACATAATACCGCACACAAATACAAGGCAAGAATACGCACAAAAACGCGCATATAAACACATCGCATGAACACGCACAAGAATATCCACCATAAGACGGACAAAAACAAGCACATAATCCCATACCTGAACACGCGCATGAACACGCACAATAACATACGCCAGACCACGCATATAAACACACGCATGATCACGCACAAGTATACGGACAAGAACATGCACATCATCCCCACATGAACACGCGCAAGAAGATATACAAAAACAGGCACATGTACATCTACATGGGACACATATATAAACAGAAGAACACGTATAAGAACATGCACAAAAACACGCACCAGTAGACAGACAGGAACATCCACATAATCCCGCACATGAACACGCGCAAAAATATACACAAAAACATGCACGTAAACATGTGCATGTTTTTGTGTATATTTTGCGGTGTACATGGACACATGCATGAAGACGCGTCAGAACACGCACCAGTAGACGGACTAGAATACGCACATAATTTCCCTCACATGAAAACGCATCAAAACACACACAAAAATACGCACAAGTACACACGCATGCGTATATCTATGCAATTTCTATGTGATTTTCTAATTGACTTTGTATCGTTCCAATCTTTTGAACAAGTTAAAGGATCTTGCCAATTGCTAATAGTTATTTATGGTACAAGTGAGTTAAGTAAGATGTTATACACGAACGAAAAATTTACCTTCGAGGGTCGGTAGGACCGAGAGGGTTAATCTTTCTCAGTGGATAATATCCTTAACTCACGTGTGCCATACAAAATTTTATCCAACACATCTTTATTTAAGTTTAAATATCGAATTTGCAATTTAATGTTAGTCTGTAGTTTTTGACAGTAATAAATTTAATACTCTAGCGTGATGACTGGATTTTAATAATATTATGCAATGTAAGCTGGTGATTGGTTGCTACCTACAATAGCAGCCAATCGCCATTCTAATGTAAGTATAACAATGTATTTCTACCAACAAGTGAGTAAACAACAACTTTTAATTGCTTGCAAACATCAAGTTTTAGCCCTCTTTATTTAGAGGTGTTGGATAAACGTTTTTTTATTACATAATTGTAGTGTTAAAGTCATTTCTGTCCCGAAATTCTTTATGGAACTGTGACCAACGTCTTGCTACACAGCGAATGTCTTGTTTTGGTTTCCTTCGGGTTTGCGTGTTTACTAAGCGACAGCGGTTTCCGATTGTACTTTGAATTAATCGCTGAACTCAAACGAATTGTTTAATTTGCTGGTCCAGTTTAGTTGCTTTAACCTCATGTTGAAAGCTTGTGAGTTAAACTGAACTAATAAGACATATTCCGTTCTAAACCCAAAAACTAATCGTGAATCAATTTTCCGTCTAGTATAATATAAATGCTAGGAATCACTCCTACAAAATTAACCGCATCCATTGAATCTAATTAAATTAGATTTGGATACCTATTTTAAACACTTGGTAGTCGAGTAACCACATGATAATTTATAAATCTAATAATTGATTATGTACTTTTAAATATTTGTTTAGAAATTATTAATTCTTACTAAAATATTAAGTTTTTAGTTTATGAAAACGTGTTTGTGCCTAATAGTATTATATTGTCACTATACTTACAGGTATATTATAATATACACCAACCTTTATCTAAGAGAACCGAATTTAAAAGAAGAATTGAAACAGAAGGAACCCTTATTTTAGTATTCAACACTATCTACAGGACATCTGCATTCCTACAGATAATGTAGTGGTAGTATATAAATATGGGCCTCGCAGACCCTTTACCCTCATATCAAACAACTTAAATGTCCTACTATATATTTCAGCAGGTGTTTCAGGACCAGAGAGTCGTTGTCTTCGGGTCGGCAAATAATAATTAGAAAGCTCGTCACGTCAAGATACACAAAGCGTCTGCTTACACCCGGTTTCCTATTTCCTCTCCGAAGGACTCTCACTGATGTCTACATCAGCACCTATAAGTGACAATTTCGAGTTGTCCGCATCCTAATTCTATTTTCAAAGTGCCACCGCTAGAATTCTAGACGGGTTTGGTATATTTCCGTATCTGGTTAAGAAAGTGTTCGTAGGTTAATGGAAAGGGACAGACGAACGAGGGGGAGGCCAAAAGAAACTTTTAAAGAAGCTTCTGCTTGTGGTAGTATATGAATTTGTAGACCTCTGGTTGCGGTCGCTATGGTCGTAAAGTTATTGATCGGAAATAGCGCATTGATCATACGACATGACAACTCCAGGGGCTGTTGAACGCTTCATGGCGTGCTCGGATGATAGTTGGGTAAACTCTAGACTTTGACTTCTTTATGAGAATCATTCAAATTTCATTGCGGTTCTGGATGTAAATTTACAAAGACGAATACATGATGCTGGGTTTATGTTTACGAAAACGAAAACAGCGAAAAACTGTGTTTGTGTATACTTGAAGGTTGTCACTTTGAAAGTTATAAATATTTAAATAACAATTTACTCGATTTTAACAATTAAATTGTTTTATAAATAATACATAACAAAATGAGTTTAAAAAATAATCTACAATAAAAACAAAATTAATAATTATTCTGTGCTAAGACAATATTGTTTAACAACTTGAAAAACACGTTTCTCTTAAAACCTTCTTCTAAAACATTCTTAAAACCTAACACCATCCATGTCTTTTATTTCGAATTTTCTCCAAAGAAAATTTCTAGTATGAAATCTTTTAAATTGATCAAAGTTCGGAATAGGAAAAATACAAAAGATAAATATGTTTTCATTCAGCACTACTTTGTATCAAACATACTCATCTTAGAGATTTTTGTATATTATTTTATTAAATAAATTAAAAAGCTTGCAACTTGCAAAAAACGCATATAAGACCGACTTGGATACTCATAATCTGTATCCGTTGGATTCGTATTCAGAACGGACCGGATTATCCGATTTTCCGAAAGTGAGCTGATTATCCAAAATTTATCGGTATACTTATGTCAAAAAGTATTTGAAAATATCGCTTGCATTTCAATATGCGATTTTTGAGGCGTAGTTTTTAAAGGTGAAGAACGAAGCATAAAACTCGGAAAACAAAAATTAGGCACAAAAATCAATGTGAAATCAATTCAAAATATCGGATAAAAATTTTAATGTCAAATAAAAATCGAATATTGAGTCAAATTCGGATATCGAATCAAATTCGGATACCAGACACAACCTGGATAATGAATAGATATTGAAATGTAATTGTTTTGCGACTCTAAATTACTGAATCAATACAAAATCTACTGAACATACGCCACGCGATGGACGTCACTGTAACCTCTAAAAATGCAAATACTTACTGTACAACTCAAAGATGCACCGACATCTTATTGAAAAATTATAACTCAGGCGCAGGTCTGATTTCCAGGGCTTACGAATTGTAAGGAAAGATAATGTTTTATATACATAATAAAAAGATATGGGCGCCAGTTATTTGAAGTCACCACAACTTTCGTCTAAACCCTTGAGTAACAACGGATTCAGATTATATTGATTAAGATTAATAAAGAACTAATCATCATTAGTTTAACTGACGTTAAAGCAAGAAAGAAAATTAAATAACTTCAAGTAATGCTAGGTCCATTATCATCATAATAGAATTTAATTCAAATATTCATTTAATTGCCAATAGAATATTCACTTGTCTCCCATGACAATAGTAATAGTTTTGGTAGTAATACCCTAATAAGAATTCTTATTTAAAGAAAAATATGGACATATATTTACAATAAACAATAAATCATTAGAGGGAATCGAAATAGTACAGCTAATTTTATACATAAAATTTACTCCTATCAAACAAATTATCCTTTAGTCCTTAATACATTGGTAGAATTTTACAATTCTTTAAAGTTTCACAAACGACACTTGCACAATAATGCCCTTGTTTCACTTAACACTAGGTATAAAATACCTCACAAACTATAAATGTGAAACAGGAAAAACTTAGAAAGTATAATCGCTGATACCGTTTTCTGTTTACCAAAGATAAACGATCTGAAGTCCACAACAACTGTTTCTTAATTGCAATTTATTAGCAATCCCTTAATGAATAACTATTATCGAAATGACACTTGTGGGTGCCTCAAGTTATTATAACAAACAGGACCGAAAAGATTAGTGCTTTATTTTTTAACTTAACTAACCCTTAAATTCTTTTTAAAGGTTTTAAATAATCACTTATGGGAAATATTTTACTTGCTACTAAAAATTTTCATTACGCATTATAACTTAAAACTTCTTCTGAAATGTCGATATTTTACTAGAAAGTCTTTAGTTTACTAGTCAAATTAATTTTAATAACTTCAAGGATTTAAACTGCATTACAACCCACTTCGGTATCATAAATTATTCTCAAATCTTGCGGTATTTGACAATAAACTTTCTCTAGGTGGCCAAGCGAACCTTTGGGGGCAAAGCGCTCCGCAGAGGAGGCTCGAAGCTTGCTATGTTACTGCCGCCACCTTGCTCGGTGCGGTTTCTTACCAGACTGTTTAAAATTAAGGAAGCAACCCTAGACTGAACTTGAATTTTAAAGGGGGAAAATTAAATACCCAATCAAACACGAGGTTAATATTTCTCTAGCTAATAAGAAAGTAAACACGTATGAACTTTCTGGAACGTTCTAGATCTTCGAGGGTATTTCACTGGACTTAAAATCTGCTTCTCAGGGTGTAACTTGATATTTTGCAGGTGGCCTCAAGACGTTTTTATGTGTCTGCGTTCAGAAAAATCTATTCATATAAATTGAAAATAGGCATGTCCAGTTCCTGTAAATTTATACTAAATGTCTTTTTTGACATTAAATTCGTTTGTTAAAAAGATTTGGGGATATTTTTATAAACTTAGTTTTGTCTGTATTTTCGCTACGAAAAACAAATTGTAACCGTGGGAATGCTTTTGCAGTGAACTTTACGAATACGTCATTTGCTCTAAGATAAAGCCTGCATTTTTATTCTAGAAGCAATTTCGTTTGTAAACACTTCGGGGTGACTTTTGGTATTAAAGAATACACCCTTTGTAATTCGAAATATCCTCTGCATTTTTAACCCAACTGAAATATGTTAAACTGCACGGGACTGAAGATTCCTTTACTATTAATGCATATAAAGTTGCATTATTATAATATCGGGAATTTGAACATGTTACAATATTTGGATATCCGACAAAAGTCAGATATCGGATTAAAATCGGCTAAATATCCGACTACGAGATATAATCCAGACAAAATCGAATGCCGGATAAAACTCGGATTTAAATATTTTTGTTAGATTACGGATGCGGGTTTGGGCGTCGAATAGGACTTTTGGGATAATTATTTCTCAAGTCGAACCTCTGCTGTTCGTTAAATATTCAGAAATAATTTTAAAATATAAATTTTGTCAAGATATCTATTGCTATAACCGCTTTTACAAGGTCATTATTGTTCTTCTCTTTTCAAGCAAACACGATACATACTTGTCCTTTTTGAACCATTACTGAGAATTCCTAGTATGTATTCCCCAGGTAATTGCATGTATTGTAGATACACACAAGTTCCATTAGTATTCCATAAGGACAACGGTAACCTTCAGGACTAAACTAAATGAAATACAACTACTTGATGACCAACGATACTGCAAGAATGCATTTTAAGCACATTCTTTATAAAGTGACCCATATTGGAGGAAACAAGATTCTTCCTTATTACTTGTTGTTTAATTGTGCATCCCTTTAAATAAGACGGTATTGGTAGATGAAGTGGTACTTAAAAAAGTCATACTCTAATTATAAATTCTTTTTCATTAGAGAAAAAGTAAACTTACAGTGTGTCCCGCTTTAAAACGATTTACAGCTCTAATAACGGGGTAAACAATAAATTTTTATTAGTTGCACAGCCTTAAAATTTAGATATATATAGATTTAGATATAGAACACTCTTTTAATAGTGCGTTATCAACCGCATCGGCGGCATCTCGTACAATTATGGTGCTTGGATTATTGTCTTTTTGGACATTTCAGTTTATTCATCTTCTGTTTATATATTTTAAAAGGTATGTTCGGCAATAGTTGGTTTAATTCAATAACAGATTATAATAACTCCGTATTACCCGACCAACAATACTTTCATTAATTACTAACTTCTTCAATCGTAGATATCTAGAAGTCATTAATGGTTGGGAACCTGATGCATTTGCTATTATTCTGATAACCATACCTTAAAAACCTTTTCTGTGCTTGATCTGCTCGCCACTTCCCATAGCTGCATGCCATAGTTCCAGTTAATCAGCAAAGGGAATTTTCGAGTAAAAGTTAATTAGTAAAAACCCTATTAGTAATTAATACCCCCCGTTTGTTTCTTAAAGAGAAAATTAATATTTTTGTGGAAAGTGAAAAGTTCAGTACCAGTGCTAGACAGTTCGCTAAAAAATTTGGTGTTGGAGGGCACAAGTTAAAGAAATTATAAAAAAACAAATCCGACTTAAAGAAACTCTTTGAAGAAGGTTTCAATACAGAACAGAAGAGAAAAAATTTCAAAACTGAATGATTGGCGATTGACCAAGTAGTTTACAATTGGTTCTGAAAAGCCAGAAATAAAGACCTCCCCATATCTGGACCTTTAATATTAGAAAAAGCTACCGAAAATTAAAAAATGACGAGTTTTAAAGATTCAAATGGGCGGCTTGAACAATTTTGTCAAAAACAACATAAGTTAAAATAATTAATTATTAATAATTAGAATAAAATAATAAGGAAAGCAAAGCGTCAAGTAATATTGAAGGAACCTTCACCAAAAAAATGTGTACAGTGCTGACAAAACCGAACTTTTTTTAGCTTGGTATGTCAAACAAAACGTTCGCTCTAAAAAGCAATAAATGTGGCGGTAAAAAACTGCAAAACAAATATTGACAATTTTTGTGCAAATATGAAAGGTGACACGGAAAATTCGTTAATCGTTAGGAAAAGTAAAAACCATCGAAGCTTTAAAAGGTCTATGAACAAACTGCCTTTAGAATGGCTATCTAATAAAATAGCTTGGATAATAATACACATTTGACACAAAGATTTGAAAAAAACGAGAAAACAAAATAGAAAAGCGTTTACTCACTCGAGCCTTATTTTATGGAACTCCATAGTTATGAAAAATAGAAAAATCTTATTATTTCTGGATAACCCACGTCGCATCCCAAAGTGACACTAGAAAATGTGAACATTGTTTCAAAATGAAAGTTATGAATTTTACTACTTCGACTATCATTTTTCGTTAAATATTTGATAAATATAAATCTATCTCTCTAAAATATGGAGTACCTATTCTTCATTAATTTAATTAAGAGAGAGAAAAAAGATAATTAATTAATAATTAGAACAATAAAATAAATAATTTAAATTAATTACGATTTTTTTTCAATCAAGTATTTTAAACAACTACCTTTGTACCCCTATGTTTGTTAGTTTTTATAATGATTAAGTTAATTACTTATTTTATATTAATTATATTTTTGCAGATATTAATATTTTCCCTTCTTTTCCTAACTTCTTTGCTACCTAACGAACCCAAAATTAATTAAGCATCTAGTTTATCGGGTTTCGTTTAGTTACGTATATTTCCATTTTTTGTCAAATCCACTGGCCAGCCGTTGAAGAATTTCAATTAATACCTTATTGAGTGAATATTTTATTCTAGTATTTACAAACTTTGCTTTACTATTACCGGTTAAAATTTAATAATTAAATACCTTTAATCATTATCATTAATATATATATATAACGTATTTATATTCGTATTATACTATAATCAATAACGAGAAAATTATTTTTCAAACAACTAATTTTTAAAAATAAATATATAATCTCAGGTATTTTTTGTAATGTCATAGTTTGTTTTTTATAAATAATATCAGAATTTCTAAAAACTATATATTTAGGTACTTCAAGACAAATCTCAACTTAAATCACGTGCCACTTAAATCTTATAAATTCAAATATTTTCCCCTAAGGAAAACCTCGAAGCGTTGTGAAAAAAGGCAAACTGAATATAATTACGCCTATTATCCGAAAAGGGCGTGTTTGATAACATCACGAGCAAAAAAGAAATATGGGTGCTTATTCGACGCACGTTGCGTCAATTTGTGGCAAAAATATAGATGATTTATCTCACTGTCAATACAAAGAATAGATACACCAGTGTGTAACGCTAGCACACCCTCTCGAACACGAATTAACCTTAATCAATTCTAGTTTTTTTTCCTTTTGCAACTACATATATACGAGCATTCCCCGATTGTTATTTGATTGTGCTCGAACGCCTTTCTTCGTGTTTCTCAATTTTTTATGTTTTCAGTAGGTATTCCGAATCGAAGATGATCTTACAAATGATCATCTGCTGGGTAGCTATAAATCTGTGTTTAGATCAAGATAAAAACTTATCATTGATAGAGTCACATCAAAGCAAACACCGTAAGTAGCTAGTAATTTTAGTAAGTGTACACCAACCATTTAAAATAGTGTATTACATTACAAGTCATGAAAGTGAAACTTTGCAGAAGAGGAGGCTTATTGAAGAGTACGAGGATGCGTAGCATCCGAGTATCTCTTTAAAGCCTCCGAGTCAAGCAGAGACACTTTCATGACCAGTGATGTATTATATTTTTTCTGAAATCGTTTTTCAAAACTAAAAATAGATTTAAACTGAAAAAATATATCAACATCAGAGTCGTACGAGAAGTTAATATCCATGACAATGAATCAACAACAAATCAAAAATATTTTGTTGTATTTGATTGTTAGTGTTTTTAATTATATTAAATAAACGTTTCATAAGATAAGTGACGATTTCTAATTCAATTGCAGTCTAAAAATGACAGATGAGTCTTGTAAAGTGACAGGAGTCTTGTAAAAATCATGAAAGTGACTAGTCTTTAAAGTGACACTTTCATGACCAACCTGAGTTCTGTCATGACAAGCTTTCTTGACGATTTCAGAAAAAACTATTTTATTTATTTTGAAAAAATCATAACATAACCGTGTGTCTTTGCGATTAATTCTTTGCAAAGATAAATAGGCTGGTTTTAAATGCAACAGATTAAGAGACAGACACTACCCTATTATGGACTAAAATAAAAAATTAATTCATTTGATGCCCTTACCCCAGTTTATTCCTTACGAGATTTAAGTAGAGAACATCGTTTATTACGAAGATCGTCAATTCGATAATAATTACTTACAAAAATAATTCTGAAAATCGATGGAATATTGGCCTGCCGTACTAATCTAACTACTAACGTACGAAATCTAACCTCAAAAACAAGAATGATTAACACATTTATGAAGTGTTAATATTCAAATGTAATTTGACTTAAACGGTATGTATATAATCTTTTTATTGTTTTATGAACACGGTAAAAATATTTATTTTTTATTTTAGAATATTTCAAATTCAATATTTTATTTACCCATCAATTCTTTATATACTTGCAAACTACTTTACAACCCGTAGAAAACTTCCGTATGTTTAATAGCTCCTCCTGATTAAAAACAAGGGCAGGCAATTAACTTTATCTACGACGACTATAGAAAATTACACATTTCCAACAGTCTAGTACCCATGAAAATGACTCATTGCACACAATATCCAAACTGATGGGAAATGACCGTACGAAATGATATTGCAGGATCAGTAGTTCTATTAAAACGCCATAGATGACAGCACATGCAATATTATAATATTATTAATTATTTGAAATAGAAAGGTTTTAAATTTTAGATAAAGGTTAATTTATTTTGTTTAATTAATGTTTTACAATAAATTATATTTTGAATGCAAGTCCATCTAGAAAAATTATCATTCAGGCGGGGAATCGAACCCTGGACCGTCTGTTTGCTAAGCCAGATCTCCAGCCGTTGACCTAGCGAGGCGACTTATCATAATTTAGTTCTTATTACTATATAAAGCTATTATAAAATTGTAATTGAATTAACGTAAAATTAATTAATTTTTTGGGGTACACTTAAAACTCTCTTTCCTTGTCGCCCACAATACGTATTTACTTGCAATGCCAGTATATGTTTACATATCGCGGAAGAGGGGTTAATAACCTTGGCAATTGAATTGTGATTATTTATAAAAAAATACTTTTTGAAAACGAGTACATACGTATGACTGTTTAGCTGTACTAAATAGTAGATTGACTGAAATTATACAGATTGTAAACGTTATTGTTTTTAAAAATTTAATTTTGTTTTTTTTTCGAAATTCTAGAGTGAATTCTATGATGGGACAAAGGAGAGTACACTTGTACACCTCCAAACTTGGAGTTGGTGGAAGCTGTTCAACTTACTTCTCTTAATTTATTACCAGAGATATATGTTTTTAGCTTTTGGTATTTTATTGTTTTTTGTGTTCGTAGATTAAAGTATAGGTGTGTAACACGTGCAAAAACGTTAATTTCACACTCGTGAGAAATTGGCACCTTTCTGCACTTGTAATACAATATACTATAACTTGCATAAAATTTTTCTAATCAGATACTCAACAGTCGTTGTCACTATAAAAACTATCTTCAAAGGAAACGCTGTAAATTCTGTTAATATCAATTGCAGATCTATTGTTAATTATTGCTACAACCATTTTTCTCCATACATTTACAGTGTCTAATACAATCAATTTTGCTTTGTAGTATCCTGAAAAATTAATTAATCAAAATAAGTTTATCTAAGCCACCTTTAATAGAAGAATATTCACGAGTTAAAAATAATCTTACTTAAAATTTTTTTAATTTGTTAAATTCTTCTTAAAGTTTTCTTATGTGTTTCAATTTAGAAGACGTTGAAAATTTTCAATATATAAAACCAAACCCCTGCCAATCGACGGGTGAGTAACCGGTTTGTTTTATTTTTACTTTTTAATACGCTCTTCCTTTACTGCTGTTTTAGAGGAGACCATATTTTACAAAGGTCCCACTACCAAGAAACTGTGTTTTATTTTCTGAATTTTCTAACCGTGGCACATATTAGTTCAATCTTGAAGTACTCATCTCACTTATAACCAAAAAGTGATTATAATAATCTAATTAAATAGCATATGGATTCGTACCGTATCTTTTCAGAAAATGGAATTGTCATTTGAAACAAAAATTTTGTAAAATCAAAAGCTCGTAGCATTATTTTAACAAACGATTCATAAATTATTATTAAGTCCAGCCAAATAAAATGCGTCACTTGCTATATTAATGTTTTATAAGAAATTCTATTTTAAAAGAATTTGTCAAACTAAGAGAGAAAATCTTGGAAAACTACCAGACAATTCTTGAAAACTAACTATAAACTTATAAAGTCCTTAATAAATCTAAAATGAGGCACATGATAATTGGAAAGTTTGGTGTTGACAATTCCCTGCTGAAAGCGAATTCATGTTAGCGTTCCAGTATTTTGATACCAACAAAGTTGCAGTGTACAAATTGTTCAAGCGGGAGGACGATCTCCAATTGAAATTTTATGTGCCAGAAAAAGCTGCTACCATCCAAAACTCGTAATACATAAATCATTTATTTGTGCAGTAATGTGAAACACACGGTTAATTTATTGTTGTCTAACTAGTCGTAGTTGTTATATAAAATACGAGCAGTATGAGTAGGCAAATTATAAATTCGATGGTATCAGCTCGTATGCTTTTACATATACTAAGTTTGAACTTCTGGCTGCGGTAATTGAATCAATTTATCATCATAGAATGCAACACACCCTGTTTTGAATATTTTGCCATGTTGTTATTACGATACAACCTTGCTTGATTATTACAAATGAAATACATACCTAATAAATTGGAAAAAAAACAATAGAAAGAAAAAGTTGACGAATAAAGTATTGTAATGGTTATTTCCCCTTAGTTTGAAATATGTCATTATATGTGTTGTTATAAACAAAGAAAGTAAAGAATAATTAAAACGATTAACGCCTCAAATTGTCAAACAAAGGTTAGATTCTTTATTTTAGAAAATAGGCTGTAGATATTTTACATATAAACATAACTTTTTATTAGTTAACGAAAAATGTAATTAATACAAATGTAAGAGGTGTTAAATATTAAACAGCACTATTATCTATTTACAAAATAAATTATTATAATTATTATCAAACTGTCAATAGTTAGATCAAATTTAAGTTTTTAAATTATGTGAATAGGTACTTCATATCCTTTTCTATTACATAGCTTTAAATGCAACCTTCTAAACTGAAAGAATCAAGTAAACGATCACTAACATTGAATACGATTTTAGTACTTATTTTTACTACGCGGTAAAGGTTACAATGCACGACAGCACCAAGAGGTAATTCAGATAGCCAAGTAGCAGTCACAATTATTAACAATAACCATAAGGACATCTCATGTTACCTTAAGCAAAAGGTCATCGCCGTATGGCAAAATATATGGACGGATAACCAATCAAAACTGAAACTAGTTAAACCAGCAGTGGGGAAATGGAAATATCCATTAGTATTAACGAGACGAGAGCAGGTAGCAGTTTGCCGCTTAAGAATAGGCCATACTCGGCTAACAAGTGTATACCTATTAACAGGTGAACAACCACCAGTATGTGAACACTGCGGAGGCATACTTGGAGTGAGTCACTTACTTATAGACTGTCCGCAATACGCGGTTACTCGTGCTAGATTACAACTAGCGGACAATGTAACAGAATGCTTAACGGACAACCCAGATGCTATTCAAAAACTCATTATGTTTTTAAAATTAAAACACCTGCTGCTCAAAATATAACTCGTCACTAATGCACCAGAATTGTCTCCTATTTATTGTGATATTTTGACTGTGATATAGCTCATAAGGTTTTATTTAAAGTCTGTTTGTTTATTTATTTATTTATTTATTTCTTTATTTATTTATCTTATACATATAATTATTTATTTCATGGTATGCATATCGATTTACTTACGTGCTCATACATATTCATATTTATTTTATATATACAGTGTGTGAGTGTGTGTGTGTGTATCTGTGTATATGTGTGTGTATATTGTAGTATGTTCATGTCTTTAATAATTATGGCACCAGAGATATATAGTACTGAGTACAGTTGTCAATTGTGCACAGTAATAGCTCACTTGAAACATCCAGACTAGATACTGCAACATAGACGATAAAAATAAAATACATTTGGTTTAGTATTATATATTGACGTAAATCTAGACAAATGTAACAATATAACATGTAATTAGTGTTCATACCAGCATTCAAATATTGTTTCAATAACCTAAGTAAAGCGGCTAATAATCTTAGTAATTGATGCCGCAAACCTGATTAAAAAAAAAAAAATAAATAACCACGTTGGATTTTAATTTAATTTCCAAAATGTATATTGTAGTGATCAGACCTACAATCAACCAACAATCTCAAAGTAGCTGTAGGAAGCCATTTAATTACAAAACAAATTGCATAATAATCAATTTACCTAGTTGTGTTATTATATAAAGGTTCAGGCAAAATATACATATATTTTGTATTGTTATGGACGCTTCTATTCTGTTTTAGAGAGAATGATTATGAAATGTAAATAAGAAGCAGGTAGCCATTTTTGGTCTTTGCTTTTACAGTAATTTCTTTCATGTAAGTTCATTTTTATTTGTTTTATTTATGTTGATTCTAGTTGTGTTATGTGAATTTTATATTATTTAATTAACTAAAACCCAAATCTCTCGATTGAAACTATAGTTAAGTCAAAATCTAAATGATAACTAAATTAAAAAAACTCGTTTAGATAATTCATAATAAATTGTAAATTTGTCCTTTTTGAACTGTAAATATTACTAGAAGATAATATTTTAGTAACGTTTATAGTCTAATTATAGTTACCTGGATATGTTATTCGTGCTTTAAACTACTGTCTTATGTGTTTCACAAACAGTATTATTGATGTTTGTTTGATTTTATAACCTATCTAAATGATATACGTTGCGACTAAAAGGTTATTTCCTTAGATGCAAACTGATTTATTATTTGAGAGTGTATTAAGCTCCACGGTAGTAGAAAACCCATGATAGGCCGTGTAAGAGAAACCTCAAACCATTATTTTGTTTACTGATATTTCTTATTTCATGTGTCTTTTATGTGTATATAAATGTATGGTCACAACGTATCTGTTGCTATTTCAAATATGACATGACTTTTACTCAGTAATTTACTTTTGTGTATTTATTTTAAACTGACACGTTTACCTTTTCTAGTTTATGTGTAACTCCATATGACTGACTCAATTTCACTTACTTTTGATGTTTTATGTCAATGAGAGATTTACGTTTTATCTATTTATAAATACTCTGTATAAACACACAACGGTATGAACTTGATAAATTGATTTATTGATCCGTACAGTTTTTTGTAATCGAACTAAGTAATAATTTAATTACCTATTGAACTTGAAGCTCTGACGTATTTTATCTGGGCTAGCATATTTTCAAGAAGGTTTTTACAGAACTAGCCACACATTTGTGTCAGTTTAAATCCGTCCCCCCTGGCTTAAGGTTAAGAATAAATTAATAAAATACTATAATAATATTTAATTGTTCTTTTATTTGTGTTTATCTCTCTTCTTCCGTACGTATGAAGTACGAGTAGATCAATCGTTATCAACTATGGCTGTAACGGTATATTTTTATTAGTCCTGAACAAATGTAGTTTTGTCTACATATTCACTAAAAATCTTAAGTCCGGTTCTGCAAATTTATGTTCCTTTTAAAATGTAAACTTGTGTTAGCATTTGGTAAAAACAACCCTATAAAAATTATTTTAAAAAAGGTTGGTTTCAAATCCTCTTAGAATTATAAAAAGCATTTGGGCAATAAATTATTTCTTTCTGTATTTTATTTATGCACGTGTATAGTGGTTAAAGCAGCTTCTTTGTTAAAATCTTGGAAACCATTAAATATGGTTCGTGATAAACTAATTTTTGTTCAATTCCCATAGATATTGTAGTTGGGTTCCGTAAATATGTCATAAAGCAAGTCACCTTTATCAAATTTTATGTTTGCTATGTGTTAAAAATCTCTTTGGTTACTCATATATGCGTTTAAAAAAATAATAGTTTGAAGTGTCTGCAGTTTTACAAAACAATACTTCCATTGCACTATCCGTCCGCGAAAATAGAAACTACGTAGCATTTTGTTCTTTGGGGTCAAAATACAGTAGCAAAGTTAAGAAAATCTTCCCTATCGACTCCACGTGGACTGTTTAACCCTGATTTGTTTAAGCCAAAACACGCGACTCTTTGATTGGCGTACACAGATCTGCACCCTCCGAATTACTTAGTATCTAACAATATAACCTTCAGTTTTAAAAAAGACACGACACTTGCCTTGAAGTGAGATTCCGAGACGGTACAGTTTTTAATAATTCAGCCGATGATCTAAATATACAGTACAGTTTATAGATAAAAGTGGCTTGTTATTTTGTAATGGATCATTAAAACAATTATCTCTACCGTTCCAGTTTTAATTAGTGAACTTACATTATTAAAAATCGAGTGGTTCGTAAAATGTTACAGAATCATTGTTAACAAAAACAACAGAAACGTATTTATGTGGGACTATCGTTTATTTGAGACGGATTCATAATCTAATTAATAAATTCCCGTTCTATATGTGGATTAGAATAAATAATTATCGATTTAATCAGAAGTAACTAAACTAGCAAGTGCTAAATGTGTTTAAATTGTTTAAGATTTTAAAGATATTACCGTTAGTTATCGGACGCAAGTTATTATAAATAAAATTATAATAGAGACAGGATTGTTTTAACTGTGTTTTAACAAAGAAAGTTAGTTTGGACCATATCGATTGTTTCAATGTTTTGTTTGATTGAAATAAACTATTAAAGAAAATCAAAAGTTTCCTTGGACCTGCTGCAGTCAAAAGTAATTCATCATCATTAACGTTCAGCAATTATCACCTAATAAGAAGCATTTCCAGTTTCAATAATAAGTTCAATATCAGTCAAGAATAATGGTTTTTTGCAATGCAAGTAATTATTGGTTTAAGATGAATTCGATTTATAAGATCAAGGTATTGTAATTTAAGAATTATCTATTTTGTGTGTAATTTTTGAGTAATTTTGTTTGTGTTTACGGATTTTTTGGTTAGTTGATTATTATTATCTATTATAATAAGAGGATTTAGTAGGATTTAACATTAGAAAGTTAATTTCAACAAGATTCAAATATATTAACTTCAATAATAACTGAATAAACTTAATTACGTAATATTTTTATAAATTTATGTTCAATAAAATTCAAATAATTTTATGTTTAATAAATTTTGATCTCAATAAATTTCTGAATATTTTTTGTTCAATATAGTAGATGAATACTTTAAATTTAATAATATCATGTTTCTTATGTTCTTTGGTTATATATATATATATATATATATATATATATATATATATATATATATATATATATATATATATATAGACTTTTAATTAATGGCTTTTATAATTATATTAATCTATTAATATCAATGGAATAAGCCTATATAGTTATTTTTATATCTGGTTTATTTTATTTGCCAATATTTCGAAGAATGCTATTTTTTCTTCATTTTCAAGGCGAAAAATTAACAAGATATTAAACTAAAACTAGTCCTAATAATTATACAAAATAAAATTTTTAATAATATTTTTTCCATTTCTTTAATAAAAGAGTTGTATTCATTCCATACAACGATGTAATATCTTGGAAAAAACCCATGTATTATAGACTTTTAATTAATGGCTTTTATAATTATATTAATCTATTAATATCAATGGAATAAGCCTATATAGTTATTTTTATATCTGGTTTATTTTATTTGCCAATATTTCGAAGAATGCTATTTTTTCTTCATTTTCAAGGCGAAAAATTAACAAGATATTAAACTAAAACTAGTCCTAATAATTATACAAAATAAAATTTTTAATAATATTTTTGTCCATTTCTTTAATAAAAGAGTTGTATTCATTCCATACAACGATGTAATATCTTGGAAAAAACCCATGTATTATAGACTTTTAATTAATGGCTTTTATAATTATATTAATCTATTAATATCAATGGAATAAGCCTATATAGTTATTTTTATATCTGGTTTATTTTATTTGCCAATATTTCGAAGAATGCTATTTCTTCTTCATTTTCAAGGCGAAAAATTAACAAGATATTAAACTAAAACTAGTCCTAATAATTATACAAAATAAAATTTTTAATAATATTTTTGTCCATTTCTTTAATAAAAGAGTTGTATTCATTCCATACAACGATGTAATATCTTGGAAAAAACCCATGTATTATAGACTTTTAATTAATGGCTTTTATAATTATATTAATCTATTAATATCAATGGAATAAGCCTATATAGTTATTTTTATATCTGGTTTATTTTATTTGCCAATATTTCGAAGAATGCTATTTTTTCTTCATTTTCAAGGCGAAAAATTAACAAGATATTAAACTAAAACTAGTCCTAATAATTATACAAAATAAAATTTTTAATAATATTTTTGTCCATTTCTTTAATAAAAGAGTTGTATTCATTCCATACAACGATGTAATATCTTGGAAAAAACCCATGTATTATAGACTTTTAATTAATGGCTTTTATAATTATATTAATCTATTAATATCAATGGAATAAGCCTATATAGTTATTTTTATATCTGGTTTATTTTATTTGCCAATATTTCGAAGAATGCTATTTCTTCTTCATTTTCAAGGCGAAAAATTAACAAGATATTAAACTAAAACTAGTCCTAATAATTATACAAAATAAAATTTTTAATAATATTTTTGTCCATTTCTTTAATAAAAGAGTTGTATTCATTCCATACAACGATGTAATATCTTGGAAAAAACCCATGTATTATAGACTTTTAATTAATGGCTTTTATAATTATATTAATCTATTAATATCAATGGAATAAGCCTATATAGTTATTTTTATATCTGGTTTATTTTATTTGCCAATATTTCGAAGAATGCTATTTTTTCTTCATTTTCAAGGCGAAAAATTAACAAGATATTAAACTAAAACTAGTCCTAATAATTATACAAAATAAAATTTTTAATAATATTTTTGTCCATTTCTTTAATAAAAGAGTTGTATTCATTCCATACAACGATGTAATATCTTGGAAAAAACCCATGTATTATAGACTTTTAATTAATGGCTTTTATAATTATATTAATCTATTAATATCAATGGAATAAGCCTATATAGTTATTTTTATATCTGGTTTATTTTATTTGCCAATATTTCGAAGAATGCTATTTTTTCTTCATTTTCAAGGCGAAAAATTAACAAGATATTAAACTAAAACTAGTCCTAATAATTATACAAAATAAAATTTTTAATAATATTTTTGTCCATTTCTTTAATAAAAGAGTTGTATTCATTCCATACAACGATGTAATATCTTGGAAAAAACCCATGTATTATAGACTTTTAATTAATGGCTTTTATAATTATATTAATCTATTAATATCAATGGAATAATTTCCAAGATATTACATCGTTGTATGGAATGAATACAACTCTTTTATTAAAGAAATGGACAAAAATATTATTAAAAATTTTATTTTGTATAATTATTAGGACTAGTTTTAGTTTAATATCTTGTTAATTTTTCGCCTTGAAAATGAAGAAGAAATAGCATTCTTCGAAATATTGGCAAATAAAATAAACCAGATATAAAAATAACTATATAGGCTTATTCCATTGATATTAATAGATTAATATAATTATAAAAGCCATTAATTAAAAGTCTATAATACATGGGTTTTTTCCAAGATATTACATCGTTGTATGGAATGAATACAACTCTTTTATTAAAGAAATGGACAAAAATATTATTAAAAATTTTATTTTGTATAATTATTAGGACTAGTTTTAGTTTAATATCTTGTTAATTTTTCGCCTTGAAAATGAAGAAAAAATAGCATTCTTCGAAATATTGGCAAATAAAATAAACCAGATATAAAAATAACTATATAGGCTTATTCCATTGATATTAATAGATTAATATAATTATAAAAGCCATTAATTAAAAGTCTATAATACATGGGTTTTTTCCAAGATATTACATCGTTGTATGGAATGAATACAACTCTTTTATTAAAGAAATGGACAAAAATATTATTAAAAATTTTATTTTGTATAATTATTAGGACTAGTTTTAGTTTAATATCTTGTTAATTTTTCGCCTTGAAAATGAAGAAAAAAATAGCATTCTTCGAAATATTGGCAAATAAAATAAACCAGATATAAAAATAACTATATAGGCTTATTCCATTGATATTAATAGATTAATATAATTATAAAAGCCATTAATTAAAAGTCTATAATACATGGGTTTTTTCCAAGATATTACATCGTTGTATGGAATGAATACAACTCTTTTATTAAAGAAATGGACAAAAATATTATTAAAAATTTTATTTTGTATAATTATTAGGACTAGTTTTAGTTTAATATCTTGTTAATTTTTCGCCTTGAAAATGAAGAAAAAATAGCATTCTTCGAAATATTGGCAAATAAAATAAACCAGATATAAAAATAACTATATAGGCTTATTCCATTGATATTAATAGATTAATATATATATATATATATATATATATATATATATATATATATATATATATATATATATATATATATATATATATATATATATACATGCAGAAAGCACTGATACGCCTCCGAATATATGTCTGTTCATAGCGATCGCCTCCGATTTTGGAGGCGAAGTGGAAAAAACGGAGGCGAAAACGAATCCCCGTGTATATGTAGTTTAAAATGTTGGAAATCATTTATTATGCCGTTTCCCAAATTTTAGGTCGGAGTCGAAAAATACCTATTCACCCAGTCATAGATACATTTTAGTACATCGTGTTATACTCTAGGCGGCGCCTTCGCTGTATACGAGATACGTCTTAACTTAAGTTACAGCATTATACACCTCCCTACATTTAACATGCATTTTTTGTTCATATTAGCGGCAACACAGCATAGAGGCAAAACCTCCCTATGTGCATCTTCAAGAAGTTGCTCTATTGTATACACTTGACCATGGACTTTCAAATTTATTAAAAAATAGATTTTCATAAGATCAACAAGTTAAAATGAAACTAAAATTTTGTTACTAAAAGCTTTACAATTTGTTACTTGCATTATGTATGATTTGGGAAATTTATATAAATATTAAAACATAGTTTTACACATAAAATGTATAACCATATTTCAAAAACACCTATTTAAATTTCTGAGGAATGTAGACCGACCAAAAGCTTGTTTCAAAAATTAGCAAAATTCTTAATTATTATGAAATGACCCCGTTTATTCGTATATCCATTATCGGTATACATTATTAAAATCTAATTAGATGTCTAATAAATACACAAATTCTCTGAAATTATTTCAATTGACTGCCTATTTACGTATTTACTTATAAAAAAATTATATGATATTATTTTTTATTTCTTCCTTGGCACTTTAAACGTATTTTAAAAATAATCAAAATACTTTTGCAATGCAAATGCCCTCGCGCGTCCTGCTCGTTTTTTATTATAGTATAGGAATGAATTTAGGAAATCATTTTAAATACCTCATTGTCAGAAAAGTTTTGTTCGTTATGAAATAAAGTTTAATATTTATGTCTATTAAAATTGTAAGCGTAATTAGGCTATATTAGACGTTTTCTTCTGCATTTTATGATTAAATCCAAACAATCATAAACATTTTAGCACGATTTGAGAATGCTTTGTCACAAATTGTTTGTTTTAGCAACAGTTTGTAAAGTGATACTGTCAAAACTAGAGAGGCGCAGTATTTTACGATGACTTCATAATTTTAAGAAGAACAATACAAACTCAGCAGTACCTACGTATCACCTTATTATTACTGGCCATCGCCGAATCAACGATTGTTGTATCCAATAAAATGCTATTATGTGAATAATTTAACTTTCTACGTCTTTTTAATTATTTTTATTATTTATAATTATCATAATTATATTATTTTCTAACGATAAAAAGTGCCATTCTTGGGGGCATACTGTCTTAATAAAACGCTGTTACATAAACCATTATCACTTCCAAAGATTAAGAATGAATGTTTTTACTGACAAACCTTTAATTTGTAAATAACCCACATTATATGTAAGCAAGAATAACAAAATTTCGTTGTGACAAAATTAAGCTATTATAGAAATTTAATGGTATCTTTCAATTAAAACTACAATGAATAAATAAAGTAACACAATATTTACTATTTAAGATGTTATTAATTATTTGGCTTCACTCAATTCTTCTACTTACATACGTATGGTATACGCATCATTCCTTATGGACTCTTATGAGAAGACAACGTCATTGGAGGCATACACAACTGATAATTACATACAATATATACTAATAGGAGTTGACAGAGTACGATAAGTATTTATTTAAGTATACATGTCTCCGAGCATTTAACTTGCGTTTTTTGTTCATATTAATCAATTAATCATATTAGCAGAAACAATGTATGAAGGCTGATCATACTAAAACGTTTCTTTAATAATTTATTGTATAATATCCAGGCACAGATTTACCATATTCGAGGCCCCCATCGTATTGTCCATAATAACATTTTAATTGTGAGAAATGGTTTTAGGGAATAATTACATTTTTGACTAAAGATTTCATATTTATATTCGAAATTTAACATTTTTAATAAAAAGCAACTTGAGAAAAAAGTGAAATATTTATTATTAAAAACGTTAATAATTGGAATAAAACGTTTTGCTCATTACATAAACATATAACCATCTTCTCCATTGTAATTTAGTAAATCTACTTTGGTACAATAACAACTCGAAAAAATTCTTGTATATCAGTTGCACTTGCAAGAGATTCAGATAATTTATAATCAATGAAATTATAATAATATTGAAAATTATTTCACGAATGACTCTAGAGGTACTAAAACTTTAATTATTATATATTAAAAAAAACTAAAACAAAACCTAACTAAACTTATAAATAACAAAAAAGTCTGAGTCTGAGTAGAAAATTATGCTAAATAAATGTTGAAAGAAAGTATAAAATTTAATTTCAGGATTTTGTAGAATATCCTTTTTGTTTAATTACTTCTAACGTTTTTTATATTTAAAACTAATTTAGGTTTTCTCCGGCTGTGATTTTATTCCATTCTTCATCCAACACTTCTTTTATAGCAGCTTAGAATGTTATGTAGTGTTATCGAATTCGTCTCTCCAATAACTCTCAAAGGTTCCCAATGGACTTTCGAGCTGGGGGATCTCTAGGGACTTCTAGGTAATGTCATTATTGACCTACTTTGTTTAAAAAAGGATCCACTAATAACTGATAATTGAAGAATTAAAAAATCAACTTCATGAACATGAAACATGAATGGAACATGAGGAAACATGATGGTCAATGATGATCAGTTACATTTTCAGAAGGATGGGGCTCTAAAAGATGGTATCTCAATAACAAGATCAGTTTTTAAAATAATATACTTGAGTTGTCTGTAAGTAAATGACTGAACTGCCACAATTTGGCACCAGTCTGTATGTGAAACGTGTGAGACGTTTGTATGTGAAATAATTTAAATCATATTGAAAATGGGTTGTTAAAAGACTTATCTCTGTATCTCAGCAATCCATGGGCCGATTTCAATTATTTTGCTCCAAAGATTCCTTTTTCCGAGGGGTCTCTCACTCTCGGCAATAGGTGTACAGTTTCTCGGGAATAAATTGCTATGAGTCGGAAATATTGAGCAATATTGTGCAATATGGGAAATAAACGGGAATACAAAGGAATAAGAGGCAATAAACAGAAATAAACGGGAATACGCAGGAATAAGCGACAATAAATAGAAAATACGCGGCAATAAATGGGGAATACGTGGCAATACTGAGAAATAAACTCGGCAATAGAAATAACACGCTCCATTCTTCTCGATTTCCATTACGCGTTTTATCTCAAACGCGTTTAAAAATCTAGGTGGTCTTCTGAAGAAGTGAGTATATGTTGTAGTGTGCGCGGAAAAATAATGACGGCAAGTAATTGTTTTTTGTTTGAACATTGAAAATCATTCACCGTTTCTAAGAATCGTGATATGACACTTACCCTTAAAAGGCTAATTGAATAAAGGATTTCTTTATACTATACAGTGTGTAAATAAAGTATGGAATAAAATTCATATTTTCTGTATTACCACGTGAATTTTATTTTCTTTCCTGCGAATTTTATGGACATCAATTTTAATTTTTTAGTTTGCTACTGTATCACGGCCGATGATTTTAAATGGAAACCCCTTATTTTCTTGCTAGAAATGAAAAGTATATATTTTTTTGAGTTCAGCAATATGTGGTATTTAAACTTAGTATTTTTTGAAATTTGGAGGACCAAATGTGATAACTTTCACGAAAATAATAATTAATCTTTCAACTCTTATTATTATTTTCGTGTCAAAGTTTATGAAAAACAATTAGCAAATCGGTCTTGTAGAACTCGTATAGGAGAACTATGGCGGCATGCAAGTGTTTGTCTATACATCAGAACAATACGAATATTAAACACTCAGTGATGGCTATGGCTAGACTGTAAGGACTGCAGTCGATTTAAAACACAAGGCTGTTTTTTGTTCCAGTTCGTTTGAGAGTTCTACTGGGTCGATTTACGTAATTCTTATTTTACAGTGAAGCTTCCACTGTGTGCATTAGTATTTTTTATATTTTTTAATTTTTAAATCCAAAAATTAAAAAAATTATTTCGAGAAAAGCCATCCACTTGCAGCGCCCTCTTGTTAGTTCCCAGCGTGTAAACCTTTGGAATTGCGCTTAATAGACAAACCATTTCTATCACTAGCATCTAGGTGTTGAAGTCGCCGATATGCGCTGTAGCTGTTTCTAGCAGTTGTAATTTTATATTTTAGTGGTTATAATAGTAAACAAAAATCAATTCAAAATAGATAAAATAGTACTAAGATTACCACATGAATGATAAGAGAATAAGAATAATTATTTTCTGAAATTGTGAAGTTATAGAAAATTTAAAACGACAATATTTAATTTTTAGGTTAGTTCACTACGAACATAACTATAAAAGCTGCAATAAACGTATGTATAAAATAGTATTTGCAACAAAATGCTATAAACATCTACTTGTTTATTAATAATTCTTGTAACTAAACAATTTTGGTTTGAAGTAACAGTTTCAACTTGCATAAAAATGTACAGTAACGAAATATTTGACTGCCAATTTCAAACACATATTTTTCATCAGTCATGTTTTTGAAATACTAATAAACGTGTTCAAGAAATTTGTTAAACCAGATCTCTAGATTCTCATAATTTCTGTATTTAAACGCGGGCAGTATTTAAAAGTGCTACAATAAATTAATTACAAATGCTAGGAATAGCTAGGGCATGTCGGTGGCTGCAGCTCTTGCAGTCTAGTCTTTCAGCATCCATCATCGAGTGTTTAATATTCGAATTGATCTGATGTATAGACAAACCCTTGCATGCCGCCATAGCTCTCTTTTACGAGTTCTCCAAGACCGCTTTGATATTCTATTTTCTTTAGATTTTTATACCATGAATTTAAAATACTTTATACCTATTTAAAACACAAGGCTTATTTTTGTTACGCTTCGTTTGAGAGTTCTACTGGGCCGATCTGCGCAATTCCAAGTTAAAAGTTTTATGATGTAGATTTTCCAGGTATTTTTAGTTTTGCGAGTTTTTAATTATTTATATTTTTAAAAGAGTTATTTGTAACCGATGCATTTCTATACGCTCGAGACCGATTGTTCACTTACACCGAAATCAAGCGAATCTCTTGAAGTAATTTCAGTTTCATCAGAATCAGAATTTTTTGAATCAGAAAAATCAGACTTAGAGGAAGGAAACATGCAAGAAAAAAATGAAAGATAAAGCTGAAATTAGAAAAATATTATGTAATGTTTTACGACACCCGGTGGTACATTGGCCGAATTTTGGATATTGATAAAGAAAAATTCTTGAAAGAAGATTTGGAAAACTTCATACAGCCCAAGGAAAACGACATTCAGAAAGTAGATTCGGAATTTATATTTTATAGTCCTGTAAATTTTACTGGAGTTCTGGAATTCTTTTTGAATTTTATTTACTGCCGTGCATTGGGATTCTCACTTTTCAAATAAATTTTTGTTATTTATCTCAATGTGTCTTTTTTTGTATTTCTTAGAGTCGATCTATCTGATATATATGTTCTTCGTTTCACGTATTCGGTTCGCAGTTACTTTAACAGCACTTAAAAATGTGATGTACATATATTATGATTGAATAAAAAACTATTTTTTACAGATCATTTTTTATTTGTGAGGAATTTTGTTTACATTTTTCTTAGTGGAGCTACGACCTTTTGTAAAATTATCAAAAAAACCAATAATAAACACCTTTCATTCAAATACACCCACTGCTAAAATCATGCATGGAATACGTAAATAAACACGGCAATAGGAAAATTAATGCAGCAATACAGAAATAAATACGGCAATACGGAAATAAATACGGCAATACGGAAATCGAGACGGGAATACAGCAATACAGACAAGAATAAAGGAATAAAAACGGCAATACGGGAATAACAAGTGAGAATACGGGAATAAAGACAGTTATTGCCGTAAAGCGGCAATAGGTGTACATAATTTCTGGGTGTGAGAGACCCCTCGCCTTTTTCATTCCCTTTAAAATGATCTGTCACAATGGGGGGAGGGGTTAAAAAGTTGGTGGAGTGGGGATAAGGGTGTGAGATGCAAAATTTTGACAATTCTGTATTTAAATGTCCCCATCGAAAAATAAATTGACGTGTTTTTGCTGAAATCGATATTTTGTTTAATTTAGGAGATTGTCACGTGGGGTTTTCGTGACTGGAGGACGTAGTCAGAGGTAGAGAGAAATTAAACACAAGTTGTAAAAAACAACTATATACTAAAGACAATAAAGAGAGTACAAAAGGTTAACACACATGTTGACATATTGATACATATTGTGAGGACGTATCTGTCCTCCAAAACAAGTACAATCAAGAGGAGGTCGGAACCAACCCTGTTCTAGCACTAAATCAACTAACTAAGCGTAGGAGCTAGACTCCTAGTAATTTATAAAGCTAGGGATTTTTGTTTGTTTGTCGGATGGTAACAACTTTTACTAAATCTACAAAAGTGAAACAGAGATATGACAATTTAAATTCAAATGTTTTGTTGTTACCAACATGAAAACAAAAAAAGTCTGTATAGCACTCATGTCATCTAAAGAACAAGTTAATTTTATTTAAGAAATTTGTGCAGAATTCGGCACAAAAGAATTCGCGGATCACGCGCCCAGAAACTATGTTGCAAATACTCGTTATTTGTTGTGTTGCAACACACTCGTACTCAAACATTGACTATTACAAACAAATTACTATGAATAGAACGCCGGACCCGATTGCAAAGTATACGATACAACGAGCGGGCGCTATAGACTATAACGCTCGTTTATAATGCCCTAGTTGTTATACAGTTGTTTATATAGTTCGTATCACAGGTATAAACAAAGAATAATATGTAAGTGAAACATAAAAGATTTTTATTTTCAAAACAACTCGACATTGGAAATTTACCCGACTTAGTCTAGAAATCTCATAAGGTGTATTTGAGGATAGCGCTAATTAGGAAAGCCCGATCAAGTTCCTATGAGTACTCGATTACGTCAGCCCCAATTTATTTCAAGGATAAGTTACTTAGGGAAGCTTGATTAAGACCTCATGAAGACCCGATCGGGATAGCTACAGTTTTTTTCTGGATTAAACTACATAGGGGAACCACTTAAGATCGTTGTGAATTTCAAAAGGGGCAATCTGAGCTAATTTTACAATTAAATAAGGCCCCAAAGAGACAACCTCAGTCCTCGTAAGGTCCGGATAAGATGTCCTAATACTGTTCTTATAAAAGGAAATTGCGTTACTTGGTCTCACAATGTTCTAACAACAAATACGATTGTTTTATTATAACAAAGGTTAAATAATTTGCACTGTCTCCGATATGAGTTACATTTTGTCCTATCTCACATCCAAAAATACTGCAAAACACGAACGAATTCAATTTTTCATATATAATTTAACAAGTGGTCTAATTTTTTCCGATAAAATTTGTCATTTCAGAAATGAGTATCTTTTGCAACTAAAACTACACGATTCGACGAAGGAGACGACTGTAATTTTATAAAAGCAAAGCTACGAATGTCTTAAATGACAAATTTTGCAAAAAAAATTAGATCACGATTTGAATTCGGCTTGACAATCCATCGAGCAAATTTGACATTTCATTTTGACATACATTTTTTCACTGAGAAAAAACCACTACTGGTTTTTTCACTATAAACTAATTTCATTTGTTATAACGTTGAAATTCACAACCCATTATTTGTTTGATGGTCACTGTTTAAAACCAAGCTTCTCCGTTGTTTGGTTGTCACTGGTTTTCCCTTTCTTTCGGTTTATCGTGAAGTCGCTCCTGCGCGTTTGAGCTCCCTGCTCAATAGTAGAGTGAAGTAACAAAATGGCTTTTTGGTACGAGAAGTTGAATGGGCGAGATATAAATTAGAAATTGGTTTTAAATATTAATTCGCTTTAGCGGAATAAATCTCACATTCAACAGAACGATCGCTTGGTTATTTGTGTGCGATCAATCGTCAAATTGGACGGATTACGTTCTGGTACAAACCATTTTAGGTAACTTCTGTTCGTTAAAACCTCGTTGCGCTAAAAATCTCACAAATGTCTTTTTATTTTAGGTACTATTATTTCCCTAGCCGTCACCTTGAGGGAATTGTATTGTAAAAGACCTTTCAGTTTATAGAAAGGTCTTTTTGTTTCGGGTTTTGTTGTTCGTTGGTGTATTCTTGTTCCTGCCCGTCTGACCGTGTATTTTAATTGGAAGGTTCTTCCCCTTTGTGTCCGTACCTACATCTATACATATACCGGGTCGGAGAAAAACAACCAAATATCGAAGGGTGGAGCGAAAACCCTCTAAGCAAGGCTTTAAACATACAGCCGTGGGTCTTCGAATGGTGGGATGTTTGTCTAAATTTGTATGTATTATGTGTCATTTTATTTATGTATATGTATATATTTATTCAATGTGTTTACAATTTATGCATGCATGTTAATTTTAAGGATAAAACGAGATCTCGAATATTGGAATTGTTGTAGGGTAGTTTTAAGTACAACCAACTGTGATACAAATCACCATTCACCTTTTTTTTTCATTGAAACATTACATTTTTTTTATCTGCACAATAGAAAATAGTTGCAAGTAAAATAAAGCCCTACTTAGAACGTTTACATTTCACTACGTGCGTTTTATTTATTTATTATTTATTTATTTGTATGATTTTAATATTACTTTCCAGTTCGTCATTTGTAAGTATATATGTACGGTACGACCAAAATATTGGAAGTTGCCCATATTTTAGTAGATCTATTTCTTCGTTTGCCTGATAAGCTTGAAGCTTTAGTAATAAGCATTGTTTTTAAACGAAGTGGCGCTTGTTTTTCTTATCTTTTATATTTTGTATTACCCCGCCCCTCTCCGACTTATTGGGGGCTAGCTGGCAAAAACTAAAGCAGTGTTATTTGGATCAAGCTGATACTTCCAGCACAGCTACATTTTGGTTGGTTAAGTGTTTCTTTATATAAAAATAGCCTTTGTGTTTCTGTAGGTTATAGAAAATTAGCGCCCATGCGTGAGGCCTTTTGTGGAAATTCCACTTTGTTAAAACCATTTGTTGTTCTTGCATGTTAGGATATTTTTGGGGAATATATTTTACCTGATAGATTAAGTATTTAGTAATTTAGGATAAAGAAACAACTCCAGGATTGTATTTTGTAATTTGTTGTATTCTTGTTACAAGTTATTTGATTAGTATGGATTATTAATCTTATTATAAATTGGTTATTTGTTTTGTTAGCCTTGATTATTAATTAGTTCATTATGGAACGGAAGATCCATATAGATAGGTTAAGTAAATCAGAACTATCTTATGAGTTAGCTATTAGAGGTCTTCCTGACTCTAATGTTGATAGTATGCGAAAGTCTCTTCGACAGTTAATGAGAATGGAACAAGATCAGTCCGTGCTTGAGTTACCAGCTCATCCGTTTACTTTTGAAGAAGATTCAGATGCTATTTCTACAGCTATTATTGAACTTAATACGGCTTTGGAGTCATTTGATGATAGTGTGGATTCTAATCCGTATAAAAAATTGCAAAGTAGGTTAAGTCACCTATTAGGTAGGGCTGCGGCCATGAAAGCCAAAGATGAGGCTTCTGCATCAAAGCGGGCCGAGTTCATTCAATCCATTCTTGGATTAATGAGCGATATTCACGATAAAGCTTCAGTACCACAGGTAACTGATGAAGGAGCTGTTCAGTTAGGGTTAGGTTTAAGCGTTGGGGAAGCTATTGTTAATTCTCCTGCGGGCAACCCAGCAGCTTCTTCTACCCTTGCTGCTCCTGATCCTCAATGTGGTCAGCCGAAGTCTGTACCAGTCTTTAAATGGGGACTTGATAAATTTGCAGGACATGAATCTAAGATTTCTTTAAATGCTTTTTTGCAACAAGTGGATGAGTTGTCTATTGCTCGGAATGTATCAAAGACCCAGTTATTTGCATCTGCTTTGGATCTTTTTAAAGACCAAGCACTTTTGTTTTATAGGTCTAGAAGAAATGAAGTATCTGATTGGGATTCTTTGGTTAAACTTTTGAAAGAGGAATATCTCCCTTTAGATTATGATGATAAGCTTTTAGAAGAAATTCGTAGGAGGACTCAAGGTCCTAATGAACCGCTAGGGACTTATTTAGTAGCTATGGATAATTTATTTTCCCGATTATCAACAAAATTTTCTGAAGGGATTAAATTAAGATTACTGTTAAAGAACTTAGCTCCATTTTACCAATTTCATTTGTCGTTTAAAGAAATTAATTCTATCTCTGATTTACTACAATTTGGTAGACAGCTTGAAGCTTCAAGGTTGAGGGCGGACAGTTATGTTCCTCCAACTAGAAGGAAAACCGACTTAGAGCCAGATTTAGCTTTTGTTGAGACTGCTAGTAATTCCAGTAGTGCTGCTTCAGATGTTTCGTCACGGTTGTGTTTTAATTGTAGGAAAACAGGACACGTGCGTTCTGCATGTTCTTCTCCCTTGATTAAACGTTGTTTTGGTTGTGGTGAGATGGGGGTCACTAAGACTTCTTGTAAGAAATGTTCTCCTAGGGATAATAATTCGGGAAACGGTTTTAATTCGGCATTAATGGGTGGTGTTAGTACCGAGTCTTCTTTTCAAGCAACCACTGTATTATTAAATTTTATCCTTGCTCATGCCGAAGGAGATGAACGCCCGTATTTGTCTATAAAAGTTTTGGGTCATGATTTGTTAGGTCTTTTAGATTCCGGTGCTTCTCGGACTATAGTTGGTAAACCAGGTTGGTCGTTTTTATGTAGTTTAGGTTTTGGTGCTGGTTTATCTAGGTTTGGAGCGACTGATTGTCGTGTAGCAAATGGTCAAACTGTGAAGAGCATTGGTCAAGTTGATGTACCGATCCAACTTCAGGATCGAATGCATATTATTTCTATTTTGGTAGTTCCGGATCTTCCACAGACTTTGATCTTGGGTATTGACTTTTGGAACCTTATGGGTATTGTTCCCAATTTGAGACAAGGCAGTTGGCGATTTGTAAAAGATTCTGACAATTCGTCTGTTGAACTGGAATCTATTGAGGTTATGCCTCTTAGTAATTCTACACTTACTTCTGAACAGAAATTGGAGTTAGAGAAAATTTTGAATGAGTCTAAAGCACTTCCAAGTGAGATGTTAGGTTGTACGTCTAGGGTTGAGCATGTTATTCGTACAAATTCTGAACCGATTAAGCAGAGATATTATCCGGTTAGTCCGTTTATGCAACGTCTTATCGATGAAGAACTTGATCGTATGTTGAGCTTAGGTGTCATTGAACCGTCTTCTAGTGGCTGGTCCAACCCAGTCCTAATGGTCAAAAAGAAAGATGGGACCTACAGATTTTGCATAGATTTTCGTCGTCTTAATCGTGTGACTGAGAAGGATGCTTATCCTATTCCCTATGTTAGTGCTACTTTGGATAAACTTCGAAATGCCAAATTTTTGTCATCGTTGGATGTTAAGTCTGCCTATTGGCAAATTCCTTTATCTGAGGATTCCCGTAAATATACGGCTTTTACAATCCCCAATCGTGGCCTTTTCCAGTTTACTCGTATGCCTTTTGGGTTACATAATGCCCCTGCAACTTGGCAAAGGTTTATTGATAATGTTCTTGGTCCATCTTTGGAACCATATGTTTTGGTGTATCTGGACGATATAGTCATCGTTACAGATAGTTTTGAAAAACATATTGAAATATTAAGAGAGGTTTTTAATCGACTGTCTTTGGCTGGTATCACTTTAAGTTCGGATAAGTGCAAATTTTGTGTCCCTGAGCTACGATACTTAGGTTATGTAGTTAGTCAGAAGGGAATTCATGTGGATCCTGAGAAAGTTCAGGCCATTATGAATATTCAGCCTCCTCGGAATGTGACTGAAGTTCGAAGTCTGATAGGTTTGACTTCATGGTACCGTCGTTTTGTACCACAGTTTTCTGATATCATTCAGCCGTTGACAACCCTTCTTAAGAAAGGTGTCAAATTTTATTGGTCATCTGAGTGTGAATGTAGTTTGCGGACTTTGAAAGAAGCTTTGGTTAGGGCACCTATTTTACGTTGTCCAGATTTTGAGTTGCCATTTACTGTTCAAACCGATAGTAGTGGTTTTGGTTTAGGTGCTGTCTTGACGCAACAGATTGATGGTGAGGAAAGTGTAATATGTTACCTTAGTCGTTCTCTCACTCGTCAAGAGCGAAATTATTCTACGACTGAGAGGGAATGTTTAGGAGTTTTATGGGCCGTAGAAAAACTTAGACCATATTTAGAAGGCCGTCGTTTCACGGTGATCACCGATCACTATTCTTTGGTGTGGTTACATAATTTAAAAAACCCGACAGGTCGTTTGGCTAGGTGGTCTTTGAGACTCCAAGAATATGACTTTGAGGTGGTTCATCGTAAAGGTAAAGACCATTTGGTACCTGATGCGTTATCACGTTCCGTACCGATTCTTGACAGTATTGAGTCAGGTGATGAGCCTGTTATAGTTTCAACCGATAAGTGGTATAATAGTATGGTTGATAGGGTTCGGGCTAAACCTGCTAAGTTTTCTCAATGGCGTATTACTAATGAAGGTTTATATAAATCTATGAAAACCGAAAATGATTCTGATACCGTTTGGAAACTTGTTGTACCTAAAGAAAATAGACTTGCTATTCTTCGTCAGGCACATGATCATCCTACTTCCGGTCATGGTGGAGTATATAAAACCTATCATAGATTAACTCCCAAATATTATTGGCCAAAAATGCAAGCCGATGTAGCTCGATATATTAAAACTTGTCAAATTTGTCAAAAATGTAAACCAGATTTAAGACCTCCTGCTGGACTGTTAGTTCCGCAACCAATTGTTGATCGCCCTTGGCAGATGGTCAGTATAGATTTGATTGGTCCTCTCCCGAGGAGTACAAAAGGTTATTCATATGTCTTAGTCATAATGGACTATTTTAGTAAATTTTGTTTGCTATTTCCTCTTCGGAATAGTTCAGCGAAGATGGTTTGTTCGAGAATTGAAGATGAAGTCTTTTTAGTTTTTGGAGTACCTAGATTGGTGTTGGTAGACAATGGAGCCCAGTTTACTGGTCGTGAGTTTCGCACTCTTTGTAGTAACTATTCAGTAAGAATTCGTTTTAATGCGCATTATCACCCGCAATCAAATCCCACAGAAAGAGCGAACAGAAATGTTAAAACTATGATTCGTTCCTATGTTAAAGAGAATCAGCGTTCTTGGGCAGATGAATTAACAAAGATTGGGTGTGCCCTTAGAACTGGTCGTCACGAGACTACTGGTTACACTCCCTATTTCTTAACTTTTGGTAGGGAACATATTTTAAAAGGCACTGATCATAAAATATCTGATAAAGTTCAAGATCTGCAAGTTGATCGTTCGTCTGCTACTGTTATTCCTGATAAATTGCAGGGAGTTTTTGAGGTAGTGCGTAATAAAATAAAAACTTCTTTTGATCGCAATAAACGTTACTATGATCTACGTAAGCGAGATACTCAATTTGTTATTGGTGACAAAGTTTTAAGGAAAAATTTTGCTCTTTCTGATGCGAGTAAATATTTTTCACATAAACTTGCTCCTCGTTATATTGGTCCTTTTACCATTCACAAAAAGGTGTCTCCTTGGACTTATATTTTAGCTGATGAACTTGGTAGGGAAGCCGGTAAATTTCATGCCAAAGATTTGAAAGAGTATGTTCCGAATCATGTCGGAGATTAGGGTCATTTGGTTGTTTTTTTTTGGGGGAACCATTTGGTGGTTTGGGTTCCACAGAGTTCAGCGATGGTTGGGGCTGTCCTCATTTGGAGCGTTTAGTGATACGCTCAGTTCGACCTAATATCTGTCGACTTGTTAGGGCTTATTAGTTTTTATTTAGATCTTTGTTTTGCGAATATCTATTTTTGGCTTTTATACCAAGATTCTTGATATAGCAATTTCGACTTTTGTTTTGGCTTAGCCAAACTATTTTTTTTTGAATACCGGATTTGACAATTTCTCTTCTCCTTTTTACCTTCTCCTTCTTTCCTATACCGATTTTGACTCCATTTTTGCAATAGCACGGCTTGGGCTGGATCCCCAAGACCGTGGTTCTTTTGGGTTTCTTTGGGCTGAACTCCCTTTTTAACCCCCGGTTTCTTCTTCTCTTGTTCTCTGTCTCAAACGGTACGTGTGTGGTGTCCGGGTGGTTAGTGTTGCTGAGTAGTGCTTCCGAACCTCGGATGCGGGGGTTTGGCGCTGTTCAGTCTCCATGACGTTGGAACTGGCAGTGCCCCGCATCGTGTGTGAAGTTGTGCTCCTCGGTGGCTCTGCCATCTGCCCACTTCACATGTGTCCGGGCGAGCCCTTCTTTTTCACTCTGTTTTCTTTTTCTTCTTTTTTCCTCTACACTACCCTCTCTTGGGTGCGAGCAGAGAGTATGTCGGCGGCTCTCTGTTCAGTTCTTTTGCTGGCCATGTTCAGTGGTTCGTGCTGGTAGGTTTTGTTGTGAGTCGTTGCCAAGCCTCGGGCACTGGGAGTTGCTCAGTGGTCCCTTCCCGACGCGGAATACCACTGTGCCCAGTACCGTGTGTGAAGCGCGTCTTTGCAGTGAACCCTGCTTGCCCGACCATTGTTCATGCTTCGGGGTGGAACCTTTTGTTCCTCTGTTCTTTCCTTACCTCCACCTCCCATTTGTGTTTGTCCTTTGTTGTTTTTTTTGGATTTTTTTTTGGATCACCTTTCTGGTGTTAATTTTTGGTGCCATGTTTTTTTGTCATGGTATTTTTTTTATCCTGGTGGATTGTTCTTTCAATTTCTTTTGGGCAAGTTAGATTTTAGCAAGGCTAGGTTATGCTAAGCCGCGAAAGGGTTTTCGCGACTGGGAGTTGAGGGGGGAATTATAACGTTGAAATTCACAACCCATTATTTGTTTGATGGTCACTGTTTAAAACCAAGCTTCTCCGTTGTTTGGTTGTCACTGGTTTTCCCTTTCTTTCGGTTTATCGTGAAGTCGCTCCTGCGCGTTTGAGCTCCCTGCTCAATAGTAGAGTGAAGTAACAAAATGGCTTTTTGGTACGAGAAGTTGAATGGGCGAGATATAAATTAGAAATTGGTTTTAAATATTAATTCGCTTTAGCGGAATAAATCTCACATTCAACAGAACGATCGCTTGGTTATTTGTGTGCGATCAATCGTCAAATTGGACGGATTACGTTCTGGTACAAACCATTTTAGGTAACTTCTGTTCGTTAAAACCTCGTTGCGCTAAAAATCTCACAAATGTCTTTTTATTTTAGGTACTATTATTTCCCTAGCCGTCACCTTGAGGGAATTGTATTGTAAAAGACCTTTCAGTTTATAGAAAGGTAAAAATCTTCAAATATTTAAAAATAATACAATATACAGGGTGATTTCTTTGTAGGTCTTTTTTTGTTTTGGGTTTTGTTGTTCGTTGGTGTATTCTTGTTCCTGCCCGTCTGACCGTGTATTTTAATTGGAAGGTTCTTCCCCTTTGTGTCCGTACCTACATCTATACATATACCGGGTCGGAGAAAAACAACCAAATATCGAAGGGTGGAGCGAAAACCCTCTAAGCAAGGCTTTAAACATACAGCCGTGGGTCTTCGAATGGTGGGATGTTTGTCTAAATTTGTATGTATTATGTGTCATTTTATTTATGTATATGTATATATTTATTCAATGTGTTTACAATTTATGCATGCATGTTAATTTTAAGGATAAAACGAGATCTCGAATATTGGAATTGTTGTAGGGTAGTTTTAAGTACAACCAACTGTGATACAAATCACCATTCACCTTTTTTTTTCATTGAAACATTACATTTTTTTTATCTGCACAATAGAAAATAGTTGCAAGTAAAATAAAGCCCTACTTAGAACGTTTACATTTCACTACGTGCGTTTTATTTATTTATTATTTATTTATTTGTATGATTTTAATATTACTTTCCAGTTCGTCATTTGTAAGTATATATGTACGGTACGACCAAAATATTGGAAGTTGCCATATTTTAGTAGATCTATTTCTTCGTTTGCCTGATAAGCTTGAAGCTTTAGTAATAAGCATTGTTTTTAAACGAAGTGGCGCTTGTTTTTCTTATCTTTTATATTTTGTATTACCCCGCCCCTCTCCGACTTATTGGGGGCTAGCTGGCAAAAACTAAAGCAGTGTTATTTGGATCAAGCTGATACTTCCAGCACAGCTACATTTTGGTTGGTTAAGTGTTTCTTTATATAAAAATAGCCTTTGTGTTTCTGTAGGTTATATTGTCCTAATTTGAAAAATTCTGTAATTTAATTGTTTAAAAATTTTCGAGTTGGATTGTCAAAATAATCTTGACTATGGCGCAAATGTTTCCTCTATCATTCTAATATTTTCATTAATAATATAACAAGTGGTCTAATTTTTTCCGACAAAATTTGTCATTCCAGATATGAGTAGCTTTCGCAACGAAAACTACACGAGTCGACGCAGGAGACGAGTGTAATTTTCCAAAAGCAAAAGCTACGAATGTCTTAAACGATAAATTTTGCAAGAAAAAATTAGACCACGAGTTGAATTCGGCTTGACAATACATCGAGCAAATTTTTATTTAGCGTGTGTAGTTAATATTAATTTAATTAAATTTGACATTTCATTTTGACATACATTTTTTCACTAAAAAAAACCACTAGTGGTTTTTTCACTATAAAACTAATTTCATTGGTCCCAATTTGAAAAATTCTGTAATTTGATTGGTTAAAAATTTTCGAGTTGGATTGTCAAGGTATAATTAATTGATTTCTGATCGTTGCAATATTTCCAAAGCATAGCTATGTTTTGCAGAAACGGAAGTTCTATTTTCTTTACTCTTCTACAAATGTAATCCGTAACCAAAGGTTTCTAACATTCTAATATTTTCAAGGTATAATTGATTTCTGATCGTTCCAATGTTTCCAAGGCTTAGCTATTTTTGCAGTAACCAAAGGTATCATTCGATTCATATATATTTCTTTTCTTTATAACACTCCCGAATATTTTTACTGTAAAATAATTAGGGGAGATAGTATTAGGGTTTTAAATAAAATGCACATAAAGCTGTATCGTGCGTGAAGCGATTTTACACCTTGTATGCTGCACTTGCTAAATTAAATATTTTAAATTAATGGAAAATTAGTCCTTTATGCTTAAAGTAGTCATTTTTGAAGAATAAATAAATGTACTTCCCTAACTGAATAAATAAAAAGTTAACTTCTAACAAAAACTTAAGCTTTTTAAATTAAATTAATTAAATTAAGTCTTTTAACCAATTCATTTAACTCTAAATACATGAAAGTACGTGATAAAATGATATAATATTACACGCCAACGATACAAATATAATCAACCGTCCTTCTAAAATATGGCATATCTCTATTAAATTAAATATTATCATTAGTAAGCAGACGACTTATAGACAACAATGCAAATAATACTATTTATAACAGAGGTACTCAGCGAAGCTGTTAAACAACAAGGACAGAAGAACCGTGCGTGTTTTAGTAATATGGTTATAATATCTAAGAGATACAAATAATACATTTTCGACTCCGAAATAATAGCAACGCCGCTGGAGGCGAACGCAACTGGTTGTCATATATAAAATATACAAATAGGAGTTAAAAGCGCATGTTAAAGATTCAGAGGCGAAATAGTACGGTAATTTGTTCACTCTAAGTATAAAGAATTTACAAAAAAAAAATTCCCCTCTCGACGTGCTCATCATCAACAAAGCTGTATAAAGCAATGGCAATAACTAGTTTGTCCGTATCTGTATATTTAAGGCCGGAGTCGCGGGCGCCTTATAGGCCGTCGGAGTTGAAAAAGATAGATAAGCACGTATATATATATATATATATATATATATATATATATATATATATATATATATATATATATATATATATATATATATATATATTGATAAAGGGTACCTTGTCACCTCCAAAGTAGATACCCAGCATACGTTGTCACCTCATATATAACGTTGTGACCTCCGTTTTCGGAGGTCACAACGTTTTGCCCTGTTTTCGACTGTATAAGCATATAGATGGTGTTAGAAGCCTAAATTCAAATTTTTGTCTGGAGGTGATAACGTCATACTTATACTCACAAAATAAATTTTTAGTTCAGCTGTAGATCGCTGGCGTTGCCGTCGCTGTTAGTTGTATAACTGCCAATACGATGTCACCTCCGCCTGTATATGTTGTTTTTTGTATCATGTACGGTACGTTGCAGGCTCCACACATTGGCAACGTTGTGTACAAGACCTAAACCACTCAGGTATATAGAATTCCATCGAAACCAGTACCCCTGGCGTAGTTTCGGCCATTTCACGCTACCTGAATTTTTACAGACACTTTTTGGGTATAGTAGCAGCATTTAAATAAATATTTGTAAACTACTCAGAAAATTTAAGGGATCTCTTGAATTGTACGTCATTTTTAAATAGTTAATGATACTTAAGAACAATAAAATAATAATTTCTATTTCATTTAAAAAGTTTTGAATTGAAAACGACTTTCTTTGAGATATGAAAAAAATTAAATAGGAAATTACGTTTTAGCCGTAATTATGTATAAATAAAAAATTCATCTTTTTCCAAAATGATCATTTCGGATTTACTGGATTATTATTATTTGATTATTATTTTAGGAATTGTCATATGACATATGATATATTCATTCTCGCATCCACAAAGAAAGATTTAAAAGATTTAGTATTACAATTAATAAATTTTCAAAGAAAAATAATTTTACTAAGCAAAATAATGTAACATTTGGTATGTAGTTTGCAAATTTCACCAAATTACCCGGTTAATAAAGTTTTCATTGACATTCTAACTATGTTTACATTTGATGAAGGAAAGAATAAGTCTGAAATACTCATTTTGTAATATATATATTATGTAATTAGGAGATCAAGCGATATTTTAAATCCAAGAAGATGTATAATGCCGAGGCGCCAGCCGAGGCGTTATAACATCTTCGAGGATTTAAAGAAGCTTGATCTCCGTATTGCATAAGTTGTTTTATTTTATTTCGTATTTCAATCCTAATTTCTCCCTTTTAAAATCCATCCGAATTTATTGTATAAAGAAGCAAGTTGCCTTGTCTGTGTCATCATACTCGTAACTAAGGAGATAAAAAGCAGCATGCATGCATGCATGTGGCTATAATGCAACATCAAATTATTTACGTTGCCAACAGCAACGGAGATCAAGAACGTCTTGAACTCCGGTATCATTGACAACGGAGATCAAGATATACTTTATATTACTAATTGTGGTATATAAAGAATTGTTTGAAATACGAAATGAAATAAAAAATATTAACTGTTTATATTTTTACATAATTACTACTAAAACATATTTTCTATTAAATTCCATATTGCAGCGGAAAATAAAACCTTACGTCATAATCTTGACATGAAGGTTTACGTACTGAAAGGCTTAAACAAACGTCAGTTTACCATAAAGTGTCGTATTTTTATTATTAGTATAGTCAATTTTTGCATTAAGTTCTTATTTTTTACTATCTAAAGATAGAGACTTGAAATCTTTTCTAATGCCTTTAGTACTGGACCAATATAAAATGTAATATGTTTAATATGGGGGCACGCCCCCCTGGTGGTTGAGACCCCCATTTTGTACCCCTGATTTAATAACGCAACCAAATTGAGAAAACTTGTGTTGGGAGTGTTCTTGGGGTCGCTGATTATGAATCCAATGAGAAAATTAAAAAATTAAAATAGCAGACCCAAAATGGCGGCTCTAAAATAACGGCCTTTGATATTGAATGCGATGTACGCCATTTCTATTGCTTCTAGAGAGAAATTCAAAGAATCAAAAAGTGTTTATAATGTAATTTTGCAAAGGACTACGCTATTTTGGTTACCTTATTATGTAACCCCTTCGCTCTGCCCTAGTAGTAGAGTCAATTTCTGCATTAAGTTCTTATTTTTTACTATCTAAAGATAGAGTCTTGAAATGTTTTGTAATGCCTTCAGTACTAGACCAATATCAAATGTAATATGTTTAAGATAGGGACACGCCCCCTCGGGGGGTTGAAATCCCCATTTTAAGCTCCCAATTTAACAACTCGGGAAGTTTTCAACCAAGTTGAGCAAAAACTATGTTTGAGGGAGCTGTGAGGTCGCTGATTATGGATCAAATAAGAAAATCAAAAAATTCAAAATGGCGGACACAAAATGGCTGTACTTTAGATTAAAAATGCGATTTACGCCGGTCCTATTAATTTTAGAGAAAAATGAGAAAAGCCAGAAAGTGTTTAGAATGTGATTCTGCATAGGAATGCATAATTCCGGTTACCTTATTATGTAACCCCTTCACTCTCCCCTACTGAGATGCCCACTAGGGTTGATTGAAGGGGGTTACATAATAAGGTAACCAAAAAGAGTGTATTCCTATGCAAGATTACATTCTAAACACTTTTTGACTCTTTGGATTTTTCTCTAAAATCAATAGAAACGGGCGTAAATCGCATTTTCAATCTCAAATACCGCCATTTTGAGTTCGCCATTTTGTATTTCTTAATTTTCTCATTGGACTCATAATCAGGAACACCAAAACCCCCCCAACATGAATTTCACTCAAGTTAATGGAAAACTTCCCGAGTTATTAAATTGGGAGTGTAAAATGGGGGTTTCAACCCCCGAGGGGTAAAACCGCCATTTTAAACATATTACATTTTATATTGGTTCAGTACTGAAGGCATTAGAAAAGATCTCAAGTCTCTATCTTTAGATAGTAAAAAATAGGAACTTATGCAAAAATTGACTTTACTACTAGGGCAGAGCAAAGGGGTTACATAATAAGGTAATCGAAATAGTATATTCCTTTGCAAAATCACATGAATTTTTCTCTAAAATCAATAGAAACGGCGTAAATCGCATTCTGAATCTCAAAGGTCGTTATTTTAGGACCGCCATTTTGAATTTTTCAATTTTCTCATTGGATTCATAATCAGTGGCTCCAAGAACCCTACCAACATAAATTTCGCTCAATTTGGTTGCGTTATTAAATTAAGGGTACAAAATGGGGGTCTCAACCACTAGGGGGGGGGGCGTGCCCCCATTTTAAACATAGTACATTTTATACTGGTCCAGTACTGAAGGCATTACAGAAGATTTCAAGTCTCTATCTTTAGATAGTAAAAAATAAGAACTTAGGCATGTTTTTTGCAAAAATTTACTCTACTATATAGAATGACTAGATTATTATAAAGCAGGGGATGAATGAACTTTCGTTCAAAGAGAAAAAATTCCAACACATGAAAAAAAAACGTTATAGGTCCTGTAAATGATTCTCCTTAGTTATCGTTTCAAGATTTCAGACGCGACTTCTGTCTTCCTTCAGAGATCAAACTCGTTCTGTAAAGTTTCATTGCCGGATTTATAACATAAATAACTATACATCAAAAATGTTTCTTTTTATAACATTCTATTCGTAAAAAAAATCCTATACTAACATCCTATCCTATTCGTTTGTTGGCGAAGGAAATGGACATGAGCTCCAGATCTATGTCGCCACTGATCAAGGAAGACCTTAGTATGAGGACTGGACACTTGTTAACAGCTCGACATAATGAAATAAGAAGAGTTGGAAACAAGTCTCATTTGCAGAGATAGGTGAAAAATCTTCATCGCCCAATCTTGTTTCCCTGCATTTTATATTTGGATTTAGGATTGATGCATTATGATAACAATTAAAGTAATTGTCAAACAATCCACATAGTTGATTTGGAAAACCCGTTTGCACATCCCAGCTAGGATGCGTGAACTCTCCTAAACTCATTCTAGATTCCTTATAGGAATCGAGCCCAATTAAGTAAAATACTTGTATTTACCCTATAGCGGAGTTGTTCGCATGATAAGATTATTATTTATTTATTATTTAGGCGGAGTTATTTATCGCTCGTAAATAGCAACAAACAAAGTCACTTTAAATCCAAATGAAACATACTATTTTTTTCCACTAGGGTAAAAGTGCCTCCTCTCTATGATTAGAAGTTTAGTCTAGCAATACCAACAATTTTTTATTAGAAGAAAAAAAATTAAAACAAAGGTCTTTGAATAAACCCCAGCGTGGCTGAATACTGGACAGTCAAATGTCGTTTTCTCGACATTGATCCAAGTGTAGGCGAATTTTCAGATATCGAATCTTGGTTCTCTAACTCATGTTTAATATGTATTTATTTTTAAGCGTTTTATATGTATAAAATGATGATGTACTTCAAACAATATTATTGCTTGGGTGATTGTTAAATCTAAGACGGCTGTAAAAACTGCTGCAGCGCTATATTTCCAGCGGTGTGTTGGACGCACCGATTTTCACCCACGTTTCAAGCAATTTTCAGATTCTGAGTCTCGGTTGTTTAATTGTCACTCGAGGGTTAATCAACAACCTGATACTAATTTTCGGTTCACTAAACGTTGTACAAGTCGGAGCCAATGTTCAGAAACCGAATCAGGGCTTCTTACAACTTGCCCAAGCTTCAGCCAATTTTCACCCGTTAGATCAATGCCAGTTACCCATAGAATATACTTAAGTCAAATATCAGATACTATTTCGCTAATTTGCTTTAGCTAGTCTAAAGCTAAGTACTCACAGCAGCGGATCCGCAGGCGGATGTCATACGATTGGTCGGTTTGAGTCAAATCGACTCAAACCGACCAATCGTATGACATCCGCCTGCGGATCCGCTGCTGTGAGTACTTACCTTTAGTCAATCTCTACATATCAAGTGCCGGTTACATACTTATCACCCAAAACCTTAGCCAAGTTTGAATCTTAGGTTCGCTAAACTAACTTCAGTTTTAGCAATCTTCAAAATTCAAAATCTTGGTTTCTTACCCTTCGGCTAAGGTTGGGTCAATATTCATATTATATTTTGCTAAATTTCTGTAAATGTGGTTTATTGTAAAGATGGATTAGTGGTTGCTAACCTACTGAATTTTTATGAACTTAAACTTACACTGGCAAGACTAAAGTGTAAACTATATTGACTTACCGACTGTACATATATATTTGCACAAGAAGACGTACACTATGAAAGTGTTAGGTTTGTACGGTCTCAATATGTGTTGAGAGTCTAAGACATTAATCATTTATACGAATTTTTGATTTCTTCGTACTTATTTTGTTAATGAACATTTTATATCCAACACAAAAATTGACTTTGCATTCAGTTACGGCGAAACAGTAATGGTAGACTTCGTTGCTTGTTTGCACTAGCATTCATTAAAGGAAAAGGATTGTGTAATAGTTGCTTTGTTTCTCAATTACCATCCTTGGTACTACATTAACATTCAAGATCGGTCCAAGACTAACTTTAGTTTTATTGCGATATCGGTGTCATTTATTGTCCAAAACATGCATAACGTATTGGTTTTAGCCAATAACAACCAATATTGGGTAACTCTGATCTTTCCATGTCTGAGACCAAGCTTGGTATCAAATTATCATCCCTACTTTAGTCTAGCAGTGGGCCATTTTCGGATATTAAGGTTGTGCCAAGGTTGATAAACATTGTTTCAAACAAAAGCTTATAGTGGTATTTTGTTTTAAATGGAGAGCAGCGTTTGCTAACATAATTAAGCGTCAAATAAACTGCCACTGTTAATTCTGATAACGCAATATACCTACTATTAATCTATGGTTTATACAATGTTATCAAAAAAGACTACATTAAGTTAAACCTGTCTTTAATGTTGACTTAAAGTACACGTTCCATAAAACGTACATGTTTTGTCGTTAGTAAGTGCTTTATTTAAAACATAAGTTAAAACATAAATTTACAAGAGGTAGGTACATGTATAACAGTGTAACATACGTATTCTGTATTTCGTTAGATCAACAAATGCTGGAAAAAATGTCTTAAGCAAAAATTCTATAAAAATGTTGATTAATTTGTTGTGTGTCGATTTGTTTTAATGTTAATAAAGTTGGTAACTCTTTTTGTTAATCAAATCACGGGAAATTCAATGGTCCTACATGATACGTGCGTGACTTCGGAAACAACAAGCATTTTTTGTAAAAAACACAATATTTAATTTGTTTATATTAAACTCTTATCGAGTTTAGTAAAAATTAAAAGAGTATCTGCCTTCATTTATTTATTTATTTCAATCGAAATGGAATCTGGATAAAAGCATATTCAATTTAACCGTTATTCCCGAGATTAAAAGAAACTTTATAGAATATCATATTTATACAAATACTACGTTACATAACTGATTTATGTCTAATACATCTAAATTTCAAAAATGTGCTATACTAATTATACGCAATATTGGTACTGGTTGCGTTCTTATTGACTTTTATTGACAATAACAAAAGAATTCCCTTTTTCTGGTTTTGTTATATTTTCAATTCATTATAGAAAGAAATTTCTTTCTAATATATCGCCGATCTAAGTATTTCTAATCAAATTACTAAAGTTTTCATTTAAAAAATACAACTTTATGAAGTAAACCAGAAATCAATGATTATAATTAGAAAAGCCTTATTCAACTAGTCAGTGCTACTCATAAAGACGCTTTAATAGTGTCGAAACTGCTTTTTAATATCTTTAATAACAATTCATAAGAAATACCAAAACGACAATTTCCTATAACTCAAAAAATAAAAAATAAGTAAATCGAGAATGCTCGCTTTTGTTATCTGGCCACTAAAATGCCCTCGGCGAGCAATTTAAACCACCCGATTTCAACATCTGGAGACCCACAAGAGAACCTTTTTATGAAATGTGCATCTATGGAATGTGGAGTCAACGCTCTGTATATATAACTGCACATAACGGTGGTATCTTCTGACCTCCGAACACTTGGCAGCGCTGCTGGAGGTAACAGCGAACTATAAGTATCTTCTTATATATAAATTTTGGAGGTCGGTTCGTATCTTCTGTATACTCTATATATGACAAAATAAAACAAGGGAAATAATTTCCCCTGTCTTGAGATTCGAATTCTAGAGGTTCCCCTCATCACAAATATAACAAATTTTTAGCAATATATCCACGGGAATACCCGGAAGTCAGGCCGTCTCCTTTGTATGACGGAGGTGACAGCTTAACAAGCATCAATATATATATATATATATATATATATATATATATATATATATATATATATATAAATGATTAGAAGTAATAATGCGCGTAGAGATATACAAGAAAGTGTTATAATAATGGGATATCGCGCAACAGAGGAGAAAGAAAACATAAGTTGCAGCCGTCTACACGTGTTTCACACTTATTAGTGATCATCAGGACGGCATAGCAGATGGAATAAATATAAAAGCAACTAACTCAGAAAGATGTAATAACACAAGGTTTCACTGCCAACCGCACATTTGTCTTCAGGCCGATACTGCAAATGTGCGGTTGGCTGCTATCAGTGAAACCTTGTGTTATTACATCTTTCTGAGTTAGTTGCTTTTATATTTATTCCATCTGCTGTGCCGTCCTGATGATCACTAATAAGTGTGAAACACGTGTAGACGGCTGCAACTTATGTTTTCTTTCTTCTCTGTTGCGCGATATCCCATTATTATAACACTTTCTTATATATATATATATATATATATATATATATATATATATATATATATATATATATATGTATATGATCTTTTATTTTTTACTATCCAATAAATATGTTTTCAAGTCTATACCAAGCGAGCTAAATGGAACCAAATAATTATAAATGTTTTATTAATTTTTTACATTTTAACATTAATAAATACAACCAACTTTTTGTCTAAAACCTGGTAAATTTTGAGTTCATTTTCTGATTAGAGAATTCAATATCTTTTCTGGCTTAACTAATGTCATTAAATTTCATAATCAGATGGCGCCCTTTTAGAGTATTTATTTGAGTTCTGAAACTCTTATCTACTCCTTTTACAAATAAGACAACTGCAGAACCAATACCTGCGACCTGAAATTAAAAATTTGTAAGATAGAGCTAAATCTCAAGCCGTGGTAATCTTGAACATCTTTTTAACGTAAGTATAAAATTATTATTTAGTTTAGACAAACTTTGGATGTTACACGGTCACATGTTATAAAAAGTAATCACGTAACGTAAGATCCAGTTTGTTCTTTTTGTTACATTTACCATCATAAGATTTGTCATTTGTAACGTTGGTGTGCCAACTTCCGTTTGGTTAAATATTTGAAATTGACGCGAATAGAGTAACTTGGGCCGTGATCGTCTAGTGGGTGGGACCCCGAGTCATTAATGTTTCATCAATGAAAACAAACACATTAGAATATAATGGAATTACTTAATAAGCTTGAAATAAATAAAGATTATTAAAAGTTTTACAGTTTTATTAAAATATAACCTGACAATATTGTTTCGACAGCTATGGTGTCATTATCAAAGGTAATATAATTATAAACAAACACGTCGCTAAGGTAGATACAAAAATAGGTAACTAGATAAAATAATAATAATAATCAGAATTAAATATCTAATACTTCTAGTAACGGAGAATTACTGAGCTCAAGTTGTTCATTCATTAAAGGTACCATGAGTTTGTGTTTGTATATCTCAAAGGCTTCTAAAATGTCTAATTTGCAAATAAACAAAAAAGAAAAAAACTTAATAAGCTTCTTTGTGGAATAACTGAGTTGTGAATATATAGATTTACCTTTAGATTTTTTAGGAAAGACTGATTTTGGATGTCAACATGGTTGTAATTTTACTATTCAGTCCTTGTTCAGTAATTTACTTTGAAAATAAAAATTAATCATTGAATTACTTATTAAGTAACTCGACAATGTTCTAATGTTCTCGTTTTCACTAATGGGATTTCAAGAGCTATTTAATGATGTTACCATAACTAGAAATTAGCGGTATGTAGTTCAAAGAATAATTGTTTATTATGTAAAAAATCTTATATACATTTTGAAAATTAAAATCCAAGGTGGTTATTGTTAATAAATGTAACCAGTTTAAAAATTCAATCTATCAACGGCTAACCACTGATTGGCCCAATAAATTTAACTGCTGGTAAGTGTTTTCGTTTATTGTAACCTTTACCTCGTAGTATAAATAATAGCTAAAATCGTATTCAATGTTGATAATCGTTTACTTGCTTTTTTCAGTTTTGAAGGTTAGACTTAGGCTGCAGTTAAACCTGCGTAACAGACAATGATGCAGTGACATTCCGTCTTTGTTACACAATGTTGAAATGGAACTACACTCAGGAATCATTTAAAAAAAACTGACTCTAGTTTTAAAATAAGGAAACAGATATCAACAGATCAACAGGTATTATTTTTTACTAATGTCCATTTTAAAAAAATTATTTTTTTGTAAAAGTTGTGGTCACAAATGCAAGTACATAAATTCGTAAACTTTTCGAAATAAATGTCACCAAAATTATTAAAGTTTTTATTAAATTAATTCAATTTTTGTTAGACTTGCGAGTTATTTCATTTTTATCAATTCCAAAAGCAAACATGAATGGGCTTTTACAGCGTAAGCATAGATTCCATTAAAACATTAATATTCTTGTAGCTCCACTACCGCAATCGTTACATACAACAACAAAAAACAACAAAAACAAACAAACCTTGTTCGGTTAAAAATATTCTGACAAAAATGACATTAAAATTTTCGTTTTTTTTTAAATAGGCCGGTTAATACTTAATAGAGCTCTGACCAATAAGAAAAGAGGCAGTAACAGTATTCGTTACGAGATGCATTATTGGCTTCGGTACACGCAGCCGGCATGGTTTTGTTTAGCTTAGAATTAACCTACAAAGCGTTGTTTACATTGCGAACCGTAATGAGTTTTGTTATTTCCACATTTTACACATTTTTAATTATATAATTATACCTGGTTTTCACTTTTATTCTCTAACTTCATCTCTTATTAATTCGGCTCTAACACGTCACATATGGCGCAATTTTAAACTATAATTGTTTTTCGTAAGGACTGCACGGCACAAAATATTATTACTAACTTAAATTTGTAAATTTGAATAACACAATAAATAAATATGGCTGTAGAAGCCCATAACATTGTGCAAATTCCATCATCATACTGTAATGAACGGGAAAACCTCACGTATAGAGTGGCTACGAAAGCAGACCTGTAGAGAGTTACGGGCACTTCGAGAGCCTTTAGAACATTCGAGGTGGCAACCCGCGATACACATATAAACGTTGGCGTTTGAGAGAAGAGCAACCACTTAATAAGATGCGCGTAACGTGTAATAGTCTAGATAAATATTGGCGTATTCGAAATAAATATTTGTAATTAATTAAACAAATAAATACCCTGTAAATAAATTAGTTTAAGTTTCTTGATAGTTCATGCTTTGTGTTTTTAATTAGTTAAGTTTAAACCATAGTTCTTGTTAATAAACAGTTAAAACAACATCTTTAGTACGTATTATTTAAGAAGAACTTTACAATATTATGCATTCTATATCACCTGGGTGCCCCAAATATGACCCCAATGACTGTAGAAGCAACTGTCGTGTCTTAATAACAATTACCCTAAAACATTGCGGGTTCTGGCAAATGCTACTACCATGCGAGCATCTAGTTAAGAATTAGAAAGACCTTTGTAAATGTGAACTGAGTTCTTGCAAAAGTTGTGTTAGCATTGAAAGGACTACTTTTGATTTGCATGATGGCAGTGGGCAGTTCGTGGTCTATAATGAATCCTACAACTAATGCATTTTCATGAGATAGTTTGATTTTACCGTGCAGTTTATCTAGCGGGTCCAGAGAACAGAATATCGTGTCTGCAAAGCTGGACAAAGTTACGTTGATTACCCTATCAAGAGAATCAAAGAAATATAATGAGTGTGGGAAGATTGATTATGAATACAACGTAAGCTACGCCGTTAAACAGATTTTCAGTAAGTCCAGTAACCATTTTGCGACTTTCCCTCCCCACACGTCACGCATGTCGTAACCACTTGACTTTCTGGTGTTTGACCCTCTAAAAGTCACTTACAGTTAACCTACAACCTCGATGGAATATATCCAGCTCTTAGTCTAGTATATCCTATAGCCTTTACTACAAAGAATGTTCAATTGCATGGTACCAAAAGAGTAAATATTGTCATAATAGCGGTTTTTATTTTTCGGGAAATTTTTTAACCCCGATTGATTTTGGCCTACAGAATCCAAAATTTGTTTCACGTGGCCCACCTGGGTTAGCTTATGACCACGGTCTCTCTAAGGGGATTGCGAAATGAGTTACGCTCAATTACCGCGTCAGTTACATTTGTAAAAGCTACTAGTACTCACTGGTGAGAGCGAGGTTGCCTATCTAGCCTCTACAAGCTCTCCAGGCTAGTGCCGTGGCCATTAACGTGCTCACCCGTCGGAATCCATCTCCGATGGGGTCCCATCCACCTAGTGCAGCTTGCGGATTTTCACTGCCCGAAGGAATCCAATCTCAAGTGTGGCTGAGTCTGCCTAGAATATCCCAGAATTTAGCCACCTCGCTCTTCCACAATTAAGCTTGGTGAGCCTTTCACAGAGCACCGTCTGACTCTACCTTGAAGTAGACACCTGGTCACTACCAACTAGGAGGTGGAGTTGTCTTAGTGTCAAAGGCTATATAATCGCATCCATACCCCTTATAAAGTGATCCTCTGGAGTAACCTTCCTGGAATCGGCCATAGCTATAAATCTTAAATCGCCAAAGTGACTCAAACTACTGGTCCATCGCAAGGTTTCCCTCACGGCACCCAATCCACAATGCAATGCGACTACCCAGGGAGAAGCACCTGGCGATACGGTCTCTTACTCTCTCACTTGGACAACGATCAAATGGTCGCTGTCAGAATAGACTTTGCTAGTATCGACTTACCAACTGAAGTCTAGCCCCGTTCCGAGCCTACCCCCAAACCAAGGAACGGACCCTAAGACCAGTTCATTCAAAGTATAGCGATACCAATTGCCGGCGGTTTTGGCCTACAAGGTGAATGTGTCTTGTTGGTACAGCTAAGTACTGCATATATGTACGTATCCTATGCTAAGTTTCATGAAATTGTATCGAAAGCTTCCCTCACACTAGCCCTTTTTTGCTTTTGGATACTTTGTTAATCTGTGAATACAGCTGAAGGGAGTTCCTAATAGAATCTCATGAAACTTGCCACTGAGTATTGTAAGGCGGGGCAGTATTTTATTCTAGCAACAAAAAGCAGCCACCTGGTGCACCAAAGAGAAATTCGCGCAGTTAGTAAAAAAATAATATGTATCTCATTTTATGTTCTATAGTAAAAGCAAAAAATGAAAAAACTAAACCGAATGAATCTAGCAGCCGCAGACTAGCAGTCGGAGTTGATTGTAAACAAACCATGCTCCCAAATTGCCAAATTTAGACAGTTTGAAATAAAAAAATAGACATTGCAATCTGTCAAAGTATTAATAAATATTAATTGGAGTTGTGAAAAATCTTTTAAGCAGCAACTAATATCGTGCACACTTTTGCTATGAGAAAGTTATTTATTAATAGTTTAATAATTAACAATTGGAGTTGTGAAAAATCTTTTAGGACTTTGACAGATTGCAATGTCTATTTTTTTATTTCAAACTGTTTAAATTTGGCAATTTGGGAGCAAGGCTCGTTCACAATCAACTGCGACTTTTTGGTTTAGGTATAGTTATTACAGATTGTACACATCTCATAAACACCTTAGATAGTAAATGTAGACGCTTTTTGACACGTGCACACTTTGTTACGCATCTTGTGAATAGCGTATATACATCTTATTCACATCTTGGCAAGTATCTAGTAAAGACAGTCCTGCGCAGTCGTAGAGACCAGTCATAAGTAAAGTGGTTGGGCTCAGGGTCAGGCTTTTAGATCAATAAACTCCAAAAATTCCAATTGGATGAGATTAAACAGCAATGTGCAAGTGTCAGCAACGCTTGAAAGTATCATAAATTGTAATAAATGCAGTGATGGTCGTATACTGGCTGAGTTTTTCGCCAACATTTTGTAAAAATTATTGCTGTACCGTTATGCTGCTAAATTAATATTTTTTGAGTATACTATCACAAAGTGCTTCAATTAAACCATTAGCTAACTTAGTTGGTTTCATAAATATTAAACCTTAAAAATAATTCATCGAGTCATAAAAACCGCTGTCACAATCAATGTTATATGACACGTATCAAAATCCCTATCTCTTATCAATTAATGGCTTTGAAATACTCGAAACGAGTTTTAAAATTTGATCCCATTCTATTCCAGCTTCGGCCTATGTTACGTCATAATCTATTGTGATTATTATAAATTAAATGTCGAGAATGCTCTACCGAATTACTTCAAGTTTATATAGCAATATAGCATATAGCCTCTATTTTAAAATGAAACTTAATATATTACCTTTCATAAAAATATTAAAGGAAATTTCTCGCAGACACGTTGTGAAACAATATCGCGTGCGAGAATAAACTCCATAAAATAAAAAGGAAGAAGAAACTTTAAATGAGCCTGACGTTGTTACATCATTAATCAGAGCACGAATCGGGGAATAATTAAAAATAATGAAAGTGTAAACCGAGAGTAAATAGGGACAAAAAGTTAGAATAAACGGGATTATGCTTTAGCTTCCATTCTTCAGGTTAATGTGCCGCAAATTGGTGGTTTTTAAATGACTGGGAGTTTAACTAATGAGAAGTAATGTAGTTTCCAGGTGGTTTTAGTCGATAGTTTAAGTTTACAATTTAGAATGTAGTTTTAAATATTTACAGCCTCATTTAAACTTTTGTTTTTCTTCAAGCATGGCTGGTTTGTTTCAGAATGAATTGGTTCATTAATTGAAAAAAAAACTTGGGAATAGACCTTGAGTTGGTGAATGAAGCAAATTGATTTTAGATCAAAAAGCTGAGGGTGATAAAACCGTGGATTATCTTTATGGATTCTCAACAAAGAACTAGAGTAAATCAACGTCACTTTTGTTGCCTCTCTTATTCTAAGGAAACTTCTTATGCACATAAAATTTAATTTTAATTCATTTCATAGTTATTGATCAAATCTATTTTGAGTCATTGTGTAACCCCTCCTTTAAGAAAAGACAAGAGTAACAGTGTTTAATAAAAATTAATTAAAAAAAGTTTACGACTATATGGAATGGATTGTCTTATTCGCTAATTACTTTACAATTTTTTATTTCAAAGTTTGCTTTTTATGTTCCTAACTATAATTAATAATCTGCCTTTATGAAAATTATTCGAAAGAACGGCTTAGTAATCACTTGTGAAATTGTAAATTATTCTAGGTTAAGTATTGACAGGTATACATAAATAATCAAAAATCTGATGTGGTTCTAGTTAATAAATATTTGAATTTAAATAATCTATTTCAAACTTTAACTTAAATTAATTTTACCTGAGATTTTATCCAATTATATTTCTAAATTTTAAATTATTCACAGTTAAGTTAATCGGAATTTAATCAAGCTTTGTGAAACCAGCCATTGTGTTTCAATCAAATATAATGTTTTAATTTCAATTGATTAACAAATAAAATAATTAAGTAATAAATCAATTAAGCAATACAATTAACTAAGTATCTCATTAATAAATCAACCATTTATCAAGTATTGAAATGAGCAGGCCACGTCAAAATAGTCGAAAGGAACCACACAAGGAGTATAAGATATGTAGAATTTTTTTCGACTATTTCATAGCATTATAGTTTTACAGTTTTTTTTCTAAGTACAGCTTGCAGAGGAAGCATCTTGATGAAGTAATGGGGGCCTTAATCTTGCAGATCAACTTCCCAGAATCTGTTCTATTCAATAAAAAGGAAATTAGAGAACGCGTTTTTATTAAAGGTAGGTGAATCGATTAATGAAGCTGCTATGTATTAAGCTTTATGATGCGATAGAATCTAAATTATAATGTGGTTATTTAAATCAAGAAAAGCGAAGCAAAAAACCTGGACTGAAAATGAAAATCCAAAAGTAAGCTTTCGGCAAAGACAAAAAAACTGATAATACGATGCTACAATTGCGGTCGATTATGTCATCGAGCAAAAGATTGTGCAATTAAAGATGATGAGCATTTTAAATATAGCAAGTGCTATTTGAAACAAGGCTTCAGTTATAAAGAAAAACGAAAAATAAACTAATAATCAAACAGTAGAGTAGAGATAAAAAACATTTATAAGGAACAATAAAATAATCAAAACATTAAACATCGCAAACTTTTGTAACGTAACATGCTTTAAGTTTACATTGAAGAACTGTCAAAATGTATTTGACAGTTTATAATACAGTTGACAGTAATTCAAATGAAATCTTATAGAGCGCGGAAGGTGCTTCATTATAGTACTATTTCCAAATTATGGAATCTAGATCTAATAGCAGAAACTCCTTGGTTTCAACAACACTTGTGCGCATTGTCCCATTTTGAAGTTAAGTACGTCAATATTTATATGGTGTTTTTTTGATAGATCGATAATGAAAAGAACAACAGAATGGTCTGTAAGACCACCTTATGCGATACTCTCTTTGGAATTCGTTTTGAGAAAACGCATTTATGTTAACAGGCCATACATTTTAGAAGTGCTTTGTTTTTATTAAGTTAATTGCAATGACGAAGGAAACACACATTTCACCGTAACAACTGAACTGTCAAGAGCTAACGGTTACATTGGCAGGGCCAATTAAATAATAATTTCAGTACTGACTGATAGTTTCAGATCAAGCTATTCATAGAAGAAACTGTTAGTTGGCATCAGCTTATTCGAAGAGTTAAAAAATCGTTTTTACAACAGTATTGGAAAATACTAATACCAAATATTTTTTTTGCATCAAACATTCTGTCAAACGTTTACGTACGCTATCGTCGAGCTTATTTTGCTCTAACATACGATGAAGAAAAAAAAACAAAAAATAAACATATCCGTTTCTAGATTATAACTTAATGTACTGTATTTTTTACCAATCCAGAACTTATTAATCTTATCGTATCGAACACGAGGAACAAGAATATGGTATCTTGGTATTCATTACAATGCAAAGGACACCAAACCGCCAGACCGCACGAAATACTTTAAACGAGCGGAGCGGGGCATTTGGGCGCGGCCGTTTCGGCTCGGCCGTTTTGGCGCAGTACACTTTGGCGCGAGGACACTTCGGCGGAGGGACACTTCGGCGCGAGAAATTGTCTAGTATTATTGTAATGAGCAATATCTGTAGGTACTTACAGGTAATAAATACAGTATGATCGATGATGAGAAAAAAAACTCAAAATCTGCCAATCACAAAAGCTCGTACGTACTGTCAGATTTAAGAAAAATTCATTTTTCTAAGCTACTAAAACATCAAAATCAAAATTCTGCAAATCTCTGCATAAGGGAATAATTTGTAATAAGAATTTTACTGTTTATAAGAATATCATGTTTGATAATCATCTTAAACTTTTAAAAAATCAAAAATTTTATAAAATCAATTAAATGACATAGGAAAATTGATATTAACATTGAATATCGCACCACTGATAAATAAGTGTCCCACTTCACGAATTTTATCTCAATAGGTAACACTTATTATAAATGGCTACTGCTTATAGTCCAGCGCTTAAATACAATAATTTAAAACTTTAAACTCAATTTAACCAATCCAGGCGAAATTCTGAAATGAATAAGATGTATGTGTGTACATAAAAATAAAAGCAGGTTACTCTGATACTAGGGTAACTTGTCCCAAAAAATTAGACTAATAGACGAAAAAAAAGTTTTGTTTAAAGATCCAAAAGTTTTACTCTAATTTGTCGCGGGGAAATTTACATGCACCGAAGTGTCTTTTCGTCGAAGTGTGTCTGCGCCTAAGTGTCCTTGCGCCGAATCGTCCGGCGCCCAACTGTCCTCGCGCCGAAACATCCGCTCCGAGATGGCCGCGCCTAAACGGCCGCGCCCAAATGCCCTAGATCGTTAAACGAGCGTCCTTTACAGGGCGACTAAGATGCATAATTTGTTATGACCATATTTTTATTACGGCTCTCTAACTGTGTATAAGTGATTTTTATTCGATCTATCTTTCCTTTCGAATTTCTAGGTTCCTACCAAGTTGACAAGGTATAAACCAACGTCTGCGATATCAAAAGACAAAAGAGATCCAGTGTCCACAGACGACGAAATCTAAGATGGATGAGATATAAAGGTTTTTTATTCTACTAGAATTTAATTAAACCTGGGAGAATTTCGCCACCACACAGATGTTTAACCTGGTAAAAGTCACATTGACAGGCAATTTAGAAAAATTGCAAGCTCCAACATCACGGAATGAAACCTGTGACTCTTGAATTTCGTTTTGTATTCTACTATTTATTAGAAATTTTACTTGGAATAGAACGAACTTTTTCGTTAAAAATTATGTAGCGACGTGGAACGAATCTATTCCACATAATTATAATATGATGAAAAGTTAATCAATTACATCTTAATTTAACGTCTATTACTTAAGTTTAATAGTTAAAGACAATAAAATATTTAAAAAGTTTTTAAAAACGTTCGATTTAGAGTTTCCTTTTAATGAATTAATATTCCCCGTGACTGTTTAGTTATGGTGTCTATTTGGTTTTATAACTGTTGCAAACAGAATTGTCGGTGTTCATAAAAGTTTAAAACATGGAATAAATTACTCTGGCAGGTTAAGAACTCTCGCTGGTATAGTTACAGAAAATTATATTAGTACAAGAATTTTTAATATACCTCTAATTTTACTTAAAAGGGTGCATTAATAATTTGTATTTTACACTAAAAATGCAATTTAGGGATTTCATTACTATATATGTATATATAAAATAATTAAATAAGTGTTTTCAATAAATCTTTTCGACTAAATGTATTAAAATTTATAAAGTAATTTTTAAGGCATAACGATAATAAAAGTAAAAAAATAATAAATTAGAGATAATGATAGAAATCACATCAACTAAATAAAAGATCAATTAAATACAACAACAAATGGTCAATCTGTCCAAAAAATTACATCTTTGACGTGGTATTTGCTTATGATGTAGAATCAAAATATTTCTTACCAGATAAACCTCTAGATATAAAGCCCAAATCTTGTAAAGTGTCACGCATATAAATTTATTTTTAGCATTGGGCCTACATAATAATAATAATCGCCCCCTCCCTCCCGCACAAGCTTATAGCTTCTGGGGCCTTGGTTTAGGTTATGGGTTGTAGTAATTATTATTATTATTATTATTGAAAATATTAAGATAAAGTTGTTTTATAGATAAAATGACAGGTATAAATGCATTTAAACCAAGATCATGTTTCCGCTACGTGCTTATTTCATGTCTGCTTTACAAATTCTTCAAAAATCTACAGATAAAAAGCAAGTCTGCAATATTCTGTTAAATATCACGTTTCTTACTAGGCAACAAGTTCTGGCACTGTAAATACATATCGAAGATCTAGAAGGAATATTCCTATTGGTGCAATGTGTGTCATTTTAGTTTTAGACAGGGTGGTTATTTTCCCTTTCTTAAAAATATTAGCGAGAAGATAATTTTACATCCTCAAGACAGTCAGTCTGAGACAGGCAGTCTCACAACGGCTTTTAAGCCCAAGTTGTGGGCCCAAAGCTTCTTGCGTCAGGTTTGGCTGAAATTATATTTTAAAAAGAAGAATATAATACGGTCTAAAAAGTGCGAATTAGTTGTTTCCGATATCGTTTTGTGTTTTTTGTTCAGTTTACAGTACAGAAAAGCTTAAGTGCTTTATGTTACAGTTTAATCTTTCGTATTAATAAAATTAACAAATAAACCAGTGTGCCGTTAGTTAAAGATTAGTGAAGGAAATTCAATTTTAAATTGAAATTTCGAAGTTTAGCACTTTGGTTAACGAATTAATAATTAATCCAGGGTGTCGTTAGTTTGACGATTTGTGAAGGTAATTGAATAATAATTTGAACATTAAAATTAATAACCTTCATCTTTGGTTTTCCATTACAATACCATTACTATATTGTGGGATTGCCGAGCTTTGTGCCGGTTCACCATATCACCGAGTTAACCTAATGAGCCTTCTGGTAATGAAATGTGTTAACATTGAAAACTTGTAAATAAATGACGTTTCTATTAGGATTATACGAGTGTAAGATTTTTAGTGGTGAAAGGTAATTGCCAAGTTACGAAAAACAATTCCAGCAAATTCTCGTTCTTCAATTCAGTTACTATCTTCAACATCTTTACCGGGATTCATAGTTCTTCTTGCTGTACATTTGTAAGGCACTTGGTACCGGTAGTTAAAAGTGAATAAAAAGGCAATTTAGTGTTGTGAGATTTTTTGTGTTTATATAGATTTTACAATCTATTAAGAATTAACATTTTTTCTTAAGTCGACTTTTAGTTAGTAAGATTTTGTATGTACCTCTTATCACAGTAACAAAATATAGTTCCAGTGTTTTTAATAAAACCAAGAATTTTTGATCTACGAATAAAACTAGACATGGTTGTGATAATGTTGGCTCAATTATTTGTTGAAGTTATTCAGTTACATTATCCTGATTAACGTCAACCTGACTAATTGCGATTAGTTTATTTAATTCAATCAATTTAATCAGAATCTTTTTTCACTTGTGGGTTCTGATCATGTATTGTAATGACTACACACTTCAAGTGAATGCGGCCCATATTTCTTATTATTTCAATAAACCTCATTTTTTCTTTACAATCTATGAACATAAGAAATCAGTACCTACGCTGCATGATAATTCGTCAAAAGAAAAATCTCCACCATAAGTACAATAAGTATCATTCTTGGTTTCAGTAAGCAATTTTAGTATTTTCCGTAGGGTAATTGAAAAGAGATGTGATAATTAACAGTCCAAGCGTGGGACGTTTGTGTTCTGTAATTTTAAATCGTTACACAACACATCTATTTCAAAACAAATTTAATTTTTATATTGTCGTTTATCATCACAAAACATAATATTAATTTTACGCCAATACTTTTCCGGACATACTTTATTTCTTACTAATTAAAAATTAATTCTAACTCAAGAACAATTTAATAACTTAGAAAACGGGCTTTTCAATACGAGATCAGTTTACTATAAGTAACAAAATCTACCACATTATAAATAAATAAAGAACGAAACTATAAAATAATGGTATCTGATAGCCGGAAAGTAATTTATTCTTCTATCAGCGACTTAACAATATAAATAATAAGCTGGATTCAATTTATTTCTACTGCTTGTAATTTAGTATTTTTTCTAATTTAAACGCTGTTCTTATAAAAATATCCATTTCTCTAATAAGATTTTTATTTATTTATTATTCATTTCTTTAGTATATTTCTCTATCATTTTAAAGAACTCGTCACTTTAATATAAGCAACAGTATTTTTTTCTTTTAAAACGATTAAAATGCGAAATTTGGCTATATTTTTCTATTCTATTATATAGTATAAAAATACTTCTATTTGGTATTAAACTCAAGTGAGGGAAATTGGTGCACTCAAGTAGAAATATCATCCTAGAACTAATGGAATAAATTGATTTCAATAGGAATATCTAAAATCATTTTACTTTCTATTTTCAGTTACTTAATTACTTTGGACTCCATTCAATTTAAATATGCAGGAATTAAAGCAATTTAAAAAAGAAAGTAATTCCAAATCACTTAGATTGAACTGGTGTTGGTTTCTAAACTCAATTTCAAACCTTTTTAGATTTTCCACCGTTCCGTATTCAGTGGGCAACAAATAAAATGCATTCTTTACACATAACACGTAGTGGAGCTATAATGCAAAACTTGACTAGAATATAATAAAAGCTTATGACTTACCATAACAATAACCATTTAAGAAGTAAAGGGACATCTTGCTCAATAGTATTAGAAATGTTTTTTTTTAATATTGTATTAAATATGCAACAGTGATAAAAGAACTGGCTATAAACTATAAAAAGGGCTAATGAGATGAGATAATGAATTATAAATCACAGAAAAAAAAGTAGAATTTATAAATTATATTACATAAAATGCAGTTTTAACGTTCGATAGCTGCAAGGGCGATAGCGATATCGATTGCTGCAGTCCAACCCACTCTATGATCAGAATGTTTACTACATAATAGAAAGAGATAGCTATAACACTAACTACACGTATGTTTGCAAGCTTTTTGTTTATAACGGGACAATTTACATTGCTTTAATTTCCATCCATTTTTACCCAGTTTGCAATTAACAATCATTGGTGGACATGTTTATATTAACAGATATGTGTATAACACTCCGCTCATCCGACTGCAACCAAACCCGCTGTCCTATTCCTGTACGCCAATGTATTACTTTTAATAAAATCTTTTATATGGGGCTATATTATATAGGAAATCTACCTTGTATTATACATTTCTTTACAACGTCCCCTAATAGCTCAAAGGTACTAAATAGTATCTTAGCTTTACTATGAAAGCTATAAAAACTTCTTATTGCCAAATCTTATTTTGTAAATTCTAAAAAATGTTTTTGTGATTGTTTCATCGTTGGATGTAAGACAATTTAGCTGAAATTTAATTCATTTGGTGGCTAACGTCGTTAGTGGCTAACGTCTAAATAATATTTCTTTTATTTCTTGTCCTTAAGCGAATGGCGAATCAGAAAGAAACTTTCTACAATTTATAAAGTAATATACTTATTTAGTTATTCTCCTACTTTTTACGTTAAAGGAGCTTTTTTACTCGGTCTTCTTGAACTGGTCCGATCTCTTATATCATGCCGGTGTGGGTGGATTTGATTGTTACCTGGGACAAGGTCATCTATGGTCACCGTTTAGGAACCCGCGACTGAATTCTAAGGAGGAGAATTGAAGTGAAGTTTATGCCGAAATCTAAAGGGTAAATCTGGACAAGTGGGAAACTGCAAGCCATTCGGTTCAGTCTATGACTTGTGACCGGTCCTGGTCCTATGATCCGAAAAGGCCTTAGAACTTGCACTCTTAAGGGGAATGATGCGAGAAGGGTACATAGCTTCTCATTCCCAAGACAACTTCACCTGAAAGGGTACACACCGGGGGTCTACAACGTGTAGACTTGAAAATGAAGCGCTGTCGAGGGCACACCAGGCATATAATTTGGTAGATCAGGGTGGCAAAACCATTAAAAAACCAAGTCCAGCCTCAACTGAGGTTGGATTCGATCGGGTAGTGGTCCCCAACTCTGGAAGTTGGGGAAAAGTCCGAAGCTGGACGAGGTATCATCCCCTGGGAGAAGATGCCAACGGGTGAGCAAGTTTATCGCTCCGGTACTAGCCTGGAGAGCTAGTAGAGGATGGGTAGTAACCTCGCTCCCACCAGTGAGTTACTGGTAGCACTATCATAGGCGCGCGCTAATTGAGCGTAACTCAATTCATGTCTAACAGACGAGAAGAAACACCCGAACGTTTATAAATAAATCAAAACAAACACACTAGTATCAAATACGGCCTATTTTAAATATTTAAGGCAATCGACTAAAAGTTACTGTTAGAGTGAACTCATGCGTTTGAAAAGTTGTTTGGACAGTTCCTGTAGCTAAGTAGAGTGATGAAATTCATTCGCTGAAACAGTTGTCATACCAATACTCAATCTTTGTGTATGTAACAATCATTTAAGTTTGTTTATTGGAAGTTTTTCCCTTGAGTTTTGCTTTACTCCAACCTCATTCATTTTAAATTGTCCTCTTGAGTTGCAAGTTGGATTTAATTATTATTTGTTGAACAAAAAAAGCGTAAGTGGGTGTTTTTAAGTTGTTTCAATCTCTTGTGCAAAAGTCTAAGAAGACTAGTTTGCAACAACTAAAGTTTGTAGAAAGAAAAATTTATCTGTCATAAAACTCAAGGCTAATGTCTTTAACTGCCAGATACATTTTAAATGTAATTTTATTTGAAATAAATAATAACATTTAAACACCCTAAATTAATCTTTGTAATAATTCTATTGGAGCAAAGCATTTAAATAAAACGTTTTTTCATTAAACTTTTTATGTGAAATAAAGCATTATGAATGTGTTGTTTGTTTATGTGCTATTATTAATGGTTGCTTTTAAAGATTTCCTCGTTTTAACTCGGAGTTAGCCGTTTGAAATTGTGTTTCCCTGTTGGGCAAACACACACGACAAATTTAAGAATTTATTTAAAATTATGCTCAAACAAGGTGGCAATCATAGTTCAGTTCTAATCGGCTAATCGGCTTTCAATTTTCCCATGCTAAAAAATTATAAAAATAAGAACTTGTCTCTTGCCTACTTTAACTAGCTCACAACCATGGTAATCAACTGTGAGTGTAAGGTAAGTACTTTTGCTTTTAATCGAAGGACTTTGACAGCATCAAGCTTTGTAAAGATTTTGTGTTACATATTTAGACAGATTTTATGCACAACTCTTTAAATCTACAGTCGTCTCCAGTTTGAGGTAATGGCAGGTAAATGAAAAAAAGGGATAAAGCAGCAATCATGTGCTAAAAAGCAATTAGTCTTTTTCAAGCGTGAAGAAGAAATAAAATTAATTTAAACTAATGGATGGTTACATTTTAAACGTCAGATAACGCAAATGTAATATAAAGCTAGAGTTCCCCTGTAACCAGCTTCGCTGACTTTAAAGCACATTTAGCAGATATATACTGTGAGTATTTGTTGAAAGTATACCCCATAATAATTAGCATGTTGGTAACAACAGTTTCCTAGAAACACATTGAATCGCATGTGTGTAAAATGTCTGTGCAACTGTAAAATTCTCCTGGTTAATCCAAAATTTTGAAAATGTGTTGCTATGGAAACGCATTCTTGAAAACTCGATCCGTTGAGCAAGACCAACACAGGAATATTGTGTGGTAGACAGTTTCTCCATACACGGAAAGCATTGGCTAAATTTCAACGTTTTCGTTAGAATTGATCCGTTGATGTCGAACCACGTGTTGTTACCTAAGGTTAAGTTATAAAAAATAAATAAAAACACTTTCTGCAGTGCCTTCTTTTTTGCTTGGCGTAATAAATAATAAGGCATTAAAGTGCTACGGTACATTTTTTTCACGAAAGCACATTTACTGTAAGTGTATGTTCAAAGTATACACTTCAACAATTAACGTGTTGGCAACAATAGCAGTTGGTGGTGTATATTTTCAAAAAATATTCATGGTATGCATATATGACGGGAAATGAAAACTGAGGTTACGTTACTCGATTAGCGTACATCTGAAAAAGCGTAGCGAATCGTAGCTAACATCATGATTATATTTATCGGTCAAGTTTACTGTCGCAATCGCAAGCAGACAAACACATAGCTTTAGGCGACCCTAGGTTTAGAGTGTATTAAGAAAATAATTGAATCGAACAATAGCGGACAAACAATTTATGAAGAGTAGCTAATCAATTTTTTTTGCTAAAAGAAGCATTCTAGGCATTCGTTTGTAGAGAGTAGTACCTGTCTAACTATACCACTATTAAAGATTCGTCTTAGCGATTGTACATTCTAAAGATCCATATCACAAGCTACAGAAAATTGTTTTTAAAGATGCTACGATTCAAAGTTTCAGCGCAATGTTGGATTTGCTACAGATTACGCAAGAGCCCTTTGGTTTGAGACAGATGGCTACAAAGGTAACACAACGCATGGATAGGTGTGAAGGATCTTACGTTTCCTTAGAATTGGCGAAAGGTAGATTTTTTTTATTGCACTGCTATCAATATTGACTTTCCCTAGAACACTGGAGTATGGTAGAGGAACTTTGTACGGTACGCGCATATTTTATTTTACCTGCAAACAAAAGCAAGCTGATGAAGATGTTGGAACAGCAACAGAATACAGATACTTCTAAGAATAAATATGACAAGCATATCTTCGCTTTTTAAAATTTTATTGCTGTCACCGATATGATCCCTTGAAATCCAAAAGTCTTTTTCGAATTTAGGCTTTATGTTACTTTACTGTACCTTATCTTGTACCAAACCAAACGTGAGAAATACCACGACGGATATCTTCAACACTAATTTGTTACTTCATTTGTTACCAAGGACTGATCTTTTCTACTAGAACAAACATATTCAGCAGCTGTCCTTACTGAATGACAAGTACAAGCACAAATCGTCAATAACAAAGACATGCCAGATTTCATGAGTTTACAATTATTGAATTCAACAAGAAAATAGAACCTGAACTGTTCAAGTATGATTATTTTTAAACTCAATATTTTGCTACCTAGAAAATTCAATTAATAATTGCAGGAAAGGAAATTTTAGGAGGTAAAGCAATCTTGAGAACCCTCCCTATAATGATCTACAACTAAAGGTGAGTTATCAGCTTATCACTCAAATAAAGTAATTCTGCATCCACAAAAGATAAAAAGCCCGTTGAAGAAGTAAACCGAAAACGGCAAATTCTAGGTAGATCCTAGGCATATTCCAGGCCAAGATCAGCCAACAATAGTCTCGGAATGGACTCGACCAGGAAGTGGTTAGTTTTATGCTGGGCTAGAGGTAAAGAGACTCCCTAGGGGAAATGCACCCCAACGGACAAGCACGTTACTAGTTCCGGCACTGGCTAATAGAGGATGTAACGGGCTCATTAGCAAGAATATTTAATTATACCACACTTCTTCTATATTAAAATGTTCACAAAAGAACGTATTCCCTTCGGAACTATATTTTATGTTTTATGAATCATAACTGCACTAAGGATTGGGTTTTGTTTTGATAACCTTCGTCTTTCTCACGAAATCTTATACCTGCCTGCATCTTTCAATAAAATACGAGAGGAAAAATATCAGACACAACTTGTGACTGGATATAACTTTCTGGGATATATCCGCCCCTCTTCAAATTTTAAGTTCGGATTATCCCATTACCCGTTCAGTGAACAGAAATGATTGTAAGGTCTAAAGATTTATTTAATGAAAAAGTTCATAGTTTATTATCAACTTCCTTTGTTTTTCTAGCGGCAACATTAAAGTGTGAAAGTTTTTTTTGTGATTTTAAACAAAAGGCAATTAAGTGTTTGGAATTGTTTTGAATAACATTGAATAACCAATGTACTATAATTTATTTTGTTAAGTAATTATGATCAAGATTCCGAGCGACATTAACGTCTTTGCCAATATTCTCTAGTAATAAAATATTGTAGCTTAGAATGGCAGCGCTAATTAAGCTTATTTTGTGATTCTTGTACGTCTTTATGTTTAAACAAAGAGAAAATAAAGATATTTGACATACTTATATGTCAATAAACTTTATCCTTTTTGTAGTCATTCTTTCCAAAGCACGCAGAAGGTTGTAGATTTAAGAAGTAATTTCATCCGGCGCTTTGAGCTTTATTGGTAAGTATAAGTTTTCTATGTTAGAGTGTTAATGTGATAAATTGTTGCCCATTTGTGGGGCTGGTAGGTTTTTGATGTTACAAGGGTGGATAGTAACCTCTCTCTCACCAGTGAGATTTAGCAGCACTCACATAATAGGGTGTCACAGTAATTGAGCGTACCTCAATTCCTTGCCCAAGAGGGAGCGTGGAAATAAGTCTTCCAGACAGGTTTGTCGCATAAATCTGCAAGTTGACGTACATATGTCAATTCATTTCCAGTAGGCATACCTACCATTCGTTTGTTCAGCAAGCCCAGCAAGTACAGGAAACTTGGTAACAAATGACCCCAGGGTCACAAAAACTTGACACAAAGAATTTAGTCACAGTAGGATTCAGGATTTCCAAAAATATTTTGAGATTTTTTATGAGGGAATAAAATATTCTATAATAGATTAGTATAGTACTAGTGAAATAAAGACATCATTATACGAGTACGAAAGTTAAGACACAGTCGTAAAATCACATGAATGTTATGTACCTTTATCCCACGTTATCACATAACATTTTATTTTATGACTACCTCGTTATCTGCGTTAGGTAAGTTCATTATAATACTACTGAGGTAATTAACGTAATTCATATTCAGTACATAAATCAGTTATGTAATCAATTTGTTACATCGTCAGTGTTATAATGAACTTCATTACCTAACGCAAATGAATGACATAAGAGTTCAAATTTTTTAAATACTGTTCAGTGGCGCGCAACAAACATTTTCATCTGATTTTTCATTTGCCATAATTCCAATTTCCTTTCAGTCTTATTAAGATATGTTACTTTATCGCATACTAGCCGTGGCATGCTTTGAAAGTTAATATTGATAAGCTTCGTTGTTACACAGTAATAAACAAAACATATAGTATATGTAAATATTTTAATCTTATACTGTTTAACTTTTAACTTTAAGTTGTTCGCTTTACAGTAAGTGAAGCTTCTTGAATATAGTAGTAAACGACGAAAATCTATAGCACACTTAGAGCTTGCTAGGTAATTCTATTAAGTGTACTCTTCGAAAAGAGATACCTAACAAAAAGAATACATAAACATAAATGACACAATTAAATCCGGAAATAAAAGAAAATGCAGAAAGCAATAAAAGTTTATTGCTGTTACATCCATATAATGACCTTATAATCAATTAGAGTAATATCTAAAAACGTTTTTTACTTCTAAATATTTTCCTTTTGTAGAAAATGCAATTAACCTTTCATTTTATGTTGCTAGAAGAAATGTCTGAATTGATTTATATTTCAAAGGATTTATGTAAAACTGATTGAAATTGATGGAATGCTGCCTTTTTTTATCCCGTCTATAGCACTTTTCTTATAACTACGTTAACATAATATAAAATTTTATGGAAGGTGTTTAATTAAAGAAATTGCAGCTTTCATTTTATACAAAAAGTTTAGGTGTTGGCGTTTAAATTAACCTAAAAGCTCCTGAATACATTTTCTGAGGTCTTTCTGTGTATTTTGCAAAAAATCATTGAATATGTCAGCTTTATAAGAATTAATCAAATACATTTAATTGCAGGATGTTGAAAACAAACAAAAACCTCGGTCTGCTTATTCTAATTCTAAAACACAAGTCAGTTTTATTTAATCAGCTATTGGCAAATTTTTTGATTATATATTTCTTTGTCGTCCAACTGTTGAAACAATGGTTATTTTCCCAAACTAAATTTACATCTAAAATCCTAAAAATATCATACGTTGCAAAAATGCTCAAAATTGCCGGCTTGAGATCTTATCTTTACCAATTTAATTTCAGGTCGCAGGTGTTAACCGCAAAAGCTTCTAATTAATTAATGGAGTCAGGAATAAATAATAATATGTTGGGCGCCACCAAAGCTGAGGATGTTTTTCATAAACATATAAATAAGAATTGGAAAAATTGGAAGTTATCAGCTAAGGAACTAACCTCCTAATTAATTTTGACGTTAATTTAATAAAGCATTTATCAAACTATATAACGTCTTGATTAACCAAAAAAACAAAACATCAGCAGTTCGTTGAGCTAAACTATACCAATTAATCAAATAAGTTTGAAATCTGTATTGCGGTGAATTAAACTGATAAAATATGCTAAAATAAAATAAAATAAAATACACCCCAAATATTTTCTTTTCCCAATCGGCTAACTCAGGTTTTGTATAACAGAGCATGAATTGTTTGAATTATTAAAATCTTATTGATTCTTATACCTGGAAGAAAAGAAAAACTTATATTGCAGACACTTGGGCTTCTGCAACTGGATTTGCAGAAATTTTCTGATATAAGGGTACTAAGATTTTAGGTCATCGAAAAGAGAAAAAAATCTCTATCAAATGAGCCTAATGAAATAGTACATTGCTATTTAAAGAAATTAAAGTGTTATTCATTACTCATTTGTTTTCTCAAATAAAAACAATTGAATGCTACCTTATTATGGAAAATAAATTATTAAACAACTTTTATATAACAATTTTTTTTTATAAAGTCGATATTTATCGAGATATATACTATATTCCATACATAATGGGCACCCTGTATAATTTTAACAACTTATAGAATACATTATCTTGTGAGGATGATTTTGTATGGAAAGGTAATCTAAATTCATTAATATTTCGAGTGTTATATTCATGGTATTCCCTGTTATACGTCATGAATTTTGCCATATAATGTGGTAACTGCCCGTTCATTATTCTAAAAATTAAAAATAGAGTTTTATAATAAATCCTTTGTCTTATGGTGAAAAAATTTACCATATCCAGCATAAGGGATATTCTAGTTCTTCTGTTACAATTCAGAATAATCCTCATAGCTCTGTTTTGTAATTTTTGAAGTCTTTGCATATCAGTTTCCTTTATAAGGAATAGAATCGAGGCACAATACTCAAAATGTGGAGCAATAATACTCTTATATACTAATATTCTAGACCATATGTTTAATTTATTGCTTAATCTACTTAAGAAACCTATCTTTTTAGCTGTCTTCTTTATAACATAATATACATGTTTGCTAAATTTTAGTCTATTATTTACTATAATTCCTAAATATTTCATATCATCAACAATTTCTATATTTTCTTCATCAATGTTTACCCCATCCGTTAAATTCGAGCATACCTTGTTTGATATTATCATAGCTTTAGTTTTTGAGGTATGAAGTTTTAGTTTATTGAGTTTTAACCAACTTGTTATATTTGTCATGTCTGAATTTACCTTTTGTATCGCTAGTTTAACATCTATGTCCGATGCTGTTATTAAGGTATCATCTGCAAACAGATTTATATCACATTTTATTATTTAATAGGCCTTTCAACATTTTCCATAATCTGCCCGAATCATATTGAAGCTTATCGATCTCGCGTTCGTAATATTGAGATTTACTGTTTCTAACGGATTTATTGTAATTGTTTTTTGCTAATCTATAGTCATTCCAGTCTGTTACGTCATCTGTTAATCTAGCTACCTGACACAAATAATCTCGCTGACTTTTAAGAAATTTGAGTTTTTGTGTATACCAATTGTTTTGTTTACGCATTATTATTGTTTGACATTGCATTAAACTATTGACATAGTTTTGTAAATTTTCTTGCAATTCAGCACACATGACATCAACATTAGTGTTGTTTACAAACTCGTACTGTATTAACAACGTTTGCATTTTGATTTCCGTGTATGTTTTTGTTGACCTGATTGTTCTAGTTTCGAAATACTTTGTTGTAAAATTTTGGTTTTGAAAACGAACTCCGACAAAGGAATGATCACTAATTTTAGGGGACTGGGGTACTATTGCTTCTAAATTGTTATCATTGGTAATCACATAATCTATTATAGATCTACTATTTTCAACCTCTCTTGTTGCCGATTTTACAATTTGCTTTATATCATAAAAATGAACAATATTTTTTATCTTATTACTACTAGATGTTACTTTAAAACAATTAATATTAAAGCCTCTAATTATTACATGTCTTTCATTATTGGATAAATTTTGTTCACACCAATTTTCAAAGAATTCGAGGAATTCACTGTCACTTTGGTTTGGGGAATGATACAATACCGTATATATGCCGCGAGGGAGACCTTTGGTCACCTTGGCATTCATTATCCACCCGTTCTTTTCAAGTCTTTTCTTTTTTTTTCAAGTCTATCTTTTGTTAGAAATTTAAATGTAATGTCTTTTCTAAAAAGCATTATTACGCCTCCAGTATGCCTACTATGGGAGTCACATATTAATATGTTATAGTTATAAACACTGAGTTCACAATCATTAATCTGGTCAGTTGTACACGTTTCACTTAGCATTAGAATTGGTGGTTGGTACATTTCTGCTAAAATTTCCAGTTGTTCGGTATGCGCAAGGTATTTTTCAATATTAGTATACATAATTCCACAATTTTCTACTTTATTATCATGTAAACGATTTTCCTTTAACCTAAAAAATCAACTTTATTATATTCAATTTCTTGATAATGCTGCAATACCGGACACGTTTTATCCCAGGCTTCATGTTCCACATTGAATTTCAGATTTAATTTCCGTACTACATTAAGGCAGTTAATGCATTTTTTCTCATTACTCTTACACTCTTTTAGACTATGCGGCCCGCTACATCGTGCACATGTTTCTTTTCGGCACTCACTTGCCTTATGCCCGTAACCGTTGCAATTATAGCATCTTCTTACCCCTAACGCACGGAAAACCTTGCACCTGTCCCAACCAATGTTTACAATACCTGGTTTCAATAAAGATCTGTAAGTCTCACCTTCCACCTCCGAATAACAGAAAAATCTCTCGTATTGTCGGTTTTTTCACTATTCATGTAAACAACCATAATTTTTGTGTTTTCATCATTCTTAATTTGATTTCGTACCTCAATTTTCTGAATAATATCATCTTCTTCTCTTTTTGTTGACAATCCTACTATTTTAATCCTCGGTGTTCTTTGTTTAGAAATCTTAACGTTATATTTCTGACCTAAATGATTTTCTGCAGCATCCATTAATTTATTCGTAGACTCTTGATTTTTACATTCACTTATTACACCCTCGTTACTAGAACTTTTAAAACCAGCTATTTGAAGAGTTGTTGGATTGATTTTGTCTTGGATTTCTTGCCTAGTTTCATTGCTTTTCTGATTGCCGTTCTTGAGTTTAATAATAACAACCGGTTCATGTTTTTTATTCTTCAATTTGTCCGCGTAACTTATTGTACTAGTCTCACTTTTTTCGGCCAGCAGTTGGTTATTTTGTTCCCATTGTACTTTATCTTCCTGTATTATGTTTTTTATCTCCGATATTTCCTATTTTTGGCTGCCTACATCTCTTACCAATTTATTCATTTCTTGCGCCCATGTTTCCATGTCTCTTTTCATGTTTTCAACAGCAGCTCTAGTTTTGTAATTCTTCATCTCTGCACAGCTATCACAACACCAAAGTATATTCTCATGTTCCGATATAAATCTTAAAGCTTCATCACTCAACCTAGCACATTTTTGATGGAACGCATTACCACACCACACCATCCGTAACAGATTATATATTTTTCTGATCTTTTTATATCATTTTTAAATTATTATTACATTATTATTACAGTATAAGGGTCATTAAGTGTGAAATACGAAGCATATCACAAAATCAAAACCTTCAATATTTTAAATGCTCAAGATTATTATATAAGAGTTTATAAGCGTATTGTGCTATATTAATCTTTACAAGATTGACCTAATTTACATGTTTTTAGTTAACTAGCAGCCCGAAACTAAGTTAGTCTCTTGGAAAATAGAAAAATTCATCCTACGTTAATGATCGTAGACTCTAGATTTAAATACGAAGATTACATGCTCCAGACAAATGAAAAAAACATCCTAATATGCAATTTGGGTTGCATAAATATGTATTATCATAAAACAATCTAAATGATTGATATCCTTTTTTGAAAATCAAACCTTTTTTTACATATGAATTGAGGTTATGTTTGCATGAGATTTTATTCTTGATTTGTATTTTAAATATTGATGAATCTAACTGTGATCCAATGTGTAGCCTTTAGATTAATTATGCCTATCACCTAGCATATCTATATTTTATTTTAATTTGATGCGTGAAATAATTATTTTTACGTTTACGATTATGTTGTTCACTAACGAGATGGTTTCATATCATCTCAGTATATTAAAACAAAAAATGATACATGCAATGCACATCAAAATAATTAAACATTAATAAAAGTTAGCAAATTCGAAATACAAAACACATCAAATCAAAATAATTATTATTTCAAAAAGTGAATAAAATTTCGGGACCCCAAATGACCAAATATTACATAAACAATACTATATTAAAAAGTTCAATACCTTAGCAGTTTTTCATCATCCAAAATAATGTTCATAAAGTTCCTTTCACAAATTGAAAGATTGAAGGAACACCTTACCCTCAAAACACAATAAAGGCTCTACACAAAAACAAAATAACAAACTGCTGAACTGAAACGTTGCTGGAAAAGGGTCTTCTGGATTTTGAACTGAATGTTTTTAACGAGATTCATCAAACTTTAACATAATTATTTGCAATAACTGCCATTAATAATAAATTCTTTATTATTCTTTTAACTGAACGATACTCAAAATCACTTAAATGTTGCTCAAAATAATTGTGGAAATTATTACGTAACAAATAGTTATTCTTTTTATTATTTTTCTATTAATTCGAAAAGATCAATATATTGGTATGAAAATTCATTTTCATATTTTCATATACACAGTAATTAACACTGGATTCTAATAACAAATATCCGGCAACTAAACGATTCTTCTGTGAATGAAAATTCACGAAATAACTTTATTCGGAACTGTACTGTAATACTGTACAGTATATTTTATTGTTAAGTCTAACAACTCGAAGAAATAAACAGCACTTTAAATAGTTAATTTGTTATTTTATAATAAACAAATCGGACGGTAGTCACAGAACATACTCAAACGAAAATTACTAAATTTACTTGACGGGATTAAGATAATACCCCGCCGAGGCACGAGGTACGCCGCGAAACGCAACTCTTCTTGACGGTATCAAAGTCTGTCTTCGACTTGCCAGTATTAAAGCTTGACTTCTACTCTGTAGCTCGACTGTCGACTTACTCTCAAATTCAAATATTTCGACGTTAGACGGGATTTTACGAGGGGTGCACTTTTACATAGACCAATCAGGTAATCGCGTGACTTTATTTAGGCCAATCAAAATTAATATTATTTACACAAAAGAAATTCGGAACCTAAAAATTCACAACAAAATCTGCAGACATGATGTCTTTCAAGACGCAAGTATGTTTTCATAAAACTTACCAATAGGCACGTACAGGAAGTCATAAATTAAAGCAAGATAGATTATAATGATATTTTTCGTAGAATATGAACTTGAACATATATGGGAAGATTTAAAAATGTACAATCATATTGACTAAAATCGCTAGCCTGTTAGATTTTAAAAACAAAATCATTCGAAAATGTTCCTCTTTGATAATAACAAGAACTGTGGAGGCCAAAACGTGTGAAAACAATACCCCTATTTATGACGGAGACTATAATTTATTGTACAAAACGGTTCCTCTAGTCTGAGAAGGTTTGAAAGATAACTTTATAAGGTTATTTTAAATTGAAAGAAGACTGTAAATATACAGGACCGCATTTAAGATTTTTTAGTAAATATACATACAAAATTGCATGATTTGAGAATCGATAAAAACATGACGTTACACTGTTTAAGTCTCTAACCTACCCTTCTGGTATAAGACAATCTTTGTAGTACCTTTAGTCACGTTTAACCTTTTCTGCTCTCCTGAAGCTATGACAACATTCAGAAGTCTGATAATATCCACTTTTCTTATTAATAAAATATTTGTTATTAATTTAATAAGCATTATTTTTCTTATTTGTGAAATTGTCGAAAATGTTTAAATTACTTTGTCAAACGTTAATTATTTTTTGCCAACAGCTTTGTATTTTTTCATGTTATCTATGTTTTTAGGCTATATCATATATTTTTTAATTTTCATACTTATTGTAAACTGGAAGCCAAAAAAAAGAAAGCAAATATTTCGTCTTTGGAGCCTTCAAAATGATCATATAATCATGTAAGATAGATCACAATAATAATCTAGATATTATTAAGTTAATATCCAAAATTTAAAATTAGTAAATAAAAAATATAAAATAAATTGATTGAGGAAAATCATTTGGATAGCACAAAATAGTTTGTCCTACATAATCGTTAAATATTATAAAATAAAATAATTTTAGTTCTTCATGCTGATATTGTAAATTAATAGAAATTGACCAGTTTAATATAGTTATGCAAAATGAAGTACGAAACCAAATAATAATGTGTTTAGAAAGATCTATCTATATATTTAATCTTCTCAATTGTCCATAAATATGTTAGCTAACAGAGAACTGAGAAGAATCACCCATAGGTAAACCATCTTTTTCTAAATAAATTGAATAATAAATAAAGTGAAATAATTTTGACTCATGCAAGGATCAAATAACTAAATTAACAATCTTTTTAGTACTTCTATATTATTATTAACTAGGAAATTAATCCGTAACAAAGGAATACAATCATGTTGTGGAATTCTTGAAAACATGCTAGATACATCAAAACTAACAAGTTTTAAATGTGTATGAAGATGTATGTTCTGCAGTTTTTCTATTAATTCTAATGGATTTTTTACAGAGTATTTCGATTTGTATCCTATGATGTTAATAATATGGTTGAGTTTCTTAGGCAAGCAAGGTGTGATTAAGTGCATTGATATACGATATCACTGGTCGTATACGCATGTTCTGTTTGTGTGTTTTAATAAGTCCATACAGTTTTAGTGATTGTTTGTTTTTATGTATGATTTGTGGTTTTTCTAATTCCTCAAAATATATATTGCAGTTTGCTAAAGCTTAATTAGAAATTTCGAGATACGATACAAAGAATACGTACGCTCTTATAAAAATAAACATCCAGAAAAATCGAATTATGTCAAATAACTTTTAGATAAAAACGACCTAATGACACCTCACAATAACATCAAATTCTTACATTTTTGCAAAAACAAACACAAGTTAGATATTTTAGAAGTTTTTGAAATATACAAAAATAAACGCACAGTGCCTTTAATAAATAAACAAACTGAGCTTAGTAATTCTCCTTTATTAGAAGTGTTGGATGTTTTTGTTTGTATTGTATCTAGTTACCTATTTTCTGCTTTAATTTATCCTTAGCAACGTGTTTGTTTATCAATCTTATCTACCTTTGATAATGACCCTTAATGTTGAAACAATTGTCAGGTTAAGAATATAATAAAACTTGTGAAACTTTTAATTAATCTTTTAATTTTATTATATTTCATGATTATGGAGTTCCACAAAGTAAGGCTGGAGACAGTAAACTCTAAATAATAATTTATTGTCATAGAAAGATCTTTTTGGTTCTCTGATTAATTGTAATTGCTTCAACATCAAATAAGTGATTATAAATCATCCAACTTTGTACTACAGCTGTTAATAAATTTTTATCAATTCAATTTTCTTCCAGAGAACTCACCTTGAAGCCATATTTACTATTACAAACTCGTCCTGAGTAGTATAAAGAGAATTTTGTAAATATAAGCTATACATTATTCAAACCGAAATGTATTTTATTATACCGTCGTCATTAAGATAAGGATGAAATATTAGAAAAGAAAGAAATATATAAACAACAAAGTTAAAAGCTGCTGCCATTTGGTTAATTCGAAAAGGATTTATTTTGTTTGCTACTTGCAAAATAAATTTTCTGTTTTTTGGTTAACAAAAGTAATGGAGGTTTATACAAACTAGGAAGAGCTGTCGCATTAATCATGGTTTCCTTGATTTAACTTGTGCACTTTTAATGTACAATATATTTTGGTTTCGCAGCTTCAGATTAAAGTCTTTATATTAGTTTATTTTTGTTAGTATTTCTACTATGAAGTAGTTTAAGAATTTAATACGATTATTAATGAATAGTGTTTAATTCTGGTTTTCTGTCTATACATTCTGCACATACAACTCACACAAGATGTATTAATATAGATACCGTCCAATGCGACCACTGCAAAGTAATAAACTATATAATTAATGCAACAAATGCTTATTAGTAAATGCAGTTACTAATTCAGAAAATAAGCTTACTGGAATTCGATTAATTACAGACTGATATGTAGTAGCAGTAACCTATGGAAATTAAATGGAACTATTTGATAATAGGTTAATAAAAATATAAATAATGTTTTTTGTAATTTAAATAATTTTACAAATTGTAAAATTATTTTAAATAATAAACTGCATTGAATGTTTTAGACAAATAAATCATTGTTTACTGTCTCCAGCCTTACTTTGTGGAACTCCATAATCATGAAATATAATATAAATACAAAGATTAGTTTAAAGTTTCACAAGTTTTATTAATATCTTAAACTGACAGTATTGTTTCGACACTTCGTGTCATTATCAAAGATAGATAAGATTGATAAACAAACACGTTGCTAAGGATAAATACATACAGAAAATAGGTAACTAGATACAATACATAACAAAAACTAAACATCTAACACTTCTAATAAAGGAGAATTACTAAGCTCAGTTTGTTCATTCATTAAAGGTACTGTGCGTTTATGTCTGTATATTTCAAAAGCTTCATAAATGTCTGATTTGTGTTTGTTGTTGAAAAAATGTAAGAATCTAATGTTGTTTTGAGGTGTCATTGGGTGGTTCTGTTCCAAAATGTGTTTGGCATAATTCGATTTTTCTGGATGTTTAAGTCTATAAGAGCGTACGTGTTCTTTGTATCTTACGTCGAAATTTGTAAGTGTTTGTCCAATATAAACCGAGTTACAAAAAGAACAATTCAAACGGTAAATGCCGGGATTTCATGATATCTTGTGTTTTGTCTTTAGCATTGAATAAAATTGAAAAGGTGTTGGTGTTAGTTTTATAGGTTATTTTGTAACTGGTGGTTTTTTATATTATAGTTGCAATTTGTTCTGATATCTTGCCAAAGTATGGTATTGATATGTAGTTTGTGTCTTGTATTTGAGTGTCAATTGGAAATATTCTTTTGATAGCTAACCTATAATCTTTTTGTTGAATTAAAGTGTCAATCATGTTATGGTTATAATGGTTTGCATGTGCTAATTGTTTGATGATTGAAATTTCTTTATCAAAATGTGATCGTTTCATTGTAGTAGTTAAAGCTCGGTGTACTAAAGATCTATAAGCCGCTAGTTTATGCATTTTATGATGACATGAATCGTTCGGAATAGTGACGTCTGTGCTTGTGGGTTTTCTGTATATGGAAAAATCCAATTCAATGACTGTATTAATTGTAATAATTAAATCCAAAAAATTAATAGCTCTATTTTGTTCTGTTTCTAGTGTAAACGTGATGTTTGTGTGAAGACTGTTAATAAGAATTAAAAATCCATTGATAACCTAAATAAATAAATAAATCATTGACTCAATCAGAATCGCATGCATAGGCTCACTTTTCTCACAAGATTCTGCACTTGCTTGCGTTTATCAGAAAATATGAGAGGTAGTTTGTTTCAATTTTTGTTACTGGTGGCAATAATGTCAGGCTTAAAATGTGATTGGATAGAACCTTTTGGAATATAATCGCTCCCACTCAGATTTTTAAGATACGATACTCCATTCCGTTGAGGGTTCTCGTGTGTATGGGTGTAGTTTGTGGAAGTTCTACGTGAAACATTTAAAATAAAAACGAATTTTTAATAATCTCCGACTCTTATAAAAACGTTAATAAACGTCATTTTTCTTTTCTAAAACCAAACTAAATTATTAGCAAAATGCTAACTCTATCGATCAAGTTATAAAAAACCTTAATAATTAAAAAAATAGAAACGATTGTGAAATTAAAGATTTATTTAATGAAAAAGATTTAGTTAAAGTAGGAAACTTTTTTAATGAGGTTTAGAAAAAGGTAATTAAGTGTTTGGTGTTGATTTGGATAGATTCAGGAACTAATGTACTGTAAGTACTTTTGTTAAATAATTCTTAACTAATTTCCAAAAGTCAGTGACGTCTTTGTCCATGTCCTCTAGTGAACTAGTAATAAAACTTTGTAATTTAGAAGGTGGTTCCCTAATTAAGCTTACTCTCTAATTCTTTTTAGATCCTCCTTGTGTTTAAACAAAAAGAGTACGGTCATGTTTGCCATACATTATAGGTCTTTTACTTTATTTAAAACTACTTGAGACCAATGAGCTTTATTTAATAAAAAAACTAAACATAAACAACAACTTCCTATAGATTGGCTCAACAAATTGTTTGTAGTAATTCTTTCGAAATCGTAAACAAAACTCGTTTCTTTTCCCAAAGTATAGATTCCCGTCGCAATTTTTTTTTGAAGCAATAACAACAAAGAACTTAGGTGGTACCTTTTGTAATGCTACAAATTGTCGCTCATTTGTGGGCTTGGTAGGTTTGGTCACCATTGCAGAATTTGAATTACATTAAATCAGTTTCGTTTCTGAGCGATACTGGAGTGGCCACTGAAATATAAATGCTACCAATTATCAAGCATTATTTGTGTTTTGTGAACGCTTGAGTCTAGAAAAGAATTAGAATTACATGCAATGTCAATAAGTCTAAATCAGAAGAAGAAAAGAACACACTCAATTTTGCTAGTATTATTTTTTAACAATTACAAAATCAAAAGAGAATGAAAATTAAAAAGAATGAAGAGATTAAAATAAGGTTATTTATTACTGATGCTAATTAAAATGGATAACGTTTTTCTTCTCTGCTACTTATCTAGTGTTAATAAAAATAATTAAGATTTAGTTTATATTTATTTAACACGTTTTTGTTGTTAACCAATCCATGGAAGGATTACAGCAGTAGATTTTAAAATGAGGTATTAATTACTAAAAATAAAAGTCTAACCCCGATTAAACTTGAGAAGTATCTTATGGTAAGTTTGCTACGTTTTGTATAATGTTTCATCGATACAAGAAATATTGTCTTGACGACAACTTCTTGTCTTGCCTCGATTTCCCAATCAAGAACTTTTGTCACTCTTGTCTTGGTAGATTCTCGACTATCAATTTCTTGTCTCGGTCTCGATAACAGAATAATCGCTCAAACGGTATTTAAGTTAAAGTCACACGTTTAAATATTAGATTACTTTCTTAATAAAATCAAAAAAATTCCAGCATTGTTAAAATGCGCAAAACTAGACTAAACAATTATCGTAAACATTTGCAGCCGACAATCTGAATATTTCGGGAACAGTTTAATTTCCGTTGCTATTTAAGAAATTTTAAGAATATATAACGACTAGGGTAGCAACCGGTTAGAACTAAATAGTACGTGATAGTTACAGATTAAAAGGGAATAACGGTAGTTTTATTTGCAAGAATTTCCAGAATATCTGAATGAAGAATGTCCATCTGGTCATTCATAAGTTAGTCATTATGTTTTATGGCTTTATTTATTTCGTATGTTTCTAAGAAACTTGAATTTGATTTCTCTCTTTTCAATGCCTAAAACTTTTAAATTTTGAATAGCAAGCTTGATGATATGTAAAAAGATGCGCGGCTAAATTACAGCAAATTTCTTATTTTTCCAGGATCTGATACGTTCATTAAACCTAATGAAAAAACTTCTACCAGTTTGACCTGTATATTTACAAACACATTGATCAGATTGAATTTTATAAACTCCTGATTTGTTTAGAATATTTTTTGTAGCAATTTTGTTATTAACTAATTTTTTAAGCGTGTTATTATTGTAGTAAGCAGGCCAATATTGGTATCTCTAAATTTATTATTCAAATCTCTATTAATTTGTCTTTTAGGGATTAGTAAAATGTATCTAGGTTAAAATCTATTTACAAATCAATATGTATTTACTTACAAGCAAAGTATTTTTAAGAATATTTTTAATATATACGTACTACCTTAATAAACAATTAATTACACGTCGAGATCTTTCAAGAAGTCTCGATGTATTCTCAAGAATTCTTGATTCTTGAAAGTGAATTTCTTGTCGTGTCTTGATTTTTAGTTACAACTTCTTGTCTTCATCTTGTCTCAAAATCGAGACAAGATCAAGAAACATTCTCGATTTAGTGAAACACAGTATTTTTGTTCTATTTCAAGAATTTTACTACTCTTTTACTCTATAACACCCAACTAAAAATATATTAATAACGACTGTATTGGTCTTATTTAGTTAGTCAAAAATTAAGTATCGGAACCTGTTTAAAATGAAAAATTAATTTCTGTTCCTCGCAAAAGTTCCTTTGATATCAGCTTCGATTGTAGTATCGGAATTTAACATGCTTCCAAAACTGTATTAATTAATTCGACCAATAAGAATTAAGACGAAGAATAGACAATCAAAACAGCAAGGTTTGTGTTATAAAAGTTTTACGTAAATCGCGAAAACCCTTGTACTTAAAAATAAAGCAAAACCTGTTACGTCGCTTACAAACCGTTTTCATACGCCCCAAAACAAAGATTCGTATTAACTTACTTTTACGTATCAAACAGATTTATTAACATAAATTAGACCACTAAGGATATGTATTTTAAAAATCCTGTTAAAAGCTCCTATGAGAGTTCATGGTTTAATAGCGAAAGCTAATTGCAGGAAAAGCAAAGTTACCGTTATTTACTAACAGAATAAACTAAATTTAGATCATGTGCAAATATAAACAAGGATTACATAATAACAAAAGTTAAATTCTTAATGATATGCTGTATTAACCAAATTAATGTTTGTTTAGGTAAAATAACTTTAGAGATTTTCAGTGTCCTAATGAATAATGATTTCTTGCCCTGCTTCTCATAAAACATGTCAAAACTATCAATGTTTATTTAGGGACCGAAACCCGGATTATGTAAGGGTTCGAGTAATCCTCGACGCATTCTATCTTGGATACGTAAGCTTTATGCTCATGTAATGGTATGAACAAGCACCTCACATTGCGGTGCTTGTAGCTAACGTCATCTACTTGATATGGAAACTCCTCTGTCGCTTAACACACAGAGTTTACAAAATTAAACTATGATACATACAATTATGAAACAAATTCTAGCTATACACACAAATGTAACATACAGCTGATTCGAGGGTCAGGACATTGCAGTTAATACGTTAGTATTAATTTGTTTTGATTGAGCATTATCAGGAAGTACTACTATTTGTTGTGATGAGAATGTAATTTGTGCAAGTATTATACATAAGTAATTATGTGTAAGTTTGTTTATGTTATAGTAGGAAAGACAAAAATAATCAAATCATGCATTAAATAAAAGTTTAACATGCTAGGATCCTAGTTTTATTCATCTTAAAGGTTACATGCTAGATTACGTGTAGGATTATTAGCATAGAATAGAAATGTAGAGGTACGATAGTTATCGTCAGTGTTTAACCTCACTTTCTAAAAGGTGTTGAATTTATAAAAAGGATATAAATTAATTCTGTTGTTTTATAGTAAAACATGTTGTATGTAACCCAGGTTACATGTTTAAAATAGTTTATTCACTTTTCTAGAAGGTTTTGTCTTTTTGTTAGACTTCTGTTTTGACGTTAAGTAACGCAGAACCATCCTTTCTTTCCCCAATAAGGCTAAGAAAATTTTGGGTACATATTTCACTGGAAATAGTTAAATCAGATCTGTACCTTGATGTTTATAAAGATACAATTTATCTGCTTACGGATTCCTGTATTTGGAAGATTTGAGGTCAAGTAAATGGAAATATCAGCTATGCTGATATTCCTTGTTTTTTCAAATTTTGAGATTATTTTGATATGTTTTGCAGTACTGTTTTGAGTCAATCCCATGGAGTTCTGTATTCTGAACATGACTGATTGAAGTTTGATTTAATCTATGTTGTTATTTTATTCACAACTTGCAGAAGCATCGTTTGCTTTCTAAAACGTGTAAACAGATTTTTAAATTAAGTTTTTTTATGTGATTATAGATTGTGTGAACTCCATGTGAGTAGGTTACCTTGAGTAACTATGTATTCATTCAATGTACAGAAATAGTTGGTAATTCTTGCTTTTAAATGTAATTCGATTTTTGGTGTTAAGTAGGAGTGTGAAAAAATGGCAAACGAAATCAAAAGACAGAGTGGAGTGGGGAAACATTACCAAGCTCTAGGTCTAAACTGGCCTGTTAAAGCGATATCTATCTACTAAATATTAGTCCTTAGTTATGATAGGTCATGTAATTGGTAATGTAATAGACTATGTCAAATATCGGCTGATATCATCATGACTTGAACGTATATGAAAGAACATTAACAAATCAACAACTGAAGAAGTCAGTACGCAGAAGCAAACATATCCTCAGAAATAAACGTAAACGTATAAGATGGTTGGGATGCATAGAGTGGATGCAGAGATAAACAAAAAAAAATTTACAAAGCAAATAAGAACGGCAAAAAGTAGAGGTAGCCCAAGATTAAAATGCATGGAAAAAGAAATGGAGAAGGACTATGACCAAAGTCAGAGACCTGAGAGGAACGTAGTAATAACTGGACATCTGCACCTTTAAGTTTGTGTGGATGTTTTCCTTCTGAATATGCCGCAAGAAGGACGCCGGACGTCGTAGAAGAATAGTAGAAAACATCTCATAGAAAAAAATGGAAAAGAATGACAAGCATTATACATATAGTATTTCACGAAAAGAAACGAAGAATTGATGTGATATGTGTGCTTCCAATTGAGCTAGAACACTGTTACTAACCTATATTTTTATTGCATTAAGTATTAGGTTTAGATAGTCGTAGTAAGTAACGACGCTTACAATTTCTTAATTTAATCATAAACATAGTGTGTTAGTCGCACTGAATATTTTCGAATAGAATGATTAAAAATCTATTGTTATCAGTTGCACTGTAGCCTGAATGGTCGGCTCCTAATGTTCTAGTAAGGCCAGTAGAGTTTAGTTATTTGTTTTGCTCTATCATCAAGAGGCACAGATGATTTAAATAGAATGTGCTGGGGTAGAAACGATCCAGTCAATCCATGCTTTTGATGAACTTATTGTTAACAAGATGGTAGCATAAAAATAAAGATACTATAGTCCCTATATTTTTTTATATTTTTAAATAGTTATGACAACAATTTAGATTTTGCCGCTGCTGGATCAAAAGCACTAGAACTATATTGGGCGACATTAAAAGTTACCAGATTTTACATTACGTTTTACAATAAATCGACTAAATAATAAACAAACATGTACAAAAATATTCATAATTTAATATTAATCATATTAATATTAATATATGTACCATAATTACATGGATAATAGTAATTTCTTCTTTATTAAGTTTCTGTCAGGTTTGCTCCAACATGTCGCTACTATTTAAAGTAGAGGGACTACAAAAAGTACTAAGGTTCACAAAAAGTAATAGTAACTAGATATCTGTATTTGCGATGCTTTTGGCCGCTGAATTGATGAATTGAGTATTTACAATCGGCAAGAATTTACACTTTGACTACACTTGATGTCTTTTTGTTGAATTCAAAGTATTAGAGAAAGTTCAGTAACACCATAATCAACTATAGGGCGATCTGCCAACTGCCCTTTCGTAGTAGCTTGGATGATGTTCACTTTCTGGATGGCTTCTAAAGAGGAATTGATTTAATACGCTTTACAGTCAAAGGACGATTTAATTAATTATAAAAAAGAAAATAAAAGCCTATGGCATGTATATATTGCGAAAATACATAAATAGCATATGTCTTATAATTCGTATAATAAGATAAACATATTTTATATGTATATGGAACAACAGTTACATATAACTCGTACAGTGAATTGTGGTGTATCAGCTGTGTTTATAAAATTATTATTTTAATTAGGTACCACTCAGTCCTAATATAAAATAGTGCTAATATTTCTACATCAGAATATATCAAAATAATCTTCTATAATAAACTTAACATAATAATAAATACCCTTTTTGTTTCACTGAAGATTTGTAGCCTCTGAACAGATAATAGTACACATAAAATGCAACAAAAAAGCTTAATATAAAACTTTCAAACGAAAAGTTCACCTTACTTAAACTAGTTTAGAACACAAAATACGATACTTACTGTATATAAAATGCTCAAAGTTGCCGGCTTGAGATTTAGCTCTTTCTTACAAATTTGAATTTCAGGTCATAGGTATTGGTTCTGCAGTTGTTTAATTATTAAAGGGATGGATAAAGGTTTCACAACACAATAACATACACTACAAGGGCGCCATCTGATTATGAAGCTTAATAACAATAATTAAATATATCAAATAGATCAAAGAAATCTAATAAATCTGTCTGAAATTATTAACCAGAAAATGAAATCAGACCGATATAAATTTAGTGCAAAATATTAGTTAATTTCAACAAAGTCAAAATTTAGTTTAATGATGATATGAATAAAAACTTTCATAATTATATGGTTCAGTCTTACTGGTTTTAATTAACTTTAAAATCATATTTATTTTAGAAAACACTAAGAAGGAAAAATATAAAAAATTACAAATTTTGAACTCAAGTAATAATTCCCTACCTAAGAGCTCTTGGCTATTAAAATTTGTTACTGAATAGAAATTGTATACAAACTACGTATAAATAAAAAACCAGACTATAGAAATATTACAAAGATCCAAAGAAATTCACATAAATCTTTAACATTCAAAAAATTTCATAATTCACAGTACCTGTAGTTATCGGTAATTCGCAAACCAAATTAACGCTAAATTGCACAAAAATGACTCCTGCACACACCAAACAATCGCTGCTGAACAGAGAGAAACTGGAATGTTCGTAGATTTCTGCTTTCACATCATACAAATATGCAATGAATTAACCCTCGTAATGCCTGTATGAGGTGAACTATTATTCACAAATTCACTCAAAATAAAGTAACTAAATGCAACCATAAAACTTCTATAAGGTTTGGTTATCGAATTAATTTTAAGAACCATCGGCAAATGTTCGTTATTTTTCTTAAAACAACCCACTTATTATTTAAATCCGAACTGAATTTATAAAGCACATAACTCGGATTTCATTATTGATCCGAGATTCCGATCACTGAAGATAAAGTCTGTAGTTATTGATTTTTATCGGTATTTCGGTACGAGTACTATTTTTATCGATATACGATACGATATTTATTTCCATCGGTAAACTGTATTTAAGCTATTACACGTTTTAATAGAAAAGCTAGATTTCCCATTCTTTAAGAACACAAACATCCGGAAAAATATTTAACTGCACAACGGTACTTTTGCTAACCGCAAATTCCCAATTAACGTTCGGAAAACCGATTACACAACGATACTTTTATTAACTGAACTAAAAGACTAGAAATTACGTAGTCTTGTTTCAGCGAAGGAGAAACTAGAAACACAATAATATTTTAAAGCAAGTTTTGCAGACATATAATATTTTTAGGCGCAAATGTAAATAACCGAGAGGGATTTTTAACACGTATCAAGCATCATTTATTAAATGAAGGAGATTTTTTTATAATATTTTCAAGGAACGCAAAACTGCAATATCTTTGGGAACTGTATGAATTTAGGTTTACCACGAACTATGTTTATTAACTTTCAAGGTTTTAACAACGAAGCCATTTTAACTAACGCACACGTGAGTAAATAAGACACAGAAAGAAATAATTTATTACCCAAATGTCGTTACAATTCTATGAAGGTTTGAAACACAACCTTTTAAAATAATTTTTATAGGTTTATTGATACCAAATGCTAACATGATTTTAAATTGCAAGAAAAACGTAAATTTGCAGGACCGGAATTTAGATTTTTCAGTAAATATGTAGACAAAACTAGATTTATTCAGTACTAATAAAAAAATACCGTTACAAATATCATTAGTACCTATCTTTCATAATAACCAAAAAAAAAGATTGAAAAGAAAAGTGGGTTTGGTGGTCACTGATCCTGTACCTAATCGCATTTTCAACATGATATCTGATACATTGATGCAGCTGATGCTATTAGATTATGCCACAGTTTGTTTTGACTATTATTTTCGTTTCGCCCTATTTAGTTTATGTAAACTCAATGTCAGCTAATGTGTATGTACTTTAATAAACGTGATCAGTGGACATCGCTTTTTCCAGGAAACAGACTTTACAGTATTGTTTTGGATTTTGCACGTTTGACGATACAAGAAATGTTACCGACTTAATTAAATATATTTTTAGTTAATTATTTACCTTGTTTAAAATAATGTACCTATAACACAAGAGATAATTAACAGTTATTTAGGAAATAGAAGTATTTGCTCACATCAAACCAAATTACCAATAATAAACAATATTGCGGATTTAATTAAATCTATTGTTTATTAATAAGTATCCATGTTTAAAGTATTGTACCCATAACACCAGGGATAATTAACAGTTATTCAGGTATGTCCCGTTTATGTTAGTATAAAAGGGACATTGACCTATTTATGATGTTTATTGTTAGTATTTCGTTTTCAAAGAGAATGCCAAGGTTATGTCATAGTCAAACAAAACTTGCCGTAAAGGTTAGTAATGCAATTCATAAAGTATTGTATGAATGTAAACACCCCATTTCTTTCAGTCATCACTCATTCTTAAAACATAGACTAAAATCACAAACAAAATGAAATGTACCCTTAATACGTATAATTGCCCAAATATTGTTTTTAAACCTACTCTTTCGTTTGTTATGTGGGATATTTATTTTCTGTATGCGAATTTAGCATCTTTAGTGATTAATTAATAGTAAATGATAATAGGAAATGTCTTAAATAAGTTCAGTTTTACAGTCTTTGTGGGAACCTAAAATATATTTAGGGAATACGAAAGAATGTGTTGCTATAAATAAGTCACCTTCTGACCCTAAATCTGGTCTTTATGGTTTTTGTCACACCCTACGTTGTGAGAAACAAAACATCCAACAAGTATTCAAGGGGTGGTAAGATTATGCCGGAAGGGCCAGTAGTGTTCTGGTATGTTTAGCGGACGGTCGGTCGACGGTATAGTTACTGCGCGCTTTGGGACCGAAAATGCAGATGCGTAACGCTAATATTTACTGTGTTTGTTATATGTGTTCTTGTTATTATTCGGCAACGTGAGTTGTTGCTTGAATTGTGATTATTGGCCAATGTGTGATATTGGCTTTATGTTGATGTTAGCAATTGGTTGGAATTGCTGTATTATATTGATGTGTTGGCAATTGAGGAATTGCCTGTTGTTGTTGTGTTGATTTGTTGGCAATTTGTGGAATTGCTGTTGTTGTTGATGATATGTGAATTGAGCTCTGTAAAATTAACCGCACAGTATACTGTATTCTTAGGAGACGGAAAGATGGGCGGATCTTGACGTTCTCCTACGACCTGGGTGGCCCAAGTGTGTCACCCAGTGGCCCCAGCTGATCACTGGGCAGTCTTGGGGTGCTTATTCCCCTCTAGTTTCCTGTATGTCAATCCCGCCGAGGGGCGGTCTCGGGGGAGGTGAATACATGACGGTGCCCAAGTGTGTACCTGGTCCTGTTAGCAATTCGGCTAAAGGGCGCCCGATGCGGCAAGCATCATCTGTTTCAGGTCATCATGATCGTGGTAGTGCACTGAAGGTCTTCACACCCGAAGACTCCAATCATCCAGAATCAACGTGAGACGGCACGGGGGATCCCCAATCCCCCCGTAAGTACTGCTAATTTCCATTTAAAGGGTAAGCGACTAATGTGTTGTAATTATCTTTTCATGTGTGCCTTAATCCGGCTCTGTGGTATTTTGCGTTTTGGTCTCAAAATGGAACGCATATGAATTACTGCTAGTGAAGCGTAACCGACCGTTCCCGCCCACTCCGGAGCAAGCAGTAACACGACCCGAAAGGACCTGTCAAATGTAACATTCAGAACTGGGGATTAACTTTAATTTGTGAGAACTAGAATTCTTTAAAATAAATGTACCAAAAGCATGTTTAATCAATTTAAATCATTATTGAATTACGACCCCGGCCTACAGTTAAACAAAGTATTTGATATTATAGTGAGGTAGGGCGTGATATGTTCCAGCAGTCTCCAAAAATGTACCTTTTTAGCAATTTTCTTTCGATGTGCAAAAATCAAAAATGGCATAAAAATTGTTGTTCCTATTGACGAGTAGTATCACACATTTAGTTTATACGAAAGTTAGGTGAAACACCCTATATAATATTTAATTGGTGCAACGTGTTGTTCACCATTATTAACTTTAAACTTTATTTAATAACATGATGCTCCTACAAAAAATAATACTTATAAGTCGAAAAAGCAATGCTTTGTAAAACTGAACGTATCAATGTTCATTTACGAAAATTGATGCATTTTAGTAAGTGTCAAGGCAGGTAAGTATAGGCAAAGTTAGTTTAGTAAATAGTCATAAAGCTTTCAATTTCGTAAGCATACGTGTAGGTGTAATGTACATTTGAACAAAGAATACATACGTACTATATCACATTTGCTTGTAAATACGTTTCCCACGTAAATTAGACTGAGATATTGGGACTTGATGTTGGTTGTAAACAAACCGTTTTCAACTGAACTTGATACTTCAAAGGAATTATTCATGGTTCAATATGAATGTACAAATGCACACGTATCGCATTTGTATTTCTGCATTGCTTTGATAAATTAATGCGGGTCTGAGACGACATACAAACTTTTGTTTTGTTAATTTTAACTGTTAACTAAACGAAAACGTTGTAATTATTGTTAGTTGAAATAAATTTTATTTACTATTTCTGAAAAACCTATTATTAAGCACGTTTCTCCATTTTTTAGCTAAATATGTTGCTATACGATAGCTACATACGAGGTGTGTAAATTAAGTAATGAGACTGGCAACGTAGCGTTCGATCTGGCGACACTTAGGACGCGGGACTTGGAGGAGCGGCAGGTGAACATGTGATACGCCTTCAGTACAAGTTTAAACTCGCTAAAGTCATTTGGTTGTCCGTAGCGATTTTTTCGTGAAACAAGTTTTTTCTAGTGCGTTCTAAAAATGAGTGTCATCAATTTCGAGCAACGGTGTGCTATCAGGTTTTGCTTCAGACTTGGCCACAGTGCTTGGGGGCAGGTTGTTCGGTGGTTTAAGGCATTTTCAGAAGGAAGCGAGTCGATTGAAGATGAACCACGAAGGGAATCGTCCACAAAGGGTTTGTGCCTCAAGGCCAAACAGTCAATCAACACTTTTACCGAGAGGTTCTTGAAAAACTTCGAAAAAGGGTCATTTGTGTGAGACCAAACATCAAGAACAACTGGGTGTTGCATGACGATAATGCGCCTTGTCACACAGCAATTTCAATAAACGAGTTTTTGGCCAGTAAAAACATTCCTGTGGCTCCTCAGCCTCCTTATTCGCCTGACTTGAGTCCTTGTCACTTTTCCTCTTCCCGAGATTGAAAAATCACCACAAGGGAACTCATTTTGGGACACTCGAAAACATTCAAACGGCTGTAACCAACCAGCTGAAGGCTGTTCGAGTATCCGAGTTCCAGCACTGCTATGAGGATTGGAAGAACAGTCTCCAGCGCTGTGTGGCTTTCCAAGGAAGTTATTTTGAGGGAGACAATATTGAATTGTAATTCTATTCAAATAAAAAAGTTGAAAAAATCAGTTTCATTATTACTTAATTTACACACCTCGTATACACAGTACGGTGCATGTACAGTTACATTAACATAACTGCAGCAACTGTTTTAAAACACAATTTTACCACGTGTATGTATAAAAGCTTTTTATAATCTTCATTTGAAAAGTAACCTGTAGCTAGTACAAAGTCTTTCTACTACAAATTATATTCCATACAATTCCAAAGTGAAAACCATATTAATTCAACTTGGAACCGATTCAATTACTATTAACTACAATAAAGTATGTACTCGGAGTGCTAACTATCATGCTTTGTCAAATCTCTTCTTCCAATTTTAAATTAATACCTATGAAACTGAAAACCTTTAAGTTTATCTCCATAGTGATATATTAAAATATAATGAAAATCAATAAAGTCTAGGCACAGCTAATAAATAGGTTGTGGACAAGATGATAGGTTACGAACAATCATACAAAAGGTGCACAAACCGGCAAACAAGGGTAAAAAGTGTAATGTGCTTAAATTTTCAATTTTATAGAAATGTAATTCTATACGCATAAATAACAAATAATCTTAGCACGGCCCTGCGTATTTCAATATATCTTAGTCGAGTTAAAAGTCTGTAGACTTTAGTTTATGCCGGTGGATACCCTAAAATGTTTTCTCTAAAAGCAACATGTGACGTCTTTGCAAATAGTAAAGTTCACCTCAAGACGTTCACATAGTTATAAAAGTTATTTCGCAGAAGAGAACCTTGCTAAAACTTAATTTATAAATCCCTATTTTAAACTAATTCCGGCTTTCCTACAAAGGATTTCAGTTCCTAAAATGTATCTAGTTTTTATTTATGGCTTCCTGTTCGTGCTTGTCGGCATGGTGCATAAACAGATTTTCCTGAGTGTAGACGTATAAAAATGCATTGAAGCCACGTATAAATTGGCGGTAAAACCCCTGGATTGTGCTAGAAATTTCTTTTTACGCATTTGTTTCCCCATTGGCCGAAGAAATATTTACTCTTCTTGGATCGGCCAGTTTTAAATTCTTCCCCTAAAAAGATTATGGCGTGACCATACTCTTCATATACCCTTCTACTCTAGAGAGTCTGGCCGATACTTCTAGACAGACGGTACGCGGTCTGTAAATTAGCGTAAAATGCAGTATACTTCGCCGTTGTTGATGGGCAAATTACTACAGTTTTTTGTGTTAAATCCAGTACATCAAATTAGATGTATACAGTTTTCAGTTACCCTTAATTTAGTGCAGTATAGTTTTCTAATCAATCGATTAGTGATGTGATCCAGGGAATTTTAAAAATAATTTTATAAATAAACTTGCGGAGTCCAAGTTAAGTGTTCCTTTCGAATTAATAAGTTAAAACGAGTGTTTTAGTAATAAACAGAATAGTTTTGAATGAATTATGATTTTTAAAAATGCCTTAGAAAATAAAAGAGTTAATCAAGTTTTAAAATTAAACTTTCGCGATCCAGTTTGTAATGATAATTTGAAATACGGTACAAAAGGGTGTCGTATTGAAATCTAATAATAAAGTTAATGCTATTTTAGCCTGATACACCTTCAAGGTAATTGTTAATAATTTTAAATAACTAACAAAAGTTATTGTTAAACTTATACGGTTTTTTCTTTTGGTTTTTCTATTAACAAACTGATAGTGAAATTAGAATTACAAGATTATTATAGTGAAATTCAGTTGGTTGACTTTAAGAAATACAAAAATGGTATTGGCTATTAAAACTTTCCACTTTCTTCCAGTATCTACGAATTGTGGAGTGTTTTGTTTTTAGTGATAGACATGATACGGTTATCATCGTTTTGATGTAGTTTTGTTGGAGGCTTGGAAAATTATTAGATTCTCCTAATGTATCAAGAAGTAAGTTGATATTATGACTTGTGTATTATGATTTTTTATTTGTTTGCAAATTGTCTAGTTATTTTTCTCTCACTAAGAACCCTTTAAGAGAACAGTACTATTTTAAGTACTGTAAGTAATAAATCTAAATTTAAATCTCGTGCGTCGTTGTTTGTGTGTGTAGGAGACATATATATAATACATATTATCTTATATAATATGACAAAATATTATATTTCTGTTTCATTTAGCCTTTGTATTTAGCATCTGATTCATGATGATAGCATAAAGAAATCTTACATATCATAAAAACAAACATATCAATATACAGATATTCTATTTGATATATCGGAATTTTTAATTACCGTACCTATTACTTTATAAGAAAATTTAAATTTCTTTTCTTTTGCCTCTTAATTTAATTGAATTGACTATTATTAAAGAAAATAATAAACGTTTACTACTTACAAACCATAGGTTTATTTAATAATACTGTATACGAAAGAAAAATTAAAATTTTTTTGCTGATTTGAACAAAGAGATGTTTAGAACAAAAAGGAAGACATTTTGAATACCTCTTGTAAATAGTTTGTGTCGGTGTTTAGGGTTATTATTCATATTCATTAGTATTGTGTTGAATCCGTCTATTTTAGTTTTTATTGTTAAAATACCCTAATTTTTATCGATGTGTAACACATAGTAATTCCGCAATTCACAATAAATAAGCAAAGCTACATTTAACGGATAGACCTTTTAATTCCACTTCTATTAAAATAGTAACAAAAAATAAATGCAATAGGATTGTAAACCAGTTCAACCTTGAAACATTATAATAAATTACTTAACACAAAATAATTAAGTCCCATACTTGGGCACCAATTGTAACGATTACTCTAGTTATACTGAAAATTACTATAACATACATTCAGAATACTGAATACTTACTGTAAATCTCATAAACCAATACTTACTGTAATACTGCGACGTTTGAGATCTCTTATATCAAATTGTAATTCAGGCGTAGGTCTGATTTTCATAACTTACAATTTGTGAATAAAAATAAATGGTAAAAAACACAAGAAAATATATATGGGCGCTATCTGCCTTGATGGTCCTTAATGTCAGCTTCGAAAGGAAAATTTGTTGTTAAGAGATTTTTTTTTAAATCATAATTCATCCAAAACTATTCTGTTTATTATTAATACTATAACACTCGTTTTAACTTATTAATTCGAAAGGAACACTCAACTTGGACTCCGCAAGTTTATGTATAGATTTCTTTTTAAAATTCCCTGGACCACATCAATAATCGATTGATTGATTGAGTCCCTTGCTGAAACTGTGATCAGATATGAAATAACATGCTATGGATTCACCTTTAATTATCTCTTTAACAGCTTAATCAGACTTCAAAACAATATGATAAAATCAGTCTGTATTAATATCAAAAATCCCGAATCATTCAAATTTACATTGGATACTTGTTGTAGTACTCTCGGCGTGTTTAAATTTTTCAAATTAAAAGACTCGATAGTTATTTTAAAATACTATTTTAATCAAAAATATTTGGTATATCCACAGCACAATTACCTCCACCGACCACAAGTGAAAGCATACTTAACTCCAAGAACTAATAATCACTACGGTACAGCACGATCAACATATTACGTTCCTAAAGTTTTAAACAAATTCCCTTTTAAAACTTTAACCACAATTTCGGACATTAAAGTTAATCTTAAGAATTGGAATCCTGACGTCTAGTCTAACAATGTATCAACATATTAAATTATATTACTATGTATTGATATGTTTCCTTACTTCCCTTACAAACAAAATTATAGTCACAATTATCCACATATAAGTCTTCATGGCTTCGTAGGATGGACGTATAGAGGTTAGGGGAAGGCCCGAGCAATCTGTTTGTTCTATTTTGGACAACCACATTGCTCGGAAGGGAGATGGGAGGCCTTTCTTAGTAAAAAAAAATAGAAAATTATACTGCACTAAATTAACGGTAACGGAAAACTGTATACATCTAATTTGATGTACTGAATTTAACACAAAAACTGTAATAATTTGCCCATCAACAACGGCGAAGTATACTGCATTTCACGCTAATTTACAGACCGCGTACCGTCTGTCTTGAAGTATCGGGCCAGACTCTCTAGAGGGGTATATGCAGAGTATGGTCGCGCCATAATCTTTTTAGGGGAAGAATTTAAAACTGGCTTATCCAAGAAGAGTAAATATTTCTTCGGCCAATGGGGAAACAAATGCGTAAAAAGAAATTTCTAGCACAATTCTGGGGTTTTACTGCCAATTTACACGTGGCTTCAATGCATTTTTATACGTCTGCACTCAGGAAAATCTATTTATGCACCATGCCAACAAGCATGAACACGAAGCCATAAATAAAAACTAGATACATTTTAGGAACTGAAATCCTTTGTAGGAAAGGCGGTATTAGTTTAAAATATTTATAAATTAAGTTTTATCAAGGTTCTCTTCTACGAAATAACTTTTATAACTATGGGAACGTCTTGAGGTGACCTTTCACACCAAAGAGAACTTTGCTTACTTCGTAATATCGTCTGTATTTTATTTCAGAAAGAATGTTGTTTTGTGTAAACATGTAAAGGTGACTTTTGATAACACGAAAAAGCATTATTCAACTTAAAGCAAAGTTTGCAGATTTTACCCCAACGAAGAATCTATATACAGGGTCTTCATTAAGTTTGGAACCGGCTTAATATCTTCAAAACTATTAACTGGATTAAATTGAAATTTGGGGTATGCATTTTATAAATTAATATCTATTGTGCCTAATTTTTTCACCTGCTTTGCATCGTTACTTTACGAGATACACAGCCAACTTGATTTTTTTTAAATAGCAATGGGGGTCAAATTTGACATCATTTGAAAGCTTATTTTTTTCTGAGTACCATTATGTAATACACGTGTTGTATCATTTTGACAAAAATCGCCAAAAAAATTAAAATCAACGAAACATGTTTTATCCACAAAATTAAATTTATTACTTAAAATTTACTTTTACTTAAAATTACTTAAATATTTACTGTCAATGTGTAACTTTTGACATTTCTATGAATTTTGTAAGATCACTAGATATTTTAATTTTTAATTTATTCAACACTTTTGATTTTGTGGATAAAACATGTTTCGTTGATTTTAATTTTTTTGGCGATTTTTGTCAAAATGATACAACACGTGTATTACATAATGGTACTCAGAAAAAAATAAGCTTTCAAACGATGTCAAATTTGACCCCCATTGCTATTTAAAAAAAATCAAGTTGGCTGTGTATCTCGTAAAGTAACGATGCTAAGCAGGTGAAAAAATTAGGTACAATAGATATTAATTTATAAAATGCACACCCCAAATTTCAATTTAATCCAGTTAATAGTTTTGAAGATATTAAGCCGGTTCCAAACTTAATGAAGACTCTGTATATAAAAGGGAAAGATTGTCTGTCTGTCTGTCTGTCTGTATATATGTATGTATGTATGCGATTTTCTCCGCAACCACTGGACCGATTTGGATGAAATGGTATCATTGGAAAGATCTTGGCCCAGAATAGAAAATAAGACCAAATTGGACTCTGATGGGCCATCAAATTTGGTAATTTTTGAAATTTTTGAAAAGAGCAGCAAAGCGCGCCGGGTATTTGCTAGTACATTATAAAATGCAGGACCGTGCCAGGGTTTCTTTATCATTTATGCATATAAAATTATATTTCTATAAAATTGAGAATTTGAGTACGTTACAACCTATAAATGCTAGTTATTCAGGATCATTTACTCCGTATTTTACTATTTAGTAATTCTTTATGTAAGAATGGTTGCATAATTGTCAGGAATGTCAATGCATTTGACGTGTTACTTTAATAATAATTAAACATATACACATATTCAGAGATATTGCATTTGAACTGTAGATAAATCTTCTGCAAAATAGCTATTTCTTAGTTCCGAATACAAGTTGAGATTTGAATGGCCAAAAATTCCAATCACCACACGAGGTTGAGTTTATAGTTCATATAAAGGCCTATAAATCTGAGAAGGCTTGACCAAAGTAAATGTACATTACTGTATATGTAAACGATGAAAATATATTCTTATAGTTTATACTTAATATCTAAGTTAACCCCTATTTCATTTCAATGGCACTCAACAGTATTTTAATTAGTAAATTATTAAAATATCTAATATGAAAATGTCCGTATATGTAATTAAGTAAAACCTTGTAAATTCGTATCCTTGTTATCCAGATTTATACAACTTCATCAACATTAAGGCCTTCCACCGTATTTATATGACCAAGGGTTAAAGCTTCAAGGAGCGTTAGCTATCCTCGTAAGCTTACTGCTGTTAATTAGCTCGCACAGTTCTCTCCAACTTGGAAGTCACAGCAAGGGGCAATACTCAAACAAAATTGATTTTCAAATTGCCATCACACGGTATTTACTTTACGGAGGTTTAATGGATTAAAACAGCAGTTTATTTTCAAATATTGGATAACGCCCCGAGTGATTCTTCCCCCGTTAACAGTGCCAGTCTGCTGTTATTTATTATTATCTCATCGTCTGCATATATGATGATAACTTATTGTTAAATTTTGCTTATAAAAAACTCATAAAATATTAAACAATCAGAGCATAAAACCGGTATGATAAATATGGTCGGCCTGTAATAATCTACCCTCTGTTTTATTTTGCAGTCACCGACAGATTATGAAAATTAAAATCATTAATGTTTGTTTGGCGTTGGAAATGTATCCTAATTCTTCAAAGCGTGCTACAAAAACTAAGTAATTAATGAGCTGTAATAATCTGGACGTTTCACATCGTATTGTGTATAGAAATACATAGAAGGCAAAAAATAAATACCCTTTTGAAAGGAGGGTAACAATCATTCACAATAGTTATAATGAAAGAGATAGGAAAAGTCTCCCTGGAGAAATGGTTATCTATTATAGCGGAAAATCTTTTATATTGCAACTAACGATTTAATACGATCAATAACGATATACGTCGAGTGGATGTCACAAATACAAGGATTAGTTGAAAAGGTGTCATCAAGCACGTAATTAAGGAAAATCGTTTTCTTACCTTTTTGCTGGAGTGTTTGTGATATCTAGCCGGATGCAGCATGCAGAGATAACGATCCATTGCCATGCATATTAATATCACTGCTGATTGTTGACTAATAGCACCTCGTAAAAGAGCCTGCAATAAAACTGTCTGTTAGTATGTAAGTATTAATTGCTGTAACAAAAAGTAATTTACTGTTTTTAAGCCAATATTATTGTGATAAAAAGTCAACAAAGGTGTTATATTTGTATATGAAAATTAGCAAAGCTGTTATATAACAGTTTTGTAATGCTGTTAGTATACTAGTTTGCTATATCGGTAGAAGTTTGAACTTTAATTATTTTGGGTAAACTGAAACTGATTATTTAAAAATAATAAAGCTTGATTAATTAAAATAATTAAAGTTCAAATTTTCTCTGCCTAAGTATATAGCAAATTAGTATACTAACACTTACTACAAAACTGTTATGTAACAAACTCTACCCTTACTTCAAGACTATTCACCACAGGTAAACGCTTCTCTTAATGCCAGACACACACGTTCTGTCGTCGAATAATTGCGTTCGCATTTAGACAATGACCTACTTGTGTACTTTGTGTAGCTACTTGATTGAGTAATTATCGCTTTCTGGTGAAATATGTATGCTGATTCAGAAATCTGCACTTCGAAAGATAGAGTATAATCTGGGCAAATCAGAATTGGAGCAGACTCCTTGACTTCTTTTGTAACAAGCCTATGATTTTGAATATTTAATGTGTTGTGCTTTTAATTCAAATATGGTGTAAAAAGAAGAGATTTATATCAAATATGTTTATTTTTTGGTACTCATTTATATAAAGTTATCATTTACTTAAGTAAACATAATTACATTTACACCAGTATCGCATTCCCTTTTTGGCCACGTATTTAAACCATTGTATTTTATTGTATTGTAAAACGACAAACCAAATAAGAGTTAATTCTTTAAAGCACACTAATAAATGTACGTCAAAATATTGTTTCAACTTATTAAATAATATAGTTTTCTTCAATTATGGGCAGTCGTAGATAAAAAGTTGTATCTTAGCACGTATGATAAAGCCTATTAACATACTCGTGCTCTTACACCCTCGTCGTGCGACTCAACGCATTCGTATCTTAATAATATCTTTATCCCACTAATAAGATAAATAACTATTATCAAACACATACAGTATTTTATGATCCCTTTTTAGGCAACTAGACTGCTTATTTGAGCAACGCCCTCCACGACATTAAATGTTTTGTAACATTCATAAAATGTTACAAGGTTTTTTTATCGTTTGGGTGGTTGGTAGGGCGTTTGGTGGGCCGCGTTTGGGTGGTTGGTAGGGCGTTTGGTGGGCCGCGATAGGGTGGTTGGTTGGGTGTCTGGTGGAGACACTTTGGGGGTATGCTCACTTTCTTTTTCCGAGTATATTTCCTTACCTCTTTTTCAAGGTCTTGTGTTCCTTCTCTGTCCTATACTCTTCCTGTCTGTGATTGTACTCTTTTGTGCATTGTTTGTTTCACTGTGCGTGAATGTCGTCTCGTCGCCTTTTTACTTTTCCGCTTTTCTATTTTCTATCTTCTTTCTACTCTTCACTTTCCTTTCGTTGCTCTGGGTGTCTTTACACACTCGAGAGTAACCCCTGGCCGAAGTTAGCTGGTGAGGTAGTCCAACTTCTATATATTTTGTTATTTTTTTGTTTTTTTGTAATCGGCGACTCTAGGGTTGTCGCGTGGTTCGATGCCCGACGTTAAAAAGTTGGTTCCTTGTTAAGAAAGAATTGCCCTGTGCTCTTCTTTCAAAGCAAGAGGAGTTGCGCTGCTTTCCACTAACCTCTCGAGCTTCTTTAATTCATGAAATATAATATAAATACCCTCTACATTACGGATCAGGTGAACTAAAGAAAGTGTTTACTGTCTCCAGCCTTACTTTGTGGAACTTTATAATCATGGAGGTTAGGTATACCTATATACCTAACCTAACCTAACCTAACCTAACCTCCATGATTATGGAGTTCCACAAAGTAAGGCTGGAGACAGTAAACGCTTTCTTTAGTTCACCTGATCCGTGATGTAGAGGGTTAACGTCTTCCCTCTGCCTTGTGATTTTTGGGGGAGCCCCCGCAAGGTGCCAAAAAGACCTGTCCTTGTCTTTTGTGTTGTATTTGTCCCCTCAGGGTTTTGGGAGGTTTTGAATTTGTTGGGGTTGGGTTTGGTTTTCACTGGGGTTTGTTTATTTGAGGGATGGGTCAAATGGTTAAGATTTGTTGGTAATCAGGTTTGATCTGCCTAGAGCCTTTGAAGGTACATTGCTATTGATTGTGTGTTGAGCCAATTTTGTGCTCACGGGCGACGCGTGCTACGTGATCAGCTGCGACCGTGGTCAATATGGGATGTACTCTTCAATTGCTGTACATAAATTAACACTCTTCTGACAATCTTGACTGACTTACCAAAAGTGTTTCTTTTAGTAAATCATGTTGTTGTGGGTTGGAATTCATTCTCAGGGTTTTAATTTTTTAGCATTTGTTTCTGATATCCAGACTTCGTCGTTTACAGTTTTTTTCTAGCTTGGACCGATTTCCTGCTTGCCGTTTATTATTAATTTATATTTTTTAAGGTTATTTAGCACTATCTAAATCGTTATATCGGATTTGATTAGCTGCCAGTTATTATCTCTTTATTGATTTGATATAGGGTGTATTAGTATTATTATTAGAGTTGTGAGGGCTCTCTTTGAATGATATAGCTTTTTAGCAGATTTGAATATTCAAAGAGCCGGCCTGAATTATTGAGATTGAAGAATTTTGATTTCTTCGCTATGATTTATAGGGAAGTTTGTGACTTCTTTGGCTATTATTGTTTAATAGCATTATGATTGATTAATGTTAGGGTGGTGTATGATCAATCACGTGGTGATTGTATACACTAGAGTTTATATCTAAAATAGGAATTGTGGATAATAGTTAGATTGTGGTACACCCTGTATATTGTGTCATCTATTTTTATTATAACTATTTGGTTGCTAATTATTAGGAATTTAATTATTCTTGTTTTTATGAGTAAGTTTTCGATTTTGCTAAATTTCTTTCTTTTGCTATTTTACCTTTCAATAGATTTCAATAAACATTTTATCGTCCTAAAATTCTTTAGCTTTTTGTATTTTGATAAATTTTTATTTATCTGGGTTAACTTAATTTTGTGTGATTCGTTAAAGATGACCTAAGTTCAATTTTTATTTGCTTAGTAAATATCCCCTCTTTTAATCGAGTAGGATTTTGGTCATTTTCAAATAGACACCGTTAGTTCTTGTCAGCTCTTTACAAGCACAACTTCTTGTGTTGTTTCTGTGAAAAGTGAGGATTGATCGAGTGATGTCTTCTCACTTTATTTACTAGTTGAGGTCCAGTTATCGACTCATATTTGATTGTCTGTTTATAGACTTTTGGTTGATTTGATGCTCCTTTATTTAAAAGGGTGAGTTTTGTTTAGATTTAATTAAACTTCTATCTTAGGTCATTCACCTGTGGTTTGACGGTAGTTTACTTTTCTTTATAGGGCAATTTTGTGTGATTCGTTAAAGATGACCGAAGTTCAATTTTCATTTGCTAAGTAAATATCCCCTCTTTTAATCGAGTAGGATTTTGATCATTTTCAAATAGACACCGTTAGTCCTTGTCAGCTCTTTACAAGCACAACTTGTGTTGTTTCTGTGAAAAGTGAGGATTGATTGAGTGGTGTCTTCTCACTTTATTTACTAGTTGAGGTCCAGTTGTCGACTAATGTTTGATTGTCTGTTTATAGAGTTTTGGTTGATTTGATGCTCCTTTATTTAAAAGGGTGAGTTTTGTTTAGATTTAATTAAACTTATATCTTAGGTCATTCACCTGTGGTTTGACGGTTGTTTACTTTTCTTTATAGGGCAACTCTATTTGGATCTTAACTTGTGGTGTATCATAAAACTCTATTTGGATCTTAACTTGTGGTGGATCATAAAACTCTATTTGGATCTTAACTTGTGGTGGATCATAAAACTCTATTTGGATCTTAACTTGTGGTGGATCATAAAACTCTATTTGGATCTTAACTTGTAGTGGATCTTAGAACTTTTGGTGGATCTTAAAACTCTTGTTGGATATTAACAGATCAAGTAATTAAAGAACTTGTGTTGGATCTTAATAAATACAGTAAGGAGTCAAGTTATATTGGTTTGGTCAAGTCCTGAAATCGAGAGAAATTAAATTGGGTCTGGTTATCTCATTAAGTTGCATAGAAAATTAAGCCTGGATTTATTCCTTAATCATTTCGTTGGGGTAACATACTGGTTACAAGGATATTGGAGACTGTACTTTCTTGTGAACTCAAAGAAATCTTGAACTCGGTTCGACTACACAAAGGTATCCAACGGTTGACATGAATTCAATCAGTGTACTAGTAATTCATTTATTTCTTTATTTATCAATAAAGGAAGTTACAAGGTAACATATATTTCTAGTCTTAAGAGATAATTAAGATTATTAATGAAGCTGATTAGACTTCATTCATTGTTATACACTTACGAGCAAATAAATCGGCCCACCTGGCACTTTCATCTTTGAGTGCATTTTTGTCAGCCCTTAGACAGCATTAAAAAAAAATATTTATGTCATTTGAAAGGCTATTTATTAAGCTTTAAAATGAGCCTACATTTTTTGAGTTTTTTTCCTTTTCTCGAGTGTAGAACCTAAAGGTAACATTTCCAAACAAAAGTACAAAGGAAAAAATTTGGTTTTCAATAAATTGAAACAAAATTTGAGCAAGAATTTTCTATTATTAATATCGTGTGTTACCTCCTCTAGCTCTGATAACGGCTTCCATACGATTTGGCATGGACCTAATCAAAGTAGCAATGGCTTCTTGCGGAATGTTGTGCCATTCTTCTGTAACGGCTACCATTAGCTGTGGTATAGACATTACAGCAGGAACTCTGGCCCGAACTTTTCTTTTAAGGCGATCCCATAGATTCTCTATAGGATTTAGGTCAGGGCTGCACGCTGGCCATTCTAAAACTCGAAGTTCGACTTCTGCAAGGTAGTTTCGCACAATTAACGCCGTGTGTGGCTTTGCATTATCATGCATAAACATGAAATGGTCTCCAACAAAGCCGGCGTAGGGCACCACATGTTCATCCAAAATCTCTTCGACATACCTTATAGCCGTTAAACCCCTTCTATTGCGACCACGCACTTCCCCGGTGATGAATACAAGATCCGTGCGTGCTTCCAGAGAAATTCCACCCCAGATCATGCAAGAACCACCTCCGTAGCTAACGCGTTCAACAATGCAGCATTCCGCAAATCGTTCTCCGAGTCGCCGGTATACTCGTCCTCTTCCATCGTTGCTATACAAACATATCTTGGTCTCATCGGAAAACAGAACAGAGCTCCATTGATCCAGGGTCCAATTCAAATGTTCCCTTGCAAAACGAAGCCGTGCTTGGCGATAAGCTGCAGTCAATTTCGGACATTTTACAGGTCGACGAGGTGTCAAGTTCCTCTCCCGTAATCTTCGCCTTACTGTCCACTCGCTTGCAGTCACTCTTCGGGCATCACGAAGTTGCTGCTGTATCTCAACTGCAGTTAGGCGTCGGTTTCGCAACGAGGTTAACATAATGAAGTGATCATCCCTCTCTGTTGTACACCGGGATCTGCCTGTTCCTGGTCGACGTTTGAAGGACCCAGTTTCCACAAATCGCTGGTATACTCTTCTAACTGCTGCCCGGCTTACATTCAGTTCTTGAGCAACAAATCGCTGACTATGGCCAAGTTGAATTAAAGCAACAACTTGAGCGGAAACTTCTGGTGCAGTATCCATTTTATCAACAGATAATATCAAAAATTGACAAATCATAACAAATGTGGTTTAAATTTTCTACTGACACGTGATTTTTTAAGCACAAAATCTAATGGAAGCCAAAGTAAGCACACCTCCAATACCAAAAAAATGCAGGTAACTTTGGTTTTAAAATTCTACACAGGTTAAAAAACAGACATCCACAAAAAATGTAGGCTCATTTTAAAGCTTAATAAATAGCCTTTCAAATGACATAAATATATTTTTTAAATGCTGTCTAAGGGCTGACAAAAATGCACTCAAAGATGAAAGTGCCAGGTGGGCCGATTTATTTGCTCGTAAGTGTATGTTAATAAAATCTTTTTTTTTCATACTGTATTTATATTGTGGTACGATTAATATCGATGAACCTGATTCTATTATGGCTAATTATTGTTCTATTATTGATGATTATTAATGAGTTTGTGATATTAAATTTATGCATGTTTCTTTATATTTAATAGGTGTCGAAGGTATGTTTGCCTTCAAATTATGTAGATATATATATATATATATATATATATATATATATATATATATATAAAATATAAACATATAAAAATATAAAAATACTTAAATAAAATTTTTCCACCGTTCTATAAAAATTAAATACGATGGATTATGATTGAAATACACCACACATATTCTTTATTTCTCTCAGCTAGCTCAGGTTTGTTCGGTAAAACATAAATTATTTGAATTTCGAGACTCTTATATTCTTTTATGCCTGGAAACAAGAAAAAACTTAAAATGTAAGCACTTATGCTTCTGCAAGCTGGACACCTGTAACTGTAATCTGAATTTGAAAGAGAATAATGCTGTATGCTTGTATTAGCATCAATTAAACACATACGTTAATTAAAAATACAAAAACTTTATTCAAAAACAAAATTAAATTCAGGAAAGCAAAAACAAAGAGAACGAAATCTAATTCACAATTGGAAATTGAGAATAAATTCTCTGGTTTGCTTAAACGTTAAGAAAAGTCGTATTATCTGACATAGGATTAAATACAGTTATTCGTTTGAACAAACCAACACAAATAATTATTTAAATAAAAATAAAAATGTTATCCAAAATAAATAAATCTTTATTAAAACAAATTTGATTTGTTTTCTTTTAATTGAAAATTAAACAAATCCTTAAAAAGAATTTAATGAATTAAATCAAATAGATTTTTCTACCCTAAGATGAACTTTACAAATCAAATTATAATTCTTTTTTATTTATGAGAATCAATTATTTAACATTTTAACGTTTCCGAACATCTTTTAATGAAATTTTCAAAAACGGTGAAATCATAACACCTCAATATATCTATAAAGGCCTACCATGCGTCCGGACCAAAAGCGTAGCGCTCAACGTCCTGCGTATATAAAGTGTATATAAATGATGGTATCAGTCAGCGTCTTTTGCAAGCTATAGGTTTATTCAGCGTCTGTTTATTTTATGCAAGCTATAGGTTTGTACAGCGTCCATTTATTTTTTCAGTATTGGCCAGCCTGCTTGAATTCCTTTTTCTGTCTGCGGTGTCGAGTTATACTCTCTGCATTTCTTAGTAAAGGTTGCGTCATTTAAACTGGTAAAAATAATTATATTTTATTAACGCTATGTAATAAATACTTTTAGTTTCGTTTCTGTATGTGTATGAATTTTATTTAAAAGGCTTTCAGATTTAAAATATTATATGCATAAAAACTTCATAAAACTCGGAATATTATTGGATTTGTATGAAATTTTCTACAAAGGGGTTTTTCAGGTCGCTGATTTCAAATTTGATGTCAACGTTTGCAAATTTTAAAGGACGGATGAAATATGGCGGCCATAATAATTAAAATTTGATTTATTTGCATAAAACTTAACATCTGGGAGTAATTCGAAATAGCCTAGTAATTGTCAAAGTACTATGTGTGTTTCTCAGTAAGGATTGCGTCATTTAAAGTGACAAAAATAATTATGTTTTATTAAAGCTACTTAATAAATCTTTTACTTCCATTCATTTGTGTCTGAATTTTATTTAAAATGTTTTAAATAAGTTTTAAGGTACCATAAACATAAAAATGTCGTAAAATTAGGATTTCTATTGGATTTGTATGAGATTTTGTCCTTAAAGGTGTTTCTAAGGTCGTTGATATCGAATTCGACGCTAAAATTTACAATATCACTATTATAATGGCTAGAATACGTTTGGGTTTTGTTTTGTATTTATGTTAGAACTGTACTAGAAACTACGTTTTACATGTCTATTAAAGCAAACTATAAAAAGGAATTTGTAGTTCTTCTTAAATTAACTTCTTTCTGTCATTGTTTTACAAAACAGTTACTATTCGATCGCACAAGGTAAAACTTATTGGTTATTTATAACGACTAATAATTGATTTTATGAAATAATGAAATATGTTGATTTTTGATTGACTTGTTAATTTTTATTAGGAATGCATTTTAATTTCAATACCTAATTAAAAATATCAAATTCGTTTTTTTATGTCTTATTGACATTCTGTAATACATTTTCTCGTTCTATATTTTATAGAGCCGAGCGATTTAATGTGTTAATTAGAACTTCTCGTTCTGTGGTTTACATCGTTATATCTCCAACTCTACTTTACTCTATTTTTTAGGTGTACGAGGTAAAAATTTCCTTTTTAAAACGGTATTATATACCTATTACAAATGGGGGATAATCTTAATCTTTATAATAATCAAAATACGTTTGGGATTTAATCGGAATTCAAAGCTTTATTCATTTACATTGATAGACATACTCCTAACTCGGGCATTACAATATTTAAAGTCATTTAAAGTGACAAAAATAATTACACGGAATTCAAAGCTTTAGTCATTCAGTATATTTAATCAATTACTGATTTTTTATAAATTGAAACCATTATTAGTTTCAGAAAAAAACAGCTGTGCATTCATAATACGTAGTAAATAATATCATATCTAAAATGTAAGATCATGCTAATCTATTCACCTATTTTTGGTATTAAACACATTTCTTGTAACCTTGTTATTTTTAATTGTTTATTTCGGATCATTTTCATTTGTGTTTGGAATAATATTTTGAGAAAGAAATTTTTATTACTTGCAAATTTTAGTTTCATGAGCAACCTTTATTTATTTTATTTACCTTTTAAATATACATTCTGGTATTAAGTTATCGATGTTCCTCTGTGAGATTTACAAAACATGTACGAGCCCTAACAACTAAATATGTATTCGGACAGTTTCATGAATTCTATGTTTATTTTTCCAACTAGTGTTCTAAATTACACCATTTTCAAACAATAACCATTAACTTCTGTAAAAAAAGATCTGCAGAAAACAATTTTCAAAAATTCAACAAAACTCACTGACAACTAAATATTCAGATAGCAGTTTATAAATACAATTCAATAAGATGTAACATCTCGCTTTGCTTTATTCGCCGCTTGCATTTTGGTTGACATACTTCTAACTTGGGGATTGCAATTATCTAAATTGGATAATGCCCCACTTGCTGATAATTTCAAATTCAATAACACTAAAAATCCGAACTGCTTGAGGACCATTCAACAACTTTGAAATTATGATTTTCAACCCATTTGTTGGTCGTTTTTGATGTGTGGCAAGAAGCACCATCTTGTTGAAAGATTAAATCGCGGTCAAGATCGATTTTTAACGATTGGTAACAAGTTAGCGTTAAGAATTTACTGATACTTTTCAGCATTAACTGTGCCGTCTATGGACCGAAATCATTCTAACCCTCCAGCTGACATATAGCTCTAAACTATTGCACCTTGAGGAAACCTAACCGTACGTTTTAAGCAGTACTTATGGAATGCTTCATGTTTAGCTCCGATCACTCTTTTGCGACAGTAACCAACGAAAACACCAGACTTTGACTAGTCGCTGAATATGTCCTTATGCCAGTCATTCTCTGGAACATTGTCTAGGACAACTAAATATTTAGCCCATGTCACTCGTCGTTGTTCTTGTTTCTCGGTTAGATGTTTTACTTTGACTAAATACAAAAAACGTTTCTGTTACAAAGATAGTTAAGGAATACTCAATGCATCAAAGTTTAAAAATAACTATAACTACCTTATTAAAGAGTGGAGGGTCCATTTGAAAACAAATGAACCGTTTGGATTCTTGGCAATTGTTGCGACAGAAACGTAAAGACAGGATTAAGTGTGCCCAAATAGCTGCAGAACATGATCTGGACTAGCAGAAATACAAAGAACAAAATTAAATAGCTTATCGGTATCTCCAACGTAAATGACTCCTGCGTGCAATGTTGCTTCCTCACGGCTTGTTCCAAAATGATAAGTCTGTATTTCTTCATCTAGTTTGCAAGCATAATTTTCAGAGAAGTCTATATGGAGTAACCTTTCACTCTTACTAAGACTGTTTTTCAGGTGTTGTAAGCAGCATTTTTATTTCTAATGTTAAATTTATATTTATTTTTAAAGTTTTCATTTCTTCTTGAACCTCTCCCTGCAACTCTTGAACTTCTGCTGAACCATACCTAAGACTAATAATGGAGGGCAAGATTGAGGGTAGAAGAGAACTGGCAGGAGACAAGGCTCATGGTAGAGAAATGTAAGAGACTGCACTGGCCTAAACTCACAGTTATTACTAAGAATAGCAAAAGATAGTGAACGATTTGCCGAAGTTGTTGCTAACATTCTATAAGAAGACAGCACCTTAAGGAAAAGAAGTTGTAAAAAAGATCGCAAAGTTAGAAAATGTAACAGTTTTATCGAGCTTACTAAATATTTCTGAATTTGTTTCTAGTCATGCAGTTCTATACAATATCGACTCCTTTGCCTTCTTCAACATACCAATACAAATCAGCTTGGGGCAACGTATGATAGCCTAATAAAAACAGGATGCCTATAAAACTGAAAAGTTCTTCCCTTGTAAATATAAAATCGTGTGTATTATTTATCATGAGCCTACTTTACAAAAAATGGCAATACTATATCTTCAACTTCATCATCAAAAAGTTTTAGAAAAAATATCCAGCAGTGATTGATCTGCCAAATGATTTTTTAGCTGTTCAATTTTTTTGTGTTCTCTTCGTCGGGCAAGTTCTGATACAAAAAGAAACCATCTCTGCACTTAGGTTTTTGGTTATTTGTTTTGAGCAATCTTGTGAATGTGAAAAGAAGAAGAAAGCATTTAAGTAGAAAAAAACTGAAAACAATACAGTTATGAAAACACCTGAAGAAAAACTAAGGCCCATCTCTGAATAAAAAAAACTGCAGGGAAACGTTTTGTTGGACTTGGACCTGGAAAAGGAAAAAGCAATGAGAAATAAACAATCCGTACTCTAGTTTTGCATGACTCACTGGTGAAACCTTAGAGAGTTGCTGGAGGTCAAAAAAACCAACGGAAAAGATTTTTAAGTACATTGTTGATGTCCATTGATATTCGACACTACCGTCTTTATAGTTTAGCAAATAAAACAATTGGCCTTGCACACAAAACAAAATTGTCATACAAAACAAAAATATCCTACAGTACATTCTCTCGATGCCACCCCTATGTTATTACCGTCTATATTATGTATGCAAACCTAATGAAATAAACAGAGCTACCTGTTTGTTCAAGCAACGTGCAAACATAAGCTTCAAACCACAAAAACTAAAACCACTAAAACTTGTAGATAATGACAATCCCTATGAACTCCTGTAACATGTAGTAAGGCTTCCGCATTGTATATGTATGGCAGGTGTCTGAAATGTCAAAATAAAATGAAGAAAAGGTTCAATTTAATGTTAAGATTGCAGCTAAAATCATTGTTACTAAACCTGTCCGAGAGTTGCAGGGAGAGGTTCAAGAAGAAATGAAAACTTTAAAAATAAATATAAATTTAACATTAGAAATAAAAATGCTGCTTACAACACACTGAAAAACAGTCTTAGTAAGAATGAAGGGTTACTACATATAGACTTCTCTGAAAATTATGCTTGCAAACTAGCTGAAGAAATCCAGACTTATAATTTTGCAGCAAGCCGTGAGGAAGCAACATTGTACGCAGGAGTCACTTACGTTGGAGATAAAGATAAGCTATTTAATTTTGTTTCATGTATTTCTGCTAGTCCTAAGACTGCTTCTCTAGTTCCAAAGCCTAAGCGAAAACCAAATTGTTCTTCTCCTACATATTGTCCGCATTTTGTGTGTACTCGTTGATGCATGTTCTTAGCATTATCTACAGTACATGGCTCATCAGGCTAATCAATCGGTACTGCGAGCACTGTTTTACTAAGCTCTTTTTAGGTATCGGAATAAAAATAGGTAGGGTCCAGTCGTGTGGTATGATTCCTGTATAGTATATTCTATTTAAGAAAGATATTAAGATGTTGAGGCTTTCATCGTCTAATACTTTACGCATCTCAGTATAGATGTTATCTTCACCTGGGACTCTACGTGTTTTTGATAGTTTTATTGCGTGTTTCACTTCTGCTATAAGAATTTCCAATGGCTAATCTTCTTGATCTATTTATCTTGGTTCTGGTTACATTTTGATATCATCAAAAAGCTCTTGTATATAGCTGGTCAAAATCTCTTCTATCTCGTCTTGGTCTATTGTTTTTTTGTTACTATTTGTGACTAAGATATCGTGTTGATGGGTTTTATTTCCAGTTATTTCTTTTATCTTCTTTTTTGTGTGTTAAAGAAATTATGATTTCTTTACAGCTCTTCGAGTACTTGACAACGTTTCTCCATCCAGGTCTCCTTTGCCTCGTTTATACTTCATGTTTACATTTTTAATAGACTGCCAAAAGTTTTCCATTGTTTCTGTTTCCAATTATACCGTTTCCATAAACTTACTATTCAAAACTCGTGTTATTTCCTCTTTTATTTGTGGTTCCCCCAGTTTCTTAAAGTTAGATCTTGTTTTATTTCTCTTCCGGATTTTCTTCAGTTTAATCTCAAGTTTTTCAGCTACGGGGTTGTGATCAGATCCTATGTCTGATCCAGGATAAGTTCTTACACCTTTAACTCCGATTCTATATCGTTTATCAATCAGTGTGTAATCTATTTGATTCTTTATGATATTTCCTTCATTGTCTCCTGGTCCTAAGTACACTTCTAAGTGTACAATCGCCTTTCTGGAAGTTGGAACCAGGTGTTTGCTACCATTAAGTTTTCTTCATTACAGAACTGTACCAGATATCCCCCCTATCGTTTCGTTTGCAAATACCATGGTCTCCAACAATATATTGAACTCTTCCTTTACCTATCTTTCCGTTGAAGTCACCCATGATTATATTCACTTCATTCTTTTTGGTAAATCTTAGTAGGTAATTTTTACATCATGAATGAAAAACTCATGCAGTATGGAGTATTCTCGTGCAACTTATATTACTAGATAAACAGATAGTTCCATATTTTGGACGGCACTCGCAACAAAATGCTTCTAAAAGTAAAACAGGTAAGATTCGGTTTCAAATTATGGTATATCTGTTCAGATGAAGGGTACTTATACAAGACTTTGTTTTTTATCTACTATCTATTGTAGAGAATAACCATAATCATAATATTTTCCTTGACAACTTCTTTTCTTCATATAAATTATTCGACAAGCACACACTATGGTGTTCGACCATTGAAAACTGCAAAAGATTATGACGCAAAGGAAAAGAAAAAACTACTGTACTGCTCAAAAGCTACTGTACTATCAAAACAAAAGGAAATAATGACGTTAACGAAGGTAATAAAGTAAAAACCTTCCCAAGGATCTTGTATGGTTTCTCTATTTCTTAGAAAATCAAATGTAACTGAACTAAAGGGTTCATTGTGATGCAATGAAGAAGTACATCACATGCTCAAAGAAATTCAGTGTATCTAAAAAAAATCCCAACCTATTGCTTGGTCTTGGAGGGATTCATCTCCTAAAAGTGGTACTCTCATGCATTGGGCTGTACCTCAAAGACAGTGGAGCTTCGAGAATCCTTGTTGAGACAGTATAATTGGAATGCTGTTTTCTATTTTGAAACGCTTACGGTGTTATACCAGTGTACGAAGATCAACGCTTGTTGGACAAAGTTAAATTGCTATAAAACTACATATAGTGACATAAAAAAATATTTTGAGAAACTCATAGAAAATGAGAGGCAGAAAAAAACTGGGGCCTGCGTGCATGCAGTATAAGAGAGTGTTTGCCACTTTCCTTCTTCTTTGATAGAAAAAATTATGCACGATGGTACATTTTATACTACAATGATTGCTTGAAGTTGGACGAAGGTCTTATAATTTATAATTCCATGTCATTCTTTTAAACAAAAAATAATAATCTTAATTCAATCCTAGTAACGCATTTAAAACAATAATTATTCAAGGCTTTTTAACCAAAATTTGTTTTGGTGGTTTTAAGTGTAAACATTTACTTTTAATTTTACATTTTTTATAATAAACGGGGTTTACACGCGTCAATCAACTTTAAACTCCAATTTATAACTGATGTAACCTACAACACTGTATTTTTATTTATTTTATTTAATAAAGTATTTTCAAGCCGTTAATGCCTTCAGTTTTTAAGAAAAAAATTTCCAGATTCAAGAATATAAAGAAAAAATTAAAATCTGGCAGCATAAATAATTAAGAAAGATTTTAATTTGCATGGGCAACTATACAAGGTAATCACCTGTCGGATTATCTCTATTGCATCTTGGCATGTTTAAATCCAAACGTCACAAACATTTAAAATACAGTCTACAAGTAAATCGACACTGGTCATGTAATTATTATCTTAGCATCTTTTCATTTACAATTATCTAGTAAAAATGTATTGTTTCATACGACCAACAAAGGAATTTAGTGAGTTAGTCATAAAGAAACTTCAAGGAATCTCAGTCACTTGTTTTGTCAAAAACAATTAGCATCGTTCGTTATGATTTCTTAAAAATTTATTTAAATGAAACTTTTTAAGAATATAGAATACTGTAGAGCATTATTTTTAAAATTCAAAAAACATTTTCTGTATTTATAACTGTTTAAGAAGTTACTTCTAACTGATGTTTTGCATGAAAATACGTACAAGGCAATTAGTCATGTTGTTTTCGACATTCCTTAAAACTGCTTTCATCCATAAATAAACAAAACGTTCTTACAAATGACTGAACATTTCAAAGGAATTTAGATTTTCTAAATAATTTGTTAAGAGATCGTCATCTTAAAAGCGGTATAAATTATTGTTTTAAATGACAACTACTCACCCTTGTATTAATCTGTATAAGTTAGATGTCTAGAAAATTTGAATTTGAATACGGGTTCAGTACACTATCTATTTAGTTGATTCAATAAAAATTTCGTTATTTTTAAAATTCCTAACAAGGGTTCAGGGTTCTTTATCTGTTTTAGAATATTCAAAGACAATATATGTATAAATTATCGTGAGACTCCTGCTGTATATAAAACGCCATATATAAAATTAGAGATAAAAATTTATCCTGTGTATTGGTGAAAACTCAAATATTCACGGAAATATAACAATCGGTACATATAACGATACTAATCAGTCTAACGCGGAATATATATTTTATATTATACAAACGGAGAGAAAAGAATAGGTACAATCGGATTATGTTCATACCAAGCTCACCATGATTATTATAAACATCTTAACAGAATAAAAAGGGCAATATGAGTATAACTTATAGGATTTAATCAAACTAGAAAAATATCGATGAACAATAACATTTAACATTCTAGTGTAATGATTCATTGTTACGAGCTCTAGGAATTTTAAGTCCGTTTATTATTTTGCAGAGAAAAACGCCGAGTACTATTTGGACGGGTTTTTATAATGACTAACAGAATTCTTTGTGTTATTTTATATGAGCTAGTCATAAAGAAACTTCAAGGAATCTCAGTCACTTGTTTACTATTACATATTTCTTAGACAGCCCTATAACTATCATTTATTGAGCTATACAAAGAGATTTATATCCACGCTAAACTAAAGATTAATAGAAGTAATGCATTCCTGATATCATAAAATAACGATAAAACACATTATTATTCTTTGACTAAGGTCTAATTTAGGTAGTCAAATTGTAGGTAATCGAATTGTAGGTACATATCATGATATGATATCATACAATTATATTCTAGTAACAATTGTAATAAAGTCACTGCTATAAATAACAACATTCTTTATCACGATCATCTATCATTATCATAATCATCTAATGTCATGCAGAGTCAGCAGCTAGCTCCTAAGTTCGTATATGCGAGAATCGGTATTATATAACACACACATCAGTCTACATTCATTGTTCTAATATTGATAGGAACTTTCTAGAATCTATAAAGTTGTACTACATATATTCAACTAATTTGAATATACGATAACGGATACTCATTATACTTCTATGCACACAATCGAGGTATCAGTACACTCCAACCACGTGATCAAGATTGTAGTATTTAAATCAAGCTTCCTAGCCCCTATACAAGTATTCTAGAACACACAGTAGTCATCACTAAACGTATTCTTCATACATGAAATCATAAAGTTCGAGTCTAACTACTGACGAGGTGAAAGAATAGGTTTATATGCAATCGGTTTATACCCATACCAGGCTCACTATGATTATTTATAAATGTCTTAACAGAATAAAAAGGGTGAAATGAATATAACTTATAGGATTTAATCAAACTAGAAAAATATCGATATATCCTACGTTGAGAAAATAATTATACTATGTAAGCATCGATACGCTACATATGATTGCGAGCCTGAGTATAAGCATAAACCCTATACTACAGATTTTTATCCTTTTTCATTATATCTACTACAGACGAGGTGAAAGAATAGGTACATTTAACATGCGTATGCTACAATTATCTAATTTTCTAGTTTTCTAGACGTAATGTAATTTTGAACAGATTTTAACACTTTTCGTTATATCTACTACCCTTGTAAGCGATTTCTACATATACGTTCTTGTTGTTTATACACCATATAGATATTCGTAGCATCTAAAGTAAACTCTTATTTATTATTATTAAACGTTATTTTACAATATATCATACATTTTCAAGAGCTTCGAAATACGCAGATATGTAATAATATACTCGTATGATTAATAATAATCTTTAATTATTTTCAGCACCTTCGAAATATATATCTATAACATATGTCATATGTTTTGTAATACGTCTTTATAACTTTGAAACTCTACGTGATTTCCTCTTACAATATCTATAGTTACGAGAACCCTGAAGACTTAACCTGGAGAAATAAAACAGATAAATATTTTACTTTTTATTGAAACGATAACTTTACATACTAATATATGAAAATAATATAATCTATATCGCCTGATAAATAAAATTGAAATTATTCTTATTCTTTTTACAATAAAATGTGTTTTGAGAAAACACGATGAAACGTTATGTATATTAATGAAGGAGTTTTGTTAACCCATTTGTTATTTAGAGATTCACTTATAAGTTCACACCACTTAACTGATTCAATAAAAATTTCGTTATTTTTAAAATTCCTAACAAGGGTTCAGGGTTTTTTATCTGTTTTAGAATATTCAAAGACAGTATATGACAATAAATTATCGTGAGTCTCCTGCTCTATATAAAACGTCAATATAAAATTAGAGATAAAAACTTATGCTGTGTATTGGTGAAAACTCAAATATTCACGGAAATATAACAACCGGTACATATGACGATACTAATCAGTCTGACGCGGAATATATATTTTATATTATACAAATGGAGAGAAAAGAATAGGTACAATCGGTTTATGTTCATACCAGGCTCACCATGATTATTATAAACATCTTAACAGAATAAAAGGGCAGTATGAATATAACTTATAGGATTCAATCAAACTAGAAAAATATCGATATATATATCCTGCGTTGAGAAAATAATTATACTATGCAAGCATCAATACGCTACATACGATTATGAGCCTAAGTATAAGTATGAACCTATACTTTAAGCGCTGACGAATACTATGCATATTTCGAATAGAATATACGGAAAACATCATCAGTGAGGGATATAGGAATCCTACAGACCGTATCAAACAGTATCCAACGAGTTGAGACAGGCAGAAACCTGTTAGTAGGAGAACCTTTGTATTAAATGTTTAGGTATAGGGGAAATGTAAACGTTATAGTGATTCCTCCCTTCCTCTTTAGACGGTAATAAATAGCAGAAGCAGCAGACCTACTTATTTAGTCACGATTTATCGATGTTGCTGTTTATTCATAGTTAAAATGTCATTCTACAAACCTGAGCGCATTCAACATAATAGTAGATGTGAACCGTATAGTGTGCCTAGTAAGTGTGATTCACCTCAATTTCAACCAAATAGCGATGATATCAAAACTTTTAAAAAGTCTACAAAAGAAACATACGATATACAAGTTAAGGATGATGATGAAAAAATTCTAAACTACGAAAAATCAAGACTTCTTTGTGAAATAAAGCTACCGTTAAACAACAACGGGTTCTAAATATTTACATCATGGACTGGATCCTTTCAAGAATTTTGATGTATGTATAAGAATCTTGAAGAAAGGCACTGATCTAGGTGTGCAGTTTAACGAAGACACTTTTAATGAATTTATAGAGGATTCCTCGTACATCTTGGGATGTCTGAAACACAACGAACTTGATGGATACGTATTGACCGATTATACGCTTCATAGTGTAGGAAACAAGTGTCTCAAATTTGTTTGAAACTAAAGGTTTTGAACTTTACATTTCCGAATTAAGTCTAGAGAGATTATACACGATGAAAACCTTTTTATGGAAAAAGATTGATAGTATTAAAACTATGCATCGCAATTACGAATGTTTCGCCGAAGAAGTCCTGGACGCGGCTATAAAAGTTAGAACAACGCTTGTAGACAATAATATTTTATTAAGTGTGTTAAATTCTTCTTGTAGATATAAGGATGATTTATTTTTGAACGAATTAGTTTATAAGTTTACTAAGAAAACTATTGTAGATTTGCAGGACGACCTTGATTTAGATGATAGACTTAAATTTATTACATCTGGATATAATGTATAATAAATATATATAATAAATATTTTTAAAACATTGTTTTTTAATTGTACCTACATTTACTTATTCCAGGTAGTTTGATTGTATGCATATGTAAGACTAACCTAAAATCATGTGTCCTAACCTAACGATGAACGGCGTCTAGACCTATTTAATTAAGGGTTGCGGTCTAAGCTATTGTCATACAAAACATGCAAAAGTTTGATAAAATACAAGACTACATGCTCATTTATGTCAACACTTGATAAAAATAATTGTAGTACATTTGTATATATTCTTTCACTCTGCAGGAAGTCTTTTTAAATAGAACGTAGGGAGCAGAGTAAGTACAAAACAACATACTTTCATACAAGAACGTTTATTGATACGAGTAGTTTCGACGCTACTTAAAACATAATACGTAACTTATATATAATATCTATTAAAATAGTACATTTCGTATACACTAATAATGGTACTACATACCTGACTATAAAGTAAACAAGGTAAGTATAACACCAGTTTCAAAAGAATAGATAGTAAATATAACTATATCTAATTATTTTGTACGGATATAAAAAGCCTCGGATCGACTGATGTTACGGGCCTCATGTAGTAATAATATCTGTATATAGTTTTCAAAATAATTTTTTCTTTATATAGTTTAATAATGTTTGTATATTCTTCACCATGTATTTATATTAATCGTATGTAATGGATGTAATAGTTTAAACAATACCTGTATATAGTTTTCAAATTGTTATATCTTTTAGACGTTTCACTGTGTTATCAATTATTTTGTAATGTTATAACATGTATTATATTATTCGTATGATAAAATACATGACTACATGCTCATTTATGTCAACACTTGATAAAAATAATTGTAGTACATTCGTATATATTCTTTCACTCTGCAGGAAGTCTTTTAAATAGATGAAATATATAAATTTTGTATTTAGTAAATGCTTTCAGTCATATTAAAACATGATTGTATATGTTTTATGAGAACTCGATAAATGTTTTAATGTTTTTATTTTTCGTATAAAAGAAAATGAATATGTCAAGATGATGGATCTCTGACTAGAAAAACCAAACATGATAACATAGGCAGCAGCAGTAGCAACGCATGTAGTGTCCTGTCAAAAGGATCTAATGATATAGAATATAACACGATGATTGTAAATTGCGAGTGTATATGCTTTATTATGTACGTCTGTACGTGTATCTGTTTAAAACTGCGCGTGTATTTGTTTGAAATTGCGCGTGAATATACTTCAAATTGCGCATTGTGCATTAATATACTTCAAATTGCGCGTGTATATGTTTGAAATTGTCCGTGAATATGCTTCAAATTGCGTATTGTGCGTGAATATACTTCAAATTGCACGTGTATCTGTTTGAAATTGTGCGTGAATATACATGTAACTGGGCTATATATAAACAGGAACTTTGTTCCTGTTCATTCATTTGCCGGTATGGAACGTAGCTTGTGTGATGTATGCGGTCTGAGCATTCGACGCTCCGGGTATGCAAGTCATATGAATATACACCGTGGACACAGAGTCCCATGTACTAAATGTTTCAAATCTTTTTCACGTAATAGTAGTTATAAAAGGCACTTGAAAACTGTTCATAGTACCCTAGATGATGATAATAAGACTTCACCTAACAATAATGTAATATTTAAAGACGCGAGTCTGAAACGTACGCATACCAATGAACCCCGTAACACGAATAAAGAAATAAGGTTCGATGATGATGAAATAATAAACGCTCATAATGCTATACGTAATAAATTAGCCTACTTTCATCGTGATAAAACTGAACCTCGACCGGGGACCGTTAACCTCTCACCGAAACATGAACAAGCATCTCCAGTTGCATCTGTTGAAGATGAAGAAGAATGCGATTCTAACTTAAAAGATTATCACGAATTCTCTAACTATTATTGAGCATTATTAGCTAACGGAGAAAACAAAAACGTAGATAAAACTAGGTACGCTCTATATAATGACATCGATGAGTGGCGATTTGCTTGTTCACGAGTGCAGTTTCAGGGAAAGGATATTTTAATTAAAAACAAACTTTGCAATGGAACCCCGGGACTATTTGATTTACTACCGCTTAAACGAATAAACTGTCCTAGTCCAACAGAGGAAGATATCGACAACTATATGAAAATAATCTCACTTACTAATGCTCATAAGAAAGATTATAGGCGCAGCGGTAGACTAATAAGCGTTAAACATTGGAAATGTAATCAGGCTTAATTTATACAGAATAACAGACTTTGAGGTTAGTCTTCCCAAAAAGCTAAACAAGATGAAACTCGATTGGATACGTCAGAGTACGCCCGATCAACTAGTGGATCGACTTCGTCTGTTGTATGCTGTAAAGAAAGCTCTTAGCAGCAGTCTCGAAAACGAAAACGAAATAATTTCAGTCATCGCAGAGCTTAAAACGAGAAAAATCATAGAATAAAAGACGATCACGCGATATCACTAACCTTATAACGCTAAAGCAGATTCTAGATCTAAAAATTTTGATAGATCACCACTCGTAGACCTGCAAAATTTACATGTTATAACATTACAAAATAATTGATAACACAGTGAAACGTCTAAAAGATATAACAATTTGAAAACTATATACAGGTATTGTTTAAACTATTACATCCATTACATACGATTAATATAAATACATGGTGAAGAATATACAAACATTATTAAACTATATAAAGAAAAAATTATTTTGAAAACTATATACAGATATTATTACTACATGAGGCCCGTAACATCAGTCGATCCGAGGCTTTTTATATCCGTACAAAATAATTAGATATAGTTATATTTACTATCTATTCTTTTGAAACTGGTGTTATACTTACCTTGTTTACTTTATAGTCAGGTACCATTATTAGTGTATACGAAATGTACTATTTTAATAGATATTATATATAAGTTACGTATTATGTTTTAAGTAGCGTCGAAACTACTCGTATCAATAAACGTTCTTGTATGAAAGTATGTTGTTTTGTACTTACTCTGCTCCCTACGTTCTATTTAAAAAGACTTCCTGCAGAGTGAAAGAATATATACAAATGTACTACAATTATTTTTATCAAGTGTTGACATAAATGAGCATGTAGTCTTGTATTTTATCAAACTTTTGCATGTTTTGTATGACAATAGCTTAGACCGCAACCCTTAATTAAATAGGTCTAGACGCCGTTCATCGTTAGGTTAGGACACATGATTTTAGGTTAGTCTTACATATGCATACAATCAAACTACCTGGAATAAGTAAATGTAGGTACAATTAAAAAACAATGTTTTAAAAATATTTATTATATATATTTATTATACATTATATCCAGATGTAATAAATTTAAGTCTATCATCTAAATCAAGGTCGTCCTGCAAATCTACAATAGTTTTCTTAGTAAACTTATAAACTAATTCGTTCAAAAATAAATCATCCTTATATCTACAAGAAGAATTTAACACACTTAATAAAATATTATTGTCTACAAGCGTTGTTCTAACTTTTATAGCCGCGTCCAGGACTTCTTCGGCGAAACATTCGTAATTGCGATGCATAGTTTTAATACTATCAATCTTTTTCCATAAAAAGGTTTTCATCGTGTATAATCTCTCTAGACTTAATTCGGAAATGTAAAGTTCAAAACCTTTAGTTTCAAACAAATTTGAGACACTTGTTTCCTACACTATGAAGCGTATAATCGGTCAATACGTATCCATCAAGTTCGTTGTGTTTCAGACATCCCAAGATGTACGAGGAATCCTCTATAAATTCATTAAAAGTGTCTTCGTTAAACTGCACACCTAGATCAGTGCCTTTCTTCAAGATTCTTATACATACATCAAAATTCTTGAAAGGATCCAGTCCATGATGTAAATATTTAGAACCCGTTGTTGTTTAACGGTAGCTTTATTTCACAAAGAAGTCTTGATTTTTCGTAGTTTAGAATTTTTTCATCATCATCCTTAACTTGTATATCGTATGTTTCTTTTGCAGACTTTTTAAAAGTTTTGATATCATCGCTATTCGGTTGAAATTGAGGTGAATCACACTTACTAGGCACACTATACGGTTCACATCTACTATTATGTTGAATGCGCTCAGGTTTGTAGAATGACATTTTAACTATGAATAAACAGCAACATCGATAAATCGTGACTAAATAAGTAGGTCTGCTGCTTCTGCTATTTATTACCGTCTAAAGAGGAAGGGAGGAATCACTAAAACGTTTACATTTCCCCTATACCTAAACATTTAATACAAAGGTTCTCCTACTAACAGGTTTCTGCCTGTCTCAACTCGTTGGATACTGTTTGATACGGTCTGTAGGATTCCTATATCCCTCACTGATGATGTTTTCCGCATATTCTATTCGAAATATGCATAGTATTCGTCAGCGCTTAAAGTATAGGTTCATACTTATACTTAGGCTCATAGTCGTATGTAGCGTATTGATGCTTGCATAGTATAATTATTTTCTCAACGCAGGATATATATATATCGATATTTTTCTAGTTTGATTAAATACTATAAGTTATATTCATATTGCCCTTTTATTCTGTTAAGATGTTTATAATAATCATGGTGAGCCTGGTATGAACATAAACCGATTGTACCTATTCTTTTCTCTCCATTTGTATAATATAAAATATATATTCCGCGTCAGACTGATTAGTATCGTCATATGTACCGGTTGTTATATTTCCGTGAATATTTGAGTTTTCACCAATACACAGCATAAGTTTTTATCTCTAATTTTATATTGACGTTTTATATAGAGCAGGAGACTCACGATAATTTATTGTCATATACTGTCTTTGAATATTCTAAAACAGATAAAAAACCCTGAACCCTTGTTAGGAATTTTAAAAATAACGAAATTTTTATTGAATCAGTTAAGTGGTGTGAACTTATAAGTGAATCTCTAAATAACAAATAGGTTAACAAAACTCCTTCATTAATATACATAACGTTTCATCGTGTTTTCTCAAAACACATTTTATTGTAAAAAGAATAAGAATAATTTCAATTTTATTTATCAGGCGATATAGATTATATTATTTTCATATATTAGTATGTAAAGTTATCGTTTCAATAAAAAGTAAAATATTTATCTGTTTTATTTCTCCAGGTTAAGTCTTCAGGGTTCTCGTAACTATAGATATTGTAAGAGGAAATCACGTAGAGTTTCAAAGTTATAAAGACGTATTACAAAACATATGACATATGTTATAGATATATATTTCGAAGGTGCTGAAAATAATTACAGATTATTATTAATCATACGAGTATATTATTACATATCTGCGTATTTCGAAGCTCTTGAAAATGTATGATATATTGTAAAATAACGTTTAATAATAATAAATAAGAGTTTACTTTAGATGCTACGAATATCTATATGGTGTATAAACAACAAGAACGTATATGTAGAAATCGCTTACAAGGGTAGTAGATATAACGAAAAGTGTTAAAATCTGTTCAAAATTACATTACGTCTAGAAAACTAGAAAATTAGATAATTGTAGCATACGCATGTTAAATGTACCTATTCTTTCACCTCGTCTGTAGTAGATATAATGAAAAAGGATAAAAATCTGTAGTATAGGGTTTATGCTTATACTCAGGCTCGCAATCATATGTAGCGTATCGATGCTTACATAGTATAATTATTTTCTCAACGTAGGATATATCGATATTTTTCTAGTTTGATTAAATCCTATAAGTTATATTCATTTCACCCTTTTTATTCTGTTAAGACATTTATAAATAATCATAGTGAGCCTGGTATGGGTATAAACCGATTGCATATAAACCTATTCTTTCACCTCGTCAGTAGTTAGACTCGAACTTTATGATTTCATGTATGAAGAATACGTTTAGTGATGACTACTGTGTGTTCTAGAATACTTGTATAGGGGCTAGGAAGCTTGATTTAAATACTACAATCTTGATCACGTGGTTGGAGTGTACTGTGTTGTTTTTTGAATTTTAAAAATAATGCTCTACAGTATTCTATATTCTTAAAAAGTTTCATTTAAATAAATTTTTAAGAAATCATAACGAACGATGCTAATTGTTTTTGACAAAACAAGTGACTGAGATTCCTTGAAGTTTCTTTATGACTAACTCACTAAATTCCTTTGTTGGTCGTATGAAACAATACATTTTTACTAGATAATTGTAAATGAAAAGATGCTAAGATAATAATTACATGACCATTGTCGATTTACTTGTAGACTGTATTTTAAATGTTTGTGACGTTTGGATTTAAACATGCCAAGATGCAATAGAGATAATCCGACAGGTGATTACCTTGTATACTTGAAAGTAAATTTTTCTCGTTATATTATCCTAGATGTTTCTACGTGTTAATTATATTACACGTATGTTAATCATATGACGTATAGATCTATATTTAAATATCAAATAGGAATGACAACATAAGATTTATTTTAAAATAAATTTATGAGAGAGGTGAGATATGTAAATGATACCGTGAATTAATTTAATTCGAGCGTGCGTACGAGAAATGATAAATGTAAATGAGAGTTGAGATATGCTAATGATACCGTGAATTAATTTAATTAGAGCATCCATATGAGAAATGATAAATGTAAATGAGAGATGAGATATGCTAATGATAGCGTGAATTAATTTAATTCGAGCATCCATATGAGAAATGATAAATGTAAATGAGAGATGAGATATGCAAACGATACCGTGAATTAATTTAATTCGAGCATCCATATGAGAAATGAGTTATGTAAATGAGAGATGAGATATGCTAATGATACCGTGAATTAATTTAATTCGAGCATCCATATAAGAAATGATAAATGTAAATGAGAGATGAGATATGCAAATGATACCGTCAGTTAATTTAATTAGCGCATGCATATGAGAAATGATACATAAGATATGTAAATGATACCGTGAATTAATTTAATTTAATTTAATTAGATCAATTAATTTAATTCGCGCATTTAATTCGCGCATTTAATTAGACCACGCCTCATTTGAATATTAATTAGATCGCGGGTCATTTGCATAAAAAGAGTGGGGATGGACTCAACTGACGCAATACCTACTTCGATTCATTCCGATTTATGGCATCCTCTTTAGAAAAGTTATCTTCATATCTACATAGTTTTCCGAATTTGGAATCTCAATTTTCTGATATATCTCAGGATCTCTTCAGTATGTTAACAAAAAAAGGGTATAATGCCATACGATTATATCGATTGCATTGATAAGTTTAGTGAAACTTGCTTACCACCTATTGAAGCTTTTTATAATAAGTTGGAAAATAAAAAGTGTTCGAGAAAATTGTATAGAAGAGCTAAAGATGTATGGTCTGAATTTAATTGTAGCAGCTTGGGCGAGTACGTTGATCTATATATGAAAACAGATATACTGTTACTAACAGACGTTTTTGAACAATTTAGAAATAGTTGTTTGAAAACCTATGAGTTAGACCCCGCTCATTACTTTACACTTCCTGGTTTCACGTGGGATTGTATGTTAAAACATTCAAAACAAGAGTTAGAGCTCCTAACCGATCTCGATCAATTTCTCTTTGTTGAACGTGGAATTCGAGGTGGTCTTAGTCAAGTTTGTTCTAAAAGGAGATCTTGACGTGGTAGTGAAGCTCGAATGCGTGAATAACGTATGCCAGCATGGTGAAATAGTGTTGTCGAAAAGTGATTGGTTTGAGTTGTATGATATACGAGTCGAGGCAATGTTTAAAAATTTCTTTTATGGTTGCTGCTGCCGCAAGGACAACTGTGTACTACATCGTGATAAACATTTGAAAGTCTATCTATGTGAGAATTTATACATCGAGATTATTCACAACGAGTTTTTCGGCAACAGGGTGGCGATTCATCAGAATGATAAACAACGGACTATAACCTTAAAAGATTACGAGTTTCAGTCTATAATGCAAAGGGTGAAGAGACTAGCATGACTAAGGGTGAAGGGTGACTGTATAAAAGGTAGATCGTCGTCATCAGCGAGAGAGTACACGAATAAAGCTAAAGATTCCCGACGGCTAGCATCCTAAGCTACACAGCACGGTAAGCATAGCGTTGAGTCTGATCGCGGATGACCTTGAAATTGACCAAAAATTCTACGTTGGACCTTAGCGATTTCCCATGTTAATTTCCATAAGGATTGCCGCAGAACTGTGTATGTTTTAATAAATCTTGAAAACTTTTCATTAATATTTATTCGTGTAATATTATAATATATATAATATATACATGTTGCTTTATAAAATATAAATCGGACTGGTATTACAAATTGGTGAAAATGTAAATTGTAAAAATTATTATTATTACATTGATCACTATTTATCATTACTTATTATTTTTACAAAAATAATAATTGACAACACTGTAAGGAAACCTTATACACAAAATAAAAAGCATCAAATTTTATTTATTAAATTTTAAAATTAACAAGAAGAAACAAATAAAAGTAGGTGATACCAAATTAAATTTTTTGATAGACTTAAAAATACTGATTGTAATTATAACTTTAATTACTGCAATGTAATAAATGAAATAATAATCCATTTTCCTGCTTCTTTCAATTTTATTAACACAAAGAAATATAATTGTTTTTAACACAAGAAAATAAATCAGATAATTAAAGAAAATTAAATATAAAAAGATTAAATAAAAATTTTAATCTTCCTATATTTGTATGAATTGAATATTCTTAAACTTTTCTAGGTTAAATGTTTTCATTACAAGTAAAATTTTATATTCTTACTCAGAATTGCCGTCTAACTTTCTTAAATAAATAGTTAATTTAAAAACTCACTACAATTTTATTTAAATTAGGGATCAAAAACTCCCATTTCTATATTTGGATTCCTTGACAAATTCAAAATACTATTCTCTCTATCTCTAATCCAAATCAGCTGGTTTAAATAATAATAATAATAATAATAATAATAATAATAATAACTACTACAACCCATAACCTAAACCAATAAATTAACAGTTCCTTCAATATCGAATCACAGATTTTTATCGACTCACAAAAATAATAGTTCCATACAATAAATAATAAATAATTTGTTATAGTTTGTTTATAAACATAAAACCTTCTTTATTAAGTCTAATTTCCAATAAATTCTTAATAATTTCTTCTTTAAATAATTTTTCATCATTAGCGACGTTAATTAACTTTCTTATTTTATTTAAATTTCTTTTATTGTTGAAATATGAATGTTCATACCTTTAAATAATTGGGTTGCACGTTTATTGTTAAATTATCATTTTAAACTTTATTGTTGACATTATTTTATCATAACCGCAGTTTATTTTACTTTTGATGTTTATGGATAACCCTATTTTTTACAATATAACCTTACATTTATTAATTTGATTAGCCCAATAAATACATCATTTCCCTTTTATGGTTTAAGACTAGTAAATTTGTTTTCTTTGAGCTGTGTGCTATATAGCTTTACAAAAAAATAAATGAATCTCCCATCAAAAATAAAATAAAATTTTGACTTGAAATACATAACCAAATTCTGATTTTGAAATTTAAATAAAATACAGAAATTTAAATTTTAAGTTGACTTATAACCTGATTCTAAAAAACTTAGGTTCTATTTTGAATTTTAACATTGACATTAAATTGAATGTTGATTAAGAGGTCTCAATGCAGATACTATTAACTCAGTTAATTTACTTTCAACACATTTGTACACTGTTATATACATTATGCGTTAAGCTAATTTAATTAAATACTTTTAGTTGCATTTAAACTTGATCTGCAACCTAAATTACATAAATATATTTTCCGAAAGAAAACCACAAGTATAATACAAATATGTTTTCCAGTAATCTTAACAATGAAACTCAATCTTTCTTATAAAATCTGTTCAAATCCTGTGGTTAAGATAATATTGTACAAAGTTATAAAAATGTAAATAAATCAACAAAATCATTTTACACTGCTAACGTTAAAATAAAAATCAACAGCTAAGAACAATTCCTCCAAGTAAGTTGGTTTACCTTTGCATACACTTAATTATAACTTGCTTTATCTATTCCAGATAAAATTCTACCTAAATATAAACCAATACATTTCTACTTTGAGAAATATAATTACTAAATGCAAAATTAATGATGAAAAATTATCTTTTGCTAATAAAACTTGAAGAAAGAATGCTATAGTATCCTTCATCTATATTAAGTGTATTTGTATGCATGTTACTTTTAATTGATTATGTTAATTCAAATCAATAAAACCCGTTTTCAAAATTTAGGTATTTTTTAAATTGAGGTTATGTAACATTATAAAGCGGAGACCTTCATAATATGTTCCCATAAATGTAATCAAATGTATCATATGTTAGCTCCCAGAAAACACCTGAATGTGATTACAATATGTACTACATATGAATGGACGGAAATAAGAAACACTAGGTCCTTACCGCATTCGTTCAGTAACATTTAGTAGTTTATCATTAAGATTCAAATCGATAAACTAGTTATGACACTTCAAGTACCATCGACAAAGATTTATTACATCTTCTATGTATCCACTAAACTTATCACCATCTATATCATCGCTTATTCTAATTCACCCATTTTCTGCAAATAGAGTTATAACACTATATACACCAATGAACATATATTCATATGAAAGCAGCTTGCGGAAATTTCAATAATTTGCGTTGCGACATTAATGAAAATGGATGCATCAGTGCGAGATTGCTTCGCGAATGTAATGGCAACGTGTTTTTTGTAGGTTAACTATTTTAATGTCAGTTCAGGGGCCAAGTAAATAAAATCAATTATAATTAAAAATGAATACTTAACAGCTCGCAAACGTACGTTCTGGCGGCAATTTATGCTAAATTAGTCAAAGCAATATAAATTTTAAATTTAAATATCATTTGCTGGAACTGCTATCCTACATTTGAAAGAAATACATGAATAATAATAATTATAATAATAATAATCAGTGCTACAACCCATAGCCTGGAAACCAGGCCCCAGAAGCTAGAAGCTTGTGCGGGAGGGAGGGGGCGATTATTATTATTATTATGTAGGCCCTATGTGCGGCTGCAGCCGACTAGCAGATGGAACAGCGAAAATCCCACATTTGTGTTACAGCTAAGGAAAACTGCAGAAAACCTTAACCAGATCTGCCGGCGCCGAGAGTTGACCCGGGGCCGCCTGGGTGAAAGTCCGGCACGCTAGACAGTACACTACCAAGGCTGTTTTTTACACTACCAAGGTTGTTTTTTACACTACCAAGGCTCTTTTTCAATCAATTCATATATAAATTCTATTAAACATTTTGTAACTATTTTCTGCTGAATTCTATTACTTCTTATTGTCACAAACGGAATTATTTAGAATTTAAATAATTCATAATTCCGCAAGTTGCATTCCAACTGGTGCAATTATCATCCATGGTTAATACGTTACTTCGTAACGTCGTACCTGCATGTCAAACAGAGGGATACCAACGAATAAACGGAACCGTTCATCGCGCAGTTCCCACGAATTCACATTAATATGCTAATGACTTATATACGCAATGTACAGTATATAAACCGGTCTGTTTCAAGCCAAGTTCAGTCGTTCCGTAGACTCCATCAAACGATGAACTTGAAGTAGGCATATTAAGAACTTTATGTTTATTATTATAGAGATTTCTAGAAGCTGGCGTCCAGGGGCGCTGCTTACCTGATTCCCCTATCACTTATATTAGGGACTTAGAAGCTAGTGCCCAGGGGCACCGCTGACCGGGTCTTCTAATAACGCTTAGTTGTAGTATGTCGTTGCTACGGTGGGTCTGATCACTCTAATGTTTAATGTTAATTCTTAGGAGGACTTAACAGTATTCATACTTTGTGTAGTTTGTAATACAACTCGTTATTCGGTATATAGTTAAATTGCGACCTGTGTTTAATTTTTGTGTCTGTCCTTAGCTACGTCTCTAAGTCACGACTACCCCCACGTGACATTATAGTTTATAAATACCACCTAAACCAGTGTGAGAGTACTACTCGTATTCCAAAAATCGTGCGTTGGAGTAGCAGGATTTTTGAAAATTGGAAAGTTTGGCCACATCAAGTATGAATATGTGTGCTTGTGTTGCATATCAGATGGTAGACATACCCGGTGACAATGGAACCAGGTACATCTCTTTTATTAACAAACCGATTTATACAATATTTGATACAGAGATATTAGGCACAACTTTGGATTTACTGATAGGTAGAGACAGAACGACCGACTTCCGGTTTTGCCAGAAATGCCAATAACCTATACAGGTTATTTCAAGACGAGTTTTGGTTAGAAGAATATCGGAAACCAATAAAAATTGCGATTTGAAATTTTGTAGGTGGCAGGTTTCGAGTTACGTGCCTCTGTTTTAAAATAATTTTAGATTTCTGCTGCTTCCGGTTATACCGGAAATGTTATAAAATTTAAATGAAACACCCCAATTTTTATTGTTGATATGTATGTGATGTATATTTTATTCTTGAGACAATTTTAAAATTTAAACTCTAAAATTAACCAATTCTGAGATATATTGATTTTTTTTAATTGACAGCTGCGGTCTATTACAAACAGCTACATTTTCAAAAAATGTGTGTATGTACATATTTGACATTTTAGATATGTAAATATTTTTAAAAGTATGCTGCATCAATTGGGATATTAGAAACTGGGGCAGCTACAGTTTCTTTTCTAACTAATTTTTGTTTAATTTATCTGACAATACGCTTCTTGACGCAGCAGAAGCGAAAAGTACAGAAAAAAAACAATTAAAGAGACTAGCAAAAAATTATAACAAGAAAGATTGTAAATAGAAAAAACCAAAAGAAAATATCGACAAAAACAAAAAATAAAAATAATAAAACAAAAAATAAATTGGAAAAAGATTAACACAAAGAGAAGATAAGAATAAAGAGAAAAGTAGATAATAAGAGACAACAAAAATTAATAAGAATCGGGAACGTGCAACGTTAAGATAAAAAAGAAAGAAAAAGAATTAACAGAAAAGATTTAGAAATTAAATATAGATTACACAAAAGTAATAGAAATTAGAAGTACCAAAGAACTATGAAATGTATCGATCAGGATTAATCGAAATAGAAAATGCAAGAACAGGAGTAGTCATAGAAGAAAAATAAAATATGTAAAGAAAGCAATCCTAATTAATGAAAAAAGGTTAACCATAGAGATTAAAGAAGAAAGAGAAGAAGGCATACGGCCTAAAGGAAAAGGCGATAAAAAAAGACAAATTATTTTAAAATAGTAATAATGGGAGATCTCAATGGAAGAATTGGAAACAAGAACGAAGGAATTGATTGGTGTCTGGGGAAACAAGATAAAGCCAAGAAATACCAATGAAGTGGAGGAACAGAAACTCTAGTCTAGAAAACGATCTAAAAATCTAAGACTAAGAGGTAATAAGAGGAATGAAAAGTCAATAATTGGCTTATTTGGCTAAAAAGAAAGTTAAATAAGTATTAATTGATACAAGTGAAAGAAGGGTTTAAAAAAATATTTAAAAGAATATTAATGTAATAATAAGAATATAATGAAAGAGGAAAAGCAAACAGCATGGATGGATAGAAGTTGAAAAGAAGATGCCATGCATAGAGAAAAATTGTGACACAAGAGTGTCACAAAATCTATTTTTTGTGACAATCAGAAATACGAAACAAGAAAAAATACAACATTCAAGAACATAAACAAAGAAAGAAAAAATTATTACAAAGGAAAAACAAATTATGGAAATGTGGAGAAAATACTTTAAGAATGTATTATACGAGAAAGATATATTAAACAGAACTAAATAGTATACAATTGAACACAGCAACAGAAGCAAGCAATAAAGAGCAAACCACTTACTGTAGCAGAAGTAAAAAAATTTAAAAATAGATTCATAGATAGATTTATTCGCAATTATATAATAATGCTTGGTTTATTGTTGCAAGTCGTAAATACAAACAATAAGAAATATATAAAGATAACACAAAAAAATGTAACGCACGTGTATATTTAAAAATATAACGACTACTATATAAAGTATAACCAGATATAACAGTTCATTTGTATAGTAACTTAAAAATTTCAAATGGTTGACCAAAGAGAGCGTTTTTTGAAAGTATGATATATCATTTCTAATAAATATTCTTTACTAGGTACTTATTGGTAACATCAGATTATATAAAGGGCATATAAAAGTATCAAAACTATATAAGAAGGTCTAAAGGTTTATTAGCGTTTAATAAGATTTCTGTAAGCTCTAGATATATAATAAAGTGATATAAATCTTTACATGGGCATTTTATAGTAATAGTAAGTAGTATTTTAGTAACCGTTACCATACTATAAGTATATTAAAAATTTAATAAGGTTTGCCATTACCTCATTATAAAACTAATTTTTGTGGAGTTGTATATAGCGATGCTGTTAATTACATTTATAAATGCTAGATACTATAATAAAAGATGGCTGCAACATGCCATACGTTTTTTGTTCATAAGTTTAGTTATTTGTAGAAGGTTGTAATTTAAATACGATTAGTGGTTCATTTAAGAAAAACTTTAAGAAAGTTAAATACAGCACTACATTTCAACGGAGAGTTTAAAAAATCTTTTTTCTCATGCCGAAGGCACAATTGTTAAGAGCGAGAGGTTAAATTGCAAGTTGTGCAGCTTAGCTATACAATTTTAAATGACATTATCAAAGAGACTGCGCAAAAGATGTAAGAATAAAATTTATTGAGGTTATGTCATTTTTCTATGTATCAAGTTTTATAATATGGTACACTTTTTTTACAATAACAGTCTATTGTAACTTTTATGTGTAACTTTTAGTTATAAACTTTCATTTAACATTTTACTGTACACAAGATACAGTGTAGAAAAGACATAAATTGCGTATAACACAAGAACGCTATACCACTTAAAGATATACATAATAATAATAATAATAATAATTGCTACAACCCATCACCTGTGAACCAGGCCCCAGAAATAAAGCATGTGCGGGAGGCAGGGGGCAATTATTATCATTACGCAGGTCCAACGTGCGGCTGTAGCCGAATTATAGATGGAACAGCGCAAATCCCTCACTTTTGCCTTTAATGACCGTTTAAAAACTTACAATTTTTTAAATTGGTAAATTAAAATGTTTATATTAGTTGCTAAAGCTAACTTGTTCATATTTCAATAAACATGATAACAAGATTTTGACTTATTTTTGTACGAAAATTTATCAAATAAAACAAGTTTTTATTTTATTAATCGAGCAAGACAAAATGTCAATTAAGAATTTTAAACTGGAGGTTAGAAAGTGAGACAGTATAATACTACAAATAAGTGTCGAAGAGTTGCTGTTATATACGTTGGTACGAGTTGCTGTTATATGCGACGTTATACATATAGTGGTAACGGAAACGTTTCTGTTACTATTGTTTATAAGCTTTTAAGTTACATACCGTTACTAAAAAAGAGTATTAGAAGCCATCATAAATTATTACTATTGAAATATTGCCGTTGCGAAATTATATAAATTAAAGTTATATAAACTTAGTGATCATAAGGGTGTGTTACTATTATATAAATACCACTGTTTATTGGGATTTTTATAGTTATAAGATTTGTCTACTGTGCAGAAGGCTGCATCAGCTAGGAATATCTTTAATGTCTTTCTGGAGACACGTTTAGAAATCTTGCCGAGGATGGTAATTTACCCCTGTTCAACAAATACATCAGATCCTTCTAACACACACACACATATGCTGGGGTATTCGAGCAACAAGCGGCGGTAATTCAAACCCAAGCATAAACAAAATGGTAGGGGCACTATACCAAATTCAGTAAATAATGCTTTACAGTGAAATTTAATATGTAAGTTAGTCAAACATCTAAACACTCTTTTTGTAATACATATAAATATTTTTTTAGAGTCAAAAGAACTTACTCAGAGAATTGCACCATAAGTAAGGCGTGTATGAGCACGGAAAGATACATGATATGACATTAACAGTTGGTGAGATGCTTGGTTGCGAAAGATCAATAAATTCTGATGTTTCTCTTCATTGATTTTTAATTTGTTTGAAGATTCTAGATTTGCTGATGAAGAAATCATTTTTTAGAATGTTAGTGTTATGATGTGTTTTTGACAAACACAGTAACATAAATTATTTATGTAGATAATAAAAAGAATTGGTTCCAGAACTAATCCTTGAAGTACACCATGAGTAACGGCAATGGAACAAATTTCTCTTCATTTTGAGAGACAAATTTTATTGTTTAAATAGGGACGAAAATAATTCAATGCTGTATCTATTTTATAGAGGACCTCCCCAAGCAGCATCTAAGTAGCGGTAACTGAGATCGGAACTTTGATTGAGTAGCTGTTACGTAATTACAACTAGATTTATGACTTTATAGGTTTAATTACTTCAATTTGGAATATTTTAGTACATAATTGTGTAGTTACTTCTACTATTTATTAGAACTATGTAGTTCCATTACTTCTAAGTAGCTTTTTAAAGTATGTGGAACGGTATTGCTACTTAGTATAATTACTTTAATGTTGTTGCAACTTCAAATGATATTATGATTGTAGCAGTAACTTGCCCGAAGCTACTTTAAAGTTTTTAAAACTTTAAAGTAGCACCGAAAGTTCCTGCCACCGGTCTGAAACCATTGCTTAACCTTTAAAGTAACTGAACTATACAGTAGTATTGAAAGTAAAACTTACGTTTATGCTACCCAGGAGAATCACTTGAAAGTAATTTTCACTACTTATTTTGCATCAGAATTATTACTAGAAAGTTCTAGTTACTATTAAAAAATTACAAAGAAGTGACAGTAACTTCTAAAAAGGCATATCTCCTGTAGGTTAGTTTGGAATTTGGAGGTTAATTGTGTTTCTGCAGTGGTAGTAGTTTTGCAAGTTTTTAATAAAAATGTCAAAGACAAATGCAATAAGAAAAAAGAAGAATTTTAGATATACGTCCACCTTTTATAGAAAATTAAAAGAGCAGTTAGGTGAAATCAGTGGAAACAAAATCAACTGTTTACAATACAAAATAGAAAAAAATAGGGATGAGATCACTGGTAAACCATCATGTAGTAAACAAGGGTAAAATATATTCCCCTTTTTTCTTTCCTCGCTACAACTTTAAAATAAGCCATAATTAAATAATAATTGTTATTAAGTAGCAATCAGTATAAAAATATTGGTTGTTTGTTTACGATTGGCGTTTAAATTTGAGTTTAAGATCCAATGGGAATTTTGCAGTGACATTAGGAGCTAGAAAGTGGCTACGGAAACGGCAATGTCGTTTTATAGTAAGAGTCACTTGAAGTTCCAGAATTTTTTAACTTATTTTGTACTTCGTGGTAACAACAACCTAGAAGTAGAATTTGTTTAGTTCCCGTTACTGTTTATAAAGTGACACAAACTTTAGACATACATGTTACAGTTAATACTACTTTAAGGTGACTTTTTCAAAACTACTCCATATTTACTTGTAAAATGTTGAAGGCTATTAATCAATTTGCAATTTGTTGCAATTGTTAAAAAGTGTTTTACTATAACTCTCAATAAAGATAACAAATCGATGCCAAATGGTGCCTTAGGAATAAAATAAAATGGTTTCTATCATGTTTATCAATTTATAAGTATTTTTGTCATATTTTATTCAAGACATTTTTTTATTAAAAAATATATTTAAAGAAGGCGCGTTGTTATTTTTCGATCTATCATCATCGCATTTAACAGAAAAGTTGCGATGGTTTATAATTTTGGTATGCTAGATTGACAAAATAACGAAGCATTTTATCTCTTTATGTATTATACTGTACGTATTACAAATAAAATAGTAATCCATTTTGTGACACGACCGCAGCATTAGTAGAGAAAGTGAAAGAATATTTGTTAAGTTGCAAGAGTAAGAGAGAGCAACTACGCGACATGATGTGTCAAAAAGAAAAAAAAGTTCCACGAAAGTAGCAATTACTACGCCGCCACGTTCCCGCTACGTAGCCTAAAGGTAGCTGGACAAGTTCCGGAGAGGTTACTTCAACGTATCTGCTACCCGAAAATTGTTCCCCATTTTGGTTCCAGGCACGTAACAATACCGTAGCAATTACGTTCTTGTGACTAACGGCAAAAGCTTTATAGTTCCACTGGTGGTTGCTGGTACGTAGCGGTGACTAAAAATGCTGCTTGGGTCCAATTGAGTACGCTAAAGCAGGTATCGAAAGTTCTTGGAATTTTGTAAATAATGTAATAATGTAAATAAACAATGTATTTAAATAGTTCGAGTAGATACAGAATCTTATTGACGAGATCTTGTGACGGCTTCGGCAAACCTGTGGCAAGTGTATTAAAACGCGAGATTTGTTTCAAAGCGCTTTGTCTTAAATCTGGTCAGAGTGTTTTAAAATTATTTAAATTAAGAAAGCGTCAAAAAATCTTGACACGGTAGTAGGTATTGGGGCCCTTGGCCCAGACGGAAATTGACATGCCATGTGGCATGCCAATGGCATGGCCCCCCTCCCTTTTTATGCAAATGACCCGCGATCTAATTAATATGCAAATGAGGCGTGGTCTAATTAAATGCGCGAATTAATATTCAAATGAGGCGTGGTCTAATTAAATGCGCGAATTAAATGCGCGAATTAAAATGCGCGAATTAAATGCGCGAATTAAATTAATTGATCTAATTAAATTAATTTACGGTAACAATTACATATCTCCTCTCTCATTTATCAATTAAATTAATTCACGGTATCATTTACATATCTCCTCTCTCATTTACATATATAATTTCTCATATGCATGCGTGAACATATCTGCCATTTTGTATCTTTCATTTTCAATTTGTCATCTAGGATTTCCCGCCCTTAGATTCAAATTTTTAGTACTACTACTGCCATCTATCGGTGACGTCATATGATCGGTATAGTAGATTTCTATGCGCCTGTTGATAGGCAACCCGCTATATTTTTTATAAAAAACCAATGGAGCCAACAGGATTTGAACCGGGGACCGGTCGAATGGTAGTCAGCCAATGCATCCACTACACCAACGAGGTAATCTATTAAAAGACTGTAAAAGTTGTATTTATTAAATAGATACGCGTCACCGTTAATCTTATACGAACTAAAATTCATATTAAGCATAATTAATCTATATGATTATTTGACAGTTACATCATTAAATGCGCGAATTAATATTCAAATGAGGCGTGGTCTAATTAAATGCGCGAATTAAATTAATTGATCTAATTAAATTAATTCACGGTAACAATTACATATCTCCTCTCTCATTTACATATATGATTTCTCATGGTATCATTAGTGTATCTCCTCTCTCATTTACATAACTGATATCTCATTCTGTACATCTCATTTTTATATATTATTTGCCATCTCTCATCTCTCTCTCATAAATTTATTTTAAAATAAATCAGTCCTATTTGATATTTATCTTCAGGTCATCATGTAATTCTGTGAAAATAATTTAATATGTAGAAACGTAATAATAAAAAATTTATTTTCAACTATACAAAAGTAACTCTTAAGCTACTGTCAATCAACTGTCGGATTAGCTCTGGTGCATTAGACCTGTTTAAATATACGCCATAAACATTTAGTTTGAAAGAAAACAATTAGGATCGTTATGATTTCATAAAATTTTATTCAAGTGAATCTTCTTAAGAATATAGAACACTGTGAAGCATTATTTTTAAAATTCAAAAACATTATCTATAGCTAAAACTGTTTAAGAAATAACTTTCAAACTAAATGTTTTGCATGAAAATACGTACAAACTAATTAGCCAGGTTGTCTTCGACATTCTTTAAAACTGCTTTCAAACCATAAATAAACAAACGTTCTTACGAATGACTGACTGAAAGGAATTTAGATTTTCTAAATAATTTGTTAAGAGATTATCATCTTAAAAGCGGCATAAATTATTGTTTTAAATAACAATTACTCACCCTTGTGTTAACCCGTATGCTAAGTATGTCCTAATGGTAAAACTGTAATCAACGAGATCTAATATCATAGTAATATTATATAACAGATTAGGTGACCTAACAAACTCTTTAAAGAAATGTTTATTTACATGTATGAGATAGTATTTAACATAATGTCCTTACATACTGGGTTACGATAGAGACGGGTAATCATACGATCTGTTGAAATGTATGATATATTATAAAATAACGTTTAAATAAGAGTTTACTTTAGATGCTTTCGTATAAATAAACAAACGTTCTTACGAATGACTGAAAGGAATTTAGATTTTCTAAATAATTTGTTAAGAGATTATCATCTTAAAAGAGGCATAAATTATTGTTTTAAATGACAATTACTCACCCTTGTGTTAACATGTATGCTAAGTATGTCCTAATGGTAAAACTGTAATCGACGAGATCTAACATCATAGTAATATTATAACAGATTAGGTGACCTAACAAACTCTTTAAAGAAATGTTTATTTACATGTATGAGATAGTATTTAACATAATGTCCTTACATACTGGGTTACGATAGAGACGGGTAATCATACGAGCTGCTGAAATGTATGATATATTATAAAATAACGTTTAAATAAGAGTTTACTTTAGATGCTACGAATATCTATATGGTGTATAAACAATAAGAACACATATTTAGAAACTGTTTACAAGGTAGTAGATATAACGAAAAAAGGCTAGCATTTGTTCAAAATTACATTACGTCTAGAGGGCGATATGAATATAACTTATAGGATTTAATCAAACTAGAAAAATACCGATATATATTCAGCGTTGAGAAATAATTATACTATGCGTTTAAATGTTTAAGTTCATCATAGCCTGCATCTCCTAAAATATGAGCGTTATACACATGTTTGAAATTCAATTCATCTTGCTTAAAGAGAATAAGTAAGTTGGCGTTGTCCCTAATCAGATGTTTCGGTATCTTTGCATATGTCTGACCTAAATAAAATGAATCAACATCCTTTATGTCTACTCATGCTAAAATATTCTCTAAGTTTTTCCTGTTTGTCACAGATAATATCATCGAAAATGAATACTGAATTAGGTTTCACATCATTAGGGGTGATTACATCATCGCTTTCGCCATATTTAGGTTGAAATAAAGACTTGGCGTATAGGTAGATATTTTCAAATTTTAATTCGTTTTCATTTGTTAGTAGACCTAACAAGACATTAGTTTTACTACAAGAAGAAGGTACACTCAAAATTGCTCTATAGGAAACATATAAAAGCTTACATTGCTTCTTATCACCATCGGAATATTTTCGAGAAACACGATCGTCTAAGTTAAAATTATTGATTTAAAAAGTAATGACCATTACTCATCCTTTGTGTTTCGCCATATTTAAACGTTATTTTACAATACATCATACATTTTCAATAGCTTCGAAATACGCAGATATGTAATAATATACTATATACTCTTGTAGGTTATTCAACGTATCTATAGTAAACTCTTATGACTAATAATAATCTGTAACCTTATTGTCTTTTATTACATCACAGGTTAGAACATACGAATATAATTCAGGTTAGATTAGGTTAGAGCCTACGAATACATTTTTAGGGCAGAACGTAGGGAGCAGAGTAAGTACAAAACAACATTCTTTCATACAAGAACGTTTATTGATACGAGTAGTTTCGACGCTACTTAAAACATAATACATAACTTATATATATAATATCTATTAAAATAGTACATTTCGTATACACTAATAATGGTACTACATACTCGACTATAAAGTAAACATGCTAGGTATAACAACAGTTTAAAAGAATAGATAGTAAATATAACTATATCTAATTATTTTATATAATACTATGTTAACTAAGAGGTTATATACAGAATATATACGCCTGTATTCGACCTCTAGAGGGTTCATAAGACTACAGTAGACCAGACCAGACCAGACCAGACCAGACCAGATCAGATCAGACCAGAGCAGACCAGACCAGACTAGACTATAGATGATAGACAGTAAAATCATGAACAATTATACGGCCTGTAATATAATAGAGCTTACTTGATATTTTAAAATTAGTGGCTGAATCTAATTATTACAGAAATTCAATTGTAGAAACTGAAGTAGGTAGATTTAGGTCGCGCGACCTAAATCTAACCTAAAATATATTCGTAGACTGTAACCCAACTAATATAATATGTAAGTTTTTTCGAATGTTAATGACGATTTCGTAAGTAGCTATAATGGTCTAACGTAATAAATATTTTATGAACTAATCTTAATAGAGATTTTTGTAAGTAGCTACATGCTCTAACCTAATAAATGTTTTATGAACTAATCTTAATAGAGATTCTTGAATCTTTGCAACAACCGGAGTCTAAAATCTATAACCTTAATATAATTTTTGGGGGTCTAACCTAGATTGCTTCATTTAATTTAATCATTTATATTAATATTATATCGATTTATCATGCAATTTTGGGTTTTAAAGTAAAGTTTAGAAGTTTAGAATCCTTAAAACTCTCTACCTTCCTTTAACAATCAATTACAAAAACTGGATGAGTTTCTGGCGTATAGGTAGATATTTTCAAATTTTAATTCATTTTTCATTAATTAGTAGACCTAACAAGGCATTAGTTTTACCACAAGAAGCAGGTACACTCAAAATTGCTCTACAGGAAACAGATAAAAGCTTACAATGCTTCTTATCACCATCGGAATATTATCGAGAAACATGATCGTCTAAGTTAAATATATTTAGCGACTTCTTTTGCTTAATAATTTTCATTACGGTATATGTATATGTCTAGTCACAGTTTCAGCAAACGCATTGTATTCTATCAACGAATCATGTAAATATCAAAAATTCGTAACGGTTATGCATAGGTTTAATACCATCATCAGCTCATTTAAAGGAAATGTTAGATTTTTAACAGTTTACGAGCAATAATCAAAGACTATTCTATAATGATGTATTATTTATTTATAAACGTTACATAGTATAGTAGCTAAATACATGACTGACTGAAAAAGTTACTTTTATTAATGATGACTATTGAATTCGATCTGTCACTAGCTTAACCTTTTAATTTCCACTTTTGACCAAATTATAGTTGATCTGATCAAATATTGCTTACAAATCGGAGCTCTAATCTAATGTCTACAGTAGAATCCTTAAAACTCTCTATGAAGTTTTAGAATTGTCGATTACTAAGACACCCGTTTCTTCTGCCTCCCTTAGTAAATTCATATTGTTAGCTTCTACTTTGTCAACTGTTACTAGAATGCTGTTCTTTAGATCCTTTACCTCGCTCTATGTATCTGTAGTCATTACAATGAAAGTTTGTACTGTTGTGTCGAATTGACGATTTGATTTGAAAATTTAATAATGTAATTTATCGTTTAAACTAACCCTTGTTTACTTCTATATATGTTTAATTAATATGTAATTAGTACATCAAAATATGTTCTTAATATGTTTTTCAATTTCCTTATAAAATATAACTATATATCATTGAAATAAAACATTATTAAAATATTAAAAAATAATTTTATTTTATCACGTCCTAAATATTTACACGACTGATCACGTTTCTCGTCAGCTTCTTTTCAAACAATTGCAGTCGTTTATCATAAACCTAATGGTGAGCCTGTATTATTCGTATTACGATATGGATATATTATTCAATTTTCATATCTTTTGCTAACCCTACATAACCTAAGCTTTACATAGCTTTAGGCATGTTTTATATTTCGTATTTAAACACATAAGACGACATATCTGAATGATATATTAAATAAAAATAAATTGCTACTAAACGTAAGCTAGACTTGAATGATATCGATCAATATGCTATAATATGTATAGCTTAAATGCTAGATTAGTGAAGGAACATACAGTGAAGAGTGTTTTGGGAAAACCTTAATGTAGCTGCTGAGCTCTGCTAACCAGCTTCACTTATAGGTACACTATCTATTTAGCTGATTCAATAAAAATTTCGTTATTTAAAAATTCCTAACATTTATCTGTTTTAGAATATTCAAAGGCAGTATATGACAATAAATTATCGTGAGACTCCTGATCTATACAAAACGTCTTATATAAAATTAGAGATAAAAAAAAAATTAAACCTATGACATATGGTGAAAATGCAAATATTCAATAATTCGAACCCCAATTTTTCTACTTTTCTAGACGTAATGTAATTTTGAACAGATTTTAACCCTTTTCGTTATACCTACTACCATTGTAAGCGATTTCTACATATACGTTCTTATTGTTTATACACCATATAGATATTCGTAGCATCTAAAGTAAACTCTTATTTAAACGTTATTTTACAATATATCATACATTTCAGCAACTCGTATGATTATCCCTCTATATCGTAACCCAGTATGTAAGGACATTATGTTAAATACTATCTCATACATGTAAATAGTTACAACAACAAAATAGAAAAGTATACTTGAGGGTAAGAAAGAAGTCCTGGACGCGGCTATCTATAACATATGTCATATGTTTTTGTAATACGTCTTTATAACTTTGAAACTCTACGTGATTTCCTCTTACAATATCTCTAGTTATGAGAACCTTGAAGACTTAACCTGGAAAAATAAAACAGATAAATATTTTACTTTTTATTGAAACTAGTTAACTTATATTCTAACATGTAAATAGTTACAACAACAAAATAGAAAAGTATACTTGAGGGTAAGAAAGAAGTCCTGGACGCGGCTATCTATAACATATGTCATATGTTTGTAATACGTCTTTATAACTTTGAAACTTTACGTGATTTCCTCTTACAATATCTCTAGTTATGAGAACCTTGAAGACTTAACCTGGAGAAATAAAACAGATAAATATTTTACTTTTTATTGAAACTAGTTAACTTATATTCTAACATACATATTTGAAACTAGACAACTTATATTCTAACACAAATATACAACAACAAAATAGAAAAGTATACTTGAGGGTAACATTTTGTATAACCATTATCTTTTATTCTATAATACCTTCTTCTTTAAGCTCAGAAATAATTGAAATAATCTCATCCTAGTTTTCTAAACTACTGCTACCCCTCTGTTTTAAGGTATACAGTGGACGAAGCTTATCGACAACTTGATTCCAATACGACGTTTTGTTTTTGGAAATTGAAATTGGTAGCTTGAGGTTAGAGCCTACGAATACATTTTTAGGATAGAACGTAGGGAGCAGAGTAAGTATAAAACAACATACTTTCATACAAGAACGTTTATTAATACGAGTAGTTTCGATGCTACTTAAAACATAATACATAACTTAAATATATAATATCTATTAAAATAGACCAGACCAGACCAGACCAGACCAGACTAGACTAGACTATAGATGATAGACAGTAAAATCATGAACAATTATACCGTCTGTAATATAATAGAGCTTACTTGATATTTTAAAATTAGCGGCTGAATCTAATTATTATAGAAATTCAATTGTAGAAACTGAAGATGTAATCTTTAAAACATCTAAAGTTAGAAGTTTTTAGTAGTCAGGTCAGATTAATAGAGGGTGTTATAATCAAATCGTTTTAGAAACTATTTGTTTGTAAGATTGGCGCCGTAAAGAAAAACAGCATAGCTGTAGTCTTGATTTTGAAATTGAGATAGCTCGGAACAAAACGATGAATACAAAGTTTAGAAGTTTATTTCAAAATTCTGTGATAAAAAACATTAATTCTTCTTTACTTTACTTTAAAACCCAAAATTGCATGATAAATCAATATAATATTAATATAAATGATTAAATTAAATGAAGCAATCTAGGTTAGACCCCTAAAAAAAAAATTATATTAAGGTTATAGATTTTAGACCCCGGTTGTTGCAAAGATTCAAGAATCTCTATTAAGATTAGTTCATAAAGCATTTATTAGGTTAGAGCATGTAGCTACAATGGTCTAACCTAAGAAATATTTTATGAACTAATCTTAATAGAGATTTTTTTGTAAGTAGCTACATGCTCTAACCTAATAAATGCTTTATGAACTAATCTTAATAGAGATTCTTGAATCTTTGCAACAACCGGGGTCTAAAATCTATAACCTTAATATAATTTTTTTTTTAGGGGTCTAACCTAGATTGCTTCATTTAATTTAATCATTTATATTAATATTATATTGATTTATCATGCAATTTTGGGTTTTAAAGTAAAGTAAAGAAGAATTAATGTTTTTTATCACAGAATTTTGAAATAAACTTCTAAACTTTGTATTCATCGTTTTGTTCCGAGCTATCTCAATTTCAAAATCAAGACTACAGCTATGCTGTTTTTCTTTACGGCGCCAACCTTACAAACAAATAGTTTCTAAAACGATTTGATTATAACACCCTCTATTAATCTGACCTGACTACTAAAAACTTCTAACTTTAGATGTTTTAAAGATTACATCTTCAGTTTCTACAATTGAATTTCTATAATAATTAGATTCAGCCGCTAATTTTAAAATATCAAGTAAGCTCTATTATATTACAGACGGTATAATTGTTCATGATTTTACTGTCTATCATCTATAGTCTAGTCTAGTCTGGTCTGGTCTGGTCTGGTCTGGTCTATTTTAATAGATATTATATATTTAAGTTATGTATTATGTTTTAAGTAGCATCGAAACTACTCGTATTAATAAACGTTCTTGTATGAAAGTATGTTGTTTTATACTTACTCTGCTCCCTACGTTCTATCCTAAAAATGTATTCGTAGGCTCTAACCTCAAGCTACCAATTTCAATTTCCAAAAACAAAACGTCGTATTGGAATCAAGTTGTCGATAAGCTTCGTCTACTGTATACCTTAAAACAGAGGGGTAGCAGTAGTTTAGAAAACTAGGATGAGATTATTTCAATTATTTCTGAGCTTAAAGAAGAAGGTATTATAGAATAAAAGATAATGGTTATACAAAATGTTACCCTCAAGTATACTTTTCTATTTTGTTGTTGTATATTTGTGTTAGAATATAAGTTGTCTAGTTTCAAATATGTATGTTAGAATATAAGTTAACTAGTTTCAATAAAAAGTAAAATATTTATCTGTTTTATTTCTCCAGGTTAAGTCTTCAAGGTTCTCATAACTAGAGATATTGTAAGAGGAAATCACGTAGAGTTTCAAAATTATAAAGACGTATTACAAACATATGACATATGTTATAGATAGCCGCGTCCAGGACTTCTTTCTTACCCTCAAGTATACTTTTCTATTTTGTTGTTGTAACTATTTACATGTTAGAATATAAGTTAACTAGTTTCAATAAAAAGTAAAATATTTATCTGTTTTATTTTTCCAGGTTAAGTCTTCAAGGTTCTCATAACTAGAGATATTGTAAGAGGAAATCACGTAGAGTTTCAAAATTATAAAGACGTATTACAAACATATGACATATGTTATAGATAGCCGCGTCCAGGACTTCTTTCTTACCCTCAAGTATACTTTTCTATTTTGTTGTTGTAACTATTTACATGTTAGAATATAAGTTAACTAGTTTCAATAAAAAGTAAAATATTTATCTGTTTTATTTTTCCAGGTTAAGTCTTCAAGGTTCTCATAACTAGAGATATTGTAAGAGGAAATCACGTAGAGTTTCAAAGTTATAAAGACGTATTACAAAAACATATGACATATGTTATAGATAGCCGCGTCCAGGACTTCTTTCTTACCCTCAAGTATACTTTTCTATTTTGTTGTTGTAACTATTTACATGTATGAGATAGTATTTAACATAATGTCCTTACATACTGGGTTACGATATAGAGGGATAATCATACGAGTTGCTGAAATGTATGATATATTGTAAAATAACGTTTAAATAAGAGTTTACTTTAGATGCTACGAATATCTATATGGTGTATAAACAATAAGAACGTATATGTAGAAATCGCTTACAATGGTAGTAGGTATAACGAAAAGGGTTAAAATCTGTTCAAAATTACATTACGTCTAGAAAAGTAGAAAAATTGGGGTTAGAATTATTGAATATTTGCATTTTCACCATATGTCATAGGTTTAATTTTTTTTTTTATCTCTAATTTTATATAAGACGTTTTGTATAGATCAGGAGTCTCACGATAATTTATTGTCATATACTGCCTTTGAATATTCTAAAACAGATAAATGTTAGGAATTTTTAAATAACGAAATTTTTATTGAATCAGCTAAATAGATAGTGTACCTATAAGTGAAGCTGGTTAGCAGAGCTCAGCAGCTACATTAAGGTTTTCCCAAAACACTCTTCACTGTATGTTCCTTCACTAATCTAGCATTTAAGCTATACATATTATAGCATATCGATCGATATCATTCAAGTCTAGCTTACGTTTAGTAGCAATTTATTTTTATTTAATATATCATTCAGATATGTCGTCTTATGTGTTTAAATACGAAATATAAAACATGCCTAAAGCTATGTAAAGCTTAGGTTATGTAGGGTTAGCAAAAGATATGAAAATTGAATAATATATCCATATCGTAATACGAATAATACAGGCTCACCATTAGGTTTATGATAAACGACTGCAATTGTTTGAAAAGAAGCTGACGAGAAACGTGATCAGTCGTGTAAATATTTAGGACGTGATAAAATAAAATTATTTTTTAATATTTTAATAATGTTTTATTTCAATGATATATAGTTATATTTTATAAGGAAATTGAAAAACATATTAAGAACATATTTTGATGTACTAATTACATATTAATTAAACATATATAGAAGTAAACAAGGGTTAGTTTAAACGATAAATTACATTATTAAATTTTCAAATCAAATCGTCAATTCGACACAACAGTACAAACTTTCATTGTAATGACTACAGATACATAGAGCGAGGTAAAGGATCTAAAGAACAGCATTCTAGTAACAGTTGACAAAGTAGAAGCTAACAATATGAATTTACTAAGGGAGGCAGAAGAAACGGGTGTCTTAGTAATCGACAATTCTAAAACTTCATAGAGAGTTTTAAGGATTCTACTGTAGACATTAGATTAGAGCTCCGATTTGTAAGCAATATTTGATCAGATCAACTATAATTTGGTCAAAAGTGGAAATTAAAAGGTTAAGCTAGTGACAGATCGAATTCAATAGTCATCATTAATAAAAGTAACTTTTTCAGTCAGTCATGTATTTAGCTACTATACTATGTAACGTTTATAAATAAATAATACATCATTATAGAATAGTCTTTGATTATTGCTCGTAAACTGTTAAAAATCTAACATTTCCTTTAAATGAGCTGATGATGGTATTAAACCTATGCATAACCGTTACGAATTTTTGATATTTACATGATTCGTTGATAGAATACAATGCGTTTGCTGAAACTGTGACTAGACATATACATATACCGTAATGAAAATTATTAAGCAAAAGAAGTCGCTAAATATATTTAACTTAGACGATCATGTTTCTCGATAATATTCCGATGGTGATAAGAAGCATTGTAAGCTTTTATCTGTTTCCTGTAGAGCAATTTTGAGTGTACCTGCTTCTTGTGGTAAAACTAATGCCTTGTTAGGTCTACTAATTAATGAAAAACGAATTAAAATTTGAAAATATCTACCTATACGCCAGAAACTCATCCAGTTTTTGTAATTGATTGTTAAAGGAAGGTAGAGAGTTTTAAGGATTCTAAACTTCTAAACTTTACTTTAAAACCCAAAATTGCATGATAAATCGATATAATATTAATATAAATGATTAAATTAAATGAAGCAATCTAGGTTAGACCCCCAAAAATTATATTAAGGTTATAGATTTTAGACTCCGGTTGTTGCAAAGATTCAAGAATCTCTATTAAGATTAGTTCATAAAACATTTATTAGGTTAGAGCATGTAGCTACTTACAAAAATCTCTATTAAGATTAGTTCATAAAATATTTATTACGTTAGACCATTATAGCTACTTACGAAATCGTCATTAACATTCGAAAAAACTTACATATTATATTAGTTGGGTTACAGTCTACGAATATATTTTAGGTTAGATTTAGGTCGCGCGACCTAAATCTACCTACTTCAGTTTCTACAATTGAATTTCTGTAATAATTAGATTCAGCCACTAATTTTAAAATATCAAGTAAGCTCTATTATATTACAGGCCGTATAATTGTTCATGATTTTACTGTCTATCATCTATAGTCTAGTCTGGTCTGGTCTGCTCTGGTCTGATCTGATCTGGTCTGGTCTGGTCTGGTCTGGTCTGGTCTACTGTAGTCTTATGAACCCTCTAGAGGTCGAATACAGGCGTATATATTCTGTATATAACCTCTTAGTTAACATAGTATTATATAAAATAATTAGATATAGTTATATTTACTATCTATTCTTTTAAACTGTTGTTATACCTAGCATGTTTACTTTATAGTCGAGTATGTAGTACCATTATTAGTGTATACGAAATGTACTATTTTAATAGATATTATATATATAAGTTATGTATTATGTTTTAAGTAGCGTCGAAACTACTCGTATCAATAAACGTTCTTGTATGAAAGAATGTTGTTTTGTACTTACTCTGCTCCCTACGTTCTGCCCTAAAAATGTATTCGTAGGCTCTAACCTAATCTAACCTGAATTATATTCGTATGTTCTAACCTGTGATGTAATAAAAGACAATAAGGTTACAGATTATTATTAGTCATAAGAGTTTACTATAGATACGTTGAATAACCTACAAGAGTATATAGTATATTATTACATATCTGCGTATTTCGAAGCTATTGAAAATGTATGATGTATTGTAAAATAACGTTTAAATATGGCGAAACACAAAGGATGAGTAATGGTCATTACTTTTTAAATCAATAATTTTAACTTAGACGATCGTGTTTCTCGAAAATATTCCGATGGTGATAAGAAGCAATGTAAGCTTTTATATGTTTCCTATAGAGCAATTTTGAGTGTACCTTCTTCTTGTAGTAAAACTAATGTCTTGTTAGGTCTACTAACAAATGAAAACGAATTAAAATTTGAAAATATCTACCTATACGCCAAGTCTTTATTTCAACCTAAATATGGCGAAAGCGATGATGTAATCACCCCTAATGATGTGAAACCTAATTCAGTATTCATTTTCGATGATATTATCTGTGACAAACAGGAAAAACTTAGAGAATATTTTAGCATGAGTAGACATAAAGGATGTTGATTCATTTTATTTAGGTCAGACATATGCAAAGATACCGAAACATCTGATTAGGGACAACGCCAACTTACTTATTCTCTTTAAGCAAGATGAATTGAATTTCAAACATGTGTATAACGCTCATATTTTAGGAGATGCAGGCTATGATGAACTTAAACATTTAAACGCATAGTATAATTATTTCTCAACGCTGAATATATATCGGTATTTTTCTAGTTTGATTAAATCCTATAAGTTATATTCATATCGCCCTCTAGACGTAATGTAATTTTGAACAAATGCTAGCCTTTTTTCGTTATATCTACTACCTTGTAAACAGTTTCTAAATATGTGTTCTTATTGTTTATACACCATATAGATATTCGTAGCATCTAAAGTAAACTCTTATTTAAACGTTATTTTATAATATATCATACATTTCAGCAGCTCGTATGATTACCCGTCTCTATCGTAACCCAGTATGTAAGGACATTATGTTAAATACTATCTCATACATGTAAATAAACATTTCTTTAAAGAGTTTGTTAGGTCACCTAATCTGTTATAATATTACTATGATGTTAGATCTCGTCGATTACAGTTTTACCATTAGGACATACTTAGCATACATGTTAACACAAGGGTGAGTAATTGTCATTTAAAACAATAATTTATGCCTCTTTTAAGATGATAATCTCTTAACAAATTATTTAGAAAATCTAAATTCCTTTCAGTCATTCGTAAGAACGTTTGTTTATTTATACGAAAGCATCTAAAGTAAACTCTTATTTAAACGTTATTTTATAATATATCATACATTTCAACAGATCGTATGATTACCCGTCTCTATCGTAACCCAGTATGTAAGGACATTATGTTAAATACTATCTCATACATGTAAATAAACATTTCTTTAAAGAGTTTGTTAGGTCACCTAATCTGTTATATAATATTACTATGATATTAGATCTCGTTGATTACAGTTTTACCATTAGGACATACTTAGCATACGGGTTAACACAAGGGTGAGTAATTGTTATTTAAAACAATAATTTATGCCGCTTTTAAGATGATAATCTCTTAACAAATTATTTAGAAAATCTAAATTCCTTTCAGTCAGTCATTCGTAAGAACGTTTGTTTATTTATGGTTTGAAAGCAGTTTTAAAGAATGTCGAAGACAACCTGGCTAATTAGTTTGTACGTATTTTCATGCAAAACATTTAGTTTGAAAGTTATTTCTTAAACAGTTTTAGCTATAGATAATGTTTTTGAATTTTAAAAATAATGCTTCACAGTGTTCTATATTCTTAAGAAGATTCACTTGAATAAAATTTTATGAAATCATAACGATCCTAATTGTTTTCTTTCAAACTAAATGTTTATGGCGTATATTTAAACAGGTCTAATGCACCAGAGCTAATCCGACAGTTGATTGACAGTAGCTTAAGAGTTACTTTTGTATAGTTGAAAATAAATTTTTTATTATTACGTTTCTACATATTAAATTATTTTCACAGAATTACATGATGACCTGAAGATAAATATCAAATAGGACTGATTTATTTTAAAATAAATTTATGAGAGAGAGATGAGAGATGGCAAATAATATATAAAAATGAGATGTACAGAATGAGATATCAGTTATGTAAATGAGAGAGGAGATACACTAATGATACCATGAGAAATCATATATGTAAATGAGAGAGGAGATATGTAATTGTTACCGTGAATTAATTTAATTAGATCAATTAATTTAATTCGCGCATTTAATTAGACCACGCCTCATTTGAATATTAATTCGCGCATTTAATGATGTAACTGTCAAATAATCATATAGATTAATTATGCTTAATATGAATTTTAGTTCGTATAAGATTAACGGTGACGCGTATCTATTTAATAAATACAACTTTTACAGTCTTTTAATAGATTACCTCGTTGGTGTAGTGGATGCATTGGCTGACTACCATTCGACCGGTCCCCGGTTCAAATCCTGTTGGCTCCATTGGTTTTTTATAAAAAATATAGCGGGTTGCCTATCAACAGGCGCATAGAAATCTACTATACCGATCATATGACGTCACCGATAGATGGCAGTAGTAGTACTAAAAATTTGAATCTAAGGGCGGGAAATCCTAGATGACAAATTGAAAATGAAAGATACAAAATGGCAGATATGTTCACGCATGCATATGAGAAATTATATATGTAAATGAGAGAGGAGATATGTAAATGATACCGTGAATTAATTTAATTGATAAATGAGACAGGAGATATGTAATTGTTACCGTGAATTAATTTAATTAGATCAATTAATTTAATTCGCGCATTTAATTCGCGCATTTAATTCGCGCATTTAATTAGACCACGCCTCATTTGAATATTAATTCGCGCATTTAATTAGACCACGCCTCATTTGCATATTAATTAGATCGCGGGTCATTTGCATAAAAAGGGAGGGGGGCCATGCCATTGGCATGCCACATGGCATGTCAATTTCCGTCTGGGCCAAGGGCCCCAATACCTACTCACGGTAGATGCTTTACACGTACTACTTAGGTAAGTTCACTAGTGCCGTTAACTATACTGTCCAGTATTTCCATGATTTTAAAAATAATTTGAGTGAATGTTTACTTTGCATTCTAAAATAATGTAAGTTCGTGAGTATCATAAGTAAATATGTAGGAATTATTTCATTAACTTTATATTATGAGTAAAATCTTATAGAATTAATAGACAATTTGTTTAGAAAATGTCCTAAAACAACTGAGCTAGGATTAGACAGCAGTAAAAATAGTTAGGGATCGAAGTTCAACTCGAAGCGGAGAGGCGCAGCTGTAAGACACTAAACTATAATTATGTAGTTTAAATTGAAGGAAATATATGTCCATTGTCCATGCGTGGTCAAGGTCACCGCTGTCATTTCAATGCAAAGAGGATACCAGCACACCCATTTTAACTGCCGACATGGCAACGATAATTAAGAGCTTAATGGTAATTAAGAAATTCTCCCGTATAGTTTTAAGTAATCGTGGGGAGAAATTACAGTTCGCAATTAATTTAATGAGAGATTCTCTATTTTATCTGTCTACCTAGAGACGCCAAGTACTCGATCGTAGATTAAGAGATCTTTGCGTAAGCTATTTGATAGGTAAGCGTACCAATCGATAATGAAACATTTTGTTTATTTTTGTACAGGATTTATTAGCTTAGATTATATTTTTCCATTTCACATTATGTACAATGTCTCACATTTATATAAATCCATAATTCTTATAGCTGTATAAACTGTACTACGGCAATAAATTATTCCCTACATACCATAAATACATTTGAAAAGAAAAAACACGTATGGAACACATTTATCCCGGATACCTAATTAATTTTAATACGACAAAAGGAAAACCATGCATTCCTACAGATGCTACAGCAGCTATGTCCCCGTTTCCAACTGCAACTTGAATCCGATTAAATTTAATATTAACGATGCCCTTTACCAAGCGAAGACCTGAAAGACATTTACAATCCGTGTGACAGATGCATGCCGTCCACTTTGTACTACTAGTACATTGAAGCATTGGAATAAAGCATTCTCTGGAAAAAAAGTCTTTTAAAGTGATTGATACATTTTTGATGAGTCTGTTTTACTTTGGACGGTCTGTAAAAAAGTGCGTTTGCGGTATCTGTCATACTAGTTCAAAAACGCAGTGAAGGTTTAATTTGGCGGTTGATAAATTATATTTTTGAGTGAAAAGTTTTTGGACAACCCAAATTTATTATAACAAACTGCAATCCATTAATTCTATCTTTTCTCCTTAAAATAATCACAAAAGTTTAAGCAAACACGTCTTCTTGTTTAATTACACTTACGAAATTTTTATATTCCTTTTTCGACAAAGCATCGCCTATAAGCCCAAAAATATAAATATAAATCATCTACAGAGATAGCTGAAGCTTTTTAAAGCTTAAAATATAGATCTAAAACGAAATGAGGATAAAGACGACAAAGAAAATTGTTCGATTTATATTTTCTGAGAGAATTCAACATTTTCAGTGGTCAAAGGGAAATCTTAATTAGAAATACTGCTTGATATAAAATTTAAAGGTTGCTTTTACATTTTTTTATATTTCTACATTTATCACTTCTTAAAAACTATAAATTAATCTTAATTACAGCATTTTTGTATTTAAAAGCAGTTACACTAAAAAAAATGCTTCACTTGCTTGTTGGTGACGCGTAATTGAACAATATTGTGATTTATCTTCCTGTTTAAAATATTCGTGTCAAAAACTTAATCAATTACAGCAATAATTATTTAATGAATTCGGGCCCTCTGAAATTTATTGTTTATGGAAAGAAAAGAGATCAGCTTTATAAATAGCGAAACCATTTCTCTGATTAATTGCTTCTAAGTAAGAATGTAGAAAAGAGTGGGACTCGCCACGAATTTCAAACAAATTATTACCCTCTTAAGCTCATGAAAAATGCCAGATATTGTTGCTGAATGCCTTGAAAAATACGCCAGAAAATTGGAATAATTTACATGAATATAACATTCTATCTTTCTTAAGTTTTTTGTTTCGCAGACTTTTAGTTAAGTTACGAGACACGATTACGATCTTTGCCAGCTGCTTGGAGCATGCAAGAAGCTACTGCATAAAAATAGTTCTAGAATAGCTTTTAAAGTGTATTGTTTGGAGTTAAAGCAGTTGGCAAATGATTCTGGCTATTAGTGTGTTAACTTTAAATGAGTATTCGGAGCTTTATACTATAAGATTCTTTTATTACTTACTTTACCATTTCTTTTTTATAAATGTTTAGAAATGATTAATTAAACCTAAATTTAATCCATCCATCCATTAAGACAAACTATGAATTATTTTTATGATTTGCTTTTTGAATGTTGACGTAATTACCTTCTGCATCATCATTTTCTTGTGCTAATGGTATAAAAAGTTATTGAACAGTGTGCTTTGTATATTTATTGTTTGATAACAAGGATTTCTAAAAGTGTTTTATTTATGAAATACAACTTTTACTTTGACAAATATTAATACAACTACACTATACAACATTGTTGTTACTACACTTCGAAATATTGCGTACACTCTTCACTTCAGATCTGTGGTTCTTAGATCTGTCATTATTTTAACCAATATCAGGACGTGTGCGATTTGTTACGTAGGATAGGCACTCTAAAACTCACTTCCAGTGACTAATTTAGAACTCACATGCACATTAAAACACTTTAAACCTAAAAACGGTATGCAAGATAGATGTATGCAAGGAGACAACTACTCACCTGTAGAATTTATTACTGAAATTTGTGTTTCATTTAAAGGAGGTATTTTGTTTGTGTAATACTTTTGAGTAACATTCAAGTTTGATATTTTTAAAGCTTTTTGATAAGATGTTTAGTGGAAATAAGAAGAGTAGCATCTTAACCACATTATTGATAGAAATTATAATATAAAAATTGGCTCGTTTTGATATAATATGTGAAAAACATGCTTGGCAGGCTACGCTTTTGTAATGTTTGATGTAATTATGTAGTTTATGTAATTTGGGCTCCATAGTGTTTTGTAATATCTAGAAAAATATTCAATTAAGATCATAAAAGGTGTAGTGAATCGTTTTATAATCAAGGAATATTGAAAAATTGTGTTTTTATAAATTTATGTTACTAATTTAGTTTAATACAATATTGTTTCGTTGACAGCAAAATTTAGAATAATAATCTATTATTTATGTCAAATGTTCTATATCGACAGAGACATAATTGTGTGATCTACAAGAAGGCATAACTAGTTTTTCTGTAAATGAAAATTTGTAAAATTAGGGTTAGTGGAAACTCGAAAAAGTCATATTTCATTGTTTTATGTTAAAAATTCAATTGTATTTAAAAAAGTATATAAAGAAAACTATTTTTTTAACAAATACGTAACCCTAAACCATCAAAAGGGGAACATGCACCTCTGGATCCCTTCAAATCAGATTTTTGTAAGATTATGTTAAAAAGAAAAAATAATGAAATAAGTTTATGGCAGTTAAAAAAATTGAGGTTATCAAAAAGTGTAAAAAAGTGATCAATCCAATATAAACCAAGTGTTTAAGTTAATTGTTTAAAAGTGTAAAAAAGAAATTATAATAATATGGAAAGTTATTTCTCCAAAAAGGAAAAAATTTATTAATTGATAAGAAAGGTTAGAAATAAATGGAAATTATTGAAGGTTTGAACTACCGATTGGTAATAAATAATATCTAGTATTGGAATTCAATTGTATAAAAATATTTTGTATGGATTTAGATTATTACAACTATCGACCTAGAATCTTCAATTTGGCATTTTATGTTGATCTTGACATAAATTGAAGCAAGCAGTTGACTGTAGCAATTAGCTTCACTTTTAAAATATAGAGATGGGACATGATTGTGACCAATAATAAAAGTAAAATAATAAACCGTGAGTTTTTAATAAAATAAACTTTGATTCATTTTAAGATTACAAGATACCAATATAAAAGAGTTTAAATAATTTTTTTTTATAGTTAAAAACTAATAAGGAAGTTTGGGATTGATTAATTTATATAAAAAGCAAACATGTTTATTTTATGTCATTAAAGATAAGTCACAAATTAATAATTCAATTTTATTTTATAGGAAAAATCAGTTTAAATAAAGAAAAAGATTTCCGTTGGTATATTTTTTTATGTGTTTATTGGTGTGAATCAAAATAAAGAATTTTGTTATTGTTATATGAATATTTATTTGTGTGTTGGTTATTTTATTATTTGTCTGCAAAAATAAAAGCATAGAAATCTTCAAAGCGACCCGACCGGAGAGGGTCACAATTTTGTGGGATATAAAGTTTATACTCACAACAATAAAAATGAAGTCGGAGCAAAATGAATTTAAATAAGGGAATGAGTTGTATATTCGACGTTTAAATACAATATTTTCAGTTATTAAATATACATTTTTTATTATTATAAAAGATTACTCATTCCCCGTTTTGTGGTACTATGTATATACAGTGCTCGGTAAAAAGTATGCACCATAAAGAAAACTTTTTTATTTTTCTTGTGTTATTACTCTGTCGCCGCATGGTATCATCATCAATACCTGGGTTCTCTGTATCTCAGTGGAGCGTATTTGAATTTGTAAATAAACCAACTATTAGTAGTTCTTTGTATACTAAGACCGCGAAATCTGTTTTCAACGTACCGAGAGAATTGTCGGCGAAACCGCTTGTGTTCGAGGCAGGTCAATTTCGAGGACGCTAAAGCATGTCGCGGACAAGGTATACACATTTTTTCTTCAACCGTAAAACATATATACGTAATTACGTAATTCCATTGCTTTAAAAAAACAATAGTTTTATTCAGTGTAAATAGTAAGGCGGCTGTTACAGCATTTCTATGGAAATGACATAAATAAAACAATTAGTTTTGTAAGAAATCGTGAAATGACCGGAGATACTGGTACTAAGTTACTTCGCGGCTCTTACTTTGCCTACGATGTTCAGTACACAGTGTTCAAACGTCAACAACTCAAAGACAATTGATTCTAGGTATAAGGTGTACTATATGAAACATGCTCAAACTTTAACTTACGCTTACTCCTTACTTTCTGTATATTGTACATACAGTATGTAAATCTAATGTTTTAAAACATCCAGTTTATTTTTAGCTCAATCTCTTCGTTCAGCAGAGATATTCACGGGGATTTTGGTGCATTTCATGAAAATTCCGGGAAATTCCATGGGGTATTCCGAAAATATCGGAAGATTTCATTGGTTTCATGAGAATTCCAAAAATCTTCATAGTGATCCTAAGGAATTCCAGAGAATTTCAAAATTTGCATAGCATGGGGATTTCTGTGAAATCCATATGAAATGAGCATTATAGTTTACAAATATTGGCTAGCGGTTTACTCCTCAATAATAATATGGTAACAACTGATAAACAGGAAATGGGGTATTCCGAAAATATCGGAAGATTTCATTGGTTTCATGAGAATTGCAAAAATCTTCATAGTGATCCCAAGGAATTCCAGAGAATTTCAAAATTTGCATAGCATGGGGATTTCTGTGAAATTCATATGAAATGAGCATTATAGTTTACAAATATTGGCTAGCGGTTTACTCCTCAATAATAATATGGTAACAACTGATAAACAGGAAATGGGGTATTCCGAAAATATCGGAAGATTTCATTGGTTTCATGAGAATTCCAAAAATCTTCATAGTGATCCCAAGGAATTCCAGAGAATTTCAAAATTTGCATAGCATGGGGATTTCTGTGAAATTCATATGAAATGAGCATTATAGTTTACAAATATTGGCTAGCGGTTTACTCCTCAATAATAATATGGTAACAACTGATAAACAAGAAACCAATTGTTTTCAAAAATACTTTTCGAAATTTTTATATATTGGTAAATCTGAAATGACGTCTTAACGTAGTTATTAAATGCCAGAAAGGCCCGATTAAGCAAGAAAACTAAATTGCTAGCGTCGGTAAATTAGTGATTAGCATGTTGATCTTCCGTGATAATCCAAGGGTCACAGGTTCGATCTCTGGCCGAGTCGATAATTAAATGTAATATTTAAAATGCATTTGTAACAAAACAAGCAGCCTTAGCAAATAGCCAACTTCGCAAAATACTTTTTAAAATTTTTAAATGAGTGACGTTGAAATAATTCTGTTCGTTTACCGATTAATTTAGTTACAAATTAGTAGAATGTGTTGAAAAACAAGTTGAAAAATCAACTTTTACCATTTATTGCATGAATGAAAACAAAAATAATTTTTCGTTTATGAACATGTACCTGTCGATCAATCTATTAATTAACCGATGATATTTATGGCAATTGACATGGATTCTAAAAAAGGGGTGAGCTACAAATTAATGCACTTCGCCTCAAAAAGCGTTTTCATGTATAAAATATTGATGAATTTAGCACTGAAGTGGAATGCAGACTTTTAACAGATTTACGTTAAAAAATTACATCACTTAACTGCTCTTTTTCAGCAGAATAAATTGTAGGGGTTGATGCCATGTTGATAGCTGGTGATACCTATCTAACGAACGATAAAGACAACGAAATTCAATACGGCAAAATAAACAAGTTAAAACTGTAAAAAGTTGTTAAAACTATGTGGAAGCCCAATAGAACATGAGAGGAAAGTTTAACAAGAAAAGGAATTCTTGTATTTAAACGAGTACAAATAAAATACATGTAGTTAGCAGGTTCGTTTGAACTAGAAAATTGAACGAAGTTTAACGAAGAGGTGGTTGTAATTAATGAAGTTTTAAGAATAAATTCAAATAAGTTGCAATTTACTAGATATATTCCGAATTATTGAAAAGGATCTCTGAGTATAGTTTCATCCGAAGATTGTATAACAAAGACGGACGTATATTTAATGATGCTACCCTAAACTACAAGTTAGTAGTATGTTTGTTTAAACAATTGCAGAAAAATTTTGTTAACAATAGTTATGAATAGAATCCTTATAAACATACATTTCGGGAAAAGAATTAAAATCCAACAAGGTTATTGTTAATAAATGAGACTTGTTTCAAAATAAAGTTTGTGAATCGCTGACCACTGAGCCACCTGGTTGGAAGCGTCCCCCTTTGTAACCTTTACCGCTCAGTAAAAATAAGAGCTAAAATCGTATTCAATGTTGGTAACCGTTTACTTGCTTCCTCAGTGTTGAAAGTTACATTTAAAAGCTGTGTAATAGACAATGATGCAATGACTTTCAGACTTTGTTACACAATCTTAAGATGGAACTACACTTAAGGGCCATTTTCAATAAAACGGGCTCTATCTCTTAATTGAAGAACAAGCTCTAAGCAAATAAAACTTTGTATTTTATTTACGAAAGGAATAATTAATTATTCAGCTTCATGTATACAATAAATAAATTCGCACTTAAGTTAGTTTAAGGATCATACAGTATTCATATATTTTAAAATTTAATTATTTAAATGTTATATCACAATAGATCATGAAATTTAAACTGAATGAATTTTATTTTATTGGGAAATAGTTTCGTTCACTTCTAAGTATATACAATGCAAGATAAATATTTAGATTTACAAATGACATTACGCGTATGTGAACGTTGTATATGTCATATAACACAGCTAAGTCGTATGGTAGGTACTATGAAAGACTATCGACTTTCTATACTGAAGTAACGACTTCTTTAGAAATCAGACCCCAAATCATAAAAGCTGAAAAGTAAATCAAATTCTTCACTGAAGACACAATTAACGTCAATCAGCCCGGATGAGTAAGAAAATATATAATTCATGTTGTATAATGTTGGATAGGTTCAAAGAACAAGAAGGTCAAAGTGCCATTTTTGCGGTTTTTCACACTTTTATTTCCCTTATATCTCAACAACAGTAGCGCGGAGTTCGAATTTTTCAGTTGAAGAAAAAGATGTGTAGTCCTAAAGCCCTTTCTAGCAAAATGGGGATATTAGGATATATATTTTCCCAATACCCCTCTGAGGGTATTGGGAAAAACTATTTCCAACCTTTGATGCCCAAAGATCGCGGAATTGATGTAAAAGCTGTATCTGGGAATACCCATTCATCATATTGATGTACGTGACATTTATTATGCCTTACGAATTTCTATGGCATCAAGAGCAAATTTGGTTGTTAGTTAGCAGACATACCAAAAGTTAGGCAAAAGCATTTCTCTCCCATCTACAGAGAACTACTACTAGAAAGGGGACAATTTGAACTTTAAAATTGATCTAGCTCCAAATTTATAAAGTTTGGATTCATATACATAGTTTGCAGCGTAATGATGGTGTATTGCTTAAAGTAGTATCTTGATAAAAATAAGAATTTAAACAAAATTAAACAGGATCGCTCTGACAATAGATAGGTTCTCCTTCTTTAATTTAATTAATAAATAATTAATTAATTTAATTATAAATTTTTAAAAATACACGAAGATTATGTAGAATTTTGGTTATGGTCTTGCTAACCGTAATTCATTTAATAACGGTAATTCAGAAGGTAGGGGCATTTAGGAGCAAAAATACCCTAATCCTGTAATCCCGCATGATGCAATGTTTGCTCGTATCCATCACCGTCGCAGTGGAAATGGAAGTTTTAAAAAACTTACCGCTGAAAACAGGCGACCTCGTACAGTTTCAACTCTACAAATGCACGAAGTATTCTACGAAATTGAGAACAAATACAATAAAAACTGCTGCAAATCTAAATATTAGACAGCCAACAGTTTTTAGGATACTGAAAAACCAGTTTTTGTATTCATATCACATCCAATGGAGGCACTTTTATCAGACGATTTTCCCCAAAGGGTGCCTATTTGTCGATGGATGTAAGAAAAAATTGAAAAAAATTCTACGTTTTTAAAACCAATACTTTTCACCATAATGAACTTTTAAAATAATAAGAACACAAAAAACAATTGAACAATTGAGTTTTTGAGTTCTCGAGTTTTTAAAGTAACATTTTTTAAAATACTGCTAATTTTCTAATTTCACCGACTTCGTAGTACCAATATGCGCCGATAACTGCGAACAGCCTGTATACTACATACTTTTCGATTAGGTTCTGATTCGCTTATAAGCAACGACGATGCGCATAGCTTCCCATAGAGTCATAACATGACTATTGTAGACCAGAAATTTGTATTACAAATAGTGTTTATCTCCTAATATAATAATAGCCAGTTCCGATGTCCGATGTCCACCGAAGAATATCTCGAAAACTAGAAGACTTAGGATGTTGAAATTCTACAGGCAGGTGGACCTTACTCCAAAGGGGTGCATGAGTATATTTTTAATGCTAGAAAACCCGAGGGGGTCGCAGGGGGAGGCATTTCTCAAAAGATCGTTATGGCTATATATCTCTTGAATGGGGTAAGCTACAAACTTCAAATTCTCACAGATTATACTTACAACAATTCTTCAATATACTAAAATACAGAAATTACCAGCATTTCATCCAGGGCCGGAGTAAGGCAACATTCCATGGGGAAAAGAGTTTTCAGCAAAAATAACTATTATAAAGCTCTTGATTGTGAGTAATCTGTAAGAGCTACGTACATGCCATCCTGACTTTTTTTGTAGGCCTTTCTGAGATCTACAATTCGTTTGCTTACAGTATGCCTTTATCTCTTATCATTTTTGTAGCGTAATGCGTTTTGTCCCTGTTTGAGCCAATTTTCTTACTTACTTATTTCACACTTTCCTTATTACACGACATTCGAAAGCAATCTGTATACATAAAAACCTTCTCTAAGAAACAAGCTATCAAATGGTGAAAACGGCATCAAAATCTATTCAGTGGTTCTCGAAGTTCAACAGTTTTTATAACAACCGAACTTACAAAAACTACCAAGTTAATGGGGGCACGCTGATTGTCAGCGATCACTGGCGCATTTTAAGCGGTGGTTCCTACACACGCCGTTGATTTTCAAACGAATATTATGCTAATATATAAGGTAGATAATATAATAAAAAACTACATATATAATACACGCCTGCCATTTGTTTAAAGAGAAATCGAAAAACAAAGGTTGGATGATCAGAGAAATAGACGTTGAGAGATTGGAAATAAAGCAGCTGATAGGAAGAGGAAGAAAAATGATATAGAGAAAGAAGAAGAGGAATCAAAAAGGAAAAGATTACGACAAACGTTGTGTACTACGAAATATTCCATTAAGGAATCATGTCCGTTCGTTGGTTCGTATGTTCATTCGTCCGCCAAGATTATTCAACAATATGCTCAAGTATGTATGCATATAAACTGGTAATTGTTTACGGTAGGGGTTAAGGACTACTAAAGTAGGTAAAAGAGTGTTGGTGGTGGATCCCAAAAATTAACTTTTATAAGTAGAACTGTTTTCTTACTTCGTGAATAGACCAGACGAGTGACATAACCAGAAGGGGACCGTTGATTTTTTAACGGGTATTATGCTAGTAACAATATAATCAACAAAATTGGGGAATTACATAGTTTCAAAACTTTCGACTCCGAGGGATAACGCGACGGGTTAAGAATGATAAATTATGCTAAAACTTGGTAGGAATTATTTTTAGATTTTGCCGAAGAAAATGCTATACGACACTCCCCAAAATTTTAGAATTTTTCTACCTATATAAATAAGTGGTCTTGTCGTAATTAGGGCGCCAATTACGACAAGACCATGGCCCAGGCCTTGACTAGTCCAAAAGTTAAATGAATTAAAACGTTACAGTAAGATCCCGTACTATAGAAATGTTTTGTAAATCATTGAAAATTGCAATAAATTCTACTTATAGCCTAGAAAACTTCTAGAAAACCTTGCAACAATGAGAAACAGTCATATCTTTCCACTTGTACTCTTCAGCACACACCTTACGAATGGATATTTTTACAACTTTTTCTCTAAGCGAATATTTTAAACTTACTGGGCGTAGGTTTACGTTAAGCTAATAACGCAAAGGAGCAAACCGCCCTTGCCAATTTAATAAATGCAGAAAATAATTTTCCGTTAACGTATTTTAGCTTCTTGTCTTTTCGCGAAGTAAAGTGTGTTCAAATCAAAATATTAAATGGCTAAGAATACTATGTTTTATATATAAATAGAAGTAAAAATAATCACAAAATTAATTTGTGGCGTGTGTTTAGACTTTATTATATATAACTTTAAACGACTCTGCGCAATCAAGCCTGCCTCTATCAAGTGTGCTATATAATAAGAAAATTAGTATATTGTACAACTAGCTATGAAAGTCATAATTTTCACGGATTTTAGTATTAATAAACGAGGGCGAAGCTCGAGTTTATCAAGCAAATGAGTGAAAAAAAGAGACTTTCATAGCGTGTTGTACACAACATTTTTTGCATATTGTTAAGTTGAGAAATTTGTCCTAAAATTTATTCATTTATGCAAAATTTTAGAAAAATCAGAAAAACAGTATTCTTTGACAATAATCTCCGAGGAGATTGAAGTTGAAAAATAATGAAAAAAAAGTGCTACTTTCATTAGGATTTTTCGATATAGAAAGTCAACTTTCATAATCAATATGCAAAAAAATATTTTTATTTACTGCATAGAATTCTTCAATCGTGTCAAAGATTTATAATTTGTACCATAGGCTTTATTGAAATCAGTATACATTTCTTTACGCAAGTTTCTATGTCCGAACAGTATGAAAAAATAGAATTTTTTCAGAAATCCTCAAAACGTACTGTGGAGAATCCCAATGGAATTCTCCACCATTGTGCACCATCATTATTTTATGTTTTACCTCTAGATTACTAATAGCTCGAAAGAGGTAGGTTAGTCCTTACAAGGCAGAAAGAACCGTTGAAATAACAGAAACTCTTAATTTATCCGGAATGTTTGCGGAATCCCCATTAAATTGTCTAATAATACGAACGGAATTCTCAGAAATTCCCATGGGTGTCCTAAAAGTACCCGGTTATTTTTCCATCATTTGCAAACAATTCTTCGAAATCTCAATAGAGTTCTCCATCTTTCTTCACCGTAATTCTCTTAAGGTTTATCTCTGAATTATTACAGAGCTCAAAAGGAGAAAGTCAAATCTTACAAAGAAAAAGCAGTTCGTTGATTGATTATAGAAAATCTTGATTTCCCAGAATAATTGTATCTAATAAATTCCCCTATATGTCTAATAATTCCAGTGCAATTCCCAGGAATCCCCATGGAAGTCTTCAAAAGCCCCATTTAATTTTCTAGCATTTCTCCGAAATTTCACTAGAATTCCCAATCCTTGTGCACCATAATTCTCTTACGTTTTACTTCTGAATTACTACAAAGCTCAAAAGGGGAAAGTCAAATCTCAAAAGGCTAAATAAATTTGTTGAGTTTACACAAAATTTTGATTTCCCCAAAATATTTGCGAAATTCCCATTAGATTCCTGTATAGGTCTAATAATCCCAATGGAATTCTCAGGAATCTCCATGGGAGTCCTCAAAAGCTACATTTAATTTCCTAACATTTTCAAGATGGATGCATTTCTTCGGAATTTCAATAGAATTTCCCATTCTTGTGCACTGTAATTCTCTTACCTCTGTTTTACCTCTGAATTACTACAAAGCTCGAAATGGGAAAGTCAAATCTTACAAGGCAAAAGAAATTTGTTGAGATTACACAAAATATTGATTTCCTCGGAATATTTGCGAAATTCCCATTAAATTCCAGTATATGTCCAATAATCCCAATAGAATTCTCAGGAAGCCCCATGGGAGTCGTGAAAATTCCCAATTAATTTCCCAGCATTTCCAAGAAATTCTCCGGAATCTCAACAGAACTCTTCTTCCTTGTGCACCATAATTCTCTTACGGTTTACCCCTTAATTACTACAGAGCTCGAAAGGGAAAAGTTAATCCTTACAAGGCAGGAGAAATTCGTCGATATTGCAAAAAAATTCTGATTTCGTAGGAGTACTTGCGGAGTTTCTTGAATTTCTAAGAATTCTAATGGAATTCTCATAAACGACCGGGAAGTTCAAAAAATCCCCATTAAATATCCTGGCATTAAGAAATCCTCGGAAATCCCAGTGAAATTTCCTATTCTTGTGCGCCGTAATTTCTTTATGCTTTATCTCTGAATTACTATAGAGCTCGAAAAGATAAAGTTAATCCTTACAAGACAAGAACAAATTCGTTGAGATTACAGAAAATCTGATTTCCACGAAATCCTTATGGTAGGCCCGTTGAATTTCTGTGAATTCCTAAGAATCTCCAAGAAATTCTGAAATTCTCAGGAATCTCAATGGAATTCCCCAGTTTTGTGCTTCACAATTTCCTTTTACGTTTTACCTGCTGATTACTATAGTGTTAGAAATAGATCAGTCAATCTTTACAGAACAGAAAGAATCCCCATGGAATTCTTAGGAATCTTCATGGGAATTACAAAATCCCTATTGAATTTCTCGGCATCTCCAATAAATTCACGGAATACCCAATGGAATTTCGTATCATTCTGCACAGAAATTCTCTTACACGTTTCCTCTGGAATGCTACAAAGGTCGAAAGGGAACAGTCAATAATTACGAGGCATAAGAAATTCGTTGAGATCATACAAAATTTTGATTTTCGCAGAATCTTTACGGAATTCCCATTGTATGTCCTTGAGTTTATAAGAATCCCCATGGAGTTCTTAGGATTCTTCATGGGAATTACAAAATCCCTATTAAATTTCTCGGCATTTCCAAGAAATTCTCGGAAAACCCAGTGGAATTCCTTGTCATTGTAGACAAAAATTCTCTTACACGTTTCCTCTGTATTGCTACAAAACTCGAAAGGGAACAATCAGTAATTACGAGGCGTAAGAAATTCGTTGACATTATACAAAAGTTTGATTCTTGCAGAATCATTACGGAATTCTCATTGAATGTCCTTGAGTTTCTAAGAATCCCCATGGAATTCTTAGGACTCTTTATGAAAGTCACAAAATCCCCATTAAATTTTTCGCCATTTCCAAGAAAACCCTAATGGAATTCCGTATCATTGTGGACAAAGATTCTTTTACACGTTACCTCTGGATTGCTACAAAACTCGAAAGGGAACAGTCAATAATTACGAGGCATAAGAAATTCGTTGAGATTATGCAAAATTTTGATTTTCACAGAATCTTTACGGAATTCCCATTGAATGTCCTTGAGTTTCTAAGAATGCCATGGAATTCTTAGGAATATCCATGGGAGTTACAAAATCTCCATTGAATTTCTAGACATTTCCAAGAAATTCTCGGAAAACCCAATGGAATTCCGTATCATTATGTACAAAAATTTTCTTATACGTTATCGCTGGATTGCTACAAAGCTCGAAAGGGAACAGTCAATAATTACGAGGCATAGGAAATTCGTTTATATTATACAAAATTTTGATATTCAGCGAGTCTTTACGGAATTTCCATTAAATGTCCTCGAGTTTCTAAGAATCCCCATGGAATTCTTGGGAATCTTCATGGGAATTACAAAATCCCTATTGAATTTCCCAGCATTTCCAAGAAATTCTCCGGAATCTCAACAGAACTCTTCTTCCTTGTGCACCATAATTCTCTTACGGTTTACCCCTTAATTACTACAGAGCTCGAAAGGGAAAAGTTAATCCTTACAAGGCAGGAGAAATTCGTCGATATTGCAAAAAAATTCTGATTTCGTAGGAGTACTTGCGGAGTTTCTTGAATTTCTAAGAATTCTAATGGAATTCTCATAAACGACCGGGAAGTTCAAAAAATCCCCATTAAATATCCTGGCATTAAGAAATCCTCGGAAATCCCAGTGAAATTTCCTATTCTTGTGCGCCGTAATTTCTTTATGCTTTATCTCTGAATTACTATAGAGCTCGAAAAGATAAAGTTAATCCTTACAAGACAAGAACAAATTCGTTGAGATTACAAAAAATCTGATTTCCACGAAATCCTTATGGTAGGCCCGTTGAATTTCTGTGAATTCCTAAGAATCTCCAAGAAATTCTGAAATTCTCAGGAATCTCAATGGAATTACCCAGTTTTGTGCTTCACAATTTCCTTTTACGTTTTACCTGCTGATTACTATAGTGTTAGAAATAGATCAGTCAATCTTTACAGAACAGAAAGAATCCCCATGGAATTCTTAGGAATCTTCATGGGAATTACAAAATCCCTATTGAATTTCTCGGCATCTCCAATAAATTCACGGAATACCCAATGGAATTTCGTATCATTCTGCACAGAAATTCTCTTACACGTTTCCTCTGGAATGCTACAAAGGTCGAAAGGGAACAGTCAATAATTACGAGGCATAAGAAATTCGTTGAGATCATACAAAATTTTGATTTTCGCAGAATCTTTACGGAATTCCCATTGTATGTCCTTGAGTTTATAAGAATCCCCATGGAGTTCTTAGGATTCTTCATGGGAATTACAAAATCCCTATTAAATTTCTCGGCATTTCCAAGAAATTCTCGGAAAACCCAGTGGAATTCCTTGTCATTGTAGACAAAAATTCTCTTACACGTTTCCTCTGTATTGCTACAAAACTCGAAAGGGAACAATCAGTAATTACGAGGCGTAAGAAATTCGTTGACATTATACAAAAGTTTGATTCTTGCAGAATCATTACGGAATTCTCATTGAATGTCCTTGAGTTTCTAAGAATCCCCATGGAATTCTTAGGAATCTTTATGAAAGTCACAAAATCCCCATTAAATTTTTCGCCATTTCCAAGAAAACCCTAATGGAATTCCGTATCATTGTGGACAAAGATTCTTTTACACGTTACCTCTGGATTGCTACAAAACTCGAAAGGGAACAGTCAATAATTACGAGGCATAAGAAATTCGTTGAGATTATGCAAAATTTTGATTTTCACAGAATCTTTACGGAATTCCCATTGAATGTCCTTGAGTTTCTAAGAATGCCATGGAATTCTTAGGAATATCCATGGGAGTTACAAAATCTCCATTGAATTTCTAGACATTTCCAAGAAATTCTCGGAAAACCCAATGGAATTCCGTATCATTATGTACAAAAATTTTCTTACACGTTATCGCTGGATTGCTACAAAGCTCGAAAGGGAACAGTCAATAATTACGAGGCATAGGAAATTCGTTTATATTATACAAAATTTTGATATTCAGCGAGTCTTTACGGAATTTCCATTAAATGTCCTCGAGTTTCTAAGAATCCCCATGGAATTCTTGGGAATCTTCATGGGAATTACAAAATCCCTATTGAATTTCTCGGCATCTCCAATAAATTCACGGAATACCCAATGGAATTCCGTATCATTCTGCACAGAAATTCTCTTACACGTTTCCTCTGGAATGCTACAAAGGTCGAAAGAGAACAGTCAATAATTACGAGGCATAAGAAATTCGTTGAGATTATACAAAATTTTGATTTTCGCAGAATCTTTACAGAATTCCCATTGTATGTCCTTGAGTTTATAAGAATCCCCATGGAGTTCTTAGGATTCTTCATGGAAATTACAAAATCCCTATTAAATTTCTCGGCATTTCCAAGAAATTCTCGGAAAACCCAGTGGAATTCCTTGTCATTGTAGACAAAAATTCTCTTACACGTTTCCTCTGTATTGCTACAAAACTCGATAGGGAACAATCAGTAATTACGAGGCGTAAGAAATTCGTTGACATTATACAAAAGTTTGATTCTTGCAGAATCATTACGGAATTCTCATTGAATGTCCTTGAGTTTCTCAGAATCCCCATGGAATTCTTAGGAATCTTTATGAAAGTCACAAAATCCCCATTGAATTTTTCGCCATTTCCAAGAAAAACCCAATGGAATTCCATATCATTGTGGACAAAGATTCTTTTACACGTTACCTCTGGATTGCTACAAAACTCGAAAGGCAACAGTCAATAATTACGAGGCATAAGAAATTCGTTGAGATTATACAAAATTTTGATTTTCACAGAATCTTTACGGAATTCCCATTGAATGTCCTTGAGTTTCTAAGAATGCCATGGAATTCTTAGGAATATGCATGGGAGTTACAAAATTTCCATTGAATTTCTAGGCATTTCCAAGAAATTCTCGGAAAACCCAATGGAATTCCGTATCATTATGTACAAAAATTTTCTTACACGTTATCGCTGGATTGCTACAAAGCTCGAAAGGGAACACTCAATAATTACAAGGCATAAGAAATTCGTTGAGATGATACAAAATTTTGATTTTCGCAGAATTTTTACGGAATTCCCTTTGAATGTCTTTGAGTTTCTAAGAATCCCCACGGATTTCTTAGGAATCCTCATGGGAGTTACAAAATCCTCATTGAATTTCTCGGCATTGCCAAGAAAAACCCAATGGAATTCCGTATCATTATGCACAAAAATTCTCTTGCACGTTACCTCTGGATTGCTAGAAAGCTCGATAGGGAACAGTCAATAATTACGAGGCATAAGAAATTCGTTTATATTATACAAAATTTTGATTTTCAACGAATCTTTACGGAATTTCCATTCAATTTCTAAGAGTCCCCATGGAATTCTTAGGAATTGCCCATGAGCGTTCCCAAAATCCCCATTGGATTTCTAGGCATTTTCAAGAAATCTTCAAGAATTACCCATGTGCATCATAATTCGCTTACATTTTCCTTTGGATTACTAAAAAGGTCTAAAAAGTAAAGACAAGCCTTACAAGGCAAAGAAATTCATCGAAACTGTAGAAAATCTTGATTTCCCCAGAGTCTTTATTTTCTGAATTCCTATTGAATTTCTAAGAATCCCTATTGAATTCTCAGGACTCACCAAGGAAGTCCTCCAAATCCCCTTTTGATTTTCCGGGATCTGCAAGTAATCCTGCGGAATTCCATCCTTGGACACCATAATTCTACTATATTTTACATCTTGATTATAATTTAAATATGAATTTAATTCTTAACGATAGATTGGACATGAAAACATATTACTGAGAACAATATCCGATAATAAGCTCGAATTAATTGACAGTGCTAATCGTTTTTTTCCATTTTCATTATCATCGTCATCACTTTCGTTAAATAAGAGAAACAACAACATAACATTGACAAGTGAAATTAATATTAGCATAGTTATTAACATTTCATTCAAATTTATATTATGAATGAATACTGAACCCTTTCACATTAACGTCAAAGTGTTATACTTAAATGATATTTGTCATTCAATAATAATAATAAAAACGATGTTGAAGTTTGTCATGCCATCTTCTAAAATTGCTAAATCCAATCCTATCCCATTACCAGCATAAAATTTCACAAGTTGGAAGGTGATGATTGATAGCTTTTCTTATATAACACCAGTACATTTCAAATAAATTCGTCTACCTTCAATTCTCTCGTGTTTTAAGACATTTCCATTACGGGAAACAGATTCGAAAACGATTTGATTTATATTTTTCATAGAAAACTAATTTAAGGTTGTAAAACAGCGTGTTGTCCCAAAAGACCAATTTAGAATTATTTTCAATGATTTCAAAGTTGCGTTCACTCGAGCATAGCAGAGAATCCTTAAGCGGATGAGCTTCTTCCACCGATCGAGCCAATTTAAATAAAATCCACATTACGTTAGAGATATAAAACGCCAAGCCTTATCTGATTTGCACGCATACAGAAAACGAGGGATAAAGATGCAAAAGCAGTTAGTGAAGGCATTTAAGAGGAGGAATCAAGACTTAAGTGCTGAGGCACATACATCAGTGTCAACTGTTGACCCCCCTTAAACATAGAAGTCTGAATGCATTTGTTCCATTTGCTGTGGTTAATGGCGTGTGATCGGAAATTGATCGCGGCACGAAATGTACTAACCGGTAATGCTCTCAGATTACGCAATTACACACTAACAATGCCTTTTGCTGCATATATTCACCTACGCTTGCACTAGACTACGTACGTGTGCACTCATTATTCTAGGGATAATGAAGTTATCGGCACGTAGCTGAATAACAATATGGCCGACATTAGTTAGTGCGACGCTGTTTAACGCCAATAAATTTTAATAATATTAAGGTAACTATAGAAAATACTACTAAATGATGAAAAGCTTAATTTAAATATGCCAGGAATTTCCAATTACTTTGGTTTTATCTTATGTACTATGTAAATCTGTTGATTTGAAAAAAATTAAATCTTTATAACTGACTGAAGTCTAGTGATACGGCATTTTCTACAAATATTTTTCAACTGTTAATTTGCAAATGTTAAATGTAACTTTTTATTTAAGAAATAAATAATATATGTACAAAAAGTATATTAATTTAATAGCTGTGGACAGTCTTCTCAAATTTTAAACTTTCCAAAATTTCAATATTTTGAAAAATTTAAAGGAAAATTTAAGTCTAATTTGTTTGAGCCACATTTAAAATTATTCCCACCAACATTGAACATTTTCGTACCCTACTTGTATTTTATAAATAAATTATAAATTGTATTTTAGTTGATACATTAATAAATATTTAATATATCTGATTAGTTGCATTGTGAAAGAATCTAAATTAATTAGATTTATGTAAAACATACTAAGGTTATTGCTTATCACATTAAGTTTGCATCAAGGCCATAAAACGATATGAAGGATTATAAGGAATGTTTGTTTGCTAAAAAACTTACAATATTAACTTTTGAAGCAGCTAGAAACACAGCTCGTTGCTCGGATAGAATATTGCTACTTAATTGGGAAACAAAAGCATTTTCTCAAAACTCCAAAAAATCTTGTCATTTAAGATTTTACATAACCCAATTTTAATTTATTGACTTTCATAAATCTAAAAACTAATTATACAAACCATATACAACACTTAGGTTAAAAATAGAGTAATACATTTTCTTATAACTAATAATTGGCTTTATTTAAAAAAAACACCTTTTTACACAATCCTTTCTCCACAAATCTAAACATTTAATCATAATATTTTCTGAATGTTTTAGATGCCTAAAACTTTGACATACAAGCCAAATTGCATAATTCAATTGAATGTTAGAAAGGCGCAGCTTGTCACACATGTTTTTATGTGATTTCATCAACAAGATTCAAGCTTTACATTAAAATGTGTATCAATTATGTGGTTATAATGTTACTCTACTGATTTACACTAAAATAACTTGGCAAACAGTTTTAAAATTTTGAAAATTCAATAAGGCTGCAAAATAAACATATTTCGTTAATATGAATTTTATGTTACAGCTATATTTCAACAGGTAAGTTGCTATATATTCGCATACACCTTCAATTCAACATATCTGATCTGTTTCAGATGATTTTTTGGTGTTCGGGAGACCACACGACGTTCACCCATAAAACTGGCCGTCTTCTACCCTATCCTTGGATCCTGGAAACAAGAAACTGGGCAATGGATGAAGCAGTCAGGTCAAGTGTGTGGTATAGAGATTCGTGAGAATTCTCGACGGTCATTCATACCGATCAGGGGGAGCCCTGGTATATGATACCGGTGTGGGCGGATTTGAGTCTCGCCTTGGATAAGGTCATTTATGGTCACCGAACGGAACCCGCTGTTTGACTGAATCTTAAGGAGGAGAATCGAAGTGAGGTTTATCCCGGTATTGAAGGAGTTCATGCCTATGGGAAACTGCAAGCCGCCAGGTAACTGTGCTTAGGAGGTATCCCGACAACCCTATGATCCGGACTGCAGCCGGGTACAGTGATTGGGAGAAGTTCTAAAAGCTATTACACTTAAGGAGAGTTGAAGCGAATACATAGCCTCTCACAATCAAGACAACTTCACCTTACTGAGGTACACACTGGGAGTCTATAACGTGTAGACTTACGAACGAAACTCTGTCGAGGGCCCACCAACCCTATATATTGGTAGATCAGGGTGGCAAAACCATTAAAAAACCAAGTCCTGCCATAATTGAGGTTGGATTCGATCGGGCAGTGGCCCCAACCCCTGTCTCGGGGAGGAACTTGTGAAGGTATGAAATAGGACTGGAGGGTTCCTCTATCAACTGAGTTATGTTGGGGGAATAGTCCTATTGCTGGACTAGGTACTTCACCCCGTATGAAAGAGGACGGGAGGATACCGGCGGGTGAGCACGTGTTAAGTCGATTGCTGCGGTACTAGCTTGGATAGCTAGTAGAGGGTGGATAGGCAACCTCGCTCCGACCAGTGAGTAGACTGGGAGCAATTGATATGCAATTCGCGCGCTGATTGATCGTATCTCAATTACTTCCTCCCAAGGGAAGAAACGTGGAGGTGGAGGTTTACACGAGGACTCCACGTAAAGCATGCAGTTAATCTGTTTCAGATGATTTATAATAGTAAAATTAAACTAAACTTTATTAAGTTGAAGAAAAAATGCATAAACAATCCCCAAATGTTAAGTCATGAAAAAATTATCCTTTTACTATCAAGATCTGGATCCCCACATATCCTTTATCTGCTTAAAATATTTTGAGTACATGTTAATCTTAAATACAGCCAATACAGGCAATATAGCCTTTAACGTTTAATAATCTCCTACAAACTTTATAAAATCGTATCTTTTTATACGAATCCACAAAATAACAATCTTTATTTATTCTTAAACATTTCATAAATAGTAATTCCCATTTAGTGCACAGCAGTAGATAGACAGTATTAATCGCGGACGGCCTTCCATGCTGGCCCACCGAGCAGTCAGATTGAAACTTGTGAGCTGGCTACCCACCCAAATAGTGGCCGAGCTCAACGTTGCTTTACTAGCGCGCTCTCTGTGCGAGAGATAGTTGCAGTGTATAACCTGCCAGGCATTTTATTTTAGAAACGCATTTTTTAAAAAACACTTTTATAATTAATGGAAATGACCTCTTTTAAAAGCTAATTTTTTAATCGATTATTTAAGAAGCCAATTTTCAGGAATAGACTATTTAGAAGTGAGCTAGATCACAAAACAAATTCTGAGAAGCCATAGATGTGTCCTTACTCAAATCAACACTGCCCGAATAAACATATTTACGACAAGGATACTTCCACTAATTATCTGAAAAAGTCATTAAAAGAGATGGTGGTCGAACACAAATCGAATGTTGATCGTGTTTACACCACCACGGCCATCTGCGAAAGCACTGCACAATAGCAACTACCAACGAGAGAGACAGGAGACTAAAAAAAGTGCACTTATTTTTTGTTTAGAAGTCATCTTACGTACATATATGTATTACGTGACCTTATGCACGTATTTTTCTTGTACGCAAAATTATATGACCACTGAGCTTATAAAAGGTAGACTTTTCTGCATCTCTTTAATCAGGAGTCGCCAACAGAGATGGGAGTTAAGTATTTGCAAAACGGTAACAAAGTTAGTTATCTTTCAAAGATATTAGTTTATAACTATTTAGTTATGATAAATACTTTAAAACGCGTAAAACATTGTCATTAAAACTAAACAGAAAAATGATAACGAGAAAGGGGAATATTTTAAAATAGTTGTAAAAGAAGAGAAAAAGCTTCCAAAATTCGTGATGATTTTTAAATCTTTATAAAATAAATAAACAGTGTTTTAGAAGTGATCCGAAGATTATTTCCTATAATGTTCAAAGACAAACTTCGAACGAGGACGTAGTAGTTAAAACGCCACCAACGAGTTCATGGAGTACTCCAAGCCGCCTGGCTCAACGGTAAACATCCCAGCATCGGCCGGCAAGTTGCTTTTAGACAGAGAACACCAAATCGACGCTGACGCTGACGCCTACAGTACCGTCAATCGCATTTGCGCTGTTGTAACCCGACTACCACAGTGCGAGTCTTTCTTATTTTTTAAAAGTGTATAATATGAATACCGAGATGAATCTAGTTATAAATTTTATTAAAAAATACATTACAAAGGAAATATCCAGTATTAAAAAAGATTTGATAAACAAATATCTTTTTAAGTTACTATTTATAGTTATTTAAATCTTTCTTAAAATTCAATTTAACGTTGATTAATAGTTACTAATATTCTCTTCTGAAGTTTATTAGTAAAATTAAGTATTAAGGAGAGATTTGATAGATCATTAAAAGTTTATAAAGTTTACAAAGAGACATTTGATGGAAAAACTTTTCTTAAATTCAATTTCAGCTTCTATGTTCAAAATTTAAAACATTACAGTACTAGGTTAAAGTGTATTTAAAATTTATTAAATTTCCGCCAACCGTTTAATTAATATCTTATTCTACCATTTAATCAAACGTCATATCCTAATCGTAAGCGGCAACTTAAAAAATGGGTGGCAACATGCAAAATTCTGCACAACATAACAATATACCAACCAATATAGTGTAAAATCCTCAAAAATTAGCCCCACAAATGAGTGTCAATTTGAGACATTCACTTTTTACTCAAAAAGCATTAAAACTTTTTTAAACGCTCTAAACAAACCAAACTTGACGACATTTTTATCCAACAAAGAAAAGGCGGAATTCTTATTATATTTTGCATCCTAAGAGGTTCTTACCAAAACCCACTGGAAATCTATAGTCGTCAACTTGACACATGAAACTGAATTTTATTGTTTTGTTGACTACTAAAAATTTTGGTTGTAGCTTGAAATACGAAAAAATAGTACAGACTAGTAAATTATTTTCTATATGAGGTCTGTACGTGCCTTTAAACTAAAAAGAAGCTCGATATCTATATTATTTAGCGAAATTATCAAGATTTCGTCTGCAAAAACAATTTTACCCGTGAGAATTAATATGAAAGCTTTATTAACTTAAACCGTTTACGATTTTGAATACAGCTGTCTGTAACTATATTGAAACGAAAGCAAATTTAGCGTGGGAAATGAATTAAAACCTTACCCAGCAAGAATATTTCGATATTATACAGGGCGGTAGTAATATTATTTTTATAGATTGAATCTTCTGCACCTTACATTACAAAATCAGCCAGCAAATCAACAACATTTTATTTTCATCAAACACTAACCTACAATTTGACATTAATGAACCAACTCATACGTTGATACAACACAATGATAAGTAACCAGTAAACATTCTAAATTTAATGAAGAATTTCTTCCAACAAACCAATAATTCAGTCTCACAAAATCTTATTTCTGAATATAACAATTAACACGATTGGTATTTATGAAATAACAAACAGTATTATAAATTACATGAAGATCAAAATTGTAATAACCTAAACTTCTAAAAAAAACTAAAAAATTAATAATTGACGTTTTATTATACCCACTTTATAACGATACGTGTATACTCTTAGACGGCACTCTAGAGCAGCTGTTTTGAGTTTTTGGCTCTCCTCAGCTAAAGCAGCACATCTGTGAATTATACACACATTACCCTTACCCGAGCTTATATACTAACACGGAAATAACATTAGCACCAACTATAAATGTGATGCCACCTGCAGGTATCAAACTGCAATAATAATAATAATAGTAATAACTACTACAACCCATAACCTAAACCAAGGCCCCAGAAGCTATAAGCTTGTGCGGGAGGGAGGGGGCGATTATTATTATTATGTAGGCCGAATCTGCGGCTACAGCCGACTTACAGATGGAACAGCGCAAATCCCACATTTGTGTCACAGTTAAGGAAAACTGCAGAAAACCTTAACCAGATCTGCCGGCGCCGGGAGTCGATCGCGAGCCGCTTGGGTGAAAGTCCGGCACGCCAGACATTACACTACCAAGGCTGTTTTATATAATAATATATAAATATAATATAATATAATAATATATATACAAACCGCAATAAGCGGTATATATTGGGACTAAAGAGAAAAATCCAGTTTATCGTCAACTGTATAAACTAAAATATAAACAGGTGTCCTAGAATGCCGTCTAATGATTATTTACATATCAATATAAAGTGGGTAAAATAAAACATCAATTATCAATTATCTTAATTTTATAGTAAGTAAGTTTACAGTAGTTATAGAAGTAAATTTTATAGAAAATGAGTACCCACTTATTTATTTGTTTATTTTGGACACATATTGTGTCTTTGTACTAAATTTGTAAATTTCGATAAGCAAAATTTGATAGCAACAATTTAATGGCGATGGCCCCTGTGGACAAACCAATAGTTTTTTGGAATGAACTACATATTTTACTACTAAAACAAAACACTCTACCCTACATAATACTAGAAAACCCATTTGGTCGATTGCTAATAGATACTGGAGTTACTTATACTTAGTCTTAAATCCTTTAAATAATATAAACTTAAATTCAGTTAACAATGGAAATACGAATACCGTAATAACCATGGTTGCCGGTAAAGCGCAATTTTTTTAGAAAATTAACTTTTCTTTCTTTCTCTTCTACTATTATTAGAATAATTTTAAAATTCCAATTTCCTGATGATCATAAACAGTTGATGAAATAATTGGCATAGGCATATTACGTAATTAGCAAGACGACATTAATTTAATTGATTTTAAAATTTAAAATGAATATCTAGCTAAAAGTTCTCAAAGGAACATAAATAAATATCCTTCAAAATTATGTTATATTGCCAGTATATTACCATTTCTATTTGTTTATAGGAATTCTAGAATAATCAGCTTAGAAATTAGTACGGTAAGATAACTGTTTATGTTTTTAGATTTAAGATAATAATTTTTAATATTTCTAGTAATTGTAAATTAAAAATTAATCAAAACAAATTATTATTCATGAAAATAAAGTAATTGATGCCCGAACAAAGAAAACAATTGTTGATTTTAATAAATTTCAAACTGTAAAGTAAAATTTATTAAAGAACTAGCACAAAAATACTAAGGTATCTAAATAAAATATATCTAAAATATATCTAAGTACTTAACTAAATTAATTTAATTTTGACTTAATTAATTCAATTTATTTAAGAATAACATATTTAAATGCCTAACTGTAGACTACAAAACTCGTCAATTAGTGTTTGCTACTTTCTGAAAAGCATACATTTTAATGTGAGTAACATTTTGACCAAGAGTTATTAAGTACAACTTAAAAAATATATGTAGTAATGATTAACGTGTGACATAACTGAAATACAAGCTAGACTTCTATTGTAATTAATTGACTGTACTTTGTTAAATTTATGTAATACAGAACACAAGTTCGAGTGTGTAATTAAGTATAACTTAATTCGAACACTAAACGTTTCGCAAAATGTCATTTCAATTCAGACACACATTCCACTCATGCTTATCTTAGAAACTTAAATGAAACTTCAACTACACGGTAGTCAACACTAACCCAAGTTCAATACTCAAATTATTATTATTATTTATCTAAACACACTTTCTAAAGTTTGTAAGCGGCTAAACTAACTTCTTAATTATATCAAATTTAATTTGCATTAATGTAGCAAATTAATTAAGTCATTCAGAAGAAACCTCCGGTGGTTCATTTCCTGCAAAAGGTTGTAATACATTTTACGTAGTGGTAGTAATTTAATAATTATCATTAACGATGCTGTTGCGTTTTCAGTTGCAAATTAAGAAAACATTAACCTCAAATGAGGAGATACTTTCGCATCACTGCTGAAATTTGGTCAAGTTATTCAGATTTTAAAGATGATTATGTTCCGATTGTAACTGTTTATTAAAATTGCTTTGCGGTAATTTAGTTTCGGATGCAAATAATTTAATGTCGCTTACCGCGGTTGTTAAACGCTACCGTTTAACAACCGCAAAAATTCAAATAACCGAAAAGTTTTGCGTGGAGGAATGTTTAATTAAACTAATCCATCGAATAGCTACCACAACTATTTAAATTCGGAATTTTCTTGTTCAAGTTAGAGAATAAACTCCAATTAGTGGTAGGTAATACAAAGAGCACAAAAGCAGATAATAATTTCTCTGCTAATGAGTTTTAAACAAACTTATAGTGGTAGTAAGTAATAGTGAAATTTAGCTCAAGAGATTTAATACTCACCTGAATCTGGCATACCAGCTCCCCGTACGGCCAACAGCGTCGAAGTGAAGGAACTATAGCGAAGGGTGTAACCAATAACCCCATTGCCAAGTCGTTACTCGCCAACGAGGTTAAAAGGTATCGTGGCTGAAACAGCAAGAGAAAAATACACATCATTTGCATAGCAAGCGAGACATATACATAGTCTAAGACAGTGGTTCCTAACATTTTCACAAAATACTTCTGGTTCATGATTTTTAGAGCGAACCTCCGCCTAATAATAGCTTAAGAAGCACTGATCTAGACTCATAAAACTTAGCGATACAATTTAGTATGACATTCATTATATTAATAATAAATACCTTTAAATTTATTAAAATAGTACTAAAATATGTATACACAACAAGTCCTTCAGGAAAAACTTTTCTGTACCCAATAAAATTATATTTTAAATCACAATTCACGAATGACAAACAGAGAAGAGATTAGATTTATATAAAGGCTTCGTTCACTTATTTGTCGGTGTAGAAAATATTTTCTTCGAGGAGTTTCCCCTAAAGAAAATTTAAATAAATCCAAACGGAAATAAGTTTTGTGACTTCCAAGTAACGTTTTCTCAGATAGCAAATAAAACTTCTGCATTACAGCTTGAAAAATAAATTTATTTAAAACTGAGTTAAGTTCTTGGACCGTATAAAAATGTAATTCAAAACGAAAACTTGATGAAGTTAAGTATGAATATAAGTTTTAAACTAGTAACTACCAAATAAGAAAAAATATTCGTTCCTTCTTTGAATATATTTTTATGTGCAATTAAAATACATTTAAGATAATATACAAAAAGATTGGGAGTGTTCGATAGTTTTAAATAGCCTTTTTTGAAAGATTAACTAATTAAAAATCAGTTGCATATATATTTACTTAACATCATAGTACGTATAGCATCACCTTTTAGTACGCTTAATGTGAGAGAACATTATTTTCATCACATTACCTATCTATATACACAGCAGGTGAGTTTATTTCTATTGATTAATATCCTTACGAAAGAGTTAAATAAGAAAAAATTAAAATATTAATTTAGAAATCAAAATTATAATAATTGCATAATACAAATATTAAAACCAATGAACACCGATTTTTATTGAGGTTGCCAAGGGTAATAAACTTGAATCTTTGTAATCAGTTTAATAGTGAGATGGGAAAATTGAGTTTAGTTTTTAGTTTAGTCTGGGAAAGCAGTTTTGGAATAGAAGAGAAGAGAGATGGTTGCTTAGTTAATAATCATGTTCAAATTATATTATATGTAAGTAGATTTTAAGTTATTTAGAAAAATTAGTTTTAAGTTAATAAATATAATTTTAACAAATATTTAATTTAACTAGGTGCACCGTCTCAGTTTCCAGATGGTTAACTTTTGGAATTATGCTCCCATCACTAGGTCTGAAGTCATCGATATTGTAACGAATGGGAAACCACGCGATAGTTCTAGCTGTATCTACAACTTTCTACAGCATTTTAGAATGTGTGGCGCATAATAATTCTAGTGCGTTCTAGCAATCCTGTATACGGTATATAAAGCGCCCTTTATTTTTTAGATTATAGTAGACAGATACATTTTTCAAGAATCTAACGGTTTCATTTGATATTTTCTTATCATTATCATACAACAAAGAGATTAAGCTGGCAGGAAACTGTACTCACGTTTGAGTCGAGACATATATTCTAGCACAGATAATAAACAGATACGCAGCCTCTTGAAAATAAATTCGCTTACTTTTTTGGTTAGTTCGTGCAACTGAACTAGGCGGCGTGACTAAGCTCTGGGCAACTACATTTGTCCATACAAATAATGAAGTAATATTCATTAATTGTTTGATCGAATGCAACGTTATTATATAGCATGCGTAAGCTTACAGCCGGCAGGCCGATGCAAGTGGTGACTGATACGTGGAAAATTATTCGTGTTAAATTCATAAAAGGGAAGAAATTTTAACAATGTTATTTGTCTCACAGCGGAGCAGTTCTTAGTGTGTTTGGCTTTGATATATTGACTGGATTTGCAGTATTTGTGCGGACTCGATTAATAAATACGTATTTCTTCTTAATTTGTTTTAGTTTAAAAAGTTTCTGCTTAGCTTCGATTAGAATATTGTTTAGTTCATTAGCAAATATTAGATTGCTTAAATATTTCATATAGCACTTTCTTTAAGTACCTATCAACTTTTTAGATGGGCATTCACTTGGGATTTCTCGCAATTAAGTTTTCTTTATATTTTTATTCAAATTATCAAACTTAAATAATTTCGCGGACAAGATATACACAATATTTTTTGTGCAAGCTTAAAATAGTATATTATATACCAAGGTTGTGAAGAGTTTTTTCTAGAGCCGAGCATTATTAGATCCCGAGATGCGCAGCATCGAGGGATATAAGATGAGAGGCTCTAGAAAACACTTCACAACCGTGGTGTATATATTATTTTTTTCACTACTAGTACTTTTATTCCTTTTATTCTTCTCACATAAAAAACGTACTATCGCGATCACGGATTTTTTCCCGGATGCCAGTGTATAAAGGGACACATTTGATGTATTTTTGCCCCGTGTTACACTAAAATCTGGGCAAAATGCCGTGTCCGCGATAATAATACCTATAAAGATTAATTAGACATTATAAAAGTGCTTGTAAAAATCCCCAAAAAACATAGCAGCCATTGGAAAACAAAAGAATAATTACAATTTCGTTGACATTTACGTCGCAAACGCGTCGTTTCGTCAAAAAATGATCGATGAAACAGAAAGTTGTACTCCTCCCGAGGTTCGCGAAAAGGCGAAAAGTGTGGGGGACGAATTATTGCCCAAAAAATCCAAAGATTTTTACCTAAAAGTGTATGGTGCCTTTAAAGGTTGGTGTGAATCAAAAGGAATCGCCAATGTGTCTGAGAATGTACTGTTGGTGTATTTTCAAGAACGAGCGAAAAATAAAAAGGCTTCTAGCTTATGGGCTACCTATTCAATGCTAAAAGCTACAATAAAGCTGAAAGAAAATTTGGATATTTCTAAATATTTCAAAGTAATAGCTTTTTTAAAGAGGCAAAATGATTCATACATTCCTAAGAAGGCTGCGGTATTTGACAAAGATCAGATACAACTCTTCATTAACGAAGCTCCAGATGAAGCTTTTTTATCAGATAAGGTAAATTACTTCACTCAAAACAGGAATTGTTAAAAACTTACCAATAATAACTTTTAGGTGGTTCTTATTATTGGCATAGCAGGGGCGTGCAGAACGGATGAACTCTGCAATCTTAAACTCTCAGACTTGGATGTCAGAGAAGATATGATAATTATAAACATACGCACTTCCAAAAATGGAACATCCCGGAAATTTGTTATAATGGAACCTGTGTGGGTCAGTGTTGTTAAAAAGTACTTGGGCAAAAGGCCGACTCCAGATATGGAGAAACTGTTTATTGGATTCAGGTCTGGAAAGCCTGTAAGACAAAACATGGGACATAACACAATTGGTGGTGTCCCAAAAAAAGTAGCTGCTTACTTAAAACTGCCCAACATAAACAGTTACACCGGCCACACCCTGCGGAGGACATCTGCTACCCTCTTAGCAGATAATGGCGGAGATATTTTATCTCTGAAACGCCACGGGGGCTGGAAAAGCTCAACAGTGGCCGAGGGATATGTGGAGGATTCCTTGGCCGACAAAAAACGCATAGCTAGTATGGTGCAAGGAAACTCTACTGAAAATCCTCGTCTTAGCACTAGTGCTCCACTGGAAACTGTGTCAGCTGTGGCTTCCTCCAGTCAAGATCAAGTTCCGACATTATCATCAAGCATACAGAATAATACTCAACTTAACATTCCTATTGCATCAGTTAACACTGGTGCATCTAGCATTAATATGACGTGCCATAATTGCACAATCAATTATTATTTCCGTTAACTGTGTTAAGCCTTAAAATTATGAACGTATCATAAAAATCAACATAAAAATTACATTTTGAGGTTATGTTTTTTATTTAGAGCACCTGGAAAGAGTGAAATATGCACGAATGACAAAATCTGATAAGTATAAGTAGGACAAATTATGCCAAATTAGTCACAGAGAACCCATAGCACAATTTTAAAGCCCTATTTTCATTTTCTTGCCGACTTCGTTGACACACCTTTCGTTTGACAGGTGACGCGAGAAATGCGAGATGGAGATGCGATCGCGATGTTTACAGTTTAAAGATGGGAGTGGGAAAGTTTTCGCAAAGTTTACATGCTTACTTACTTGAATGTGGAAATTTGGTTCGGTTACAAAACTTCCAGTAATATGCATAGAATCGATCTTATCGACTTCCTTTTTAATTAAATAGACGTAATGGAAAATGAATTTACGGAATTAATTTATTCGATGAATTGATAACGCACATCTCTAACTATTATTGACTAGTAGTCAATAATAAAAAATTATTTACCACTAGGCAAGAAGACTAACTTCACAAGGTGACAACAGACTAGATAATAGTATGTTTTAAAGCTAGTAGTGAAAAATAGTATATTATATACCAAGGTTGTGAAGAGTTTTTTCTAGAGCCGAGCATTATTAGATCCCGAGATGCGCAGCATCGAGGGATATAAGATGAGAGGCTCTAGAAAACACTTCACAACCGTGGTGTATATATTATTTTTTTCACTACTAGTACTTTTATTCCTTTTATTCTTCTCACATAAAAAACGTACTATCGCGATCACGGATTTTTTCCTGGATGCCAGTGTATAATGGGATGAATTTTTGCCCCGTGTTACACTAAAATCTGGATTATTGACTAGTAGTCAATAATAAAAAATTATTTACCACTAGGCAAGAAGGCTAACTTCACAAGGTGACAACAGACTAGATAATAGTATGTTTTAAAGCTAGTAGTGAAAAAAATATGTTATTACAAATTCTATTGCTTTTACAAAATCAACAATTTAATTCATTGTTAATAGAAAGGCGGCGGCGAATAGGTTACAGCGTTTCTATGGAAATTACATAAAACAATTAGTTTCGTAAAAAATCGTAAAAACGACTGGAGATCAGAGTTGGGCATCAATCAATTAAATTTTTAATCAATCAGTTGATTGAAGATTTAATTATGATATTTCAGTTGCAATTATATTTAATCGCAATTAATCTCTTAATTGCAGACTGCAATTTTATGAAAGTTTTTAAATTTAAATAAAACCAGTTGAGAATGCGCAGAGCTAGAGCATTGCCATGACAAACAAAATTTTTCTTTTGTAGCTAAAAATGTTAATTTTTTCGTAAATTTAAAAAAAATACAAAATTTTTCATTTTTCAAAAATTTACCGAGATTTTCGGTGGTCATTTTGAGATACAAAAAGTCCCGAAGAGATGCAAAAAAATGTTTCAACCAAAAGTTTCTTAGAATCCAATGTACTACAAGATTCCAAAAAAGAGATTTTTCAAGAAAAATTCAAAAAAGTCATCGCATTTCAGTTTTGTCCCAGACTTTTAAACAAACCCTATTATAAATAAAAAGAGCAATTGAAATATCTTTATGCATGTATTGTAATATTGGGTGCACAAATAAACTTTGTAAACTATTAAAAATGTATTATCTGCACAATCTCTATAAAAATATAAATCGTAAAAAGCTTTTAATAAGAAAACGTATGTCCCAGCTGATGTAGTTACAAATAAAAAACATCTGATTATTTAAGGGATGCATTATTATATAGCAATCTACCATCTTTTTAATAAATATCAGGTTAATTGTCATCATAATGAATATCAATTGTTATTTGCAATGACAATTGCAATTAATAATTTTAACTAACAATTAATTAATTGTGAATTGTCGGAGCAACTAACAAATAATTAATTTTTAGTTGCCAGATCGACTAACAAATAATTAGTTGTAATCATGCAAAATAAAAAATAGTCACAACTAATTAATTTAATTGTCAATTGCCAATAAGATTTAATTTTGTCCAACACTGTTGGATATACGGTAGCCCAGGTAAATTAAATCATTTTCAGCAATATAAAGGAAAAAATTGGGGAAAAGCTAAAAATTGGTATATAGGCTTAAAAAGTGGTGTTAAAAACCATCAAAACTCCCCATGTGTAGGTGATGAGGTGATAAAATGGCAGACAAAATTGCTTTTTCGCTAATATTTCAGAAAGTATTAATTTTACGGGCATCAACGTTTAGAATGAAAATGTAGCTGACAAAATTTCCCATAATTTTCTTTTTTATTAATCCTCGTACGTCCCAGAGTTTCTGAAATAGAATTTCTTCAGCAACTGTCATTTCTCGACATTCCGAAAAAGTGCTGTTTCTTTGCGCGTTTTTTAAATATTTCAAATTTGGCTGCTCCTACGTACAAAATGCATTATATAAAAGCTAAAAAGATTAAGTTTCCTATAAAACAGTTGGTTATTGAATGTCATGCAAGAAATATTTCCTGAGATATTATTTTGTAAAAAATGTATATTTTCGTTTACTCAGTTAATGAATTAGTGACGTAATAATAAATAATAACAATAAGAAACATGAAAGCTATAAATGAAATATTACTATTAATATAAATGGACTATTGGTTTCATAATGATCTAGGACAGCAGAGCTAATATGATGCTATTTTTTATTATTTTATCCTATGCATTTACCGATTCACACTGAAAAAAAAAGAATAAAATATCATTGTATTAACCTTGCTGTCCTAGACCATTATGAAATCAATAGAACATGAAACATTTTTTACAAATTACTGTACACAATATTTATAAAGAAATTATTACAAATGATTTTGTCTAGAAAATTTGCTGAAATTTAGAATTTCAATAGAATCGGCGTTATCATTTTCGTCGCTGTCAGAATTTTCTTCATGAAGTTTCACGCTGAAGGTTTACTGTAGCTGAGGAATATAGCGTCGACTATACCACCGTACATCGCCGAAATCTGTGAGAACGCATTCCAGAGAGACTAACCGTCATTGTGAATTGAAGGAGTGAGTCGTCAAGGACCACAGGTATATTCGCCATCGTGTAACTCGAATACTATCCATCTTAAAAGTATGGTTAATGGCCTATTCGAAAGGTAATAATCATGCAGAATGAGCTCTGAAACGTCCGTAAAAATTGTGGAAGTATATATTTTGTGGAAAATATAATTAACCATGAAAATGAGTGCATAAGTGTCACAGAAACGCACCTTTCTTGTATGTAATGTTTGGAATGTAAAAAAATGACAGTTGCTGAAAAAGATTCTATCTCAGAAACTATTGAAGGTACGAGGTTCGATAAAAAATTAAATTGTGGGGAATCTTGTCAGCTACATTTTCATTCGGATCATTGATGCCCATAAAATTAATACTTTCTGAAATATTAGCGAAAAAGCAATTTTGTCCGCCATTTTTCCAAGATGGCGCAGCCGGCTCATCACCCACCAAGGTCCATTCATGTGTATGTACACCTAGTGCTTTAGATAGAATTATGCATGCATCAAAGGACCTTGATCACCCACGCATGAGGAGTTGTGATACGTTTCTCAGCACCACATTTTAAGCGTATATGTCAATTTTCAGCTTTTCCCAATTTTTTTTCTTTTCAAAACGTTATTTACCTGAACTATGGTACTAATTGTAAGTTACCTGGAAATTGGATTTCGCGGCCTGTATTGTGTTTACTTCGCGTACGGTTTCACAAAAATTATATATTTTTAATAAAACACAACTCAAACATATCTTATTGGTTTTATTTTGTTGTATCAAGAATTATGAGCATAATTTTATAGTTTTTATTCAGTTTTAAAATCACCTCCACACTAAAAAATATCATCACAATATGACAATGGTAAATTTGAATAATTTTATGTTTTATGTTAATTGCAACAATATTTTTGCATTTATTAACCATAATAAATACTTTGTAGTTAACTTGATGAAAACAACTTTTAAAATTATATATAGGTACTTAAAATCATCTTAATTAAGTTTGGAGTTAACTGGTAATAAGAAATCAATCTTTGTCATCAACTGTAATAACTACGTATATAAAATTATAATAATTTAATTTTGGTGTTAATTAATATCAATTTTTCAAAATATTTAACAAAAAAATTAATTAGAAAGGTTATAATGAATTTATATATTACATAGGTTCCACTTTATTCCATATTGCATATTTAAAGAAATTGTCTCAAACTTTTTTCTTCTCTTACGTCACCGCGTGCGTGGTTAATACGATGGAATTCAAATATTCACTCGTGCAAAACCTATTTCTTTCTTTAAATTTCGTTTGAATTCTACATGTAGCGCACTCTGTCGAAGAATACTGCAACTAAAAAGCAAACCCATTTTACCCCATTTGGCTGTGCATCTGTTAGGTTTATCTGTGATTCTAGTCTAGTTCCCTCATATTGTAAACAAGCGCATAATATGATTATCGCAAGGACATACTAGAGAGGGCACAGTGTCCAATTTAAAAAAGTGAGATGAGAATTTGCCGTGATTTAATCTCAGTCGGGTTAAGGAGTTATTCCCCAGGTAAAATAAAATCTGGAAACTGAATGTGAGAAAATGTGTGCAATTTCCTTTGTTAGTATTGAATGTAATGTAGTGTATTGATTGTTGGATTGGGATCGAACGTTTTTTCCAATTGGAACGAATCTGGCCCTTATAAAGAATTACATATAGTCTCTGGAGTTACAAAAACTTCGCATATATCTGGGCAGGAGATAGCTTCCTTGGCAGCTTTGTCTACTATTTCGTTACCAAGTATACCCACGTGATCCTTCGCCCAAACGAAGATGATACAGATGCATAAGGTTTTTAATTGTACCAACTCTCTCCGCATGTCATTTATAATGGCACTGGTTACTATTAACTCTGGTTGGTGGGATTGCTTGCAGGACCAACAAAGAATCAGAAAAAATTATCGAATTTCCGTAATCCTTTCTTTGTACCCATTTTAAGGCTTGCCGAATAGCATAGGCTTCCGTGCTGAAAACAGAGACCAAGAGGGTAATTGAAATTTAAAAGCTAGTTTAATTTTAAGAACATAAAATGCACAAGCTGTCCCTTCGTCGGCTTTAGACCCGTCGCAATAAATGGGACAAAAATGTCTGTATTTCCCAGTGACTGAATTAAAGATTGCAGTGGCTGAATTAATGATTGCGCTATTTTTTGACTGACATCTCAGAATATGTAGAAATATAATTGTTGGCTTAAACATAATTATGTTGAAATCTAGATTCGTTATAAGATTAGGTAAATGTTCTTAATTTTGCATGACAAGCTATAAGTAAATGCGAGAAGCTTCTGCCAAAGGAGGACTTATAAATAGAATGCTTTACTTTTGTGGGAAATAATGAGCTGATCGAAATGATTTTTTTGCGGGCTAAACAATTGACAGGTGAGCTTCTGCTAATATTGCCGACGAAAGGGAGGACTTAAGAAAACCCTAAACAAATATTTAGAGATTTTAACTGAATCCGGTCGATAAAAACGAGATTAGAGTCAGCCGCCGATCGATACAAAATACACCCGTAGTCTATTATGGAGCGGATAGGATCTATAGAACATAAGATGTCAAGATGGGGTCGCCGTCCCAATTCCTCCTTGTTACACATTTTAGTATATTTATACCTTTTTCTGTTTTAGTTTTTATGTACTCCATATGATTTCTCCTAGTCAGTTTTTTTTATCTATGACACTAGCCAGATATTTGTAATTTTGTGCGACAGGAATCGCAGAATTACAAAGTGTTATGGAATTTTTCGGTATATCACAATGACGAGAGAAAAACATCAACGACTTATTAGGGGATATGAAAAGGGAGTGCTCGTTTTACAAACTTATGCAATACATATGTTATCAGCGTATTGTATAACTCTAATATTTTCATCGAATATACTGTGTAAGCTAGCCGTGTAAATATTAAAGAGGATATAGCTCAAAAACGTCCCCCCGCCCACCCTCGAGGAAGATCCCCTATTGACAACTCTCGGCCCGTGCAAAATATTGTTGTGGTCTTTAACATGGTTTTTACGAGTTCTGTAAAGTTCCAGAATATTGGTTGAAACTTTCTAATTAGTACCCATACGGATTAGCTGCGTATGAAGTATGTTTAAATCAACACAATCATAAACAGCTTTCAAATCTATAGAAAAACATGAAAGATAATTTATCATTATTCGAAAATGTGCATTGTAAGTCCGTAACCAGCTGAGTAACTGCATCAGTAGTTCCTCTCTCTCCTATATCTGTATTGAGACGAGAGTAGAAGGGATCTGGATTCGAGATACAATTCCAACCACTAATTATCCTTTCTAAAGTTTCTGCAAAACAAGACAAAAGAGAAATATGAAGATATAAAAAGGGTCGTTGGGATCTTTCTTTGGTTTTAAAAGAAAAACTAAAGTGATATCCTTGAAGTGATCGATATACTTACCATGTAGCCACCAATCATTATAAGTTTTAAGTAAAAAGGTTTTGGCGACAAGAGGTAGGTTTTTGATCATATAGTTTGCTTAAAGATGTACAACGAGAAACTTTGATTACAGATTCTAATTCTGCAATACGAGGCTGGTTTGATAAGTAAGGTAAACGAGGAGGAAAAACAATTTATCTGAGTAAAATGTTTTTATTTTTCAACGTAGTCGCCATTTAGCTCGACACACTTGGTCCATCAATGTTCCAGAGCGCTTATGTATAGGCGGGATAGTGGGATATAGTTCGTCTGGTTTGCCTTTTTTAAATAAATTGAGTTAAGACAGACCTCCTGGCAGCCTTAGGTTTGAACGTAATGTTGTTTATGGTTACTTTAGCAGAGGACGGGTTGTTTTCACTAGCTTCTGCTTGTTTGAATAATAAATTGTCATTGGCCATCCTTTGTTTGATTTGATACTAACTATTCTAAGTAACTTGGGCACTTTCTTGAAATTGGACTGTGGTCTACCTTACTACAATTTAAACAAAATTCTCGGTCGCATGGATTGTTTTAACAAAGTTTTTTATTGCAGTTTTGGCACCTTGCCAATTTGGCTTTACAAAGTTTGGAAGTATGATCATATTTTAACCATCGAAAATATTAGACTACTGGATAAACATAATTGTCTACAGTAAAGTGAGAAATATAATGCGGTGGCCCTGATAAAAATATAAAATTACTTTAATAAAATATCCACCGTTCTGTATATTTAATATACGATGGATTATGATTGAAATACACCATACATATTCTTTATTTCTCTCAGCTAGCTCAGGTTTCTTCGGTAAAACATAAATTATTTGAATTTCGAGACTCTTATATTCTTTTATGCCTGGAAACAAGAAAAAACTTAAACTGTAAGCACTTATGCCTCTGTAAACTGGACATCTGTAACTGTAATCTGAATTTGAAAGAGAATAATGCTGTATGCTTGTATTAGCATCAATTAAACGCATACGTAAATTAAAAATACAAAAAAAACTTTATTCAAGAACAAAATTTAATTCAGAAAAGCAAAGTCAAAGAAAAAGAAATATAATTTACAATTGGAAATTGAGAATAAATCCTCAAGCTTGCTCAAACGTTTAGAAAAGTCGTATTATCTGACATAGGATTAAATACAGTTTTTCGTTTGAACAAACCAACACAAATAATTATTTAAATGTAACTAAAAATGTTATTCAAAATAAATAAATCTTTAATTAAAGAAATTTGATTATTGTTTTCTTTATTTGAAAATTAAATGAATTCTTAAAAAGAATTTAATGAGTTAAAACAAATAGATTTATCTACCCTAAGATGAACTTTATAAATCAAGTTATAATTCTTTTAATAAACAAGAAACGATTGTTTTCTTAACCAACCTGGTATGTTATGGTATAAATTTCCTTTTAAAATAAATCCTATTGGCAATACTGCTATGCAACCAACAGCTGATTGTTATTTATAAAAATATTCGATACGTAGATCGATGAACACAAATTGAATCCACTTGTATTTATTAAAATACAAACAAAAAAACACTTTCACTATTATTTATATTCGTAGCACAATAATAATTAAATCTTCAATAAACTCTTGAAGATAATTCAGGTAATCACTTTTTATTTTAATTTCAATTATGTTTATTTCAAATGACACTTGTCAAACATATGGTTAACCAATCTAACCTCAAAATTTGCAGATTTTCATCTGGAGCCAAGCGTGCTTTCTCTCAACGCATTTTATTGACTAAATTTGTTTCAAAATGCAGCAGCTTTTATATCTTCTGCCAAAACAAATGAACTCCATGACAGTTTTTGAAAAACAAACGACAATCAAAATGCGTTTGACGTCATTATCCAAAAACATGTGATTCGGATTAACACTGATCCCAGATCTGATGTGATCAACTTGTAGATCTATTAACGCTGATTAAAAACATATAATACATGTATAGTCCCAAAATGAATAATAAAGAAGGTACGGACGAAAACCACTTGACAATGAAGATTCTCGTTACAGATAATTACATATGCACAATTAACAAAACAAGAGTTCATCTCTTACAAATTAGCTATATGGATACACAATGTGTGTGATACAATTGTTTTATACATAAAAATATCTTTACAAATCAATACAAACATGTTTTTCTTATAGTACAAACATCGATGTACACCAAAGGATGCTTACACAAACCCCAGCTTGAAAATAACTTCTACGTTAATCAAATTGTGCACAAAATGTCCAGTGTACAATGCACTAAGAGTTCACTTAAAAACAATGACAATAAAAACCAGGATAAAAGTTACAAAAGTCATTTTCGCGAACCAAGAGGATTTCAAATACCTCCTGTAATTGAAATGACCAGAATTCTATTAAATGAATTCAAAATTTAATTATGTTATATCAATCATAACAAGATTAATCTACTTAAACTATTTTCAGGAAAATAACCATGTAAACTTGAGCTGGCCTCTAAGAATATCAAAGAATATGCTTAACGCTTAATCATCGTAACTGAAAATCTTAAATATGGAAATGATTTTCCCTGGCAAGTGGGAAACTGACCTAAAGTGTAACTTAGGTTATATATATTAGGTTATATTTGCACGAAATCTTAAATCATAAGTTTTTATTTTAAACATTGATGAATCTAACTAAGCTCCAAACTATAGTCTTTATTAATTATGTGGCCACGACATAACATGCCCCTCTATTGACTTAAAAACCGATAAAATATTCTTATTTAAAGTTTCCGAACATCTGTCGATGAAATTTTCAAAAACGGTGAAATCTATAACACCTCAATAAATTTTAACGATCTTAGGAATAGAAATTCCTAGAAACGTGATAATGGCCATCTACCTAGGGACATACTACACATTACCGTCTTTATCAGAAATTTTTATTTTCATCCACTGTAGATTAATAATTTCTTTTTCGGATTGGATGGACTTTTTCAAATAGTCTTCAGTAAAGAATGTATCAGCAATCCTTATCACGTATTTTTTTAGTAAAAAACATCTGAATGTATGCTAGTAAATTATTTTTAACTATACAATCATGATTAATAAGGAGTTCGCAATGAAATAACATTTAAAAATTACGTTAACACATGATCTTCTAACAAATTGAATATCAAGATTATCAAGTATATTGTCCTTTATCTATTATCTTCAGAGAGAAAAAAAACCTATTTTTATTGGAAATAATCTTCCAATATTTTTGTTACGACGTTCGACAAATAATATATAAGGGCCGACATCACTTATATAATTTTTATTAGATAAATCAAATGAGGTAATATCTTTTAATTCTGTCTACACATTCGACTTCCAGAGTTGTCCTTATCGGAATCCATGAAAAAAGGAAAAAAACAAAATTAAAAAGACAGAACTTGTTTATAGCTAAATCCAACAAGGAAGAATAAATGTAGAAAAATTCTATTTACTAACTAGGAGATTATAAAATACGAACGCTGTAAACTATCGCTCTGGTACGTTTGTACAGCTTGACTATTTAGACCGAACTGCAATATTTAATTTTTAGGTTAGTGCACTTCACGTAAATAACTATAAAAACTACAAACCATAGTTTTAACTTGCATAAAATCGTAATAATGAATTATTAGACTATCAATTTCAAAAAATATTTTTTATCTAGGATCATACAAAAAGTGATTACTGTTTACACTGATTTTCCTATAAAAAGTTGACATTTATTGAGTTAGTGTTTCAATGCAAATTTTCAATGCACGCTAATGTCAACAAGAGTGTATGATAAATGATTTATGAATATTTTACAAACTGGTTGCTAAACAACTTAGCACATAAAAATCTAAGCACGCTAATATATGTATGTACATGACATAAGTCACAAATTTAAAAAAAATTGAAAAATCATAAAACTTTTATAAATCTAGCATTTTGTTGTATCGGTAAAGCAGCTTCCATTCAAATTAGCTGATCCAAATAATATTCCATACATAAATTGTCAATCTCCAAATAGATGAAGATTGGCGATATGAAAATACATAGTAAAATTATCTTGTTTGATTTAGTAAAGTAAATCGGTCACACTTGTCAGTGATTATTAAAATGGAAACAAATCTTCTTTGTTTTATATAACAGGTAAGCATGATATTACATATGATATTGACGTTCGTTTGCGAAACAAAACATATGAGTTAAAACTTCATAACCTAACTTTTATTGCATGATTTTGGATACGAGCTGAGCGTGGTTTCAACCAGAGCTTTTGATCGACTGACTTTGTTCTTTTTCCGGAGTCCATTTATATGTTTACGAAAAACATTTGACAACACAACAAACTTTTTTCAAAAAGATTGCACATCAACCTTACCATGACGTCACGAAAAATAAACACATGTTCAAAATTAACACTAATCTTAAATCTAACAAAAAATCTAACAGAAAAGTAGCTGGAAAAGAGACGAATAAATTGACATCAGACAATTGTAATCTAAATTGAACAATAACAAAGAAAACCAATCAAAACTATCATCTGTCACCGATCTCATAAAAATTAAATTACATTGAAACCCCATCACTCTCCAGCGATCCCTGTACATCAAATATTTACATAATTACACAAAGTAACCCAACACATGGAGTTTACACACATCATAACAAAATTACAAAAAAAAACTCAACTTAAAATGTAACCTTCCGTTTTAGACAGCAAATGATGCTTTTGCAAGAATAGAATAAATAAGAACATAAATGAATTCAAACCTGAAATAACATTGTTCAGAATACAGTACTCCAGGTGTCTGCATCCAACAATAATGCAAAATATTAAAATTAACTCAAAATTTGGAAAAACCAAAGAATATCAGCACAGCTGATACCTTCATTCACATGACCTCAATTCTCCTACACACACAGGAATTTGTAAGTTAAATGCACCCTTTTAAACATCAAAGTAATGATTCACTTCAAAAATCTCCAGTGCAATATCTACCCGAAACTGACTTAGTTTTGTGGGAAAAAGAAAAATCTATCTTGCGTTAGTTATAACGTCAAGGTTCTAATGTAACATCAAATAAACATTCAAGAAGGGTAGAAAAACTACCCTAAACTCGTAACCTGGATTACATACAACATGTTCTACTATAAAACAACATAATTGACTTATATCCTTTTTATAAATTCAAAACCTTTTTTGTAAAAATTGTGGTTATGTCTACATGGTACTCTTCTTTCTATAAATTCTATTTAAAATAGATAAATCTATCTGTAACCTAGAATGTAGCCTTTAAATTAAATATACCTAGTATCCTAGAATGTCTATCTTTTATTAAAGCGTGATATGATTATTTTTGTGTTCCCGAAGCCTAATCTTAGCCTCTAAATATTTTAATGTTTTATTAAAGTTAAAATTTTCAATTGATGATCTTATACTCGTATCATCTCAGTATATAAACATTTTGAGCTTTTTCGTTATTTTGGTGTGTGAATTTATTAAGGTATCAAGTTTCAATTTTGAATTTTAATTAGAAAGGAAATCTTTATAAGTATCACTCAAATATGAAATGGGAGTAAAATATAGGAAAATATCAACTTGTCTAAGCTTTGTATGTTACAAAATTAACCATTTTCACTACTGCTGAAATGAAACTGTACTGCCGATTAGAAAACCATTAAACTGTTTAGCCTTCATCAACTCACACACTCTCATGCTACTTTCTCATTAGTAAATATTGTTCCAATGCCCAGTTAAAGTCTCAAGTCATGACTAAGTGATGCGATTTGACGTTATATATTTTAGCAATTGGCAGAAGGACCGCGAATCCTGTATGAATTAAAAAAAGAAACATATGTACCTGTGAACAGTCAACTATTTTCAAAGATATAAAATTGATCCAGTTGTTTATAAAGGGCTAACGTGACAAAAAGGCACAAAAAGTGGATCCCGTTGACGTACGTCAATTTCTACGCTAAAAAATAGCCCTCGTTAGGCGGGTGTATGACGCTCTTTCTTAACTGGACTGGTCTCGAGTCTCCATCTCATTTGTCGATAGACTGTATGGCGTGCCTAGCAGGTCTATCCCATCAGTGTACACCTGACCACTGGTCTATGGAAGACCGTTTCACCCGATAGCCGATAGTTGCCCGATAAAGGTCTGGTTTTAGAAGGAGAGTTTCGTCCGTTTTTAAGACCTTGAGTGTGAAGACATAACTATGTCTGAACACTACCTTCAGCGATGTTGACGCGAACATATATTGTCTCACCTCCTAGATAGCTCCATCTTTAACGGTTCGTTGGGCCTCTGCTTTCAAGTAGTGGCGGACGGAGCTCTATCGATAGCCAAGTCACGCTTTTAAATTGTATATTGGTATGGGAAAAATTTTGCGCAAACTCAGCCCACACATGGGATGGACTCGACAGGCCAGTATAAAGTATGTATGCTCGACTAGGGATACAGATACACCCAAGGCAGAAGATCAAGGTGGCAAGGGCAAGGTGGTTCCCGAAGTGTGAGTACGTAAATAGCCGAGGCAACAGCCTGGAGTGCTAATAAAGAATGAATAGCAACATCGCTTTCACCAGCGAGATCTGGCAAACAGTCACATAAGTGACGTGTTAATTGAGCGTATTTCAGTTCCTCCCCAAGGGTGGCCGTGATATTCATCATGGTAAATCCGTAAGAATGACAAGTATTATTTCCTTGATTATCCTAACATACGTTTTCGAAATACTTTGATGCATACATAAGAACTTGTACAATTGGTTTGCGCTAAATCGTGTCCAACGCTTTCTTAGACTGAATTCATCCAATATAAATACGTTATACAGGGTGAAACGACAAGTTAATTTTAATGGGTGATAGAAGACATCAAAAGGAACAAAAAAGTCTGATACAACTTTTTCAAAAAAAAATAATAATGTTTGAAACTTTAACATCATTTTGCCACGTTAATAATAATAGTAGTTTAATTATGCGGCTTTTCCAGCAGATGCATCTCATCTAGCACAACAAGAAAACCTTAATAAAGTAACATTTTTTCGTATGATCAGTTGTTTACGCGTAAAATCGAATTCTTTTTATATTTAAAAATTTAGTTTACTCAATTAAGGAACGTGGCAACATTGCAATACCATCTGCTCGACATTCTCATTATGTCGCATAATGCTGAGGAAGTAGTTTGTTGAACTTGAAATAATTTGCCAATAAAGCACGCTTTTGTCTATGTTGCTATTACTATACCTTACAACTTAATGAAGAATCTAGGTCAAACGTCTGATACACAGCAACACACCTGTATAAATAATATCGTTTTAGGGTGAGAGCTTTTTGATAAATTGTTTATCTTAAAACAATTTATCAAAAAGCTCTTTAAATCAAAGGCGACCGGTATATTTTAGACTATTAAATTAGTTAAAGAAATAATAATTTTAAAAAATCTAACTGAATGTATTAAGTTAATTGATATTTTTAAAGGAGAAGAATTTGCAATTCGTTAATTATTAACGAATTGCAGTATCGTAGTATACTTTTTGCAATGGCAACCGGTCCATAGCTAAACTATTTCACCTTATACATTCTTTTAATACAACACATACATTTATTAGTAAATAATTTGATCTATTTGATTAACCATGTGGTGATTTCAGATAGTGCAAACATATAAATGTGTGTCACGTTTGTTACCAATTAAATACCTAATAAAACAATCTATAAAACTCTGAGAAAAATCTTATTTACATCCAATCGCTGTTATATGGAAAAAATACTATTTGTATTCAATGAAAAGAAAAGCTGAATTTTACTGTTTTCTTAAAACAATACAAGCAACCTGTTTATGCAGGCAAAAAATCAGAATAACTCAATTATATTTTTTGTAATCAAAATTTTGCAAACTTCTACTTAAGTGTTATATTTAAATTTACTAAATTTCACGCATTCCAAGAATACCTGAAATTAACAAATTGCATAAACAGATGCGGTACTGTTTTCGTTAAATTGATTTTCCCTATTCTGTACTTAAATGGATTATAAGTAAAAATTTGCGCAATTACTTTTCTTTAAAGGCGTCATTTTTACTATGACACTTAAAACATAACGATTTTTTTTAATTATAATCATTATTAGGCTGTATGTATTCATCAATGACAAACAAAGGGTTACTACTACTAAGTAAAACTACTACCGTACGTCGCCGCCGGCAGTTTTTAGCAGCAGAGATAACAAGAATTATGCTTGTAATCTGATCTTATCTTATATTTACACAGGTGTTAATCAAGCACTGACCTAGATTCTTCATTTAATGTTTTTAAAAATCTTTTGTAATAAAAAGCAATAAATCGTGCTTAGTTTTCTTTGTTTTACAGCAAAACAAGGACGCGTCATTCAACAAAATCTACTTATTATGTAGTGAATCGTACTGATTATTTTTAAGCAAGGCCAGCTATGGCAATGATTTCTTCTAAATTAGTCGAAACCTAATTTAGATAGAAAACGTTTATTAAGACTTTTTCTTCCTCTTAATATTTTCTATCACCCTTAAAATTAACGACATTCTTTAAAGATTTTTGACTTGCGGATTATATTAAGACATTTTGTTCTGATGAACTTCGATTGCCTCCATCCATCTTACTAGTGTAAAGTTGAGTTTTGAGTAAAAATCGTAGCCACCTATTAAATATTTTCTATCATGTGTTTGATTTGGGGTTGGTTTGTCCGAGTGAATTTCTGCTTTACCTTTGCCTAATTCCTTGCATATGCTTTTTTGTAGATCCTGTTTGGGCTAGTATTTTTTCAATTGCTTCATCCTCGATTTTTCTTCTAGTTTCAAATTTCCCTTTTTACTACTTTGTTTAGTTCTATAAATTCTATTAGAGCCTACGGGTTTAGAGAGTTTCTAATGTTTTTTAGATCTTTTCTATTTCTAATTAGCTTTTAGTTTTGTATCTCAATTATATTGCTTTTCACTTATGTTAGTTTCATATCGGTTTAGTGTAGACCATCGGAATTTCATTAGAATGGGTCACATAACACATTTACGACCCTTCAAAACGTTCTAATACGTTAAAGCTTTAGCTAATAATTAGTATCTTATATAGTATAATCATTTGTCACATCTGTACATAATTTTTTATATTTGTTTAAATTAAATAATAATAACTATGATGTAAATATTTTAGATATAATATTTCGATTTTTAGTTTATTGGGCCATTCTTGTTAAAACCACAAAACAGGTTATGTAGTCAAAGAAAGTACCTATTGATGATTGAATTTCAAATAGTAACAGTTATATTTAAATTGTAAACAAAATTTACATAACAAAGTGTATTACATGAATGGTTTTAAGCTGCGTCGCGGACAATTTAGTTAATACAATAAATGTGGGTACATCTTATCGCAGTTTTTTATTTGAATACTTATTCGTCGAAATCAAAGTATGTAGTAAAAGTTAACTCATAAAAATTATAATTCAAGTGCATTATTAAAAAAATTGCAAAAAATCAAGATTTAGCCGATCATAAAAATAAGAAAAAAGTATTCTACGGGTATTAAAATAAAAAGGAAAAGTTCAGGCGTTTATCAAATTAAGTGCTCAAATGACTATCATTGTGACCCAGAATTTCACATACTTGGCAACATTTATAAAGCTGCCGATACAAGCTATGGAATTAGAAATGTTATCAAATTATGAAATATAAAATGGTTGTGATGCAAGTGGAACTAATTGAATAAAGAATCAAACTTTGACTTTGTGTGGAAAAGGGTAAAAGCGTAACAAGGAAAGAGTAGAAACACATTTTCGTCTTCAATTGAATTTGGGAAAAAGATTCGCCACTATCAACAGCGGAAGAATAATTAGTAATTTTAATTTAAAAAAGGGAAAGTAGATTATACTTAAAATAATAATTAGTTTTAGTTTAATTAGTTTTAATTAACTTTGATAACTTCCTTTTGATTCACCTAAGCAGCTTAAGAACCTAGCATAATCCTGAGTTAGAGATTACGTGTTTATTTTTACATTTTTCTCAAATAACTTCGCTTAAAGGCATCGAGTACATACTTTACTGTAGAGAAACTAATATTTTAAATTTAACTTTATTAAATTAATTTTCGTTAAAATAAACTTTATTATCTCGATTTATGTTGCACAGATTTACTTAATATATTTGCTATATTAGGTATTTAAATTTAAGCTTTTATTTACGATATTTTCTAATATTTTTCCAGAGTAATATATTAATATGTAATTTGTGTCTTTTGTTTGAGTGTCGGTTGAAAATATCGTGTTATATATATTATAGTAATGTAGTATGTTATAGTATGTATTATAGTATTATAGCTAACCTATAATATCTTTGTTTAATTAAAGTGTCAATTATGTTATAGTTGTAATTCTTCTTTCCGTTCTTAGTCTTGTCAGAATCTTATCGTTTTATAATAATGATTAGGGCATGATATACTATAGACCTATAGACTTCTAGTTTGCAAGTTCATGGTGACATGATCATTAGAAATAGTAATGTTTGTGTCTGCAGTAATTGTAATCGTTAAATCAAAAAGCTAAAAGCTCTACTTTATTCTGTTACTATTGTAAAAGTGAGGTTTAGTGGAGGTTGGTAATAACAATTAAAATTAAGTTATTTTAAACTATTAAGTGCGATTGAAATATTTATAAGTAAGCAAGAAATATAGTATAATGATTTAAATACTTTTATCTTATTTACTAAAAAAAAGTTAATGTGTTTCTGTAGTAAACTGATGTGCTTGTCCTGTTTCTTGTTTCAGCAGACTTATTTTAGCTTAATAATAAACCTTGTTGTATTATTTTGTGTTGTTTTCTAATAAATAGATAGGCAGTATTTAGTGTATTTGTTTTTGCTTTCTTATTAAAATACCTTGGATGTAAATAACAAATAGCCGATTCGTATCAAGATTTGCAAGTGTACGATATTTGCAATTGAATTGTTCTTTATAATAAAAATAATTAAAGAGCTCAATATTTCCTTATTACTTAATTATGAAAATAATATGCAAAACCGATTAAAGAATTCATTCTAATTTTAATAATAAAATACAAAACTTAAATGGTAGCTGCTGTATTTTGTGGTCAATATTAGCGCTATGTTCCAAAAACAAACAAAGCCAAGGTGAATAACAACTAATTAGAAATTTAAAAGTTTTACGGTTAACGAAGATTATTGTTTACTAAATAATTTGTTAATGAATTGTAACATCATAAGAAGTTCGACTCGAAGAAAAAACTAAAGTAATTAAAACAAACCCGGGTCTTATTTAAATTTTAAACTTTACTGGATAAACAACCAATCTTAATTTAAGTATTTTAATTTTATATTTTGCGGTAAGAATACACCAATGACGTTCGAATAATCTAAATTTCGCAGAAAATTCGAAAAACTGTTGGGAAGCAATTAACATGATATTCATAAAAAAAAGTATGCCGTGACGTCATGGAATTCCTGGAGAAATTCAGCATAAAATCATAATGAATGTAAGATTGACATATGCAAATAACAAGTAATTAAAGCAAGGAGATATTAAAAACATACTCGCAGATTTATTTAATATAAATGATTAATTCCTAAAATCATAACCAATAGTGACGTATTCTTAAAATCTCGCTGCGTTTTGTAAATTTTCAAATTTAAATGGTATTTAAAATTATAAATTGTTTCCAAGAAATGTTGCGAAGAATGTTTATTTTTTAGACATTAAAGAGTTTATGCTATGGATATGTAGAGGTTTGTTTTCCTTGGAAGTTTTCAACGTAAATACTTCTTCTTGTTAGTCATCTGCATAGGCAGGACAGCATCCCACGTGTGCTTGATGTGCTTTGATCTTCAACGGTGTGAGTAATCAACAAGCTCAGAATTTACTTAGTTTTAATGCATTAACTGCTTGTCATACAACCTTACATCTATCCACTCAATCGTCGTATTGACACGAACGGATATTTGTAGTATTCTATAGTATATTGTACAACTAGTGTTACAATGACGATGTTTGTAATACGAGTATAAGTTTGTTTAACGAGCCGCGAGGCGGCGAGTTAGGCAATATACGAGTATTACAAAAAGGAATTGTAACACGTGTTTTACATACTGCTTTGTCTATTTCGCCTTAATTTACAATTTACTTTAAAGAAATGGGAAAATGTACACGCGGGTATTTTCGATGTGGTAATGTTGGTAATAACTGATAACGCATACAATGACATCCACTGTCATTTTAAAAAAATCACGTAGGCAGGAAAAAAGTCAAGTTTAAAAAAAGGTGACAGCTTAGTTGTTTCTTCTGATATAAGATAAAAAATGTTTATTGTAATAGAAACAGTAAAACCTTGATTGAGTACACGATTGTCTTATCAAAATAATTATTTATAATAAAAATAAGTATGTTTCATTATTCTCGCTGTTATTTCTGAGCATCATAACATTCAAATTTTCAAAAAGGCGCCAGTTAATGAATACTTATTAGTACCTATCACAGACAGACTGACAGAGTAGGCTGACAGCAAAATTTACTTACTGCCAGCCTTACAAATAAAAAAAATCACTACTTCCAGTTGCACAAAGTAGCACTTTGTGTAACTGTTTTTCGCAAAAACAGTGTCACAAAGTAACCTTTGTATACGCGAAATAGACAAAATAAATTATCGAAGCGCAATTTAAACTGGAATGCAATGAACTATACACAATAATGAAATATTGATATGAATAACGACACTTGCCTAACCTGACAACAAACATTTGCCCGGCACCTCCACCAAAACATAGTTGTATAGCAAAAGATAATAAAGAATAATAAATAAAACAAAAGCATGCTAATGATAATGAGCAGACTCGTGACGTTTATACCGGAGCTGTCAATAGGTAGTTAGTTCATTTCTTTGAGTTCAAGTTGAAATCAGTGGTCGAAGTTACGAAGGCCACCTTAGCCCAGGGACTCTAGGTTCTCCAGGCGCACAGACCACAAGAATTTACATTTAGTAATAATCGTATAAACCATTAATTTGTGATCGATTTTGATTCTTATAAGTTTTCTAGTTTCTTTTAAACCATGACATCAAAAATCTATTCAATCAAAAAGACTAAAAAGGGTGCTATAATATGTTCATAAAAATATAAAGTGCACTTACCTGTGAATGAATATACTTCGAGTACCTCCGGCTGTTAATTACAAGTATAAGAAGCGAGTTGGCTACAAGTACACCGGTAGTTAATAATAGAACGATGACAGCTTGTAAAACGTCTCCGGCACCGAGTCCTGTTAAAAAGCTAACTTGATTATAACGTGGATGTGAACAGCTACTGTTTTGCAAGGAAGGCGCCACCAGAATTGTAGTCTTGTGATTCATCGTTCAACAACTCTTGTCACTTTTTGTTAGTCTGCGTAAAACTTTTCTGTCTCATTATGATTTCACTGCCGAAATGCCGAATAATGATAATGAAGTCGAAGAATGAATTTTCATATTGCAAAGTCCGTACGTTTCATTCAATTTAATAATTTCTATGCTACCTAAGTTTATTAGCACGAAAATGGCACCATTTCCAAACGCGCACAATATTTAATTTAATTTTGTTGGTGTTAATTATCCGCATATTTCCAAATCACTTAACATTTCTGTTTCCTTTGTTCGTGTAGGAAGTTGATTGGCTCTTTCATCGAAAATGTTCCGGGGTTTCCTGTAAATAAGTACGAGCATAATTAGTAAACGGCGTTCATTTAGAAAAGAAATCAATACAATTTATTAACTAGGATGAGTTGTTTGCTAAAAAAGTTAAGGAGCTACAAAAAAATATATAAAACTCCTTTGAGAAAAATCCGATATAAATGATAATTAAGAATAGTGGTTTCGAAGTTTCTGTATTAAACTTTTATTAAGAACCTGCACAGATTTACAAAGATTTTATTTCCTTCCTGTTTCATTGTTCTTTGAGTTTTCATTTAGTTTCATTTTATCTCAGGAGAGATACGAAACGGTAGAAATAAATATCATTTTTACTAAAACTGTACTAGAAAATTATTCTGTTCTTTTTACATTAATCTTTTACTTGCATAATTGCCTTTTTTCATCGCTACTTCACATAATAAAAAACTCTTACCATTCTCTATAAAACTTTGTAATTAGCATTTCAAAGAAGTAGATAAATAACAAAAACGCTCTTTTGATATTTGCATTGTTGATTGAAGAATACTTAATTAGAATTTACGTCTACTTGGTGGCATCACTTGCTGATAAATTATAGTAGTGGAGATTATAAAATGGTAATATAATTACCAAGAATTACAACAAAAACATTATTTTGTACTTATGGTTATGTTTAACACCCAAGCTTTCATATTAGTAAAAAAAATAAAGTATTAGCACATAACATGCATTCAATACTCCATTTTAAATACAAATGCATATAATTAAAAAATTTAATAGACTCTAGCGCTTCTCATTTTATTATCAATCCAAGACCAGCTTTTAATTATTTACGATTAAAAGATTATTTCTTTTATAAGCTATTCGCAGTTAAAGGTCTTAAGCAAGTTGTTTCTGACAACAAAAATATTTCTTATTCACTGTTATATTATTGACATGTTCAACGCATTATTAAGAAGTAAGAATTTTTGTAATTAGTGTGCTAAAAACGTATCAATCGTAAAGCATCAAAATCACTTTATAAAGGTAAATAAAAGTTAAACCATTTAAACAAATAGCTAAAACCTATCTTAGGGTCCCCGATAATTTTGACAATAATATTGTTCTGAAAATCGAAATAAATAACATTTCTATTCCAGAATCAACACCTGCGTCAAAGAAAGCTTTAGTCCTTTAGGAGGTGATGAACTGGAATTTAATTTTCATCAACCCCTGAATGAACACATCACTAATATAGAAATAGAAACTCCAAATTCGGCATACACAGATTTAGATATTCCTAACATTATTTGCACGGAACACATTATTTAAATTTAGAGGAGAAAGGCAGAGGATATTACTGTGTAGAAAATATATGAATATTTCTTAGAATAAGGATAGCGTTTTAACGTTCACTAATGTAGTAAAACATACTACAGGACTTTCAGTAAATATCTTATAGATGCCCATATTACCTAAAAATATAAAATACAGAATCAGATTTAAAAATTATATAAGCCATGCAGCACACCTTATAAGTTCACCGGTGTAGATCGTACCAAAGAAAGTTGATGCGAGCGGTAGAAAATGGCAACCCGTAATAAACTATAAAAATTAAACGATAAAATAAGGATAAATATCCCCTTCCGGTATAGACGAGATAGGAAACTGAGATGAAAACTATATAATAATAATTGCTACAACCCATAACCTGGAAAGCAGGCCCCAGAAGCTATAAGCTTGTGCGGGAGGGAGGGGGCGATTATTATTATTATGTAGGCCCTACGTAAGGCTGCAGCTGACTTACAGATGGAACAGCGCAAATCCCAAATTTGTATCACAGCTAAGGAAAACTGCAGAAAACCTTAACCAGATCTGCCTACACCGGGACTCGATCTCGGGCCGCTTGGGTGAAAATCCAGCACGCTAGATATTACACTACCAAGGCTGTGAAAAGTACCTATATATCAACTTTAGAAGAATAGCATGAATTAAAAACAGATTTCTCTGTAAATGGTGGTCACTGAAAATATGTTGGTATGCCGTTTGGTAAAAGAAATGCTCCTAACACGTTCTGTAGGGTTATGGCTAATATTCTGTAAGGCTACCTTTATTAGTTCTGTTTTGTAAATGTGAATGATGCAGTTCCCTTTTAAAGATCTCTCTATAAGCATATAGTACGCCCTAAAATTTTTTTAAAATTTTGATAATATAGTCTAAAAGTTTTCTTGGTTAGATGACATTAAACCTAATTCGGAAAAAAATTACCCACTTCCTAATCGCTAAAAAAAATTAAAGCTTTTTTTGGTCTTTTACAATGCTATTACAATGTTGTTATTATTACATGCTATTACAAGAGATTTATTTAAAATTCTGCTAAGATTGTACAACATTATTAATATGGAAAAGTGACTATTTACCAGCAAGTGGGCACATAAAAAATTGTTAACCAATTTTTAGCCCCGTTTTAGCTTATCCAGTCTTCGAAAAAAACTTTTGCGGTCACAACCGATACTTCGCCGTAATTGGCAATTTTTTTATTATTATACATTTTATTCAAGTGTATAAGTAGAACTGAAAACAATTATTCAACAATAGATCATGAATTATTAGCTACTGTAGAAACTTTAGGGTAGGCAGTTTATAATAGAAACTGGCCATGAATCACTGGTCTGACAATTTTAGTCTAAAGATCTTAATTGGCTTAGAATAGTCCGGGGAATTAATTATACGATTTAATATAAAAAAGGTAAAGAAAACCTAGTTACTGACACATTACCTCGCAAAAAATCAACAAAAAACTGTACCTTCCGATAGGCATATGTACACCTTTTATCTATTGTTGCTAATATTGACGAATAATCCTCGCTAGTTAAATCACATAAAACGCCACAAGAACGTTCAACAACTGCAGAGAATGCACTATTCACTATTCCCATATGTGATAAACATGTAAATTATTTTCTAAACCATATTATTTTGAAATTAGCAAAGAAAATAATAATTTATGAGAGCAACAAAATAATACTCTTCAGCAATATTGTATTTGCTCCTGGGCTTGGGAACAAGTGGGGCCGAGTGAAAGGTGTGGCCTATCAAGAGGTGAGGCTCAGGAGAGAAGTGAAAGAAGGTCAATGAAAGTTCAAGGTTGTGTGGTACAGTACTCATTCTTTCCCTACTCAGACGCATCAAGCATCCCTAAACTCATGCGCCTGTGCTAGCCACTCCTGATTTAGTGTCACCTTTGTCGTACACAGGCTGATGCATCTGACTGCCAAATTGTTGAATCCTTACTAGAGCAGAAAAGAGAAAAAACACCCTGGCCCCAAACCGAAAAGAATTATTCCGTCACAGAACGCGAAGGTTTGGCTGTGGTTTATGCTAGAGTTCCTAAATGAAAACTTTTTGTGTGTTATTTTAGAGATAGGACACGGGTGTCAAAATCTATCTCTTTCTAGGCCAAACCTAAGCTGTCTGAAACAGAGGTATTCTTTTTCTCTCTTTTTACTTTAGTGGCAACATTCAACAGTTGTCAGTTATAAATTTTAGGTTATACTGTCATGTTTATTTTTCTGCATGTAAAATTTCTTAATGTGCACATTATTATTTATTTATTGTTTGTAGAGAATTTATAAAACTACTATAGTACATATATCAATTTTACGACAGTTTTTAATAAAGTATTAATTGTACCGAATTTCCGATTTATAATTCAGATTTGGTTTAATGTATTAAACCAATTTTCATGATCACCAAACTTCTAATAAATAATTTCAAAACATGAAATGTCACTAGGAAAATTTGACATGCGTGACTTAACTTTAAATAACACACAGCTCAGTTCATATTTAGGAACCCTAGTTTATGCCATTGAGAAGTTTCGATTCTATGTGCAACAAGATTATGGTTAACTGTCTACGTGATGTTTCTGACAATTCTAATTTTAAAAGGAAAAATAAGAAATTGACTTACCCACGCGAACTAATTAAGTAAAAGTTTATATATGAAACAAGTATATTTATAATTGCAATTTAATAACAATAATAACAAGAAATTTATATTTAATTGAATATGTTTAAATGAATATATTCAAAATATAATGAAACTGTGTTTTTAACTAAATAGTAAATTTCTTGTTATTATACAGATTTCTGGTTTTGCGTATACTTGAAACTTAAAGTTTAAGCAAAACAATATAATCCAAATGTGATGAAATTAATAACAGGCGTCAAATGCTTTTACTGCTTTAGTACGCAAAGCGCCCGACCTTTACTAAGAAAATAAAAAAATATTTTTGTTGAAAATACTTTTGTTAAATTTTAGAAAGGAAATTTATTTTAAATAATTGGCTATTCTATTTCCAGAGAACAAACTTTAATAAATGTAAAATTTAGGATTTGTAAAAATGATGTTATAAAAGTTTCTCATAATTTTGTTTTGTGAAAATATAAAATATTACAAAATAATTATAAATTGTATTTAAAAATCTATAACCATAACTCTCATCAAATTGTTGAAGTACAGGATTTTGTTTTTAAATGCTCCAAACTATTTTATTTTAAATTTATTTAACTTTTATAACAAAACATTTTGCAAAGCTAAGCAATTTAGCATTTGAATTAAAATAAAGAAGGGTACATGATAAGCCGCACTTTTGGGCCACACTCCATTAAAATACATGTAATTGCCTGGGCCACTGTAGAATTTACTGAAAAACGTCGTTCACCCGGCAAAGTGAATCCTTACTAGAGGACAGCCATCAAGATCATTCTCTACACGCTGAAATATCCAGATCAGATACAAAGGTTGGGGGAGGGGGAGGCCAAATACCTCTGAAATGTCTCCTTGACCTGCCTAAGCTTTAATTTAAGTTTAATTTAGTCACTGCGAACGGACAGAAGAATTCTCCATACGCCGAACAATACCCATTATATGAACGGGGGGGGGGAACTTTCGAAACTGCATTTTAACCTGCGAACGCTAATCCGTGATCAAATCCAGTAGACAAGAACCAGACAATCTCGGATCGTCGAACTATCTATACGATACGGAAAGTTAGGGCGAAAGGGGGGGAGGTAGGATTTATGTAGATTCCCCAGTATTACAGCCCAACCACTCTACCGCAAATCTTTGAAAGGTCAGTCTTTTCAGTCGCAGCGTCATTAAGTAACTTGAGATATACAAGTTAGATGACGGGGGGGGGGGTTAAATTCCTTTGAAGCGTCTCTTTGACCTGTCTAAGCTTTAATTTAATTTAAGCTTAATTTAGTCACTGCGAACGGACAGAAGAATTCTCCATACGCCGAACAATACCGATTATATGACGGAGGGGGGAGGAACTTTCGAAACTGCATTTTAACCTGCGAACGCTAATCCGTGATCAAATCCAGTAGACAAGAACCAGACAATCTCGGATCGTCGAACTATCTATACGATACGGAAAGTTAGGGCGAAAGGGGGGGAGGTAGGATTTATGTAGATTCCCCAGTATTACAGCCCAACCACTCTACCGCAAATCTTTGAAAGGTCAGTCTTTTCAGTCGCAGCGTCATTAAGTAACTTGAGATATACAAGTTAGATGACGGGGGGGGGGGGTTAAATTCCTTTGAAGCGTCTCTTTGACCTGTCTAAGCTTTAATTTAATTTAAGCTTAATTTAGTCACTGCGAACGGACAGAAGAATTCTCCATACGCCGAACAATACCGATTATATGACGGAGGGGGGAGGAACTTTCGAAACTGCATTTTAACCTGCGAACGCTAATCCGTGATCAAATCCAGTAGACAAGAACCAGACAATCTCGGATCGTCGAACTCTCTATACGATACGGAAAGTTAGGGTGAAAGGGGGGAGGTAGGATTTATATGGATTTACCAGTATTACAGACCAACCACTCTACCGCAAATCTTTGAAAGGTCAGTCTTTACAGTCGCAGCGTCATTAACTAACTTGAAATATCCGAGTTAGATCGCGGGGGGGGGGTTAGATTCCTTTGAAGCGTCTATTTGACCTGTCTAAGCTTTAATTTAAGCTTAATTTAGTCACTGCGAACGGACAGAAAAATTCTCCATACGCCGAAAAATAAAGATTATATGACGGGGGGGGGGAACTTTCGAAACTGCATTTTAACCTGCGAACGCTAATCCGCGATAAAATCCAGTAGACAAGGACCAGACAATCTCGGATCGTCGAACTATCTATATGACACGGAAAGTTATGGCGAAAGGGGGGAGGTAGGATTTATGTACATTCTCCAGTATTACAGCCCAACCACTCTACCGCAGTCTTAGAAAGGCAAGTCTTTTCAGTCGCAGCGTCATTAACTAACTTGAAATATCCAAGTTAGATGACGGTGGGGGGTTAAATTCCTTTGAAGCGTCTGATTGACCTGTCTAAGCTTTAATTTAAGCTTAATTTAGTCACTACGAACAGACAGAAGAATTCTAAATACGCCGAACAATACCGATTATATGACGGGGGGGGGAAGGAACTTTCGAAACTGCATTTTAACCTGCAAACGCTAATCCGTGATCAAATCCAGTAGACAAGAACCAGACAATCTCGGATCGTAGAACTATCTATATGATACGGAAAGTTAAGGTGAAAGGGGGGAGGTAGGATTTATATAGATTTCCCAGTATTACAGACCAACTACTCTACCGCAAATCTTTGAAAGATCAGTCTTTCCAGTCGCAGCGTCATTAACTAACTTGAAATATCCGAGTTAGATGGCGGGGGGGGGGGTAGATCCTTTGAAGCGTCTTTTTTACCTGTCTAAGCTTTAATTTAAGCTTAATTTAGTCACTGCGAACGGATAGAAAAATTCTCCATACGCCGAAAAATACCGATTATATGACGGTGGGGGAGAGGGAACTTTCGAAGCTGCATTTTAACCTGCGAACGCTAATCCGCGATAAAATCCAGTAGACAAGGGCCAGACAATCTCGGATCGTCGAACTATCTATATGATACGGAAAGTTAGGGCGAAAGGGGAGGAGGTAGGATTTATGTACATTCCCCAGTATTACAGCCCAACCACTCTACCGCAAATCTTTGAGATGTCAGTCTTTTCAATCGCAGCGTCATTAATTAACTTGAAATATACAAGTTAGATGGCGGGGGGGGGGGTTAAATTCCTTTGAAGCGTCTCTTTGACCTGTCTAAGCTTTAATTTAAGCTTAATTTAGTCACTGCGAACAGACAGAAGAATTCTCCATACGCCGAACAATACCGATTATATGACGGAGGGGGGAGGAACTTTCGAAACTGCATTTTAACCTGCGAACGCTAATCCGTGATCAAATCCAGTAGACAAGAACCAGACAATCTCGGATCGTCGAACTCTCTATACGATATGGAAAGTTAGGGTGAAAGGGGGGGAGGTAGGATTTATATGGATTTACCAGTATTACAGACCAACCACTCTACCGCAAATCTTTGAAAGGTCAGTCTTTACAGTCGCAGCGTCATTAACTAACTTGAAATATCCGAGTTAGATCGCGGGGGGGGGTTAGATTCCTTTGAAGCGTCTATTTGACCTGTCTAAGCTTTAATTTAAGCTTAATTTAGTCACTGCGAACGGACAGAAAAATTCTCCATACGCCGAAAAATAAAGATTATACGACGGGGGGGATGGAGCTTTCGAAACTGCATTTTAACCTGCGAACGCTATTCCGCGATAAAATCCAGTAGACAAGGACCAGACAATCTCGGATCGTCGAACTATCTATATGATACGGAAAGTTAGGGCGAAAGGGGGGAGGTAGGATTTATGTACATTCCCCAGTATTACAGCCCAACCACTCTACCGCAAATCTTAGAAAGGTAAGTCTTTTCAGTCGCAGCGTCATTAACTAACTTGAAATATCCAAGTTAGATGACGGGAGGGGGGGGTTAAATTCCTTTGAAGCGTCTGATTGACCTGTCTAAGCTTTAATTTAAGCTTAATTTAGTCACTACGAACAGACAGAAGAATTCTCCATACGCCGATCAATACCGATTATATGACGGGGGGGGGGGAAGGAACTTTCGAAACTGCATTTTAACCTGCGAACGCTAATCAGTGATCAAATCCAGTAGACAAGAACCAGACAATCTCGGATCGTCGAACTATCTATACGATTCGGAAAGTTAAGGTGAAAGGGGGGAGGTAGTATTTATATAGATTTCCCAGTATTACAGACCAACCACTCTACCGCAAATCTTTGAAAGGTCAGTCTTTCCAGTCGCAGCGTCATTAACTAACTTGAAATATCCGAGTTAGATGGCGGGGGGGGGGTAGATCCTTTGAAGCGTCTTTTTTACCTGTCTAAGCTTTAATTTAAGCTTAATTTAGTCACTGCGAACGGATAGAAAAATTCTCCATACGCCGAAAAATACCGATTATAAGACGGTGGGGGGGAGGGAACTTTCGAAGCTGCATTTTAACCTGCGAACGCTAATCCGCGATAAAATCCAGTAGACAAGGGCCAGACAATCTCGGATCGTCGAACTATCTATATGATACGGAAAGTTAGGGCGAAAGGGGAGGAGGTAGGATTTATGTACATTCCCCAGTATTACAGCACAACCACTCTACCGCAAATCTTTGAGATGTCAGTCTTTTCAGTCGCAGCGTTATTAACTAACTTGAAATATACAAGTTAGATGGCGGGGGGGGGGGTTAAATTCCATTGAAGCGTCTCTTTGACCTGTCTAAGCTTTAATTTAAGCTTAATTTAGTCACTGCGAACAGACAGAAGAATTCTCCATACGCCGACACACAACAATACCGATTATATGACGGGGGGGGGAAGGAACTTTCGAAACTGCATTTTAACCTGCGAACGCTAATCCGTGATCAAATCCAGTAGACAAAGACCAGACAATCTCGGATCGTCGAACTATCTATATGACACGGAAAGTTAGGGCGAAAGGGGGGAGGTAGGATTTATGTACATTCCCCAGTATTACAGCCCAACCACTCTACCGCAAATCTTAGAAAGGTAAGTCTTTTCAGTCGCAGCGTCATTAACTAACTTGAAATATCCAAGTTAGATGACGGGGGGGGGGGTTAAATTCCTTTGAAGCGTCTGATTGACCTGTCTAAGCTTTAATTTAAGCTTAATTTAGTCACTACGAACAGACAGAAGAATTCTAAATACGCCGAACAATACCGATTATATGACGGGGGGGGGAAGGAACTTTCGAAACTGCATTTTAACCTGCAAACGCTAATCCGTGATCAAATCCAGTAGACAAGAACCAGACAATCTCGGATCGTAGAACTATCTATATGATACGGAAAGTTAATGTGAAAGGGGGGAGGTAGGATTTATATAGATTTCCCAGTATTACAGACCAACCACTCTACCGCAAATCTTTGAAAGGTCAGTCTTTCCAGTCGCAGCGTCATTAACTAACTTGAAATATCCGAGTTAGATGGCGGGGGGGTAGATCCTTTGAAGCGTCTTTTTTACCTGTCTAAGCTTTAATTTAAGCTTAATTTAGTCACTGCGAACGGATAGAAAAATTCTCCATACGCCGAAAAATACCGATTATATGACGTTGGGGGGAGGGAACTTTCGAAGCTGCATTTTAACCTGCGAACGCTAATCCGCGATAAAATCCAGTAGACAAGGGCCAGACAATCTCGGATCGTCGAACTATCTATATGATACGGAAAGTTAGGGCGAAAGGGGAGGAGGTAGGATTTATGTACATTCCCCAGTATTACAGCCCAACCACTCTACCGCAAATCTTTGAGATGTCAGTCTTTTCAATCGCAGCGTCATTAATTAACTTGAAATATACAAGTTAGATGGCGGGGGGGGGGGTTAAATTCCTTTGAAGCGTCTCTTTGACCTGTCTAAGCTTTAATTTAAGCTTAATTTAGTCACTGCGAACAGACAGAAGAATTCTCCATACGCCGAACAATACCGATTATATGACGGAGGGGGGAGGAACTTTCGAAACTGCATTTTAACCTGCGAACGCTAATCCGTGATCAAATCCAGTAGACAAGAACCAGACAATCTCGGATCGTCGAACTCTCTATACGATACGGAAAGTTAGGGTGAAAGGGGGGGAGGTAGGATTTATATGGATTTACCAGTATTACAGACCAACCACTCTACCGCAAATGTTTGAAAGGTCAGTCTTTACAGTCGCAGCGTCATTAACTAACTTGAAATATCCGAGTTAGATCGCGGGGGGGGGGTTAGATTCCTTTGAAGCGTCTATTTGACCTGTCTAAGCTTTAATTTAAGCTTAATTTAGTCACTGCGAACGGACAGAAAAATTCTCGATACGCCGAAAAATAAAGATTATATGACGGGGGGGATGGAACTTTCGAAACTGCATTTTAACCTGCGAACGCTAATCCGCGATAAAATCCAGTAGACAAGGACCAGACAATCTCGGATCGTCGAACTATCTATATGATACGGAAAGTTAGGGCGAAAGGGGGGAGGTAGGATTTATGTACACTCCCCAGTATTACAGCCCAACCACTCTACCGCAAATCTTAGAAAGGTAAGTCTTTTCAGTCGCAGCGTCATTAACTAACTTGAAATATCCAAGTTAGATGACGGGGGGGGGGGGTTAAATTCCTTTGAAGCGTCTGATTGACCTGTCTAAGCTTTAATTTAAGCCTAATTTAGTCACTACGAACAGACAGAAGAATTCTACATACGCCGATCAATACCGATTATATGACGGGGGGGGGAAGGAACTTTCGAAACTGCATTTTAACCTGCGAACGCTAATCCGTGATCAAATCCAGTAGACAAGAACCAGACAATCTCGGATCGTCGAACTCTCTATACGATACGGAAAGTTAGGGTGAAAGGGGGGAGGTAGGATTTATATGGATTTACCAGTATTACAGACCAACCACTCTACCGCAAATCTTTGAAAGGTCAGTCTTTACAGTCGCAGCGTCATTAACTAACTTGAAATATCCGAGTTAGATCGCGGGGGGGGGGGGGGTAGATTCCTTTGAAGCGTCTATTTGACCTGTCTAAGCTTTAATTTAAGCTTAATTTAGTCACTGCGAACGGACAGAAAAATTCTCCATACGCCGAAAAATAAAGATTATATGACGGGGGGGGGAGAACTTTCGAAACTGCATTTTAACCTGCGAACGCTAATCCGCGATAAAATCCAGTAGACAAGGACCAGACAATCTCGGATCGTCGAACTATCTATATGACACGGAAAGTTAGGGCGAAAGGGGGGAGGTAGGATTTATGTACATTCCCCAGTATTACAGCCTAACCACTCTACCGCAAATCTTTGAAAGGTCAGTCTTTTCAGTCGCAGCGTCATTAACTAACTTGAAATATACAAGTTAGATGGCGGGGGGTGGTTAGATTCCTTTGAAGCGTCTCTTTGACCTGTCTAAGCTTTAATTTAAGCTTAATTTAGTCACTGCGAACGGACAGAAGAATTCTCCATACGCCGAACAATACCGATTATATGACGGGGGGGAGGGAACTTTCGAAACTGCATTTTAACCTGCGAACGCTAATCCGTGATCAAATCCAGTAGACAAGGACCAGACAATCTCGGATCGTCGAACTAGCTATATGATACGGAAAGATAGGTCGAAATAGGGGGAGGTAGGACTTATGTAGATTCCGTGTTTCGTATTGCAGGTCTCCTAGACCTGTTAGAGATAACATTCAATTGCAGCGTCATTAACCGACACGAGAATTCTCAGACGTTGATATATTCAAGTCGGTGGGCAGAGGGGTTTTGATAGTTGGACCATATGGCAAGAAGAAATGAAAATATTAAAATTCCGTACCGCTTCTTTCCCGTGCTAGAGTAAACCTTGACCCAACGCTAATGACAGAGATATTCTCAAGGCGCTGAAACAATTTGCACAGTGGGGAGGATTTTTGAAAAGCTTCCTAGGTCTGTTAGAGCGAACATTTAGTCTAGTACAATCGTCAAGATGGTTCTCGAAATTTTGAAATACTTGTTTCATATGGCAAAGTGCGGGAAAATTAAAATTTTTTAAAGTCTGTTACACTTGCCAAAGTAAACTTTAGTCAAGGCCAACATACAGGAAGATCCTCGAATGGTTGAAATATTTCGATTGAAAATATTTGGGTGGTCTCTTTGGCCTGTCAAAGCAAACCTTTTGCCAAGGCTAATCAACAGGAGAGTTTGCGGGGCTCTGAAATGTTTGAATCATAATAAAGGTAGTGGGGTACAAGTTTTGATAAGCCATCTTGTCTGTTAAAGTAATCCTTTAGTTAGGACCTACTTGTAAGACAGTTCTCCAGATGCCAAAACATTTAGATTATGGGGGAGGGTAGAATTAAGACGACGGGGTTTAGTTTTTCAAAGCCTTCTTACCCTGACAAAGTGAAGTTTTAGTCCGAGCAAATAGTTAGACAATAGTGTTCCCAAAAAGTCCACCCCGATCACTTGGGGGTGATTAAATGTTCCTGAAAACTCTATGGTTTTTCATATATGCACACCTGTTTCCTTGTACAGTCCATGGTTCTATGCTCTAACCTCCGACAACGGCAACATCCAAGTGGGGCATGAGTATAGGGTCGACCTGACAATGAATATAAAACTATCCTTGTTCGCCCTTTGAAGCTGGTGCGGATGTCAAAATATATGACAAATTAATATGAATTCGAATCAGACATTTGGCAGTAAGATGTTTCACATATATAATTTATATTAAATTCGGTTACGCTTTTGTTTTATCCAATAAAAAGTTATTTAGATTCCTACACTTAACTAAGAGCCATTTTCATAAGCAATAAAAAGTTCCTGGAACTTAAAGTGAGATTAGTAATAATAACAAAAGTACATGCATCTGTAAGCTATAGTTACCTTTTGTCATAACTGTATTTTAAAGATATTTTAAAATGTATTATGAAAATGATTATATGTCCTTCAGAAACATACTTTAACTATATTTTACTTAAAAAAATACTTTAACTTTAACTTCTTAAATGTTACTTTTTATATACAGTGTGGGATTAAAGTATGGAATATTAAAAAAAAGCGAACTCGTCATTTTGTTTTTAAAAATACACATTAATGTGTGCAATTCACCTTCCGACATTCATTTGTTTCTAAGTTATGACGTCATCACAAAAAAATTTAAATGACAATATAGATTTTTAGTAGTGGAATCCGATAGTGATTTCTCTTCCCTTTATGATCATGCAAATAAATCATAATGTTGCATAACAAAAATTCTGAGAAAAATCGATCTGATATATTGATATTGCGATGTTATGCAGCTATGCAAATAGAATGCCTTAATATTTTAATTTTATTATGAACTGCACTCGCTGTATCAGTGTTATCTCTCAGGGTCGCCTTTAAATTTTTTTTTATTTGCCTTTACTAGATTTTTTCTTTGCAATGAGATTAAAATAAGTATAATCGAATTTCCAAGTATGGATTCTTTTCCTTGGATAATTCAAAGTTTATTTAAAAAAATTATACTATAATGGAATTTCAAGTAACCTTTAACTATTGAGAAATTTCTTTAATGGGAAACTTTGCTTAACCTTGAAAACTAGTATTTTGACGTTTTGTCCATAACCACACATATGAATTTGAACAATTTCATAAGATGAGGTAAGTTTGATCAATATTTTAGTTTTAAATAAATTAATTAAATTCTTTATTATTTTTAGGTTACGTGCATCATCTGCTTGAAACCCCTTTCAATAATAATGGTACGTTAATTTAATCTATAACTTAACTTATAAAATTGCACTTTAACCTTCTGGTAGGACACTAATGCTCTGCTTTTTAATAACACTTTTTAGTTATTTAATTGATAATGCTTCTCCCTTCTTGTAGCACGTTCTCAGGAACCTGTATGTCGCCTGCGCTCTCGAACTGCCCTGGATTCAGGAATCCGGTGTAACTCCGGATACGAAGGATCGCCAGACAGCTAAAAATATCGTAGGACAAGAGTACCTGTTTGTCTTTACCTTTACTATTTAAGTAACTATTCTCTTCTTCTAGGATCAAAGTGAAACTTTGAAGATCCGAAGATTGTATCAGATTCGAACCTCTTTTGGTAGTGAGTATTTTTCTATATTTTAAAATTTCTTCTTCTGTAAACTCTTTATTTTATTTGTTGGTTGAAATAAATAACACCTTTTACTGTATTTTAAACTGCTTTTTATCTTTATTTCACAATTTAAAAGAAATATTACATAGGTCATCAGTTTTTATGCCTTTTTTTTCTTAACAACCTCTCTAGCCCCTCTCAAAAAAACCATTCTTATTACTTTCATCTTTTTTATTCTTCCTTTGTTTTATGATTTACAATCCAAAACTAACTTTTCTTAGATGATTATTTGGTGTTTCCAATTATTAGATATCTCTATGATAACCATGGATTATTATTGATGGATGGTTGTCATGGATAAATTTTGATTGATATTTCTAATGAAATGTTATGTTTTGACTATTGTGAAACATGCTAAAAACTATTTTACAACTTTTCCTTAAGTCTTATAACAATTTTCTTTTCAGGTTTTGAGCTTCAGATGTAATAACCTATTAACCCAAATACTTCTTTTATGTAACAACAATAAACTAAATAGATAAATCAAACTTGAACTCTGTTTTCATGAATTCTTTTATATGAACGTCAAACATCACATCTACCTCTTCTCTGTTCATCAAATAATTTTAAAACAATAATGAACTTTTATTAACTTGAACAACATCGACTTGAGTAAATAATTAAACTCGATCGAAATATCATTACAATATATTGATACCATAATATCAATAACATTAAATGTGAAATATAATAATGAAATATAATTATTGTTTTAAATAACATTAAATGTTCAAATCGATTTTTCTCAGAATTTTTGTTATGCAACCTTATGATTTATTTGCATGATCATAAAGGGAATAGAAATCACTATCGGATTTCACTATTAAAAATCTATATTGTCATTTAAATTTTTTTGTGATGACGTGATTACTTAGAAGCAAATAAAAGTTGGAAGGTGAATTGCACATATTAATGTGTATTTTTAAAAAACAAAATCGCCGTGTTTCAGTATTTTTAAAAAAATATTCCATACTTTAATCCCACCCTGTATAGTCCAGTCGGCAGGGAACCAAAAGTATCTGTTTTTGGTTCTTTAGTGTTAACAGCTATCTTATTGCACAAACCTACTCAAAATAGCGTGTAGAATAATATATGTACTAAATCGTAGTGACAGCAGAAAAGTTATTAACAATTTAAGGTGCGTACTACCGTTTTCGAGGCAATTTTTCTTCCGTAGCTCATCAGGATAACTTAGTACGAAGAAATGTTTAGTATATGATTTGCTTATCATTTGCATAAGTATCTTATATTTAATTGGTTATGTTCCAATATGGCAAAGTTACCTGCTAATCTAATAACATTTCCCATTTTTGACAGTTCACAAGTACAAATGTGAATGATGCTCATAGATACATACTTTGACGTTCTCCATATTAATAACGAACTCCAAAAATATAATATTTGGATTTCTAACCTGTCATGTAACATTTTGAAACTGCATTCCAATTTTATCAGAGTTATAAACAACAATGCAAACTCCTTCCCATACATGACATTTAAGAACGAAATATTAAACTATTATTTGGTTTCACGTTTGAACACACCTCCTTCATACGACCTAAAACCAAATACTCCTGCTCCTCCCAAAAATATTGCAGATTTCTGGTTGCTGCAAGATGATTCCCCTGAATCTTTTGGACTAGCTAAACTATTCCAGGAATAAATCCTGTCTCCTCATTTTACTAGCTTCATAACCACAAACTGCGATCAAATCTCGCACGATCAGTCACATTTTCAGGATCCTAACCCCCAAATAAGTAACGATAATCAAAACGTCATTTGTCCACCACTGACAGAACACAAAGATACCATTTCAAATACACCTGCCCCCATTGATAATTTCTGTTTCATTAAACCTGGCCATTCAGTTCTTGAAGAGCACAATTCATAGGTTATTAACTCCATAACAGAATTTATTTCCAAAAGTGCATCTATTCCCAACCATTTGACAACGATTAAACATTCTTACATTCTACTATACCCTTTACAAAAACATCAGAATAAGTTAGAGCTCTGACAAAATTGGATCCTAACCAATTAGGGCTTGGAAGAGCTTCCTAAGGCCGACGTTTCTGAGAGATCACCTGTCGTCTCTTCAACGAAAATTCTCATGGATCAACAACAACGGACTCCTGCTACAGCACCTGTAAACAATTCTCAGAAACTGCAAGATGCACCAAGAGCAGTTTAAGTTCCTGATAATTACCCCATTACGGTTACTAATAACCTTCCTCAAGAACCACACACTACGACAACCGTAGTAACAGTTACTGAAAAGTGTTATCTTCCAGTTACCACTGAACTTCATCGGCAGTTCCCAGGATTAACAGGATCAACAGCATTAAAAAGTTTATTTTTCTGTTTAATTTTAATATTTAGTGTATTTTCTCGGATAAACACCAATGAACTTCACATCAACCTTAAACAACATGTTTTTGGTGCGTTAAAACTGAGCGACTGAATTTAAGTGGGTGAGTCCAAACGACTGAGTGAGTCCAGATGAGTAAGTCCAAGAGAGTGAGTTCAAGCGAATGAGTCCAAGAGAGCGACACCAAGTGAGTTAGCCCAGATAAATGAGTAGGTGTGTAAATACAAGGGAGTGAGTCCAAGCGAGTGAATCTAAATTGGTGAATCCAAATGAGTGAGCCCAAGAGAGTGAGCCTAAGAGAGTGAGCCCAAGTGAATAAGTCCAAGTGAGTGAGTCCTGGTGAGTGAGTCCAAGTGATTGAATCCAAATGAATGAGTTTAAGTAAATGAGTCCAGATGAGTAGGTGTAAATGAGTGAGTCCAGATGAGTGAGTTCAAGTGAATGAATCCATATGAGTCCAAATAAGTGAGTCTAAGAGAGTGAGTTCTGGTGAGTGAGTCCATGTGAATGAGTCCAAGTGAGTGAGTCCAGGTGACAGAGTACAAGTGAATGTGTCTAAATGATTGAATACAAGTGACTGAGACTAAATGACTGACTTCAAGTGAGTGAGTCCAGGTGACTGAATCTAAATGACTGAGTTCAAGTAAATGAGTCCAGATGAGTAGGTGTAAATGAGTGAGTCCAGATGAGTGAGTTTAAGTGAATGAATCCAAGTGAGTGAGTCCAGGTGACAGAGTACAAGTGAATGAGTCCAAGTGAGTGAGTCCAGGTGACAGAGTACAAGTGAATGTGTCCAAATGATTGAGTACAAGTGAGTGAGACTAAATACTGACTTCAAGTGAGTGAATCCAAATGAGTAACTCCAAGTGAGTGAGTCCAGGTGACTGAATCCAAATGACTGAGTTCAAGAGAGTGAATCCAAGTGAGTGAGTTCAAGCGAATGAGTCCAAGAGAGCGACACCAAGTGAGTTAGCCCAGATAAATGAGTCTAGGTGTGTACACACAAGGGAGTGAATCCAAGCGAGTGAATCTAAATTGGTGAATCCAAATTAGTGAGCCCAAGAAAGTGAGCCTAAGAGAGTGAGCCCAAGTGAATAAGTCCAAGTAAGTGAGTCCAGATGAGTGAGTTCAAGTGAATGAATCCATATGAGTCCAAATAAGTGAGTCTAAGAGAGTGAGTCCTGGTGAGTGAGTCCAAGTGAATGAGTTCAAGTGAGTGAGTCCAGGTGACAGTACAAGTGAATGTGTCCAAATGATTGAGTACAAGTGAATGAGACTAAATGACTGACTTCAAGTGAGTGAATCCAGATGGGTAAGTCCAAGTGAGTGAGTCCAGGTGACTGAATCCAAATGACTGAGTTCAAGTGAGTGAATCCAAGTGAGTGAGTTCAAGCGAATGAGTCCAAGAGAACGAAACCAAGTGAGTTAGCCCAGATAAATGAGTCTAGCTGTGTAAATACAAGAGAGTGAGTCCAAGCGAGTGAAACTAAATTGGTGAATCCAAATGAGTGAACCCAAGAGAGTGAGCCTAAGAGAGTGAGTCCAAGTGAATAAGTCCAAGTAAGTGAGTCCTGGTGAGTGAGTCCAACTGATTGAATCCAAATGACTGAGTTCAAGTAAATAAGTCCAGATGAGTAGGTGTAAATGGTGAAATCCAAGGTGAATCCAAATGAGTGAGCCTAAGAGATTGAGCCCAAGTGAATAAGTCCAAGTGAGTGAGTCTTGGTGAGTGAGTCCAAGTGATTGAATCCAAATGACTTGAGTCCAGGTGACTGATGTGTGACTTTAAGCAATTGGGTTCAAGTGAATTATTCCAATTTTTTGAGTACTTGTGAGTGAGTCCAGTTGAGTGAGTCTAGATGAGTGAGTCCAAATGACTTAGTTTAAGTAAATGTGTCTACACGAGTAAGCCGAAATGAGTCCAAGCGAGCGAGCCCTGGTGCGTGAGTCCAGGTAAGTGAGTGAATCCAAACGACTGAGTTTAAGTGAGTGAGTTCAAGTGAGTGAGTTTAAGTGAGTGAGTTCAAGTGAGTGAGTCCAGGAGTGTGAGTTTAGGTGTGTGAGTCTAAGGGTGTGAGTCTAGGTGTGTGAGTCCAAATGACTGAGCTTAAGTAAATGAATTTACATGAGTAAGCCGAAATAAGTGAGGCCAAGTGAGTGAGTCCAAGCGAGCGAGCCCTGGTACGTGAGTCCAGGTAAGTGAGTCCAGCAGAGTCCAAGTGAATGAGTCCAAATGACTGAGTTTAAGTGAGTGAGTTCAAGTGAGTGAGTTTAAGTGGGTGAGTTCAAGTGAGTGAGTACTGGAGTGTAAGTTTAGGTGTGTAAGTCCAAGTGAGTGTGTTCAGGTGTGTGCGTCCAAGAGAGTGGGTCCAAGTGAGTGAGTCTAAGGGAGTGAGTCCAAGTGAGTGAGTTCAGGTGAGTGAGTTTAAGCAACTGAGCCTAAGTGGGTAAGTCCAGGTGAGTGAATGAGTCCAAGCGAGTGAGTCCAGGTGACTGGGTCCAGGTGAGTGAGCCCAAGCGAGTGACGCCAAGTGAGTGACTCCAGGTGAGTGGTGTTAAGTGAGTTAGTTCAGGTGAGTAATTGAGTGAGTTCCAATTGAGTGCATCCAATTGAATTAATCCAAGTCCGTGAGTTGAAGTGCAAGTAGTAAGTCCAAGTGAGTAAATCCAAGAGAGTGATTGCAAGAGATTAAGTCCAAGTGCGTGAATTCAAATGAGTAAATCAAAGCAGTATCCAAGTCAGTCCAAGTTAGTGAATCCAAGAAAGTGAGTGAGTGCAAGAGAGTAAGTCCAAGTGCGTGAGTTCATGTGAGTGAATCCGAGTCAGTAAGTTCAAGTGAGTGAGTCCACGTGAGTGAGTCCAATTGCGTGAATTCAAGCGACTGAGTCCAAGTGAGTGAGTTCAAGCCAGTGTATCTAAGTACACGTGAACGAGTCAAGTTTATCTTACTCCATGCCAGGTTTAATAAAATTCTATTGCAGTTGTTCGTTCACACCGCCCCTCTTTGTTTCTGCAAATTGTCAGAGTAACCAAAAGCTTTTAAGGGACGATGGAAGATAACCTCCAAATAGAATTTCATGACACTTGGCACTGGCAATAGGAGTCATTTTAAAGCTAAATATCTTTAAGACACATAATCAGCGATTGGTGTAGTCAAACTTGAATTGAATACATTTTTGAGATTCTTATCGAATTCAAACTCTTCAATAATGAACTATCTTAATTAAAAGCTCCTTTGCTCTCTTATAGTATTAAAATGTGTAGTTAGTATGGGCTTTCTTACAGCCCATGACCACATTTCAATAGCTTCTCCTACACCTGACGTTCACGTAACAAGTGGTTTAGAAAACATGTTCTGGGCTGACATCAGATGGTAGAGGTTGCAAGCTGTGCCTGTGCAATGAGTCTTAGCTTTAGACCCATTAGGCAACATTTAAGCATACTACCACTTACTTACTCATTATAGCGTCATTGGGATAAAAATACTTGAGCCTGTATAATATTCACTCATGTAGCTGCACTCATTCATATAAGTTATATTTGCTGCCGAACTGTGATAGGGATCAATTTTGTTTTTGCACTAAAATTGCTCAGATAGTTGGGTAATGCGTACACCAAATATCAGCATAATTAGTCCTTGTGCACTCAAGTTATTGATGCTTAACTCTTCAGACGTTCGATTTCCTATGTAAAACCATACAAAACAAGGGTTCGCAAAAATCAAGATAATTCGAGATCCAGAATAGGGATCACTTTTTAATTGATATATGTTGAATAAAATTGTTCCTTCTATATCTGTTCCAAGTTTGAGAGCGCTACGACTTTGTGCACATGAGATACCGCGTGGCCAAATAATCGCAGTAATAGGGTACCCTTCTTTCTAAAGCTTTTACAATTTCCGAATATGATTCATTCAGACGTACTTTATGTTAAAAATAATCAATAATGCACATAATTTCATTATTAACCACTTTCATTCTTTTTATTATCTAATATAACAGCATATAATCCTGTATAAACTACACACATATAATATAATTAGTTATAATTTGTCACCAGTGACAGGCGACAAGATAGGGGGGAAAACTAATGTGAACTCCTAGGGAATTGAAAAGTTTTGTACGGTTTGTTTTGTGGAAAGAGAGAGATCTTGGAAACAATCTCTAGAAAGTTTTGTAACAGTTCCTGTCGTAAGCTTTAGGAGTTCATCATAACGAATAAAGTGTCAACTAACAAGATAAATTTATTTGATTCTAACCCATAAAAAAGTACCTTTTTTTCCTTCCTTCTTAACAATTAATCTCAATAAAAGTTAGATCACTGCAACAATAAATCTCGCATTACGTATAATACTTAAAGTTCTATTTTTCTTTTTTCTCCTGAAACTAATTACAATGGAACATCCCTAAATACTCTCACATCATCCATCTATAAACTTCCACAACCACATGGGGTATATTTATCTTTCTTAAAGGAGGGACTTGAACCTCTCTATTAACTTCGACAGTTCGCTAAACCAACCGTAGATTTATCTAAAATTTCTTAATAGCAGATAGTTTAATTCGGAACACGTAAAATAAACAAAGCAAAAAAACAATCAATTTCCCTGCACTAAATTGTAAAGATATCCCCGTTCGCTAACATTAGCAACCTTTTTGCGGCTGGAATTCGGTCTACGATAGCGTAGTGTGTGTGTGTGGTCAGAATTAGATCTTGAGACCACTGATTAACTACATCAAAATCAGGACGCAAGGAGATGGAACACCTAATAACATTTGATTTACGGACCCTTGGGCACTAGAATCACAGATCACAATTCACAACATATCGCATCGGTTCCGCCCTTTCGCGGCCGTTGAGTTTCTAGTAAAACCCCTAAAGTCCCCACAAGATTTCATATACAGTTTGATAACTGCGAAGGTTATACGGGAGTTAAAACGAGGGGAAAAATATATATCGAAAATCGTTTTTAGAATTGTAAACACTAAATCAAGCCTGTAAATTGTTTCGCATTAATGTGAAATATTGTTTCTGAAAGGTTCGGACACAATATTTGAACAGACTTAGTGAAAACCATAATTTATTCTAATTAATTATCACTGCGGCGAATAAACTAGGGATAGTCGCTATTGCCAAGCACATTAAACATTAGGTTAAAACAATTTAAGAAAACAAAGTACTTGTAATTATAATAATATGCAATCGCATTAAAAGATCGATTATAGTACCTAGATGAATTATTAAAACTAAACTACGGCTAGCATGGGATTTACGAAACTAATTTTAATAAATTTCCATTAAAGTATAGGTGTTTAAAGGCTACTCATATTAAGACCCTATCCAAATGTTTGTTGAGCACCACTGTGTTTGTCACATAATTTATCGATGATAAATCAGCTTCTTAAAGCCCAGAAAGAATTTTGTTACAAAAGGGTATATTAAATAGGCACCTAGAATATTAAAATGTAAAAACTTTAAGAATTTTAGTTAAACAAGGGTACGCAAGTTATGTAATGCATACTTTAATCTACAGTATATAAATAAAGTATGGAGTAAAATTTATATTTTTGTTTTATTACTGTTTCAAAGAAAAGCTCGTATACGTCAATTTTATTTTTTTAGTTTACTACAGTGTGGACTAGACTCCTATGACGTCATCGACTTTTTTAAATGAAACCCCTTTATTTTTTAAAGGCTAGAAATTAACAACACTACCCCATATGTGTGGTATTTAAAAAAATGTGATAACTTTCAGGAAAACAATAATAAGACTTGAAAGATTAATTATTTTCGTGAAAGTTATCACATTTGGTCCTCCATATTTCGAAAATACTAATTTTAAGTACCACATATGGGGTATTTCTGATCTCAGAAAAAGATATACTTTTAATTATTAGCAAGAAAATAAGGGAATTCCATTAAAAAAGATCAATGACGTTACAGTAGTAAACTAAAACATTAAAATTGACGTCCATAAAATTTGCAAAGAAAAAATAAAATTGACGTGTCCGAGCTTTTCTTTCAAACAGTAATAATACAAAAAATAAGAATTTTATTCCTTACTTAATTTACACACTGTACATATTGCTGTGATTCCAGCACTTATAGTTAAATATAAGTCATTTGGGTTGCCTATATATTTAGGGGTTTGGACTTAACTTGAACAAATCTTAATTAAATAAATTAATTTGTTACTTAATAAGTAAAGGATACACTCTACATCACTTGATAATAATAAGAAGTAGATCTTAAACGGATTTTCCACTTAAAACTGATAAATTATTATTAAGTTACGATTTGCATATCGTTAAATCGTTGAACTTGGTTTTTCATAATTGAAGCCATTGTAAGCTTAAAGTTTGTATCGTTTGAACCTGATCTGTTAAAATAGTAAAATCTAGTTAATATTTAAAGTTTTGGTGCCAAAATTGATGTATATATTGTGTAATAAGATAGGATTCATTTAATAATAAGAAAAGGAAGTAATAAGGTGTGAAAATGTTATTATCTGTAATCTTTTAAAACCATGTTTGTCAGGAAATTGAAGACGGTTGCCATTGAATCCTGGAGTTAAATTTGCTCTTTGTTAGACACGTAATATACCAAAATATAGGAAAAATTATCCACTTTCCGATTATGTAATATGTTTGAACATTTAATTTAATTTTTTAACAATAATTTGGTTATGTAAATCTTGTTAGGTTAGATGTTCAATCTGGTCACTTGCTTTTTTCTTCTTGATTTTCATGCAAATCAGAAGCCATGTCAGATCATGCAATAATTTGTTAAAATTTTGAGGTTATGTGTGTCAAATTTTATGTCAATGAAACGTCAAAAAAAGTTAGGTTACGACAAATGTCATTCAAATTTAATTTTTTTAAAAAAGTGTTAAATAATTTTAAATAATGATAATAACAATGAACAATTAAAGTGATTTGAATAAAAAGGAAAGTGAAAGTGTTAATTTGGTTTTTGGACTAATTATTTACAAGAAGAAAATTTCTGTAAAACGTATTGGAATTTTATTTCTGGATGGAAGGAATGTTAAAACAGGATATAATGGAAACTTGTAGTAAATCACTAACTGATTTGATGTACTCACGTCTTGGAGAAAACATGTCCAGTATTTAATAATGGTAATTATTTACAATACAATTTTCACTGGAAATATCAATTTAAAAATGTGTGTTCACTACCACAACAAATAAGCAGGTAAATTTACCGACTATTACAGAAAACTGCCAAATAGTATAGTGTGTTTAAAAATTTTCGAGTGGCGTAAAACTTTGATTCTAAAAATTTATTTTCAACTTTAACTTTATTTTGTTTTGTTTTTTTCTTTAATTATAATTTAAGATCGTGGGATTGATCAAATAAAAATTAATCAGGACAAAAGGAATTAGACTGTCTCTCCATTCTTATTTTGGTAAATCCAATTGACACCAATAATTAATGTAAATTATTCCAAGTTTGTTCATTGAATCCATTTTAGACAGCAAGAAATTTCTTTGTTTTCCTTTCTCTTTCATAAACTTTCAGTTTTCATTCTTTTTATGTTTTATTAATAAAATAATATTTTTAAACGTTCAAAAGGAGATTTATTTGTGTATTTTTTTGATTTGTGTCCATTAATAGAATGTTACAGGTATAGGTTGAACAATATTTTATTATTTTGTCAAAGAGCGACCCACCTGAAATTTTCTCATGCAATTCTCCTGAGCTTGTCTTTGGATTTTTAAATCATAGCCGGTGCCAATTTTGTTCTCATCACAAAGGTAAGTGATGTTTGTTTTTGTATAACTTTTCAGTTTGCCTTGCTACCTTTAAACATAAATCATAGTGGTCTTTAATTTAAATAAATCTATGATCAAGTGTTGTAAAGTGTATACTAGTACAGAGCTTATCACGATAAAACATTAATGGTGCCCAAATGTGATGCTTTCTACCGGGTGATTTTTTAAATTTCTGATCTAGTAAGTCGTGATTTTTACGCCGTATCGAAGGTCACCGAAACGTAGGGCGTAGCGTTGATCACACTGCTATTCCAAATGTCATTTATGTGACAAATTGACTACTTACTTTTACATTTATTAAACAAATTGATAAATATTTAAACAGTGATCATTTGCGAAACATGCTTTTACCAAAGTGTGCATTTTATTGCGAGTTTAAGTGCAATTTCGATGTGATTATTGACTTGAGAAGTTTAGGTTATGGTTACAACTCGCTTCAATTTTTATTCCTTTGATTTAAGAAATAGCAAGATTTATTCACAATTATAACAATTTACATTGTTAACACAATATTTATTCAAAATTTACAACAACTGTTGGAAATGTTGAAATTAACTTGATGACCATTACGAAAGTAAGCTTCGATCATAAATGTTTTTTGTTCCTGTGTGAACACCATTTTGTTGTGATGAAAAACACTCCAAAATAACGTTGAAAACTAAGCGTTCAATCACAAACGAAAGGTTAGTCTTGAAAAAGACTGATTTTTGATAATAACCGAGATAATAACTGGCGAAACGGAATTCAAAACACGAGGAAACAGTGAAGCACAAAAGACGGCAAAAGCGAGAACAACACTGGAGTAGGTTATGTTTATGTCAACATTTTTGAAATCTGACAGTTGTGACAAATCGAACGATTCAAACTACGCCCTACGTTTTCCGCATCTTTTGTTTTAAAATTATGTCATGGCTTTCTAGATCAGAAATTTAAAAAATCACCCGGTATTTTTCTTATTATAATTTAATCTCTCAAAATCATATCAATATCAAATACATTAATTGTAAATTATACAGCTCAACTAGCTTTTACGGAAAACGGGAATTGCATAAGTTGAAAAGTGAGAGAATTGTATCGGTCTTAAGGTGCAAATATAGAAGATGCACTTATTTCTGTGTATTCATATGTATTCAGTTTATTAATTAAATTTAAAATCTAGAAAATTATTTAGAATTTTCTGCAGTTCATTCCCAGAACTTGATACTTAAAAGTTATTTTTTAACTGTTTAAAGTTTAATGTTAACTTCAACTTACCAATCAACGTTTCTAACTTTAAGAACAGATCAGTAGTAAAATTAAAATAAAAAAGTGAGATAAAGTTAAGACAATATTTAATATTCTGAAAATAAAAACACAAAACCCAAAAAGCTAATTTTATTTATTAGAAAATCGATTACAAAAGTACAAAAAAAATAATTATTAATTAAATAAATATATTGAAAACAACAACTAAATCACAACAAATGTTCAAAAACTGCCCCTTCAACCGCGTTTCTACCTTTTACATACATAAATCATTTTGACAAAGTATTTCGATTAATTTGACAATTAATAGTCGAACAAAAAAACAATAAATAACAAAAGCTTATTTTAACAAGTGTTGGGGTAATTTAAAACAATGACAATGGTGCAATGACGTGATTGGCTGTTTTAAGCCAATCGTTAATTTTTATTCTGCTTTTCACGAAAAGCTGATAGATCTGTATCTCTCATCCTGTAGCTCATACGAGAAATATATTTTCCTCTCCACTTGATAACGCACCAAAAATACCAAAACTTCAAACAGCCGTAACTCGGTTAGTTTAGAACAAAAATGGATAAACTTTTACATACTGAAAAGTTTAAAGTGTCTAGTTTAAGGACGTGTCAGCAGATGTTACGTTTAATCCTTTCCACTCTCCGCGACCCCTGCAGAAAAAAAATGTCAAACTTTTACAGCTTGTACGGTATACTAAAGAAATCGTGGACCCAATCGACTGCCAGGGCAATACAGTTCAGACCTTTTCTGTAAATTCTTTAAAACTTCGAGTGCCTAAGATAATATGGCGCGAATTTATGAATTTTTGAAATTTACCCTGAATTTTGTCGGAAGTTTTTCGTTTGCTGCCGGCGATATTATTACCGGGTGGGTTTGAACATTTTTTTGCCAAACTCAAAAAATTTTAAAAATGTTTTTGATGAATAAAAACATTGTTTTTATTAACGTTAATTTTTTTAACGTGTACAATCAACATCAGCATTACCCGATGTACACCATGAGGAAGTTGTCGGTCGGATTCTGCACATCGTGTGTGTGTGTGTGTTTCTTCCTTTTTGCGGGCGTACCTCTTGCAAACCTCGCTGGCATGTTCAGAACTGCGCGAATCTCTTACGACATTGTAACGCTTCGAATAACTTTGTGGTACTGATTAATTTCAAAACATTAGTAAAGTAAAAATCTAAACATTAATTTAGACACTTGCACATAGGGTTAACGGTGGTGTCGTCGGATACACGTTAAAAAAATAAACGTTAATAAAAGAATGTTTTTAATAATTAAAAACATTTTTCGACATTTTTCAAAATTTTTTAAATTTGGTAAGAAAAGATTCAAACTCATGCGATAATAATATCGCTCGCAGAAGAGGAAAAACATCCGACAAAATGCAGGGTGAAGTTTTGAAAACTCTACAGAAAAAGAACTGGAATTTATTGTCCTGGCAGTCAATTGAATCCTTTTGGTACACCGTACAAGTTGTTAAAATTTGACGTTTTTCTAATCAATTTTCTTTTCTTCAGGGAGGCGGGAGGCGAAAAGCTTCAACATATCATTCGCCCGCACAACCTTAAACTAGACACTTCAGACCTTTTATCACGCAAAGGGTCATCCATTTTCATCCAAAATCCGCCAAGTTATGACGGTTTGAAATTTTGATATTTTTGGTGCGTTTTCAAATGGTGCATTTTTTTCTTCGAGGGTACAAATATTATACATAGATAGTATCAGTTTTTTCCTATCTTCCATTTGAAACGAATGTGGTGTCGCAAAAAGTAAACAAACAAATACATAAACGTCAACGAAATCTCAACAAAAGTGCAGTAGAAACACTAAAATGAGACTTCGGGATTTCGGAGCCGAAAAATTTTGTTGTGCATTTTTATGATTTTATTTTCCAATTCGGGCTCCTCTTGCCGTTGGGCCCTAGGCACGCGCCTAATGCGCCTAATAGTAAAATAGGCCCTGGTCGCATTACCTGTTGAAAGACCATTCCAGTTTTTAAAGCATGTGTACTAAGATTGACAACACAAATACTTTATTTTAGCATTAAATGTGTGACAGAAGTTGTGTACAAAAATATAAAAGTATTATTAAAGAATGTCAAGAAATAAGAAATGTCGATTTTAAGATTGAAATCTTTTAGTGTTATCAACACAAAAAACTATAATGCCGAATATTTATGGCCATTTGCACTAGCTTCTGTTAATCCTAATCGAAGATTAATTACCATATACATTACGTTTATCAAGACGTTCATATCCATTATAATTAGGGCTAGCGCGCACTATGAACTTTTTTCGTCCAATAGTTTAGTCGACCGAGTGAGATATGTTGCAACATACGGAGATGCGCACATTTACTCAACTTTCCTGTTGAATCTGGCACAAACCAGAATACGACTGAACTGTTGGCCGACACACCTGGATTTGAATATCTCTGTGCGCACTAGATGATTAGATAGGCACGGAACTTCGCTTGGACACTCTTTACTGTGTTTAAAGATTTCTGGGTACATTGTGGCAATATGTGACTGGACCAAAAATTTATTTATTGCTTATAGAAGGTCCAATAATTTTTAATACTTCGTCAAAACTTGTGGTACTCATTCTATGGAATCCCAAAAATCTCTCAAATCCTCGTAGAGTTTTTGAAACTGACCCTTCAGTAAGCGTTAGCAGGTTATTGGATGAACTCAATATCTTCTGTTTTGATCTTCTCGGTGTCTAATAACTAACACCGCGAAGGAAACTACCTCTACCAAATTCATTTTGAGAATGGAATACATGACACGACACAACAGTTCAGTTCGTATGCGCGCTCAACTCGGACAAGAAACAGTTTCGTTCGTTAATGCGCCCAGATTCTACTTTTGTCGACCGAACTGTCGAAACTGTTGAACAATTAAGTTCATAGTTCGTGCTAGCCCTTAAACCAAGTTAATTTAATTTGACAAATATACAGAAGTCAGTAAGAAAAATCTCCTGTATCACGTGCTGAGAAACTACTTTGCCCGTATTTGTACGTACCCGTATTTGTACAAACCACACACATAGTGTGCCCCCAGAGAGGAAAAACTTTTTATTATTGATTTTATAACAAAGTCATATTCTATAAAAATTTTTGCTTGATTCAAAACTACTAAAAAGTATAACGGAATTTCTATATTACTTATAATAAAATAAAAATTTAAGAAAATGCATTTTTTCTAAGGAAAAAACGACCAATGTAAGTCTTATATTTTTTATCATGATGTCTTGCTTGAATCAATGCAGTAACAATCATCACAATAATTTAATTTTTTTAACCTGGAGCTTATTACAACTTAAATTATATATTAAAAGGTTTTTCATAATTTTTCTGTTTTGCTTTTTCTATATTTTCAATATTTTATGGTAATCTGAAAGAACTATTAGCATATGAATTCAATAAGGAGAGTACTGCCACCTAGTTACCTAAAGTACATATGCATACTCGTATTAAAAATTGGTCAAAATTTCAAATTCGCGATACTACATCCACTAATAAAATAGTTAGCATAACCCTATCAAGTTAAAAGAGTTACTGAAGTTTATCGAATGATATTCAATTACTGATTGTACTACCACCACTTGTAAAAGAGCTAGTCACGTGGTTGCGCTGTTGTCGATGTAACACTGACGGCCTTACATGCGAACAAAGAAATTTAAACGTTACGCGTCTTCAGCATTCGATAATTTAAAAAGGAAGAAAGAGGCATAATACAGCAAACGTCTTTTCTTAATTATTGTGTTTGTGGGTTCTGAGGGGTGTATTGGTGGCTTTTCAGGCCTTGATCAGCTGATCTACAGCGCTCTTAACCAGTTTCAGTTTTTAAGGAAACCTTACCTACTCAAAACCTCAAGGTCAAACGCTAGATTACAAAACCACGGTACGAAACGTACGGATGGTGCTACTCATTGATCGTCACTGTCATCTATCAGAATGGAAATTGTACAAGTGTTAAAGCGTATAACTAAGATGGAAATTATTAACAGAGCATCTGAAATTGTAAAAAGGGCTACTGCGGCCTGCACGTTCTCCGGATTTAATTACATCAGACTACTTTCTGTTAATCATATTAAAAATGAATCGAAACTTAAGCATAAATAATATGCAAGAAATATCAAACTGTTAAAGTGTCTCTTATTACTGTATATATTTTAGTACGTTTGTTGAATGATCATCGTTGACTGTTTCAGGGTGCTTATAACATTGTAATATTCTTGAGTTGAGTTACACGGTTTTCCAGCATCTATGTAATCATTAAAGCACGATAAAAATGTGTTTAAATTTGGCTCCATTTTCCACAATTATTCCTTCGTTCTTTTAAGTGAAAAATGGCGATTTTTATACACTTTTCTGAGTTTAGAAACAATGTTGTAAAGGCCTGTGTGATGACATGAATTGTTGTTACTGCCTTCGTATTCCATATCACTAGGTAGTTTTCTTTTACGTACGTGATTTTACATATGTAACAATTTTTATATGTGAAATTGTCAATTTTTAACTAAAAAAGAATTTCTTGGAGTATCGGCTAAATTTCATTATCGTTTTTACGTAAAACGATCGTAGAAATCTATTGTAACTTTTCTTACTTTTGTGTATGATACGATTTATTCGTTTTTAACGAATCATAGAGAACAAACATCTGTCGGATATATTAGCGACCGCACCTAAATGGCGATTTGTTCTAATTACATATATTTTTTTCTCTGTATAGCTGTTATTTTCAAAGTTCGTGCGGTGAATTCCACAATTATAGCGTTTTCAGCTTTCTGGGTTCAATAGTGGGCGTTGCGATGCTATTTGGCAGTTAGTATTCAATTCAACAAAAATCACAATTTCACTACTGCACTAGCTGTTATGTTGTCTTTCGTGTATTATCTAATTGTTGAAATTGTACATAAAAGAATCGGATTAAAAGTGCCGAAGATGCAAAACTGAAACTGAATCATTTTCATCGTCATTTTTATTTTCTTTCTAACATTTACTTATAATATTTTAAGAAAATATTAAATCGAATCCCGTGAAAATGTTAATAGCTGTAAAATTATATTATGTTTCTCCATCAAATTTAATTGAACAATGTGCGGTGTCTATGTAATATCATCATCTCAAACAGGATTAATTAATAGCGAAATTTGATCTTACAACATCCGTCTTAGTAAACTCTTAGGGTCTTTCACTATTAATACGTAAATATGTTCAACTAATAGCCGCTATTTACAAGATCCCTTAAGTAAGCCGATTATGATAACGTCATAGCAGATCATTTATTACCAGGCCAAATAACGCTGACGGGCGTTTTTGGTATGTTTTTTCACTACACAATCATGCAGCCGATAGGGTGATAATAATTCATTCTTGTACAGTTAGCAACTGTAGTTTGAAATGAAAACAAGGTGCTCCATTCTTAAAAAAACGTCTGTACTTTAAATAAAATCATTAAATTTTGTCAAGGCAGAAACGTATACAAAATTGATTTTCCGAAAGTAGTTTAATTTAACCAATAAAACAAAATCAAAAATAAACAAATAATAACAATAATAATGAATGACGTGTATTAAGATTGTTTGCTAACTATGAATTCAGTCAGTTCTACAAATTGCAAGAAAGTTGATCAGTCTAATGCGGAATAAAATTGTGTCTTTAAATTCTACATTTCCTCTTTAATATCCTGTAGAAGAAGGTTATTTCTAGAAAATTACACAAAAAGGAAATAGCTGTGTTAAAACTAAATTATGTTCATTGTTAAACATTTTATACACTTCTAAGGTATATTTGTACACTGAAATTTGTCGTATGTATTCAAATGTGCAACGTGGTGTATATCTTTTTCATATAATCATTAAATTTAATTTTTTGGATATTGATAAAATGACTATAAAGTTAGATATAATCCCTAAGATAAGTTTTGCTTGGATTAATAGCCTAGAATTAGTTAGTTGGTTAGATAAAAAAAAGTTTAAATTATAAAAAAAGTTTTGTTGAAAGTAAAATTTATTCTAAACAGGAGGGTATAGGTGCTGTGGATTGCAATTTCAACATATTTTCGAAATATCAAGAAACTGACACTATGATTATGTTGTTTCTTAACAAATCGTGACATCCAGTTAAATAAAAGTCAGTTTATTGAAACTAAACGAGTTATTTATTTAACAAACTTTTAACTGAAATTTGTACGTGTTAAATTTAAAATGAGTCACAGTTCTGTCAAAATAAATACATCTATTATGAATTATTGTTAAATAATCTATTTATCTAATAATTTTTAATTCATCTTTATGTCTAAAAGTGTTCTACGCAAGGGTGTACCCAACGAGAAGCGTACCATAGAAAAAAAAATAAAGCCCTCGTCATGTATCTGTGTGCCGAACGGGATGCGAATTGGTAGGCGTTTCTTAGTGACTAATAAAAACAGTTTTGCAATAGTTTTGAGTTTTATTTTATAAGAAATGGTCGTGTTTAACTTTGTCCACCCTGCAGTTGATACCTATCTACCTACCTACATTTTTATTTAAAATCCTTCATTCATCGTCCTCAAATATTAAAATGAATTTGTGGATATATAAAAAGGGGGAAATAACTCTTGGAACAATTTCTTTTTCTGTTAAAAGGTTTAGGTATATTAAGTTTAGTATTCTATTGAAAGAATTTAACATACATTGTCCTGGCATATTAAAATTAATTCCTGGAAATTTAAAAAGGGGGAAGTAATTCTTGGAACTATTTTATAATAGTATTCTATTGAAAGAATTTCATTCACATTTTTACTTACAGGTCAATCAATATCGAGTGGTCAAGCACTGGTCGCTCGAGCGTCTCAAACAAACAACCATAATTTTTTGTGTATTATCGCCCCTAAGTATTGGTAGTTCGAAACCACTGTTATTTTATTTTTATTCCGTTTTATTGAAATATGGCAGCTATATTTGTTTCGTGGTGCATGACGTTTTTTGCGTTTTTTGATGTAACGTAAATCTTGATATCTCAAGACCGGTTGATGCTAGATACCTGCGGTACAAATCATTGTACTTAGTCTGAACATAATTTTTGTAAGATGGTTAACTTATGGGTGTAATTTAATCCCGAAGTTTAATAACGTTTTTGCAAAGTTTCCACTTTTTAGAAGGGCATACTTCCAGATAAAGTTTTAGGGCTGATTTTTTTTGTTAATGGTACACAGTTAAGGGTAGTTTCAAAATGGCAACCTTGAAAACGCGGCAGTCCACTTCCTGTCCTGTATTGGGAAGTGCAACTGAATTGCCTGAGTAAGTTCTACCCACACTTATGAGGTATTATTTGTATTATTTGTTGTGAGGAATGACATGAAGGCGAAGACATCCAAAGATCCCTCAATTGGTGATAACAGTGATGTTGTTTCTTTGAGAATAGAAGAAATATGGCGTCCATATCCATCCCTGTAGTTTCTCACACTCGTATAATCCAACTCCTGATGCCTTCCCATGAAAAATATAGAACAATTTTAAAATCTTGTTTATTATTTCCAGCCTTACTTTGTGCAACTCCATAATCATGAAATAAATAAAGATTAATAAAAGTTTCACAGTTTTATTAAAATATAACCTGACAATATTGTTTCGACAGCTATGCTGTCATTATCAAAGGTAATATACGAGGATAAATTGAAAAGTCTCCGGCCTAGGCAATAAAACAAAAGAATATCAGGTTAACAAAAATTTTATTTTTCTACGTAGTCCCCATCGAGTTCAATGCACTTGGTCCACCTTTGTTCAAGTGCTCTTATACCGTCCCTATAAGCCTTTTCTTCTAACTCGTCAAAATAGGCGTTTGTGGCAGCAATCACTTCTTCATCGGACTCGTATTTCTTTCCAGCGTGAAATTTTTTTAGGTTTGGAAATAAATAAAAATCCGATGGGGCTAAGTCTGGTGAATAAGGGGCATGGGGTAACAATTCAAATTGCAATTCATTGATTTTTGCCATGGCAATTGCCGACTTGTGACAAGGTGCATTGTCCTGGTGAAACAGAATTTTTTTCTTTGCTAATCCAGGTCGTTTTTCTTCAATATTTTTTTTTAATTCATCCAGTAAGGTAGCATAGTATACTCCGTTGATTGTTTTACCTTTTTGAAGATAATCAACGAAAAGTACTCCCTTGGCGTCCCAAAAGACTGAAGCCAAAACTTTTCCGGCTGACGGAACTGTTTTGGCTTTCTTCGGAGCAGGTTCTCCTTTGGCAGTCCACTGTTTTGATTGCTGCTTTGTTTCGGGTGTGTAGTGATGAATCCACGTCTCATCCATTGTTACAAACCGTCGCAGAAAGTCCACTGAATTTCGATTAAACAAGTCTAAACACTCACTTGAAACTGTTTTGCGAGTCAGCTTTTGTTCCACTGTGAGCAGCCGCGGCACCCAACGTGCCGATAACTTTCTCATTCCCAAAATTTCGGTTAGGATATGATATGTTCGTTCCGTTGAAATGCCCAGGGTATCTGCTATTTCAGCCAACTTCAATCGCCGATCATTCAACACAACTCTATGGACTTTTTCGACAATTTCTGTTGTGGTGGCAGTTTTCGGTCTTCCTGAACGCGGTGCGTCATCTGTGCTTTTGCGACCCCGTTTAAAGTCCGCAACCCAGGTTTTAACTGTGCTATAGGAAGGAGAAGATTCGCCTAGCTCAGCTTTGATTTCTTTTGGGGATAAACCCTTAATGTGAAAATATTTAATAACCGCACGAATTTCAGCTTTTTCCATTTTAACACCACACAAAACTTTATCGACTTTGACAACTTGCCAAACAATTATTGTTTGACAGAAATTTTTGTTATTTCACAGCCATACTGATAAATTATGAAAAAATAAAATGCCGTAAAAACATTGCAAAAATTTGTATCCCATATGGGTTAGACCGGAGATTTATCAATTCATCCTCGTAATTATAAACAAATACGTCGCTAAGGTAAATACAAAAATAGGTAACTAGATAAAACAATTATAATAATCAGAATTAAATATCTAATACCTCCAGTAACGGAGAATTACTGAGCTCAAGTTGTTCATTCATTAAAGGTACCCTGAGTTTGTGTTTGTATATCTCAAAGGCTTCTAAAATGGCTAATTTGCGTTTGTTATTACAAAAATGTAGGAATTTAATATTATTTTGAGGAGTCATTGTGTGATTTTGTTCTAAAAGGAGTTTGGCGCAATTAGATATTTCAGGATGTTTATTTTTGTAATGACGTACGTGTTCACGTACGTAAGTGTTTGGCCAATATATACCGAACTACAAAAAAACAATTTAAACGGTAAATGCCCGATTTCATGATATCATGTGTTCTGTCTTTAGCATTAAATAAAAATGAAAAAGTGTTAGTGTTGGTTTTAAATGTTATTTTATAATTGTTGGTTTTTCTTAGTATATGTGCAATTTTTTCTGATATTTTGCCAAAATATGGTATAGATATGTAATTTGTGTCTTCTGTTTGATTGTCAATGGGATATATTCCTTTGATAGCTAACCTATAATATTTTTGTTTAATTAAAGTGTCAATCATGTTCGGATTGTAATGATTTGCATGTGCTACTTGTTTAATGGTTGATATCTCTTTGCTAAAATCTGATTTTGTTTGTGGAATAGTTAAAGCTCTGTGTACTAATGATCTGTATGCTGCTATTTTATGTGTATTATGGTGACAAGGTTCATTTGGTATTGTTATGTCTATTTGTGTTGGTTTTCTGTATATGGAATATTCAAATCGGTAATCGAATTCTTGGTTCTGGTAGTGATGTTTACGTATTTATAATACCCTGTTGATCAACGCTCGTGTATGAAAGAACACAAGCGAATCAAAAAATAATAAAAAGGCAATAACGAAAGGGAAGAGAACGACCCAGAACATCACTGGTACTTCCTAAGCAAGAAATGGCTGCTGAGGAGGAGGATCAGTAATCGGAAACATCTGAAAGTGGTGATGAATTTAGTCCTGAGCCATCCTCCTACAAGATAGATACTGCTAAAAAGACAGTGAAGCAAATGCGATATTTTCACCCAAGTGTTGCCATGACAGGTGATACGTTTGGTGTTTCTAATAGAGCAGTATCTGCTATTTCATCAGCCTGCTTTCTGATCTTAGGATAGTATCTGTGGATGATAGTTCTAAGGTAATTGGCTGTAGCCAAGTGAGACGAGAACGATCAAAAAGTAAAACTGATCTGCCAAATAAAAGGACAATATCTGATGTGCTTGGGTTTTATTTTGATGGAAGACGAGATAAAACACTTGTTACTGAGAAAAGAGGCTTAATCACTGTTGCGAAGTCTGTAAAAAAGGAACACATCTCAATTATTCAAGAACCCGGCGTTCATTATTTTGGACGTGTAGCACCAAAGTCTGGCCCTTCAAAACACATAGCTGATGAAATTGCCTGTTTGTTAGAATTGAATAGTGTGAATTTGAAGAGTTTAATTGCAATAAGGTGTGATGGAACAGCAGTTAATACTGGCAGAAATGGAGGTGTGCTTAGATTATTAGAAGAAAAAACTGGAAAATCACTGAATTGGTCTGTTTGTTTGCTGAATACCAATACCATTACGGCATCTCTTTCAAAAAATTGATGGTCAGCAGGTTCTAAGGCATTTTCAGGATCTGTAGGAAAAGCGTTGGCATTGTGTAAAACCACGCCTCCTGTAAATTTCTCACAATGTCAACCACACTTCCTCAGTAGGAAAGTAGTAATTTAAGCACTGATCAGAAATATCTATATGCTATAACAAATGTTGTCTCTGTTGGAAGATACCTTGAAAACCTAGCGCATCGTAGTCCAAGCACCCTTAACCGTTCAAGAAGGTTAACAACTGAAAGTAGAAATTTACGGTTTTATATTTCAACAAAAGAAATCTCAGAAGAACTTCGAATACTGACTCAATATGTTACAAAACTCTAGGCTCCTATGTGGTTCTCAATTAAAACAATGCCTATGTGTAAAGATGGTGATAGACACATTCACAAGTTGGTACAACTATCAAGGTTCCTTCCTGCTGCATACAAGGATATTGTAGATCCTTTATCCAAATAAATGGGTTCTTTGGGCACCCCGAGAACATGTTTCTCTTTATGAATACAGATAATCGCCAACATGTACGCGAACTTGCCCTGCGTCGGATCCTGAAAGTTCAGTGTGAGAATAGAGCAGGTATACGAAAGCTTGAGATCCCAAAGATAAACTTTGATGCTCAGGATTACATCGATCTTATAACGTGAACCAACATTGCTGAACCACCTATTTAAGGATGAAGTTTCTTCACTAATTTAGAGAGATTTTCAAAAACTGAAATTTGATCGCTTCCCTACCACATACAACCAAGCTGTATAGAGATGTGTTAATCTAGTTACAGCTGCATAAACTGCTGTTTGTGATAACGAGAGAAGAGATGGATTCATATGTGCCAAATTGCAGTGAGTTCTACTTCCCCACTTCAATACGAAATTAGATTTTACTTACTAAAACAAGTTTGTAATATTTACCTTTTCTAAGAAATAACTCATTTTTTATGTTTTTCTCTTCTGCAGTGATTTAAATAAAGAGCATTTTCAACAACGTATTTTTGTATACTTATCTTGAAAGAGATTGTGAGATTTCGATCATATTGAAGTAGCTTTTTCTAACATTTTAGCACTTGAAGTGCTGAATTTTAGGGTGCTTGCGGCACCTAAAAACGTCATCGTCGCGGGGTTCATATTTTTATGTCTAAACATACTCATCATGATCATGATGAGGTACATATTACGAAAGTTATTAAAAAAATATATTTTTTGCCTCGTTTAACTCCACCATAATGTGAACAGTACAATGGTTTTTACCACAGGTCTTTAGAACCAACCGTTCTTGAGATATCAAAACTTATATAAAAAACGCAAAAAACCTCGTGCACCATAAAACAAATATGGCTGCCATCTTATATTATCATCAATCAAATTTCATCATATTTCAATCAAAAGAAATAAAAATAAAATAACAGTGATTTCAAGCTACGAGGTATGTAAAAAAAGTAATAAGACTGACAACACTGCGAGCGATCTGGCAACGCTGTGTTGTTCTACTTCACGAGAGTGTTAATCCCTTCCAGATGCTCAGCCCGAGTTTCAACTCCGTACAGCCATCACGTGATTTTTGAGAGCGCCATCAATTAAGTTGTGTTTTTGTTGTGTGTTATGAAAATGGAACAGCGGAATTTAAAGCAACGTTATGCCATCAAGTTTTGTGTTAAACTTGGGGAATCCGCGAGTGTGACCTTTAAAAAGTTGAAACAGGCCTATGGGGAACATTCCTAATTAAGAGCAAGTTTTTCGCTGGCACAAATCGTTTTTGTAAGGCCGAGAACACGTCGATGATGAACCTCGCTCAAGGAGACCTTCAACTTAAAAAACTGAAGAAAACATCGAACATGTGAAGGCTCTTGTGAGATCAGGCCGTCGTTTAACAAAAAGGATGATGAGTGACCAGTTAAACTTAAACACTTTCACCGTGCATCAAATTTTAACCAAATATTTACACATGCAAAAGGTTTGTGCCAAAATGGTGCCGAAAAACCTCACAACTGAGCAGAAGGACAATCGATGAAACGTGTGCGTTGATCTTCTTTAGAGGATTGTCAATGACCACCAATTCTTCAATCGTGTGATCACAGGTGATGGATGAATCCTGGATTTTTGAGAACGATTCGGAGACAAAGCGACAAAGTCAGGAGTGGCACACTGAGACATCTCCTCGACCGAAGAAAGCTCGAATGAGCAAATCAAAGATCAAGACAATGCTGATTTGCGTTTTTGACAGTAGGGGTATCGTGCACAAAGAATTTGTTCCTCCAGAACAAACTGTCAACTAGTGTTTTACAAAGATGTCCTTGCAAGGCTCAGAAAAAGGGTGCTGCGTGTGAGACATTGCAGACAAGTGGATGCTTCATCATGACAACGCCCCATGTCACACGGTCATCTCCATAACGGACTTTTTGTCCTCAAAATGCATCCCTGTTGTTTCCCAATCCCCCCTATTCACCCGATCTGAGTCCTTGTGACTTTTTTCTTTTCCCGAAATTGAAAATGTCTTAAAAGGACGCCATTTTGGAATTCTGGAGAACATTCAAAAGAATGTGACCGACATGTTAAAGGTCCTGCCAGTTGAAGCCTTTCAGCGCTGCTGCCAAGACTGGGAACAACGACTTCGCCGGCGTATAGCTGCCGAAGGAAACTACTTTGAAGGGGACAATATTGTTTGAAAAAAATAATAACTTTGGTAAATAAAAAAAAGTCTCATCACTTTTCTCACACACCTCGTATTAATACTTAGGGGTGATAACACACAAACGATGATCAGTTATTGAAATGGTGGAGTGACCAATTTATTTTTTCTGGACTTCAGATGGATTAACCCTTCCTAAGCTTCATTCATTGTCCTCGAATATTAAAATGAATTCGTGGAAATTGAAAAAGAGTGAAATAATTCTTGGAACTATTTTATAGTAGCATTCTATAGAAAGAATTTGAACCATATTTTTACTTACTAACCTTCATTCATTGTCCTCGAATATTAAAATAAATTTGTGGAAATTTAAAAAGGGCGAGTTAATTCTTGAAACTATATTATAGTAGCATTCTATAGAAAGAATTTGACCCACATTTTTACTTACTAACCTTCATTAATTGTCCTTTAATATTAAAGTGAATTCGTGAAAATTTAAAAAGGGAGAAATAATTGTTGGAACACCTTTTTCCATTTTATTTTCTAGTAGTAGCAAGGGCAGCTGCCTCATAGAATAAAAATAAAAGGGAATAAAGCCCTCTTCAAATTGAAACGTATGTGTATCGGGGCTGTATGCGAATTAGTACGCATTTATTAGTGGCTAATAAAAACAGTTTTGGAATAGTTTTGAGATTTATTTTGAAAGAAATCGTCGTATTTCACTTTGCCCCCCTTCCTCGAAACTAACATGAGTTGCCACCCTCTATTCAGATCCTGGGTACGCACTTGGATCTACGTTAGATTTTTATCTAACGTTTAAATGAGATCGTGTCATACTTGTGAATCTGTTATCATGTCTATATCGTGGTAAAAATTAATCATTGTCAAAATTTTGATTGTATGGTAGGTACCGTCCCTCAATTAAAATTTAGGTAATTGACAATCATTGTTATTAGATAAAATCTTAATAAGCTATGTTATGTAATTATTGGTCACCTTGTATATAGTTTCTGTTTACTGTATTGTACATTGACATCTTAACTGAGTCAGAAAGAACTATTACCATATTCTATACATTTTTTTAAATAATAAAAAAATGCAAGTGGAGGCCATCAATTGATTATACAACACAATAAATTAATTGATTAGGGACGTTATAATCGGACTAACAAAACAATTATTGAGTTAAGATCTAAATATGATTGAAGAAATTATATTCAATCGACATATCCTACTTAATTTACACAACCTACATGAAAGATGATTTTAGACAATAGGTCATAAATTTAATATTAAAAGGTCAAAGTTGTAACTTACATTAAAGTTTGAGGTTAGAATTTTAGTGTTCCTGTTGCGCTTAACTACTACAAACTCGATTAAATGTCCAAAAAGTACTTAAATCAAGTTTTTAACAGTCTGAAATTTTGCATAAAGTATTTCTTGAAAATAAAAAAAAGCCTGACAAAAGCGCGTACTACAAACTCGATGTGCGTTCGAACGTTTGTGCAATAATATACCCGGAGACGTCGAGTCACGCACCCTTCCGACGACCGCATATTGATGACTTGTTTATGAAGCGGAATGGACGTTTTAAACGCACCCACCCCTTCCTAATTAACACTCGAATTCAGCCACAAAAGACAATGCCCTCGTTAAGCTTTACACAATCCATGAGGGTTACAAAAACCAAGAATAAATAAACTTTAAAGTTTATATATCTTTACAGCAAATTTAACTGATCGACTTTCAGTTAAATATTTATTTATTATATTGTTTTCTGCGTTTGGAAGAATATTCAACGCCCCTAAGCACCGGTGCGTGTTTCGCAAGATAATAAATATTGCTTTTCAATATGCTACCAATTTTAGTCTGAATCCAATTCTGATGGATTTTTACATGCGTTGGAAGCGAAGAGTCAGATTGGATTTTAATATTTAAAGGGAGAATTTTAAATCCAACAAGATATGAATGGAATTCCTGGGAGAAGTTTTTGTAATAATACAAAAACTAGGACTACAATAAACGTCTGTCTAGGACGAGGCGTTCGAACCTTATTGAAAATTCTATTTTTGTATATATTCATTTTTAGTCGTATAGGGATCGAAACACGGAACTAAATACAAATTTAGTGAAGTCAGACGAGATTAGGTCTAAGCTAAACAGATAGTAATTACAGACAATTATTCATCACAACGAACCAAACTGATTAAATATTATAATTTATATTAACCGCTGATAGATAATGATAGCTAACTATAATGAATGAAGATCGTCAGAGTAGTCCGACTCTACAAACAGTAACTCCAGAAGCATACTTAGGTATGTATACAGGGTGTCCCATCAAGGCGTAGTCAGACTTTGCCAGTGTTTAGATAACCATTAAAGAAATTCCTATATAACATTTTCCTCGTACCTCTATACTTTTGGAGAAAAACGGCATCGCAATTCAGCCTAATGTTTTCAAATTTAATAGTATGAATGCACATGACACATATTTTAAAGTTCAAGGTGATAACAATACTACTTACTTGTTTTTGAGAATGTGCAAGCTTTTAAGCTAATAAAGTAATAACTTGTCTTTGTTTTGGCCAAGTGTTTCGTGGAATAAGAACAGATAAATAAATAAGAAACGTACTCGTGTTTGATATCATGTTTCAAAAACGGTATTTTTGTTTTGTTTTGATTACTGCTTTGTAAGACAATTTTATATTCTTTTAATAGGTACGTTAACCCCTATCATGTGTAATACAAGCAGGTCTGTGAATAAAGAAATATTTTCGTATTAATTTTGTTTACAGGAAGTCAAATAAGATATTTTCTAAAATTCGCTGTAAGGTAAATTAGTATTCTCTTAGTAGTATTATGTGTTTTGTATTAGATTTTTGTTTCTGATAACCGCGTGCCAGTTCTGTTGTTTTTTGGGCATGCTGTACAGTATTATTTCCAACCATTTTTTATTTAAAATAATATTTAATCCTAGAAAGTACATACTATGTAATAAATAAAGGATACCGATTTCTAGTGAAAAGCAATAAAATTATCACTGTAGATACCGTAAATATTCCTAAGAATTGTGACTAATAAATTGGACACAGCTGCATAAGTACTAAAATAATGAAAACAACCCCTCCGATTACTTTTATTTTGAGTACATATTATGTTTGTAAACACTCGGCCAATGTAGGGCCTAACAATTTGCAAATCCCTTACACTGAAGTTTTTAGTAAAATAGTATAACAGTATTTACTTATTTTTTAGGCATTGTTTTTATACTATGTAAATAAATTACCAGCCATTAAGGTCATTCTATCAAAGCATAAAAAATAAAGGTTTTACTAAAAGAACTGTGTACTACTGTGTTTAGATTTTACAGTTCCAATAAAATAAATAATAAATAAAAAATAACAATACCCATTGATGGATAGATTAAATTATCGTCTTTAGTTAATTATGTTTATTAACGAATAACATTACATCATGATATCATTAAATAAAATTTAATGATATCATTAAATGGGTCAGTATTAAAATGATGTAATTTCTGTCTGCGTTTCCTATTAGAATACAGGGGAATCCCCTGGATTAATAGAACCTTTTAAGTTCTTTCAACACCATCCAAAATGGAACTTGCACCGTCTGCATCCTTGTGCTAATTCAACAGATGTCACGTTTCTACTGATGGTGTCAATTTATAAAGAGCTTGCTTGCATTTAATCCTATTCGACTTAACACCTGACCTACATCAATTATACGTACTTTTCTGAAAACGTCGGTCAAAATTATTAAAAATTTTAACTTTCTCTAATCAAAAAACTTTTTTAAGATTTTTTGTTCCAAATGCCATCAGAAATGCGTTGGTAAAGTCTGGTGCAAGGACTATGAGGCACCCTATATATAGAACAACAACGTAAAACTTGTAATGTGGTAATAACATGTACATTAGGATGATTAAAAAAAGTGATCACTTAAATTTCTATGGGAGCACCTCTTCATAACCAATATTGAATAAAATAAGAGGAAGCTTGAAAAGATTTAAAATCGATTAATGTTTAGAGATCCGTACAAGAGATTTTTAGATTATTCTACGAAAACAGAAAATATCAAATATATTTATAAATATAAATATATTTATAAATATAAATATATTTATAAATATATCAATATCTTTGTTAATTGGACAGGGAATTTAATGAAATTTGTCTAAAATTAAATCAATATAATATGGTAGTCAACATACTAATTAAATTAATCCTAAGATCATTTATTAGTTTTAAAAATGTTATTAATTAATTGATACCCAAAAATGTATCAGCAATCTTTGTGTAATTATTTTTCATTTTATAAGTAAATTAAAATGAAATAGAAAAACCGTGCGTTTCTGAGAGTTTTTAATAATACACACGATTCCTACTCAATGTAGATGCCGTCAAATTACTACCATTACCGAATTCATGTACGGGATATTAGGAACGTTTCATGTAAAATATAGAAGGGCGCGCTATTTATTTCCACTGCATTTCTCTACTAGTGTTGACCGCTACATGATTTCGTGACAGTTAATGCTTTATAAAGTTTATAACATCGGAGTACACATTACACTAGTTGATTCTCTACATGGCGATAAATACTTCATTAAAAAAACGCAAAAAAATATTTATTTCTTAACCTTTTTCTGCGTCATAAACTCAGTTCATTATTGCTCTGTTAATTATTTCAACTAAGAAATCAATTCCACTAATTGTTTTTCGTAATTTGAAAATATCTTAAAGTAGCTAGTCCATCATACGTTTTGTTGGAAGTTTTTTTACCTTTATCTTTGTGATTCATATTGCATTTAGAGTTATTTAACTGTAACTAGCGCAGGCTAGTTCTGTTGTGATAATTTTCTTGTACTATTCAGATATCGTAGATTTTTAACTTTATTAATTTTCATAGGTGATACATATTAAAACTTTGTATATATATTTTTTTGTAATTTAATTTTGTTAACTTTTAATTCATTATGTTTTGATCTTGATCTATAGTTGCGATTGTTTATTTTTTATTTTATTTCATTTCATGTGTACCTGGCCATTTTTGGTATTTTTAATGGAAAAAATAGTAAAAAATACCTGGCGCCTTTTTAGTAAATAAAGTTATGAACTCACAACACCCTGCTCTCTGACAATTTAGCTTCCGAGGCAAATGTATAAAATTAATTATATAGGAGAATGGTTACACAGTCTACGTGAGTGTATATTAAATAAAGTGAAAGTAAATATTACATCAATTCAATTTCAGCCAAGTTTCATTAAACTCCAAGTGCACAAGGATGTTGAGCAATTTTTAAATATTTTTGTATCTGTATAAAATCTTTTATTTTTAGAGAACAATTTAGAATATACTTGGAAGCGTCCTCTAAACATTAATCGATTTTAATTTTTTACTTCCTTTTCTTTTTATTCAATATGGAATGCTACGAAAGAGTGCACCCGTAGAAATTTAAAAGTAATCTTTTTTTAATCACCCTAATGTACAACTAAGTAAAACAACTTAATTCTTATGCGAAAGGCCATCTCAAATGTAATTGAAAGCCATCTTTCAAGGTCGCGTTGATAATGTTAGCGACTAGTAAACAGATAAATTATAATTCTAAATTTCGACACGTCCCGTAAATTAAGAGTAACTCGATATTTCGTAATTTGCCAAATTTTCTTACTATTTACTTACTATTATATAATGAATGAAATACGAGCATGAGGATAATGCAAATAATCTTATTGAAATTCAATTAAACCGTGGAATTAGAAAACTGCTAAGATTTGGACTATAATAAATGTTTATTGCCTGTTGTTTTTTGCTATTGAAAATCTTTTATCATCATTAGAGTAAAACAAATGTCTGTTTTGATAAACTTTTACTACCGCTTGGCATTAATTTAAGCATTCCGAAACACTCAAAGTGATCGTTAGGTAAACAACACAACTAAAAAGTAAATATATTGTCCAAGTAAAACACATAAATAGATTGTTTGCCAACTAATGTCAACCATGGCAGATTTTGGATCTCGCATAAGAATATTACAAGCAAAATAATATATTAAAGTCATTTATCGAGGCTGGATCAAAGGTGGTTGGTTGAGCTCCTAAAGAGAACTGAATTCGCTTAGCACCAGCCCCCCCTTGCTCGAGAAGCAGATTTTTAGGTCGCCCGCGGTGTGGTTGGAAGTGTTTTGTCGTTGGAGTGCATGTTAATGTAGGATAGTTCATTGAATAGGTTAATAATAACTTGTTTGGGTAATTGAATTAAGTTTTTAAATTTTATTTAGTATCATATTGCAAATATTTTTTATATATGTGTTATTAGTTTGCTTTCTTTATTTCTTATTTTTTATTATTTGCTAATTTGTATCGCGTATCCCTTTATAATAAATTGGTCACTGGTTTATAGAATTTGTTGGGTCTTATTAACTTGGGTAACTACAAGTTCCGGCCTCTTCATCGCTGTTAAACTCACGCCCGCGCGAAGAGCTAGCTTGGACCCGGCTAGGCAAGCTATATTTGGAAAAACGAAAATGGATTCAGATGAATTCAGAACTCAATGAGTTAAAGCTCTATATAAAGTTATTACTTATGGAACAAACACACTTAAATAGGTTACATAATCATGGAACAAGCAGGCTGTGTTACTCTGGATAACAACTTAGGTTAGACAGCTCCCGAATTAAAGAAAAAACCTTGAAAATGCATTGTTCCTAATTATCCTACCATACCACCATGAAAAACTCTAACCGTAGTGTTACACTGTTCTAAATTAAACTATTCTTCAGAATTTATCTATCATTCCTACTGCCTTTATCTGCAATAGCAGACTCAATACCAGTTACCATTTTAAAAAGTAAGTATGAAAATAGTCCCATTAGCTAAATTAATTTTGTTCGTTTCGTTTAAAACGATGATATACTTTATTATTACCGAAATAATTCAAAACCCGGATTTTTTACATTTTTCAGAAAAAAATATTACAGTCCACATTTAATATAATTTGCATTCACATGTACACTACGTGTGTGAGTAACTTTGTAAAACCAACTAAATTTAAATATTTCATTTTGTGAATGTAACCCTAAAAATCTAGCAAATGTAGTACACACAGCGGACGGAGGACGTGGTTGGAATGTAATTGAAATAGCAAAGTTAACGACAGAATTAATTTTCACTAGGGAGTTTAATAGCTCTAGTTATTTTGAGCCCCTTTTCTTTGGTGTGATAAGTTGAGAATTGAGATTTCTTGAGATGCTAATTTGTATTTAAATCGTGCATCCGGGAAAAGACGTTTGTCTCTGTTGAAATTCTCGCAATTTCAAATTTTATGCGGCCCTTACAACTTGAAGTTGTACATATATGTATTGACAAAATGCCAGGTTTAGATTCAAAAGAACGTTGAAACTTTAGCATTTCTGACGGTTTTGTATCAGCCAAATATTCCTAAAAGCACGTTCTGGTGTCAGTCCTACCACACGTTGAGCCCACTTGAACATATATGAAATTTATCAAAATTATTCGGCGACATTATAATCTTCTATAGTCGCACGTGTGGGGAATGTTGAACAATATGAGCCTTCGTATTTTTAGGGGGGATAGAAAATGCTTAGGATATTAAATTTGATTATGGTTGTTTATCAAAGATAAATCTACACGATTTTGGGATTTTCTTTATCCCATGAATAAACATGGGCAACTCGTAATGTCCTGCTTATTTCACATGTAATATTTAAATTCAATAAAAGATACCTTCTTGCAATTTTAAAACATTGCTGCAAATTCTAGTATCTGTTGAATAAATTACATAAATTAATTTGACTTAAGAAGATAGATTATTCAAAACAAAGTAAAGTTTCAAGGCAGTTTTTATTATATTGACAAAATATACCTAATGGCAAATACTTTAAGACTATCTCAGGATGATTTTTCTTGTAAAAAGGAATCGCAATTACGAAATAAATTACGAATGCTTGCATTAAAAAAATCCTTGGACAAATTCTAAGAAAAGGAACTCCTCAATTAATATCGAAACACAGCGTCATAGAGCTTCAAAATAGCAGTATTATTAAAGTATTATATTGAGATGTCCATCTCATTGAAAATTTATTGAACGATAAGATCGTAAACGTAAAGACAATTATTTCACGTATCAAATTAAAATAAAAGATGGATATGCTAGGTGTTAAGGCATAATTAATCTAAAGGCTACATATTGGGACACAGTTAGATTCAACAATATTTAAAATAGGACTCAAGAATAAAATCATGCAAACATAACCTCAATTTATGTATATGTAATAAAAGGTTTGATTTAAAAAATGGATATCAATCATTTAGATTGTTTTATGATAATACATGTTTATGCAACCCAAGTTGCATATTGGAATGGTTTTTCCATTTGTAGGGAAGATGTAATCTCCTTGTTTAAATCTAGAGGCTACGAATATTAACGTAGGATGGATTTTTCTATTTTCCAAGAGACTAACTCAGTTTCGGGTTGCTAGTTAACTAAAAACATATAAATTAGGTCAATCTAGTAATGACTAATATAGCACAATAAGCTTTTAAACTCTTATATAATAATCCTAAGCATTTTTATTACTGATTTTGTTGCTATGCTTCAGTTTTGTTGATATTGATTCTTATACTATTTTTCTCGCCATTGTTTTAATGCAAAACACTTGGAGGACTGTATGCTGGACAATTTGACTATAAATTGACTTCATTTTAATTAATGTCAAAGATGGAACTTGTATATGCATCATTTGGTTTATCCGATTGTTGTAATGGATCGTAATATATGTTTTTCTTAAATTGTAATTATGTTCCTGTGGAAATTTCATATGTATTAGCTATATTGTGTAATTATGTATCCATTTTGTAAAGGATAAACCTGGATTTATTGAATTTTGTGTATAATTAGGTCATAATGAGATTTGTTCATTGTCAATCGTTTTGGTCTGAGATCTTCGTTACGATGTATTCTAGGACATAAGTGTGTGATATTGTTTTGATCCTTGTTTTACCAGCTATAATTCTGTGTTTATGAAATTAAAATCCGTGAGAAAATTTAACAGCTGAGTGAAAATTGTGACGTCATAAAAATTATTCGCGTTGCAAATGTTTGAAAAGTTACAGCGTCGGCATTTGTTTTTACAAAACCTATAAAAGCTGGAGCCAAATTTAACAAATTCAGTTGATTAAAAGCATCTGGCGAATCTATGCTTGACTCCGCATTGAAAATCTGTAAATTAAGTTGGGTTATGTTGTAACCATATGTTTGACCTTGTGCTTATGTCAACATATAAAGTACAAACAAGATTGAAATAAAGTTTGAAGTATTTACCTGAACTTTTTAAAAGTTAAAGAAGATTTAATTATTCTTCAACAAGTATATGGAAGTGTGAACGAGTTATTTCAAAATAAATTCTGGGAGAATTTATTTTCCATTATCGATTTCATGAATTGACGTTTTTATAATACCAAATCATCTGACAGTTGTAAATGCAGTGATACCAATAGCGAATAGAATTTGAAGGAAATTCTTTTTACATTATATACCAGGTTGGTCGAAATAAAAGGTTTTTAATTTGATTTGCCAATAATAAAATTTACAAAGTTTATCTGAATAATTTCAGAATCATATTGTTTAACATTAAAGGTTTTTAAGAGAATTTATTTTTCATAAATAAAACAATTCAATTTCTCTTTTATTAAAATTTATTTTTCATAAAGTAAAGTATTTGAACATTTGTGAATATTTTTATCTGATTTTTGATTTGTGTTGTTGTTTGTTCAAGTGAAGAACTGTAATAGCCCAATGTCAGGTTATTACGACTATTTAACACACTTGAGCAAGCTTGGGAATTAATTTCTTAATTGATTTATTGTTCTATTTTGAATAATTTTTCTTTTTATGTTCTTTTAATTTAAATTTCCATTTATTTTCATAAATTAAATAAAGATTGTGTTTTTTCAAATTTATTTATGTGTTTAATTGATGTGCATACAAACATCCATTTCTTTTTCTCTTCATATTTAGAGTGTAGCCTGTTGTTGTCCAGTTGCAGAAGCCCAAGTGTTTTCATTGTAAGTGTTTCTTTTCTTTCAGGTATAAGAATCAATAGGATTTTATTAATTCAAACAATTCATGCTCTATCGAATAAACCCTGAGTTAGCCGATTGGGAAAAGGAAGAATATTTGGGGTGTATTTTATTTTGTTTTATTTTAATTCACCGCATATATTTTATGTTTGCCTTGAACGTGTGGCATATTTATCAAGTTAAATACACCGCAATATGAATAACAAGCACTATTATTGGCTTACTATTTAGATTTAAAAATAAATTTAAATTTTATTAAATTTAGAAATAAACAAAGGTTCACCCTTCAACGGCATTTAAAGATACTTATGGTTTTGCTTAAAATCGGTTGCATTCAATTAACAAAGATACTAGTGAATACGATAATAAAATTCAACACAGAACAATATTTTTTGCTTTCAAATAAAATTTATCAAATATAATCCCTCTTCTTGCTCCTTCTCACGCTCTTTCAAATATAAAAACCAGTTCTTTTTTCCTGAATGTTATTTATGTTATTTTCCTGTATTGCTTATATTTTTCTATAACATTATATTTTAATTTTGTTTTTTCTCACGACTGTTGAATGTAATAGAAATAAAACTTCATAGGTTTCAGTCTTTATACTATTTACTTGTCTAATTCACCACTTCATCGACGTTTCGACAATAGGTTCATTGTCTTTATCAAGATCTACAAACAATTTTTATACATTACATATATGTTAAAAGGTTAATTACAGTTACACAATTGACACTTAATGTTATCATAGGTTAAAATTTGTTTTTAAATAATTATAAACATTTGTTAATTAATACTTACTTATGATGATTTTTTTAATATATGTTTGATAATATTGAGCAACAATTATATTTAATGTGATTTTCTTAATTTTAATAAAATTAATAGCACGTAATACCAACAACGTGGTGTACAGGAAGCAGGTTCTTAAGGAAACAACATTCATTTTTCCTGGGATTGGAGATGTCAAAACGACGTGTAGTGACATCTCGCAATGTACAGTATGTTTCATCTTAAATATACACCTAATATGTAATAAGTTGAATGTTTTAATTATTACTTATAAATTAATAAACTGTCAGATAACAACAATAAGTTTGATGAGAACCTTTATAAGTTAATTAAATTAAAATATATAGCACTTAGTTTTTGGATATCAGATTGATAATTTACAGTATTGTTTTTGTTTTTTTGTATGTGGAGCATTTCTAGTATTAGTCTCCTTGTTAAGTTACTTTCTTGTTTCAAAATTTTTACATTGTCGAAATCAAAATTATGGTTATCTTTATATGTATGATTCACTAAGGATGTTTTTGTATTACTTAAGTTTTTTTTCATAACGCTTGATTTATGTTCTTTTATTCTATCTTTACAATATCTTTTTGTTTGTCCTATGTAATACATTTTTTTGTCCTTACAATCTCCACATGGGATACAGTAAATTACATTAGATTCCATATCAATTGGAATTTTACATTTAAGTTTACTGAATAATTTGTTAACTTTTTTGTTAGTTTTAAATGCAATAGATTTTTAATACAATAAAAACAAAACAAATTAAAAAAATTGAAAACATTAAAAAAAATAGATTACCATCACAACCTCACAACAACTCGGAAGTTAACAATAATTGGATAGTTAATCTTACGAACAAAGATATCCCTTTAGATATTAAATACTTAATAAGCTTAGGGCCAAAATTTTCTGTTAACTATGAAACTTCAGAAATCCCTATCTTAGATGTAATTGCTGATTGTGAAACAATAATACAAAGTAAGGTACCTGAATCTGAAAAAGATAAAACTAGGGCGTATGCGACTAATATTATCACTAATTTTAAAATAAAAAATAACACACCCAATCAATATGAGAACGAAAAGTTCCTAAAAACAACCTTTAAGAAAGCTAAAGGCTTTTTCAAAACGAATAGTGATGTACTTGTATGTAAAGCTGATAAGGGGGGCAAGACAGTTGTCGTTAGTAAGGACGAATATGAAACCAAAATGCAATGTTTACTTGATGACACTAAAACATATAAAGTCATAGATAGTGACCCTACTAATAATATACAAAAACAATGTAATAAAAAGGTCAAGCAACTTTATGATAATAATTGGATTGATACTCCAACAAAAAAGAGACTTACTACCACAACTGGAATACCTCCCAGAATATATGGTACATTTAAGGTTCATAAAAATGAAATACCTCTAAGACCCATAGTATCATGTATAGGTAGTCCAACTTACTCATTAGCAAAAATGTTGGTAGAAATCATCAACTCATCATTACCAGAAAATGAATTTGATGTTAAGAATTCATTTGAATTTGTAAAAATAATTACAACCCAAAAGATACCTAACGATCATACTATGGTGTCTTTTGATGTAATTTCCTTATTTACAAATACACCATTAGATCTTGTAAATGAAACCATCTCAGAAAAATGGGAATATTTGGAGAAAACCATGCCAGTTCCTAAGGATAAATTTATTGAATTAGTGGAATTTTGTTATAATTCAAGTTACTTTATGTATAATAACGTATTTTATGAGCAATGTTTCGGAGCAGCAATGGGTAATCCAGTGTCACCAACCTTGGCAAATTTAGTAATGAATAAATTATTAGAAAAGGTTATACCTACTTTAGATTATAAAATAGTATTCATTAAAAAATATGTGGATGACTTATTTCTAATAATTCCAAAAAATAAAGTTTATTATACATTAGAAAAATTCAACAATTTTAGTCCTCACTTACAATTTACATACGAATTAGAGGAAAACAATAGATTACCATTCTTAGATACGGTTGTTATAAGACAGGAAGACGAAAACCTAATAACGGATTGGTATGTTAAAAAAACCAATAGTGGCAGGATATTAAGTTATTTATCTGCACACCCAATGCACCAAAAAATAAACACAGCTCTGGCCTTAAAAAACAGAGTTTTAAAACTTAGCCACAAAAAGTTCCACAAAGAAAACTTGAAAAAAATTAAAAACATCCTAATAAATAACTCATATCCACCTAGCTTAACAAATAAATTGTTGCAAAAAAAGAATGACCAGGTCAATGAAATAAATGAGTCAAATAAACAAAATAACAATGCTTACTTTAGACTCACATACATCAAAGGTCTATCAGAAAAACTAAAAAAAGTTTTTTTAAAAAATAACATATCTATTGCATTTAAAACTAACAAAAAAGTTAACAAATTATTCAGTAAACTTAAATGTAAAATTCCAATTGATATGGAATCTAATGTAATTTACTGTATCCCATGTGGAGATTGTAAGGACAAAAAAATGTATTACATAGGACAAACAAAAAGATATTGTAAAGATAGAATAAAAGAACATAAATCAAGCGTTATGAAAAAAAAACTTAAGTAATACAAAAACATCCTTAGTGAATCATACATATAAAGATAACCATAATTTTGATTTCGACAATGTAAAAATTTTGAAACAAGAAAGTAACTTAACAAGGAGACTAATACTAGAAATGCTCCACATACAAAAAAACAAAAACAATACTGTAAATTATCAATCTGATATCCAAAAACTAAGTGCTATATATTTTAATTTAATTAACTTATAAAGGTTCTCATCAAACTTATTGTTGTTATCTGACAGTTTATTAATTTATAAGTAATAATTAAAACATTCAACTTATTACATATTAGGTGTATATTTAAGATGAAACATACTGTACATTGCGAGATGTCACTACACGTCGTTTTGACATCTCCAATCCCAGGAATATGAATGTTGTTTCCTTAAGAACCTGCTTCCTGTACACCACGTTGTTGGTATTACGTGCTATTAATTTTATTAAAATTAAGAAAATCACATTAAATATAATTGTTGCTCAATATTATCAAACATATATTAAAAAAATCATCATAAGTAAGTATTAATTAACAAATGTTTATAATTATTTAAAAACAAATTTTAACCTATGATAACATTAAGTGTCAATTGTGTAACTGTAATTAACCTTTTAACATATATGTAATGTATAAAAATTGTTTGTAGATCTTGATAAAGACAATGAACCTATTGTCGAAACGTCGATGAAGTGGTGAATTAGACAAGTAAATAGTATAAAGACTGAAACCCATGAAGTTTTATTTCTATTATATTTTAAATTTAAACTGTTCATGTAAAATTATTCTAAAGTGTTACAAAATTACTAATGATTAAAATTGCAAATAGTTTTAACTAAACATTTTCCCATTAAACGTAAAACATAATTTTCTATTTGCTTATTTTACTTTAAAATCTAAAAAATTGAGCTTTATTTTAATAATTGGATTGTATTTATTTTTAAATTTAAAAAATTAATAGTTAAAAAATTTACAGGAATAATGAAACTATACCTATTTTCGAAACCTTCTTGGCATTATGTGCAGCCTAGCTCAGAAATTGAAGAATTTAATTTAAAATTTACATTTTTAATAAAAAGCCTTTAGTAGTACCAGAGCATTCAAGGTCATCTGATAATTGCTTTTATTGCGTGCAGGCATGTTTTTAATTACTTTTTTAATGCGTTTTGACATGTTAATGGGTTTTTGCCTGCTGCGATGACGCAACGTCCCAAACTTCAAATTACCAATCATTCAAATAATAGCTTTAAATTTTAGCTATTGTTACTTTGTTTTCCATAACGTCACAAACTTTGTAAACAAACCAAACTGTTTATGGCTTAATCACTAAGAGCATTTTCGAAATTAGATTTTAAATATCATTCTATTTGGCGGCATAGCATTATTTTCTACAAAAGTATAGAGGAAAAATTTTTGCATTTTTCTAAACAATTTAAAAAAATTCAAACTCCCCTAGTGTATGTTTACCAAGATAATTTTAAATTCAAATACTGCCATATTTAAAAAACACGAATTGTTTTAGATTTTAAATTGAAAAATAAAACGCCAGTGTTTCTCAACATTCTCTTGCAAACAAAATGACACATATTAAAACCAGAAAGATCGGGGAAAAGTGGTATACATATCTAGTTAATAGGCAATTAGATTTTAAAACAAGAAACATTACCCTAATTAGGGGCGAGTGTTTCTAAAAACAAGTGCTGAAATAGATATAGCTAGACGTCATGACTTTTTTATTTAGGTTTTTGCTAACATAAACATGTTTTGTTTATTTCAAAGATAAATAGGAAAGTTAATCACATATTATTTCGAGAAATTTGAATCGCACCAGAGCAAGTTATTTGAATTTCTGAAAATATCCAGTCAGGATTGTATGTATTTGAGTGCTAATTTAAAATTTAAATGTTTTGTTGGCAACTTTAAAAATATTTTAGTAAACACAATAATTATTTTAAGCATGAAGAAAAATATTCAAACATAAATTTGAAATAAATTTTACCCTAAAGAATAATTTAATTGCAAATATCGTATACACTTACAAATCATTCGGCTGTATGTTATTTACATCCAAGATATTTTTAATAACATTGAATTAAATGTATCTTACAAAATAAAATCCTACTATATAATAAGTTAAAATCAAATTAATAATTCAAAAATAAATTTAAAACCTGAATAAAATAAAAAGCTACTAATTTTTTTGATTTCACTTGTTTCTGACTGTTAAGATTTTTTAAGTACTCAAATGTAAATCCGAGACTTTAGTAAAAAGTATAAAGTAGGTGCTAAAAGATCTGAAAATAAACATCACCATATTAGAATCTTCATTTTAATACTATAGTTTTTTAATTTTTAAACTTCTGAATTAAAATAAAAAAGTTCTAATCAAGCATGGTTTTTAAGTTAATTAATTCTAATAAAGATTCTATAAAAATACATTAGGTCTTAAAAATTTGTAAATGCATTTGATTTTAATTAAACTATTTTTGTAGAAATATTAAAGAAACCCAAACGGTTATAATTTACAGACTGTAGTATAATAAGCCAAATAATTATTTTTTTTTTAATAAAATGCTTATTTGATTTTCACACCATTACATAACCTGTTTTTAACGGCTTTACAATATTTTTATTTCAGTTATTGCTTGCTTTAGAATAATATTGGGAGAAAAAAACGTGTACAGTAGAAACTCTTTAATCCGAACCTATAAATGCAAGGCTAATCCGTATTAACGAGGAATTCGGATTACTGGATGTACGAATATAAACAATTACTTTATGCCATGGTATTTTATTATAAAGAACTTAGCTTATGTAATTTACTAATTTAATTTTTATTACTTACATTTTTGTATATTTAATTATGAAAATCAGTAATTTGTTTACTTGAGAAAGTTTTCTCTTTCTCTTTTTATAGCGATGTGCCCTCAATTCATAATCTTAGTTTCAGTGTTTTTTATTTCCTGTACCTTTGTCAGCAGACGAGATATATTCTAGAAGATTTTAGTTTTGTTTTTCTTTATATCGCTGACTGTCGATTTACCAACACCATATTTTAAAGCAATCGCTAAACACTAACCCAATATTTAATTGTTAAATAATTTCTCTAATAGTTTTAATAATGTGTGTTTTTGTTTTGACATTTTTTAATTGAATTTTGAACGTCACGAATACAAATTGTGTATTAACAAAACTGAAAGAAAAAGGTTTTAAGGTAGATGATGTCATTATACAAACAATTATGGCCATTATGGCTAAACTGCAACATCAAAACATTTAGGGCGTTTTTGTGATGGTATCATTACTATATTTATAGCTTATTCTTTACATCTGTAGCTTTCAGGGGTTTTATTACTCTTTATATTAATAACAAAAGCGTTTGTTAATCTTCGTAGAATTTGTTTACACCCGTCGGGTCGTAAGAGTATCAGTTAAAAACTGCATCAGAAATCTGCTATAAACCCATTTATAGTTAATATTCACCTTCCAAGAACGCTACATGTTCAATTTTAGTTTGTACAAAGAACTTTCTTGTTCGGATTAAAGAGATTTGTTCGAATTAAAAAGGATTTCGGAGTAAAGAGGTTTGTTCGGATTATAGCTTGTAAATGTTGCTGTTCGGATTACTGGATGTTCGGAATACAGTGTGTTCGGTTTATGAATTCCTACTGTATTATACAAAAATTTTTATCTATAACATTAATTCACACGTTTTAAAAATTTAAATCATAAAACTTTTCGAGTGCAAATAGAAAAGTCGGGTTAACCAATTAATTAATCATGGCATAACACATTACAATCCTACACAATTCAGATTTTTGTGGTGGGAGATGGTACACTCTGCAAGCTACAACCTTCCTGATTCTTCACGAGATCAAAAAATCATTTTTTAAAGATTTATAGCTAGACAGCACCCTTAAGGTACCGATTTAAAATGTAAAGCATTTTTTAAACAAAATTGTTTTGATAATAAATAAATGTCATTTACTATGGGATCTACTGTGGTGGCACGACTTTTTTATTTTTGTGTTTGTTTTTAACTTGACTTCCTGGGTTACAGAAAACTTAATTATTTAGAGTTTTTTAAAGTTCTATAATATGAACTGTGTTAATATTAATCATCGGTCAGAAACATAACAAATCCAGTGCTACTATAGAATCACTCAGAAGTAAGTAAGAAATCACTCATATGAAATTTGAATTTAAATATCAATGAAAAGTATTCAGCGTTTAGGATAACCACATCTTCAATACTACTGTTGAAATTAATTATTCGAGAAATACTACAAAATAAAAAAAATACTATTGTAAAACAAAGTACATTCATGTAATAACGAATTAACTTCAGATAAACGAAAGACATTAATTATATATTACCATTGAAGAGCCACATTCTCTTGTTAGCTTGTTTACAGTATTAAGATTAACCCTTTCTAAATGTGTACTTTGTACTTATGTAACACAGACGGCTTTGCTAATCAATGTTGAGTTTATAATTTAATTGGCTTTATTTTCATAGACACAACCATGTATTTTCTTACTGAAAACTCTATTCAAGATTAAATTAACATAACAATAGTTACTCTACTACTTTATGAAGTCTTCCTTTGTGGTAGAAAATTGAAACGTTTATTTACATTAACGAATTTTGCTTTCTCCTTCCTTCTGCTTAGTTATCTAATCATTTAGTTAAATATAAATTTAAACAAGTGTGAAATGATTAAAAGAATCAAATCATAAATATGGATTTATGGGACTAAAATTAATGCAACCGTTCCGAAATCAATAAAAAGATCCCAACGCGGAAATACGTCTTAATGAAAGATGAAAGGTAATTTTTCAGGATACGCACTGATATTCCCTTAATAAAGACAAAGTATCCAAATTTGCAGTTAAAGTGGTTTTTAGAAATTGCAAAATATTTTTCCAATTTAAATATTTAAACGTTTAATTCTTTAATAATTTAAATAATAACGTAATGGACATGCATGTCGTGAACCTTTCTAAAAGCTTAACCTTTCTCTGCCTTAGAAAGTCTTTTTTACACGTGAAACCATCAACACATAACTGTAGCAACAACTCTTGAATATTTTATATAACTTTTCAAAAGACTTACAAAACTATTTAAAGCTTTTACAAGACTGCTTTTCTGCTTCATGTTTTTATGCTTTGGAATTCATCGTTTCTTATAACGTCTAGAAGAAGAAAAAAACAACTTAATTATTCATTGGAAGGCGAAAATTAACTCTTCCAACTTTTAAGACTGGAAACTTTAGAACTTTCTCGCTTATTCAGTCTTTCCAAAGATGGAATTACATCTAAAATAATAAATAATTATAAACCAATCAAAACTTTAGGATTGTATTTATTGCGGAAAAAATATCTAATATAAAGATAGCAACAGTGTTCTTCATTAGCTTTCAAGTTTTTTCCTAAGATTAATTTTAAATTCTATAAGCGAATTATGCATAATGTGACTGCATACAGCAAAAAGAAGATTAAAAGATTAAAAGGATCCGTGAAGAAATGTCTACTGTAAATGATAAATGATCAAATACAAACGCTTTTCTTTTAATTTTTACAAATTCTGTTTAATTAAGTATAAAAAGCAAACAAATTTGCTTTAAAATAAAAGTTTACTAACAGATTACTAAAATTCATTTCACTGATCAAAGAGACATAAAATTATTGTAATAAGTATAGGTACTTCTGAGCAGACTGTTTTCGAAATAGAATCTATAAGACGAATGTACTTTTAATATCAAATCAATTCCTCCATAAATTATAAACAATAAAATGACTGTCTTTAATAATAGTTTTTTTAGTTGTTTTAATAAAATTGCGTAATACAAAAAAAATTCAAACGTTTACTCTTACAGAAACTTGTTATTACTTCTCAGGAAAATTATGAAGAGCAACCATTGGGAGGTCTCAGATTGCCGTTAGAATAACAGATTTGATTAAACGTTTGGAAAACTAACCGTTGCCCTCATTAATTCTCATTTCCTAAAGTTTAGATCCAACGACCTCTGGATGATTTACGCCAGAAAACAGTAGTTTAGCTGCATTAAATAAAAACACACGTAATTCATGCTTTCTTCTGAATCGAAGAACCTTCTTCGATGCCTACATTGGGTCCGAAGCTGAGAGATGGTTTATATCCCCCTACCCTTAAATATGTGATGAGTTAGCAATTACAAACGCGTGTCGAGATGCAATTCTACCTTCGAGCTCCTAGAAATCATGCTCCTATGATTGGAACTGCATCCACGCTCCAAGTGCATGCCAGTTTTCACGTGGTGTAGCAGTGATGTCATGTGATTAGCGTATCCAACCCTTAACTTTATTTTAGTGTAATTACATCTGGTCTGCTGATCAAAACCATTTATGGATTTTATCAGCACTGACTAGATGAACAATTTAAGACGCTTTCAATAAGGTGCTTTAATAATTTAATGATTTGTAGTAAGATTGATCATGTATCGTGTATTTTGTTAAAAACAAGAGAATAGACTTGAATCATTTATTATGGTCAAATAGCCACTTCTAACTAATCTGAATTGCTAAAGCTTTTATTAAAATAAAGTATATTGAAATTTGAAAAAAATAAAAAATGTTAGTACTGAAAGTTTGTGGAATTAATCTAGATCGCTTTTTTCCGTTCATTCGTGTTAAATAATTACTCAAGTTTGTATAAAATAGTTTCAGTGAACAGGGTTGTTCATAGAAAAGAGAGCTTTAGATATTTTAATAAGTCATAGTAGCACTTTTGAACTTCAAGCCGTCTAATAACTTGGTGGTTATTTCCTTTGCATTGGTATAAATTGGTATGACAGGGACACGATTCTTTTTGGCAATGTTCCAGTCTACTGAATAAGTCATACTGCCCGATCGGGTCTATTCAGGTTTGAAAATTTATTTTTTAAATACCTGCTAACAATAATCGATTTTCTTTTATTTTCAGTGGACTATTTTTTTCGTTGACATAAATTCACGAAAATTCTCGTTTAATAACTACATATAAACAAACCTAATATTAAGTATGACCGCGCTATATTCGCAATGAAGCTATAAACTCTTTGCAGTAACTGAAATTAAAATAAAAATAATAAACCTGCAACGATGAACATTTCAGACGTGTAATAAAAATAAAGCCGTAAAGTTTACAGTTTACGCTTTAACTGTTATGTACAATATTTCAGGTTTTATAACTTTATTTAAGCTAAGCAGTGATTATATAATTAAATGTTTCTAGAAGTATTCAAGCTTGAAAGTAAGTGCAATCAGCTTTATGATTTAACTATCCGTAATGCACTGAACTGTGGCAAGCACTCATAAAAGTACAAAACAGATTTTGATATTGGATTTAAATCAATAATTAATATAGCAAAGATGTACATGTGACCAGTTCTTTATGACCGTATTCTTTATGAATCGCAATTTCTTAGATATTAGCTAAATATTCGTACATGTGTAGAATGGATCGTGGACTATAAAAAACATATTTCGTGTATTTTTAGTTCGTCGATGTAACGTATCGACGCCTTACAGCAGTTGGATACTACAAGAAGTCACTAACGTTTTCCCTATATTATTTGATGTTATAAAAGCACCCGAAAAAAATAGAGAAACCTATTAAACCAGCTGTGACTCGGCACACAATTCACGTTTAGCGACAAACTATCTACACCAAAGATTGTAGCGAATAAACTCTACTATACCATAATACTTACGTTCTACTTAGTTAGGGCTCGACTTAGCCTGAACAATAAGCACAGCTCGTCTCTTGTTAAATTAAGGCAGGTTGTGGGTAAACTACAATATCAGCAAATGCATAGAGCTATGGAGAAGGGCGCCAGCACGATTAATTTAAAGTATTAAAATATTAACAGTAGTGCTCCCAATAACGAAGTTCTAGATTTTAACGTGAATCAGTCCCAATCGCGGAAAAACCGAATTTCTTCATTCCGTTAGAACACTTAGAACAACTATCTTAAAACACAAGAATATCACCCAATAAAAAACAATAAATAGCTCTAATAATATCATTTATTTATTCGTACAAAAAATTCCTAATCCATGCATTGGATTAATAGTGAACTAGAAAGCTTTCAGTTGTTAATTAATTATTATTATAATTAAAAATGTTGGTATATAAAAATAAATAATAACTTGAATCGTTTAAGTTCTGTAATATAACTAGATTAAAAATACTACTAAAATTCAAACTTGATCGTTATTTAAGTTTATTAGTTACTTGAAAAATCAAGTTCAGAATCTTATAAAAATACTTTTGTAAACATTCTAGCACAAAATTATCATGAATTAAGTAACGCTTAAGGTGCTTGCAGGCTTGTACACTTTTCGTATTGCGCAATCTGAAAAATGGCGCAAGTTTGATAAAATGGCAAGTTGCGATGTGTGGATACCGCTGCAAGTTCAAAAATTGCGCAATTTTCGAAGTTGCACGCCACTTTTCAAGTTGCGTACACTTTTAAAATGGCTATGTGTGAACAGTTACAGATACTGAAGTTGCGCAATACAAAAATTGACCGACGTGTTGGTTATATAAAGTGGCGCAATATTTGCTTTAGCGAAACTTTACCTTTAAAAATTATTTGTTTTAATGAATCACGTTACATATTTACTACTCATTTAATTATTAAGAATATAAATTATTGAAACATTACTTTAATTAATTAACAACTGATTTTGGTGCGTCAGAATTATATTTTCATAGAGATTTTTAAATTCTTCAGGCAGTATCAGGATCAGTACTGTTGTGAACGACTCACAACTCATATATTTTTGCATAGATACGAAATGGTACTAGGCAACGCGTATCAATAAACTAGTAGAGTCAAATAAATAATTCTTAGATATAAACCTGTGTTTTATTCCGTCTAAAAGAATTAATAATAAGTGTAACATTAACACCGCCCAAGTGTTAAACCGTTACAAATGGTGACCCGACGTTCCTGAAGAAGAATTTAGCAATACTGGTCTTTGCCTGCTGCACTGAATTCTCCAGGTGAACCACATCTAGTTGCTCCTGCGTTATCTGTCATCAGCTGCTGCTCGACTCCTGTCATCCGAAGAACCTGCTTGCGTGACTTGTCGTGGCTGGCTGAGGGTGACCGTTGGAAACGGAACTAGTGCTCTTTCTGATCCGATAAGTTCAAATCATTTATTTACTTATTTAATATTTCAAATGGCGACTGTCAAAGTTCCATTTCCAGTTTTTACGAGTAACGATGTCGACCTGTATTTTATTTTAGTAGAGAGATACTTTGCTCGTGTGCTGATCAACGATGAACTAGCTAAATATAACTTATTAACTCTAAACTTACCTTTTGACGTTTTAGGAGCTCATCGAGACCTAACTATAAATCCGCCGAGACAAAGACCATATACTACATTGAAACGGGCAGTAATAAAATCGATTCTGGGACCAAGAGAATCTCGCATTAATAATCTTTTGGAGACTCTTCAATTCTCTGGTAGTGTTAAAGAATTGCTTTTTAACATTCAGAAGTTAGCTATCGATCTTGATCTAACTGAAGAGTTGACCAAAGGCTTTTTAATAGCCAAACTACCATCAGAACTCAAAATTCAATCTTTAAATCTCAATGACTTACCGTTGATATCCTTTGTAGAAAAGTTAGATTTAATTTATTCTATGCAAAAGGCACCACAACCTTTAACTACCGCTGCATTAGAAGCTAAGCTAGACAATTTGACGACAAATCTTAATACCATTTCCAATGAACTTTCTACCATGAACAAGCGGCAATCCCCTGTAACTACTACATTCTCTCCGAACCCCCAGAATCCTCAGCATTTCAATAAACGCCGTCCCTTGCCTTCGGGCAATGCCAATTTATCATTTCCCAGGGTTAATTCAATCCCTCCAATTTCTAATTTAATATTTTTACAGGACCTAACCTACAAAATTAATTTCGTGGTTGATACGGGTGCAGATTTTTCCATTTTACCAACCCACATTGCAGTTTCCTGTAACAAAAAAATCACGCCTGCCAACATTTCATTTTTGGCCGTGAACGACACGTCAATTCCTGTGACAGGTATTATAACTTTGAGGTTACATTTCCCAATTCCTGGCCTACCGCCATGCTCCTGGAAATTTTATGTTGCTGACATATCTACAGCCATTCTAGGCCTGGATTTTTTACAGCAGCACAACCTAACTATTGACTGCTTTTCTCGACGAGTCATTTGCACAGCAAATGTCAAGCTCGCCCGAAACCGCAGCCAAGGTTGTCAATTTCCAACCCCCCCAGTTAAGACTGACTGCTCTTCTCAACGGGTCATTTGCACAGCAGATGTCCAGCCCGCTCGAACTCGCAGTCAAGGTTCCTCAACCCAACAAGTTAAGACTGACACTAAACGAAAAATATTTTCCGCACAGGCTAATGTTTTGAATCCTCCTTCCGAGTCAATCATTACTCCTGCGATTTCTTCCCCTCTTCTTCCCTTACCATCAAACATTAACGTACACTCTTCAGGTACTGTTAACAACATGTCTAGCAATCTTGATGTTTATAGCAAGATGCTAAACACACACTTCCCAGAACTTTTACGTAAGTTCGACTATCATCAACCGGTAAAAACGGTTAACGAATCTCCGTTGGATTCTATTGAGCTTACGTGCAACCGTGAAATCGCAAGTTAATGTTTCTCCTGCAGAAATCCTGTATGCTACACCTTTACGACTACCTGGTGATTTCTTCGAAGAAGAACAACTGGCTAACGACATGAACATTCCTAATTTCATAGCCAATCTCAAACGTCGTATGAGGAAGCAGAAGTATTTTTTTACAAAAACGTATTCCAGTCAGTCCTTCGTCCCCAGCGACTTGACCAACTGCACACACGTATACGTTCGTAATGACACGCACACCTTGGGCATGAAAGACAAAAATTTGAACACTTTTCTGTTTTTTTCTTTCTGTTTACAGGTTCCAAGAGTTGCCGTCGCAAGTTCCGTAGTGTTATTTAGCTTAAGTTTTTTTATTGTAACTACCTATACTGCCTAGTAGAGTTTTTGTAGCTGGATAATTTTACAACTTTGTTCAAGTTCCCTTAAAATACTCCATTTTTTCTCTAAAATACCATTCCGTATTTTTTCTTTTTCATGTGTGTAATACCCACGTTTCAGATCGGGCGGGGTAATGTTGTGAACGACTCACAACTCATATATTTTTGCATAGATACGAAATGGTACTAGGCAACGCGTATCAATAAACTAGTAGAGTCAAATAAATAATTCTTAGATATAAAACTGTGTTTTATTCCGTCTAAAAGAATTAATAATAAGTGTAACATTAACACCGTCCAAGTGTTAACCCGTTACAAATGTTTTTGTGCTGATTCGCAGCAACATATTGAACATTTACACCAAGTGTTTTCCCGATTAAAAGACAATGGCCTAATTATAAACCTACCAAAGTGTCTCTTTGGAGTAAATGAGCTCGATTTTTTAGGACATCACGTTAATACACGCGGTATCAAACCAATGGCTTCCAAAGTACAAGCTATAATTGATTACCCATTGCCTTCAAGTCAGAAATCATTCCGCAATTTCATTGGTTTAATTTCGTATTACCATAAATTTGTACCAAACTGTGCGAAAATTCTGGCACCGTTAACCTCTATAGTTGTTCCTGGTAAAGCTTCGCTAAAGCCTGTCCAGTTAAATCAAGAACAAATAGAAGCCTTTAGGCCCGCGAAGAATGCTTTGATTACCGCTACTTTATTGGTACATCCGCGAATTAATAACCCTATCAGTATAGCTGCAGACAGTTCGTCTTCCACTATAGCTGGAATATTGCAACAGTTTGAAGATGGCATGTGGAAACCACTAGCTTTCTGTTCCCGGAAGTTAACCACCACAGAGAAAAAGTACAGTATTTTTTCTCGAGAACTTCTCGCAATATACTTCGCTTTGAAGAAATTTCGTTACTACGTTGAGTGTCGAGATTTCAAAATCTTTACGGATCACAGACCTTTGTGTACAGCGATCAAAAATAATGGAGACCAATATTTACCACGTGAGTTTCGACAACTCGAGTTTATTTCTCAATTCACAACTGACCTCCAATATATCAAAGGTCAAGAGAATATTCCGGCAGACGCTCTGACAAGAGTTAATCTTATTAACGTCCCTGGATCTGATCTTAATTACGACGAAGTCGCTCAATCTCAAGAACAAGATCCCGAGTTAAACCAGCTCCGATCTCGTAGTAACTTTCAATTCATTTCCATTCAAACTGCCAACAAATCAAACCTCTGAGTGGATGTTAGTACAGGACAACCACGACCCTATATCCCACTCAAATTCAGGTATCCCTTATTCCAACAATTACACAACATCGCTCATCCTGGCATCCGTGCTACTAAAAGATTGATTACTCAGCGATATCTGTGGCCATCTATGCACCACGATATTCAGAAGTGGGTCATATCTTGTGCTGAATGTCAGAAACATAAAGTTCGACGTCATACGAAAACCCCTCTACAACCTATTGTAGAACCAGATGAACGTTTTACTAAGGTTCATCTCGACCTAGTACACCTTCCTTCTTCGGGAGGTTATAAATTCCTCCTTACCATTATTGACCGCTACAGTCGGTGGCCGGAAGCCATTCCTCTGAAGGATTCTTCCGTGGAGTCAGTAATCACTGCATTTGTCGACACGTGGGTGTCCCGCTTTGGAATTCCCAAGTATCTCACCACGGACAATGCAAGAATATTCCTTTCGCATGCATGGATCAACTTCATGGCCATGTTAGGAATTAAACACGTCAAATGCACGGCCTTCCATCCGATTAGTCAAAGCGTTATCGAACGTTTTAATCGGACACTCAAACAATCCATTCAAACCACAGGAACTTCCTCCTGGTTAACGAATCTCCCTTGGATTCTATTGAGCTTACGTGCAACCCTGAAATCACAAGTTAATGTTTCTCCTGCAGAAATCCTGTATTCTACCCCTTTACGACTACCTGGTGATTTCTTTGAAGAAGAACAACTGGCTAACGACATGAACCTTCCTAATTTCATAGCCAATCTCAAACGTCGTATGAGGAAGCAGAAGTATTTTTTTACAAAAACGTATTCCAGTCAGTCCTTCGTCCCCAGCGACTTGCCAAACTGCACACACGTATACGTTCGTAATGACACGCACACCTTGGGCATGAAAGACAGTTATTTAGGCCCCTATAAAGTGTTAGAACGGACAGTTAAATACGCCACTCTAGAAAATCACACTGGCCCTATCTCTTTAGATAGGCTAAAGCCTTCATATTTTTTAGATTAGTTACTTTATAATGTTAAGCCAACAATAAGCTGATTTCAAATGCTACGCGAGGGCATCTTTTGAAAACCTTTTACCTGTTGACTTTAAAAATTTGAACACTTTTCTGTTTTTTTCTTTCTGTTTACAGGTTCCAAGAGTTGCCGTCGCAAGTTCCGTAGTGTTATTTAGCTTAAGTTTTTTTATTGTAACTACCTATACTGCCTAGTAGAGTTTTTGTAGCTGGAGAATTTTAAAACTTTGTTCAAGTTACCTTAAAATACTCCATTTTTTCTCCAAAATACCATTCCGTATTTTTTCTTTTTCGTGTATGTAATACCCACGTTTCAGACCGGGCGGGGTAATGTTGTGAACGACTCACAACTCATATATTTTTGCATAGATACGAAATGGTACTAGGCAACGCGTATCAATAAACTAGTAGAATCAAATAAATAATTCATAGATATAAAACTGTGTTTTATTCCGTCTAAAAGAATTAATAATAAGTGTAACATTAACACCGCCCAAGTGTTAACCCGTTACAAATGGTAGGCGCATCATGAGGGCATCTTTTGAAAACCTTTTACCTGTTGACTTTAAAAATTTGAACACTTTTCTGTTTATTTCTTTCTGTTTACAGGTTCCAAGAGTTGCCGTCGCAAGTTCCGTAGTGTTATTTAGCTTAAGTTTTTTTATTGTAACTACCTATACTGCCTAGTAGAGTTTTTGTAGCTGGAGAATTTTACAACTTTGTTCAAGTTCCCTTAAAATACTCCATTTTTTCTCTAAAATACCATTCCGTATTTTTTCTTTTTCATGTGTGTAATACCCACGTTTCAGATCGGGCGGGGTAATGTTGTGAACGACTCACAACTCATATATTTTTGCATAGATACGAAATGGTACTAGGCAACGCGTATCAATAAACTAGTAGAGTCAAATAAATAATTCTTAGATATAAACCTGTGTTTTATTCCGTCTAAAAGAATTAATAAGTGTAACATTAACACCGCCCAAGTGTTAACCCGTTACAGTACTGTTGTGAACGACTCACAACTCATATATTTTTGCATAGATACGAAATGGTACTAGGCAACGCGTATCAATAAACTAGTAGAGTCAAATAAATAATTCTTAGATATAAACCTGTGTTTTATTCCGTCTAAAAGAATTAATAATAAGTGTAACATTAACACCGCCCAAGTGTTAACCCGTTACAAATGGTGACCCCGACGTGATCCCCAATATTAATCCGTAATTTCCAAATATTAAACAAACTTTTATTTTCAAAAACAGTATTGTATTGTGAAAAAATGTAAAAATATAAATCGAACATCTTTTTTGAAATTCTACATTTTCCATTAAGCATTAACTAAGAATTAAGCAAATGGTTAATCTTTAGAATAACTTAAAATGCGCCTTTACAAAACTGACAGCTATTTCTCTCAAGTTTAAATTGTAATAGAAATTTAATTATTGTAACGGTATATTTTTATCAGTCCTGAACAAATGTAGTTTTGTCTACATATTTACTGAAAAATTTAAGTCCGGTTCTGCAAATTTGCGTTCTTCTTAAAATATAAACTTGTGTTAGCATTTGGTACAAACAAAACTATAAAAATTATTTTAAAAAGGCTGTGTCTAGAACCTTCTTAGAATTATAAAAATATTTGGGCAATAAGTTATTACTCTCTGTATTTTATTTATGCACGTGTACATTGGTTGAAATGGCTTCTTTGTTAAAATCCTGGAAACTATTAAATATGGTTCGTGATAAACCTAATTTTGTTCAGTTTTTATAGATATTGTGGTTCGGGTTCCGTGAACATATAAAGCAAGTGACCTTTATCAAATTTCATGTTTGCTACGTGTTTTTAAAATCCCTTCTGGTAACTTACATATGCGTTTAAAAAAAAAAACTTGATGTGTTTGCTAGTTTTACTAAGATAACATCTGGTTGACTATTCGTCCGCGGAAATACAAATTGCGTAGTATTTAGTTCTTTAAGGTCAAAGTCTAGTAGCGAAAACTAAGAAATTTTCTTTATCGACTCCACGTGGACTGTATAGCCCTGATTCGTTTAGGCCAAACCACGTGACTTTTTGATTGGTGTACACAGATCTGCACCCTTTACAATCCTGAGTATATAATAAAATAACCTTCAATTTTAAGAAAAGACCACACTTGCCTTGAGATGCGGGTCCGAGATACTTCAGTTTAAGTTTCGATACCGCATAGTTTATAGAAAACGGCCGGTGTCGGATGTCGTGCCTTGTTAATTAAAAATTTGTAGTTAATAAAAATACCGTTGTGTAATTAGTTTCCGGATATTAATTAAGAATTTGTGGTTAATAAAAGTACCGTTATACAGTTAAATACTTTTCAGGATGTTTGTGTTTTTAAAGAACAGGAAATCTAGTTTTTCCTATTAAAAGTATAATAGCTTTAATACAGTTTACCGATAAAAATAGTTCTCGTACCGAAATACTGATAAAGATTAATAACTACAGACTTTATCTTCAGTGATCGAAATCTCGGATCTATAATGAAATCCGAGTTATGTGCCTTATAAATTCAGTTCAGATTTAAATAATAAGTGGGTTGTTTTAAGAAAAACATCGAACATTTGCGATGGTTATCAAAATTAATTTAATAACCAAATCTTATGGAAGTTTTATGGTCGCATTCGGTTACGTTATTTCGGGCGAATTCGTAAACAATAATTCACCTCATACAGACATTACGAGGGTTAACTCATTGTATCCTTGAATAATGTGAAAGCAAAAATCTACGAACATTTCCAGTTTTTCTATTCGTCCAGTAGTAATTATTTTGGTGTGTGCAAGAGTCATTTTTGTGCAACTTAGCGTTAATTAGGTTTGCGAATTATTAAAAACTACAGGTACAGTGAATGATGTATTTTTTTAAAGTTAAGTATTTATGTGAATTTCTTTGGATCTTTGAAAAATTTCTAGTCTGTTTTTTATTTATACGTAATTTGTATACAACTTTTATTCATTTTAATAGTCAAGAGCTCTTAGGTAGGGAATTATTTCTTGAACTTTTGAGTTTAGAATTTGTAATCTTTTTATATTTTATTTTTTCTTTGTGTTTTCCAAAATAAATATGATTTTAAAGTTAATTAAAACCAGTAAGACAGAACCATATAATTATGAATGCTTTTTATTCATATCATCATTAAACTAAATTTTTGACTTTGTTGAAATTAACTAATATTTTTGTTTATTGTTTCCAGCCTTATTTTGTGGAACTCCATAATCATGAAATAAATAAAGATTATTAAAAGTTTCACAGTTTTATTAAAATACAACCTGACAATATTGTTTCGACAGCTATGCTGTCATTATCAAAGGTAATATAATTATAAACAAACACGTCGCTAAGGTAGATACAAAATTGGTAACTAGATAAAATAATAATAATAATCAGAATTAAATATCTAATACTTCCAGTAACGGAGAATTACTGAGCTCAAGTTGTTCATTCATTAAAGGTCCCCTGAGTTTGTGTTTGTATATCTCAAAGGCTTCTAAAATGTCTAATTTGCGTTTGTTATTACAAAAATGTAGGAATTTAATATTATTTTGAGGAGTCATTGTGTGATTTTGTTCTAAAAGGTGTTTGGCGTAATTCGATTTTTCAGGATGTTCATTTTTGTAATGACGTACGTGTTCTTTATATCTTATGTCAAAATTTCGAAGTGTTTGTCCAATATATACCGAACTACAAAAATAACAATTTAAACGGTAAATGCCCGATTTCATGATATCATGTGTTCTGTCTTTAGCATTAAATAAAAATGAAAAAGTGTTAGTGTTGGTTTTAAATGTTATTTTATAATTGTTGGTTTTTCTTAGTGTATGTAAAAATAACATTTAAAACCAACACTAACACTTTTTCATTTTTATTTAATGCTAAAGACAGAACACATGATATCATGAAATCGGGCATTTACCGTTTAAATTGTTCTTTTTGTAGTTCAGTATATATTGGACAAACACTTCGAAATTTTGACATAAGATATAAAGAACACGTACGTCATTACAAAAATAAACATCCTGAAAAATCGAATTACGCCAAACACCTTTTAGAACAAAATCACACAATGACTCCTCAAAATAATATTAAATTCCTACATTTTTGTAATAACAAACAACAACTTGAGCTCAGTAATTCTCCGTTACTGGAAGTATTAGATATTTAATTCTGATTATTATTATTATTTTATCTAGTTACCTATTTTGTATCTACCTTAGCGACGTGTTTGTTTATAATTATATTACCTTTGATAATGACAGCATAGCTGTCGAAACAATATTGTCAGGTTGTATTTTAATAAAACTGTCAAACTTTTAATAATCTTTATTTATTTCATAACTAATATTTTGCTCTAAATTTATATCGGTCTGATTTCATTTTCTGATCAGTGATTTCAGACAGACTTATTAGATTTATTTGATCTATTCAATCTATTAAATTATTGTTATTAAGCTTCATAATCAGATGGCGCCCTTCTAGTGCATGTTATTGTGTTTTTGAAACCTTTATCCATCTCTTTATAAATTAGGCAACTGCAGAACCAATACCTAAGACCTGAAATTTAAATTTGTAAAAAGAGCGAGATCTCAAGCCGGCAACTTTGAGCGTTTTATATACAGTAAGTATAGTACTTTGTGTTCTAAATTAGTTTAAGTAATGTGAACTTTTCGTTTGAAGGTTTAAGCTTTGTTTATTTTAATGTACACAAAAATCCTAGTTTCATTATAAACAAATAAAAACTCTTCAGGGTGTACCTCCTAAAAAACATTAAAATTGATTAAAATAAATTAGTAAATGATAAATGAATTTACTAAAATAAATGGAAAAGATAGTATACATAACTATGTATTTTTACTTTTAAGTAAGAAAAATTTGATTATCTACATTATAATCTTGTGGTATTTAAATCAAAACGAAGAACGGCCTTTTTATCGTATTCGCAGTAAACCAAAAACTAAACAGTAAAATTGTAGCCCTCTATTAAAAGTTGCAGCTTGAGTTTATGAAGAGTGGCGCAACAAAAGTGGAGCATTGTGTGTAAATACCCTTGCAACTTTAAAAATTGCCGTTGACACTTTTAAGTTGCGCCATTCATTTCTGGCGCAACTTTAGACTTATTTTTGGTTATGTGTGAACACAACGTGCAATTTTGTAGTTAACAAAAATGTACAAGTCTGAAAGCACCTTTGCACATAAAAATAAGATATAAAGAACCCACCTGGTTGTTTCTATAAACTAAATTTGTTCACAAACTTGGTTTGCGTCGAGTCACTGCAGATGATTACCAGGTATAAAGCTCGCAGCTTCAACTATCCTATTTCAACACCAAACTAAATTATCATCCAATATGAACACTAGACGTAAACTCCAACTTGAATTAAAGTCTGAATCTATTTCCCTATAAATAATGATTGATTTTGTAGAAGAAAATTCATTTTGTCCATAAAACCAGAACAAACTTGAATTAAAATAAAGATGTCTAATTAACGTTATATTCCACTAAATAATTTCGTTCGTTATGTGTATTCCAAAACTTCCAAATAGGAAATAATACTTTCAGTATTTCACAAGACCAATCTTTGCACTAAGTATACCATAATTACCCGAACAAAAGGGAATATCACTATTATAACACAAAAGTTTAACTAACACCAGATAGCATGTACCAGATACCAATAGAGCATGTTTTAGAAGAGCATCGTGTCATGGAGAGAGTTTTTCCGCCACAAAATACGTGTAACATTGAATGGATTGTTAGCGTATCAGAATGCTAGAAAACATTTATGCCCATATGGGGGATTATTGAAAAATCGATATTTTGTAGTTGAAATACCAAACCTAGATGGCGCCATAAAAATATCATTAATTTAATAAAAAACGGACAACCAAAGCGATTTGAAAAATTAATAATTAGCAATTAATATGTTCAACTTAATTAACAGAAGAAAAAAATACAGTAAAAGATAACTTATCACAAAGAAAAAAATCGATAGTCTTGCAGTCAATAATATTAAACCCAGATGATGTTACAAATAAACATTGAAAATCGAATTTTATAGTATACAGGGTGGCTCCAAAGGATAACCCAATAACATTTTTATGAATATATAAGGTGATCTTAAAATAAGAAAATAGACTTTGCATGGCCTATTTGTCGGATAATTTCTAGGGCATTTTCCTCACAAATCTTCTTATATAAGATCGTAAGTAAATTACACAGTTGAAAAGATAATTAAATCATCTATTCAAATCATTGAAAAAATTATCATGATGCCATTTGAAAAAGTAAAGTTTGTGGAAGCTCCCGGTGAAACCGGAAGCGAAAAATTATAATACATTCCATCATCAAATGTGTTTCTTCGAGTATATTAGGTAACTGTGCAAAATTTCAAATTTTTTTATAAACAAATAAATAACTAGGAGTGTATCTAATTAGGACTGTGCGATTAAGGAAATCAATAATAGAAAATCAATTAAAAAAATAATCTATTAAATCGAATAATCGATTGATCGATTAATCTATTGGCTGATTATTCGATTATTAAAAAAGTAATCGATTAAATCGATTAATAGATTAAACCATTGACCGATTAATCGATTATTTAAAAAGATTGGAGGCCCGGTCAATCGATTATTGTGCACAGTCCTACTTATAGGGCAGCACAGTACAATCAAATCGGTAAATTACAATTTACTAATACTGGATATTTTAAGGGCCCCGTTAGGTTATAAAGATCGATTAATCAATTAATCGGACCTTTGATTATTTAAAAAAATAATAAAAGATTAATCGATTAAAAAAATAATCGAAGGTCCGATTAATCGATTGGCTGATTAATCGATTGACTGATTAATCGATTATATAAAAAATAACTGACTTTAAAAATAACCGATTAAACCGATTAATCGATTAATTCATCGACCGATTAATCGATTATTTAAAAAAAACGGAGGCCCGATTTATCGATTATTGTGCACAGCCCCACCTATAGGGCAATTTTTTTGAACAAATGTTCAAAAAATACATATACAATTAAATCGATAAATTAACAACAATTATTCGATTGGTCGATTAATCGATTAATTAAAAAAATAATCGGAGGTCCGATTATTCGATTATTAGTCGCTTAATTGATTATTATACACAACCCTATACCTTATCTCGTTGTCACCCGGTATTATCTAGTATCAGAGAACGCCTAAATACGAGGGTGGTCCCAGAAGTACCAGACCCAACAAAGAAAACACAAAAATTTTGGAAAAAGATTTATTTATTTTTCAACGTAATCTCCTTTCAGCTCTATACACTTTTCCCAGCGGTGTTCAAAAAGTTCGATACCCTTTTTATAATAAGAACTGTCTTGCTCCTCAAAATAGCCATTAACTGCTGACATCACTTCTTCATCGTTGGAAAATCTTTGACCACTGAGCCATTTTTTCAAGTTTGGGAACAGAAAATAATCCGAGGGGGCTAAATCTGGCGAATATGGTGCATGAGGTAGCAATTCAAACTTTAATTGATTAATTTTGGCCATTGCAATAAAGGATTTGTGAGCTGGCGCGTTGTCGTGATGAAACAACACTTTCTTTTTAGCCAAATGCGGCCGTTTTTGCTTGATTTCTTCGCTCAAACGTTGCAATAAGTTGGCATAATACTGGCCGTTGATAGTTTTTCCTTTTTCGAGATAGTCAATAAAAATTATTCCACGCGCATCCCAAAAAACCGACACCATAACCTTGCCTGCAGATGAAACGGTCTTCGCCTTTGGAGCCGGTTCTCCCTTTTGAGTCCATTGTTTCGATTGTTCTTTTGTCTCGGGTGTGCAATGATGGACCCATGTTTCATCCATTGTTACGCAACGGCACAAAAATTCTGCTTTGTTGCTGTGAAACTTCGCTAAACACTCAATTGAAACATTTTCACGACACTGTTTTTGCTCGAGTGTGAGCAAACGCGACACCCATCTTGCACACAGCTTTCTCGTGTCCAAATTTTCAGATAATATGCGATGTACCGCACTTTTTGAAATGCCCGTAATGTCTGCTAGCTCGCGCAATTTCAGTCGACGATCATCAAGTACCGCTTTGTGGATTTTCTTCACCATTTCTGGAGTCGTCACCTCATTTGGTCGACCACTGCGATGCTCGTCTTAGCAGCTCGTACGGCCTCGTTTAAACTCAGCTACCCAAAATTTAACTGTTGTAAACGAAGGAGCAGACTCACCCAGAGTAGAATCCAGTTCAGCTTTTATATTGGTTGGGCTGAGGCCTTTCAAATAAAAGTATTGTATCACATAACGATGACCAATTTTCTCCATTTTCACAAATTCACTGACAACGTTCACTATTGATGGCTGCCAAACAAATACTGAACAACGTGGCGCTTTCAAACTTGAAACATATGCTTTATAGACTGCGTACTTTCCAATACAGTGATATTTTCAAACAACTACCGCCACCTCTTGGTCAGGTCGGGTACTTCTGGGACTACCCTCGTACGATATAAATAAATAAGAAGTAAATATCTTGAAATTTTTTTGTCGAATAAGCTATTGCAGTGCGTCCGAACACTATATTAATTTAAAAAAAATTATTTCAATTATTTTTTTGTAATCTACCAATGTTGTATGTACCAGATTTTTAATTGATATTATAAAAGTGGGCGGTTTCGAGGTGAACATGGATACCTCGGTGGATGGGTGTCTATAACATTTTATACTCAACAATATGTTCTAAATACTAAGTTCAGAGGAACACGTTTGCCTGATTATTTTTATTGAACATGGAAATAAGAAAACTTTTATTCCCTTTTTGATAGGAGTGATATATCTTCGACACTGACATATCACCTGCTGTTTCTTATACTTTAATAATGCATTGAAGTTATCTCTGCGTTATAGGTTATTACTTCATTCTACAAAAAGAAAAGTTTTTGCAAGCATTTTCGATTTTAGAACATTAAATCCTATTTGCTGTGAAAACTTCTACTTTTACAACTTTCACCATTGTTCTTTTAATATTATATACTCCCTTTGTATTTAAGAAAACCTTTTGGTTATATACGTCGTCTGTTTATGAGGGTTGGTCCATTTCACTTGATACTTTCGAAGTTGTTATCTGTTCTTATCATTGAAAGCACTTACACATTTTTTGACACTTTTTCTTACAAAAGCAAGAGTAGGTAGGATAAGTATATTTGAACACGAAACTTGTACAAAAAAAGCATCTGAATCAGAAAGAATTGTTATTATTACGCCATGTTAGCAAACATTTTTTCTTAAAATCATTCAAAGTTTCTTAAGAAATGAATGGTGAAAATGAATTTGGACTTTTATAGGTGATGATTCCAGTAATCTTAAGTCTCGCTCTGAAATAAAAATTATACTAACCAATATGCAAATAACTATGAATTATTAGAAAAACTTTCATAGATGGTAACAATTCTAATTAAAAACGAATTGGTTAATATAAGTAATAAAGAAATAGGAAAATTAAAAGCGTTCTATCAAAGAAAGTATTTTAATTAAATGCAGTAAGTAAACTCATGTTAAATTTTGTTTTTATGTGGTGCTTCCGAAGGTTGTTGATCATGAAATTCAACGGGAGGAAATTAATTATTTCGACGTAATTTTAAATTCCGATAGTTTTAAGAAAATACTGTTGTGATTAAATGTTTCCATAAATTATGTAAAATGCTCTCTACACGTGTTTCGGTTTGTTAGACCTTTTTCAAGATAAACTCGTACGCTTCTGATTTGAAACTAACGTATTCGACATAAGTTGCCCTTGTCACTTTACAATCCCTGATTTTAAAATTTTTTCTTAGAAAATAAATCTATTAAGGGAGTGTTTGTAAAGCTTGTTTGGTCGTTTACAATGAATGTGTTCTTATTACATGATTTTTTAAATTCTAATTGTTCTAGCAAATCTAACCTCTTGCCTTTCTTTTGTACACGCAATAAGTCTACCCTTAATATTATCTATACAATAGGTGGCTAGTCTGGACGACTTCTTATTATATATAATCTGAAAGTAGATTATTTGGTACTAATATCATCAATTTAGATAAAATTCAATATTTTGTACATGGATAGGATCCAAGAGGCAATTGTCACATCTTCTAGGCTTTATAAACTTTTTTAACCCAAAAAACCAATTGACAATGGAATTGGAATATAACGGACTCAATTTCTTGGATATAGAGGTTGTTAATGTCATAATTGCGTAAAATTTGAAGTGTACAGAAAACCTACGTGTTTGGATATCGTAATTCATGCCAAATCAAGTTAACCATGGAATATCAAATTATCTGGTTTCCATAGTTCAGTTCACGGGTTGGAAACCTTTTCAATAGATGAAGAGAATTACGGGAAGGAATTAAATATCATAAAACAGATAGCTAGAAACAACGGGTAAAAGGACAACCTAATTGACGGTATGATCTCAAAGAAAAGGAAAATAATTATAAACAAAACCTTTTATAATGCTGATCCTAAAGTTAAAGATATGTATAAATTCATCTACTATTTTTCCCATGTTAATGATAAGATAGTAAACAAACTTAGGAAAGCAAACTATAATATAATTTGTGCAAATAAAAATAGCGTAGCGAAAGTATTAATTAATAATAAAGATAAAATGGCAACAACGAAAAAATCGGGCGTGTATAAAATTTATTGTCAAGACTGCGAAGCGTTTTATATCGAGCAAAGTGCATTTCGTAGATGTAGATTTATTGTACGTATGTACAAAAGAAAGGTAAGAGGTTAGATTTGCTAGCACAATTAGAAATTAAAAAATCCTGTAACAAGAATACATTCATTGTACACGACCAAACAAGCTTTACGAACACCCCCTTAATAGATTTATTTTCTAAGAAAAAAATTAAAACCAGATGGTAGGGATTGTAACGTGACAAGGGCAACTTCTGTCGAATACGTTGCCCAAAGAGTGGATTATCACCTCTTGAAATTATAGTGTTCAAAGGTATTCTACAAAACAAGGAATTGTTAGAGATAATCATAATGAATAGAGTAGTTAAGAATAGTACCTTGTAGAGTTTAAAGATCAACGAGTTGGATTCCTACGACACTAACAATCACCACAGTGAAATAACTGATCACCAAGAATTAATTATACTTTATTCACTAATAAACTTGTAAATAGGGAAATTAGCAATATTTCCTAAAACTGGAATAAAGCAGTCACTCTATTTACAAGACAAATTACAACTAACAGTTTCAAAAGAAAAAAGTGATTATCTTATCAAAAGTTTCTAGAAACTATGATAAAGCCGAAATCTGCCAATGAGGAAACCTAAACAGAAACATCACCAAATAAGGAATAACCAAAAAAAGGGTGTGCCCACAGACACAAGTTTTAGATTAAACATTAAAGTTAAATTTAACTGGGGAAAAGCCTTAAAAAAAATTGCAACACTGTTTCATAAAACATTTCAATGAAGGTCTCATTAATCGCCATATATTCTCAACGGACAACTTTACACGTTGGAGTCTTGTAGGTTTCGAAGTGTTTGGTTGCGACATGGTAGTATACCGGCTATTATTGGTAGTTTTGGCAGGCTCGAAACTAGACTTCAATATTTTCAGCATACTAAGAATCTGTAGTGGAAAAAATGGAACGAGTTACTGCATCATAGAAATACCATTTGACATGTTTTATTTCTTAGACTATCCTTTCGATTTTACCTAGTTCGCAATTCAAATTCATTAGAAACCCCATTTATATTAATAGATATTAGTCGCTTATTCGAGTGCATACAAATTCATATTCTTATTTCTGTACGTTGAGATATCTTACATATTACTAATAAAATCTTTATATAAGGCTGTATTATACAGGAAATCTCTCTTGTATTTCAATAAATAAATATTTATATTTCCTATTTATAATTTGTTATTATTAACATTTTATTAGAAATTTTTTCTTGGTAAATTTACAAATCTATAACGATATTTTAAATCCCGTTGGTTTAATTAGGCTGAATGGTGTACCTTGATCGCAGGCAGTTTCCTACAAATTTTACTATGCATTTTTGGATAGCTTTAGGATCACCGTATACATCTTTTTTTGTGTTGTAAAAAAGCTTTTGTGTCTGTTTTATTGTTAAATGTAAAGCGGTTTTATTAAATGTTGCCAGCCTTGGTAGGTTAATGGTTTGCATGTTTGCTTCATAATCCAAGGGTCGCAGATTTGAACACCGGCCGAGCTGGTAATTTTTCATAGCGGAGAAAAATTAAAAAGCATGCCTTCTTCTCGAATAGGAAGTAACAATGTAGGTCCCGTGTCAATGCGATGTTTGGCACGATAAAGATCCGTACTGGGAGTGGAATTCCTCAAGATTCGTTTAAATTCTAGTATGGTCGGCCAAATTATCATAGTAATCGGTGCAATGACGTACGAAGGATGCTCCGCCATCCCGATTCCTCGCCCAAAAATAAATAAATTAATTAATTAATAAAATGTTAATCCATTGTTGTGGCTTATAATTGTTTTGAATATAATAATCGCATTACTTCAAAGATCCTTCACAATTTACCGTGTAGTACATCCAAACGCTTACGTAACATTTTTCATTTGTTTATATAATTTATTTGTTTAAGAAGTAAATTATCATTTTAGTCTATGTTTTTTATGTGAAATAAAAAATATATAAAGATTATCTGGTTGGTTTTTATTAATGCAAAAATAAAATTTCTGAAATATTTCCTTGTTCTGATCTGAAATCCACGATTGCGTTAATAAGTTTGGAAAACTAACGACAGGTTAAAGAAATATTACAATTTATTATTTTTAAGCAAGGTGACTCTCATAAGGCAACCTTAGCTCATTTCAGTGAACCTTTCAATTTGCGCATGCTCAAAAGAAGTTTAATGAGAACTTGGCGACTTTGACTAACTCACCCGTGGTAATGAAATTTGTGTCTAAATGTAAGTCTTAAACTGTTTGGTTTTGATCAATTTTGCTTGCACCAAATTTGGTAGAAAGATTAATGAAAGACAAAAATGTTTTGTGTGTTTCAGAATCGACTAGAAATGTCAAGGAAAGAAGCTTCACGTAACTGTTGTAACTCTCAATAGTGCTTTTTCTGAAGCGACAACAATGTGTTAAAGTTGAAACTGTTCATCAGCCGGACAACGCAACTGAACTGCGGAATCTTACTTTACCTAGCTGGCCTTCAATGTTTCTATTATTAAATATCGTTGTTAACCAACAATTTTTCTCGCTCCAAGGCGCTACCTTAGAATACTCACTATCGTTAGTCTAACTAAAATAGAAAACTAGATTTTTTAAGTTAATGGAAAAAAATAAAACGAATAAAAATAACATACGTAATTGAATTTTCTAAGAAGCAGCAACAAAGCATGTTCTTTTGTAAAAGTAACCCACTAACGATGTACTTATTTGTCCAAAGTTTCTTAAGTAGGTTATTTTATTTATTCAAAAACATGGGAATACAAGCCAGATAAAATATAAAATGCTCGTTAGGTTTATTCCCTTCCTCGTTATTCCCAACGTTAATAATACGATTTTTCTTGAAACTACACAATATATTACTATCTACTTTTACTTGATGATAGTAAAGATTTTATTGTTGCCAATTCTATAAAACAGCTTCCATCTGTCAACTATTACATTTATTTATCTGTTTTCCTTCTTGGCAAAACTGTAAGATCACGGTGACGATTTTTCATCTTCAAAACGGTATAATATGGATTAGATGTGATAATATACGAGTTTATCTCAAGTTCATCTTTACTCCATTTCATTTATATTTGAATATCTTGAAAAGGGATTTTTCCTTGTTCTATCAATCTTGTGCTACTAAAATGTTCATGAGAGTTTAGTTGCCAAATGTATCCATATAAGTAGGGAAATGTAATTTGAAATGATATATGGTGGAAGCGCTGTTTACCAGCCCGCCTAGCCAACCCCGCAGACATTTATTTTGAGATGATCTTAGAGGGTAGACGAATGTGAGATTCTGAGCAAACTTGCATAATAAAGGCGAACTATTCTAGTAATAGTCGGTTAACATCAAACTTGGTTCTTACTTTGGCAGACGCATCTGTCTTATTCCATTAAACTGTCTACATATTGTAAACGTAGTAATAATGAAAGTTAACGTACATACTCACGCGTACTTAGCGATCTAAGTTGTACAACTCGTTTAAGTAGGAGTAACTTTTTTTAGCATTAGCATTAATGATAATACCTAAAGAAATATTAAACAATTTGCATTTAAAACCTATAAATAATGCTTTTTGGCGAGTCGGAAAACCTCTACGGTTCATAAATCTTATCGTTGCATAACCTTCTACATCTTTCGGCTTGCTTGATTTTCTTAAAGAAAAAGCGAAAAGTAAAGATAGTGCAACATCGTATAAAAGTAAGTTTATAGTATAAGTAGTTGAGAGTTGATTCGGTTAAAGCTCTTAAGAGGTGGTAAAAGTCTATCTACAAAAGTCATATAATAAAAATGAAAGAAGACTGTTAAATCATGGAGAAAGGGATTTGTGGGTAAATATAAAAAATCTTATCACTCCTTTAACATTTTGTGGGCTGTGTTAGCAATAAAACCTTTTTTAGGAAAAGAAAGTCGAAGGATTTGTCGGTATAGTTTTCGTCTAGGTAATAGTAATTAAGAAAGCTCTACTACTAAATCAGTAACTCTCAGAATTAAGATATTTATTCGGAAAATCTACGTAACACCACAGATTTTGAATGTATTTGTAGCTTGCATTCATCCTTACAGTTATTATTTAAAGCGAAGTCAGATTTTGCATCTCTTATTTTTGACTTTCACGTACAGATTATTTATATTTATATCAAAGCACAATTTTAACTGAAATAGGATGGACTGTAAACGGAATTAGATTTTGAGGCAAGATCTATAAATAAACCTAGCGTGGCGACGAGCACTTATCCGGAAACTATACTCGGACACTGTAATACCACAGTATATATAACATACAGTAGGATGACTTCCATGCGACACCATGCATTTTATTAACCCACCTTCGAATATCACGCCCATAAACGACGTAGCGGATCGACGTTCATCGGCCAGCATCGCCGGTAAACAAAACGCAGGGCCGCATTCAATAAAATATGTCGAACAAGTATGTAAACAAAATCTATTGTTATATGATAGTATAGTAAAATATGAAATAGAATATGAAACCGTATAATGTATAGATACAAAACGTACGTCTCAGTTCGCACGATTTTAAAATAACTAAAGTGTACACTCCTCCTCAGTAGCGCTCCTTTTTAATTGTAATTAACAAGAGAAGTCAAATCAGTAATCAAAATGAACATTTGTTACCCCTATCCATTTGTAAAACAGTTTAGTCCCGTTTCAAATGGACGCTGACCGTCAGCATGCTTACCATCAGCGTGTATGTGAAGAGTTCAATTTAAAACTGCAGTCCTCCCATCGCGCTGATCATAAGCGCGCTGACGGTCAGCGTCCATGTGGTACGGGGCTTAGATAACATTTGCAATCTGATCTCATCTAATCTGTTTACACAGGTGGTGATGATGCGGTAACCTAGATTAGTCATTTACTTGTTGAGGAAAACACATTTTTAAAGTGGCAGTTAGTTTCTGAATCGTTCACTTCATGCACATCCAAAATATTAACTTCATATAACAAAAGTTGTGAAGCTTTATTCGTTTATTATTATTACAATAATAACAGTTACTATTTACCGTCATTTAATTCTGGCTGAACATAACTAGAAGATCCTTCTAATGACTGGAATATTATAGGCATAGCATCTTTTCGCAACCTGTTATGATTGGTATTGGCAAACATTTTGTCTTCAAAATGTTCAGCACACAACTAATAGGAAGAATTGTGTATGTTTTCCAATTTATCCTCCAAATCTTCCCTATTACAAGCCATTAACCATATTCTTGCGCTGCAATAGTCATTTCATTTTATTTAGAAATAATTAATAACAACTGCATAGCTGTATACAATTTGAATACCTGTTCAACAAACAAATGGAGAATCTAGGTCACCGAAATCACATACGTACAAAATAGGGGAGATGAAATCAATTTACGCTATAATAATAATTAATAATAATAAAATTTATTTAATCCATATTAAATTAAAGACACAATGACAAACGAAATGCTAAAAGTAGAATCCTAGCAACAAAATACGATGTAAGCAGTTGCACCTGCAGCAGCACCTGTTGATAATTCGTTGACACCTAGATTATTTATTGTTGAACTCTTAATAAATCAAGTATAAAAAATTTTATTAGGTAGGATTTCGTAATCGCTTATTTGTTCTATTATGTGTGATTATGTCTTAGTAATTAAATTTTAAGCAATTGGTAAATATATACAAAAGTAAATTCTTAAATACGGCATTGTTTTTACGAGCGTATTTATTAAAAAATAATAGTATATAGGAAAAAGTAAAACTTACCAGTGATTATCCATCGGAAACCTGAAAAAACTAATTGTAGTTCTTTCAGAGGTATTTTTACAGCCTTTGGCGGCACAACGACTGACACAACACATTCTTTACTGCTACTATTACTTAACTAATACGGCTCTGGAAATTTTGATACGTTCTGTCTCGTAGTTGAGACAGAACTGTTGTCTGCATACTGCCGATTGTGTCAGTATGTCGTGTGGTGGATAGAAATTATCAGCGAGAGTCACATTACTATATGTTATATATACTGTGGTAATACCACGTGATTTCGGAGTGACTTAATCGCTACTTTTAAATATACTCGAGGGAAAAAAACGCGCCTCTTGAAAACGCACCAAAAATACCAAAATTTCAAACCGTCATAACTCGGCGGATTTTGGACGAAAATCGATGAACCTTTGAGCACTAAAAAGTTTAAAGTGTCTAGTTTAAGGGCGTGTGAGCGAATGTTACGTAAAGACCTTTCCCCCGCGACCGCCCGCAGAAGAAAAAATGTTTTTGATTAAAAAAATGTCAAACTTTAACAGCTTGTACGGCGTACCAAAAAAATCGTGGACCCTATCAACCGCCAAGGCAATAAAGTTCAGTCCTTTTTCTGTCAAGTTTTCAAAACTTCGAGTGCCTACAATTTTTTGGCGCAAAGGTATGAATTTTTGAAATTTACCCTGCAATTTGTCGGGTGTTTTTCCTCTTCTGCCAGCGACATTACATTATTATCGGTTGAGTTTGAATCTTTTCTTTTCCAAATTCAAAAAATTTTTAATAATGTTTAATTAATAAAAACATATTTTTTTTAAGAGTTACGTGTACCTTTAAAATTCTGTGCTAAAACATGTAAAACGCGCGATTCTGTAGCATCGATATTTACAAACCAATTGAAACAATTTTTGTTTTCCCGGAAACTACAAAGTATGAACTACATTTTCACGTAAGGTTCCAACAAAATGTTGAATACTTACTTAAGAAAAGGAATGCAAAGTTACCCAAAATCGATGAAATTTAGCAGCGTTTATCTAAGTTTGTAGGCGTACTATAATTATAAGCTTACGTGAAAGTGTAGTACGATTCTTCCACTTTATACTAGTGAAGGTTGTATTTAAAAATATTAAGTAGATTTATAGCTACAGTAACTCCCGAGTAACATAATTTTGATAAATTATGTTAATTCGCATCCAGAATTTAAACGTGAACTCCCTTCCACTTGTCTGTTATCGCAATGGCGTTTAAGGGGAATACGGTCTCATATTCCCGGTAGATATAAACATTATTTTTGTAGTCAGCATTTTTTTTGATTATTATTATTATGTTGTTTTTTTTTTCATATCATTATTTTATTATAATATTATACTTGTTATAATAGTTCTTTACAGATTAGAGATTTACAACTAAAAACCATTAATTGGATTTTTATGTGCATACGATCCAAGGCGTACTAAGTAAGACAGGCGCACAAAGTCCGTAACCCTTTGCGCCCCTTTCAATTATGAATTTTTTGTTCTTATTTACACATAGTATAATTACAAGTTTACGCACATGTTATTGGAACGAATATAAATATTTTATTAGTAAACGTTTTTTATACATTAATAAATTCAAATATACAGGGTGTATTGATTCGATAGGTAAAACTCTGCAGTACGGTATTCTATGACGAAAACTGAGTTAAGAATTTTAATAACATTTTCTTCTCCGACTCCTTCAAGAGATATATATTTTTTTATTTATATTAAATTGCAAATTTAGAACCATACTTTTTAAAGCTATACGTAAATGTGATCAATGTACTACACATGATGGGAAAACTGAGAAGTTATCCAGTGATAACTTAACTGATAAAGTAACTGTTCATTGACTTAAATCATCCGTAGGTCACTGTTTTCGTAACAGTCTTCTGATTTTAGGCTTTAGCCTGAAACAAGAGTTATATTAGTTATGAGAGTTATGCAGAGTTGTCTTGCTTCCTCATTGGGATGTCCTGGGAGGTGTTCGAGGTAATTCCGGGTTAGTTTGTTGATTTCTTCTTCCACAAGCTGTACACTAGATCATCAAGCAAGGTCTTATTACTAGTGTATCCTGGTGCATTGAAGTTCATTCTAAGAACCTTTGATTGGACTCTCTATTATTTTTGTGTTTGATGGTTTAGCAGAACCTTGGAGTTGGACCCCATATGTCAAGATAGACTTTATTATACACTTATATACCAGTATGTACTAGTATATTATTTTCTGTGGAGAGTTTTGATTTACGAACTATTAGCCAACCCATTTCCTGAGTTTTTAGGTTTACTTGAGTTATATTTGCTATTATGTGTGCTTTCCATGCCAGTTTTTGATCGAGTCTCAGACATTTCCCTTCGCTGTTCACTGGTAATTGTGAATTTAATGTGACAGTAGGACATATTTCGATTACTATACCTGAATTTATAGGATATAGTTGGAGGTTTCAGTGTTGAATCTTACTTGAAAGTATCGGTCTATGAGATATGATTTTAGGATTTTAGGATGAGATAGTGCGGTGTGGGAAAGGATATTTTAAGTTTATACAGGAGACCTTCATGCCATATTCGGTCAAAAGCTTGTTAAACGTCCAAGAAGGCAGCTGTATATAATATTTTCACTTCATGACTTGTGAATATATTTTTAACGATTTTGTGGCATTTTTGTTTAGTTGAGTGACTCTTCCTATAGTCAAATCGGTGAGTTGGTTTATTATTGGCGTTTATTGCGGTGTCGTCATAGATTCTTTTGAGCAGAAGCCTTTCTAAGGTTTGATCAATAGTAAACTTATTGGCCGGTACGAAGCGACTGCATTCGGAGGTTTATTTGGTTTAATCATCACTATTATTTCAACAAACTTCAATATGAACCGGTAGTATGCAAAATAAAATAATATTACTATATAGACACTAAAAAATAAACAAATCTCTCTAGAATATAAATATATTATACGCTTCTAGAGTAGTGACAATGTTGCCTTAAGTTGGTACCAGTATTTCGTTTGTTGTTCTGATGAAAACAAATTAATGTAGTATATTGTACACCTAGCTATGAAAGTCATACTGTTTTTCAAAAATTTACACTTTTGATTAACGAGGGCGAAGCCTGAATTTATCAAGCAAATGAGTGAGAAAGATCGACTTTCATAACGTGTTGTACACGACATTTTTGGCATATTGTAAGTTGAGAAATCAATTAAAAATGATTTATGCTAAATTTAAAAAAATCAGAAAAATATAGTATTCTGTGACAATAATCTTCGAAAAGATTGAAGTCTGTTTTTTACAAACAAAATTAAAAGATAATTAAAAAAGTGCTACTTTCATTACGATTTCTCGTTAAAGAAGTCAATTTTCATAATCAATATGCAAAAAACGTCTTGGAGTCAAGTTTTGAGGTTATCCTTGCAAATATTACAAACATAGGTATATAAAACGATGGATGAAACACTATTTATTCAGATTCATTTAAAACCTAGCAGTAAAAATTTCCGAATTATGTATCATTTTATAGAATACAATTGATTTAGTTTTCGAGTTGTAAATTACGAACGGTCAGTAGTGCTGCATGTAGCTATATAAAGCATTCAAGTTTCCTGTTAGTTTGTCGTAACGCGACATTGTTACATTGCGAGCTATATCAAACGTTCAATCGACAAATTCTTCGTATTAACTTTTTTTTTTGGCAAAACTATCTTCCTAACAAATTTAAAAAATTAACGGCACACTCTTACAACGTTTTTACGTGATATGTTTTGGTGTCAAATTTCTTTCTTCTTTTTTTATGAAGTTATTATAATAAATGCATCAATAACTTATCATTTTGCACAAGATCGCGTGTTATTTTTAAATGCAATTAACGCATAAGCAAACTTCCGAAACCTTAAAGATTTTTCAGTAAATAATTTTGTCCATTAAAATCTATCAACTTCACTAATTTCTTTTACACTTTCATTGTTTTCTCTACAGCCACAACTTCATTAAGATAAATATTAATATAAATATAAACAATATTAAAAGTCCGTTCATTGGCTTGGAATGAATCCATTTTTAGCTCTACGCTCTTAACGTTTTTCTGTAAAACAAATGAGTCTATCGATTTCAAATACAAAAATTATTCAAAATACATATTTTTTCTAGGTCCTCTTTGTAATACTTCTCGATATGCTTTTTTTGTTTTTGAAAGGTGTATGAGTAATAAGTGATCTAAATCTGTTGATTTCTATCAGATATTTCCTGCAAACAGAATATTAGAACGAAAAACGTTAAAAGAAGGAAATAAAGGAACATCCCAGTTTTCCAATGAACCAAACCAACCCTGATTCCATAAAGATATATGTAAAAGTATTATAATTGTCACTTTTGAAGTTGCAATGTTAAATTAATGATTTGAATGATATTGAAGTGATTTACTAATGTAGTGCACCCGACCCAGAGCGCATCTTGAACTGTGTTCCCCCCCCAAGCATATATGCCACTTAATAAAGAACGAATTAATTTAATTTCTTCGCGTGCGCTCGTAGGAATGTATCATTTATCTCGAATCTCTCCTACTATTAACAACTTTTGATAAACAATGAGTTTTACATTAAGTCATACGAAATATAGAAATATATTTAGTACTGATCCACTTCATACGTTCTTCACAAAATGTTGATAAAATTCCCCCCCCTCACCCATGCATCTTATAATTTTTTACCTCTTTTTTTAAATGAACAATATTTTAAAATTAGCACCCCCACTTCCCACCCCGAAAGAAAATCCTGGCTACAAATTTTGTACAAGTAAGGGTACAAAAAAATTTTGTTACCCTTGCACAGGTTCTTTTCTAGATAGAATCAAGGTCTTATTTCCATTTGCTTTTATTTTTACGTTTTCAGTTTTTTCCAGTTTGTTCCACACTGGTGTAAAACTCACAAGTTCTTAGAATTCTTAAATTATGGCAGGTGTTATTAAGAATGAATGGGGACATCTTTTATGCACGACCTTAGAACTGATAAGTAGCCACGTACTGAAATAACACCCCCGTACTTGGTCATTTCATTGTAGCGCTAAAAGCAAGTACACTTGTTGCAAGTGCAACAGAACATTCTTTAGATAATTAAACAAAAACTAGGTAAATTTAATTTTAATTTTCGTTATTCCTACAGAACAGTTCAAACATTGGTAAAGAGCGGTATTTTGGCGAGCATTGTTAGTCGAGATAAACGCGATGCGCTGGTTTTTCAATTTTTACACCACAGTGCGTCCCTAAAAAATTGCGCTCTAAGCCCCTGGGGCTTCCTGGACTACTCCTGCGACACTCCTGCATACGTTCCTCAAACTTCAGTATTCATCCTCTACAATTTAATTTAATATTAATAATTTAAAACTACGTAGAATAATGGTATCTGTATATAAAATGGCGATTGAAAAAAAATAATTGAATTACGGTAATCGAAAAAGAAAGTTACGAAAATAAAAAATATAACAATAAAAACCATAAAAAAATATAAATTATATACGGTTATGCGTACAACGCACTAAAAGTTATTTTGAAAATTGAAAAGAGAAGAACAAGTAAATATTATAAAATATAGAAAACTTTAAAAATCAAACTCCACAAAATAGACTGAATGATTGTCTAAAATGGTAGTACTATAAAACATTTATAAGTTTCACCACTTGCCTTGCCACTTGAAATATTTGCCTACTAAACAATAAAGCAGGTGTGTTTCTATTATCATCCGAGTATGTTTTGGTAATTTAATAAGATAATAACTATACCCTTAAAATACATCTATCCCATAATGTATTTTCGACGGTGCTACGTCAGGAGCAATTAACATTATGGAATAAATGCAATGCTGCATTGTAAATGGAAATATAACAAAAAATGTTTGTATCCTTTTCATAACTTTAGTCCTTCTCTCGTCAAATAATTTCAGGAGGTGTACACATAACTCTTAACGTTCATTTTTTTAACGTGTAACCGCCGACAACGTTACCCGATGTGCAAGTGCCTAAATTAAAGTTTTGATTTTTATTTTGAAATTAATCAGTATCAGAAAGTTATTCGAAACGTTACAATGCCACAATTAACGGGCATTCAACATGCACGAATTGTTGCTCTTTTGGAGGTAGGAGTTAGCATGCGACACACACACACGATGTGTAAAATCCGACCGACAACCTCCTCCTCCAATGGTGCACATCGGGTAACGCTGATGTCGGCGGTTACACGTTAAAAAAATTAAAGTTAATAAAAAAATGTTTTTATTAATTAAAAACATTTTTCAAAATTTTTGAATTTGAGAAAAAATGTTCAAACTCGGTAATAATGTCGCTGGCAGAAGCCGAAAGACTCCCGACACAATGCAGGGTAAATTTCAAAAATTCATAACTTCGCGCCAAGTCATCGTACGCACTCGAAGTTTACGAGAACTTTACAGAAAAAGGGCTGAACTTTATTGCCCTGGTAGTCGATTGGGTCCACGATTTTTTTGGTACACCGTACAAGCTGTCAAAGTTTAACATTTTTTTTAATCAAAAACATTTTTTATTCTTCGTGGATGGCGGGGAACGGAAAGATTATATGTAACATTCGCTCACGCCCTTAAACTAGGCACTTTAAACTTTTTAGCACTTAAAGGTTCATCCATTTTCGTCCAAAATCCGCCGAGTTATGACGGTTTGAAGTTTTGGTATTTTTGGTGTGTTTTCAAGTGGTGCGTTTTTTTCCTCGAGTGTATATCTATTTTGTGAAGAAGACCATTATTTTTATTATTCAATTTCTTACAACACAGAGCTGTATCATTTTAATATTATTATCTATTATTTTTATAAGCCCTTAATGAACGTATGTTTTGCTAGAATTTATTTTCGGAAACATAAATAATATTTACTGCTAATATTTATTTCTTAATTGCTTCTTTGATATGTTTTTAACTTTTGGTATTCAATTAAAATCGATATTAGTTTATTTAAAACCTTTTTAAATAAACTAATACCGATTTTAATTGAACACCAAAAGTTAAAAACATAAATAATATTTATTTCACTGATACGTTATAGCTGTTGCAAGTGAAGGGTTGTTTTCTATAAATTAATACGATACTTTTCATAATCATTCTGCAAAAATATAATGTGTATTGATATTTATAAAAAGGTCTTAAAAAATGAAACTGGATATTGTATCCATTATTTTAGGAAAGCGTTACATACTAGAGCTCGTTGTGTCTATATCTAAATTACATCTTGTTGAGAAAGAGTCATTTAGGGATATTGCGGTAGCTGATATCGTAAAACCACGTCGGATCGTTTTCTAGACGAAATTATGCAATATTAACTAGACGTCAATGCAGATAGTAGGAAATAAGGTCAGGGGTCATATATAGAAGTCTGATAGTTTCAAAAGTTTCTTTTTAATAAGGCGGATAAAATGAGAAAATGAAATATCTTTTATTATTATAAGTATGTGAATCCTACTTAATTTGTAAAACTTCTAATTCAACTTTAAGGGTTTATAACATTCATCGTTTTAGACATTTCCCTAAAAATATCTTCGGTAATATAGGTGGATTCGTTTGCTAAAATAAAACGCCCATATACCTATATAATCTCTTTTCTACTCATTTCCCCTCTTTGTTATAGAATTCCAACGAAATTTAGATATTTAAACCACATTTTACATGCGCAAATAAATTAATATTAATTGTTGATTAGATAACATTAATCAATTGATAAGTTAATCTACTGTAATCAGTAATATTGTTTTAAAAAACTAAAAAGTAAGTAATAAAAAGAAACAACCAAAAAGTATGTTAAATGAAGATTCATTAAAAAAGAAATGTACGAAAACACCACCATGCAGGGCGCGCTAGTTTTCGAATTCCAAAACCCGAGTTCTAATCCCAGTTTGGGTAAATTTTTTTTATAAATATTTAATTTTTAATAAACAATTTTTTGATAAAAATAAATATTATAAAAAGAAATAATTACATAAAGGTATCCCTAAATTTTATAGTCACTGTTTAAACTATGTGTATTTATGTTAATTGGAATTAAAACTTGAAGATATAATAAATATTATATTTCTAGAAAATTTGTTATTTATAAAACATATTAAATATTTATAAAAAAAGTTTAGCCAAACTAGGATTTGAACTTCGTTTTCTGATTACAAGTCTAGCGTGCCCTGCATTCGTCTATGGTGGTGAGACATTATTTCTATTAATTTGCATTTCTATTGTAAATTATATTTTATGGAGTCATTTGTATAGAATGTAGAAAAAACTGTTTTAAAATTGAATTGTTGAATTGAAAAAAATATGTTTTTTACAAAATCGCGCGCATGCCTCTAGAGTAAGCGAAATCAAGTTGCCATTTAGCAAATGTAGTGGTGCAGTGGCCGCTCTTGACACCAATAACTAAAAATCAAAAAAGAAAATTGATTTCCAATTATTCGTCTCCTGATCTTATTGATTCATCTATTAAAATAAAACAAAAACCAAAGTGAAGTACGATTAATAAGCTACTCCCATATTTTTAATTTTTTTTTTCAGAATTACGCTTAGTTAATATTTTAGGATTTTTTAAAAATCAATCGATTATTCTATGTTTTTCCTGTATATCCTTTTCCATGGAAAAGCATATACTTTTACGGATATACGGGAAACTTTTTTCTCAAATCCTATAACGTTAGGCCTTATTCTCGTGAGCCTCCCTTTCGAGCCAAACTGCTTTCATGAAGCCGATTCACATTTCGCTCTCTTCAGTTGAGCTCATTGCCCATGGGCGACCAAGACTTTTGCATTGCTTTAAAAACATGTTGCTTGCAATTATCTCAACAGCAATCATTTAAGCTAAATAATTTTTCATAGCAAAAATGTTAAACAACAACATTCAACCTGATAATTTAGGAGTATTTGTGTACTTGCATCTTGTAATACTTGGAATTGTCAAGAAGTAATATATAAAATAGTGAATACAGCCTTAGGTTCAAAAGTGGACTATTGAACATTAACTCTCTGGCTCGAGAAGGTATTAAAACAAACTCCGTCAATGTTTCATATTGACGGGCATATGAAGTATTGAATATGCTTAAAGGATATAGAATGTGGACGTTAAGTCTGATCTTTGATTGTATATGTCAAAATAAAATTCATTATAAGTAAACCCAAATACAATATTTACACAACGTCTTGCCTAAAGGAGCATCATCTGCAACAGATGATGATAACAAATAATGCACTTAACATAAAAAATATTAAAAAATTGGTTTTGAACTTAAAGTTAGTTAAACAAAATAACAAATAAAATGGACCTACTCCTTACAATAGACCAACAGAAGATCAAACGGTTTAGCTCAGCATTCCAGATAAGTTGAAATATTCCTTTAACACTTCGGCGAACTGGCTGACCTGCTTACTTCATATTCCAAGGATCGCACCCGAGTTGGTAATTTCTCATAGCGAAGAAAAACTAAAACATCCCTTCTGTCGGATAAGGCAAAGCGATGTATGGCACGATAAAAATCTCTACTGAAAGTAAAATTCACCCAATTCCAGTAGCGTAGGCCATACGATCATAGTAATTGGTGTCTTGAGGTACGAGAAGTGTTCCACCATTTCAATTTCTCGTCCAAAATTAAACAGATACCTTACTAGTTTTAAAGGCACACTTCACAGAAAAAGTCATTTAAAATTCCTTAAGAGCAAACATACAACACTAATCACCTAAGAGGGGTAGTAAAGGACGGATTATTATAAGTCATTGTTAAAAAGCATCAGTCAGCTGTTTCCAGTCACTCGGGAATAAATCCCTAGTCTGATACGCAATGTTTTGCAAAAAATATTACTCCTATTTCTAAAAAAAAGTTTTAAATTAACATAAAAAAATAGTTACTGCAAAATAGGTTGAGGTAAAAACATTTAAAAAATGATAAAAAGCCTAGACTAAGATTGCGCTGCTCTGTATTCATTTAAAATGCTATACCATTAAACTGCTAGGTAGGGGTACACCTAGGCGAAAATATTTCAAGCTTGAAAAGAAGAAGGGAGAAGTTTTTAGTTTTGAAGAAAGACTATTTCACGATTGTGACCATATTCATTATATTCAGTACATTTTTCGATTATAGTTTTCAGATTTTGAATTTGTTCTGTCGTGCTATATCGTTTGCGGAATCCAGCCTGTTCTGGGGATTGGTATGAATCTAATTTGTTGGATAGTCTGTTTGTTATAATTTGAGTCAGCGATTTGTAAGTATGCGCAAGGAGACTTATGGGTCTATAATTTTCTATGTTGAGTAAGACGCCCTTTTTATATAAAAGTATGACCTGGGCATTTTGCCATGTCTCGGAAATAGAACCACCCTGAATACCATATGTATTGAATATAATGTCCCAATCCACCTAGCTTTCGTGGACTACGCCAAAGCTTTTGACTCCAACGATAGATTCGCGTTACAGAAATTTACTCAGATATATCTATGAAAAGGCGACAATCAAAGTGAAAATCGATGAGGAACTTGTAATAAAGAAAAATATTTATACAGCGAGGAGTAAGGCAGGGAGATCCCATTTCTCCGAAGTTATTCACAGTAGCTCTGGAAGATGTGTTTAAACAACTGAATTGGGAAAACAAGCGTTTAAACATCAATAGTGGATATCTCTCACACCTCCCATTTGCAGACGACATTGTATTAATAAGAGACAATCGAAACGAACTGAACGACATGCTCTTAGAACTTAAAATAATGTTGGAGAAAGTGGGCCTAACAATAAATTTAAATAAGACAAAAGTAATGACACTTGAAGTAACACCAGTGAAAATTGGAGATGTCACAATACAAAACGTGAAAGAATACGTATACCTTGGTCATTTAATAAAGCTCGGAAAGGAAAACCAAAATTCAGAGGTGAAAAGAAGAATCCGGATGAGTTGGGCCGCTTCCGGAAGACTAAGTTCAGTTTTCAAAAACAGTGACATCCCAATAAACCTGAAATCGAAAGATTTAAACACCTGTATACTTCCTGTCCTAACATACGGAATGGAGACAATGGCACTAACAGTTAAATCAGCAAACTGAATCAAAATAACACAGAGAGCGAGAGAAAGAATAATGCTAGGCTCAGAGATCACATCAGAAATGAGGAGATAAGAAGTAAGACAAAGGTAGAAGATGTCATAAAAGGAATAGCTACTTTGAAATGGAGTTGGGTGGATCATGTCGCCAGACAAGAGGATAGCAAATGAACTAAACATATATTAAACTGGCTCCCTAGAAGACACAAAAGAGGTGTTAGACGTCCACAGAGAAGATGGATAGACGACGTGAAAGAGAAATCGGAAAAGGATGGCAACATGTGTCGAGGAATAGATCAGAATGGAAAAGACAAGGGGAGGCGTATGTCCAGGAGTCTAATGAAAAAAAGCTGAAGAAGAAGAGCATATTCCTAAACTTAATAATCATCTACATCTTCTAGAAGAAGAAGAGATAATAAGTGATAAAGAGAACGGTGAAAGTGTTAAATCAGTGTGGACATAATGTAAAAACACAATTATACGAGAATACCCATAATAATAGCCCTCTTAATCGCGGCGCCCTACATAAAACGTTCATGGCCACTTCGACAAAGACTTTTTTGAAAAAATATCTGCAGTTTTACCTCTCAATTACTAGCTATAAATTGTTTTGTTGACAACTATGTATTTACATACAGTGCAATAAGAGTAAAAGCTTATTAGTAAAAATCCTGTTAGGATTTAAAGACGTATTTAAGCTTTTATTGTACATATTTTTAGTTAGTTTATGTTTAACTGTGTTGCTATTACAGTCATCATACCGTTAAAAGAAAAACATTTGTCTCTTAAGGTCCAAGTGCACCCCAAAAAAATGTAACGGTACATTCAAAAATACAAAAGAAAATCACAGTAAATCTACTTATATTGTGAATAACTATACCAATTTAAAAAAAAATCATTAGAAAGGGGCCATTTAGACACCCAAATACGGTGCATAACTCTTAACCGCATGATCAATAAATCGTTGTTTTTTCATAAATTATATAAGAATGGATAACTTTGGTTTTAAATTAATACCCTAGGAATGTTAAAACTTTCTTACCTAGCTTGTTTTGGAAAACGATGTTTATTAATTAAATTATTTCACATTTTAGAGAAACTGTACCTTCAAAGTTAACCAAAAAAATACCACTTAAGTTTCATAGTATTTGAACTATTTTCCCAAAATTTTAGGAAAATTGAACATTAGGGTGGAGTGAAAATACGAAAGTTGTAGTTTATACTCGGCTTGATGCGGGATTGATGCTCTATGGTAGTTTGTTGCTTGAGGTAACATTTGAGAACTATATCTCGATACTTTGTACTGCCCCAACGCGAATAAAAATTGCGAAAAATAACAAAAATAAGAATAGATGAAATAACTCTTTTTATTTGTATCCAATGTATCCAGTATAGTAGTGATACAATTCAGAAAAAAAAACTCAAGAAACATTTACTGCACAAAATATAAAAAATAAGACTAAATATAGTATAAGTAAATAAAAAAATTTAAGAAATTATACATTATTGTACTGCATATTCTTTTTTGTATTAAAAACAGGAATTATTTTGCGGGCTTCAATTCTGACCCTTATAGAACCATCTCTATTTGAAGAAAAAACATACAGCTGCAGATGCCTTAGTTACTGTTTTCACACACCTTTCTACAGCTTGTTTGTGACAAGGGAATAACGCTGCCTCACGCAATAGTTCATTTGCATCTATATTTTTTATTTCAATGGCATTTGGGATTGATTCTTCACTCAACGATTTAGTCAGAGGTGGTTCTGTGACTTTATTGCTGTGCCAATCAATTAGGTCAATATAATCTGTTGTGGAAAAATTAAATTTTGGCAAAGTAAAAATTCTTGTAGAGGTATTTCCTAATGTCCATGATCGAATAATTCGCCTTAAAGCTAACTCTCTGTTATGTTGCCGTGCATTATATAGCATTGCCAACAAAATACTTTCAGGATGGCCGAATAAGCCATTTCTCTGGACCACCAGATCAATAATATTTTTCAAATTTTGAACTAAGTATCGTGATAGAATGATGGTTTGACAGAGATTGTTTAGCCCATTAATGCAAGATGATTGTGTGTTTATTTGAAACCACATTGGGGCGGATACTCTTATTATAAATTACATCAAGGTAATTAGATTAGATGAAGGTTGAGCGGACGAAACATATAACCTTAAAATTCTGTTCACTGTAGTTAACCATTGCGAGTGCACAATTTTTCCTGGGTTGCGCTTTGCCAAACTAGGAAAACAAATTCCTGAGTTAATTGCTTGAAAAACATCCAGCAAATATTGTTGGTCGGTACTTAAATCTGTAATAGATTCTGGTAGGTTACAGTTCATTCTTTCGAACTGGGAAATTGGGAGATCTTCGCTTTTTGCAAGGTGTTCAAGCACCTACAACAGCACCTACAAAACCTTTTGGACCACTTGTTATTCCATCCAAACGTTCAAAAAGGTGTCGTAATGGAAGTTTATTATCATGTAACTGGCAAATAAACCACTGAATGGGCCTTTTAAGCTCCAGTTCCAAGAGCCTAATCGCACCGCCTTTTTGACCAGTATCTGTAACTGTACGGTCACAACCAATTGCTACGAGTTTGTGGAGACCAACTGTCTTTGTAGAAAGAACGTCTAATATGCCTTGTTTAATTGCCCGAGCTGTTCAAGATGCTAGAGAAACATGTCCCATATATAACGAACCAGGCTTCTTTACTAATGATAAATGTTCTTCCGTTAAGACTTTACGTTGACCGTCACTCATAGTAAGTCTTGTCTCTGCGGCCATCAAAATATACGCCAAACATATTGCAGTCAGTAAATGTGGTTGAGGACTGACATAATAAATTCTTTCTTGTATTTGCACGAGCTCGACAAAGTCTACTTCTATCTAGTACATTACAATAGTTGTCGTCTTTTATCACTCCAATGTCCTGTAATTTAGCAGAGACGATTGCAGCCGCAGCTCTATCTAATATTCCATATTGATCTAATATTCTTGCCACAACAGGATATTTTGTTTTAACGCTTTCTTCTTAATTTTGCACTGTCTTCTTAGATACGTGCATTTTCTCAGGAATGCAAACAAATGATTCTTCTGGTATGGAACTTGACAAGACTACTGGAAAAGAGTAAGAAAGAGTAAAAAAATAAATTAATAAAAATAACAAGAGTAAGAATAGAAATAAACAAATACATAAGTTTTTACCATCAACAAACTCTAAAGCATGACGGTTCCGATTGTTTAGAAATTGTAAGCTTGAATTCGTGCTCCTGTCGTTTCGTTTCCTTTCAGTCAGTGACAATTGCTTCCGACTAGTAACTACATCAACACCGCCTATCTTCATTTTTCTTCCGCTTCTTTGGTCATTTAGAAAAATACGTTCCATCGGACACTTGGGCGTTGCACATGTAAATGTCAATTGAGAAACTTATCACAACATGTTCCCGGTCTGACGCCGACAAATAGTGCTGGATCAGCATTTTCGATGACTCTAATTTTTGATAACTTTAATTTTCGATTTATTAGACTTTCCAATACCAACTAAATTAAAAATTACAAACATTTAACTAAATAGGAGTTATGATAATTTTGTATTTTTTCCCACATTTTCATAACTTTTAGTCATCCGGTGGCAGTATTAAATACCAATATTTTTGCCTAATCTTTTAACACAAAGTTACTAATACACTAGAGCACCAAATCCGTGCCAAGCCAATTTAGCATAAAGGAAAACATTTTATTTAATATAAAAACCATCTTATAGTTTTTTCGACATTTTCATAACTTTTAATCATCTGGGGGCAGTATTAAATATCAATATTTTTTTCTGGTATTTTGACACAACATTATTAACACGCTAGAGCACCAATTCCGCACCAAGCGAATTTCATTTGAAAGAAAAACTATTTTTTGATATTAAAACGCTCCACCCTATTGTAGATTCGACCAGAAATAAAAATATCTCTATACTTGGACCTTTAATTTAAAAAAGCCTTGAAAGCAGCCAAAAGTCGAGAAATAACGAGTTTTAAAACTTCAAATGGGTGGTTCGAAAAATGTTCTCAAAGACACATCATAAGCTTTAAGATAATTTACGGCGAATCACTGGACAATGTTGAAGCTTGTAAAGCAAAGCTTCAATGCTGACGAAATCGGGATTTTTTACTTTGCAATTCCAAACAAAACGTTCGCTCTAAAAGAGTGATAAATGTGCCGATAAAAAACTGCAAAACAAAGATCGACAATTCTATTTTGCACAAATATACAAGGTGGCAAGGATAATCCGTTAATCATTGGGAAAAATAAAAATCCTCGATGCTTTAAAGAATATCAACAAACTGGGTTAAAGAATTTAAGGAAAAAAAGAGAAAACAAAATAGAAAAACAGACTTATTATTTCTGGATAACGCCATCTTGCATTCCAAAGTGACACTAGAAAATGTGAACATTGTTTTTCTGCTTCCAAACACCACATCCCATTGTCAGACATTAGATCAACAAATTATCCATTAGTTTAAGATGGCCAACAGAAAATTCCTAATCAAAAGGCTTCTTTCTAATATTCGCAAACAGAGAAGTTCTTTTGAAGACGCAGAAAAAATCATTAATTTAACCAGCACGGCGCTTTAATTTGGATATCAGTAGCGTTTCGCCACCTACAGTTTTAAAACGTTTCGCAAAAGATCTTCTTGGGAAAGGTTCAGCAAGAAGGAGATTTCGACGAGGAAGTCAAAATTCTACTAGCCCAACCTTTTCCTGTATTAAAAGATTTGCATGTACACGTAAGCCTGGAAAATTGTACATCTATTGACTGTAACGTTTTGACCGAAAAGCCCAGTTTAAGCGTTTAAAAAATAGTCAGTGAATTAATTGATAATAAAGACTGTGATTTGGACAATGAAAATGATGTAAAAGAATCTGAATTTTGTACGTCAAACATTAAAGAGATGGGTGAAGTGTGTGAAAAACTAAGAGATGTACAAAGTTAACTATTTTAATAAATTAATAAATTTTAGCAAAATGCTAATTTCATGTTTGGATATTATATACCTACCGATATGGTATCTTACCATGCATATAATATACATATAAAAGGTTATTAAAAAAATTGTTGAGAATTTTTATTTAATTTAATTTTATTGTATAAATGATCATCCAAAACATCCAAATTACATATGCTATAACAAAGAAAATCTTTGTTAGATGTAAGCATCATTATATACCACCGCCTGCAATAATAGAATATAAGGTTCTCTACAGTGAACATTAAAATAAAGGTTTCTAAGTATAGACAATTAAAATAATAATTTATTATCTATTGATAAGAGGAAGAGATTAATATAGAACAACCTAGACACAGAATAATAAAAATAATTGAATTAAAAATAACAAGAAAATTTTGAAAAACAAACTTCTAAAAATGTAAGCCATGTTAAAATCTGTATAAAACGTGTAAATTTGAATATAAACTGTTACAAACTTTGTTATAAAACTTTCTCTTTATGGAACTGTACAATTAAATGGTCACAATATAAAATATCATGCAAGCTATTAGTCCCAGTGTCTCATTGCATAATTAAAAAGGAAGGAAATAAGAAGGAAGTAAGTTTAATTAGCCAGAAGAGAAAATATTGTATCCAGGTGGGGTTATGTATTGATGACACAATTTACATTGTGTTACTTGCCTATCGAGAAAGCTGATATGTCACTCTAGAGTTTTTGGTTTGGCTGGAACAAATAAAGAAGAGAAGTGAACAGTTAATTGTGAGTGTGTACCTATTTCTCGCCACAAAACAAATATCATATACATCAGGTAATAGGTACAGGGTAATTTGTATATAAATAAATACAGGTTGTCTTTAATGATTGTTATTAAAATAAAAAGAGACTTTGAGTAATAAACCAGTAGATGGAGTCAGTGACAATATAAGTTCAAATATAAATAAGAGAGAAATAAAATATTTTCATATAAAATATCCTTGAACCCAATAAAGACATTGTATTTATTATTAAAAATTCTGCATAATCAACACTTAAGTATATATTTAAAGCTATGTGAAGAGTCTCGCAGCAATATTAAATAAAATTTTGTATTAACATTACAAAATAATAGCATTTATGCATTAATTATCATTTTGTTTGCATCTATGAAATAATGATTGGTTTAGGGTTAACAGCTTGTTTTAGCTGTCAATTAATATGATAGCGATATACTCGTAAATATGCTTTACATATTTAATTATATATAACCCCGCTTAAAAGAAAAAATCTTGTCATCAAAGAGAATATAGTAATTACAGACTGTAATTTTCTTTACTAATTTCTCCTTCTTTTCTTCTGCCATCATCTATTAATAAATCTGAGCCTTCATAACAACCAAAAAATATCTGTTGTCTTGGCTGGACATTCTCGTTTATTACAGAATTCCAGTTTTCAGGATAAAAAAGTACGGAAGTCTACAAGTAATGTCATGCTCATCCGATTCTGCAAAAAGGGGAAAAGGATGTAATGTAAAAGTATCTAGCTTCTCTAGCTTGAAATTATTTGCCGAGGGGGTAAACACAAGGAACGTCAACAACTCCATATAGTGGTTATGTGGCCCTAGGCTGACATGATCTCCTCGTCCTGCTTTCAACAATACCGTTTCTATTTCGTTCGGTGTTCCACAGTCCTAGATAAACAATGCATTGCTACATCATCTCTACTTACAGTCATCAGTGTTTATTACATCCTAGAAAAATATTGTCGCAGTTATGCCTTTGATTAGAAACCGGAACTATAACAAAAAGTGATTTTTTATCTCTTTTTCAAATTTACTATTTGCATGGACAGATTCAATAGAAATCGCAAAACTCACCATAAAAAAATACTATAACAAGTCAAACTCGGAACTAAACCATATTTTTTGATTTTATAAAAAATATGCAATTCAAATAAGATATCCCCCAAAGCAGTAAACTTTTACTGCTGTGTTCTGGTCATACAATACCGTAGAATTTCAATATTTGAATACAAAATATTGCATGGGTATTTTTTCCTTTTAAAATTAAATTTTTAACTTTTCGTTTCACACTGTAAAGTGTAAATTCATGTAATATACGTATTTTTGAAAATAAAATATTTAATATAATTTAATTTTGAAAACATCTACATGTAGACTCTTTAAGCTATGATAAAAGAATTAGATATTAACTCCAAGAATTATTAAATACATCTCAAGAGTTGTAAGAAGCATATTAAGATAAATGTTAACTGTCAATTAAGTAAAAATAAAATTATTAAAAAAATATTTACAGGTATCCAATCTTAAAGCTTTAATGATATGTAATAGTTGGATGTCATCTCTCTTAATTCATTTAAGGTAAAGGTAAAACATTCCCGAGATATTTTTTCAGTTAAGTTAACCCAGCAGTTCGATTCGAACTTTTTCTTGCTAAATTAGAGTGTTTAATACTTATCTAAAATTATGCAAATAAAATTATTATTATTAATTTATTTAACGTATCATTAATTGAACTATTAAAGGAAGTAAAAAATATTATATAATTGTATTAATCATAATAGTAAGTAATTGAATAAGTGTATTTTGTTCCTATTATGATAATTAAATTTGTATAATTTAAAATTATTCTTCTATAAAAACGTTTTTGTTAGTAAAAAGAACGAAATCACATCTTACTCCTGAATCTGTTTTTATGTGGTATAATACTTTTTGTCTGTGTGTTTTTAGTCAAGCTCATGTAATATATTTGTTAATTAGTTTATTATTATATATAGTTCCTTGTCATGTATAATATGTTTTACGCACAACTGAACCGAAAGTGCTTGTTTACATCTAGGATACCATGATCGAAACTTCAACATTACGCCCAGTGTAAAGAAAATGCCCGCTGTAAAAAAAGCCCGCAAAAACCGGGCGTTTTCTTTACACCAATCATAAACACATGACAATGACGGCTTTTATGTCAGCCGCCACCTTTGTTTAGTGGTGACAGTTTTTGAGTAGGTAGTTAATAATAAAAAAAGGTTATAAGGATTTATCATTTATCATAAATCAAAGTGAACAAACTACAGCAATATTTTACTTTTGATGGATGTTGAACGTACAATTAGTTAAGTTATGGAAGACAATGCTGCCAACAGAAATAGCACTGGAATTAGACTCAACACACTGAACATTAGAAGTTGAACAGAATGTTTCAATATTTCCATGTGGATTTTCTTCTTCTGGTGTCGACTGAGGCTCAACAATTTTCAAAGTTGCAACAGATTTCTCGGTTTTCTCGCCATTCGCATTTCCAAGAATTAGCCGGGCAATCTTATTTTTCTGTTCTATTGAATCTTCCAGGTACCCCTCAGCTACGGAAGAACTTTTCCATCCCCCATGTCTTTTGAGGGATGTCATGTCAGCTCCATTATCTGCTAATAAAGTGGCAGATGTTCTTCGAAATGAGTGCCCCGTGTATTTCTCAGGATTAGGAAGTTGAAGAAATGTTGCAATTATTTTGGGAATGCCTCCAAACACGTTCTTTCCTACAGGTTGAATTGTACATACATTCTTTGTGTAGCGTAGAAAGAAACGGCGATGAGGTACATTTTTTGGACGCAGTGTGACATATTTCTTGTACAACTCCACTCCATGGATGGCATCATTATCAACAATTGTGAACACACGTTTTTTGTTTGTTTTGGTTTTCGGGATAGTCACAATAATTACAGATCCTCTATCTTCTACATCAAATATTGACATATTGGCAAGTTCTTGTCTACGGCAGGCTCCATAAATTCCAAACACAAGGGCAACCTGTCCCTCAAAACATTTTTAAACAACGCGCACATTAATTACCTACTATCATACCTTGGTCATTAAATATGTTTCATTGGGAGCTTCCGTAATAAACTTGATCACATTTTCTTTCGACAACACCATTGATTTCTTTGCTTCGTGTCCTACAGTATTAATTTTCAAAAACGATGTCAATTTATGATAGCTACTAATGTCAACATTTTTTTTGACCAATAACGTCCTTTTAACCATCGAATACTTGGCCCAAAGAGAACTAGACTGATATTTTTTAGACTAAAAAATTAAAAATAAGGAACATATTTCATTAAAATATTACTAATAACATACCTTCTCGCTAAAATATGCAAGTAAGACGGTTTCATTAACAACATTTACTTTTTTCTCGCGCATCCATGATTCTAACGCATCATACTCAGTTTCATAACGTTCTCTGGATTTAGAAGGGAGTAAGCCAGCTAGAGCTTCTTCGGCTGCTTGTTCAATTTCTGGTGAAATACCCGCAGACGCAGACGCTTCAACACAATTTTCCATTTTTGCCAATTTCACAGGACGCCAATTTTCGCTTTGAGAGTTGTTTTGTTTACACATCAACACATGGCAACCACCGCATTATTGTTAGCAGCCACCTTCGTTTTGTGGTGACAAAATTGTGAATAAAAATGTTTAAATAAAAATTTGTTTCGGTTGTGCGTAAAATGTTGTACGTACCTCTGGCCGTAAGTAGATTACGCCCTTAGCCAAATAAAGGCCCTCCTTCGTCGGGCCTCAAACTTTGGCTGCGGGCGTAATCTTACACTTACGGCCTTCTATACGTAAATAACTATTACAGCCATTAAGTATAGTAGGTTAAGTAATCATTTTAGCAGGAGTAGTTTTGGATGCGTGAGCAGTAGTAAAAGAAATTCTGGCTTGGACAGAAGACAAGTAAAGTTCACAAGATATGGAAACGTAGAAATTATTCTTCCTTCAGTACAAGTATAAAAGTAGGTATTGCGACACCTGGCCCAGACATTTTTGCGGGGATGCAGTCGTCGTTAAGTACGGAATCTGCATTACCGACATTCTGTATTACCGGCATTTGGTTCGTCACTCGGCTAAATGGCAACGCTGTTGCTAGGGGAAAGCAGATGGCGCCAGTGTCGTTTTTGTACCGACATTCTGTATTATCGGCATTTGGTTCGTCACTCGGCTAAATGGTAGCGTCGTTGCTAGGGGAAAGCAGATGGCGCCGGTGTCGTTTTACGTGATTTTTGTACCGACATTCTGTATTATCGGCATTTGGTTCGTCATCATGAAGAAAGCTGTATTACCGATTACGGGCGTTCTACTGATTGTTAATAGGGGGAGCCAAGGTTTATCATTTTATATTAATAAATTTTACCGATTTCTTAAAATAATTATCGTCGTCATTAATACTTGAATTACATATAATAATTTAAGATAATTAATTCGGCATTAAAATTTTAAACGAAAATCACGGAACAATTTACGGATAATAATAATAATAACAATAATTATAATGTCTTTATTTCCCTTACAGGCTTACATCCAAATAGGGAAAAATATGAATTTACAAATGTTTTCATCGTTTATGCTATTCTCCTGTAATATCTCATGGGTAATGTGTAAAGAGCGGAAAATATGCAATGTGCATTTTATGATGTTGATGAAATAAGAATTATTTGTAGATTCAATTAAAATGCCTAAAACCTAAAATTTAAGGCTTTAATATTATTGTTTATTGTATATTTTATATCAATAAATGCGAAACTCCGTGTAATGCCATGTAATAATAATGCAACAATGTAACATAACTGTATACATCGGTGTATACATAAAATAAACTTGATGTTGATGAAATAAATAATAGAAACAAAATTTAATTTATGATTTGATTTATTGAAATTTCCTTATTCTTATAACAAATAAGTTTTTACTAATAATATTTAGTTATTACTAGTTAGTTAATAGTATATTATATACATATTTGTTGCATTTTTTTTGTCGAAACCCATGCATTTTTTGTCAAATTTCGTTGCATTTAAATGTGCATATGTTTTCTTTTTGCCTTGCATTTTTCCGCTCTTTAGTAATGTGTATTGTGGTGACAAAATTCACTTGGTATTGTTATGTCTGTTTGTGTTGGTGAATATTTCACCATTTACAACATAATCATGAATAAAGTGGTTGGTGTATTTTTGCATACGAAACAATGGAACATTTATTTACGTTTAAATTTAGGCGATTAGCTTTACACCAATCACATAGAAAGTTAATGTTAGACTGCAAATATAAGCAATCATTGATATCTCGTACTTGATGATATATTTTTAAATCGTCAGCAAATAATAGTTTCTCGCAGTGTATAGATTGATGATGATGATGAATACCACGTAGACACGTCCATTCGTGACGGGTATCTTGGAATACGTTCTGCTTGGTTCGGACATCTTGTATCCCAACCCTCTGGCGTTTAATGTCATGCTTACCTTGCTATCTCTCTCTCTCTCTCTCTCTCTCTCTCTCTCTCTCTCTCTCTCTCGCTCTCTCCTTCTCACTCTCTCCTTATCATCTATTAGAGAGGACGCATTAAAGAGCCTTCTCTCTCTCTCAATGTCTCCTCTTGGAATACGTTCTGCTTGGTTCGGACATCTTGTATCCCAACCCTCTGGCGTTTAATGTCATGCTTACCTTGCTATCTCTCTCTCTCTCTCTCTCTCGCTCTCTTCTTCTCACTCTCTCCTTATCATCTATTAGAGAGGACACATTAAAGAGCCTTCTCTCTCTCTCAATGTCTCCTCTCTCACTCTCTTGCTCTTTCGCTCTCTCCTTATCACCTATTAGAGGACGCATTAAAGAACCTTCTCTCCCTCTCTCACTCTCTCGCTCTCACGCTCTCTCACTCTCTCTCTCCCTTCAACCTAATGCTAGTAAATGAAACACCATTGGATAGAGGTAATCGTTAGGTCTACTGTTCTGGGATTGGTTCGGACGGCTTTGTTATTTCATACGTGAAAATAAAAAACATCGATAAATGTTTTACTGTTTTTATTATTTTTCGTATAGTTACACAATATTACTAATATTCTATTGTAAATCAGCTTAAACTAGGTGATTATAGTTTTATATAGTATATTACTTTATTACTCAATATAAACTAGATATGTTATATCAGAATGTTACAAATTAATTTTCTAACAAAATAACTTAGATCGGCTTATAAATATATATATATATATATTCTAACACTTAACATTTACTTAATAGAATATTAACTATATATTAAACTTAAACCTCAACAACAACATACTTTATTTAATCTAGTAATATAAACTTTATATAGGTAAGAACTGTCATTTAACAACATCTTCCGCCTTTATCCAGGACTTTTCATTCAAGCCGAGCCATTTGACGTACATGTCACCATTGCTGCGGCGTTTAAGTACTTTTTCAACTAAGTAAACGTCTGGCTGATTGGTTTTCTGCAGCTCGAACTCGTAGAAAGCTCCTCGAACAGCAACCCCATGAAGATCTTCCAGCAGATATGTGACAGGTTTTGTAAATTGAACTTTAACTATTTTGAATAATTCAGTTGACCAGCTGGGCGTGTATCCCTTAGAAAAGACCCCCTTGAACTTACTAATACGTACGAGGTCATTCAAGTCTAGTTTACGTTTACTTCCTGCAGCGACATCTGCTTTTACATTAGTGTCATAAACGGTTAGTTTGGTGGTAGGTGTAACAGTAGCAGGAGCTCGACCTATCGTTCTATGTCTGGTGTTGTTATAGCTGTCAACTACCCTCTGTAATATATCTATCCATTTAAATGATCCTCGGTAGCTAAACTCTTTATACAACTTTTGCTTAATTGTACGGATAACGCGTTCAACTATCGAAGCCTTAATTACGGAATATGTAGAGTAATGATTTATAGTGTGCTCTTTCATTAATCGTTTAAAATGTTTATTGTAAAACTCTTTCCCGAGATCCGTCTGAAGATTCTTGGGTATGACTGAACTCTTAAAGATGCTGCGGACCTGCTTTGTCACCTCTTCTCCGGATTTAGTTTTCAACGGTCGTGCATACAGATATTTCGAATAACAGTTTATCATCAGCAGTATGTAACGATACCCCTTATTTACTTTAGCATAGGGCATAAACTCGGCTAAGTCAGCCTGGAACAAGTCCTGGAAATCTTTTATTATAGTGCGACGTCTTTGAAAGTTTTTTCTAGCAGCCCTGTGTATTTCATCAACAACGGTTTGTTTAGCACTAGTCATTATCATACAATTAATCTCAACGACACCGAGAGAGCAACGTCTCAAATAATTATATTGGCAGCAGCCGTGTTTGATGAATACTGAACAATGTTAAAGCAATATATCATTATATACCCCCGAAATATTCTATTCTATGATGCCTTCCTCCTTAAGTTCGCTTATAATTGATATTATTTCGTTTTCATTCTGTGGACTAGTGTTGCCGGCACTCTTTACAGCATATAATAAACGAAGCCGGTCGACTAGCTCGTTAGCCTTATTCCAGTAGACGTATTCGACTTTGCAATCGCTTAATTTTTTAAAATTTGACGACGATGATGATGATAGTCTAATGCCTAAACCTTTGATTCTGGGTAAGTTCGGTTTAATTATATAATCATACTTCCAATGTTTAACAGCTGTTAGTTTACCCTGTGGTCTATATGATTTCTTATGCGCATTAGTAAGGGCTATTATCTGCATATAATTATTGATATCAGCTTGCGTTGGTATAGACTCTAATTCACTAAACGTGAGTAAGTCAAACAGACCGGGTGTAGCTTTGAAAACGTTGTTTTTAATTATGATGTTTGTATCACGCATAGTCACAGGGGAAGATGCAAATGTCCACGCGTCTCGATCAATTTTATATCTAATACCGAATCTAGTTCTATCTATATTTTTGTTTCCGACAGCGTTAGCTATCAGCATACCGTAATGAGTAGGGAGATCAAGAGTTTTATTAGATTCTTCTTCTTCTTCTTCTTCTTCTTCTTCGTCTGCTTCCGATGATGATGATGTAGCAGGTTGTTTTTTAACTTTCAACTGGGGAATGTAACTAGCAGTAGTAGTAGTAGTAGCAGCAGATGGTTGTGTTTTAACTTTCAATAGGGGTACGTTAGAGGTGTTAACTGATTTAGCAATGGTTTCCAGTGGTGATATAACTGGATTGTGCGTGACGCGATACATACGTTCTGCTTCTGCTCTATCACGACGAAAGTATGCAAACTTCTTACGTATAGCATTACGAGCATGTATTATTTTACGCTTTAAACTCAGATCATACGTGTTGGACATGTCGGCTATGCAGAGACTACTAAACGATTCGACTCTAATTATAAACTTATATATGAATCAAAACCCTTCCGATATCTGCCACGGTCTAGAGAGCTGTCTTTATTAATTACCAGGAAATCATGTGGCTCCTTCCAACACAGAGAGCAAATGTTTTTGAACTGATCATAGCTAATACCGTCTCCTACAACATGATCGCTAAACACGTGTTTTAAGTTCAACTCGTCTTGTCTAAAGAGAATAATTAGGTTTGCATTGTCCCTAATCAGATGTTTCGGAATCTTGGCGTACGTTTGACCTAGATAAAAACAGTCGACACCCTTATGCCTACCCATGCTAAAGTATTCTCTAATCTTATCCTGTTTGCTGCAAATTATATCATCAAAAATGAACACAGAATTAGGTTTAACATCACCGGGGCTGATTACGTCATCGTTTTCGCTAAATTCATGATATCCCATACCCGTAAGTGGTTTCATAACACGTCTTAAGAATTCATATTTAGGCTGAAATAAAGACTTGGCGTATAGGTAGATATTTTCAAATTTTAATCCGTTTTCGCTAATAAGTAAACCTAACATAGCATTAGTTTTACCGCAGGAAGATGGACCGCTCAATATTGCTCTACATGATACAGGTAACAGTTCGCCATGTTTCCTAACATCCTCGCCTGATCGTCGTTGTAAAGATGTATCTTCGCAGTCGTCTAGGTTACATATGTTTAGTGACTTATTTTGTTTAACAACCTTCATCATTACGGTATGCGTACGTGTCTAGTCACGGTCTCGTTAAACGGATTATACTCGATTAATGCGTCGTGAAGGATCAAACAATACGCCTTAGTTGTATTCGTAAATGCGGCAGAAGACTCGAGCTCTAGTCTAATATCGACAGTGGAATCCTTAAAACTCTCCACCTGTCTTGAACAGTCAATAACAAAAACGGGATACGTTTCAAACGATTTGTAGCTGAGTAAACAGCTCTCAGCCGCACCTCTACCTATACCGTCATAGTAGTTCTCACGAAAACGAATATAATTCAGATACGCAGGAATGTAGTCCTTACGGTCGAAATCGAGATTTAAACGCTGATGCGGGAACACTTGCGAATTTAAATACAACTTAACGTCGACCAAGTTCGAATGAGTAAATGCAGTCGGGTTACCCGTTCTTATACCCAGCTGACGCTCGTCTTGTAAAACTACAAAGACCCAGCGCGGTTTCTCTAGATCATTGGAGTTCTTTACGCGCCAAACCTGATTTTTAGTAGTTCCCAACGAGGGTAACTCGTGTAATTCCCAACGTCTAAACGGAGCGATGATAGAAGAATTATCTCTTAAACTCTCCACCAGGTTCACTTTGCTTTCATCTGATAACAGTATATGCGGAACTTCCCACGAGAGCTTATCAATCTTGATATCTACATCGGTACCTGCATCACCTGCGTCGCTTTTATAGCAATTAAAATCGTTCTTGGCGCGAATTAAAACTAGCTGACAACTCATATGAGGTATTACTTTTTTATAATCGTCTGCAAATCCAAAGATATCTTTTAATGGTATTCTACACGTGAAATGAAAGACGTTATTCCCCTGGTTATGTAACAAATCATTATCGTTAGTAATCCCTAAGTTCCATGCATTGCAGGTTAAAGCTCTATCCTCGGCGCCATGTGAAACGAGACCTTTTATAGTGCTTGTAATGCCGGGCTGTTTACAGACATCTATGAGCTGGTTTGTGCCTAATATTAGTTGAATTTCATCAAACAGAAAGTGGGCAAAATTGTTTACCAGAAGGAATTGCTTGTTTTCTGCACGCGTTATGCTACCTTTAACAAGTACATAGCTGTCATACAAAGCTAAAACGTTATCGGAATTTTGTATGCTGATTCTAATGGTGTCGGAATGATTGGCATTTAGCGTAAACGGCAGATAGGTATAAAAATCCTCTTTTATTATATCTGTATCGACGCGAGGCTTCCCAAATATGTTTAATTTATCAATGGTAAAGGTGTCGGTGTTAATATGCATTTTACTTCGTTTTGACATGTTGCTGCTGCTGCTGTTATCGTACTTTAAAGCCTAAAGATTCAAGAAAAAGGCGACGAGCTTTAGTTAGTTTTAATCGAAGGTCTGCACGTGCCGACGTTCGACGGTGAATGACCTTTGATGGACATATGCTGATGTTTTTATAGCTAAAGTTTATTCCCATTTTTCACGTTTAAGTTCTAGCCTGATGCTCGTGAAAGTGTCTTCAGACAAATTTATCAACTCTCCTCTCGCGTCTACCAGTCTAATGGTAATGTTGTCGATCTCGGTGACAGTGATGGGAAAGTAAATCACATGCGATGGCTCCTTTTCAATCAGATAACCGGGTGGTACGCAAACACCAAATTCGAAGATTGTATGACCTGCTTGATTGTTTCTATATGAGCCGCCTGTAATATTCGTGTCTACAAAGATGTTTGGAGTTGAAAGTATATCGACAACTCGATCTGATACGTGTCTACTACCGGGTTCTAGCACGCGCTTCTTAAATCCTAGTAGTGATCCTATGTTATCGGGTTTGGTAAAATCAATCAACTCGGTAGCTGATTCAATCTCACACTTTCCCGTATTAGTGTTAGCTTTGATTTGTAGTAGTAGATCTCCCTCTTCGGGGTCGCCACTAATTTGATTGTTTATATAGTTAACGATTTCAGACAACTCGTAGCTACCCGGTTCAATAGTTATCGCCTTTTCTCCGTAATAAAATTTATTTTTGCCTGGGTATATATTCCGTATCGTGTGACTTGTATATAAGCCGACTAAACCTAGTGAGTATTCGTAACGCACGTGATCTAATGTTATAGGTGGATAAATACGATCCGTAGAAAGCCTGTTTCCTGTACCGTACACCGTGATGGTCCTAGCCATACTTAACCGATTTACACTTTCACCTCTCTTTTATACAAAAATCGTAGACACAGATGTCCGCAGTTGTATGTATTGAACTTTTGTTCTTGGGCTACGTTGTAGTATACGGCGCAGCGAGGCCCTAAATATTTCACAAGTTCAGATGGTGGTCTCAGGTCTCCGAAGGGGTCATAGTACAAAACCACGTTTCGATCCTTTCTATAGGCAACCCAATGAGTACCCGGTCCTCCAGCGTCGTCAAGATTAACAATAGCTCTTTCGAATTGCAAAGGTTTCGTTGCAGGTAGACTTGTTCTCATATAGACACCTCTAAAATAGGGAATGTCTTTAGCATGTTTTATTATATCTAGGTCTGTAAGTGGTCTCCGAGGCAAGTTATTCAGTTTTTTGACCGCCTGACATATGGTTTTAAGTACAATGCAGCTCCGCCAGCTCTATACGGCTTCAGGTAAAGGGCGTTCCCGTTCTTACCGCCTAAAGCAATAGCTTCCATACTTTTATTATGCCGTGTAGTTTCTTCTAGCTGTCTCTTATTACTATTAGCAGTGTTAACAGCTTTTGCTACCCCTGAGGCGCCTCCTATAATTGCACCGAGAGCCGAGAGGCCAGCAAAAATTGGTATGAGTGGTAAAATACCCCCTGTAGCTGTAGGCACAGGAATTATTCGGGGTACTTTAACGTTTTTTCGACCGCCTACGTTTTGAATGATTCTTCTGGCAGCGCTCAGGGCATGATGTATTAAATCTTTACCCGTGAGTCTCTTGCTTGCACGGTTCACTACACCAACAAGCTTCTTTAAAACGCCACCTTTGAAAGTGACAGTTTTCCTCTTCATCATCTTTTTAGCGAGACCCTGTTTCGCCGACGGTTTGTTTGTCTTTACGCCCATTCCCAACTTTCTTTTAGCCTTCATTATACCGGTTACAAACAGAGCTGATGCTTTTTCCCCTAATTTAGAGTCTTTAGCCTTAACACGCTTCCAAGCGGCTTCTTCTAATACACGATCTGCCTGGTGTCTACTGTTCAAATCGGAGCTTTGAGCGTACGAGATGTCGTGCTGCATACACGCCTGGTCCAAAGGATTTATACCTTTATCGCCACGTTGTAATCTTTTAGATAATTTAGTACCAGGTCCACAGTACTGATAGGAAGGAAGATGTAGTTCAATAGGCAGCTTGTCTATGAGCTTGTTAACAAAGCCGTTACCTTCGTGAACTAACATCTGGTACTGAGAGAAGAGACTGCTTGTACCTGTATTTATACTCGGTCACCACTGCAGCCGGACTAATCTGTGTTCTGAAATCTCTGCGTATAGATAAAGTCTCTATGATCAGCTTGTAGAATTTCACACAGATGCTTTTCAACATTATGTATTCTTGTTTGAAAACGGTATCTGTCCAGAGCTAATGTTTGCCAGTCTCCCTTTCTCGCCTGTCTGTATGCATACTCCCATACTATCATATGATGTATATTATTCATGCTTGCGTCGGCGAAACTTACTTTCTTTACCATATCGATGTGTTGCTGCTGCTGTTGCTACAAATCGCTATGTTTGGAGAGTTATTGACATTAGTAAAACTAAAAACTTTGTTTAAATACATTTTTATTTCTTCAACGATACATTTAGGCTAAGATAGAAAAAAAATAACTGATTAGCGTAGATATAAGCAAACTAAGCATTTGCGCAGCATTCCCGTAAGGCTCACCACATTTCCTATCTGCGCTAATCAGGCATTTGATATAATACACTTAAAACTAGAATAAAAAAATGGTGTAAATATGATTAGGTCTACCGATAGTAGTAGTAAATTCCGTTATTAGTCGGTATTGTACACTCTCTTTATGTTGTAAGAGTTCGTACGTGTTGCAGATTCGGCTATTAGGGCATCAAACGATGATCGCATAACTTTTTGAGTATCCTCGAGCACTTGTACTTTATCTAATAATTTTTTATAATTACTATCTAGGGTATTATTCGTTTCTTCTATCTTTGTCAACACACTCGAATGATTAGTTTCCATCTCATCATTCGCTATTAGGTGATTTCTCTTTGTTTCTTTTTCCAACGTTGTTAGCAAACTGTTAAGTTTACTAGTTTCAATGTCAACCTTTGTTACCTTTTGCTTTAGATCTTTAATAGTGTTCTGAGTGTCGGTAGTCATTGTAATGAAGGTTTGTACAGCAGAGTCGAATTGAGCATCTACATAAGCTTTAGAAGTGACATCCGTGCCATCTATAGGGTAACTTACTGAAACAATACGTTTACCATCTGCATTAAACTGCATTTGATCGTTTGTATGCATAGCCCGATTGTTAAAATACTGCCTAGAGATTACATCTTTATCCTCTAGAGGCTCCCCTATATTACAAATTCTTCCATCTTTAGCATCATAGTACGACCCCTGTCCTTTATCCTCTCGTCGTCGTCTCAAACAATTAGAGAGTAATTTTCTTTCAACATCGTCCACCATCTCGTCGGTATACTTTTTCGTACAAACATCGTGGTTGTCAAGCGGTTCTTTAACGTGTACTAACCTTCTTTTCTTAACATCGATTACACCTTCATCGTTATCTGATAACATTAGTACAGAACGCTTCGTGACAAGATCGTTATCGTTGATAGGAGCGCCTACATTAGTTATACGACGGTTCTCAACATCGAAATTACCCTCTGGTGTTAATTTGAAACCATAACCTCTCGGTCCACGTTTTGTTGCAGCCATTGCTTCATCTGTCATACTCATCATAGCTCTACCGAAGAGATCTATTGTGTTCATGATGACGTATGACAAATAACTGTCACGCATGAACAGAATACACAGTATTTATAGCTGAGATCTTCATAGCGCAATGATGTACATATTTCAATACGTCATGAGATTTATACAGTTCGTCGGATGTTCTCGGACATAATCGTAGACGGTACTGAGACTTCTCGTAATCAGCCCGCATTTAATTTAGTAAACATCGTATGCTTTTACGCTTTTTTGAATAATTATCGTCCGAACCAATCCCAGAACAGTAGACCTAACGGTTACCTCTATCCAATACTGTTTCATTTACTAGCATTAGGATGAAGGGAGAGAGAGAGAGAGAGAGTGAGAGAGCGTGAGAGCGAGAGAGTGAGAGAGGGAGAGAAGGTTCTTTAATGCGTCCTCTAATAGGTGATAAGGAGAGAGCGAAAGAGCAAGAGAGTGAGAGAGGAGACATTGAGAGAGAGAGAAGGCTCTTTAATGTGTCCTCTCTAATAGATGATAAGGAGAGAGTGAGAAGAAGAGAGCGAGAGAGAGAGAGAGAGAGATAGCAAGGTAAGCATGACATTAAACGCCAGAGGGTTGGGATACAAGATGTCCGAACCAAGCAGAACGTATTCCAAGAGGAGACATTGAGAGAGAGAGAAGGCTCTTTAATGCGTCCTCTCTAATAGATGATAAGGAGAGAGTGAGAAGGAGAGAGCGAGAGAGAGAGAGAGAGAGAGAGAGAGAGAGAGAGAGAGATAGCAAGGTAAGCATGACATTAAACGCCAGAGGGTTGGGATACAAGATGTCCGAACCAAGCAGAACGTATTCCAAGATACCCGTCACGAATGGACGTGTCTACGTGGTATTCATCATCATCATCAATCTATACACTGCGAGAAACTATTATTTGCTGACGATTTAAAAATATATCATCAAGTACGAGATATCAATGATTGCTTATATTTGCAGTCTAACATTAACTTTCTATGTGATTGGTGTAAAGCTAATCGCCTAAATTTAAACGTAAATAAATGTTCCATTGTTTCGTATGCAAAAATACACCAACCACTTTATTCATGATTATGTTGTAAATGGTGAAATATTCACCAACACAAACAGACATAACAATACCAAGTGAATTTTGTCACCACAATACACATTACTAAAGAGCGGAAAAATGCAAGGCAAAAAGAAAACATATGCACATTTAAATGCAACGAAATTTGACAAAAAATGCATGGGTTTCGACAAAAAAAAAATGCAACAAATATGTATATAATATACTATTAACTAACTAGTAATAACTAAATATTATTAGTAAAAACTTATTTGTTATAAGAATAAGGAAATTTCAATAAATCAAATCATAAATTAAATTTTGTTTCTATTATTTATTTCATCAACATCAAGTTTATTTTATGTATACACCGATGTATACAGTTATGTTACATTGTTGCATTATTATTACATGGCATTACACGGAGTTTCGCATTTATTGATATAAAATATACAATAAACAATAATATTAAAGCCTTAAATTTTAGGTTTTAGGCATTTTAATTGAATCTACAAATAATTCTTATTTCATCAACATCATAAAATGCACATTGCATATTTTCCGCTCTTTACACATTACCCATGAGATATTACAGGAGAATAGCATAAACGATGAAAACATTTGTAAATTCATATTTTTCCCTATTTGGATGTAAGCCTGTAAGGGAAATAAAGACATTATAATTATTGTTATTATTATTATTATCCGTAAATTGTTCCGTGATTTTCGTTTAAAATTTTAATGCCGAATTAATTATCTTAAATTATTATATGTAATTCAAGTATTAATGACGACGATAATTATTTTAAGAAATCGGTAAAATTTATTAATATAAAATGATAAACCTTGGCTCCCCCTATTAACAATCAGTAGAACGCCCGTAATCGGTAATACAGCTTTCTTCATGATGACGAACCAAATGCCGATAATACAGAATGTCGGTACAAAAATCACGTAAAACGACACTGGCGCCCTTTGTTTTCCCCTAGTAACACTAACTCCATTTAGCCATGTGACGAACCAAATGCCGATAATACAGAATGTCGGTACAAAAATCACGTAAAACGACACCGGCGCCATCTGCTTTCCCCTAGCAACGACGCTACCATTTAGCCGAGTGACGAACCAAATGCCGATAATACAGAATGTCGGTACAAAAACGACACTGGCGCCATCTGATTTCCCCTAGCAACAGCGTTGCCATTTAGCCGAGTGACGAACCAAATGCCGGTAATACAGAATGTCGGTAATGCAGATTCCGTACTTAACGACGACTGCATCCCCGCAAAAATGTCTGGGCCAGGTGTCGCAATACCTACTTATAAAATACAAAGTTTTGTAAAAATTAAATTAGATATATAGTATACGTGTTTATAGTATTGGTGTTTTATTTTTATTACACAAAATCAAAGAACACACAGAAATCGAATTGTGTTTTCATTAATGCATGTAATTTAATTAATTTGAAAAAAAAAACATTAAATATAAAGTGTTCGTGCACTACCGTATAAACATAAAAGAGAAGGGAAAAACAGCGTATACCGGTAAAAATTACAACGTATTTATAAAATTCCAAAAGTAATTTAATTAACGTCGGATTTTAACATTTATTGGATTTACCTGTAATTACAAATTTTAGAAATTGGATGGTTAGAAACCCTAGAATAAATATTCGATGTTTCGACAAAAAGACTGGTTTTGGCATGGTTCATTATATGGAGCAGATAATATGGATGCGAATGTTGGGGTTAGAATAGATAAAAATTCTATATGCCTAAAAGCGAGGTAGCATTATTTTGGTTGTTATGTCGGTGACAAATGGGACAAAAATTGAGTTGCATATTGTTGCAGTGCATGTTACGCTAACTTTATCAAATGGTTGAAAGCAAACAATATAGAAGTTATTCAGTAATTTAAGTAAGGAGCGTTTACAAATATTGCTGTTTCCTCAGTCTGTTGGACAGTAGAAAAATCTTGCAGAATGGCATTGAAAATATATTGTAACGTTACGTTTTTTTTAAACTAACAAATCTTAAAGAAATCCTGGTACGGTTCTGGTAGTTTGGTAAAATTTATTCATGTTGGAACTGCAAATATTATTTCAAGTACAAAAGAGTCACTTAGAAATGAATTCGTAAACAATGTTTTGAATTTCAGCATTTTAAGTGGTGTTAAAATGCCAGTTAAAGCGTTTCCATATGGATCAAATATTTCTTTCCTAAGAAAATGAATTATTTCAGAACAAGATTCTTTTTACTTCCGAGCTTGTAAGGGCTAAAATCTAATATTGGCGTTAACAAAAATTTCCTTATAGTTAAAACGTATGAAAGTTCGAATTCATAGCTTTAAAACATTCCCTTGTAAATAAAATGCCGCCAAACGAAACCTTCTAGAATAAAATTTGTGCTTATAAGAGCTAGAATATAGTACTAGTTTTAATAAAAGTTTCCTTACGGTTAAAAATAATAAACCTTGAATCTGCAGTTTTAAAACTACGTTGTATTGAAGCTCCACTAGTAAACAACTTACCGCCAAAAGAAATTTTCTGGAACGAGCTGTCTAGACCACACGTGTGGAGGCTTAAGTTTTGTACGTATAAATTCAAAAGGGAATCTCCTTTAGTTTAGTTAGGAAGGTTCTCGAACAAATGACATGGACGTATTTCTTATTGTATACGAAATTTCCCGCCACTCTTTCATTGGACCATTTGAAAATCCACCCTTCTTAGACCACTCTCTGTCGTCAAAAAGGTTTGAGTTTTAAAACGTTTTAAAGAAGAGTTGACAAGAGAATCTTGAACTTTAAACAAGTAGACCGGCCGAGTGGAAGATAATTTTTTGCGTTTTCCTGGAGAGATGAATCATTATTTAGAACACTACAGTTTTTAATATGAACAAAGTTACCGTCTTTAAGAGTACAATTAAGTTATACTACTACCATTTTGTGTGATTAGTTCCGCTATCGTATTGGAAGCTCACTTGCTTCAATTTATCGCAGACTTCTTGGGGTTAATAAGTTAACCAAATTATAAAGTTTCCCGTTCTTTAAAAGTTGTGAAAAACACAGAAATTTAAGGGATTAATTTGGAATCGCTCTTACCGAAACTTAATAAATAATTTACAGTGCAGTTAGCGTTTAGCAGGGGCATTTTCGGTTTTAATGAATGATCTTGTTTGATCGAGATCACAGATAATAAACAGATACGCAGCCTCTTGAAAATAAATACGCTTACTTTGTTGGTTAGTACGTGCAACTGAACTAGATGGCGTGACTGAGCTCTGGGCAACTACATTTGTTCATACAAATAATGAAGTAATATTCATTAATTGTTTGGTCGAATGCGATGTTATTATATAGCATGCGTAAGCTTACAGCCGGCAGCGCGCTGGTTACGATGCACGTGGTGACTGATACGTGATAAAATTATTCGTGTAGTATTATAAATTCATAAAAGGGAAGAAATTTTAACAATGTTATTTGTCTCGCAGCGGAGCAGTTCTTAGTGTGTTTGGCTTTGATATATTGATTGGATTTGCAGTATTTGTGCGGAGTAGATTAATAAATACCTATTTCTCCTTAATTTGTTTTAGTTTGAAAAGTTTCTGCTTAGCTTCGATTAGAATATTGTTTAGTTCATTAGCAAATATTAGATTGCTTAAATATTTCATATAGCACTTTCTTTAGTACCTATCAATTTTTTAGATGTGCATTCACTTGGGATTTCTCTCAATTAAGTTTTCTTTATATTTTTATTCAGATTATTAAGCTTAAATAATTTCGCGGACAAGATATAAACAATATTTTTTGTGCCAGCTTAAAAAATATGTAATTACAAATTCTATTGCTTTTAAAAAATCAACAATTTAATTCATTGTTAATAGAAAGGCGGCCACGAATATGTTACAGCGTTTCTATGGAAATTACATAAAACAATTAGTTTCACAAAAAATCGTAAAAACGACTGGAGATCAGAGTTGGGCATCAATCAATTAAATTTTTAATCAATCAGTTGATTGAAGATTTAATTATGATATTTCAGTTGCAATTATATTTAATCGCAATTAATCTCTTAATTGCAGACTGCAATTTTATGAAAGTTTTTAAATTTAAATAAAAAAATAACTATGAAGATCATTCTAGTATTTTGTAATAACAGCAGATCGCATTTCAGTCTTGTCCCAGACTTTTAAACAAACCCTATTATAAATAAAAAGAGCAATTGAAATATCTTTATGCATGTATTGTAATATTGGGTGCACAAATAAACTTTGTAAACTATTAAAAATGTATTATCTGCACAATCTCTATAAAAATATAAATCGTAAAAAGCTTTTAATAAGAAATAGCAAAATATATTGCGTGTTGCCTGAAAATGTATGTCCCAGCTGTAGTTACAAATAAAAAACATCTGATTTTTGAGGGATGCATTATTATATAGCAATCTGCCATATTCTTAAGAAATATCAGGTTAATTGTCATCATAATGAATATCAATTGTTAATAATTTTAACTAACAATTAATTAATTGTGAATTGTCGGAGCTACTAACAATTAATTAATTTTTAATTGGCAGAACAACTAACAATTAATTAATTGTAATCATGCAAAATAAAAAATAGTCACAATTAATTAATTTAATTGTCAATTATCAGTAAGATTTAATTTTGTCCAACAGTGTTGGATATACACTGCAGCAATGGATAGCAATATAAAGGAAAAAATTGGGGAAAAAGTAAAAATTGGTATATAGGCTTAAAAAGTGGTGCTAAAATCCATCAAAACTCCCCATGCGTAGGTGATGAGCCGGCTGCGCCATCTTGGTAAAATGCCGGACAAAATTGCTTTTTCGCTAATATTTCAGAAAGTATTAATTTTACGGGCATCAACGTTCAGAATGAAAATGTAGCTGACAAAATTCCGCATAATTTGCATTTTTATTAATCCTCGTATGTCGCAGAGTTTCTGAGATATAATTTCTTCAGCAACTGCCATTTTTCGAAATTCCGAAAAAGCGCTGTTTCTTTGCGCGTTTTTAAAATATTTCAAATTTGGCTGCTCCTACGTACAAAATGCATTGTATAATAGTTATTTATGGTACAAGTGAGTTAAGTAAGATATTATCCACGAACGAAAAATTTACCCTCGAGGGCCGGCAGGCCCGAGAGGGTTAATTTTTCTGAGTGGATAATATCCTTAACTCACGCGTGCCATACAAAATTTTATCCAACGCCTCTTTATTTAAGTTTAAACACCGAATTTGAAATTTATAGTTTATGACAGTAATAAATTTAATACTCTAACACGATGACTGGATTTTCATAATATTATGCAATGTAAGCTGGTGATTGGTTGTTATCTTTGAAGGAGTGAGTTTTTTTAAAAATAAGCCACGTTGCTAGGGGCAACGTAGGTTATAATGTAACATAAGAGTAAACAATCACTTTCCTTATTTAAAATGACCATAGTAAACATGGTATTTATATAGAGGTGTTGGATAAAAGCTAAAAAGATTGTAGGAAAAAATTTCCTACAAAAAAGTTGGTTATTGAATGTCATGCAAGCAATATTACCTGTGATATTATTTTGAGTTAGTGACGTAATAATAAATAATAACAATAAGAAACATGAAAGCTATAAATGAAATATTACTACTAATATAAATGGACTATTGGTTATATCCCCTAATGTCAATACACTTATAACAACGTGGAATTAATAATTCAATGCCCTTGTAAAAATAATCTGAAGTTTTTCCTTCAAAATGTTTAATTACAACTGCTTGTAACTCGTTCTCGTCCTTAAAACGACGTCCCCTAACGTCTTTCTGTAAATTGGAAAATAAATAATAGTCACTAGGATCCGTATCCGGACTGTGCAGTGGATGATCCACTGCTTCAAAGCCGCTTTCGCTAACGGCAGCTTGTGAAATTGCGGTAGTATGAACGGGTGCATTGTCGTGTAATAATCGAACACCTCTTGTCAATTTTTCTCCACGTTTTTCACGAATATTGTTTCTCAATTTATGCAATAAAGACGTATAATATTTACTGTTAACAGTTGTATTGCGTTCTTTAGAATCAATCAGTAAAATGCCGTCACAATCCCAGAATATTGTCCCCATAACTTTCTTTGTCGATAGAACGACTTTCGCCTCTTTGGGACGAGGTTCGTCGGGTCGCCGCCATTTCATAGTTTCCCTTATATAGAGGATCATAATACAGAACCATTGTTTCATCTCCAGTGACAATGGACTTCAAAATCGGCTTTGGGTCGTCTCCACACAAGTTTAAAAACATGCCCGCACATTCAACGTTGACGTTGAACAGCAGAAAGAAAACGCGGTACCCATCTTGCACTAATTTTATTCATACCCAAATGGTCATAAAGAATTCGAAGAATACTTGTTTCCGAAATGTCAGACATCACTGCTAACTCTAATATCATCTTCTAATACCATTTTTTCAATGATTGCAACTTTCTGAAGCGTTACCGCTTCAAGTGGACGACTGGTGCGCTCATCATCTTCAAGAGATTATTACCCCAAACGGAAACATTTTGACTACTTTTTTACAGTGGAATATAAAGGAGATAAATCACCATAAACGTCGTCTAAACGTTGTTTGATTTGATTAGGCGTGTGCCCTTCTTTTGTTAAAAATCTAATGACCGCGCGGTACTCAATTTTCGTTAGCTGCGACATTTTCATTCACTCGTCACGATTCTTGAGTAAAATCTATTACGCTACTAGCCGTAATACATATAGTGTAGGCCTCTTACATGTTCAACTATGACGCAACCAAGTTGGAACCTGTTGGCACCTGTAGAAGCCTGCCGGGCCGAGAATTTATGGCGCTTACTTCGTATATTTTCTACATCGGTCCCGATGCAGGATCGTTTAAATATCGGTATAAACTTACAGAAAAATGATAATATGATTTTTTTTGCATTATTGTATGTTGTTTAACAAAAACTCCGATATCACCGTACATACAATACGTATGAAATGACACTAAATTATTTGTTCCAGGTCTTTTGGATTAAAAATGGTCGAAGTAGAAGTTTTTGACTTCCGACACTCTACATCATCTAACTAAACTTGTCATATTCCTTATTTTTTGTGTTATCTAGCTCATCCAGTTGTCAGATTAAAGCTAGTTCTTGGATCTTTCAGAGTATATCAAGAAACATGTAAAGACACTGCACAGTAGAAAAGTAGCAGACTCCGAAGGCAAATCTTAGTGTTTTTACAAATTTTGACATTGATCTTGTGTTACAACTCTTTTGAGAATTTCTTATAGAATCATCTTAGTATATGCTTGATATATTTAAAAAGGGTGTTTTTCGTAGTTTTGGAAAAAAGTATTTTTAAAAAAACTTGCTTTCAGAGTTTATACGTTTATACTGTGCCTTGTATTTGCACATTTCTTGATATACTCTGAAAGATCCAAAAACTAGCTTCAATCCGACACTTGAATAAGGGAGTTGTTACAATTTTAGTTGATGATGCAGTGTCGGATAGCAGTATTTGCATTTGAAATTCTGCTATGCAACACTCTGCAGCATTTAAGTGAATGGTCATAACTCGCATATTTAGTTATTTAGATTTCATTAGATAGATTAAATTAGATTTTAGATAGATTATTAGTTATTAGATTATTTAGTTATCTGACTCATTCAGGTGTCAGGTTAAAGATAGATTTTGGATCTTTCAGAGTATATCAAGAAACGTGCAAAAACATTGCAGAGTAAAAAGTAACCCTCTGAAAGATCCAAAAACTAGCTTGAATATGACACCTGGATGAGCCAGACAACTCAAGAAATAAGGGAGTTATGACAATTTTAGTAATATGATGTAGAATTCGGGTAGCAGAAAATCGAAATCTCTCAAAATTTCTACTTCGGATATTTTTCATCCAAAAAATCTAAAAAAATTGATTCAGTATTATTTCGTAGTATCTATGCAAGAAAAAAATTGAACACAATCTGACATATCAATGACGATTATTTTTTAAATTGTGTAATTTGGCATGGAATAGTCTAAGCGGCGATCGCAATATTTTGACCGTCATCGAACATACGGATAATTTATGGAAAATGTAGAAGTAGACACTATAGGTAACACAAAACCTCTTATAGTCCTATAAGCAAATTCTGGCACGACTGGAGTTAATGACCTAATTAAAGTTAACTCATAAATACCCGTACTTCAAGAATATTTTTGTCAGCCTTACTCCATCCTGGCAGAAGTGCCCAGTTGACCACGACGAAGAGGTGGTTTTGCAGCATCTCTCGTCCGTGATGGAATATCCACTTGCTTTGTTTTTTAGATTGAAGGTTAAACTGTTCAAACAACAAAAATTTTTGCCAGTCTGAGCAGAACTTGGTATAAATACGCGGTAGACCGGTTTTCTTAAGGGGCTAGAAATACTACTCCTAAAAAAGCTCATTTCTACCAAGTTTTGATCAGGCTGACAAAACTTTGTGTTGTTTGGGCAGCTTAACCTTCAATATAGAAAACAAAGCTAGTGGATATTTCATCACGGACGGGAGATGCTTTTCTCCAATATTTTTCTTTTCAAAACTTACCTGAACAATGGACTAAGTCGCTTGGAAATTAGATTTCGCGGCTTGTATTGTGTTCACGTCCCGGTTTCATAAAAATTATACATTTTTAATAAAACACAACTCAAACGTATCTTATTTATTTTATTTTGTTGTGTCAAGAATTACCAGCATAACTTTATAGTTTTTATTTAGTTTTAAAATCACCTTCACGATGAGAAATATCATCACAATATCGTTAGTGGTAAATTTGAATCATTTTATGTTTGATGTTATTTGCAACAGTATTATTTCATTTATTAACCATAATAAATACTTTGCAGTTAAGTTATAAAGATGACAAGAATAACAATAATTAATGAAAACAACTTTGAAAACTATATCAAATCATCTTAATTTAAGTTTGGTGTTAACTAATAAGAAATTAATATTTATCATCAACTGTAATAACTATATAAAATCCTAATAATTTAATTTTGGTGATATATTTTAGTGTGGCGTTGCCTTTATTAATGAAGAATGTTTTTTAATAAATATTTAAAAATTTAAGTTTTATGGTTATTTCGGCTATTGTTTATAAGAAAAGGAGAACGTTATTAAACATTAGTTTTAATGAGAGATCGTTATTATCAACTTTACTTCATTGGAGCAAATCTAGTTGCTGCATCAGTAAGGTGTTTTCCAGATTCTTCAATTTCATCGAGCGATCGAGTTTGGTGATATGTGTTTGTTTTGATGAAAAATCAATATTGTTTCAATTGCTTTGTAAGGTGAAATCAGATTTTGTGGCATAACGGATTTTATTTTTGAGTAATATTATTGATGTAATTTGAACTATTACTTTTGTATTGAATATTTTTGACTACAATTTTTGTGCATTATTTCTGTCGTTAAGAATTCTTACGTTGGGTATCAGTTTTTTATATATATTTAAATTTTGTAACGACGTTCTATTTGCAAACTTCATTTTTCGATTTACATTTTTCAATAAAGCTATAATTAAATTTAATTAATCTGGATATTACAGGACCATGTATTTATGAAAGTCTTTAAATATTTTATTCTACCTAACTTTGACATAACCGATTATGACTAAACAAAATTAAATTATATTTATTAGATCTGATTCCAGCTTCTGGTTACTGGTATCGAGTAAATATTTTTATAAAAATTACTGGACTTTCCTAATCAGATGGCACCCTAATAATATGTATTTTCTTGTATCTTAAACCTTTATCTATTCTTTTATAATTTGGAGCTGTGGAAACAATACTGCGACCTGAAATTCAAATTTGTAGAAAGATAAGATCTCAAGCCGTGGCAATCTTGAGTTGTGCAGTAGGTATTAAAGATTTTGTGTTGTACAGTTTGCGTAAGAACTTCTGAAAGTTAAAGTAATTTGTGTTTTTGTGTTAAAATATCGATGTTACAGTATGTACATTCTACATTCATATCATGGTAATGTAATGCGCAGAGCAATTTTAATGATTTTAATTTTAAGGTTAATACGAAATACAATAAACAAAAACTAAAATTCGGCACATTTTGGCTTTAATTTAGAAAAGTCTAAATCGAGAAGTGCTACTTTCATCTTTCACTGCTTTTAAGAAGGCACAAATAGAACAGCGTCACCATCGTTGTACTTCCGTGGCAATGTGCAATCAAAACGACTGAAATAAGATTTTGGTATAGCTATTTTTCTTTCTTTTCTGTGTTTCAATTTTGATACAAGTCAAACTGTATTCTTTACTGATTATTTCTTTAATTAATTAATTAAATATATTACAAAATTAGTTCCTTGTGTATTACATTTTGTTTAAAGGTGTAACATTTATTTTTCCTTAATTTGTTCTTTTACTGAAAAGGTCCTCGTATGAACTCACCTTTAGATGTATTTATTTTAAATATTTTGTCGGTTTTGAAAAGTATCATTTTCTCTCTTTATAATTTTTATATTGATGGATTTTCGTCGTATATATTTAAATGTAGACTCCCTGAGTTTACATTTAATTACTAATAATTTCCTTTTGAATATTATTGTTCAATGGATTTTCTTATTCAAATTTGGATACCGATATCAACGTTCCTTGGTGGGAATGACGGCCTTGCGCGTTTGATTTTTCGAAAGAAGGATTCTCTCTCTGTTGTGCGTGCTGGAAAGACCTCTCTTAGGAGGATTGGTTTTTGATCACGTTTTTGACCAAGCGTCTTCATTAGAAACTTTTTTAATGAGCATCTTATTGAAAATAAATTTCTCCGTGACGAATATCCATAACTATTTTGTTTGGCCTTTGATTGTTGCTGAGGAATTTCGTTGATGAAGATTTCCCTTATAAAGGTACGTCTTTTTGCAGTCTATTCAATCTTTTTTCAAATCTTGTTTGAATGTTTTCTATTATTCAACTACGATTTTAGGGAATCTAGGCTACCCTGTAACATTACGCCTACTCATTTGCACCAATTTGTGCAGCCGTGTTGTCAAAAAGGGAATCCAGTCTTTCTGGAGCACGGCTGAATCACACCTTCATCTCTGAGACGTTATCGTACGCTGAATAGGTCCAGTAGCCAATTTTCGAGGCTATACTGTATCCGTAGTCGGCATCAACCACCGTAGGATTACATCAGACTAACCATCAATAGCAGTGGACATTTTCCTTTGTTGGTATTTTTTTTATATTATTTAAATTTGCTTTAATTGATTCATCTAATCAAGTTAATAATTTCATAAATCTTACATTTATCTAATTATAGTTAAAGATAATAATTTATATTAAGGTTTACGAATCTATAGAGCAATAATAATTTTATACATGGAATTTTTCTGATATCGCTTTCTAGTGATAACTTAAATTTTTATTGCATTTTATTTGTGCCAATTTATAAATGCTACGTTTAGATAAATCGCCGGTATCAATTTTCAAATTTTTATTAAATTTATATTGTTTGAATTAAAGAAAAGGTTTAATTAAATTTTTTGCATATTTTTTAATAGATTCATTAATTCATTTTAGAGGATTACAATATGTAACAGAAATAGTACTATATCTGAGTAATTAGATTTATTTACATATCTACGTTCACATTGTTTTTTTTATTTCTTTATTTTGCTCTACATCTATTTTTTTTCTATATGTGTATATATGTGTTATTATTAATAAATGCATTTAAAATTTGTGCTTCTTATTGTTGAGGAATAACACCATACCTAAAAAAATGAAAGATAATTTATCCTAAATTGTTTAAGTAATAGTTGTTTAAAAATAATACTTACCAAGAGAAATAGGTTCTCCCGCTTTCCTATTTTGTTCAAGTTATCTTGTCAATTAAAAAAGCTGGATGGCGCCCTTTTTTTTTTGCTTCATACTCAGTGGACCCACGTATCCTGCTCACCAATGAAAAGCTGCCGCACGCCAGTGCGTAACCTTTACCGCAAGTAAAAAAAGGTTACAAAGTAACCAACATCATTAATTTCAATTAATTCAAAAACATTTTTATTAAATAAAGCACCTATACTTTTACTTTTCATAAGTATTCGCTATTTTATTACTCTAGCTTAATCTAGTTTTTTTTTTCAGTAGAACTGAGCTAGTAACTATTTACTTCAGACGTTTCGTGATTAAGCGTCTCATCTGCATATGCTAAAAGATGCTCAAGTAAAACTTTGTTTTTCCGTATTTTAGACTTTTGCTATTTATAAACATGAAGTTTTTAAGCGTCGGTCACAAAATATCATCAATCAATTTAAGGATAACTTCGAAAGAAAAAGTTAGGTTTGCAAGTTTTAACACACAAAGTTGCTTTAGTAAAATAAAAAGACAATAATAAATTACGGTCACGTTCCAAACCGACTATATACAGCTACCGTAAAATCAGAAATTCGAGTTTTTTTTTTTGTTTAGGGCATTTACAATTAACACAGTAATAACATGCCGTGCTACAACTAAACTGTATTTTTAAATATGTTTACGACTTTTTAGAAGTTTCTGGAATTTCTAAAAACCAAGTATCACGTACATATTAGATATCTATTATATAGGCATTTTAAAGTTTTGTCGTTGAAAAGTTCTAACGCCATTAATTTCATAAAAAATATGAAATATATATAAACAGTGTTATTTCTTGAATACATAAATCATTTTTTAATACCCTCGGTTTGAATTTCATTCAATACCGATTGTAATTTTCATTACAACCGTATTATTACTATGATTATAAATTAATATTGTAAGTGTCTGTCGATTATTTGATTGATTAATACCACCTAAACCAATATGTTTGTGATTATTTATTTAAGTAGAACTAGGGCTAGGGTGCCCTGGTCTAAAGTTAATAAATGGGGAAGTTGTCTCACGGGCACTTTCTAGCAGTTGAAACGTGACGTCACTGATGACATGTATAACCAACCAGTTATATGTACCTATAATAATTTGGTGATAACAACATGTTTTCAATAAAGCATCTAACATCATAAATAAAACACGTTGTGATATCATTTCATATTTATTTCTTACTTTTTATTTTATTGTCTCCAAAGTGTTGTACAATCTGTTTGAGAATACAGACAATAAATACATCTTATGAAAAATACTTAAACTATTTCTTAAATAATTAAGGCATGACATGAAGGGAGATGCTCCTGTAAGCACACTCAAATTTATTTCTTACTAATCAAAACTTAAGTATAATTTAATAATTTAGAAAACGGGATTTTCAATAAAAAATCAATATATTATAAGTAATTCTTAGAACAGCGACCTAATAATATAAATAAGCTGGATTCAATTAATTTCTACTACTTTTTACTTAGTATTTTTTATAATTTAAATGCTGTTCTTATGAAATCATTCCTTTCTCTATTTTTTAATTTCTAAGTAACAGTACAATCTGTTTTTAATAGAACATCGAGTAATTAGTGTGACAGATTATTTGACTTGTATTGGGCGTTGACCTTTGCCAATGCACCGTATAAACTTTTGTACAATCTTCATTAAACATCAAGTAGTTTAACTAACACTCGGAATACACTCACTCGCGATTGCGTTGCACTGGCACTGTAACTTTCTACATTAGGGTTGATTGGCGAATCTTTAGAGCAAGTTTAATGGAGTTATTCTTCGCAATCTAGATGTGTTGATGGTGTTGTCCAATAGGTTGATGGCTAGGGGGTTTGGATGATTCTCAAGTTTCTGCAGGTATTTGGCACTGGTGGAACTTATTTACTTCCTTGGAAGATTTCATGTTCAGGTTTCTTTTGGATGACGGAATTATGGACATACCATGGAGCATTGGTAATCATTTTAAGAACCTTTCACAGAAACCTTTCCAACATTTCAATATTAGATGTACTTGCGGTGCCCCTGGATACCGTAAGTCCATATTGGTTTTATGGCTACTTTATATACCAGCAGTTTGTTTTCTAGCGACACTTCTGAGGTTTTTCCTGTTATCCAGTAGTATTTACTTAGTTTATGATTTAACTTTTTCCTTGTATTCCAAATATGCGTTCGCCAAGTCAGGCGCCTGTTTATGTGCATGTCAAGTTATTTTACTGATTCCGCTTGTGGCAGTGACTTGTTTTTCAATGTAACTTGTGGGCATGTTTGTGTTCGGTTGGTAAAGGTTATACGGGTAGATTTTCTTCATTGACTTTGATTTGCCACTTTGTTAACCAGATTTGTGCGTCGTTCAGATGTTCTTGTAATAGTTGAGTTGCATGGAGAGGATCATGGTGTGAAGCTAGAATAGCAGTGTCATCTGCAAATGTTGCTGAGAGAGTTTAAGGATGAATTGGCATGTCTGAAGTGTGGAGGGTGTAAATACTGGTCCTAAAACACTTCCTTGGGGGACCAAAGCTCCAATTGCTTGCAGGCTTGACTTCCCATTGGGTAATTTTACTTGAAATAAGCGATCTGTCAAATATGATTTAAAGAGATGTACAAACGGGTAAGATAGAGTGGACTTGAGTTTGTAAATTAGGCCATCGTGCCACACCTTATCAAAAACCTGCGATATATCGATGAAAGTTGCGAAACAGTATTTCTGCGCTTGTATGTCCTGATCGATGATAGCTACAACTCTGTGGATTTGCTCTGTTGGAAGCCAAATCGATGTTGAGGTATTAGATTGTTTCTCATTAGTATTGGTCGCAATATTTTTATTAGAAGCTTCTTGAACACTTTGGATATTATTGGTAGAAGACTGATGGGTCTATATGATTCCACTTCACAGTGTGGTTTATCCGGTTTATCAGAATATTTGAGCCAACTTCCATTGTTGTGGGTAATAACATATTCTCAGAATTGCGTTAAAGATAACTGGCATGACCACTATGCCTCGGATTGGTAGTTGTCTTAATATCTTGCAAGTGATAAGGTCATAGCCCGGAGTTTTTTTGAGATTGGGTTCTTTGTTCATCACGTGTAGCACCTCTTTAGGCGAGAACGCTGTAATGGGTTTAGCTATTTGTAGTGGGGCTTCTAGGAATCTGTATACATCTACTTCGTCAAAAGGATTTTCAGGGGGATGTGGAGTGAAGACTGTGGATAAGTGTTCTGCAAAAGTTTTCGCTATCTCACCAGCACTTTTTGCCCAGTTGCGATTTTGTTTACGAATTAGGGGTATTCTGGTTTGGGATTGCGTTATCCACTTTGTGGCCCTCCAAAGTGAGTAGTCACTATATTTCGGGACAGACAGATTCCGTAGATAGGCCTGAATGGATTCATTTTTTAGCTTGTCTAGCAATTGTCATTTTCAGCTTTTGTGCAGCGTTATTAAATGTATTCTTGTCTTGCGAACTTGTTGTTAATTGCCATATTTTCCTAAGTGTTCACTTCTCTCGGATTTGGCGTAGAACATTCACAGGTTCTCTTTCATGATTAATTGAAACTTTTGTGTCGTTTTTTGCTGCGAATTTGCCGACACGTTTATGTGCTTTTCAGTCTTTAAGGGGATTTGGGTAGTTAATGTTGCTGTAAGTTGTTCTCTGAAGTGTATCCAGTCAGCGTGTTGATTATAAAGAGATAATGGTCTTTCTACTTCCAATATTGTAGTACTGATAGTTACAATCGTAAGAGTGCGATCAATCGAGACATGACTGTGCTTTGCTATACCCACGTGGCAGGCCCTCTGTGATGCAGAAGTCTAATAAGCCAGGAATCTATTTCCTATCAGTTAGCCAATAGGTAGGATGACCACTGGTAATGAACCTAAACTGTTATCTGTCATAGATTTATACAGAGCTCCGCCCTTTGGGGTAATGAGTTTAGAACCGCAGTGATGATGCTTCGAATTATAATTTACCCCTGCCATAAATTTAGATCCCATTGTGTTAAAAACGCTGTAAACTGGTCAACAGATATGTTATGCCTTGTCGAGCAGTATACTGCCGGTAATGTCAACGGCCTATTCCAGTCCTCTACAACAATGCTTGCGGCTTAGATGTGTTCTTCGTATTTATTAGACTCGTGATGTTTTATACATTTTCTTACTATTACAGCTGATCCTCCATGCGCAGTCCAACTGGGTAGGGAGTTTCATAAATCGTAGTCTCGTATATTAATATAACTTCTACTGGTAAAATGTGTTTCGGAAATTAGTAGAACGTCAATTTTGTGTTGGTTGATAAATAGTTTAAGTTCTTGCGCGTTGTGCCATAGCCCGTTGGCATTCCAGATTGCTAGTTTGTAGGTATTCATCATTATTGGATTTTGTTAACTATAGCAGAGAGTTTAGCATTGTGCGAATGAATGAATGTTTAGTGCGAGTAGTTTCTCTAGTCGGTCTATTTGGGAATTTGTTGATTGTTGCCAGACGCTACTGTTCCAATTTGTTTGATTATTATTCTCTGAAGCGATTTACGCATACGAGAGTCCTGTCACATTATTTGAATTTTGATTTTGTTGCATTGTTTGTCATTGGATTGGGATGTTTTGAACTGGCTCTGCAAATCTTCTGTCTCGCATAGGTGGATATCTAGATTTATATTCTCCCCTATACTTTGGACAGCCTTTATAGTTCGCCGTATGGTCTCCCTTGCATAAAGCACATGTGGTTTAGTATTTTTGCTCTTGGTGCATGTCGATGTTGAATGTGCTTGTCCGCACTTTACGTATTGGAAGGGTCTGCGAAAATACGCTTTTGTGTGTCCTAAGCCTTGACAGCGAGCACATTGTGCTATTTCTTTCTTCCTGCGCGGTGGTTCAAATATCACTTTGCAATTGAGCAATGTTGCAATCGGATAAATTTCTTTGTTGTTTTGATTAGGTTCTAGGCCTGTGTAAAACATTGAGAGCGGGTCCTTCGTTGTTCTGTTTTTGACATTATATACAGGGTGTATTATCGACTTTGTAACTTAGGGGAATAGCATGTAAAAACACAATTTCTCAGATATTGGCTCCCCTAATTATTTTATAGGAAAAGCCACTATAGCAAAGTTGTAGACCTTATTGAATGCTGTCCAAAATACCTTCACTTTAGCATCTGTGTTAAATAATTTCCAAGATATAAGTGATTTTCTGGTATAGGAAATTAACATTGTAAATCGGAAATTCACTAATAGCAATTACCGTGTTAGATTTAGACATTAGGTGTAAATGCAAGAATTATTTAGCACAGTTTCATAAGGCAAAATTACTTATCAGAATGTTACAATTGCTACCGGTGTGGAAGAAATAGATAAGATTTCTCAAAGGAATTTATTTTTATAAAATCTTATTAGCCACGACAATAGTTGTCAAATTAATCTCAAGAACCACTGATAGGTCATGTCATGCTTTTGTATTATAAATTTAAAACATATTATAAGAATGATACTAACATATGAAAAAACATTTTAATCTTATTATGGGGTTACCTCATTTATATATATTATTTAATGATTATAAAAAATGAGAATCAATTTATAAAATATGTTCATAATACAAAAGCATGACATAACCTCTATGTGATTTTTGAGATTAATCTGACAGCTATCGTCATGGCTAATAAGATTTTATAAAAATAGATTTCTTAGAGAATTCTCATGTATTTCTTCCACACCGGTAGCAATTGTAACATTCTGATGAGTGATTTTGCTCAATGAAACTCTGTTTAATAATTCTTGCATTTACACCTAAGGTCTAAATATAACGTGGCAATTGCTATTAGCGAATTTCCCATTTACCATGTTAATTTCCTATACGAGAAAATCACTTATATCTTGGAAACTATTTAACACAGATGCTAAATTGAGGTGTTTTGAACAGTTTTCAATAAGGTCTACAACTTTGCTACAGTAACTTTTTCTCCAAAATAATTAGGGGAGCCAATATTTGAGAAATTGTGTTTTTACATGCTATTTCCCTATGTTACAAAACCGATAATACACCCTGTATGTTTCTAACTTTGTGACCTTTAGTTTCAATACTGGTTTTAATATCGCTTCTTCAGTAGAGTAGTGCATATTCTTTGAATGCACTCTGGAATTTCTGTCTTATTTTAGTTAGTAAGTGTTAAAATATATTTTGTTAGTTTTTACACACTTAACTGTATTTCTAAATGCTTCCGTTGTTGTTGCTGTTACTTTTAAAGTATCTTTACGTATTATCTTACAGTTATACTTATTTGTTGCCGCTTTCTCTGTTAGATCTATAATTGGTTTTATTACTTCAACACTCGGTATAGTCACTGGTGGTGGTTTAGGTTCTGCTTTTTCCTCAAAATCGTTATCGATTACCATAGCTCCTTGTTATTCTTGGTAAGCTATTGTTTGAAATCTATTTTGCGTAGTGGTTATTTGAGGACTGCGTTTTGCTTGATTTTGACTGCTAGTAGGTTCGCCTTCCCTTTTACCCTTTCTTGGCTTTAAAATAGTCCAGTCTTGATGTGTGATATTGTTATATAATGGGGGAAATTGAGTTTGATATTGCTGTTGTAATTGTAATGGTTGTGATTGTATTTGTTGCGTTTGTGGGACAATATTCATGCTAATCTGTGGCTGGTAATTATGAAATGCCGTCTGAACATTTATCACTAGTTCAGGTTGTTATTTTAATCGTATTTTTCACAACCTGCTGTAGTTTTTCTGGCATGTGCTATGGATTGCCGAATACTGAGTTTTTTAGATATGGAGAGAAGAAAATCTACAATCTGCAATCGACTATAATCGTAGGTCTCTTAAGAAAGCAATGTTCTGAATATTGATTGGCAGCACAAGCACTGCGAAGCTGTGGTCAAGTCTTGAAGTGTTAGTTCGTAAGCAGCTAGTTAAAAAATTAAGTTTAAGTACCTTCTGCATGGACTGTAGCTTTAACATATATTGAAACAAAAATTCGGAGATATTGCAACTCAGATACCAAGCTTCAAGGATACAATGGTTCTCTACCAAACACCTAGGTTTTCAGAAGAGCACGTTCTAAAATGTCGCGAATTTGCATAATCCCGAGCGGTAATGATTTCATGCCCCGTCTGAATAAATTGTAATCTTCAGTAAAGCATCGTTAAACGTGTTGTTACACCACTTGCAATATAACGATCGTTGGTTGAAGTCTGGTGGTAGCAGCTGTTGCACGGAAGACATCTTACAAGAATTTACATGTGCAAACATTTCTTTAAAATTATTCGATAACTTCTATTGGTGTCTCAAGAATGAAGTGACCCAGAACATACAGAAATTATAATGCGAAAAATTTAATAAGATCAGGGTTGGTTTGATGTGGATTCCTTAACTTGACATATGTATGTATTCTCAAAAACACCAATTCCCACAGTTCCAATAAATTATTTTATAAATGTCAATTATCACTTCAGATCGTACCAATATAAATTAAATAATATCGGATCATGAAAAATAAACTAATATGTGTCACGACAATCAACTATTTTTTTAAATTTAAAACAATTATTACTCAAATTACTTTGCCTCAGTAAACAACAAATATTGTAATAACAAAATTTTGACTTGACCTTTGTTTGCAATAAATGCCACTTTGTTAAATTTGATGTATTATAATAAGCCACAGCAAACTCTGATCTTAGTCTTAAGTTTCCAACATCGATTTCATTTAAATGGAATAATGTATCTTTGTCACTTAGATGCTACTTGGACTAATCACTGTCCTGCACAAGTGTTACATAAATAATGTTACACCGAACCCCACTATCCATTGTACCCCAATCATCAAAAATCTATACTCGAATAGTTATTAAGGGCGCAAACAGTTTTGAGGTTAAGTTCGTGTTTCTCCGGCGTAAATAAGCTTACAAACTACTTATAAATAAATGTTTAATAATTTAGCTTTAATTAATTTAAGTAAATTATATTTTACTTGGAATAATTACTTTTGATATTAAAAAATATACATATCTTAATTTCTTGAAAACCCATCAGTGAATATTAACCAAAATGCACCTACAGTTGGTTAACACCAAAGTACTTCTAACATGAAAATATGACCAATGTTTAATATAAAGCAATCCTAAAAACATTAAGTGTAGCACTTTAGTACGTGTAGCACTGTTTCCCCTCTTCCCCTAAATTTTAAAACGGGAATAAAAAACAACGAAGAATAAAAAAATTTTGGTAGGTGACTAAAACTATTTATTTACATAATTTACATATAGACTATTGTTATTAAAGATTTTGTATGCATGAAATGACAACCTCATGTAGAAATCTTACGGTACAAAGAGACACCTTGATCCTTATTATAATCCTGTTCTGAAAGGGCCTATCTTTGTTTAGAACTAACGACCAAGACGGTTTCGCAGTCTGCTTTTAATACTATTTAATATCTTCATACCCTTTAATATTCTGTAGACATTGCAAATGGATAAGATCACTTTACCAAAGTTGTGCACTACATCATAATCATATATATTACTAATTCAATTTATTAAATCCCAGGCTTAGATATATAACGGTATCACTGTTGATCTCTAATGAAAATACAAATATCTATATTTAGTTTTGCGTACTTATTTAAATTATTAATATTCAAATGAATCACATCTTTCTCGAATTTCTTAATATGTCAAGTAAGCAGTGATTCAAGTTTTTATAACTAATTTAATATTGAAATGTGTTACAACATTTCATAAATAATTAATTATCGGTAGTTCGCCGACAACACATCAACTATCAAAGCTAATATAGATTTTTAATCTAAATAATTTATAATCTTAATTTTAAATCTAAGAGAAATACTAATTATTAATCAATATTTTACATTAAGTCATTTATAAATGTAAATCCGAATAGAGAAATTTCCACGTTGACTGGTAATCGAACCCAGATATCCGAGCGACACTTCATCCAAGTGGGCGAATATATCTATATGAATATATTGCGGTTATATTAAAACTTTAAATAAAAATATTTTAAACGACTCATTTTGGACAGATCCACGTTGAAACAGACAATAAATTTATGCGCTGTTATTAAATTGATTAATAAATAAAATATTAAATACTTTTATTGACTCGTTTAAATTAACTAAAATTGAAATATAAACACCCCCAATAATTTTACTTTTCCCCGTGGGTTAACTCAGTCTTCTCTAATTTGTTGGAGCATGAGACCAACATAAAACACTAAATAATCTAACCGATCTTAATGCCTGTAAAAGCTTACTTTAAAAACACACTTGTAGTTCTGCAGCTGAACGAGAAATATTTTTATAATCTGGGCTATAGAATGTTTTAAATAATTGCATAATTCATGATCAATAAACAAATATTTAAAAATTATTAACACAAGTTTTTTTTATTAATTATTTGAAAAAGTTGAAATAAAATGAAACACGTAAATGAAAATTTAATGAAAATTAACTAGCTTGCTGAAATAAAATACTATTTTGTTGATAGCGTAACAGAGGCGCTATAATACATAATAAAGTGATATTGGTTCTCCTTAAATTGAATAAAGTACACACAAGTATTATTGTTGAACCCAATTTTATTTTGACTATTCAACTCACATGTCATTTATTAAAAATTGACCAATTAAAATGCAGCATTTGATATTTTTAATCCAATGAAAATGAATTGTATCGACAATTCCACTAGTGATAACAATCGACAATTTTAATAAAACACAAATATTTAACAACATTTATTTTTGAGTATTGAACGTACAATTATTAAATGTACCATTGCTACATTTATGAAAAACAATTTGATTTTTTAAAGCGTGTTCGTTGAATAGTCTCTCGAATACCATAAGTAGTCAAAGTTAAGTAGACTATTTTTGTGGTGCTTATCACTCATGTCTATCATGCTTGCGAATACCACTCGTGCTGCGCACTCGTGGTATTTAAATGCAAGCATGATAGACATTCGTGAAACCACCACAAAAATAGTCGACATAACTTTGACTACTAATGGTATTATAAGTGATAATTTTTGAGTCAGGAAGACGTAGATTCCGCCTTTTGATTTTTAACTGACTGAAGTTGTTTTTTCTTGCAGGTTCTCTTATGCGTTTTGTTAATAACAATCAAGAAATTTTCATCAATTCAAATGTTTATGACGTCACAAATTTCAAACATGTGATCGTAATTAGCCAATTGGTTAAATCTATTTACATGGAAAGATATCTGCTAGAAAGACTAATAAAGCGATATAATACACTTATGATTATCTAAATTGATTGCTGGCTAAATAAAAATGGAATAGTTGCATTATGACACATGGCAACTTCCTCAGATAGGTTTACAATAATTACAAACAAATACTAACGGAAATACTCAAATTATAATTGACCACTTTGACCTAGTGAACAGCATAATGCCAAATCATCTTATGGTTTAATGAAGCCTTAAACTAAACAAAATTCCAACCATTCTCGTCCAGGGCACACTACTTCAGGTTACTGATTTAAAACAAAGGTAAAAAAACATTAAATAAGCATCAATATTAAGTAAAAATAGAAAATTATCCAGGTACAAAGGCAGGTAAATTAATTGTCGCATAATAGAGTTTAAGATAATATTAGTTTATCTGTTTTCAGTAAAACATCCATTCAAAATTGTGTTAGCTTCTTGGGCTGAAAAATGAAAAATATTATCTGCGATAGCACAGAAATCTAACATGAAGATAAATCATTCAAAAACAGCTGAAATGATATCCTAATCCTGTAACCTAAGCTACCTAAAGAATGCTTTATAATATAACAACTAAATTGACTCATATTCTTTCTTTATTATTTATTAACATTAAAAAATTAAACATTTTTATAATTTAAATGAATTCTTTAATAATATTTAAAACATTTAATTGTTTTAATCTAGCTCACCGGCACCTATACTTCCCCGATCCCTTAACCAGAGTTCAAAGAATTAAATTATTTGTTATTTTTTTTAGTATGAAATATTCATATATGTTTTGTAGGTTGTTGTTTATAATAAAACCTAAAGTAAGGTTATGTATGCATGAAAAGTTCGTACTACTTTAATCCTGCTTTCATGTAATAATTTTAAGCATAATCTGGCTTCTAAACCTTTAAATAAATAAAACTAGTGTTCTAGCACGTCTATAGTTATCTTTATTTCATATCTGCTTTGAATAAACATAATATTCATTATTCCTTTGTTTTCCGAGACTGTAGGAGACTTTAAAAGTTATATTTTTATTATTGTAGTTGTAGAATTTTCAATATGATGATTTTATATCATCTCAATATATAGTTCGTATACCAAAATTGTCATTCTTCTGTAAATCGTCTTGGTAGCTCACTTGGTTAGAGAGCCGCCCGGAAAGCAGAAGACCAGTCAAGGTAAAAATCTTTCTATACGGATTTGCAATTATACGATTTACTAACATTACAGTTTTTTTCTTTTGGTTTTCCTCTTTTGTCAAATGTATTTCACTATTTATCAAAAGTATTTCCCACCTATGTAGCTTTGACATTAATAATCAAATGAAATTCACTATTTGTCAAAACTCTTTCACGTTATTGCAAATTATTTTCCTCTTTTTTAATGTTTTATTAGAAAAAGAAGAATATAACAATTTACTAAATATACCTACTAATATTACATAATGTAACGCAATACTTGTAAAAAAAATGTTTTATAATTAATTCAAAATTTCAATTCTGTTGAGGCAATCTCCCAAATATATCTCCATGTGTCGAACATAATTTTGGCAATGTTCTTGTGTAATAGCTTCAGAAGCGTTATGAATTTGAACATATAGTTGTTCTTCATCCGTAGGCTGACTTCTTTTTATTATAGTTTTCCATTGGTGAAACAGCTCTTCAATGGGGTTTAAAAAAGGACTGTACGGAGGCAGAAATATTGGTACATGTCCATGAGCTCTGATCAGTTGTTGAATTTCATCCGTTCTATGAAATCCGACGTTGTCCATGACAAAATATGCACCTTGTATATGATCTGCGGCCAAGTGGTCAATCAAAGATGTCAAGAATTCTACAAAGTGTTCTTCATTGTAAGGCCTGTCTTGAATGGTGAATAAATATAATGAATTAATACACATTGCAGCAGCAATCGAATAATTACGGCCTCTTAATTGGGCCTTCACTTTGTTGGCTCTTGTATTTTTCGGTGATCTTCCATAAGCTCTTCTAGAATTTACTTGAATCCCAAATTCATCAATAAAAAATAGTTTTTCTCTGTGAACCATTATTCTGTTGTATTGAACAGCATATTCAAACCTACTTTGGATAGTATCTGGTGTGTTACGCCTTTCTGGCACAAAAGAAACGCGTTTTACAGAATAGTGAAATGCCTTTGTCGCTCTGTCAATGGTCGATAAGCTCACCTCTAGTTGTGGATTTTGCTCCAACAATTTGGCTTTTACTTGTTTTAATGTCAAGGTGCAATCCTCATCCATTAAATTGCAGATTTCTTCTTGCTCTTGAGTAAATTTCTTGGGGCGATGACCAGCACTTCTTTTATTCACTTCGTTCGTTATTTTGTACGTCTTGTAAATGTTTCTTACAGTGTTCGGCAAAACATTAAATTGTCGTCCTATTTGGACTGAAGAACTACCATCGTTCATTCCTCTGATTATTAAAGCACGTACCTCGTTCGAGATTTTGTTCTTTTGCCTTCTTTCAGCATTCATTCTTAATAATCAATGTTAATATCAATGTGAAATAGATTTAACAAATAAGGAAATAGATTTGACACAAGGGAAAATAGTTTGACATACACAGCAAACTGTTTAATAGAGATGGGAAATACTTTTGATAAATAGTGAAATACATTTGACAAAAGAGGAAAACCAAAAGAAAAAAACTGTAATTAATAAGTAATAATTACCCTAAATTTAAAAACTAATTTCGCCATAGAATTATTAAAAATCTAGATTAGCTTTGATAGCTAATGTGTGTCGACGAACAACCGATCCATCAAAACTTGATGAGAATCTTATCTAGTACAGTTTGTATATTTGCAATTATCTAGTTCCTATAAAAAAATGGAAATGTCTGTAGATCGCCTTAGTAAAGTACTTATTTAGAGCCCCGCCCGAAAAGCGCAAGACCTGGGTTCGATCCCTAGTCAGGGTGAATGTTTTTCTATACGGATTTGGATTTATAATATCTATGATTTAATACATTTTTATTTTTACCAAGAACACATTATTGTTCATTAATTGTACTGGAAAGAAGAGCAGATTTATTTGCAATTACTTAAGCAACTAAATAATTCACGCCGGAAAAATCAGTTTCAATTTTAATTATCGTGCAACAATAAGTTAGTATTACCATTCGGTTAACAAATGAACATAATTTATTCCCAGTTCTTTTTCCAGAGTTCTGTGTTAGTAGATATATTAATAAAAATAAAAATTCTAGTGTTTCATGAATGGAAAAAGGTACCTGTTTATTATTCACTACCTTATTATGCGACTAGACTTAAAATATATAAAATATCTTTATTAGGAAGGACACTACAGTAGGTATATTTATTTAGAAGTAATAGTAGCAACATATTTTACTTACTTATAGCCGTATACTCCTATTAATATTTATATTAAACGGATCAGTATAAGAAAAATTATTTTTATAAATTAAAATTATACAAAAAATATCAAAACTATTAGATAAAATATAATTTTTGAAAAATTAAATGTATTATATAAAATTTCATAACATATTTGTAATTTGAAATATATGAACCAAACTTCTTAAAATCTTACAAAGAATGCTGATCATAAGATTGATAGAAGTATTAGATTTAATACTGCTTTTTTTACTCTGCCATAACATATAATGCGCAATGACTTAAAAATTTTCTAAAATTAAAATTGTGCATTAGAAAGGACACTTTTTGAAACATTTTTTACAAAGAGTTGAAATAGAAAAATTAAAATAATTCAATTATTAAAAAAAATCTGTTAATTTTGAAGTTACTTTGTAATAAAATAATTAATTAACCACTATTATGTGTTAAAGTAGACATTATGTTATCTATCTACCCTATTATTCATTTTAAAAATATAAAGTATAATTTTTTATTTTAAGGTCAGTTCTTATACCTATATTATATCAATTTCAAGAAAACGTACACAAGGTGTTTTATTTAAAAAAAAACTTTGCATAACGATCTGTGCATATTAAATAAAATAGAAACGGTATTTATTTAAGGTTGATTCAGACCAGCGGTGGCGGAGCGGAAGCGGAACGGTGGCGGACCGGTTTCTGAGCGGTTTCCGCTTTGGAGCATCCGTACTGCCCGCGGTAGCGGGACGGCGACGGTTTTGCAGTGCGGACATTCATAGTCGTGCATGTGTCGCTAATAATGTTAAATCAGTTTTTCATATTGTTATATGTATAGTTTAATGAATGCAAAGTTGTATAGAAGAGCTTTCCATTCATTAAACCCATCAAAAATGTGACACCCTATCTAACAAATATCTGAATACATTACTTTCCTTTTTTATATAAATGTTTAATAATATTTAATAAATAATAAAGTTTAAGCGATATTGAAGTTAATTAAGTAGTTTCTAGTTTATTAAGTATTCACTAAAAACTGAGTGTCTTTGTCAATAGAATAATAAAAAAACTAATTACAATGAAATGCTTACTTTATTTACATTTACGTATGGTGTTTTGTTACTTTTGAATTTGCAACACCAGCAGTCATAATGGACTGCACTGAATAGCGTTGTTTCAGTCAAAAACATAATTCTACCTTTGTCTAACTGCTAAAAATCGCTTCTAGATCGATTCAATCCGCCCCGCTCTCAGACCGCCGGCTCACCGCTATGTCGTTTTTCCGCGCGCGGTTTCACTTCGAATCATCCCATTTAAAACTAAGGAAAGCGATTTGGGAGCGGACCCGCTTCCGCTCCGCCACCGCTCCGCTACCGCCGGTCTGAATCAACCTTTAAATGGGTAGGTTTTCACAACTTTCGCATGATGATGGTTGTGTGGTCGTGTGGGTTTGAAATATTTATAAGTTAATCGTCTCATTAATAATATAATTCGCATCTGCATTAAATGTAGTAAGTACACTTCAAAAGCTTTTAAGACTCTATCTTTTTTATTATTATTTTTTATTTATTTGTTCTTGCCTTTAAACTTTTCGTATAATTCGAAATTGTTTGTAATTATTATGATTTATTACTTTTTTTATTGTTTTGAATTTTTTTAATTAATTTAATTTTTTAAGATATTATACTTTATAATGTACCTTTTTACGCACCAAACTATTTAATTGACTTTATATTTATTTGTAGTTTTTATTTTGTACCTATTGTCCGTCTTACGTTGGGACTACAGCGAAGGGAAGATCCATTGTATTTCTTATGGGAGTTTGTGCTTCGTTGTTGCCACCTATTTCACTGTATGAATCTATAGAAATGTGGATTAAGATTCCAGAAGTGTAATCGTAACCATACAAAAGGAGAATTTAAAAGAAACTCTTATTAACATGTATTTGTTATTTTATTAAACATTACTTGGGATTGTTACATTGTACATGTATCTAAATACATGTTTCATTCTTTCGTCTTCAAATTCTTTCAAAATAAAAATAACGGCTGGTTAGCTTCTGTATGATCTTTTTGATCTTTTAAACCCGGTGGTAACGAGTTGGGTGCCGGGACACGCAGGTAAACCCGCGGCGTGTTACGACTTGGGTGCGGGAAGGTTACGAGTTGGGTGCCGAAGTATCACGTGTCGCATGTGGTGTGTAACTGTTTTTAGATGATAAGATCGATGCTGCAATAATTGTGGCATTTAGGCTATTTGCTATATTTGACAAATGAACTGCAACTAATATTAAAAAATAAAATTTATTAAAATAATCCAGACAATTTTTGGACTTTATTTAAAATAACTAATATAAATTCCCATATTGGTGAGTTGGTTGAAAAAGACGAACGTTACAAAATAAGAACTTTATAACTATATGTATTTACTCAATACAAGTTCATTTTTACTCTTTTAACATCCGCAATTGTTAAATTTTCTTCTGCTCCGTTACATCCCAATTCTTCACGTAAGATCCTCATTTGGCGTTCTGTTATGCCCTCCACAGCTTTTCTCTGCAACTTTTCGAATAGGCTACTAATGGCATAGAGGTTCAGATTATCTTCCGCATCCAACTCGCATATGATCCTTTTTATTGATTAGGTAAAATGTAATTAGTGGCACCCAACTCGCATCTTTCCTTTAATCCATAGGTAAATAAAGGAAGTCCCAAACACAATTTTAACGGTAAAATGATTCATTATGATAAAATCATTCATTTGTTCAACTTGTTTCAAAAGAAACTTGCAAAAACGAAAGTTTAGGATTAGCAGCAAATGCAAAGGATTTTCTGGTTTTTTCTACTTTTACTTCGTGGAACTACATAATACAGTTTGTACTTACTGAAATTATAGTATAACGTTTTTTTGTCGGCACTATTGTTTGTCACCGAATGCATATAAGCAAATTTCTTAATACAGAAATAGTTATTTGGTTTCAAATTTTGATAGCTTGTGCGTCTATAGATCTTCGCTTAGTTGTTTGGGTTTTATCGGTTGTAATGATTGTTAACATTGTCGTATTGTTTGTTGTAACTATTCGTATTGTAGTATTACATAATGCACATAGTACATTATACATAAGTATGGCGGATATTGTTAAAAACAGAATGGGTTGTGTACTAAAGGTTGGGAAAAACAGATTTCGAAAGTTCCAGACTTTATACGCGCACTATATGAACAGCAAGTTTTGAAATTTTGTTTTACTACCGCTGTCAGAAAAAGTGACTACCTGCAATATAACTTGCTCGAACAATAGGGATTATAAAGGTTTATGCAGTTACAACTACAATATTTAGAAAGTGTTTTTTAAAAGTTGCTTGCAAGATGTTTGACAACCCGTTGTTCATAAGAACACACACCGTAGTCCCAACGTGAGACGACCAATAGTAAACATCATACCTTTCTGAATATTTAACTTAGTTAATCCAATTTATTTGATTCTTTTTTATAATATAGTTTACCAGTTGTCTTTCAATGTACTAAAATTAATTCAATACTATACTTATTCTGAAGTTTATTCATTTGTGCATATTTGTGTAATTTATTGTTTAGCAGATTACAGAAAGAGTATCGGATTTTCCTTTCGAATCTACAAACTTTAAAAATAACGGTGCTGTTTCTCCATATTTTTAGAAAATTTGTTTCCACCTTTGTAAGAATTCATGACTTCAATCACTCTGAATCTGCTTTTATGTTCTTGTGAATCATTATTTTTTACAATGTTAAATGAATATAACTTAAATGTTTCAAATAGCTGCAGATGCAATAAGAGCAAACTTAATATGAAGATATGTTTATAGCTGTTACTTGATTTACGTTTGGTTATAAATAAAACTTCATGCGAGAATTTTAAATATTATATGCAATTTACAAAAACGAATTAGAGCGAGTCCTTTTCTATATTATATAACAAAGAATTATTTCAACGTACCTTGAACTGAAACAAAAAAGCTATGAAATTGAACTGAACACATAATATATTAGCAGACACCAGCAGGATATTTCGCAAGCTTTGTTTGCTTATTTCCTGGCAACGTTACTTGTGTACATACAAACGCAATAAATTATCCGGTCAAATTCGTTGTTCGTTCAGACAAATAAAGGTAAAGGTAAGGAAGCCCTTCGATTAAATATTTATTTTTAGTGAAAAAGGTTTTAATAATCGTGTACTTATTAACAGATTTCATAAGAAGTGAAAAATAATACTGTATAGCTCCATCGAAAGCTTTAGCCAAAAGTTTTCATTAATCCTGTTATTAAATTAAAGAATTCTGTAAGAAGAAATTGAATTTAGATATATTGGGGTGATATTACATATGCCTCAAGTTCTGGTCAAGCCAATAAAATATTAGGTGGAATTTAATAAAATAAAATAATATAACCCCAAAACTTTTTCTTTTTCCCAATGGGCTAACTCAGGTTTAATTCGATAGAGCATGAAATAAATGAAATACTAAAATCTTATTGATTCTTATACCTGGATAAAAGAACTTACTGCCAAGACACTTGGACTTCCGCAACTGGACAACAGCAAACTAAATTCTATATGCGAAAAGAAAAAGAAATGTATACTTGCATACACATCAAATAAACACATAGATAAATTGTAAAACACAGTATTTATTTTTATTAATGAAAATTAAAAAAAATCTAATTAAAAAAAATTAAATTATTTAAAACAGAACAGTAAAAAATATAGGAAAATCTTCCTTGAGCTTGCTCAAATGTGTAAATTAGTCGTTATTAACCTGACATAGGGCTATAACTGTTCTCCATTTGAACAAACTGACATCAATCAATGTTATCAATTAAAAATATTTACAAATGTTAAAATAAATTTATCTTTGACAATTAAAATTTATAAACAAATTTAAATTGTTTATTTTGTAGAATTTTATTATTGAAAAACTTTTAAAATGAGAAAAATAAGTTCTGAATCTATTCAGATTGTCTTTATAATTTTGTTATTTGAAAAATTTAATCAAAACCTTTTATTTTGACCAACCTTGTATATAAAGTACGTCGAGATCCACTTAAATTGGTAATACTGCATTTCATTCACACAGCTTTCTTTTATAGAATAAAAATCCATCGATTATCCAAAACAATAATGGAAATAAATCTTCTTCATTCAATTTAACAAATAAATCGTTCACAATTCCATACAATTGTCGAAGAACGAAAATAAATCTTCTTTAATTTAAATATCCAGGTAAATATTCCAGAAACAGTTTATTCACATTTGACGTATGTTTATGAAAACATATTGGTTAATTGGTTATTGGTTAACCTCACTTATTTTTCAGATTTTTGATCTCGAGTCGAACGTGGATTTTACCAAAGCGTTTTATCGACTGAAATTGTTAATTTTTCCTGGCCTTTATATATGGTTTAGTGAAACAATTGACGATTATGTCAAATTTTAGAAACAACCGCATTACGAAATTTTATCATGACGTCACTTCACCAAAACAGCTGTTTGTAATTATCACTAATCTTAAATCTAAAAAGATACAATTGTAGCTGGCAAAATAACGATGAAAACAACATCAGACACTTATAGTCTAGAATTTATCATAACTGAGAAAATTAACAAAAACGATTGACAATTAAAAAACCTCATTAGAACTTAATTGCATGGATACACATGACCTGCAGCTCAATCCTTTACAAATAATGAATACATAACTACACTAAGTAACTAATACATATAAAATTTACATAAGAACATCTCTACAATAGAAGAAAAACAAAAATAAAGATTCGTTTCTACGATTCCTGTATTCAATGATGCTATACAATCTCCTGCACCAAAATCAACTTAAATGAAATTAAATTATAGTCAAACTTGTCCAGCATACAGTCCCCCAAGTGCTTGAGTTCAAACAATGGTTTCAAATGTTATATTAAAATCAATATTTGTAAAAATCGAAGCATATCAGCAAAGCCGAAACCTTCATTAGAATAAATGCTCTTTATTAGTATTCAGGAGATGTAAGTTTAATGTGCTCATGTAGTCATTACAATATTGACCTAATTTACATATTTTTAGTTAAATATAATCCCGAAACTGAATCAGTCGCATGGAAAATAGAAAGAATTTCCCTACGTTATCCATCGTTGAACTCAAATCTAATCAAGAAAATTAAATCTTCCAGATATATGGAAAAACCATCCTAACATGTGACTTGGGTTGCATAAAACATGTATTATTATGAAAACAATCTAAATGATTGATATCCTTTTTATAAATTCAGACTTTTTATATAAAAATTGAGGTTACGTCTGCATGAAATTTATCCCGCTTTAATTTCTATTTTAAAATTTATAAATCTATCTTTAACCTAACATGTAGCTTTTAGATTAAATAAACCTATTATCCTAGCATGTCTATCCTTTATTTTATTTTCTTGCATGAAAAAATTATTTTTGTGTTTACGATCAAATCGTCCAATAAATTTTCAATCAGATGAATTCATATCATCTCAATATATTATTATAATTACAAAACAAATTTAATTAAATTAAGAAAAATAATTTTTAATTAAGTTAATATTCAAATTGCAACTCGTTTTAATTTGAAATCTTCAGTGTTTTCCATTTTTAATGATTAGCAGTGATTCATATTACCTTGCATAATTCCTATTAGTAGAGTGCTCAGTGGAATTTTGTGTAACATCCGCGGGGGTCTCTGGGTTATAAGGTGAAAATTATAGCGAATGAAGCTTAGGTCCTAATGCTTCTTAATTCAAAATTGGAAATTTGAGATACGTACATGGCCGTACAATAGAGAAAAAAAGCATTGTGTTGTATAAAATTCAAAAATAATTTTATAGCGTATACATTTTTAAAATGATTTGAAGTTCTAAAATAACACTGACGCTTTTGGAAGCAAATATTAAAAACAAGTGCATATCTCGGTTTGAACTGCCTCGAAATCCGTTTCAAGTTATAAAATCTGCAGTTTACATCGCTCTACCATCGAAACGACAGTCTAAATCGAAAAAAGTATTGTTTATAAAACTTTTGCCTATCTATGCAGAAGACAGTGAAAAGTGATTTGTTTCTACGAATAATTGTAAAGAAAATATCCAATTACATGTAGAAAATGATACTTTGCGAAAAACACGCTAACGCTTGGTTGTCCGCATACAACTAGCAACCATTTACCATTTACTTGCGTACCATTTCGAGCGAGTCTTCACTTGCAAATCCACTTGCGCTCCAAATCACTCCGCATACATAACTCGCCACATCGAAACCAGCCAGCCAGTAATAACTGAGCCGATATCTCCCCCCCAAGAAATCAAAACCTTAATAGACAATCTTCCAACTAAGAAGTCCCCCGGGCCTGACCTTACCCAAATCTCAGCCTAAAACAACTCAACAAAAAATCCCTAGCTTACCTTGCAACCACTTATAACGCATGTCTTCGAGTAGGCTACATCCCTCAGGCCTAAAGTCACGCTCATATAATAGTATTCCCAAAGCCGGGAAAAGACAAAAAAAGATCGACAGCTACAGGCCAATAAGCTTGTTGTTAGCATTCTCAAAACTACTAGAAAAAAATCATCTACTTCCGTCTAATGGACGACCTAGCCCCTCTCAACATAATACCAACATTCCAGTTTGGCTTTAGAAAAACCTATTCTACCCTACACCAGTTGCAACGTATTTCTGAAACAATAGCATAAGGCTTACGGTATAACCAAAAGTTATACCGTAACAGTCTTCTTTGACATAGCTCAGGTCTTCGACAAGGTCTGCATCGAAAGCCTAAAAAGTAAAATCATCAATCTCCAAATAGCAAACTACGTTAAAGCTATCGTATTCTCTTTTCTGGAAAATAGAACTTTTGCTGTACGCATAAATTCCACAACCTCTGAAAAAAAGCTATTAAAGCAGGCGTCCCTCAAGGAAGTGTGTTGGGACCACTACTATTTATCATATCTATACTATTTTTCACATCTGACATCCCACCTATTGCAGCAACCTATGCAGATGATACAGCCGTCCTAGTTCAACAACCTGACCTCAACCAAGCTATCAACAACCTGCAAGAACGCAATACGCAAATTATACTCGTGGAACAGCAAATGGAATTTGCAAATCAATCCTGACAAGTGTCAAGCTAAAATCTTCTCTCTGAGGCGTATCAGAAATCCACCCAACCTAATAATTAACCATAACATTATCCATGGAATCCCACGGACGCAGCACTCAAGTATTTAGGGGTTCTGCTTGACACACGATTAACTCGGAAACTTCATGTTAATCTCAAGATCAACCAAGGCTACGCAAGGCTAGCGCAGCTGTATCATCACTCAAACCAAAATGTACCATCCTAATGTACAAATCGCTAATAAGGCTACTAATACTATATGCATCACCAATCTAGAGCAACACAGCCACATCCAATACTTATACTAAAAGTGCAACGTCTTCAAAATAAAATTCTCAGGATACCAGTGAATGCCCCCCTGGTACGTCCAGAACGAGCAGCTACATTACGAACTATAGATATTCCTACAGTCCAAATGTATATCGTCGCAAGTATCAACAAGTTCTTTAAAAACATTCGGGAGTGCGTCGGCGCTATTCATTATAATATCGGCAGGACGAAACATCCATCATATACTTAAACGCAAACTATCCTAAGACTTGTGTTCACCCGATTCCGACAGTGTTTAGCTAATAAGATAAAAGTAAAATCAAATATACTATGTTTTCTAAATCATACTACCAATATGTTACTGCTAATTTTTATATTACTGTTATCATCAATGCCATGAATAACATTGTCTTTGTTGAACTGCAAAATAAGTTATTATAAAAAAACAGCTCCATTTCACTTTCTACGCAGCTCCATCACACACCATCACATCGTTTCAAATGAACATGTTCAATTGGCATTCTTTTGATTTGTTTTTAGTTTTAGATTTTCAGTGTTATTTTATTATATTAAATTTGCCCTAAAAAGTTACTTTACATATTACGTTTTGGAAATCAATACTTATGCTTTGAAATTAAATGTCACATTTCCCGAAGAACATATAATTTTTTTGCAAAAGTGCAAGAGGTTCTAAATTGTTCAAAAATAATAAGTGGGTACTGCATATTTTCAAAAACGCTTTCGCAATGGACATTGCCGAATATACCAGTTCCGAATGTTAATTAAACTGAATTATGGAACATTGTGTATTGCGTACAAAAAATAGGAACCTGCTTTCGCACCACCGAAAAAACTTTAAATAGAAGGTTATATTAAAGGAGTCATAACTGGAAAAATAAATCCTCAAGTCCGCGGTGCAATATGGGATGCTAAAAATGCTAATCGCCAAAACCTTGTATGACACAAATAGTGCTATGCAAGCTACATAAGTAAAAAATATGGAAGTTTTGACAGTGAAAAGTATCGACTTATTATGTTTGCGCAACTTACAGACCATTGCACTTTTTCAGAAACTGGAATCGGCATACTTTCTTCCGGAAATGTGACATTAATTAATTTAATATTTATTATAATATTATTATTGTTATTCATTCCCAAAATATGTTAAAGTACTTTTAGTTTTTTGGAGCAAATTCAATATAATAAAATACCGAACACTGAAGATTTGAAACTGAAAACAAATTAAAAGAATTCAAATTGAACATGTTTATTTGAAACGATGTGATGAAGTGAGATGGAGCTGCGTGAAAGTGATACGCGAACGGTCAATCGTTAGCATGTTTTTCGAAAAGTAGCATTTTCTAAACTTAATTGAATATTTTCTTTACAATTATTCGTAAAAATATAATTCACTCTTCACTGTCTTTTACATAGTGCTAAAATGTTAATAGGGACGGTAATAAATGTTGGAGGATACCCGCTGTACGATGATGATTGAAAATTGATAGATGTTATAATTGCGTTTACTGTCTCCAGCCGTACTTTGTGGAACTCCATAATCATGAAATATAATATAAATACAAAGATTAGTTAAAGTTTCACAAGTTTTATTAATATCTTAACCTGACAATATTGTTTCGACACTTTGTGTCATTATCAAAGGTAGATAAGATTGATAAACAAACACGTTGCTAAGGATAAATACATACAGAAAATAGGTAACTAGAGACAATACATAACAAAAACTAAATATCTAACACTTCTAATAAAGGAGAATTACTAAGCTCAGTTTGTTCATTCATTAAAGGTACTGTGCGTTTATGTCTGTATATTTCAAAAGCTTCTAAAATGTCTAGTTTGTGTTTGTTGTTGCAAAAATGTAAGAATTTAATGTTGTTTAGAGGTGTCATTGGGTGGTTCTGTTCCAAAATGTGTTTGGCATAATTCGATTTTTCTTGGTGTTTGTAAGAGCGTACGTGTTCTTTGTATCTTATGTCGAAATTTGTAAGTGTTTGTCCAATATAAACCGAGTTACAAAAAGAACAATTCAAACGGTAAATGCCGGATTTCATATCTTGTGTTTTGTCTTTAGCATTGAATAAAAATGAAAAGGTGTTGGTATTAGTTTTATAGGTTATTTTGTAACTGGTGGTTTTTCTTATTATAGTTGCAATTTGTTCTGATATATTGCCAAAGTATGGTATTGATATGTAGTTTGTGTCTTGTATTTTAGTGTCAATTGGAAATATTCTTTTGATAGCTAACCTATACTCTTTTTGTTGAATTAAAGTGTCAATCATGTTATGGTTATAATGGTTTTGCATGTGCTAATTGTTTGATGATTGAAATTTCTTTATCAAAATGTGATCGTTTCATTGGAGTAGTTAAAGCTCGGTGTACTAAAGATCTATAAGCCGCTAGTTTATGCATTTTATGATGACATGAATCGTTAGGAATAGTGACGTCTGTGCTTGTGGGTTTTCTGTATATGGAAAAATCAAATTCATTGTCTGTATTAATTGTAATAGTTAAATCCAAAAAATTAATAGCTCTATTTTGTTCTTTATCTATTGTAAACGTGATGTTTGTGTGAAGACTGTTAATAAGAATTAAAAATTCATTGATAACCTCAAAAGAACTGCCAAAATAAGCTAAAATGTCATCAACGTAACGAAACCAAAAATAATGTGTTTAGAAAGATCTAATTCAAATATACGATCTTCCAAATTATCCATAGATATGTTAGCTAATAGAGGACTCAGAGAATTACCTATAGGTAAACCATCCTTCTGTAAATATATTATATTATTAAAAGTGAAATAATTTTGACTGATACAAAGATCAAATAATTGAATTAACTCTAATCTTTTTACTAATTCTACATTACTATTAACTAGAAAATTATCTAACAAAGGAATACAGTCTTGTGGTGGAATCTTTGAAAACATGTTACAAATGTCAAAGCTTACAAGTTTTGAATGTGCTGGAAGATGTATGTTCTGTAGTTTTTCTACTAATTCTAATGAATTTTTGACAGAGTATTTAGATTTGTATCCTATGATGTTAATAATATGGTTGAGTTTCTTGGACAAGGTGCGTTGATGGGACAAGGTGCGTGGCAATTTGGTGCGTTGATATGATACTACTGGTCGTAAAGGCATGTTGTGTTTATGTGTTTTAATCAGTCCATATAGTTTTGGTGCTTGTGGGTTCTTATGAATGATTTGTTGTTTTTCCAATTCATTAAAGCAGATATTGCAGTTTGATAAAGCTTGTTTTATTTCTTTTTGGAATTTTGTGGTAGGATCTTTGTTTAAAACATTTAAATTTTCTTTATTAATAAAATCATTAACCTTTTGTGTGTAAACATCTTTCAAAAGGATTACCAAAGTGTTACCCTTATCTGCTTTAACAGAAATTAAATTGTTTTCTGTAATTTTATGTCTGATAGATTGAAGTAACAGGTTAGATGTTTTATTCTGTGTTTTGTCCTTTTTCAAAGATATTTCATAATTGTTGTGATATTTTCTGAGTATAGTTTCACATTCAACAGCTAAGATTTCTTTAATTTTGTTAGTGAATTTTGGAAAAGGACAAAATTTGAAGCCTTTGTTAAGAAATTGTGTTTCTCTGTCATTGAATTGTGTATCTGATAGGTTTATAAAACGTGGATAGAAATTTATCGTATTCTGGGTATTATAATTACTTTGTATTGAGCGTTTTTGTTAGGTAAGGTTTTGCAGTTTCTTTTTCTGAGTTGTATTTTTGAAATTTAATATGGCTGACAGTTTCTCTAACATCAAAATCTAAAATGTCAAATTGGATATTATGTAATTTATAAGTAAGTTCTGTTTGAAGTACCTTTATATAAATGTGCAAATTGTCTCTAATTCTAAACCATTTCTTAGCTTCTTCTTTGACCCATCTTCTTTTTGCATTTTTGATAATTTTTTCAGTAATGTAATAACTAGTCTTGGTTGTGATGTTGACATATTTGGGAATGACTTGACGTTTAATACATTCTTGATTGAACCCAAGATATATACAGGTCTGGTAGAGCAGCTCGCCGCCATTTTGTTGGAGCTAATTGCTAGTTTAAAAAAAAAACACTAGATTGCAGCATCATATCAAGATCTGTCAATAAATTGTCATCAATCTGACAATTCTGAAGTTTTTTTAAAATTCGAATTTCTTGTGCAAGTTATTTGTCTTATTTTAACTTTAGTGTTAGCTTGTTGCGTTATTTTGACTTTAGTGTTAGCTTGTTGCTGTGTTTTTTTTTCATTTTAAGTGGCATTTATTACCACTGTGAAAAATGAAGAAGTGTAAATTTTGCGGCTTCGTGAAACTTTTAAAGGAAGATTTGGCCCTCTTTCACGTACCAAAGGTAAAATGTAAATTAATATTCGATTTCAAACAGGGTTTATATTTGTAACATTATTTTATAGGATACGAATAAGCGTAACAAATGGACTATGTCTACGGGCACAATTTTAAACAAAAATGACTTCGTCTGCATGAAGCATTTTGAAAAGAGGTTTGTGAGGGAATTTGCAGATGAAAGTGGAATAATTAACAGAAGGACATTCTTCAGAATCTACAAACTCTAAAAAATATAGCAAATTGGCAAAACTGGTTTAAATTACAATTCTTTAATAAATAACTTTTAACCAAACTACTTACTGTTTTTGTTGTGGATAAAAACTTTCGTTATATTTACATTTACCACTGGCAGCGTTTCTTAAATGATTCATTCATGGTCTGGCACCTACAACCCACTAGGGTTTTAGTGGATTTAGCCTCCTTTATAAGCCTCTTCCACTGTTCCTTATTCAATTTCCTTAAGACTTCCAACACTGCATCTTCCTATCTTATTCTAGATCACCTAGCTAGGATGAATTGAGGGAGTTTCCAGTTCCTTCTAAGTCGCCCTCAATTATTTTCTAAATTACTCTCTCTCCGGTCTCCGGACATTCAGGAAACATGTTCAGCCCATCGAAGTACTGCCTTCCTTGTCATCCCCATTATGTCTGTCCAAGATGTCTGTCTCTTGGTAATTGGTATAATCTGGCCAGTTCATGATTATATCTTATTCTATTTACACCTTGATCATCCTCCACTGGTCCACATATTATCCGTTTTAGAATTTTTCTTTTAAACGCACACAATCACAACAACAGGATTGGTCAAATGATGATTCGCAATAATTGCAAGTGATGAATTTTAAAACACAATTCACATTAAAACAGAAATTAATAAATAATAATAATAATTAACTACACTAATGTATTTCTAAACACGTGGCATTCGTGGCAAATGATAGATACATAACCTAAAATTAAAATTTGTGTCAATTTTTGAAGTACCTTGGTAAGGTTGCGCCATCTATTTTCCACAAAGTAAACGGCTTACTAGCTCTCATTTTTGACACAATTATTTACATTGAAACATAGGCAAGCTGTTCTACCAGACGTCTATATATCTTGATTGAACCAAACATTCTGGCTAGCGATTCTAGTGTTAGATATTTAGTTTTTGTTATGTATTGTATCTAGTTACCTATTTTCTGTACGTATTTATCCTTAGCAACGTGTTTGTTTATCAATCTTATACTACCTTTGATAATGACACAAAGTGTCGAAACAATATTGTCAGGTTAAGATATTAATAAAACTTGTGAAACTTTAACTAATCTTTGTATTTATATTATATTTCAAGATGTTATAATTGATTTTATAATTGAGAGTACAAATAAATAAAACAATAAAGCAGACTTCAGTAAAAGCACAGTGATGATATATACAATTCAATCCACCTACCTTTACCATAAAAGAAAATATACCGGTTACAATAACTTGGCTTGGCTCTTACCATAACTGAGATTCTACAGGCGGTGTTTTAATAGGATAAATTTATATCTTTAATAAATAAATATGGATCTATGAAACATAATTAAATATACACACACAAATAAAATAATAAACCAGAAGTTACTTTAAAATTAAAATGACAAAATTTATTCAACACAACACAGAAAACAAACAAAAAAAATTGAAATAATAATAATAGTAATAAAGAAAACTTGAAATTTGGATACCCTGAATAAAAGAAAGATTAATTCTAAGACAGTCTAATGCTTTTTATCTTCAGAAGTAATACCTCTGTCATTCGTATTATATTAAAAACTAAATTAAAATTTAAATAAATACCTTAAAATATTTACACATAATCAAATTTTTGGCGCCTTTTACAATTACCGACTGATCTTAGTAACAAACTGCAAATCCTCTTTCTCCCATATGATCTTATAACTAGAATGACCGAAATGCAAATATTCACCTCTCTTTATATAAATGTCCAAATTAAATAAAAAAATAAAATTATTAACAGCCAGTTTCTGTTGAGATAAGGTAAGTCTATTTCATATTTAAATTGATAAATTCCCTTCTATCATCCAATCTATAATGAAGGTTACTATTCTTATAACTCATATACATTTTCTTTAAGAAAAAGAAAATTATTTCACTATTAAAATTCACAGTACTGTTTATTAATTTAATTAAAATTATTTATTATTAAAACCACTAACTAAAATCAAAGAAATTCGACAATAAATAAATACACTTTGACGTTTTATCAAAATATAACCTAAAATCTTGACGTTTGGGATATGTTTACATTTTTGAAGTAACAACATAACCTTTGAATTTAATATTTTGCTCTGGGCACATATGCACTACTTAAAATAACTAAAGTTACTTCTATAATAAATAATCTCCACATTTACATTGATATCTCAGTTGTGCCCAAGAAACTGCTTGACAACAACTCAATGAAATATTTCTGCTCACAAGCTTTTTAATCTTTATAAACAACAAAATTATAATGAAACTACCAAATCGTCAATTTGTAAAAAAAATCTTTATCAATTAATTCTGCAGGTAAGGTAATAAATATTTGCATACATCATACCAACTATGCACCTTGTCTGTTTTAGATCAAAATAAGCATCCAAATGACTTCAAATTCATATTTGCGTACAAAATTATGCAACGATAGCATACGACTTTAAAATTTATCCTTTTTCTACCTAGTGTGTTCTAGAGGTTCTGGAGTGTTCTACATTTTTCTTTGTTTCATTTAAAAAAATATAAAAAATTACCCTGCTAGAGGATAAGCAACCCAACTAGCATGTTTGTAAATAGTGTTGTATCTTCTCCAAAAGCATGTCATATATCATGACAATAGATAGGCCAAAACTTTATAAAGAATACTTTTTTCCATTTACATTTTCGTTTCGAAGATAAGGCCGTTGTAAACTGTAGACCTTAAAAATGAAACGGATTTTGAGGCAGTTCGAACCGAGATACGCACTTGTTTGTAGTATTTGTTCCCATAAGCGCCAATGTTATTTTAGAATATCAAATCATAAAAATGTATATGCTACAAAATTATTTTTGAATTTTGTACAACACAATGTTTTGTTCTCTATTTTACGGCCATGTACATATTTGAAATTTCGAGTTTAGTGCCTTTTTCCATGGTCCAACTTTGACAAATTTAGAACCATTAAGACCTAAGCTTCATTCGGTATAATTTTCAGCTTGTAATCCCGAGACCCCACAGAATTTATTTTTAAGCGAGTTTCAGAGCACGGAGCATTCTATATCCGTTGTAAGGTTAAACTGTAGCCGAAACGCGTACAAGGTTAAAATTTTTTCTTTGCGAATTTATTCATGCTAGCGCTGGGTTGAGGTTTTTACTAAAGCAGAACTTTTAAGCAGAAACATTGCTTACTTAACTTTATTACTTGTTCTTAAAGCTATATATTATGTTTCACGACGAGACAATTTAAGTTTCATTGTTTGTTGTAAGAATACATATTTATAAGAACGAGCGTTTTTATAAATAAACTCTTTGCTTGCTTTAAACTAATAATTCTAATTCAGTATACAGTGTGTTAAATAAAGTAAGGAATAAAAATTAATATTTTCTGTATTATCACTGTTTGCAAGAAAATCTCGGACACGTCAATTTTATTTTTTTCCTGTAGATTTTATGGACGTCAATTTTAATACTTTAGTTTACTACTGTGGAGCCTATCGGGGCCTCATCAACTTTTTTTTAAATGGAACCCCTTTATTTTCTTGCTAGAAATTCAAAATATGTTTTCTCTGAGTTCAGGACGTGGTATTTGAAATTAGTATTTTTTGCAATATGGAGGACCAAATGTGATAACTTTCACAAAAATAATTATTAATCTTTCAAGTCTTATTATTATTTTTGTGAAAGTTGCCATATTTGGTCCTCTATATTTAAGAAAATATTACTGAACTCAGAAAAATATATACTTTTCATTTCTAGCAAAAACATAAGGGTGTTCCATTTTAAAAAAATCGATGATGACATACACCTCACAGTAGTATACTAAAAAATTATAATTGGCGTAAAATACGCAGGAAAAAAATAAAATTGACGTATCCGAGCTTTTCTTCCAAACAGTGATAATACAAAAACTATGAATTTTATTCCTTAGTTTATTTACAGACTGTATAATTATTAAGCACCTTTTGAGAAGTTAATACATATATTTAAATAGAATAATTTAAGTTTAATTGGCGGTTACAAAATGTAAGCCTTTCTCTAATAAACTCGAAGCTTTATTGCGACGAAATCGTTTTGTAAACACTCCTTGACTTTAATTTATTTACTACGTACATCCTTTGGTGAGCTTGTATAGGGAATTCTTAACCATTACTAGATGAAAATTAAAGTTAGCAGAAAGTCTTCAAGATTACAAGTTTTGCTTTTCTTCGCACATTGAAATTCTTTAGAGAATTGTGGTCTTTCACTCAGGTTTCGTGCAGGAAAAGTTTCCCACAAGAAAAAATGAATATGGTAAACTTGGTAGAAGAATTTTAAAATATCTGTCTTTTTTATTGTTAACTCTTCCATTTTATTTATTATAATAGTTTTATGGTGTAGTTTCGAATTCTTTTATTAGTTTTTATTTAATATAATTTCCATTTTTTTGATAAAATAAATAGTACCTATTTTGCGTAGTATAATAAATAATATAGGTATAATAATGAATGATTATAATAACTTCTAGAAAAATATCAAATTCTTTCAGGGACCGTTGTGGATCAGTGGTGTACATAGCAATGCACAATATGTACTATAATAATACTTAACGTACATACATCCTGAGTTCGAGTCTCAGCCAGGTAAAGCTCTGATTGAGTGTTGATATGTTAAATAGAAAATAATGGTAGTAGTAATTTATTCTCGGATCAAGTAGTTTTTAACAACAATAAGAAATTATTTCGTCATTCGTGAAATCGAGTACAACGCAGAAATTGCCATTATTTGTTTCTTAGTTTCTTTTATAAGTAGAAGTAGAATAAAGTACTTTTGTAATTATAATAGAAGATTAGATATTCTTACTCAACTGTCTTCTTTATACATTTCTCTTAAAATGAAGATTTATCTTTTATGTTTTTTTTTATTATTTTGTACAAAAATAAAGGTCAAAGCAAAAGGTCATTACTATTATCTCTACGTTTGCAAGACTAACAGAATTAATTAAACAAGTGTCTTTTTTAATTTAAACTGTATTTTATCTTGCAAGACAGCCCCGCGTATTAAAAATAATTATTCTTTTTTTACAACCTCATCCTACCTTAACTTTTGTTTGAAGTTTCATAATTCACAAAAAATTACGGCCGCACAAAAAAGTCTACTTTCCACTGACGGCGATGTAACTTCATTACTTTAAACCGAGAGAACCGCGCGTAGTACGTAATCGCCGCTCGCGTACTTACTACCCCAAAAGTCTTCCCTCCAACGGGAACATATACGCGCACACCGGCAGATACGAACTGGTGCAGCATCCAGCTTTCGAAACAGACATCATCCCTTGCTCACTGACACCCTTTCGTGAAGCCGGCGCACACTTTCCAATCACTGAAATCGTTTATTGCTTTCCTAATAATGATATTAGTACAAATTTCTTGGTAAACGGTATAATTTATTCCTGATTCTAAGGAAATTGGACAAATGGATAACTTTTTATAAAGGATTAACCTTTATTAATTTCGACGTTTCGAAGAGATTTTTGCAATCTAGAAAAAAGATTTTTGATAATTGAAAACATTCTCAGAAACTTTGTGTAACTGAAATTTCTGAAAGTCTTCTAAGAAAGAGATTTTGAATGGATGGATATGTCATTAAAAAAAAGAATTGGTCCTAACTCGCTACGTTTCATTATTGTAGCATTTACTTTCTCTTCCTTTCATTCCTTCTTTTTTGTATGCATTTATTTAGAAAGTAAATAAAAATAAAAGAAAACTCATTTCCTCCTAGTCGTTTTTGATGTAGGTACGTAGCCAATGTTTCCGAACGTACCTAACTTCACCATATTTCGATATTCCTAAATTGCGAAAATTGCATAGCTGTGTCCAATAACAGAATAATCCAGATACTTACATAAAAGCTATTAAAAGAAAATTGGACGTTTCAAGATAACCTTAACGTAGTCGTGATTTTAATTTCGATAAGAAAACATAACATATCTGTATGTGATTTGTCAATACTCGTATATTTGTTCTATAACATAAATTACTAGATTACTGATTAGATATTTAATTTTTAAAAGAGTAATTAAAATTCTTTTGAAGATATTGCCCATGAATTGAACGTTGAATGACTTTAATATTTTATCTACATTTTCAGTTAGTTAGTTTTGAATAATTTTGTGCTAAAATCTTTTTATAGTTTGCGTTGTATGAGCATATTTTAGCTGATGATTTCTGTATTAGAGAAGACAGTAAAAATCAATCAGCTGCTCCTACTGCAATCTATGATATGAGTTTTTGAGTTTCGAAAATTTCAGTATCGCTCGCACCATGTACCAACTCCCACCACCTAATTAGGATAATTAGTTGACCTAATTAAAAGGGTTAATAATTAGTCGATTAAACATTTAAATAATTATATTTAAAAGTGTTAATTAATAAACATTTAAATAAAAGTAAAAGGGTTATGTGTGCTAATTTTAGCAATAATAGAAGACATCTATATTAAAAAACGCAAGACTTATTTTTGTTCCAGTTCATTTGACATTTCTGCTGGGCTCATTTACGTGATTTTTTTTATATTGAAGCCTTCCCTGTGTAGATTAGTCAACACTACTTCATTTTTATATCTTTTTAATTTATATATTTTTAAATTAAATAAATCTAAAATGATTAATTCAAGATGATTGAAATCGTACATCTACATCTCAAAACCTAGCCTGTCAGCTTTTGAAACTACGTTTATATACAGACCACTTCCATGTTCCATCACTATATTTTTATTAGCGTTAAGAGTCGAAACTGTCGATATGTGCTGCGGCTATTATCTCCTTATCTTAATCTCTCATCTTGATGTTTTAGTCATCCAGTGGTTATACACTACCGTTCATTTGAAATGGGTCACTACAGAAACTGCGATTTTATAACGTGGAAATAGTTATTTGTGGTTCACTGAAGTAGTAATGTTGTAAAATCAGTGCTATTGGTTGCTAAGTATCTTTGCCGGGCTCTACCAATAACACTTTGGCTGGTGAGCCACTCTTCGTTATGATAAATCACCGTGCAACATTCCAACAGCGCGATTGAGCTGTGACGCTTCCAACCGTCTATAAGACATCCTTTCAGTATGCTTTTGTGCCATTTGTATTTAATTGTCATAAACCTGGTACAAATTATTGCAGCATCTGGTTATTAATAAGTTACAAATATTGTCAGCAAAATAAGGCAAAATACTAATATTATAATCATTTGGTGGCAGAGAAAATTGAAAGATATTTTAGGGTAAAATCAAACCAAAATTGTTACAACAAAATTACTACTTATTTAGGTGAACACATAAACAATAATTCCCAATTTTTTTGTGACCGATTCCAAATGAACGGGAGTGTATTTTATAATATTCAAAAAAATATAAAAATCTTAAAACAGTAGACAAAAATCAATTCAAAATAGGAAATATATGAAGTTATTTTCTGTATTAAGGCACCAAAGTTTGAGTTTTTATCGTTTTTGTGTAGTGTTGGCAAATACAAATATTTCCACGAGAAAGTATTTCCTTTCCAGTGTGGTAGAATGTGTCACCCTGTGGGGGTTTTGAGAGTAAAAACTGGGACTAGTTGTATTCGATAGCTTATAATTAATTGTTATACCAAAAGAAGTTGGCCGAAAATTGACCTGTGCAAAACGGCACAATTTATAATTTTGGAGTTATCTATCGTACGTGATGCATCGTTATTAGATCAATTTTTTCATGTAGGTTTCGATGTAAAGTTTGTAGCCGTTTTTCTAAAAAAATAAACAAATCTTTGCAAAGCATTGAGTCTTACGGGAATTATAAACTTTAAATGCTTGTAACTTCGTTTGCGAAGCTTCAAAAATTAATTAATTTTAGGGTACTTTCGCATTTATTAACTCATATTTCAGAAACGAAGTCTTTAATCGAAAAAATTCGTTCTTATAAAATTGTAGACCGCGATTTTTCGCTTCTAACGGTATCACCTTTATATTTTTAGAGATTATAGTAATTCCGTAAAAGAATAAAATTTAACACCAAGCACAATTTAAATTGTATCGACTAGAGTACTCCTCGATAAGCCACTTCACTTTGAAAATATTTCAAGAAGGAAACGTTGATTTTCGGATCCAATAAACTTTCGCCTTAACCTTGAATTAATGTACGCTTTTTAATTTTTGAAGTTTATAACCTCATTTTTAGACGTAGTACGTTTTTTCGTTTTTAATTTTCAGTTCAAAACACCAAAATTATTAAAATTAAAAATTAATAAAATAAAACTATTATTTATCATTCATCCATCATTAGCGATAAACGTAAATTTCATGATGCTAACAATCCTGCCATATTAAGTAAGTTTTATAATTGTTATATTTGTTTTTTTTTTCATTCTGCCTTGTAATCATTTTTAGTTTTTGAGTTTTTCGACGAACAAAAAGTTCGTCTCTGAATTCGTGAAGTCTGTCTGTCTGTCGGTCTGTCGCATTTTTCCCTGTTGACTTTTTTGAATTTTTCTTTTTGGAATCTTATAGTACATCCAATTCTAAGAAACTTTTGGTTGAAACATTTTTTTTGTATCTCTTCGGGAAAGCGGTCAAAATGAAAAAAACTTTCTATTTTTTTAAAATTTACGAAAAAATAAACATTTTTAGCAACAAATTTTTTTTAAAGAAAAATTTTAGGACTTTATAGGAATTTTAGTTTTTATGACAACTAATGTGTTACAGCAAAATTAGTTTTCAAAAATAAATTAGTTTATTAAGTATACAGTTGTTTTTGTTCGTCATGGCAATGCTAGCTCTGCGCATACTCACTAGTTTTAAATAAAAGAATGTTCAGTCGTTTGTTTATTCACCTAGATCAGTGGATCCCAAACTTATTTTTCCGCGGATCTCTTATACTATATTTTACATATCGCGGAACCCTAACCATTTGTACAATCATTCTAATCTTAATTGGTCATAAAAAAATAAAAATTACCTACAAATAATTTATTCAAACTGGCACGTATAAGATACACAAGACATAGAACAAATAATTTTACAGAATTGAATACAAAAATATAAATTGTACAAAATAAAGAACAAAATAAAATAAAATATAGATAAAACCTTATGAAGTAAAGGTAAACGATTATTGAAAAGATTGTGGTTGTATTTTAGACTTCAGTATTCTCTGAAAGCTTGGTTTAATATTTTATAGCGAATTCGTATATCTGGTGCAGCATCCAGTTTATTGAGCTATTTCGTTTTTGTATTTCACATAAATATGAGGTAGCAAAAGATACCAACAAATAAAATAGTAATTAGGCCGTTATTGTAGGTAAGTTTAAAGCTTTGCAAGTGGTATACTTTTGTTATATTACAGGACTTACAACTGGTCCTGCGGAATCCCAAAATATTTTCACACACTTTGGGAATTACTGACCTATATAACTCTTAACTTGCGTTTGAATTTCGTCGTGTTTTTTGACGTTTGCCATTTCAATAAGTTTCCGGAAATATTTCTATGGAAAGTTACCAAAAAATAAATTTCCGAAAATTTGACAACACTATTTTTACGTGTTTTGAAATATATACTAATAAACGTAAAAACGTAAACGTTTTCAAGAATTTTTTAAACAAGATCGACTTTAGATCGCATTCTTATCATTTCGTAAGGTAGAATTTCCGTATGTATGTATGTAGAATAATCCGGAGGAGAGGAGTATGCCAAGGAGAAAGTATTGTCGAAAGAGAGGAGGGTAAGCTGGGAGTGAGGAGTGCTAGGCTTAGAATTTTCAACTGGTTATATTTGATTGGGTTTATTTAAATAATCACTCATGAAAATCCGAAGGATTGTAATCACACATCGAATGTTGTATATAAGGCAGTGATTCTCAACCTGTGGGGCGTGCCCCCTTAAGGGGTCGCCTGATTACCAAAAGGAGGACGCGAAACATGGAAAAAGACAAACAAATCGAAACCAAAATAAGAAAAAATAAATTCTGTTAATACGAACATAAAATGTCACCCTTAAAATAGATAAACACATATAAGTAAGACAAAAGGTAACTTCTCGTGAAAACGCGGGAAATACGGTGGGGGCGACGGTGTTGCCAAATGTGGCGTAATTTCGCTATTTGTAGGTATTGGGACCGTTGGCCAGTTCCCCACCACTTTTTTCCCCACTCCTACCCTCACTCTTACCCCCATTCACCCTCTTAGCCCCCCACTTAGCCCCCCACTTTTCAAACAATTGCAGTCGTTTATCAAAAACCTAGTGGTGAGCTTGTATTATTTGTATTGCGATATGCGTATATTATTCAATTTTCATGTCTTTTGCTAACCCTACATATCCTAAGCTTTACATAGATTTAGACATTTTTATATTTCGTATTTAGACACATATCACGACATATCTGAAAAGTGTTATCTTCTTCTATAAATGATGTATCATTCAGATGATAAATAAAAATAAATTGCTACTAAACGTAAGCTAGACTTGGATGATATCGATTGATATGCTATAATATGTATAGCTTAAATGCTAGATTAGTGAAGGAACACGCTGCTGAAGTCTATCGACTAGCTTGTTAGCCTTATTCCAATATACGTTTTCATATTTATAATTGTTCAACTTTTTTAAAATTTGATGGGCTGATACCTATATTTATGTGTTGTATTCTTTTACATAATAACTTAAACAAGGCAGGAATTGTTAAGGTTATGCACTTATGAAACCATATTAGAAAAATATTTAAACATATTATTTATAATAAAATATAGTAGAATTATGAAGAAAAGAGTACTAGTTATGCTTTAACGATTGAGTAGCAGCTAATGCATCGAGAGCTTCACGTATAACCTATATTTTATCAGTGAGAAATTAAATTTTGTTTAATAAAGTTTTATAATTATTATTTTTTACTAAGACATTTGTTTCTTTTACCTTCTCTAGTAAAGTAGCATGGTTGACTTCTACTTCATCAGTTGCTACTAAAATCTTGATTTTTAGATTCTTTATCTCGCTCTATGTATCTGATATTAGAAAGGTTGCTTTTTCGTTTTATTTTTAAGCAAACATACATTCGAAGGTTGGAAGTGATTGCTCTTATATTTAAAAAATGAGCGAATAAAACTCATCTCTGGGACTGGTTTACCTAGGTAAAGCAAAGACAGATCGCTATCCAGCGTTTGACGATTGTCTATTTATTGAAACAAACAAGGTATGAAATGAAACAGGGAGTCTATTCAATGAACAATGCTAAATACTTTTATTCTGATTCTTCTAGCCTATGGATCCGTAGTTAGAAGCTCAAGCCTGCTAAATGCCTACAATTTACCTACCCTATCACCATCATGTCGTGCAATGTAAACATTTCATATTATTATTAATGTACATAATTTATACATATTTTCATTTATTTCTATGTTAAACACATTCTTCATATATGAAAGCACGGTAGCAAGATCGAGAATGCTCCTACTCCTCAGAAACGATAGTCTTCATCAGCTTCAGATCGGTACAGCATACTGAAAAACTTGATAGGCGTATAGGTAGATATTTCCAAATTTTAATCCGTTTTCATTAATTAGTAGACCTAACAACGCAATAGTTTTAACACAAGAAGAAGATCCACTCAAAATTGCTCTACAGGAAACAGGTAAAAGCTCACCATACTTTTTATAACCATCGGAATATTATCGAGAAACATCATCGTCTAAGATAAATATATTCAGCGACTTCTTTTGCTTTATAATTTTCATTATGGTATGTGTATGTGTCTAGTCACAATTTCAGCAAACGCATTGTATTCTATCAATGAATCATGTACAATTAAGCAGATGCTTTAGTTGTATCAGTAAATGGGTTGACCGATTCTAGCTCTAATCTAATATCTATATTTGAATCCTTAAAACTCTCTACCTGCTCTGAACAATCAATTACAAAAACTGGATGTGTTTCTGACGTATAGGTAGATATTTCCAAATTTTAACCCGTTTTCATTAATTAGTAGACCTAACAAGGCATTAGTTTTACCACAAGAAGGAGGTCCACTCAAAATTGCTCTATAGGATACCATGCATATATATTTTGTATATAGCGAATTCACTCATCTTTTTTATGAAACATGATAAAATACATGATAGCAACTCATTTCATTTATGTCAACACTTGATAAAAATAATTGTAGTATAGTATATTTGTATATATTATTTCACGCTGCAGGAAGTCTTTTAAAATAGATGAAATATATAAATTTTGTATTTAGTAAATGCTTTCAATCACATCTTTTCAATCATATCAAAAATGATTGTATATGTTTTATGAGAACTCGATAAATGTTTTAATTTTTTTATTTTTTCGTATAAAAGAAAATGAATATGTCAAGATGGTAATGCCTAGGATCTCTGGCTCGAAAAACTAAACATGATAACATAGGCAGCAGCAGCAGCAGTAGCAACGCAGGTAGTGTTCTGTCAAAAGAAGCTATTGATATAGAATATAACACGATGATTGTAAATTGTGCGTGTATATACTTTATAATATACGTGCCTGTGCGTGAGAATACATGAAATTGCGCGTGTATATACTTCAAATTGTGCGTGTATATACTTTATAATATACGTGGCTGTACGTGAGAATACTTGAAATTGAGCGTGTATATACTTAAAATTGTACGTGTATATGCTTTATAATGCACGTCTGTGCGTGACAATACTTGAAATTGTACATGTATATGTTTGAAATTGTGCGTGAATATGCTTTATAATGTATGCGTATGTACATGTAACTGGACTATATAAACAGGAACTTTGTTCCTGTTCATTCCTCTCCAGCTGAACCTCGACCGGGGACCGTTAATCTCTCACCGAAACTTGAACAAGCATCTCCAGTTACATCTGTTGAATATGAAGAAGAAGAATGCGATTCTGACTTAAAGGTTTATCACGAATTCTCTAATAATTACAGAGCATTATTAGCTAACGGAGAAAACAAAAACGTAGATAAAACTAGGTACGCTCTATATAATGACAGCGATCTGTCACTAGCTTAACCTTTTAATTTCCACTTTTGACCAAATTATAGTTAATCTGATCAAATATTGCTTACAAATCGGAGCTCTAATCTAATGTCTACAGTAGAATCCTTAAAACTCTATATGAAGTTTTAGAATTGTCGATTACTAAGACACCCGTTTCTTCTACCTTCTTTAGTAAATTCATATTGTTAGCTTCTACTTTGTCAACTGTTACTAAAATGCTGTTCTTTAGATCCTTTACCTCGCTCTATGTATCTGTAGTCATTACAATGAAAGTTTGTACTGTTGTGTCGAATTGACGATTTGATCTGAAAATTTAATAATGTAATTTATCGTTTAAACTAACCCTTGTTTACTTCTATATATGTTTAATTCGACCAGAGCAATCGGTTGTTCTCGGTTATAATCGTAAGCGCTCGGAGATTTCAGCCTATGCGCGAAAATGAATCGTAGGTTCTATCCTAAGTGTATGTATCCCGGAACCGATGTCCGTACAATTTAAATTATTTTAATGATATCAAACTTACCATATAAACATGAACCTTCACCCTTCTCCCTTCACTCTTAACCCTTAACCCTTAACCTTAACCCTTAACCCTTCAGTCAGGGATTGTTAATCTCTCGCACTAACCTTATATTAGGGTATGAACCCTCTAGACGCCGAATACAGGCGTATATATTCTGTATATTACCTCTTGGTTAACATACTTTCATACAAGAACGTTTATTGATACGAGTAGTTTCGACGCTACTTAAAACATAATACATAACTTATATATAATATCTATTAAAATAGTACATTTCGTATACACTAATAATGGTACTACATACCCGACTATAAAGTAAACATGGTAAGTATAACAGCAGTTTAAAAGAATAGATAGTAAATATAACTATATCTAATTATTTTATAAAATACTATGTTAACTAAGAGGTAATATACAGAATATATACGCCTGTATTCGGACTCTAGAGGGTTCATACCCTAATATAAGGTTAGTGCGAGAGATTAACAATCCCTGACCTAAGGGTTAAGGGTTAAGGTTGAAGCATGAAGGGTTAAGGGTTAAGGGTGAAAGGAGAAGGGTGAAAGTTCATGTTTATATGGTAAGTTTGATATCATTATAATAATTTAAATTGTACGGACATCGGATCCGGGTTACATACACTTAGGATAGAACCTACGATTCATTCTCGCGCATAGGCTGAAATCTGCGAGCGCTTACGATTATAACCGAGAACAACCGATTGCTCTGGTCGAATTAAACATATATAGAAGTAAACAAGGGTTAGTTTAAACGATAAATTACATTATTAAATTTTCAAATCAAATCGTTAATTCGACACAACAGTACAAACTTTCATTGTAATGACTACAGATACATAGGGCGAGGTAAAGGATCTAAAGAACAGCATTTTAGTAACAGTTGACAAAGTAGAAGCTAACATTATGAATTTACTAAAGAAGGTAGAAGAAACTCACTGATAAAATATAGGTTATACGTGAAGCGTTTGCTGCTACTCAAACATTAATAACTTAAACAAGACAGGAATATAGGTATTAGACCATCAAATTTTAAAAGTTGAACAATTATAAAGATGAAAACGTATATTGGAATAAGGCTAACAAAATAATCGATAGACTTCAGCAGCATGTTCCTTCACTAATCTAGCATTTAAGCTATACATATTATAGCGTATCGATCGATATCATTCAAGTCTAGCTTACGATTAGTAGCAATTTATTTAATATATAATTCAGATATGTCGTGCTATGTGTCTAAATACGAAATATAAAACATGTCTAAATCTATGTAAAGCTTAGGTTATGTAGGGTTAGCAGAAGACATGAAAATTGAATAATATATCCATATCGCAATACAAATAATACAAGCTCACCACTAGGTTTTTGATAAACGACTGCAATTGTTTGAAAAGTGGGGGGGCTAAGTAGAGGGCTAAGTGGGGGTCTAAGTGGAGGGCTAGGTGGCGGGCTAAGTGGGGGGAGAGGGGAGTGGGGAGGAGTGGGGGTAGGAATGGTGGAAAAAGTGGTGGGGGACTGGCCAACGGTCCCAATACCTACTGCTATTCGGTCAAAATTTAGTCGAAGTTGTTGCCAAATATCAGCAGCAAAAGAAAAATAGATGTAGAAATAATATCAGGACTCCAAAAAATTAATGGAAGGGGGGCGCTTAAAACTAATATGAGAAGTTGGGGCCCAACTATCAAAAGGTTGACAACCGCTGATATAAAAAAATCTTTTAATCCTTTTGACCGTCATGTCTTGACGAGGTTTCTCTAGTATAGTTAATTCAGGGCGAATGGACAAGCAGTCGTTGGAGATGTCGGACTTCACTAGTATCAGAGACTAGCCCGAAGATAGAGGGAGGGCAGTCGTTAGAGGTGTCGGGAAGCACTAGAATTCGAGACTAGCTTGTGGGCAGACCACACGGCGTTCACCCTTAGAACTGGTCGTTGCCTACCCAATGGCCAGGCTTGTCTGGGCAACGGATTCCGCGATCAGAATTAAATGTGTGGTAGAGTTATGCCGAGGTGTTTCGTTTACGTTTCACCGGAGTGTTTCTCGACGATGACTCTAAAACGTTGCGGAAGGAACTCTTCTAACAAGAGGGTCCGGTGTAGGTGGATTGAATCTTACCTGACGTCAGGCTCTTTTATGGAGCTAAGTATCCCGCTGTCTGACCTAGACGAATGGAGGAGATTCAAATGAGGTTTATCTCGGTTAGGGAGTTCGCTCGCTAACCCATGAGAAACTGCATGCTACCAGGTAGCGTTTCGGAGGTGACAATACGGGGGTCCGGCATATGCTGTCAGTTCCAGCGTCGGATTCCCAGAAATCGTCTAGACACCTACACTTAAAGGGCGTTGATGCGAAGATACATAGCCTCTCACGTTCAAGACAACTTCACCTTCATGGGTACACACCGGGATGCTGCTTTGATGGGCCTTAATGGGCTTTAAAGTAGCCTCGAAACGAAGCTCTGTCGAGGGCGCACCAGGCCTATAACTGGGAGATCGGGGTGGAAAAACCATTTAAAAACCAAGTCCCGCCACACTTGAGGTTGGATTCGATCGGGCAGTGGCCCCAACCCTGGCTCGGTAAAGGAACTTCAGGGTTCCGACGTACTGACGTAGGTTGGGGGAATAGTCCTAATGCTGGACGAGGCACTTGACCCCGTATGAACGAGGACGGGAGGGTGCCGGCTGGTGAACACGTGTTAAGTCAATCGCGCTGATTGAGCGTATCTCAATTACTTCCTCCCAAGGGAAGGAACGTGGGTATGTTATCACGGGAACTCTACGTAAAACATACATTTTAGTATAGTTAATTATTATTATTTGTTTACTTGCCTTTTTTTAAATACATAATTAAAAAAAGTAGGTACGTAAAGATTATACACATGTAACATATCGCAATTTACAATGACCTTACTCTAATTCAATTCACAATAATAAACCTTCTAATATCTAAAATACAATAATACTAACAAATAAACAAAATACCCAGGTTGGATAATAACCGACAGACAAAGTGCAGCATCTCCCTCGTTGGAAATCGATAACAACATCTTCAGTCTGTATGTAACACAACTGTTGATACTGTTGACTGGTGGCTTTGATTTTGATAATTAAAATCTTACTTTATAACTAAATTACATCCCCCTGGAAATAAGTGCCTTTGTTTATTTTTTATCATATCCAGAGAACATATTATTTGAAATTTTAATTAAGAATTCTTATGATATTATTTATTCTAGTCAATTAACATTTTACTATTACAAATTTCTCTTTCTATAATTTTAATATAAAAATACAAGTTCTTTAAAAATTGAAAGAAATTTTTAATGGACCGCAGAGGTAATAAATATATAGATTAATAAATATTTGATTAAATATTTAAATGGCTTTATTAAGTACACTCGAGGAAAGAAAACGCACCACTTGAAAAAGCACCAAAAATACCAAAAATTTCAAACCGTCATAACTCGGCGGATTTTGGGCGAAAATGGATGAACCTTTGAGTACTAAAAAGTTTAAAGTGTCTAGTTTAAGGGCGTGTGAGCGAATGTTACGTAAAGGCCTTTTCGCCCCCTGCAACCTCCCGCAAAAAAAAGTTTTTGATTAAAAAAATGTCAAACTTTAACAGCTTGTACAGCGTACCAAAAAACTCGTGGACCCTATCGACCGCCAAGGCAATAAAGCTCAGTCCTTTTTCTGTCATGTAAGGACTTGGCCTGGGCTGCTGGGCAGGTCCTGGTGGCTTCGAGTGCTGGACAGGGACTGAATAAATCGTTGCTTGCACCTCCTCATATAGGTGCTCTCGGGGTGTGGGGGGAAATAGTAGGAATAAGACGGAGCAGCGCACTCCAAATATCGATTAGGGAAGGGACGCGTGCTCTTGCTGGAGTCGGTTGCTTATCCGAACGGCAACTGATTGCAATAGTTGATAAGCACTTTTATTCTTACACCAAAAATAATTAACAAAATTCAGTAACTTCGTTACAATATGTAGATACAATGGACGGAAGTCTGACCACTACTTCTTAGCATATGTAGTGCTTTTACAGTAGACGTTCATACATCTGTAGCGGAGCTGGTTTATAGAGAACCTCTAGGCGTTCTAAGAGAACTAATTAACAGTCCCTTCACTGATTCAAAACACCCTGGCGATGTTTCATATTTTTTGATGAACTAAAACATAAAACAGTTGCTAAACGCAAACAATTTAAACAAACATCTATTTTAAAGGAGTTCCTGGTGCTCATATGACCGCTTTTGAAAGCAGTGAACTAGTTACAAATCATTCTATGGGAAGGAGCAGATTCACCATAATATTTCTGTAACTTTCTTCAGTTTGTTTAATGCTTTTTCCACAATCAAAAGTAAAAAACTATCAACAAAATAATCGAGTGTTTAATCAACACTCGAAATTCTTTCTTTTCCATATTAACACAAACACAACAAATAGTTTTCTTTAAACAATTGTAAAAACTTGTTTATCTGCCAGGTTTAGGCGAAAATTTGACAGCAGGCTTCTAAAATTTGGCTAAAGTTAGCAATATACTCGTCCTGGCGACATTGTTGCCAATCTTTGAAAAGTCACTCTGCCGTCAAACCGCTCTCGTAACTAATAAATCTTCGCCATTCAAAAAAGAATGGTCTAAATTCTTTTTTGATGTGTTAATGTTTTCTTGGTTTCATTCAGTAGTAGTAGTAGTTAATATTACTCAATAACAGAAAATAATTCGAATTCCTAAGAATATTATTTGTTAATAAGTTAATACATAGTACTATCGATTTGTTTTAATTAAAATATTCGTAACTTTTTCTGTATGTTATGTAAACATTTGATTTGACAAATTGCCGCCATTTATGTACCCATTTCAAAAGTCAATAGTGGAAATGGGTGGGACAACATTACATTGAACATAATATGCATATGTCGCAGGCCAATAATATTATCAGGATATAACGTACAGCTGTTTAGAATACGTTTTACAATGCCTCGACTGCTTTACTTTAGTCGGAGAGAGGGATTCGTGGGTTCCAAACATTTTCATAAGATCTTTTAGTATAGGTACAATAGGGAAGACGCACGTATTTTTTTTAATTTTTGTATTCGTTCATTTTGGTTAGAAAAATATTTCCAGATAAGCGGAATTTCTAAAAACCCTCAATTTATTTGAAAAAATTAAATTTAAAAATTCTCCTCATTTAAAACCGAATTTGGCCTTGAGCAACTTCCCTCAAAGCCATTTGATGTAAAAAAGTAGGTACCGCTGTGAATGTGAAGAAGCAATATTGACGATCTACTCAACGTTAGATGGCGCTGATGAAAACCAATAAACTGAATTTTGAAATAATATTACCAGAAATATTTAACACCACTTTAATTATGGCAGTTAATTACACAACAGCATAACGTACATTATAATATTAATTACTCGTTAATAAGTAGACGATATTTGAACTTGAAAATAAAAAATTTTTCAAACTGACGGGTAATACAGGACTCTTAACTGTTTCATTAGCACCAACAGTGGGTCGTCTTTGGAACTGTAAGAGGTAACAAAGTTTCATCCATTAGAGGACACCAGTATTGCATTTTAAATTTATTTATTTATTTAAATTTTCAAAGTTTTCAAAAATTAATTACTTAAAATTGGTAATTGTTTAATGCATTTATAACTGATATTCTAAATAATTTAGTAATGACGTTTATGAAAATGCAATAATCTCCTCAATTGACGACATATGCGTCAATTGAGGAGATTCTTGCATTTTCATAAACGTCATTACTAAATTATTTAGAATATCAGTTATAAATGCATTAAACAATTACCAATTTTAAGTAATTAATTTTTGAAAACCTTGAAAATTTAAATAAATTTAAAATGCAATACTGGTGTCCTCTAATGGCTGAAACTTTGTTACCTCTTACAGTTCCAAAGACGACCCACTGTTGGTGCTAATGAAACAGTTAAGAGTCCTGTATTACCCGTCAGTTTGAAAAATTTTTTATTTTCAAGTTCAAATATCGTCTACTTATTAACGAGTAATTAATATTATAATGTACGTTATGCTGTTGTGTAATTAACTGCCATAATTAAAGTGGTGTTAAATATTTCTGGTAATATTAATTCAAAATTCAGTTTATTGGTTTTCATCAGCGCCATCTAACGTTGAGTATATCGTCAATATTGCTTCTTCACATTCAAAGCGGTACCTACTTTTTTACATCAAATAGCTTTGAGGGAAGTTGCTCAAGGCCAAATTCGGTTTTAAATGAGGAGAATTTTTAAATTTAATTTTTTCAAATAAATTGAGGGTTTTTAGAAATTCCGCTTATCTGGAAATATTTTTCTAACCAAAATGAACGAATACAAAAATTTAAAAAAATACGTGCGTCTTCCCTATTGACGACATATGCGTCTTCCCTATTGTACAAATTTAATGAGCGCCAGGTATTCTTTATTATTCCCCAAAAATACCAAAAAGGGTTGCAAACAGGAAAACAAAAAATAAAGAAATGAAATTGATATCATAAATAACAATTTAATTAATATATAGTATGCAAAGTGATTATAAAAATAGAGTTAGTAAACAATTCATTAATAAATAATTATAAGCAACAATTCAAATAATTCATAGCATATAATAGATAGTAAACAAATAATAGCAGACAAAAATCTATAACATAGAGTAAAAAATGCAACTGTCAGAACGTGGCCTTTTTTTTAGATAAACGAATTGATGGTTTTCAATAAAGAAACATGAGACTAAATAGATAGCCACAATTAAAGAAATCTAGTCATAAAACAGGTAATACTTGTATATCAAAACAATACCTAGATATAGAGCAATAAGATAATTCAATCTTCATATAGATAACGACTATATCTATCAATAAAGTGGTACCACCCCAACTAACTGATTTACATTTAATATAAACAACAGACTGTATATAACTATTTAACTTGATGCAACGAACGAGTAAGTATATGTACGTAACAATATCTACATATATGTAATAATAAAATCATAGTAGATTTTATCTGGAGGTCCCCTTCATAAACTTGATAGTCTCCCAAGGAAGAGTAAAAAAATTATACGAGTAGGTACTGACCTTCATTCTCAGTTAAAATGCATAATTATAATTATTGTCACAATCTTGAATGATTTACTCTCAGTAATTCCTCTATGGGTCCATCTACAAGATAAGTTGGCTGATTTTCCTTACTACAAATAGATTTCTTAACGACATCTGCTTAGCTCCACATTCTTTTAAGATTGGTTTCAAAATCGCAAACCAGATTAATAGACAAAAATAAAAAAACCTAAATAAAATCAGGAAATAATAATGATATTGAATAATAACGTATATTAACACGTACCTAGATGTTATAGGTTTTTCCCTTTTAATAAAATTAATTAAATAAAGAAGGCAAATAGGTGTTTAGCAATGAAAGGCCTCCATCATTCTAGAAATTTTACCAAAGAATTCTTATCACCCTTTTGTGTTCCTGTTTGACCTCAACATATATAATGATAAAGATTTCCCTCTAAATCTTTTCAAATTTAAATAAATTGTAAAGTGGAAAATGATTTTTATAAATAATGAATTATATTAAAGAATTGTTTAGCGTGATTATTAAAGTTTGTTAATAATATAGGAATCTGTATATCTAAATTACGTAACCGTTACAAGGAAAATAGCTTTGGCCTAGGCAAACGGTATTTGCCTTGGCAAATAGAATCTTCTCTTCTGTAGTCTTTAAGTGACTGGTCAGATACTATTAGCCCAGGGAAATACTATTTACCCAAGCATTTGTTAGTCAAGTAAATTTTTTAAGCGGAAACATTCTCCGTTGCGATCACCTTTGTTTGTGTTTAAGCTTAAGTGTTTGTGTTAACTTGTCTTCGGTTAATGTTTTATCAATAAGATTCAACGACAGATTTGTAGATCGTAAACCTATTTTCGGATCTGCACCAAATAGACTCTTATAAGGCGATCTGCCAAAAATACAATAGTATGATGAATTTTCTAGCCATTGTACCCGATGGACCAACTGGAACTTTTATTTTCTTCCATCCAAATTCTCAACATTTTTTCAACATCTTGTTTTGCCCTTTCTACTAACCCTTGGCTTTGAGGGTGCCTGATGGGACGGGCATGTACGATTTTCCATTCTGACCATAACAAAGCCAATTCTTTTATTACTGGGGCAGTAAGTTCCTGTCCATTATCACTCTGCAAGGTCACTGGTGTACCTTTTTCAAGAAAAAGTTTCAGTAATTCGGTAGCCACCTCCGCAGCCCTTTTTGTTTCTAATGGTCTTAAATATAAAAATTTTGTGAAATCGTCTTGGTATGTTTAAAAGCCATTTATATTTTCCATCTGAGCAGGATTGAAAGTCTACCAAGTCGACTTATCCCCTTAGATTGAAATCTTTTGATGTTATAGGTTTTACAACCAAACCAGCATGCTTCTGCCTTTTTTATTCAAGTAACAAGCCTTACACAATTCTGCGTACTTCAACTCCCATCTTGGAATATTACATTTCTTTTTTAAATTATGAAGCGTTTTGTCTCTTTTCTCATGTCCTGTCGCTATGTGTTGTCCATTAATTCTATCAAAAGACTCTTCAATTGCTGTAACATAAATTAGGTCGTCGTCAACAAATTTTGCTTTTAAAATAATTTTTGATACGCCAGATATCTCCAGATCATATGTTTTGCCATAATACTTTTCTTTTGCAGGGAGCTTCTGCGTATTATTCTGAAATGGTTTTGATCGGTAACTTTTTAAAATATCAATAATTTCGTTAGTTCATTACAGGTTTCACAGTTTTTTTATTGTTATTTGCTTATACCTTGCATTCAGCCGTAAATACAATTCATCTTTATCTACCATGGTGTTTCTAATAATGAAGAGTCATAGTAGGCATTACAAGTATTAGATAAAGTGAATATTAACTTAGATGATCAGAACACTGGTAAATATGAAGAGCTGAACAACGTAAACATTAGGTAAACATAACTTCAAATACGAATTAAAACTTGATTTGCCTAAAAACGGTTCCGGCAAATACTATTTATCTAGGAATATATCTTTTCAATGGTAATAAATATTATTAAGCTATTTGCCTAGACAAACCATATTTGCCTTAAATTACCATTTGCCTACGACACATACATCAATGGACCTTGGTTTACTAGAAATAGTTAATCTAGGTTTCTATGTTCAGAACAAAAATATGTTATGTTTATTTGTTTGTTTTTGGGCGAGGAATCAGGATGGCGGATCATCCTTCGAACCTCATGGCACCAATTGCTATGATCATTTGGCCGACCCTACTAGAATTTATCCGAATCTGTGGGAATTCCACCCTCAGTAGGGATTTTTAACGTGCCAAACATCGGATTGACACGGGACCTAAAGTTTTGCTTCCTATACGAGAAGAAGGCATGTTTTTAATTTTTCTCCGCTATGAAAAATTACCAGCTCGGCCGGGGATCGAACCTGCGATCTTTGGATTATGAAGGAAACATGCAAACCACTAATCCATCGAGGCTGAAATATGTTATGTCAAATACATTTTTAATGTATGTATAAAGTTTTTCTTCTTCGGCATAATAAGAACTTGTACTGCCGTGCTAAGCGAAAACTACCTATCTGCAAAACATCAACTCAGAAATATACCATATATTTTCGTAACTCACATTTACATTCTATATAATACATTTCTACATTGCAGTTTTGCAGATAGGTTGTTTTCGCTTAGTACGGCTGTGTAATAGCAGTTAATTCCCATTATTTAACACATAATTTATAATTAAGGATATAACTTTCATGCCTGCTATTTAATTATTACGTCATCAAAATAAAAAGGTAATCAAGTATCCCCTTCTTCACCTATATCTGAGTTGATGTTTGTCCGTATTAGTACAGTCAATTTTTGCAAAAGACATGTCTAAGTTTTTATGTTTTACTATCTAAAGATAGAGACTTGAAATCTTTTGTAATGCCTTCAGTACTGGACCAATATAAAATGTTAATTGTTTAAAATGAGGGCACGCCCCCTCGGGGGGTTGAAACCCCCATTTTGTACCCCTAATTTAATAACACATCCAAATTGAACGAAATTTATGTTGGGAGGGTTCTTGGAGTCGCTGATTATGAATCCAATAAGAAAATTGCAAAATTCAAAATGGCGGGCCCAAAATGGTGGTCCTAAAATAACGGCATTTGAGACTGAGAATGCGATTTACGCAGTTTTTATTGATTCTAGAGAAAAACTCAAAGAGTCAAAAAGTGTTTAAAATGTGATTTTGCAAAGGAATACACTGTTTTAGTTACCTTATTATGTAACCCCTTCGCTCTGCCCTAGTAGTAGAGTCAATTTTTGCATTAAGTTCTTATTTTTTACTATCTAAAGATAGAGACTTGAAATCTTTTCTAATGCCTTTAGTAGTGGACCAATATAAAATGTAATATGTTTAAAATATCTCGGGGGGTTGAAACCCCCATTTTACACTCCCAATTTACTCCACACTCCCCAACTCGGGAAATTTTCCATCAACTTGAGCGAAATTCATGTTGGTGGGGTTTTCGGGGTTTCTGATTATGAATTCAATGAAAATTAAGAAATACAAAATGGCGGACTTAAAATGGCGGTCTTTGAGATTAAAAATGCGATTTACGCTGTTTCTATTGATTTTAGAGAAAAATGCAAAAAGACAGAAAGTGTTTAGAATGTGATTCTACATAGGATTACATAATTTTGGTTACCTTATTATGTAACCCCTTCACTCTCCCCTACTGTGAAGCCCACTAGGGGAGAGTGAAGGGAGTTACATAATAAGGTAACCAAAAAGTGTATTTCTATGCAGGATCACATTCTAAACACTTTTTGAGTCTCTGAACTTTTCTCTAAAATCAATAGGAACGGCGTAAATCGCATTTCCAATCTCAAAGACCACCATTTTCAGTTCGCCATTTTGTATTTCTTAATTCTCTCATTGAATTCATAATCAGGAACCCCAAAAACCCACCCAACATGAATTTCGCTCAAGTTGATGGAAAACTTCCCGAGTTATTAAATTGGGAGTGTAAAATGGGGGCTTCAACCCCCCGAGGGGGCGTGCGCCCATCTTAAACATATTACATTTTATATTGGTTCAGTACTGAAGGCATTACAAAACAGTTCAAGTCTCTATTTTTAGATGGTAAAAAATAAGAACTTAATGCAAAAATACACTTCACTACTAGGGCAAAACGAAGGTGTTACATAATAAGGTAACCAAAATAGTGTATTTCTTTGCAAAATCGCATTTTAAGCACTTTTTGACTCTTTGAATCTTTCTCTAAAATCAATAGAAACGGCGTAAACAGCATTCTCAATCTCAAAGGCCGTTACCTTAGGACCGCAATTTTGGGTCCGCCATTTTGAATTTTTTAATTTTTTCCTTGGATTCATAATCAGTGACCCCAAGAACCCTCCCAACATAAATTTCGCTCAATTTGGTTGCGTTATTAAATTAGGGGTACAAAGTGGGGATTGCAACCCCCCGAAGAGGCGTGTCCCATTTTAAACATATAACATTTTATATTGGTCCAGTACTGAAGGCACTATAAAAGATTTCAAGTCTCTATCTTTAGATAGTAAAAAATAAGAACTTAATGCAAAAATTGACTCTACTATATGCTAGGTTAGAGGTTAGACAGAGTTTTAGGATTATAGCAGAATACAAATATTTTCAATAGTACTGAATTTTGAAATGTAATTGAGCTTGCTATATCATATAAAATATTCTTGTTTATTGTTTCTAGCCTTACTTTGTGGAACTCCATAATCATGAAATAAATAAAGATTATTAAAAGTTTCACAGATTTATTAAAATACAACCTGGCAATATTGTTTCGACAGCTATGCTGTCATTATCAAAGGTAATATAATTATAAACAAACATGTCGCTAAGGTAGATACAAAAATAGGTAACTAGATAAAATAATAATAATAATAATCAGAATTAAATATCTAATACTTCCAGTAACGGAGAATTACTGAGCTCAAGTTGTTCATTCATTAAAGGTACCCTGAGTTTGTGTTTGTATATCTCAAAGGCTTCTAAAATGTCTAATTTGCGTTTGTTATTACAAAAATGTAGGAATTTAATATTATATTGAGGAGTCATTGTGTTATTTTGTTCTAAAAGGTGTTTGGCGTAATTAGATTTTTCAGGATGTTTATTTTTGTAATGACGTACGTGTTCTTTATATCTTATGTCAAAATTTCGAAGTGTTTTCCCAATATATACCGAACTACAAAAAGAACAATTTAAACGGTAAATGCCCGATTTCATGATATCATGTGTTCTGTCTTTAGCATTAAATAAAAATGAAAAAGTGTTGGTTTTAATTGTTATTTCATAATTGTTGGTTTTTCTTAGTATATGTGCAATTTTTTCTGATATTTTGCCAAAATATTGTATAGATATGTAATTTGTGTCTTCTGTTTGATTGTCAATGGGATATATTCTTTTGATAGCTAACCTATAATCTTTTTGTTTAATTAAAGTGTCAATCATGTTCGGATTGTAATGATTTGCATGTGCTAGTTGTTTAATAGTTGATATCTCTTTGCTAAAATCTGATTTTGTTAGTGGAATAGTTAAAGCTCTGTGTACTAATGATCTGTAGGCTGCTATTTTATGTGTATTATGGTGACAAGATTTATTTGGTATTGTTATGTCTGTTTGTGTCTGCGTTAATCTTGATATTTAGGTCTAGAAAGTTTATAGCCCTGTTTTGTTCTGTTTCTAGTGTAAATTTTATATTAGGGTGGATACTGTTAATAAGAATTAAAAATTCATTGATAACCTCAAAAGAACTGTCAAAACAAGCTAAAATGTCATCAACATAACGAAACCAGAAGATAATGTATTTAGAGAGGTTTAATTCAAATATTCGATCTTCAAACTTGTCCATATGTTAGCTAATAGAGGTTTTAGAGAATTACCCATAGGTAAACCATCCTTTTGTAAATAAATTATGTTATTAAAAGTGAAATAATTTTGACTTATACAAAGGTCAAATAATTGAATTAACTCTAACCTTTTAACTAATTCTATATTACTATTGATCAAGAAACTATCTAATAAAGGAATACATTCTTGTAGGGGTATTCTGGAGAACATGTTGCATAATTCTCCGTTACTGGAAGTATTAGATATTTAATTCTGATTATTATTTTATCTAGTTACCTATTTTTTTATCTACCTTAGCGACGTGTTTGTTTATAATTATATTACCTTTGATAATGACAGCATAGCTGTCGAAACAATATTGTCAGGTTGTATTTTAATAAAATTGTGAAACTTTTAATAATCTTTATTTCATATAAAATATTGTTAACAATGCTGTTTCTTATAGAATGTTATTGAATGAGGCTGCAATGAAACTTTTAATGTGCATCGTTAGAGTTTATTAATTAACAATTATATAGTACATTAAATATTAAATTAGAATTATCGTCTGAAGAAATAAAAAAATCGACATTCCTAAAACCAAAATTTTAATAATTGAATTAATTGAATGAATGCTACTTCTTTTTGCACCAAGAAAGCCAGGTTCATCATTACACACACTGTAGTTGCAACTATAGCACCAGAATTTCACCCAACTATTGTATGTATCGGTGTATACTTTAATTTCGTTGTTTGGGTCATTCTGACAAAAGCCAAGATAACTATTAGGATAATACGACATACAATGTCTCTGTACTCCTTCGCCTATAAATTCTCTCGTGGATATCTAAAATGATAATGCAGAGTAAAGGCAATATTATATAATACCTACCGTTTACGTTATATTTTTTCCATTCTCGATGAAAACAAGTTTGCTTCCCATAGCAATCTTCAACATGCGCACTACCCCAAGGTTTGTCTAAGTTTTTACCTCTGGCACAATCCGAAGTCAGGTTATAGCTAGTACAATTGTAGCATTTTAGACCATTTTTGAACCCTTTAAAAGATAAAATACCTATTACATTAACTGAATACTTTACTTTACCACAAGCAGTGTTCCAAATACCTGTCACTGGATATTGAAGTAGAAATCCTATGAATAATTTAGAAAATAGCATGATGTCGAATAAAATAAAATTTTGAAAGATAAACAATCTGAATATAACAAAATAAAAGATTAATTATAATTTCAAATTTGTTATAAACAAACGTTACTGCAACTTGATAACTTGATCTTCTGCCTAATAACGCCGTCCACACGATGGATGCCGCTCGTCGTCATGGCCAGTCAACGTGATCTATTAATAGGTGTTACAAATCTTGATAAAACATATTGTCTTACAATCGTAAATAGTGTAAGCCGTGGGCCTGGATTTGCCTCGGTACGCGTCTCTGCTCGGATTCCAAACTTGTACAGGTTTTGCTTAAAATTGGCGCAGTTCGTTTGCGGTGATCGGCGTTAACTCTCGGGCGCCACTAGTGGAGAAAGGTAATCCAGGAGACTGCTGGGGTAGCTGACGTCGACCCTGTCACTTTGCCTGACACTAAAACTTTCAGAAAACAAGAGGGTGTTAATACTAATAAATAAAACACGCAATTACTAAACCTAATAACATTTATTGTTACCAAGACTCCTCCACTCCAACAAGCGTTAATCGCTAAACCTAAAAGCATACGGTTATCTGGTGTGGCCACAGCAAGCTGGGTGCAATACAGCGTGCGGTATCAAGCAAACGTGCGGGTAGCATAGAATAGCGGATTACAGGCAAGGTAATTTACGGTAAAGGGTGGAAGTTAGGATGAGACCCCAGGCACACGCACAGTGAGGTCTGGGACAAGGTACGGTAAAGCGGGTGAAAACAGGATGAGACCTCTAGAGATACGCACAGTGAGTTCTCGGACAAGGTACATTAAAGCGGGTGGAAACAGGATGAGAGTCCCAGACACACGCACAGTGAGGTCTCGGACAAGGTCCGGTAAGAACGGAAAAGTCTGGCGGAAAGAGGTCGGGATGTCGGTAAAAGGACTTGGCCTGGGCTGCTGGGCAGGTCCTGGTGGCTTCGAGGTCTGGACAGGGACTGAATAAATCGTTGCTTTCACCTCCTCATATAGGTGCTCTCGGGGTGTGGGGGAAAATAGTAGGAATAAGACGGAGCAGCGCACTCCAAATATCTATTAGGGAAGGGACGCGTGCTCTTGCTGGAGTCGGTTGCTTATCCGAACGGCAACTGATTGCAATAGTTGATAAGCACTTTTATTCTTACACCAAAAATAATTAACAAAATTCAGTAACTTCGTTACAATAGATAGATGCAATGGACGGAAGTCTGACCACTACTTCTTAGCATATGTAGTGCTTTTACAGTAGACGTTCATACATCTGTAGTGGAACTGGTTTATAGAGAACCTCTAGGCGTTCTAAGAGAACTAATTAGCAGTCCCTGCACTGATTCAAAACAACCTGGCGATGTTTCATATTTTTTGATGAACTAAAACATAAAACAGTTGCTAAACGCAAACAATTTAAACAAACATCTATTTTAAAGGAGTTCCTGGTAGCAAAGACGTGAAAGAATAGGCATTTTTATCACGTAGTCATATAAAAGATATGAATATGTATCTGTTATATACAACTACATGAATTTTAACATGTTCTCACGCAATAGCTATTTATGTAACAAGTACATAATGTAGGACTTTATAGACAAGCCCAGTTTATGGCCGAGCTAGCAAAGCGAGCAAGGCCTATAAAAAGGGCGAGTCTATAAGGTCCGATTATGTAAGAGTTGCATACAAAGCTTTATGTTCGATCTCTAACATTGGGTAATTATCAAAAAAGAATCATTTTATAAATTTGACATCTGTTCTTGACAGAAGAAAATTTGACATGTAATATACAGTTGTCATACTTTATTTTACTACTACCACTTTATTTTACGAGTACAATAATAAGCCAGTTCACTGCCGTAAAACAATACAATAAACAGTACTTTATAATGCAATCGGACATAAAAGATATTTACTATATACAAAATATATATGATAATTCAAGTACGTATGTTATTAAATGCATGGCTTCTTAGGTCCATAGAGAACAGAGTCGAAACTGTCGTCAAACTTACGTTTTTCTGACCTAGGCCTGTAAATCTTTGCTCATTTTCTGGTTATGACCTGGTGGTGTTGAGTACGTCTTATATTCAAAGAGGTAATGTATAGAGGCTCAACAGGCTCTTTGGATGTAACCATTTGCCTTATACTGTGGTAGTTAATGAGTTTCAGTTGAGCCTACAGAAATGTGGGATTTGCGCTGTTCCATCTGTAAGTCGGCTGCAGCCGCACTTAGGGCCTAGGTAATAATAATCGCCCCCTCCCTAACGCACAAGCTTATAGCTTCTGGGGCCTGGTTTCCAGGCTATGAGTTGTAGCAATTATTATTATTATTATAATGCCTTTTACTTTACATACTGTGCAGTAAGTGCGGTACTTGGGGCTGAATATAATGTAGCTGTAGTTCTTAGGACACCAGAGGTAAATGCTACTATATAGCTACCAGGGCCGTAGTCTTCTAGCTCATTTCTAGGTCATTTCCCCCAAATTGGATCCCGTTGCTACATCCCATTCTCCATTTCTGCTAATTTAAATGTCAGAATCCGTTTCGTAATATAGCACCCTATCTCCAAGATGTTCCAAGTAGCTGTACAATTTAAGACGGGCCTGGGTTGTTGTGTATGCTGCAATGGCTACATCGACTATTTTCACGAAAGGACTGTAGAATCGTCTTTGTATTGCCAACCAACTATCAGGGTGTCTTCATTAACATCCTTGATGTAGTTGACTTTTATAGCCGGGTTTGATAGAAGCTCTTCTAAATCATAAGGTTGATGAATTATAGTTGTTTTAGGCTGATTCTCACGCTATCCAAATTTGCCTGAAATCATGCATTCAATTAATATAAATTAAAGAATTAGTTGTGATAAACTTACACCAAAACCAATTTAACATTAGTTTAGCCAAAGCTTTTAATACGGGGTTCCTTAATATTTCTGAGAATTTCATGCGTATGCCTTGCTACTCGAAAAATCCCTCGAAATATGCTTTTTTCTCTGCATCGGACAAGCAATCCCCGGGCCAGACTGATGCTGCTTCTATGTTGTATTGCCAAACTTCGTATACTTCCAGGCTTTTGTCCCATCTCCAATGCTTTTTGTACTTCGTCTATTACTCAAGTATCCGTCAATGCTCGTTCACCTTCCGTATGATTATATTCGTTTTGGCTAAGATCTGAACCGCAGGTTCTGCATAACATAAATATTACCTTGTTGTTCATTCTGAGTGGTAGTACCGGTGGTACAACTGTTGCGGCAAGACTTTACATTGGATGAGACCATCTGTATGTTCTAAATCAAGTTTTTTGCAAGCATCGCCCACGTAAACCTTAGGATGTCCAATAGCAAACTTGCCATACTTACATTCGCAAGGATATAGCGGACAAACATCAACATACTTTATTTTTACTCCAGACCCGACTAGATAATATGTTTTGCACTTACCACTTCAACCGCCAAACAAAGCATCACAAGGGTTCAGAGGTGTCGATGCCATTAGAGGGCTGTTTTCAAGTTCTTGTTTTAGGTCTTTGTTTTGTTGCAGCATTTCCCTACATTCACATTCCCACATCTCGATGACGTCATAGCTTCACTGTCTCAATCTTTCGATTTTGCTGATGGTTCTTTGTAAACGATTGTTCAAGGTATCTGAAGTGTCTTCATGAACAGATTCGTCCCTCCTTACGGTTAGAGAGGTGTGTCCGTGATAGTAACAACCGTGAAATTCAAATACTTGTCGTGTTTCTTCACAGTAACCATCAAGCTTGATGCCCTCTACTGTAATCTCTCGCTGCTTGACTGAATGTTTAATGTTGATACCTCTTTGAGTCTCTTCATAGATTAGCCAGAGAGTGGTTATTTTTAGCTGATTGTCGACATTCCTGTAACCATTACGAGGTATAATACCGATTGTTTGTGGTTGCAGGAAGTTCCTGCGATAAACCAGGTTACACGCCGAGACTATATAGTTACTGCTTCGGTATAAGGCCATACATTGTACTCTTCTAAAAAGAGCTTTCTAAATTTAAGACACGCTTTTGTCAAAATGTCGACGTCACTGATGCAATAACCCACTAGGTCTCTTTGTATTTGAAAGTTGTCATCATTGTGTTCCTTATGCCATTCCATCAGTTTGAGACGCGTGTCTTCGTTCATGTAGTCAGGATCGTAGTATTTCAGGTCCAGCAGAAGCCCGTCATAATTAGCATTGGCTTGAGTGTTAAAAAGATGCGGGAAATAGCCTTTCTTTAGTTCGGAGCCTAGATCGAAGGTTTTTGGAAGTGCGGATAATGCTATGGGAAAATAGTCGATACTATCGATAAACTTAACGTTATCGATACCCATCATGATAATGCTGCTGCCTCTCATTATTAATTCGACCTTGAGATCAGTGTTTTCAAGCACATGTTTAATTTTTGTTTAAATTGATGATCATATGCCTTTACATTATGAGCCATTACAATAATTCTCTTAAAAGCCTTCTTGATTCCCAGTATGTAGCTTAGGAAAGTTTGTATGGGATTTATTTTTATAACCTGTTGTCTCACGCAACATTTTGCGCATATCGTAACTGTATTGTCTTCATTAATACAGTTGTCACACCTTTGTTGAAAGACACACAAGTTAGGTACATGTATTCTTTCGCCATTAGGACCTTTCTTCCTATCGACCAGAATTTAAATCGCTAAAGAAGTACACCTACTAATGCATTCCATGTAATTATTATCGAATCATTGTTTAATTGCCTATAGAAAGCATATGTTCAACAAATTAAATCAACAAATCGGTATTATATGCCATGGATAAACCTTTTGACCGCTGCCTTCCACTATACCAACGAACGTGATAAAGAAAGTAAGTATATCAAAATTATCGTCTTTACATTGTGTACAAGAAAAGTAGGTATTGGGTCGCTTGAGCGTGGGAAAATTTTGATGACCGTGGGAACCTAATTAGCATAATTAATTGCTCTAATTAAATTGATTGATCTAATAAATATGCAAATGAGGCGCGAATTAAATTGATTGATCTAATTAAATATGCAAATGAGGCGTGAATTAAATTTATTACTCTAATTAAATGATCGAATTAAATTATTTGATCTAATAAATATGCAAATGAGGCGCGAATTAAATTTATTGCTCTAATTAACTGATCGAATTAAATTATTTGATCTAATAAATATGCAAATGAGGCGTGAATTAAATTTATTGCTCTAATTAAAATGCAGGCGTGAATTAAATTGATTGATCTAATTAATATGCAGGTGGGGCGTGAATTAAATTTATTGATCTAATAAATATGTGTAATTGAGACGCGAGGTAAATTCATTCCATATCCTTCGCGGTATCGTTTGCATATCCGCCATCTTGAATTTGTCAATTTTAAATTTGTCATTTTTGCATATGTCATTTTTGCATCTGTCATTTTTGCATATGTCATATATACATCTGTCAATTTTAATCTGTCATTTTAATTCTGTCATTTTTGCATTTGTCATTTATGCGTCTGTCAATTTTAATCTGTCATTTTTGCATATGTCATTTATACGTCTGTCATTTTGCATCTGTCATTTTAATTCTGTCATTTTTGCATGTGTCATTTATACATCTGTCAATTTTAATCTGTCAATTTTAAATTTGTCATTTTTGCATATGTCATTTTTGCATCTGTCATTTTTGCATATGTCATTTATACATCTGTCAATTTTAATCTGTCATTTTAATTCTGTCATTTTTGCATTTGTCATTTATGCGTCTGTCATTTTTGCATATGTCATTTATACGTCTGTCATTTTACATCTGTCATTTTAATTCTGTCATTTTTGCATGTGTCATTTATACATCTGTCAATTTTAATGTCATTTTTGCATTTGTCATTTATGCGTCTGTCAATTTTAATCTGTCCATCTGTCAATTTTGCATCTGTCATTTAAATCTGTCATTTTGAATCTGTCATTTTTGAATTTGTCATTCTTGAAGGAGCCATCTTGGATTTCCCCAGATTTGATTTTTCCCGCTACAAGTTCTGCTGCTACCTTTCTCTCTCTCTCTCACGCACACACCCTGTACTCTTTCCATTGCCTTTTCTAGAAGAAATAATAAAGCCATATAGGAATTAAAAAATTATGTTTATTAATATATTGTTATGACTACATTTAATTTATAATAAAATGTTGATAGAATGCTGGTGCTTGAGGACTGGTGATGATGATGATAGCTTGAGGACTTCAGGACTGACCTCTGTTTTCTATTTGCGGTTCCAGGGGCTGTAACAACAACAACAATAGAACATTAAAAAAAGGGGTTTATTGTAAACTTGATGTTTACCCCCATTACCTTATGTGTTTCCACAAACATGCAGTCATCATAACTGCCTGTTTTTCCTAAGTACACTAAGCCCAGAGAAATCGTTTTAGCTGAAATCTGCTCATTAACTTCCTTAACCCTTTGATCTGTTAACTTGTCGCTAATCCGTTTGGATAGAAACGTGACGTAGTTTTCACCAACAACAATCACACTTTGACGTTTATCACGGCAAACGACTTTTTTGAATTGTAGTATCTCTGCAATTTCTTATTTTGTAATCACATAACTTCTTGATCGGCTTCTGGCTACCGGAAGGTTTGTTCAACTGTTTTAACAAATGCTCCATTTTTCTACGTAAAAACAAAGATACACATCATAGATTTAAATAGCAGCAAAAATTTAACACGCACAAGAATAATAATAATTATTTTTAACATACCTTATTTTGTTGAAGCAAACAATAATAATTATTACTATCACCGTAGCCGACGACGCGACGCGAGAACAAAACTAAAAAACGGAAGGGTTATTTCTGCGAGGTATTTCTGCGAGGGCATACAACAACGAATCAGAGATCCGTAGAACTACAATAGTCATAGAAAACAACTTATGATCTATATACCTGTATTATGCTGTGTATACTAAATAAATGTTTGTAAAATATCTTTATATGTTTTATTTATATCACGCCCATACTCTGATTTCTTGTCCAACAGGGCGGACTCTGCCATTTTTGTTTCAAGACTGTTTCTAGCCTAAGGATGTATAACCTCAGGGTTAATTAATTGAGGTTGACCTGCAGAGCATATGTGCGGGATTGGAACACCTGGGAAGTCAGCCGGTTTCTTTATAAACTAAATGAATATTAACATATAAAATTGTTTGGACGACTATCTAAATGCTTCACATTTCTTGATATTTGCCACTTGATTTACAAAACAACATTTGGAGTGTATAAAATTTCACATTTTAAATTATTATTTACATGTGTTTATTCCATTTATAAATGAATCGTTGCTTTGGACATCACCCCGATGCACTATTTTACATTTATTTCTTCATCAGCTTTTAATTCTCATCTTTGCTGCATGTAATGTTAAAGTATGTAGATTAAGTAAAATTTAGAGGTAATATACAGGCATATATGTGGCTGTATCCGACCTCTAAAATATAAGCCTTCTAAGCTAGTAATTATTAGCTGCCTGCCTGACCTTCTTTTTTATCTGAACACGTGATAAATTTAATTGTTATACAAAACAAATGATAATTATCTAGAACGTAGACATTTAAAACACACAGGTAAGGCAGGAATTATTGAACGAATTGATCTTAAATTTAGGTCTTTTACAAGGAATTCTGGGGTGCGCTTTTATAAACTCGGCCGTTAAGTTGTTTGCAGAATGCAAGGCTTGATATGAATAAATTGCTGCTTAATGTTAAGAAGTGTTTAATTATCTCGCTCTTTCCCCTAGAACCCTTTCTTGTATTTTTAACTATGATAATTTAGAAGCTAGTTAAGTCTACATGTCCAACTTATTATAAAGTATATTATAGAGACTCAGGAATCAAAATTCGAAATGTTTTATATTAGCTTCATTAGAGCTTTATGAAACATAAAAACATAATACTATACTAATAATTCCGGTTGAAAAGAGTTGTAAAATCGAACTTTTATAATTAACTTAAGCTGTTACAATGATAGAATGGAGCGACGTATTTGGGCTTTTGTATCCGAGCTCAGGTATAATAAATAGTACTATACTTTTTATTGTATCCATCGATAAATATTAATTTCGTATTTCGTATGCATCTGTTAGATATTTATGTTGCATTATGGATAATTTATTATTTCTTATTCAATTTTAAAATTTAATGGATATTACGTGCGGTTTCTACGTTAAAGCTGCAAATAACCAATACCGGCATAAATTACATTTTTAAAATCTAGTATTATAGAGACGTGGGTTATTAACGACCCTTAAAGTGTGATTTGGATAAATGAATTGCTTTCTTAGAAATAACTTTCATAAAAATAGATCGCTTTCAGTCCCTTTTCCCCGCGATGTCCAGAGGTTATCTGTATGCATCATTTGTTGTATTGAGGTAAAAAGGTTGATATAATATTATGATATCCGCCTACCTGCGTGATAAACATCTGTGGTAATGGCAGCCTAATATCTTGTTCAGACAGGCAAAAAATGTTAATCTAGCTAAGAATTGTTTCGATAGCTTTATCGGTTATAGTTTTATTCACTATCGTCATCTATAGAGGTGCTTCTGAGAAGCGATGTATTTGCATAATAGTATGGGACCATCTAATCAGAAAGATCTTCTCCTTTTTAAAATCGATATATTTATTCTTAAGGTAGATATACAGCGTTTAAAGCTGTAAATAATAAATAATATGAATTTAACTATCTGATGGTTGGCATATACATAAGGGCTGTTATAATTTACGTCGTAATACATTTTAAGATGCTGTAAGTTATCTGGCTATCCGATCTATACATATGCAAACAGACTGGATGTCATTAAAAGGTTGAATTCATATTATTTATTATTTACAGCTTTAAACGCTGTATATCTCCTTAAGAATAAATATATCGATTTTAAAAAGGGTAAGATCTTTATCATTTATTGAAAAATGGTCCTGCGTTCTTACCTGCATCATATTTAATTGTTTGTAACTTATAATGAGTTAACCACCTTTAAGTTTGGATGTATACAGACAGGTTGGTGCGAGAATTTGATCTGTCAGAACTTGTATATCGTATTATATAAAAGGCTGGGTTGTAATTGCGGCATCGTTATCAACGACCCCCTCAAAGATTCAGAGGATGCTCCTGATCCATTAACTTATCTTAGAAATAATTCTAAAAATTTCAATGCATCAATTTTTCTAAATCCTATAACAAAAGAAGAACTACTAAAAGAAACAAATAAATTACAAAACAAAAATTCAAGTGGCTACGACTCAATACCTATTACAGTTATTAAACAAAATGTGGACTTACTTGTTGAACCTTTAGTGTATTTGATTAATCAGTCGTTTGAAACGGGAACATTTCCGGACGTGTATAAAATTGCAGTGATCAAACCCTTACATAAAAAAGGGGATAAAAAATTAAAAGACAATTACAGACCAGGATCTTTATTGCCTTCTATATCAAAATTAATTGAAAAATGTATGTACAAAAGAATAACAGACTTTCTTAAAACTAATAATGTATTAGTGCCAAATCAGTATGGTTTTCGCGAAAACCGATCCACAGAAGATGCCATTGCTGATGTTCTTCGAGACATCATGGAAACTTTAGATCAGGGCGGTAAGTCTTTGGGGGTCTTTTGCGACCTTACAAAAGCCTTTGACTGTGTCAATCATCAAATTCTACTAGATAAAATGGAATATTACGGTATCCGAGGTGTGGGCTTGGACTGGGTTCGTACATACCTGAATAAACGACAGCAACAAGTAGAAATATCCCACACATACCCCAATGGACGTATCAGTCAGCATTTATCTAATCTACTGCCAACCAGATGTGGTGTCCCGCAAGGGTCTGTTCTAGGTCCCTTATTATTTTTAATCTATATCAATGACGTTGTATTTTGTCTACCTAACGAATATGATGCAAAAACTATCCTCTTCGCGGATGACACCGGTATCCTGCTGAAATCAAAAAATCAAGGGACATTAATAATAAATTCAACGAATTATACAAATAATATACTCACCTGGTGTAAAGCAAACAAGTTGAAAATGAACTGTAATAAGACCAATGTATTACAATTTCATACTCACCAAAACAGCGTTATTCCACCAACAATTCACACAATTGATGGCTCAATACGACCCGCGAATAAGGTCAAATTTCTTGGTGTTATAATTGACCAGAACTTGAATTGGAAATCGCACATTGATTACATAAAGGGTAAATTAAGTTCGGCCATTTACTTACTAAGGCAATCTTCCAAAATCATGAACCTTGAAACACTAAGGATGCTTTACTTCTCGCACTTCCATAGCATTTTGAGCTCTGGGATTCAGTTCTGGGGTAACTCAAATTTGGGAGGTGTGCGGGAAGTTTTTCGACTTCAGAAGAGGGCTGTGAGAGCAATTTGTAAATTGAGACGCACTGAGAGTTGTAGAGACTGGTTTTATTTACTTAAAATTATGACTGTATCAAACTTGTTTATTTATAAGATTTGTATGTATATTCACAAAAATTCAGCAGAATTAACAACAAACTCAGACATTCATGAGTACCAGACAAGACATGCAAATAATCTACGTCTGCCTTACTATAGATTAAATATTAATAGGAAAAGTTTTTTAAGTGAAGGGTTAAGGATATTTAATAAACTTCCATATAATATCAGAACTCTTAATGAGTCTAAATTTAAAACTAAACTTAAGCAGATCTTAACAGATAAAGTATTTTATAATTTAAATGAATATTATTCAGTTGATCTGACATAACTTTTTGTCTTTCCTCGTGATGGTTTCAACTTATTTCTTTTAAGTTACAGTACACGTTTTTCTTATAAATTAGCATGTCTTAATTCCTTTTTTTTTGTTCCGTCAATTTTATTTTTGAAAAATATTTCCAGTTTAAGTTAGTTACGTAGTCTTGTTCATACAAAAGGTAATCCAGCTTTCTTTATTAACTTACGGTTGTCTGAACTTTCCCGACGCCATATAGGCTTCATTCATGTACAATTTATTATAATTTAAATAGTAATAATGCATATTTTGTAAATGTAAAAATTTGTATATGTAATTGGGAAATAAAATATAAATAAATAAATAAATAAATAAATAGATAAGTGAACACCCTTTCGAGCCGATTACCGAGTTACTGGATGTAATAAGGTGGAATTTAAATAATACGATACATAAATCAGTTCAGTTTATATATTAAAATGCTATGCGGAAAACCTATTTTAACACCTATTTATGAATTTAAAAGATGGTGAAAAGATAAAGGTTTGAAGGGGATATAGTCTATAGTCGTAAGAGGCTAACCAGTATACGGGTTTTGATCATTTAACATTTATATTATGCTTTTATCGTTACTATTTTGCTATTCAAGTCGTCCCTAATTATGATTAAATGAGAAAACGTGTTATAGATCTGTTCAAATTCGATTGTCTAGAAAATGGGTAGATGTTATATCTCAAAACTATTATGTAAAATTGAATAGAAATTGCGAACAGGCTTGCTGTTTATTATGCTGTAGATTTAAATGAAATGACTAATAGATTCTGCTTTTGTACACTTTTAAATGTTGAATCTTTTAAATGTAAGGTTATTAAATTTCAAGATGGATGGTGTATCGGCTGTTACAAACTAATTGTGGATAAGGCTTAATTAATAGAGAGAGAAAACTATTGGGAATTAGATAACTTATCAAATAGGCCGTGGTCAGTAGCTATATGTTTTATTAATTGTTATCATTATTCTGTTAACAAATATTTCAGTCAGCCCTCTGGAGTTTTTTTTGGTCTACCCTTTGCTGCTTGTAATATACTTTTATGAAATTTGTTGTAAATTGATTAGAATGAGAAGTTAAATATATCCCCTACTCAGTTATATGCTATGCTTTAATAATTTTTTATCTGGACAGGTAATAATGCATTCAATGTGACTGGTGTATTTTATAGCATATCCCCGATTCATCATAATAATATATGTAATTTGAAACCATAACCTCTCGGTCCACGTTTTGTTGCAGCCATTGCGTCAGAATACATATATCCCGTGTTGTGTTGTTTATTAAAAAGGTTGTTATAATATTATTGAATGCTAGATACTGTAACCCTTCCGGGCTTACAGCTAACGGCAGCTCTTCGTCTGGTGGCTTGGGTCGTGGGTTCATTGAAGGCACAAATCATTAATTACAAAAAAATGTTTATTTTAATTTCATTTGGCGCCACTTAGTTTTACGCTGTTTGAAAACTAAGAAAATAGGATTGTTAGTATTTGGGTAGTTATTATACTTTATAAATGAAATAATCAGAAATGCGTTATTAAATTTAATGATTTTAATACCCAAAAATAATTGCGTAAAAAATAAATTTCATTATTGACAGTTACGTATTGATAGGTATAGATAATTAATTTATTTATGATCCAAAATTCCCAAAATAGCTATTTGAGGTTTACATTTGTAGTTATTGCAACTCTATTTATATTAGTTTGAGAATATAATTCACGTGTCACATGGTACATTTTTTATTAATTTCATTGGTGAAAGTACAAAAACAAACTCGCAGAATAGGCTATCAAATCGATGATAATTCTATCACCGCATGTTGACTGTCACCTGTTTTTAATAAATAAAATTGTTTACTGTCAAAGTGACAGAAAGTTTCAGTGTTTATTTTCTTTCAACGTTCATTATATTCTCTCACCAAATATAACACGTGTTATGATTAATCAACGATGATACCACTCGTTAAAACCTTTAGAAAATTGAACTCGTGCTTCGCACTCGGTCAATTTTCGTCGGTTTTAACTCGGGCTATCACCGATGATAATCATAACACTAGTTATATTATCCCCGAAAATAATTAAAGTAAGATAATATATGTATAGTTTTATAAAATAAGTTTAAATCGTTAGAATGATAAAGATTGATCGATATTCGATAATCGCCACAGGAAGCGATTGCATATCTGTGGTACAACAAAATTTGGAGTAGTCTGACCTGAATCTGCATTTTCTTAACTGGTAAACGTATAGCTTCCGTACAATTGACGAATAATAGCAACGATGAGCCTCTGCAACGGATTCCAATGAGAACTTCCGTCGGTTATTGAGCTCAGGCGAATTTCCAGAGGTAGGCTTGGAAAAGTGATAATTGATGATGATAATTTAGTCGGTATGTTGATGCAGTAAAATATTTAATTATGTTTGCTAGCTTGCAAACCTGCTAAATTGCTAACTTTCTGATTTACTGACTTACATACAGACTTACATACAGGCCGTCAAATCTAAAATGCAAAATTACTCAAAATTAGGCACCGCACCAAAAAGTATTAAACAATACTTAAGTATGATAATAAGATAACATTAACATACCTTCTATAAAATAGAATGGCCTTCTTGTTTAATTAAAATATGTTAATAACTAAGATTATTAGTTGTAATACATGTACAAAGTACTCGTTCAGATCTCTTTTTAAAAATGACAAAATGTCCGTCTATCGCACGGTCTATCAAGGAAACCCGCCTGCGCCTCTGATAAAGGTTTAGCTATCTATCCTTTTCCAAAATTGTATTACAATAATAATAAATTATACCTTTATTTAATATACAGTGTGTATTATTATAAATAGGGTAGAATAATAAATGCAATCAAAATAAAGTTTAATAGGCAAACAATATAAAAGTTAAAATCAGTGTTACAATACACAACTGAGTTAATGACCCGCCTAATATCTTGTTCTGACAGGCAAATTCTACAGGTAAATGCCAATCTATCTGAGAATTGTTTCGATAATTTTTTATCGTTTATAGCTTTATTAAATAGTTTATCCTTCTAAAACTCTCATATTTAAGCTATCTAACGTATATCTAATATCATGATCTTACGTCATAGGGTCACATGTCTTATAGACGTGATGAAACTTGAATGTTTTAATTAATCATAATATCTGAAACATTTTAGGATATATTTACATGTTTTTTATTTTTTAATTTATTTTAAAAGAAAGATTATTTATTGCTTTGAAGGCATGCTTTTACATTGCAAAGGTTGAAAAAAGGATTTTTAAACGTTTTCCTAGCGATTCATGTTTGCTCAATACAATTCATTTCATTTTTCTCGAATTTTATATAATAGTAAAAGTACTTTAGTGTCTTTATTATATGTTAACATCATATATAATAATCTAACTGGTAAGCGATAGAATATATTTTCTAATTACATTCAGCCTGATAAATTTGTAAAGGAGTCCTAATCAGTTTAGTACCTTATTAGATCAAAATTCTTAAAATGTTACCTGCTTGTCCATATTTGTTTTCGATAAGCGTAGGTATAAGGTATCCTTAAAGTAAACTCTATTACGAACTGTTTTTTCATAAAAAGGAATGACTTGAAAAAAATATAATGCTTTCTACTTAATTTATAATGAAGTTGATTAATTATATCTAGTATTTATGGAAAACGTAATATTACAGAGGCTTCAACTAATATAATTCTCTAATTTGATATTTCGGATCTATGGATGAAATAATATTTATAATAGTTATGCAATAGTATTTAGAAAAGAAAGTTATAAAACTGATGATAAAGGTTACCTTGATTTGTTGTTAACACTTAGAAAGACTATATACGCTTTTGTTAATAATATAAACAATTTCAATACAATTTAAACACGTTTGAAGTTTAAAATAATATGTATTTATAATAGCTCTACAAGCTTGTCTTAACATGAAATCGCGTAGATGTCAAGATATTACACAGGTGTGCGCTGTCGCGCGCCGGACCGAGTCGCGGATGACCTCGAGTCGCGAGTCGGCGCACTATCATTTGTCACGTTTTCGGCGTTTTTGGACCTCCATAAGAAATAACATGGGATTTTGTTTTCGAACTGTCCTAGCTATACTACTCTGATATTGTGAAGTAAGTAAGTAAGTAAGTAAGTAGTAAAGTCTAGATTTAGCTCGGTGTCAGCAATGTGGCGTTGAAATTCTACACTGTAGTTATAGGAGCTACTGACCTTTTTAAAGTGCTCCGCCATAACTTCAACCATGACTGCAGGTTCTGACACCGTCCTATCGTCTATACAAAGGTGCGACGGCAGATTGTTAACTTGTTTACCAGTAATCTTTCTTACCTTCCTCCAGATCTCACTGGGTGGTACAGCTGGAGTAAGTGACGAAACATACCCTTGCCAACTCTTGCGTTTTGACATTTGAATAGCTCGTCTTGCTTCAGCTCGAAGACGTTTAAAAGCTATACAGTTCTCAGTCGTTGGATTTCTTTTAAAACGGTTTAATGCCTGTTTTTTTCTCCTGACTATGTTTTCAATCTCATCACTCCACCATGGAACAACCCGTTTTGGTAAATGTCCCGATGATTTCGGGATGCTGATTGCACCTGCATCTAAAATGGCTGTGGTAAAGTTGTCGACGCATTCTGATGTATTATTTGAAAAACGTATCTTAGGTATGGCTGCTTCGTATTTTTCCCAATTAGCTTTGTCTACAACCCAACGTGGTGGAAGTGATGAGATTTTTAAACCCCGAGGAAACGACATACATATAGGTATGTGGTCTGAAAAGATTTCCTCTTCCATTGTATCCCATTCTATTTGCAGAGCTAGAGGTGGAGAGCAAACTGAAATGTCCAGATTTGAAAACGAGTTAGACCGGGCATTTATGAACGTAGGTGTTTAATAAAACTAATTCATTATCCGAAATAACATCTTCCACAATTCTACCGTTCAAATCCGTAGTTTCAGATCCCCATATCTGATTGTGAGAATTGAAATCTCCCACGAATAGAAACGCGAAGGGAGTTGATTAATAATATTCTGCATTTCTGCAACGTTTCTGGGGCCATTTGGTAGATATACATTACAAATGGTGACTTTTACAGGATGTAACAAGCTCACTGCTATAACTTCAATGGTAGAATTAAGGACTACCTCCTCAGTGGAAATGCCGTTCTTAATAAAAATGGCTACACCTCCATGCGCTCTATCTCCACCTCTAGCATCTGATCGAAAGCATTTAACACCACGGAGATTGAAGTTTTGATTAGCTTTCAATCTGGTTTCTTGTAAACATAGACAGAACGGGTCTTTGTCTACAATGATCTTTTTAATTTCCGGATAGTGATTTACTAAACCGTTACAGTTTATCTGTATAAGACTAGTGTTATTATTATCCATAACTGGAAGGTAATATAATGCTTATTTTAAGACCGGATTAAGGTCATTGCAAGAAGAATTATTTGAAATAGAAGTAGGAAGGAGAAATTAAATAATACTATATTTGATTGCAATATTAATTGCTTGAGCGCGAACCGCTACTTCCTCTTGGCTTTCCCTTAGGCCAACCTTTCTTTTTAACTTTTGGTGTTGTACCAGTCTTATTACATGTTGAGGATTCTGAGTCTGACGAGAGGGTTAGGGATAAGGATTTCGTCAGGTCAGGAACTCTAAAAGTGGGAATGGGAGGATTCTCAATAGAAAGCGGGTTATAAGGTTTTGTGGTGTGTTGAGGCACCGGACTTTTATTTTCAGGTGGGGTAAAGGTGGGGAAAATATCTGTTGTGGGTATGGGTGTAAAGGGGGTAATGTTGAGTATTGGTGTAAGTTGAGTATTGGTGGGTAACGATTCTTGAGCGATTTTATATCCATCCAATGTACTTTTCACTGTTTCGATTATCATCTTTTTTATTTCTGGTAGCAGCAATGAAGCAGGTGATTGTTGTTGCTGCTGAGCTACCCTTGCGTAGGTTATTTGCTGTGTAGGTGGAGATAACCGAAGGTACTCTTGTTTTGCCTCGACGTAACTTAGTCGCTTTAAAGTTTTTATCTTTTGTATTGCGACTTCCTGCTTATATACCGGGCAGTTAAAGGGTCGAGCTGAATGCTCACCACCACAATGTATGCATGTTACTGGGGCTTCACATTGTCTACCTTTGTGCTCAGGTTTTCCGCAAACACACACTTGATCTCTGCGACAATTCATAGCCGTATGGCCAAATTTCTGGCATCTGAAACACCGGAGAGAGGATGGAATGTATGGTCGTACCGTCAACGAATAGAATGCTACCTTTATTCGCTCTGGTAATCTAGTTCCTATAAACGTCATGAGGTAGGAAGATGTATCTAGAACTTGGCCCTGACGTCTAACCATAAGTCTTTTCACATCTGTAATCTTCTGCGACTTTAATTCCTGCTTGATTTCATTTATATTTATCAAACATTTCGACTTTAAATAATCGTTTAGCTTGCTCTTTATCGCTTATTTCTACCGATAGACCTTCTTTCACTTTTCTGACGTTTCTAACATCTCCTATTAAAGTTTTTACTGTACGAGATATTGTAAAGGGACTGACACTGAAAAAATCTCCGCCGTCTTCTCTCTCAATTACAACGTAATTTATTCTCGAGTAACTGATTCCTATACTCTCTCTAATTGGCTCCACTGTCTCATGCTCGGGCGATGATTCACCGAACTTTTTCCTTTTATGAGGAGAATTATTTTCTCCGCTTGATGAGGGAATGGGATTTGAAAGGGTAGGGTTAATTGGGGATAAAGGAGGGATTTGAGGTACAGGGGTGAAGCCGGGAAGCTCCGTTATCGTCGCCGGGGGCACTTTTAATACGTTATTCTCTTCATTGACATCCATATTAAAAATTTATTTGGTGTATGAAGTTGTGGGTGTATGTATAGTGTGCGTGGTTTTTATTCCTTTTTGAGTTTGACAGCTTAAGGAACCAGCGACAGCCAAAGGATTCCAAAGAACCCGACTCTGGTGGCCTCGACGGAGCCCCCCGCATTATACCGCAAGGTTCCCGGTCCAGGCGCCACCTGGCATTACGGCATAATCGAGATTTTCGCAAGTTGATAGGGCAGCCAGGTCATGTTGGCTAGACCGACCCGGGCCACTGTACTACCTTGCAGCCTGGGAGTGCACACCCCGGAACCCAGTTTTATCCGCTGTACCCTCCAGCAGGCGAGCCCAAAGATCTCAGACTGCTACTAGTTCCCCACGCTGTCAAACAAGGAATGAGTGTGCGTGTTGGTGACCTGCCCGTATGCAGTGTACGTGTGTGTAGTGTATGTGTGTTTGGGTTAAAATAGAAAAACTGTGTGTTTATATGGTTGTGTTTACGGGCAGGTATGTGTGTTGGAACGAGGTGTACTGAGCTGGTACCCGTGGGGGCGCTACTCCCCAATGGCTGCCCGCTTTCAGCTACCCTGCGGGAGCTAATCCTGTTATAAATGTTTTCCTTCCGGACTAACATAATAATTTTCCACTTGGGTCCCTCAATTTGAATAAATAGTCAACATGTACCATCATTCTTTTTTCTAGATAAAATTGGGCTTTTGTAGCCTTTACCGAAAAGGTTTCTAGAATTCAGAAAATCAAACTTTTCATCAATGATCCGAATAAAATGAATCGTTTCTTCAGAGTTAGCAAAATCTTCTACTCCTAAACCTTCCAAAAAGTAAAGTGCATCAGCTACCGATGAACTAAAAGTTTGCGCAGCTAGCTTCACCTTCATCACATTTTTGACCACTCAATGTGAGCTTGTCCCAATTTGATGCCCAATTTTAAACTCATGTCTGAATCGATACTAATTTTTCAAAATAGTGCCATTTAATTTGCCCATTTGGCGATAAAAAGTTCTTATATGTACCTAAAGCATTTCTTGCTAGCTTTAAATTATGACATGCGTCAGGTACAAAAAAACTCTATATCCAGCTGTTGGATGATTAAAAAAATGCTTAATATTATTAATATTGGTTTTATATAGAGCACATCCTAGTTCGTGCATAGTATCATAATTGGTGGCAGTTCCATCACAAGTAACGCCCCAAATTCTCAATCCTGCTTTGTTTGATAATATGAGAGCAGTGCGAGTTAGCTGGGCTTGGGTTGCTGCATTTATTTTATTAATAAAAAAATAGGCTATTGGCCATTTCCATTTGCCGCTCAAGGCAACTAGCATAAACACAAGGGCTTCAGTTGTTGGTGTTTCTGCTCCTTCAAGTCTAAGTTCATTACCAAAATCGCAATATCCTGTGAACTGATGTGCCTTGCTGTCCCACAAAATCTGTTTTCGGATGGCCATTCCATCAACAACAAGATTACAATTTTTGTCTTCTGCTGGTAATTTTGACAGTTCCGTTAACACATCACTAATGAATCCTGGTTCTGCATGAACTGAAGATGTCCAGTTCCGAATTGAAGTTGGATGTGGCATGTGTGGATGACAATATCGATCTAAATTAATATTAAAGTTAGTGTAATGTGAAATAAAATATTAATACTTTGTTACCTGCAAAAATTGTAAGCTTTTGGAGAGTAGTACAGCAATGTTAATGCAAAGTGCTTAATTTCTCTAGAGTATCTTCGACCTTTTGTAGTTTTATTTTGATTCATTCTTAAAAATTTCATTTACTGTTTCAGAAAACTCATTTTTAATAACATTGCTTGGGTAATTTTCCAAAACTCCCTTTTTCTGCAGAACAGCAAGTAGCTGCTTCATAGAAGTTATCTTTTTATTTCGCCTTCTAAGTTTCTGATTTAATATTTTAATTTAAGGCGTTTCGTCTTAGGGCTTGACTGCAGCTTCACTTTCTTTAATGGCACTTCTGAATTTACGCAGAAGTCGGCTGGTTGGTTTTTTTCCGCTTGGGTTTCTAAAATAGGAGTAACAAAATTTTCCACTTCGGGAATTCGCCTTTCTCTTATCCTAGGTGTAGGTTTTTTCTTCTTTAGATGTTTAGGAAATCCTTCAAAAATAGAGGGCACAGCAGTGTCTTTTAAATAAGGCACATTCATGCCCGGTCCATTATAGTCATCTGCATTAAAATGTTCGCTACAAATTCTTGAGTGTTTTGTAGGTTCCCAATTTTCTCTGGCATTGCATGTAACCATTTTCGTAACCGTTCTTCATTTTTCAGTGGAAAACTATAAGAATTGTTATAATTATTAATTGTAATTCTTTAATTTACATGAGAAATAACAATATTAGAGAAGACAGCTACTTACGAAGAGAATTGTAATTTTATCCCTTTGCTATATCGATTTGTACATCCAACAGCTGTACACGATTGCGGCATTTTTAATCAAATGTCTAAAAAATACAAAACACACTATATACACGAACTACTTAATGATTATTTATAAATACAAATATACCTTTACACGAATTATTATTTAAACAAATACTATATATACGAAGTAATCACTATTAGAGTAACTATTTTATGGTTCAAAATCAGTCTAAAATAATAATTATACATAGAACACAACGCGATAAGCGACCCACAAAACAGAACGACTCCTGCTACCTGCTACCGGGATATCGCTGAATGAGTACAGCTATATTCTGCCCACAACTAACATGGCCGCCGCATGCTTCACTTTTCGAACACCTGACAGAGATCCAGTTTGTATATATATCGTTGGACAAAAGTTAGTTTTAGGTTAAGTAAACTGTCGCAAAGACCAGTGGTGTAGTTAAATTAGACTAATAGTAATTGAAGTAAATTAAACCTAATATAACTATACCACTGGTTTTTATGCCAGCTGACATAATCTAAATCTAACTTTTGTCATTTGGCCTCACAGATTTACTAACAATCCACGTAGTAGCTAGTCTCGGTGGATTAGTGGTTTGCATGTTTGCTTCATAATCCAAAGATCGCAGGTTCGATCCCCGGCCGAGCTGGTAATTTTTCATAGCGGAGAAAAATTTAAAACATGCCTTCTTTTCGGATAGGAAGTAAAACTGTAGGTCCTGTGTCAATGCGATGTTTGGCACGATAAAGATCCCTATTGGGGGTGGGATTCCCCCACATTCGGATAAATTTTAGTAGGGTCGGCCAAATGATCATAGCAATCGGTGTCATGAGGTACGAAGGATGCTCCGCCATCCTGATTCCTCGCCCAAAAATAAATAAATCCACGTAGAAGCAACTCAACAATAAATAACAATAAATTACAGACAATAACGATCACACATTGATCGCTTTTAAACATACTACTTTGGAAATTCATTATTAGGAGTGTTATTTATTGGATAATTAGTCTAATTATACTTCCTACAGAAATGAATTCAGTTATATTATTTGTGACATAACATAAAAACACCTATCACATACAGCAGCCACAAGAACGATGCTGTAATTACCTATTAACATCACAGGCTTCAATATCTGGATTTATAACATAGTCCAGTCAAACTGTACGAAAAACGGGCTTAACTTGGAAAATGGAAGTACATGGGATTTTTTTCTTCCAGCATGTAGGTGGGTCTAGAAAAGCTTAACTTGAAGTTTTCGACCTCAAATTCATATGAGCTTTTTCCGCCATTTTGAAAAGAAGTGAACTTGAAATTTGATGAAAGTTTGAACTTTTTCATTTCTTATATTACGCGAAAAAGTTTCAAATAAAAGTTTTAGACAATCGTATTGCCGACAAAAATGCTTTATACAAATTTTATGTCGGACCTACTGTTACAGAGATAATTTCAAAATAACACTTCACCCTTCTTTTCAAAATGGCGAAAAAGCTCATATGAATTTGAGGTCGAAAACTTCAAGTTAGGCTTTTCTAGACCCCCCTGCATGCTGAAAGAAAAAAATCTTTTCAAAGACCATAAATGTAATGTGTTCTCCAGGAAACCAGCGAAAGGTAAATCGGCCACCACAATTTTTATTTTTGTTTTCCCTCGCAACTTTTTCATTTTTTATATTATGCAAAAAAGTTTCAAATAAAAGTTGTAGACGATCGTATTGCCGACAAAAATGCTTTGTACAAATTTTTTGTCGGACCTACTGTTACAGAGATAATTTGAAAACAACACTTCATCTCTTCTTTTCAATTTGGCGAAAAAAGCTCATATGAATTTGAGGTCGAAAACTTCAAGTTAAGCTTTTCTAGACCCCCCCTACATGCTGGAAGAAAAAAATCCCATGTACTTCCATTTTCCAAGTTAAATGTTTAGTTTGACTGGACTAACAATCAAACCGTATTTTATTTTCTTGAACATTGGTAAAAGCAACAAGGATATTATTATAACGATTGAACCGTAATTTATATTTAATATATTTCTTTACATTTTGTAAATCTATTTACATATGATATGTCAGTAACACAATACATAAATTAGTGAGGCAAAACTGCACATTTAAAAAGCTCCATAAATGGACTAAGAGGAGAGAGAATCGAGAATATAGTTTGGTTTTGTTTTCTAAAGTGTCTTAAAGTTACTTGCGTTACTGTTCGGTGACGATATTTTTGCACAAAGTTCTGAATTTCAATCGATCATGCAATAAAGGTTCTAGTAGTTCCTGAAAAGATCTGGAATTGTGTTAGCAGATAAAAGGAGAATGCAGCAGTACACATTACGGAAACAGACACAATGCCAGTTGATTATTCATCTAAACGAAAATTATGCATTGTACGAATAGCTTGTGCCGTTATTAACGAATATTCATAAGTAACGACTAAGGTACTAAGGTCAATCCCGGGATCCCGAATCCCGAGATCCCGAGCATTTTTCAGGCTTGTTAATCTCGGGATTATACAAATTAAGTCCCGGGATTATAAAAATTTAATTTCGATTCCCATTTGTCACGTTTACGTAGAAACCGTGCGAACTCAGCGAGGTGATTTATTATTATTAGTTATTTAAAATGCGAGACTTTCCCTATTTGTGCAATACTATTTCTATAGAGAGGTAACAAAACACTAAAAATATTTCAAAAGATACCTACCAAAAAGGCAGGCAAAAAGAAAATGATGATGATGAGGATGTTAGTACTGACGATCTCAGACGAACAATATTTAAAAACGCCTGCGAACAAAGTCTTGAAGAAAAATTACATAAAATCCTAAATGAAAGTATGGTGCAAACTCCATAAACAAACAAAATTTAAATAAGATTCTTCTTCGAGAAATAGGGCTTATTCGAAAAGGGTGGATTTCGATTTCGGACAAAACTTACAAATTGTATATGATTTTTTTTTTAATCGCCTTGATACCTACCAGTGTAGAACCCAAGAGGGGCTTGTCTACAGCTGGAAACTTTTCGCGAAAATCCATTCTAGTTTAGCATACATCTTGGACGAACTGGTGTTTTAATGTTTTTTTTTTTAAATAACTTGTTTCTATTTTGTTTTTTTATATATTTTGACTGATAATGATTTTTTTCACATTTTCTTATAATTATATACGTAAAATCTTAAATACTCTTTCTATGTGCGCCTCCAAAAGAGATCTAATCTATTTGAATACTGGAAGCAGTAGATTTTATTTTTTAAAAGTTGATATCAGTATTGAACAACCGTTCTTAAAGTATCAAATTTATTTACTTAGTTAATTAGAAAAACAAATGCAGAATTAGAATTTCAAGTATTGCAAACTGCCAAACTACTTAACAAAGTATAGCTAACACTGTTTCCAGTATTCTTTTGGATGCGCAAATAGAAAAAATAGTATAAAGTATTCTTTTTATGACATTTTATCGTATTTGTCCTGTAGAAACCTCCTCGCTACGTGGGTTTTACGAAAAAGTGTCTTATGAAACTAATACTTGAGTATACCATTTTGAGTTTTATTTTAAACATTTTGCATATACAATCCCGGGATTGATCCCGGGATTCTGGGATCCGAAAATTTCAATTCCGAAATACCGGTATTGAAGATACTTTTCTGGATTGGATGCACTAATAACAACCAAGAATTCCACTCTATTATAATCGATGAAACTTTGATCGTTATAAATGAGATATCCATTTAAATAAGAATTAAATTTCCAAAGCTGAGGGAAGATATTCGTCATTTAACTCCGGGGCGTTATCAACTTCCCCTGTTACCAGTCAGTACTATATACAGTACGTATATAACGATCCAGAATATGGTATTTTCACATCGAACCAGAAAGTATTCACGAGGTAAGGTACTGTTGACAACAAGCCACCATATAATATAATTTTATTATAAATGATTTTTTTTTCTATTTTGCGTTTAGAATAAGTCGATTCTAGCACCCAAATGACGTTATTTGAGTGTTAGAATAAGCGGTTGGTGTGCTAGAATAGGCTAGTAAAATTTACTGCATTGATGTTGGTAGCGTTGGTTGAACTGTCAACTGACATACGTCAAAAAAAAGTTCTAACATTTTTTGTGCAATTTGCCTAATTTTCGACGGCGTTAGTGATAAATTTCCTTCACTATTCATTTTCAAACAACGCGAAATTGCGAAAATAAAATCTGACGTTTCAAATTAATTTTTTTCCACAGCCGCCTAAATTTACGTCACATAAATGTCACGAACTTAAAATTTTTATTTTTTAATTTATAAAATGGTATAAAGCGGCAAAATAGAAAAAATAGTATAAAACACTCGTTGCAGAAGGTCCTTCAAGCATGTCTCTCATTTGTTCCTCAACTCGCCACTACGCGGCTCGTTTCGGAATTTCAAATTCGTGCTTGAATAGATCCCTTCTGCAACTTGTATTTTAATATACTATTTCTACACCCGTCAAAAAATGTACCACCAAAGTAACATTTCGCGCACTAAATACACAAATAACTATATTTTATTATACTTTCTTCTTTTACGGTGGTTAAATGTCAAGGAGGGAATGAAAAGTTTAATATATTACACGCTGAGAAAGCCCTTTTAGGTGCTCGCAGCATTTAACTAATTCAAAAACACTTTATACTTAATAGTAAACTTTCGCAGCTTCTAATGTAAATAACTATAACAATGCTGTTTATTATAGAACTAGCATAATACCCGTTGAAAATAACGGTCCCCTTCTGGTCATGTCACTGGTCTGGTCTATCCACGAAGTAAGAAAACAGTTCTACTTATAAAAGTTAATTTTTGGATCCAACACCAACACTCTCCCACCTATTTTAGTAGTCCTTTACCCCTACCGTAAATAAATACCAGTTTATATGCATGCATACTTGAGCATATTGTTGAGTAACCTTGGCGGACAAACGAACATACGAACCAACGAACGGACATGATTCCTTAATTGAATATTTCGTCGTACACAAGGTTTGTCGTAACCTTTTCCTTTTTTATTCCTCTTCTTTTTTCGCTCTATCATTTTTCTTTCTCTCCCCATCAGCCGCTTTATTTCCAATATTTCATCTATTTTTCTGATCTTCCAACCTTTCTTTTTCGATTTCTCATCTTTCTAGCATTTTTCTTCCTCTACTGTCAGCTTCTTTATTTCCGACCTTTGCACGTCTATTTCTATTATCTTCCAACCTTTTCTTTATCGATTCCTTATCTTCTTTGTAGCATTTTTCTTTTTTCCCTTGTCAGCCTCTTTATTTTCGACCTTTGTATGTCTATCTCTGTTATCCTTCTCATTTTCGATTCCTCACTCTCTTTATCCCTGACTTGGTCACACCTTCCACGACACCTTGCCCACCACTCTTCCGTCGAAGAGGGGGAAAGTGTCACAAACGGAATTATTTTAAATGAAATCCTTTTTGTAACATTTCAACTTGCATTCATTTAGTATCAAGAGTAGTGCGATACTCGCCCACACGCCGCCACGCGCGGTACACAATCTGCATAAGCCTTGAGAATAAAATATACAGTTGGAATCTCATTAGACTAAAATATACAGTTTGAATCTCATTAGAATAAAATATACAGTTTGAATCTCATTAGAATAAAATATACAGTTTGAATCTCATTAGAATAATTTATACAGTTTCATTCGAATAATTTATACGGTTTGCATCTTATTATGTATTCATGTGTTCTTCGTATCCCACTTAATGTATTCAATTATTCAGTAACGTTTCCGCCTTCAGCAGTATATAAACCCGCTTGTTTTGGCTTCAAATCAGTCTGTGCCAGGACTCACCAGAAGCCTCATCAAGAACAAGCGGGTAAGTGTCTTTTGATTAATTATGGCTTAGTTTGCTTAGTTGAGTGGGCGGCGCTAAAATCGCCCACTCTCTGCGATAATTATGGGGAGTTGTGACCAGGCTACCCGGCTTAGTTATAATTACTAGGAGTCTAGCTCCTACGCTTAGTTAGTAGATTTAGTGCTAGAACAGGGTTGGTTCCAACCTCCCCTGTATTGTATTAGTTTAGGAGGACATATACGTCCTCACAATATGTATCAATATGTCAACATGTATGTTAACCTTTTGTACTCTCGTTATTGTCTTTAGTATATAGTTGTTTTTTACAACTTGTGTTTGATTTATCTCTACCTCTGACTACGTCCTCCAGTCACGAAAACCCCACGTGATATTGTGTGTGAAGGTGTGTCTCTTTCTTTCGATTGCAATAGATCGATCTTTTCTTGGGCCAGACTTTTCGTTGTCTCTTCATCTCCCTTTCAGACTTAAATCTTTTTGCCCCTAATTATTGTTGACTTCCCGTTTTTCTGTTTCTTTCGAACACACCCTCCGTATTCTAAACCTTCTTGACGCGATGTTTCAATTTTCTCCAACACATCAAAGTAATCCTCTGAGATTCTCCCCGAGAAAAGAAGCCTCTTTGTATGCAGGTCAACTTGAATTCCACATTTCAAATACAAATGGGAAGATTTGGGTAGCTGCAATAACTTCACAGAGCGAGTCATAAGTTCTACCGAGGCCCTTCTCTGCCCGGTATTCGGTAGGAGATAGGTAATTATCATCGCCGGGAGTCGAACTAAGGACCTCAAACTCTTTCCAGTTGTTGCACACGTAGCCGGAAATGAGGTGCACTGTCTAACTGTTAAACACACAGTGTGCGATAGATCTAAATAGACAGTTCTTATCGCCACTCATTGACATAATGCGATGTGAGACTTTACCGTCTTACATTGTCAGTTTCTCCATTGTAAAAATCAAATATTAACAACTCCGTAACAAAGTTTGCTAAATGCAAATTCGGAGTAAAAAAAAGTTCAAGTTAAAACGGTCGAAATTAACTCGCCCGATGTTGCGTCACTCCTTGTATATGAACAGAACAACGCTCCTAGCGAAAGAAGTGTCGCCTCGTAGCTCAGGCTGTGCTACTCCAATGGAATTTCTATTTTCCTTTATAATAATGTCAATAGGATCATAACATGTAACATTGTAACTATAATTTAAAATAATCACGTTTAATTCTTAATTAGTAATGCGTTTCTTTGTAATTACTAATAAACCTAAAACTTTTTTTGCTCAAATAAATACTATAAAACACATAAGTTGGCCATTTTTCGAAATAACTTTAAGCAAGTGGCAGGCGTGTTCAAAGAGAATACATAATGTAGTTATTTTAATTATACAGTGTGCCCACGGATTGAGTTCACAAGAGGGGAAAAATGTTTATTTTTAGTTTTATCGAAAAATGTCATTTTTGATAAAAAGTTTTGCTTCTTGTAAGACTAGAAAATCAAACCAAATTCACGTTTTAGTTTACCTGCTTCATTTTATAGTCAATCTTATGTGAAACCATATGAAATTTTGCACTAAGTTCAAAACTTTAACAATAATCCAGTGGGTAAATCAAATATGGAATGGGTAGCTAAGGCAGTAGCTGCATCATCGTCTTCACGGTATACCTTTTTCTCCTTCTTTTTATCTTCAACAGACCCCGTCTCATTGAATTTCTTTATTCATTTTACCACTTTACAAGGGAAATTCTTTGTTGAAGAGTTAATATTGTGACACAATGACAATTTAAAAGAATTATTGCTTAATAATGACATAAACGTCACCCACTAGATTATTGTTAAAGTTTTGAACTGCAAAATTTCATATGGTTTCGCAGAAGATTTAATATAAAATGAAGCAGGTAAAATAAAACATGAATTTGTTTTAATTTTCTAGGATCTTACAACAAGCAAAACTGTTTATCAAGAATGACATTTTTCTATAAAACTAAAAATAAACATTTTTCCTCTGTTGTGAACTCATACTTTATATTAGCATGATATTCGTGGGAAAATCAACGGCGGGCGTGTGAAGGCACCACAGTTAAAAACGCGTCATCGATAGCTGACAATCAGCGTGCCCCCATTAACTTTGTAGTTTTTGTAAACTCAATTGTTATAAAAACTGTGGAATTTCAAGAACCACGAAATATATTTTGATACCGTTTTCACCATTTGATAGCTTGTTTCTTAGAGAAGTTTCTATGTATACAGATTGCTCAGAGAATCTTTCAAAAGTCGTGTAATAAGCAAAGTGTGAAATAAGTAATTAAGAAAATTGGCTCAAACAGGAACAAAACGCATTACGCTGCAAAAATGAAAGAGTAAAGGCAAACTGTAAGCGAACGAATTGTAGATCTCAAAAAGATGTACAAAAAAAGCCCGTGATTGCATATACGTATCTCTTACAGATTACTCACAATCAAGATTTTTTATATTAGTTATAACTCTTCTCCCCCTGGAATGTTGCCTTACTTCGCCCCTAGAAGAAATGTCGGTAATTTCTGTATTTTTATATCTTCAGAATTGTTTCAAGTATAATCTGCGAAAATTTAAAGTTTGTAGCTTACGCCATTCAAGAGATATATAGCAATAATGGTTTTTTAAGAAATGCCTCCCCCTGCGACCCCCATGGGTTTTTTAGGACTAAAAATGTACTCATGCACCCCTTTGGGGTAAGACTCACCTGCCTGTAAAATTTCAGCTTCCTAGGTCTTCTAGTTTTCGAGATATTTTTCGGTGGACATCGGACATCGGAACTGGCTATTATTATATTAGGAGTGGTTATTATGTCATTAAATAAGGTTGCGATGAAACTTTTAACGCGCATCATTAGAGTTTATTAATTTACAATTATATATTACATTAAATATTATATTATAATTATAGTCTGAAGAAATAAAACAATCAGCATTCCGAAAACCGAAATTTTAATAATTGAATTAATTGAGTGAATGCGACTTCTTCTTGCACCAAGAAAGCCAGGTTCACCATTACACAAACTGTAGTTGCAACTATAGCACCAGAATTTCATCGCATAGAACTTGTCAGTATCGTTTAAAAATTTAATTTCGCGGTTTGGGTTATTCCTACAGTATTTTGAATCATAACCACTTAGAGCAGAGTTCGTACATGTTCTCTTTATTGCTTCTTTTACCAGCTCTCCTGTGGATTTCTAAAAACATTATTGCAGCGTAAAGGCAATGTTATAAAATACTTATTTATATTATAATATATACAATATTACATTATAATATTGCCATTCTATATGATAACAAACTGGATCATTCTCATGGCATTTTGTAACATTCGCACTCCCAGGCTTGCCTAAGTATGCACCTCTGGCACATTCCAAAGTAAGATTATCGGCATCACATTCGTAGCATTTTAGCAGTTCCCCTTTAAAATATCTATTACATTAACTGAATATGTTACTTTACCACAAGCAATTTTCCAAATACCTGTCACTGGATGTTGAAGTAGAAATCCTATGAAAAATTTAAAGAATAGCATGATGTGTAATGAAATAAAATTTTGAAAGCTAAGCACAATCTGAATATAACAAAAAGATTACTATGATACTTTCAAATTTGTTATAAACAAAATGCTATTGCAACTTGATCATCTATTGCCTAATAACGTCGTCCACACGACGGACGCCACACCGTTCGTTGTCATGGCCAGTCAACGTGAGCTATTAATAGTTGTGTTACAAATTTTGATAAAAAAATATTGTGTTACAATCGTAGATAGATATACTCAATGGCCGGAATTCCGGCCACTACTTCTTGGCATACGCAGTGCCTTTACAGCAGATACTCATACATCTATAGCGGAGCTGGTTTATGGAGAAGCTCTAAGCCTTCTAGGAGAACTAATTAGCAGCCCCTGCACTGATTCACAACCACCTGGCGATGTTTCATATTTTTCGAATAACTTCTGAAAGCAAATGATACGTTAAAACCAGTCCCGGCATCTCGGCATGGAAAATCTGCAACTTTTGTCTTATAGAACTCAAAACATGTTTCTATATTTTCTTAAGAAAATATCGACTTCTCCTTTCACTTCAACCTCCGCATAAAGGCTCGTATTGTATAGTCTCTCGTGATGACAAAACAGTAGTTCTGCGTCTCATGGACAAAGATATGCGAGTAAGCCTCGACCGAATAAAACCTGTTTACGTAGAAGAAGAGAAAAGAAACTTAGGTTTAAGTCCTGCTCTAGTGTCTGCACCTCGTTCTGATGACACGGCCAAGGCACATGTCGCTAATTATGAACATCACGTTCGTTTTAGGATGGACAACTCTTCTCCGCAGTAGAGTGATCTAGGAAACTAGCACCCAGTGGTTGTCATGCCTCAAAGACAATAAAAGTTGTTGATTGATTAAGGCTGTTATTGTTTAAACACGAAAAGTGGGACCCGCCTAATGATAACGCGTTGTCCCTAATTGAACATCCTGGTGTTTGAGCGTTTTCTGATTAGATCTTAATTCTAAAGTATTTGTAACATCTAATAAACGATAATTTGATAAATATTCTTGCCATATTGCGCTCTTATAAAAAAAAACAAAAACCATTGGACATACATTGCTGTAAAGACTTGGAAGAATATATTCGACAACTTTTTCGAGTACCTATATTAGTATTCTATTATCAATTTCTTGAGTGTTACCCTAACTCTTTATGATCCTTCTTGGTTAGCCTTCTGGCTTTTTTTCCTTTTTTGGTAATATTCGTCAACATTTTCAAGACAAGGATCATTACTTAACCTTGTTTTTTATCTTTCTATGACACTTTTCAAAAACACGAAAGAGATTTATAAAAGCGTACGGTGCGACCATTCGCTAAGGAACGAAAAAAATCATAATCTCAGATTTTCCATCTTTCCGTCCACAAATCAGGTCAAATTACATTTGTACAAACAAAAAACGAGGATCGACTATCAATATTTTTTCATCGTTTCTTAGCGAATGATCGCAACTATACGTTTACTAGGATCGCCTTCGTCTTACACGTATGTCGTGAGCCGATATGATATGACCGCAACTACGCAGCCGGATGATTATCGTGCCAACTATGAAAGTAACGAAGAATTAGGAAAGGTTACAGGGTGAAAAAGTCATTCCACGGACTTTATACGTATTAGTATTTCTGCGAGGGCATACAACGACGACTCAGAGATCCGTAGAACTACAATAGTCATAGAAAACAACTTATGATCTATATACTTGTATTATGCTGTGTATACTAAAAAAATGTTTGTAAAATATCTTTATATGTTTTATTTTTATCACGCCCATACTCTGATTTCTTGCCCAACAGGGCGGACTCTGCCATTTTTGTTTCAAGACTGTTTCTAGCCTAAGGATGTATAACCCCAGGGTTAATTAATTTAGGTTGACCTGCAGAGCATATGTGCGGCATTGGAATACCTGGGAAGTCATCCGGTTTCTTTATAAACTAAATGAACATCAACATATAAATTGTTTGGACGACTATCTAAATGCTTCATATTTCTTGATATTTGCCACTTGATTTACAAAACAACATTAGGAGTGTATAAAATTTCACATTTTAAATTATTATTTACATGTGTTTATTCCATTTATAAATGAATCGTTGCTTTGCATGCATTATTTTACATTTATTTCTTTATCAGCTTTTAATTCTCGTCTCTGCTAATCACGTATGCATTCCATGAACTAGTCATAAAATATATTTATAATGTTTCAATTGCATCGTCAATTTTATTTTAAATAACACCGTTCTTGAAATATAATATACCTACATTTAAAACATTATGCATTTAATCTGTAGTTTAATTTAATGAACGAATTTACAGTTCAAACACAACAAGGTACGAATCAATATTAGATAGCGACATAGTATATGTTAACATTTAATATTATATATAATTATATGTATATATTTTTCACGATCTATATTTACTTGAATATTTATTAAACTGCCTACACAGGAATAATAATAAGACAAAACATAGAGTTAAGTTAAATTGTATTACGCTCAATGCATAACACCGTCCATCCGTCTTTAGTTACCTCCATCCGTGAAGGACAAGCTTTCCCAATTTTATTTGTTCGTTTGTTTTTAAATGTCTTACACCTTTCCCTTGTGATGTAATCATATTAGGAGCGATGACAGTTGTGAATATCTTTCTTAATGCCATTGGTTAATAATTCAAATAAAGTATGGAGAACATACAGGGACAAATTGCTTTCCTGGATTTGGTCTTTCCATCGATGAAATTCTAAAATATTTTATTATTATTAACTATTATTGTTATTAACAGAAAGGATATATCAAGATTGATAAGTTCTCGTGGGAAGTTCCGCATATACTGTTATCAGATGAAAGCAAAGTGAATAATGTTAAATTTGAATTCCGGCAATGTAGGACTGATAAAGGAATAAATGTAAAATAATGCAACGGAGTGGTGTCCAAAGCAACGATTCATTTATAAATGGAATAAACCCATGTAAATAATAATTTAATGGTGTAAAGCTAATCGCCTAAATTTAAACGTAAATAAATATTCCATTGTTTCGTATGCAAAAATACACCAACCACTTATTCATGATTATGTTGTTGTAAATTTTGAAATATTAAATCGTTCAACTCTAGTGAAGGACTTAGGAATTGTTTTTGATAACAAATTTTTCTTTTATTAAACACGTCAATCAAATGGTATTAAGTAGGTATTAGCGAGAGAGATGGAAAGAGAGAGAGAGAGATAGCAGGGTACGCATGACATTAAACGGCCAGAGGTAGGGATACAAGATGGCCGAACCAGGCAGAACGTATTCCAAGATGTCCGTCACGAATGGGCGTGTCTATGTGGTATTCATCTATCTATACACTGCGAGAAACTATTATTTGCTGACGATTTAAAAATATATCATCAAGTACGAGATATCAATGATTGCTTATATTTTCAGTCTAACATTAACTTTCTATGTGGTTAGTGTCCTATAAAGGACTTTCCATAAGAGAACAATGGTAAAAATCTGCTGCTTTTGGTATCGGAGAGGTCAACGGACAAATTATATATTATTTGGTCGTCTTGATGTGTAAATTCTAATAAGAATGAGAACGGAAGTTATTAACACATGTGTGTGTTTACACGAAAAGGGACCTTACGGAAGTAACCCATATAACTTCATTTCCCGTCACATCTTTTAAATAGCGGATATCAAGTATCAAATCAAAATAATAGGTCATGTGTATAAAATATAGTAAGTAAATGCTTTTACTATGCATCTCCCTTATTCTTATTAATTAAAAATAATATCTGTTATCTTTTATTAAAAGTAGTAAAAGCATTTGCAACATTTCATTCACATGACTCATTATGCTGATTCTGGTAAAATGAACATTTTGTGTCATCATGAAAAGTTTTGTTAATTGCATAAGCTATTTCGAAATATTTATAATTAAAGAAAGATATTCAGTAAACATTTTATTACTCAATAATGCTTTCTTTCATTCTGAAGTTTTAAAGTAATAAGATCTTATAATTTTATTATACACAAAACAGCTCGACGTCGAAGTTGTTTATGCAATAAATTTAAGCAAATGTAAACATTCCTGGCATTCTCAGGACCACATCCCCGACCACATCGCGGATCACGTCGAGGATGTGGTCGGGGACGACCGTGAGTGGTCTACTTTACGGTTTTACACAATCTGCTTATTATAGGAACACAATGTTGAACAACGTCTAGCATTTATTGGAATTAAGAGCTTATACTTGCAAAAGCGGTTATTTATTTAAAAACAAAGATTCTTATTAAGGATTGCCAAGAGGTAGTATGAATAGTGCAGACTCTACTGTAAACTTATCTTTAAAATGTGTTTTAATTTTGCATCTAATTATCATCTCATTAGATAATAAATAGTGTAGTAGTCATAAAAGTACTTTAGTTTAAAAGGGATTTGAATTTGATTTACTTGTGGGGATTTTTGTTAATTAGCATCACATTTATATAGTATATATAGTAGGTACATGGGTCTATACAAATATTTTAGTTTAAAGTCGTTTTCAATGTTCTTTGCTAACAGTCATTTTGATATATTTAAAATTTTGGTTCAAATGGTTTATATTTTTATTTCGGGTCTTAAATATGTAAAGGGTACATTATTTAGCGTATTAGGGTTTATCTGTTTATTTTTATCTTGAAATTTTAGGTATTCCCTTAGTCGTTGCTCATTTGTTTTAAACCAAGTCTTATTACGACTTGAATTTTTATTGGACTTTGTATTTTTCTTAGTTTTACGTAAACCATTGTTACATTTTCTAACATGTATTTTCTTTTTCGTTTTACGGAAACCGTTTTTGAGTGTTTTATTTATTGGGGTCTTATGTTTGCTTTTAATTCGTTTGTCTGTGGTTCAACGTTTGTTTCATGATATTTGCGTTTTTGGATCCTTGTAGGACATTACGTAAATTTTGGTTTTTTATAGCTTTCAAGATTATTGATTTTGACTCGAATAGGTTTTGGAATAAAGATTTCTGTATCATTTAAATTTGATTGATCCTTCGGATGTGTTTCTCGAATTACCGTCGAGACAATATCTTCTCTATTTGGTTGAGTTAGAAAAGTTTGGAAATGATTTTCATATCGGTATAATAAACATTATTTAAAATAGGTTTTTGTAGAACATATGCATGTTGTTCCGACAGATTTTGTGAAAGAAAATTATTTTCACGTTGTTTTGAAAACTTCAAGTTCTCGGCGAAGATGTCTTCTGCTTTTCTTTATTAAAGGCAAATATTACACCTTCTATGTAGCTGCTGCACAACTACATGCACTTTCTCGTAATTAAATGAATATATTCTGTGCGTTGCAAAAAATAAAAGAATGCTTTACCCTTTTTAAAATATATATTTCAAACAATACACCTGAATTAAAATTTAAAGCTAAGTAACCGTCTTAGTCGTGTTTGTTTGCATACGTGTTTGTTTCACTAAAGCTGGAAAACTACTACTTGATACATATAATATACAAGAACTATTTAACTAAAAAAATGGGAGAGACAAAAACTAAAGTAGGGTGATTATAGCAAACACATGTTCGGTGTTACAAATTAGGAATTTGACCTGGGAATGGCTCACATAGAAAGAAAAAGATTTTGCCCCTAACATTTTAAGTTTATTTTAAAATGAAATCTTACTTTACTGACACTGAAATAAAGAAGGAACGGAAAGGTATAATACCTAAATAATGCTAAAATTAGCATGCACATTTTAAATTAAATCTGGTTATCTGAACTGATAAAATTACAAGAATTATTATACCTATACAATTACTAATAAGATTTTGAGGAACGAACGTTGATTAAAATTAAAATTAATTGATTAAATTACAATTAATAACTGTTGGGTCAAATTGCGAAGTTAAGTTGTTTGAAGTATTTAAAATTTTGGATTTCTTTGAAGCGAAATTCTCAAAATAGGATGGTTGTATTAATACAGTTTCTTTAAAAGATGGTTTATTGAAAAAGAATGGAACTACAGTTTTCCCGTTCCGTTGGATATAATTTCCACGAAAATTGATGCTTGCTCCTAATTTCTTAAGCAGATCTAAACCAATAATACCAATATAAACGGAATGAATATTAAGAAGGTATACTAAATGTGTTCCTTCTATTTTATCGAGTAAAAGGGAAATAGGAACTGTAGCTACTTGATTGTGATACGTTGTGCCGTAAGAGATTGTAATTTCAAAAGGATATTCAAAAATTGATTCGGGGTAATGTTTATAAACAAATTCGGGTGAAAGGATAGTTTTACTACTGCCAGTGTCTATTAAGAGCTTTTCATTTGTTTGAGGTACGATTATAAAAGGTAAAGGTGATTTAGGGTTGAATGTAAAGGATTTTAATTGTTCTCCGAGGCTTCTACGAGAAAATTTTCGTTATCTTCTTCTCCATGGGTCTCATTATCATGAGAATCGTAGTGGTCGTATTCAAGGTCAGTTGCATTAGACATATAAATGAATTCGTCAGAGTTAATTTGGTTAACAGGTATTTCATTGACAGGTGGGATTTCTTCGTGAAATTCTGTTGATTATAATTCTTCAGAATGGAAATTTCGTGGTTGGGGGACTTGGTCGAATAAAATGAGGTTTATTTATATTTTGATTAAAATTTGGATTAGGGGGTGTCATGGATGTATTAGGATGTATTGGCGGTCTCGGTTTGATGGTAGTAGCTTGCATTGATTCTGGCCGAGTCTGTGGTTGAAAATCTCGTTTGGTTGCAAAAGCATTAGGTCGGGAATTGTTTCCGAACTGTTGATTTACTGGATTAAATTTAAATTGATTCGTGGGATTAACATTTGGTTTGAATTGGGGTAATACGTTATGGTATTGTTGTGGTTTAAACTGAGGGGGTTGTGAATTAGGCTGCGGTTTATTGAAATTTCTTAGGGGAACTGGTTGTGGTATGAACCTAGGTTGTGAGTGGTTTTGTTGTGTATTTTGAAAATATCGTATGTCTAATTCTTTTTTTATATAAGTTAAAGCTACTTCGAGGGATTTTGGTGCTCTATTACGAAGGAAACTTCCAAAATGTTCGGAAAGTTCTCCAAAATACGTTTTAAGAGCTAAGTTTTTAGCATCTCGAACTTGGTACTCTTTTACTTCTGGTATTTCTGAGTCTAGTGCAATTTTAGAATTTAGTATGACTAATAAGGATCTAATTCGATTATAAAATTCTACGGGCGATTCTCGTGATAATTGTCTCATGCGGGACAGATCGGTTCGGATGTTTAGTTCCGATCGTTGATCTCCAAAATTACCAAGAAGGGTGTCTTTTAAAGCATTCCAAGAATTAAATACTTGCCCAGTTACCACCTCTAAGGCTGGGCCTTTAATCGGTTGCGTGCTGAGGAAAGTAAAAGTCTATTGATATATGTCGCTGGGTCGTGTCGTTGCCAAAATTGGTAGAAAATGTCTTCGATATATATTCGGATAAAGCCAGGTGGGTAGCCTACACAGTGTTGGACAATAGCTGGTGGTGTTACTTGGGGTTGTGCTTGAGGTTGACTACCTTGTGCCATTGTAGTATGGCTTGGCTTGCTGATTGATAATTTCGATGGACGTAAAAGTATTAGCCGTGAGATTGGTCGTGGTGCAGATCTTACAAAAGTTTTGTTAATCGGTAATTCAGTTTCACTGTCTGATGACGTATCAGCATTAATCATAAAACTGAATTCGTGATGTCAAAGTAGTGAAATGTTGAAATGCTTAAAAATTTTAAACAAAGTTTGATAATTACAAACGTAATAAAAATGATTTTTACATTAGTAAGGGCCTATTCAAGGTGCCTACCCATTGCTTGCAAGTGTGCTGGAAATTAAGTATCACTAGTTGATACACAAATCCGTCTCGCTTACTACAAACAACGTGAACTTAAATCTCAAGAGTTTAGTATGTATTAAACTTAAAATTAATAAATTTTCAATCTTGTTTGATATTGGAATATAATTTTTTAAACTTGTTTGATATTTTAATAAATTTGTTTGATATTTGTTTGCGCAATGCGCATTTAACATGAATAATAATAATTGATAGGTAGTTTCTTATTCTATCTTCATTGTTGGCTTAAATTTTGCCGTTAAATGACTCCAATAGTCAGGAATGACTCCAATAGTCAGGGATGACTCCAATAGTCAGGCTTCTGTAGCAGCGGTGCATTCTTCAGGCGATGTGTGTCCTTCGGAATCGGCGATGCTACTTACAGGTGATGCTCTGGAAACGGATACTTTGAATCGCTAGTTCCCAGATGCAGACTCGATAGACTAGACTTAAAAGCCAAGAAACTCGACGGTGCTTTTAATTTTCAAAAAACGGTGTCTTAGCCCTTTTGCTTAAGTATCTACCGACTGCACCAATTAAATTTTCTTGACGTGGAAAAGCGTTTTTAAAATAATACTTTATTATTCAAAAACGCAAAAGATGGAGTCCAAGTCACAAAAATGAATACAATTTACTGTTGAGTACAATAAATATTTATTCGTTGTTACTATACAGTATGCACTTGCATAATAACTAAACACTATACCATTTCAACTTAAATCAGTAATGTTCAGAAAGGCCGAGGTAAACGGTATCCCTGGGTACTAGTTCCTACGGCTTTCTGATGGTAAGTCCTGACTTAGGTAAACGGCGTAACCTGAACTGAAGGATCTCATCGAGGTTCGATGTTTATATACCATCCTACGGTCATAAATAAAGTCATAAGATTCTGAGTATCTTGCATACATTATTTAAATGAGAAAAATAATTATGGAGATTAAAATCCGTTTGCATACATTATGTAAATTAGAATCAATTATGTAAATGAGCATATTATGAGAAGCGTAATCTAAAAGGCAAAGCATATAGTTGATACATCGTCTTATATGACTGACTGCATACAGGAATGTTAACTAGGTTTCATCTGAAGTACAAAAATAGAAATAGAAAAAAGTATTAAAAAGCTCTCTGCCTTATAATTGTGCTATAATGTATAAACATTATAAAAGGCTTATAAAAGCCATAATATGCTATAAAATTGAATTATACATAATTATAGGAATATAATAAAAATAGGTTTCTAATATGATTTAAAAAAATCGAATATTTAACAAATTCATGACACAGTAATTTTTACTGTATATTTCATTTTCTTCTGAAATCTTCTTGTCGACATGAATTTTAGCAAACTGCCATTAATCTATCAATAAACTTCTATAAGAAAAATCTAGAAAAGTTTGACCGTGGAATTGTAGTTCGCAGAATACACGGCATTGTAAACCTCAAGAGAATTTGTAAACCTACGTATCTGGCTGTTTACATCAAGAAACTATGTTTAGATCCTTTAAATCGAATGCTCCTGGGGTTCTAAATATATTCTCGTTCAATAAAGGGCTTTCGATTTGCAATCCGTCACACTTAAAAGTTTTAGCTATGGATAGATATATAAAAAAAATAATTTGATGGTGTATGCATGTATCTACATTTCGCATTTCAAATTTTTGAGATGCAAACTCTTATTGTAGAATACTTGTAGCTAAAATTCTACAATTTCATAATGTACAATGCATATTTGCAAATGTACTAATTCAGTTATAATTTTGTAACTGAAGTCAAAACGTCTTATACATTAAAATGAAAACAGAATTAAATGTTTAACAGTCTCTCGGTGTAATGGCAGAGTCAATGGGAACTAAATTTGAATTTGAGTTTTGACTAATTTGGAAGATAACTGTTGGGAGAAGTTGTTCACAGGAAGCTTGATTAATGCACAGTTATACAGGTGAATTGAATATAGACGCTCTGGGCGTAATTATTCAATTAGTTGCCGCGTAAAAGACTTTTTGAAGCGGTGCTATTCAAGCCACGCATTTTAGGAGGAATAATAAGCGATAATATAGACATGCGTATTATACAACTGTGGGAATAATTATTTTTATTTCCAACAGCTTTGTTATTACACAAAAATAGCATATTATAGAAAGTAAGTAAGAAATAACACAAGTAATACCATTTATTTATTTGTTTCGCATAAAAAAATCATTAAATATTAAAAAAAGAACTGGAAGGCCTGTAGCTGTTATTCAGATAATATCTTAATATGCATGATAATAATACAACTAAATTAACAGTACTTTAAAAATTCTCACTATGATCTTTATTCGGTTTGAAGACTGTTAATACTACTTGCAGAATATTAAATTCGGAATCTCCTAAAAATTTACCTATTCTCATTTCTCAGTAATGCTTCCACAAGAAATAGAATATAATGAACCCACCTGATAATTTCTATATATTGAATTTGGTTTACTAAGGTTGCTTCAAATAACTCGTTGAAGCTGTCAACCAGGTGCATTAACTTATTGTTAGCACCCTGGAGAAAGTTCCAGTGATTCATTTGTGGGGTTGCAAAATACTAGGAACTGCAAAACCATATTCGCCATTATTATCAAACAAACAAACAAAGGTAAAACTCGAAGTTTCCACCATGAAGATTAACAGCAAACTAGATTTTAAAATATGTCAATTTTCTTAACACACCAACTTCATTGCAGGTCTAGATAAATATTCTCGAACTCAAGTGTGGATCGATTTTCTTAAACTGAAGTCCGTAATAATTTTTTTCTTAACTAACATCCGTATCGACTTTTTCCCTATAAATAATGATCGATATTGTAAAGAAAAGTTTATTGATCACATCAATAAAACAAGAAGAAACTATAATTAACATAAAAAGGTGGTTATTACCTTTTCAAATTCTAAACGGATTTAAGATGAACGTTCCAATGAATAACTTCGGCTTATGGTATAAATAAACTTTATAAAATTATATTGGAGGTCATCTGTTAAAAATGCTTTCATTGCACATAAAAAATTAAATGCTAAAGAATTGGGTTTCCGCTGAAAACAAAAATATTGTTTAGTGTTGTAGTTAACAGTCTTGGTAGTGTAATGTCTAGAGTGCTTGACTTTCACCCAAGCGGCCCGCGGTCGATTCCCGGTGCCGGCAGATCTGGTTAAGGTATTCTGCAGTTTCCCTTAGCTGTGACACAAATGTGGGATTGCGCTGTTCCATCTATAAGTCGGCTGCAGCCGCATTTAGGGCCTACGTAATAATAGTAATAATAATCGCCCCCTCCCTCCCGCACAAGCTTATAGCTTCTGGGGCCTGATTTCCAGGCTATGGGTTGTAGCAATTATTATTATTATTATTATTATTATTATTATTATTATTATTATTATTATTATTATTATTATTATTATTATTATTATTATTATTATTATTATTATTATTATTATTATTATTTTTTTTTTTTTTTTGTTTTAAAGTAAGCGACTCGACTGCCAGGGTCATTTGTCGCTTTTGCTATACTAATATATTACTAATGTATATGATTAGTAATAAGTAGCAAATCAATACAATAACAGGTAAATATAACTAACGAACGGATACAACAATATATACAACCAATATGGACTAAGATATATAATAAAATACCACACAAAACATTGATAAAACGGTAACGAGTAAATAAATATGTAATATAAGTAAAACGGGTTAAAATAATTCGTATAAATAAATAAACATAATTTAAGTATAATAAATATCACAGTTTTTATCACAGACTATATAGTTTTACAATTTAGAAATAATGTTTGTGCAACGCAGGAATTTTAATAGTTTTAACATGTTTTCCTTATTGTTACTCAATATTTCTTTTAAAGTATCAGATAAACCACAAACTCTTCTCTGATTTGTGTATTCACTACATTCAATAAGGAGATGTTCAACAGTGAGTGGGACTGTACACGTAGGACAATTAGGTCTATTTCCCTCCGTTAAAAGAAAGGTTGATGTTAAGCGGGTATGACCTATTCTTAGTCGACTTAGAATTGCTTGTTCTTTACGCGTAAGCAAGATTTCAGTTGGTTGCAGCTTGACATTCGGTTGTATAACTTTTAAAGCGGTAATCCTGGTATTCCAAACTGCTTGCCATTGATGTTCTGACTTTTGTTTTATGTATGCCTTGGCGTCTTTTGGACAAATCACATTAGCATCATTTCGAATCCGAGCTGCTGCCGATTTTGCAGCTCGATCTGCTTTTTCATTTCCAGAGATACCAATGTGACTTGGTATCCATATCCACACAATATGTTTGTCTTCACTAGTTAGTTTAGATAGTAACGTGTGTATGTCTTGTACTAGAGTATCGTTATTAAATTTGTTATTTATTGCCAATAGAGAAGACAAAGAATCTGTGCAAATTACATGGGTATTGAACGTTGATTCGCGGCATATGGATAACGCTTGCAGTAAAGCATACATTTCACATGTAAAAACACTTACAGTGTTTGGAAGCGACCAGGTAGATACATTGTTGCCGTTGACTACGGCACATCCCGCTCCTGACTCTGTTTTAGATCCATCAGTATATAGTACGTTGCACTGACCGTATGTATGAAGAATAGTTAAAAAATCCGTTTTAATGACATTGCCAGCTGTTTCGGATTTATTATATTTTCGGAGATCATAACGAATATCCATTGCTGGTACGGTCCATGGGGCAGTTTTAGAGAATGCGTTTAAATATAAGCCAGATTCGGAGATTCCCCATGCCCTAGAAGTAACAATGGATCTAACGGTCGCCGGTCTCGTACGTGTATCTTGTACTTGATAGAGGTGCAATAGAGCACTGTTGACTAAAGATGATCGAATATGGTTGTGTGTTCGATATAATGCCGTGATACGATAATTTAGGAGTAACCTTTGACGGCGCAACCATAAGGGTTCCAATCCAGATTCTACACATAAACTGTCTGCTGGGCTGGTTACAAAGGCACCTATTATATAACGCATTCCCATATTATGTATTGAGTTTAAGACACGCAAACGGGACGGTCTTGCAGAGGAATATACTACACAACCATAATCGATTCGAGATAGGACCAGAGATTTGTATAGCATCAGCAGTGTCTGTTGATCAGATCCCCAGTTTAGATTTGATAAACATCTAAGTATGTTTAAAATATTACTACAACGTGCTTTCAGGTTATTGATGTGTAGTGTCCAGGTAAGTTTAGCGTCAAATATCAAGCCTAAATAACAAATACTAGCTACGTTTTTAACAGGTACCAAGTTCATCTGCAAGGAGTGTTCTTGTTGGCAAGTGCTTCGTTTACGACAGAAGTGTAGTGAGACTGTTTTCTCAGTTGAAATTTGAAAACCTCTGTTAGTGGCTTCTAAGGATAGTTTGGTAAGTGCATTTTGTAAAGTTTCTTCAATATTATTGAAAGATTGTCCAAAAGTAAATATTACGATATCATCTGCGTAGGCACAGTATCGAACAGTTTTGTCGATGGATTCTAACAGTCCTTGTATCGCTATTAGAAACAGAGTGGCACTTAGTGAGGAACCTTGTGGAGTCCCGTTTTTAATATTATAAGTTTTAGATAAAAGATTGCCAACTCTGACTCTAATGACTCTGTTATCAAGGAACGACTTAACGAATTTAGGTAAGTATCCTTTTATGCCCCATTTATTTAGTTGTTCTAATATTGTACTGTGCCTGGCAGTATCGAATGCACTTTTTAAATCTATGAAAATAGCTGTTAGGTGAAGGCCCGCAAGAAAACTTCCTTGAACAGCATTTTCAATATATACTAACGCATCTGTCGTAGAGTGTTCTTTGCGGAAGCCAAACTGATACTTGCTTAACAATCTTCTAGATTCGAGCATCCACGATAGTCTATTAGTGACCATCCTTTCCATTAATTTGCATATACAACTTGTAAGGGATATTGGCCTGAAGCTTGACGGGTTTGTTGGTGTTTTGCCTGGTTTCAGTATAGGAACTATGGTAGCTTCTTTCCAGGACTCTGGTAGAATACCAGTTGTCCATACGTTATTGTACGCATTCAGCAAACCCATTTTTGCATTTTCAGATAAATGCTGAAGGAATGCATTCACGATTTCATCACTGCCTGGAGCCGTATTGTTGCTTTTTTCGAGAGCCTCATTTAATTCTTCGATACTGAAGAGGCGGTTGTAGTCTACTTCTTCGTTTGTAGAAAAATCTATATTTTCTATAGTTTCAGCATCTTCCAAGTTACATAACTGCGCAAAGTGCTGTGCTAGGTGATTAGCTACTTCCTTTTGATCGGCTATAATTTGATCGTCTATATTTACAGTTATATTAAAGCAACTACGATTTCCAGATATGGCTCGCACTCTTTTCCATACTTCACCAACATCAGCAGAAGCGGACATAGTGGAGACATATTCGCGCCATGATTTCTTTTTCGCTTCCTGGATAGTTCTTCGACATATTGCACGAGCTTTTTTAAATTGTATTAAGTTGTCGATAGTTGAATTTCTTTTTAGAAGAGTAAGCGCTCGTTTCTTCTCGGCAATAACAGATCGAATCTGTTCGTTCCACCACGGTACTATTTTCTTATATGGAATGCCTTTTGATTTTGGCACGTATTTTGTTGCCGCGTTTGCGATAATGTTGGTGATAGCAGGCATCGTTAATTCCGTGTTTGAGGGAATCGATGTGTCAACGTGTTCTCTATATGCATCCCAATCGGCTCTGGATAAAATCCATTTTTGTGGAATTGTCGCGGGTAGGTTTCCAGAATTAATTTTACTGATCACGATAGGATAGTGATCGCTAAAATGTAGGTCGGAATCGGTAGAAAATTCTAGAGTAGTAGATAGAGACGGAGTGCACAATGTTAGATCTATAGCGCTAAACTGCCCCGTGGATATATCGAGATGCGTTGGATTGCCATTGTTTAAAAGGCACATATTTAGTCTATCGATCAAGCTTTCAACAGCTCTGCCCTGGGAATCATTTTTATTAGAGCCCCAAGTAAGACTATGTGAGTTGAAATCCCCGCATATCACGTAAGGATGAGGTAACTGGTTAACCAAATCTTCAAATTCTTCGATATTCCACGGTACGCTTGAAAAATAAATATTACAAATAGTTAAAGGTTTAGGATGTGAAGTACGTATTGCGATGGCCTGAAGTTGAGTCGTAAGCGTTAACACATTATAAGGTATATTTTCTTTTACAAATATAGCAACGCCTCCATGGGCACGTTCTCCATCCATGACATCTTTTCGTATTTTATTATAATTCTTTAGTTTGTAATTATGTGCATGATTAAATTTAGTTTCCTGTATACAGAGAAAGTCAGGACTATAATTTGAAATTAGCATATGAATTGAGCTTAGTTTGCTTAGGAATCCACGACAATTCCACTGTAGAATAAGTGTATTATCCATTGGAAAAAGAATTATTTAAGGTGTTTTACGGGGTTTCCCTTTCGGCCAGCCTTTTTTCTTCTTGACGACTTTCTGTAAAATAATTCGATCGATAGCTTCTAGACTAGAATCATTATTGCGATCATCGTCAGATTTATTACTAATTTGAGAAAGTTTACGTTTCTCTGTAGTGATTTCGATATTCTCAATTGTATCGTTTATATTCGAAATGTTGCTTGTTGACGCATGTGCTATAGGTTGACTTATTTTGGGAGTGGATGTAACGCTTTGATTTTCACTGTCACTGCTAGCTTCAAGAGGAATCATTCTCGCGGTGAGAGCATTGGTTAATTTTGACAATTCCGTTTTAATAATCCTTTTGATTTCTGGAATTAACGCTCGGAGGGTTGTTGTCTCTGAAGGAACGGTTACTTGTGCATAGGAGCGAGAGGGGACAGACAGGGTATTCGACATACGTTTAGCTTCTATATATGACACCTTGTGAACTGTTTTAATTTCTTGTATCTTCATTTCTTGCTGAAATACAGGACAGGATTTCGATACAGCGGTGTGGCTTTCCTTACAGTTAGGACAAGTGATTGGTTGAGGACAAGGTTCACCTCTGTGTGGAGGGTTACCACAAATACATATTTCGGGTTTGGTACAAGTGGAAGAGACATGACCGAACGATTGACATTTATAGCATCTGATAGGAGGGGGTATATAAGGTCTTACACTAAGGGAATAGAAGGCTGCAGTTATGGTTCTAGGCATCTTAGGATTATTAAAGGTGAGGATATGATTGGGGGTATCAACGACTTCACCGTTCCTTCTGCTCTTAATTCTTCTCACATCGATGACTCCTTCATGTTTTAAACCCTGCTTAATCTCTTCTAGGCTACAATTAAGGAAGTCTCGGCAGTAAACCACTCCCTTAGATGTATTAAGAGTCATATGGGCATATACTTTCACTTCAGACTCTCCGAAACGGGTTACTTCCATTAGTCTTTGTGACTGTGCATTGGATACCGTTTCTATAAGCAACATACCTTGCATTCTCTTTACTATTTTTGTTTTACCTATCAAACCATAAATAATCTTTGAAATAACAAACGGACTGACTGTTACAAAATCTCCTTCTGCTTTTTCCATGACTAGGAACCGGGGAAATGACTCCACCGTCTCACAAAGCCTATTAGATTCTCTTATTGGGGGGAAATCTAAATTGGAAAGGGTTGGAATGGGAGGGTTAGGTGGGATTGGGGTAAAGGGAATGGAGCTGGAAAGCTCCAGATTTATACTATTTTCATCACTCATCATCTAAATTAATCCCTGACTTAGGGGGGCTGCCCCGGTGGGGTATACCCATGACGGCGGGATCACCACCGACACCAGCAAGTTCCCCTGCTGCACCGGGAATATGCCCTGGTGGGAGGGAAAATCATCTCCCTAGAGCTCCAGTCCCTTACTAGTTGAAAAAACTTTCGGGGATCCCACGCCTCCGACGACGTGGGCACCCCCCTAAGCGCTTGCCAGGCCGGGGGCCTGCGGAAGCTTGACTCCACTTCAGGTGAAGTGAAGCTACACCCCGCAGCGCCAGCTCGTACGTCAAATCCAAAACTATAATCATTTGCTTAAGCCAGTCCATTGCATAGGTCGTCATAGAAGAAAGAAGGAAAATTAAAAGGTCCCCTAGCCCTCGAATACTCTAATAGCATCGGGGCCTGGAATGAACAAGAGTTGGTCAAGGGAGACCAGATAGAAAAGAGAGATAGAAAGGGACCTGTCCGTAAGGCTAGTTGAAGTATAGACAGGCCCAGCTAGGGTACCTCGGGTTGCCAGCCCCTGTACTCACAAGGTGTGAGCCCCTCAGGGGGATTATTATTATTATTATTATTATTATTATTATTATTATTATTATTATTATTATTATTATTATTTTTTTTTTTTTTTTTTTTTTTTTTTTTTTTTTTTTTTTTTTAAATAAGAGGCGTTGTCGGGAATCCCGTACAAGTGGCCCCTATGACACTCTCATCGACTCTAGGCCCTTCCCGGAACCGCATAAGCATTTCTTCAGGAAGGGTGTCGAATCACAGGTTCATCCATGCTTCATTTAATATAACACATTCATTATTAATAACACATTATTAACTCATTCATACATATTTCCTATCACTTAATATCACAGGTAAGTATTATACATGTTATTGACGTACATAAATACTAGCACTATACATAGGGTCATTTTAGACTGCTTGTTTTATTTTTTCTTCTAGGATTTTCCTTGCAAACTGTTCTATTTTATTCCACGACTCTTCACTTTCTAACATGATTTCGATAATGTTATTTTTGTTTATTTCTCCGCCCACCAGAAGGTATGTCTCTTCCCGTATACCACTCCATTTGTCACATACAAAGAACGTGTGCTCAGCATCATCTTTCTCTTCGCCACAGAATCTGCAGCTTTCATCTTCGGCTTTACCCATTTTTTTTAGATAGGCTTGAAAATTACCATGCCCACTAAGCAATTGCGTAAGGTGGAAATTTACGTTACCAAATTTCCGTGCATACCACGTGTGTAGGTCTCTTATTAGGATTTTTGTCCATTGCCCCTTTTCGATATTTGCCTCCCATCGTTCTTGCCACGTATTCATTATTTCCATTTTTATCTCTTGCTTGTGTTGCTTACTGGCTTTGTACGACTTAGATTTATCTTGTACCATTAGGTCGACTGGTATAATTGAGGCTATCACAAACAGCGCGTCATTGGAGACTGTTTTGTAGGCACTTGTAATTCCTATGGCAAGTTTTCGCTGTTCTTTGATGAGCAGGTATCTATATTTGGCGGTCTTAATCGCCTTCTCCCAGACTGGTGCTCCGTACAGCATAATAGAATTTGCAACTGCTAAATATAGCTTCCTTTTACATTGGCTAGGTCCATCTACCCTTGGCATAAGTCTCATTAAGGTGGAGATGTTCTTCCCTATTCTGTTTGTTACATGTATTACATGTTTTTTCATTCGGCAGTTTCTATCAAAGATAACACCTAAATACTTTAGCTGCTCCTTTGTTATTACTATTTGTTCATCCGTTTCGATTTCCAAGTATTTTAATTTGTTTCCTCCATTAAGAATCACAATTTCCGTTTTCTCTGGCGCTATCTGTAGATATCTTTCCTGTATTCTAGTCTTGACTTGGTAGAAAGCGATAGCGGCTCTACTGCGTAGTTCTGTTATTGTTTTTGCTCTAACCAGCAAAGCCGTGTCGTCAGCGTAGCAGTAGATTTCTGTTCCTTCTGGCAGCTTCGTATTCACTATCTTATCAAAATACACATTCCAGAGAAGTGGGCCAAGGATCGAACCCTGTGGAACTCCGCAGCTTATTTCGTATTCCGTGCCTGTGTCCGTTATTAGTCTCCGGTTTTCTAAATAACTGCATAGCATGTTTAGCAAGTATGGACTGATGTTTCTGTTACTTAATTCTTCTAGTATAGGTTCCCACCTTGCGGTATTAAACGCGTTTCTAATGTCAATAGTTATTAGTATGCAATATTCTCTCTTATGATATGCGCTTTGTTGTATTTCATCGACTTTATGTTTTATAGCTAACATTGGATCTAAGGTACACCTTCCAGTTCTGAAGCCATATTGCTTTTCCGAAACGTTTCCTCTTTCTCTCAGTTCCTCTGTTAATCTATTATATAGAATTCTCTCTAGTACTTTTCCTAAGGTATCTAGGAGACATATAGGTCTGAATTTCTTCTTGCTGCCTTCTACATTTTTCTCTAAGAGACACAGCGTTGCCCTCTTCCAGATATCTGGGAATATTCCTATCTCCAGAGTTTGGTTCATAACGGATAGCATGGTTGTTTCGCTGGCTTTCCAGGCTACCTTTATGACTTCAGATGTTAAGCCGTCGGGACCAGGTGCTTTCTTTCCTTTCATCTTCTTTATTACATTCTTCAGCTCCTCGCTGGTAATTTTTGGTACTTCTGGCCTATCAGTTACGTATACCCATTCCGTTTTAGGACAAATAGGAAAAAGTTCATTCACTATTTCTTCAGTTTCTCTTTTGTTTAATACGGTTTTTGTCCTTCTTGGTAGCTTGCCTGTAGCTATTTTGTATCCTAAACCCCAAGGATTTCTTTCTATTTCGGATATTAGCTGTTTCCACTGATTTTCCTTAGATTTAGTAATCGCACCGCGGTATTCATGTCTCGCCTCTTTGTATTGTTCTTGTGCGTATTCTTTTTCTTCCTCCGTTGTGTTTTGCCTTCGATTCAGCCTAGTCATCTTTCTTCTTCTCCGTATGCATATTTTTCTTTTTTCAGATAGCTCTGGGCTCCACCAGTATACTTGTTTTTTGTTTTGCAACCAGTCGGGCAAGCTCAGGTGTTTGTCACAGCATTGTTGTATTGTGTAAGTATATAGTTCGGGCGTCCCACGGTCTCCTAATTGCTCAAGTTTCTCTTTCAGCTCTTCTTCCAGGTTGTGGGCATTTCTGTTGTTTATTCTCCACCTCCTCGTTCTTGTATGTCTTATTTCCGCATCCTCAGTTTCAAGAGTAAATATTATGTTTTTATGTAGACTGAAGTTTTCTTCCTCCGCGTCCACTCTCCATTCTTGGAATTTTGCTGCGACACTATTGCTAGCAATTGTAATATCGATATATGATTTCTGTTGCCCCCTTTCGAATGTTGGAGTACGTCCGTTATTTAATGTTACAAAGCCCTTTTTTAACATCCATTCGACTATTTGTTGTCCTCTGTGGTCTGTTGTATTACTACCCCAGTAGTTGGATTTGGCGTTTAAGTCCCCAGCAACTATTACGCCCTTGTTTGCCTTTAGTAGAGTATTTACACATTGCACTATGTTTGTCCATATTTCTTCGAAGTCCTCTACTGTTATATTTGGTGATATATAACAACTGATTATGCTTACAGTCTCGAGTTCAACCCAGACATATCCCGCTCCTTTTCCTGTTTTATACAGCTTTATATCATCATTCATAATTCTAATTGCTGCATCCTTGTTTATGTCTGTTATCCAGGATACATTGTTTACAGTTTTCTTGTTTGGTTCGCTTATTATTATCATTCCCAGATTTCTTTTCTTTGCAGTCGCATAGACTGCGTCATGCGAAGCGTAGCTTCGTCCTACATTGACTTGCATGGCTTTAATTAACATTTACGATGGGATTCCTCCTTCTCGTCTCCTTAATGTCCGACACTATTTTTTTGTAGATCGGACATTTCATTTCGTCGGCTCTATGTCCCGCGGTGTTGCAGCTGTAGCAGAAAGCTTCATTAGTACAGTTTTTGACATCATGTCCCTGTTTACCACATTTATAACATATATGAGCTTTCCCCTCCCTTTCCTTGCATGTGGATTTTCTGTGGCCAAATTTCCCACAATTAAAGCATCTTGTGGGATTTATTATATCTACAATTCTACATCTTATCCATCCGATTTTAATTTTCTTCAGGTTTATAATCTTGTTTGCATACTGTATGGGTAGGCTAACCATTGCATATCTTAAATTTCTAGTACTATTTTTATTTGACATAGTTATGGTTATATCTTCGTTTTCGCTGATGTCCTCGTTCAATTCCTTGTTAATTGCTTTTTTTACTTCTTCTTTCTCTACGCTTTCGTCTAAATCTTTGATCATTATTGTTTTGTTGGTTTGCTGTAGTTGTACTCTTACTTCGTTTTCCATTTTGCTCTTGAATTGCTCTACTAGATCTTTACTTTCTTTATCTCCCCCTTGCACTTGGATCTTTACGGTGCCATCTTTGTTTTTTTCGATTTTATTAATTTTTACGTTGACTTTCTCTGGGTCAATCTTGCTTTTCATGATTTTAAGGAGTTCTGCATAAGTTTTTTGCGGTTCCATCGGTTTGATCAGTATTGTATTATTTCTTTTAATTTTACCTCCTTTACCTACTGTTTTCCACTCCTTGTGGATGTCATTATTAGTCTCTTCCTGCAGATCGTCCTTATCTTCGATTATAGATTCGGTTTCCATCATGTCGTCAGTTACCTTAGTATCCTTTTCTAGGGATTGCCTATTCCTGGTCATTCCCTGCTTGATCGCGTATATAGTGCTCTGGATGTCACTATTATAGAGAATGCATTCCACCATTTTCCTAAACAGGTTTGGCGTAGTATCGATAGTTGTGTAGGTAAAAGCGATATCCAAGGTTTTTCTTCCTTTCGCTATGGCTATGTCTTTGAGTTTCTGAAGTAATTGAAAAGTATTTTCCATTACGTTACCTTCCTTAGTATTTATTCCTACTAGATACGTGTAGTTTTCGCCATCTATTATTTCTTTATCTTCATCCGTGATTATTATACAGTTCTTGGTGCTTACTATTTTGCCATGTTTCAACTCTATTTTCTGTAACATATTCTTTAGTTTTGAATTTTGTTTTATTACATCCTGAACTACTTTACTTTCCTTGCCTAGTTCTGTGTCCATCATTATTACTATATCTCTATCTTCTCTATCAGCTTTAGGTGCACCATTTCCCTCCCGCGTATGCTTATATATATCCTTACTCCAGTTCTTTTTTGCTATTTCGGCGAAATTCTTATAATCTTCGGTACCTGTTACTACCACATCTTGGTTTGTCTCCTTATTATTTGTGTATATTTTATCGCAATTCTCAGTTTGCACTTCCCTTGAGATCATAGTCTTTCCTTCTGCTGGCCTTGTTTGCGTGCATATTTCTTTCATATCTTTGTATAATGCTACCTCCTTAATTCTAATGTCCTGCGTCTTGATTATTAGGAGATCCAGGTTAACTGCACACTCTTTTATTTCCTTTTTAGTATAAGGATTTTCCTTAACGAGGCGCGATAGGGTAGCTATTTCTTTAGCCATTTTTCCTATCATTTCTTTTAGTTTGACACCTTTGCATGTCTTGGGCGACCTTCTTCCTCTCTTTCTTTTTTTTCTTTCCTGCAGTTCCGGAGTACTCTCGGTTTCACTCTCTCTATCTGCTGTATCAGTTTCTTCGTTCTTGTTACTCGCATCCACTGTATTTGGTGGCGTTCTAACAACCTTATTACTTCTTTTAAAGGGGTTAGAGATTCCTTTGTTAGCTGTTCCCTTATCTATTACCTCCGTTATTTCCAGGTTTTCTATACTACTTCCTCTATCATCTGTACTATCACTTTTATAGAAGTTTTTTGGATCCATAGGGCAAGTCGCCAGCGCATCGTGCGGCGGGGGGCGGGCCGGCTACTTGGGAGCGGGTATACCCTCGGGCTCGTGAGCCCTACCCTAGTCCTCCAGGGCCCAAGCTACGCCGTTTAAACGGTCCCGGAAAACGCGGACGGACCGGACTCGCCCGGAGCAATGGGGGTTTCCGACGATCCCCATCCACGTCGCACTACCTGCTACGGTCCCGAAGGGGCTGGTCCCAGGTCCTGAGGGAATACGGCGATCGGCAGCATACGCACATCAGCCCATGAAGGGCACTCCCACGCTTTCTTCAAACAGGACCAGCGCATATACCGTGTCCGTGCCTATTGTCAGTAATCGTTGCGTTCCAGTCTCAGCCACTCACGTTTGCTCGCCTGCCCCTTTCCTCCACCGGGATTGGCTACCCGATCTCGGCATAGGTCGGCAGGCTAACCAGGGGACACCACGAGGAGGAGTGAGTAGGCACCTGGGTGGGAGAGGCTAGGGCCACAGTGACTGTGGCATATATTGCGCATCACCACCCTTGTCCCCCATTATTATTATTATTATTATTATTATTATTATTATTATTATTATTATTATTATTTTTTTTTTTTTTTTTTTTTTTTTTTTTTTGGTATCACACAAACTGTGGATGAGTTAGTGACTGTTTTAGCAGTACGCCGGATTTCTCAAGACGACTGTTATTTTATGGCTCTTCTTATTATTGCTGTTGTGGCCAATATGACAGCTTTTTGCATATGGTATATGGCGCTTAATGGGATGCCTAATTCATTGAGATGCAGGGGAATCTTTTTATGTACAAGTCCATTAGAGGTAATAATAAATGGTTTAATGTCTACCCTCTGCATTCTCCACATTGCACTGATTTCATCGGCTAAATCTCTGTACTTTTCCATTTTGCCTCTGTAAACTCTGCTTATATTTTCATCTAACGGCACTGAAAAGTCTATTATAGTACAACATTTTGTTTCTTTGTTGATTATTATCATATCGGGCTTGTTATGTTGTACTGTACGGTCGGTTATGATGGTTATTATTATGATTATTATTATTATTATTATTATTATTATTATTATTATTATTATTATTATTATTATTATTATTATTATTATTATTATTATTATTATTATTTTTTTTTTTTTTTTTTTTTTTTTTTTTTTTTTTTTTTTTTCACAGCTGTTTGCTGGGTTAAAATATCTCCCGGGTGGTTTTCACCAAGGGAGATACCTTTATTGAGTTAGGACACGTCTTATAATGCGTGTGGTTCCCAATATTACGGCCTTTTGGGCTATGTGGACTAAACTTGTTTTTATGTTTAGTTTGATTAAATTTCCAATAAAATTTTTATGGACTAACCCGTTAGCACTTATTATAAACGGTATTACTTGTACTTTTTCCAAGTTATACATGGCTCTTAATTCATATGTTAGGTCGATGTACTTGTTTACTTTTTCTGTGTATGATTTGTCGACATTATCATCTAGAGGTATAGCGATGTCAATTACCCAGGCAGTTCTTTCGTTTTTATGGATTACAAGGATGTCGGGTTTATTATGCATTATTTGTCGGTCCGTAGTTAACTGCATGTCCCACAAAATTTTACAATTTTCATTTTCCTTGATTGCATTTGGAAAGTATTTATAATACGGTTCTTCATTTTGTATAAGTCCGTTTGATTTACAAAGGGCCTGATGTATTATGCTTGCGACGTGATTGTGTCTAATTAGGTAGTCTCTGGGTGCTAGATATGTGCAACCAGATACTAGATGCTGTATCGACTCCAATTGGGTGTTGCATAGGCGACATTTGTCATTTTCCACGTTTTCCTTAACAATGTATTTTAAGTAGCATCTTGTAGGGACTACCTGATCTTGTATGGCAGTCATTAGAGTTTCTGTTTCTATGTGCAGAAATCCTGTTTTTAGGAAATTTAAAGAAGCTTGTTTATCAACAACATTGTTATTTAATGCCGTTGGGTATCTGCCATGGAGTTCTTTTGTATGCCACTCTTTTTCCAGCGTTTTCAGTGTCGGGTCTGTACTTTCGGATAATACTGCCGAATAAAGTGGTGAGTATTTATCTACTTTATTAAGAATCTCTGTGATTGGTGTTTTATTGTTGATAAAATAGTTTTTCAGATTCTTAATTTCATTATTGTGCAAGATCTGAAGATTAAGTAGCCCTCTTCCACCATATTTTCTTTGGATATATAGCCTGTTGGTGGAGGCACTAGCATAATGACATTTATATTGCGTCATTAATTTTCTGGTTTCTCTGTCTACGGCTTGTAATTCAGTTCTTGACCACTTCAACACTCCGAAGCTATACAACAGTACAGGAGTGGCCCAGGTATTAATAGCTGTAATTTTTGCTCTGGAGTTAAGTTTTGTGCGAAGTACGGCTTTTAATCTTTTAAGGTAAGTAGCTTTAATATCTTTCCTCATTTGAGTGTTGTTTATAATTAATGTTTGCTGTATACCTAAATATTTATATGTTTCTTTCAGATCCAAGGTTTTAATCTGAGAGCCATCCATCAGCTGTACTTTCGGTAAGGAATTTTTTATTTTTCCAGCTTTGACTTCTAATGTTGCACATTTATCTAGGCCAAATTGCATGTTTATATCCTTGCTGAATGTTCTCACTGTTTCCAGTTGGCTTTGTAGTTGACCGATATTAGTCGCATATAGTTTCAGGTCGTCTATATAAAACAAGTGAGTTATATTGTTGCTTTTTGGTGTTTTGTCAATATTAAAACCACGTGCTGTTCTTTTCAGCATATTGCTGAGTGGATTAATTGCCAAGCAGAACCATAAAGTACTGAGTGCGTCGCCCTGGAATATGCCTCGCTTTATTGGGATCGAAGCTGTTGTGTAGGTTGCATCATCAGTTTTAACAAATGCAGTGGTTGTCCAAGTACTCATTGCGCAGGTGAGTATGTTGATTATATCTGCGTGAATTTTATAAATGTGAAGAATTTCAAGCAACCATGAGTGTGGGACAGAATCGTATGCTTTTTTATAGTCAACCCATGCAACGGCTATGTCTCTTTTCTTATTTTTTGCATAATTGGTTATTGCAGCGTCTGCTATTAGCAACTCTTTACAACCCCTTCCTTTCGTTTTACACCCACCCTGTTCTGGAGCTAGTATTTTATTAATTTGCACGTGTTCATATATTTTCTGAGTAAGCAAAGATGTAAATATTTTATACAGGGATGGTAAACATGTGATGGGTCTGTAGTTTTTAGGATCATGAGTGTCTTTAGATTTAGGTATCATGACTGTTCTTCCTTCTGTTAAGAAAGGTGGCATGTCTTGTGTGTTACTTAAAACATTATTGAATTGGATTGCTAATACCGGATGGATGTTTTTGAAGTTCTTCCACCAATAGTTTTGAACGCCGTCGTTTCCAGCTGCTTTCCAATTATGTAGTTTATTAATGCAGGTTTGTATTTCTACTGTTGTAAATGTAGGTCTCTGCATTTCTTGTATGGTCTTTGTTTTTTGTCGTTCATTAGATATCCAATATGCATTATTGTTATGAGTGACTTCCTTTGACCATAGGCTACTCCAAAACTCATACATTTTTACTGGAGTCGGGGCTTTTTGTTTTACAGAATCTGTTTTGCTTGTTTCTATTTCCCTGTAAAACTTTGTTTGATTTTCGCGGAAGAGACGATTTTGAAGATATCTCTTAGATCTTTCTTCATATCTTTTGATTCTGCATGCAAAAGCTGTTAACTTTTGTTTGAGCTTTTCCAATAGTAGCTTCAGCTTTTGCTGGTAATCAGGATAAGATGGTTTAGTTTTTGCTAATTTAGCCAGAGTCTTAACTTTACATTTCAGTTTTTTGCTAGGCTGTTTTTGGGTTACATAACTTTGTAGCCATCCTATTTCTTTTCGTAAGATTTGTATTTTTTTCTTTAGTCGCATCTTCCATTTTGGCTCCCCTCTTTTTATATCGCTGTGTTCTTTTATTTTCACTTCTATGCCTAGCAACTCACAAACTGTGCGAGCAGCGCAGTAGACAACATGTTGTGTTTCTTCTAGTGTGCTTACTTCCATGAATTCGTCGCTTAATGCTTCATCAACTTTTTGAATACATTCATGAGCATTTTTATTATATCTCACCTTTGCTAATGGTGGTCTAAATTTATGAGGTATTCCAGCATACATCATGTAATAGAATAAATATGTTTCTATTATTTCTTCATGGCCGATATCTATGCTTCTCTTGATATTCAACGATTTTCTACTCCTTCTATCGCGTACTGGTTCAGATTCTCTTCTTATTTCAAGTTCTTCATTTTCAATAGGGGTGTCTTCTTTTTCTACGTTTTGTAGCGCTATCTGAAGTTCCTGTGCAACTTGTTGTTTCAGTTCTTCTAATTCCGCTTCGGCCAAAACTTTTCTTCTTAACACCGAACGCAGTTGATTTGCGAGAGCCGTTTTTTCTATTTGCTTGTTTGGATATTTGTTACTATAGATATCTAATAGTCTAGACGGGTAGTCCTTTTTCGCTTCTCCTAATCTCGTTGCTGTATAGTATGCGCGTACTAGGTATATATTTTCTTCTCTACTCCAGCGCATACGTCTCTTCTTCCTACATGTGCTAGCGGGAACCCGTATTGGAGATTCCAAGCTGTGGACACTACTGTCTGGGTCAGCCCCAGAAGAAGAATTTGACCTTGTGGTTTCATTTCGCATTGAGGTGCCACTTGCTTCACTACTCAAGGCTAGAGGCTGATGGACCGAACCAGAGGGGCCAACCTCTAGGGTTTCCCTCCCCGCTCCTCTGGTGTTATATCTTCTTAAATTACTGCAAACTATATTTGAAACACATTACGGGGTTGTTGGCCCAAGTAATGGTATACCTCCCGTGACGTGGGAGATACGGCATTTTATTCCTGCTGCCAGGTTTTCCTCCCTATTCTTTTTAATTCCCGGGAGAGTACGGGATAGATTCCCCATCATAGATAATATGAGAACATTCATGACTAAGGTCGCTGGCTGTACCGTCTACCATGTCTACCAGTGAATCTTACGGTAGCAAGTCATTGACCTGGCCAGACATTATTATTATTATTATTATTATTATTATTATTATTATTATTATTATTATTATTATTATTATTATTATTATTATTATTATTATTATTATTATTATTATTATTATTATTATTATTATTATTATTATTATTATTATTATTATTATTATTATTATTATTATTATTATTATTATTATTATTATTATTATTATTATTATTATTATTATTATTATTATTATTATTATTATTATTATTATTATTATTATTATTATTATTATTATTATTATTATTATTATTATTATTATTATTATTATTATTATTATTATTATTATTATTATTATTATTATTATTATTATTATTATTATTATTATTATTATTATTATTATTATTATTATTATTATTATTATTATTATTATTATTATTATTATTATTATTATTATTATTATTATTATTATTATTATTATTATTATTATTATTATTATTATTATTATTATTATTATTATTATTATTATTATTATTATTATTATTATTATTATTATTATTATTATTATTATTATTATTATTATTATTATTATTATTATTATTATTATTATTATTATTATTATTATTATTATTATTATTATTATTATTATTTTTTTTTTTTTTTTTTTTTTTTAAGTAAGCGACTCGACTGCCAGGGTCATTTGTCGCTTTTGTTATACTAATATATTACTAATGTATATGATTAGTAATAAGTAGCAAATCAATACAATAACAAGTAAATATAACTAACAAACGGATACAACAATATATACAACCAATATGGACTAAGATATATAATAAAATACCACACAAAACATTGATAAAACGGTAACGAGTAAATAAATATGTAATATAAGTAAAACGGGTTAAAATAATTCGTATAAGTAAATAAACATAATTTAAGTATAATAAATATCACAGTTTTTATCACAGACTATATAGTTTTACAATTTAGAAATAATGTTTGTACAACGCAGGAATTTTAATAGTTTTAACATGTTTTCCTTATTGTTACTCAATATTTCTTTTAAAGTATCAGATAAACCACAAACTCTTCTCTGATTTGTGTATTCACTACATTCAATAAGGAGATGTTCAACAGTGAGTGGGACTGTACACGTAGGGCAATTAGGTCTATTTCCCTCCGTTAAAAGAAAGGTTGATGTTAAGCGGGTATGACCTATTCTTAGTCGACTTAGAATCGCTTGTTCTTTACGTGTAAGCAAGATTTCAGTTGGTTGCAGCTTGACATTCGGTTGTATAACTTTTAAAGCGGTAATCCTGGTATTCCAAACTGCTTGCCATTGATGTTCTGACTTTTGTTTTATGTATGCCTTGGCGTCTTTTGGACAAATCACATTAGCATCATTTCGAATCCGAGCTGCTGCCGATTTTGCAGCTCGGTCTGCTTTTTCATTTCCAGAGATACCAATGTGACTTGGTATCCATATCCACACAATATGTTTGTCTTCACTAGTTAGTTTAGATAGTAACGTGTGTATGTCTTGTACTAGAGTATCGTTATTAAATTTGTTATTTATTGCCAATAGAGAAGACAAAGAATCTGTGCAAATTACATGGATATTGAACGTTGATTCGCGGCATATGGATAACGCTTGCAGTAAAGCATACATTTCACATGTAAAAACACTTACAGTGTTTGGAAGCGACCAGGTAGATACATTGTTGCCGTTGACTACGGCACATCCCGCTCCTGACTCTGTTTTAGATCCATCAGTATATAGTACGTTGCACTGACCGTATGTATGAAGAATAGTTAAAAAATCCGTTTTAATGACATTGCCAGCTGTTTCAGATTTATTATATTTTCGGAGATCATAACGAATATCCATTTCTGGTACGGTCCATGGGGCAGTTTTAGAGAATGCGTTTAAATATAAGCCAGATTCAGGGATTCCCCATGCCCTAGAAGTAACAATGGATCTAACGGTCGCCGGTCTCGTACGTGTATCTTGTACTTGATAGAGGTGCAATAGAGCACTGTTGACTAAAGATGATCGAATATGGTTGTGTGTTCGATATAATGCCGTGATACGATAATTTAGGAGTAACCTTTGACGGCGCAACCATAAGGGTTCCAATCCAGATTCTACACATAAACTGTCTGCTGGGCTGGTTACAAAGGCACCTATTATATAACGCATTCCCATATTATGTATTGAGTTTAAAACACGCAAACGGGACGGTCTTGCAGAGGAATATACTACACAACCATAATCGATTCGAGATAGGACCAGAGATTTGTATAGCATCAGCAGTGTCTGTTGATCAGATCCCCAGTTTAGATTTGATAAACATCTAAGTATGTTTAAAATATTACTACAACGTGCTTTCAGGTTATTGATGTGTAGTGTCCAGGTAAGTTTAGCGTCAAATATCAAGCCTAAATAACAAATACTAGCTACGTTTTTAACAGGTACCAAGTTCATCTGCAAGGAGTGTTCTTGTTGGCAAGTGCTTCGTTTACGACAGAAGTGTAGTGAGACTGTTTTCTCAGTTGAAATTTGAAAACCTCTGTTAGTGGCTTCTAAGGATAGTTTGGTAAGTGCATTTTGTAAAGTTTCTTCAATATTATTGAAAGATTGTCCAAAAGTAAATATTACGATATCATCTGCGTAGGCACAGTATCGAACAGTTTTGTCGATGGATTCTAACAGTCCTTGTATCGCTATTAGAAACAGAGTGGCACTTAGTGAGGAACCTTGTGGAGTCCCGTTTTTAATATTATAAGTTTTAGATAAAAGATTGCCAACTCTGACTCTAATGACTCTGTTATCAAGGAACGACTTAACGAATTTAGGTAAGTATCCTTTTATGCCCCATTTATTTAGTTGTTCTAATATTGTACTGTGCCTGGCAGTATCGAATGCACTTTTTAAATCTATGAAAATAGCTGTTAGGTGAAGGCCTGCAAGAAAACTTCCTTGAACAGCATTTTCAATATATACTAACGCATCTGTCGTAGAGTGTTCTTTGCGGAAGCCAAACTGATACTTGCTTAACAATCTTCTAGATTCGAGCATCCACGATAGTCTGTTAGTGACCATCCTTTCCATTAATTTGCATATACAACTTGTAAGGGATATTGGCCTGAAGCTTGACGGGTTTGTTGGTGTTTTGCCTGGTTTCAGTATAGGAACTATGGTAGCTTCTTTCCAGGACTCTGGTAGAATACCAGTTGTCCATACGTTATTGTACGCATTCAGCAAACCCATTTTTGCATTTTCAGATAAATGCTGAAGGAATGCATTCACGATTTCATCACTGCCTGGAGCCGTATTGTTGCTTTTTTCGAGAGCCTCATTTAATTCTTCGATACTGAAGAGGCGGTTGTAGTCTACTTCTTCGTTTGTAGAAAAATCTATATTTTCTATAGTTTCAGCATCTTCCAAGTTACATAACTGCGCAAAGTGCTGTGCTAGGTGATTAGCTACTTCCTTTTGATCGGCTATAATTTGATCGTCTATATTTACAGTTATATTAAAGCAACTACGATTTCCAGATATGGCTCGCATTCTTTTCCATACTTCACCAACATCAGCAGAAGCGGACATAGTGGAGACATATTCGCGCCATGATTTCTTTTTCGCTTCCTGGATAGTTCTTCGACATATTGCACGAGCTTTTTTAAATTGTATTAAGTTGTCGATCGTTGAATTTCTTTTTAGAAGAGTAAGCGCTCGTTTCTTCTCGGCAATAACAGATCGAATCTGTTCGTTCCACCACGGTACTATTTTCTTATATGGAATGCCTTTTGATTTTGGCACGTATTTTGTTGCCGCGTTTGCGATAATGTTGGTGATAGCAGGCATCGTTAATTCCGTGTTTGAGGGAATCGATGTGTCAACGTGTTCTCTATATGCATCCCAATCGGCTCTGGATAAAATCCATTTTTGTGGAATTGTCGCGGGTAGGTTTCCAGAATTAATTTTACTGATCACGATAGGATAGTGATCGCTAAAATGTAGGTCGGAATCGGTAGAAAATTCTAGAGTAGTAGATAGAGACGGAGTGCACAATGTTAGATCTATAGCGCTAAACTGCCCCGTGGATATATCGAGATGCGTTGGATTGCCATTGTTTAAAAGGCACATATTTAGCCTATCGATCAAGCTTTCAACAGCTCTGCCCTGGGAATCATTTTTATTAGAGCCCCAAGTAAGACTATGTGAGTTGAAATCCCCACATATCACGTAAGGATGAGGTAACTGGTTAACCAAATCTTCAAATTCTTCGATATTCCACGGTACGGTTGAAAAATAAATATTACAAATAGTTAAAGGTTTAGGATGTGACGTACGTATTGCGATGGCCTGAAATTGAGTCGTAAGCATTAACACATTATAAGGTATATTTTCTTTTACAAATATAGCAACGCCTCCATGGGCACGTTCTCCATCCATGACATCTTTTCGTATTTCATTATAATTCTTTAGTTTGTAATTATGTGCATGATTAAATTTAGTTTCCTGTATACAGAGAAAGTCAGGACTATAATTTGAAACTAGCATATGAATTGAGCTTAGTTTGCTTAGGAATCCACGACAATTCCACTGTAGAATAAGTGTATTATCCATTGGAAAAAAAATTATTTAAGGTGTTTTACGGGGTTTCCCTTTCGGCCAGCCTTTTTTCTTCTTGACGACTTTCTGTAAAATAATTCGATCGATAGCTTCTAGACTAGAATCATTATTGCGATCATCGTCAGATTTATTACTAATTTGAGAAAGTTTACGTTTCTCTGTAGTGATTTCGATATTCTCAATTGTATCGTTTATATTCGAAATGTTGCTTGTTGACGCATGTGCTATAGGTTGACTTATTTTGGGAGTGGATGTAACGCTTTGATTTTCACTGTCACTGCTAGCTTCAAGAGGAATCATTCTCGCGGTGAGAGCATTGGTTAATTTTGACAATTCCGTTTTAATAATCCTTTTGATTTCTGGAATTAACGCTCGGAGGGTTGTTGTCTCTGAAGGAACGGTTACTTGTGCATAGGAGCGAGAGGGGACAGACAGGGTATTCGACATACGTTTAGCTTCTATATATGACACCTTGTGAACTGTTTTAATTTCTTGTATCTTCATTTCTTGCTGAAATACAGGACAGGATTTCGATACAGCGGTGTGGCTTTCCTTACAGTTAGGACAAGTGATTGGTTGAGGACAAGGTTCACCTCTGTGTGGAGGGTTACCACAAATACATATTTCGGGTTTGGTACAAGTGGAAGAGACATGACCGAACGATTGACATTTATAGCATCTGATAGGAGGGGGTATATAAGGTCTTACACTAAGGGAATAGAAGGCTGCAGTTATGGTTCTAGGCATCTTAGGATTATTAAAGGTGAGGATATGATTGGGGGTATCAACGACTTCACCGTTCCTTCTGCTCTTAATTCTTCTCACATCGATGACTCCTTCATGTTTTAAACCCTGCTTAATCTCTTCTAGGCTACAATTAAGGAAGTCTCGGCAGTAAACCACTCCCTTAGATGTATTAAGAGTCATATGGGCATATACTTTCACTTCAGACTCTCCGAAACGGGTTACTTCCATTAGTCTTTGTGACTGTGCATTGGATACCGTTTCTATAAGCAACATACCTTGCATTCTCTTTACTATTTTTGTTTTACCTATCAAACCATAAATAATCTTTGAAATAACAAACGGACTGACTGTTACAAAATCTCCTTCTGCTTTTTCCATGACTAGGAACCGGGGAAATGACTCCACCGTCTCACAAAGCCTATTAGATTCTCTTATTGGGGGGAAATCTAAATTGGAAAGGGTTGGAATGGGAGGGTTAGGTGGGATTGGGGTAAAGGGAATGGAGCTGGAAAGCTCCAGATTTATACTATTTTCATCACTCATCATCTAAATTAATCCCTGACTTAGGGGGGCTGCCCCGGTGGGGTATACCCATGACGGCGGGATCACCACCGACACCAGCAAGTTCCCCTGCTGCACCGGGAATATGCCCTGGTGGGAGGGAAAATCATCTCCCTAGAGCTCCAGTCCCTTACTAGTTGAAAAAACTTTCGGGGATCCCACGCCTCCGACGACGTGGGCACCCCCCTAAGCGCTTGCCAGGCCGGGGGCCTGCGGAAGCTTGACTCCACTTCAGGTGAAGTGAAGCTACACCCCGCAGCGCCAGCTCGTACGTCAAATCCAAAACTATAATCATTTGCTTAAGCCAGTCCATTGCATAGGTCGTCATAGAAGAAAGAAGGAAAATTAAAAGGTCCCCTAGCCCTCGAATACTCTAATAGCATCGGGGCCTGGAATGAACAAGAGTTGGTCAAGGGAGACCAGATAGAAAAGAGAGATAGAAAGGGACCTGTCCGTAAGGCTAGTTGAAGTATAGACAGGCCCAGCTAGGGTACCTCGGGTTGCCAGCCCCTGTACTCACAAGGTGTGAGCCCCTCAGGGGGATTATTATTATTATTATTATTATTATTATTATTATTATTATTATTATTATTATTATTATTATTATTATTATTATTATTATTATTATTATTATTATTATTATTATTATTATTATTATTATTATTATTATTATTATTATTATTATTATTATTATTATTATTATTATTATTATTATTATTATTATTATTATTATTATTATTATTATTATTATTATTATTATTATTATTATTATTATTATTATTATTATTATTATTATTATTATTATTATTATTATTATTATTATTATTATTATTATTATTATTATTATTATTATTATTATTATTATTATTATTATTATTATTATTATTATTATTATTATTATTATTATTATTATTATTATTATTATTATTATTATTTTTTTTTTTTTTTTTTTTTTTTTTCCTTCACCTTATTGGGTTATGTCATACCTGTGTGCGGGACTGTGTCCAAGCAGTACAGGTGTTTTCTATTATTTACCTTTTTCGTAGTACTATTGTAGACTGAACATTTCTCTCACGATGGAAGTGCTTGCGAGTAAAATAGCTTTTTGTGCTATACTTATAATATATGTAGGCAGTCCGAGTTCTTTCACTGCTTCCACGGTCTTTCTTGGTATTACTCCCATAGATGATATTACAATGGGGATTATCTTAATATATTGAAGTTGGTATACATTTTTTAAGTATAGGGCTAACTCTCTATACTTAGTTTCTTTTTCTCGGATTGTTCGGTCGATATTGTTTGAAAGTGGTACAGCATAATCTATTATAAAAGCAATTTTATCTGTTTTGTGGATTAGTACCGTGTCTGGGCGGTTGTTTGCTATGGGAGTATCTGTGAGAATGGATCTATCCCAGTATAGTTTGATTGTATTATTTTCTATTATGGATTTTGGGTCATATTTATAATATGGAGTTGTAGAAGTCGCTAGTCCGTATTTCACTGTAAGATTGTTATGAATAATTTTCCCCATAATATCGTGCCTATGTTTATAACTATTTTGGGCTAGTAATGTGCATCCGTTAAGAATGTGATCTACGGTTTCTGACTGCAGTTTACATCTTCTACATC